>CM077663.1:375121620-377521620 GCA_039707655.1 Elymus sibiricus | reverse complement strand
TCAGAGTTCATTTGTGGTGCTTTTTAATTTCAGGGTCATTTAGCTCAAAACAATTCATTAAATGCATGAAAAATAGCAAATGAAGCTAGATAGGGTTGAAATTTTAGGATGTGGCTTCTAATGGTTCATAGTGAATGCACAAAATTTCTGGCGTTGAAATAAGTTAAAAAAATTGAAATCCTTTTGTAACACACGAGTTTTCGTCCGAAACCCTGATACTTCGAAGGAGATTGTCCATTTTGTACACGAAGTGCATCCAGTTTTTGCCGTAACCCTCTCAACTTTTTAGCACATGCTATGTGGGTGAAATGATGATACCACGCCAAGTTTCAACCATTTCAGAGTTCATTTGTGGTGCTTTTTAATTTCAGGGTCATTTAGCTCAAAACAATTCATTAAATGCATGAAAAATAGCAAATGAAGTTAGATAGGGTTGAAATTTTAGGATGTGGCTTCTAATGGTTCATATTGAATGCACAAAATGTCTGGAGTTGAAATAAGTTAAGAAAATTGAAATCCTTTTGTAACAGACGAGTTTTCGGCCGAAACCCTGATACTTCGAAAGAGATTGTCCATTTTGTACACGAAGTGCATCCAGTTTTTGCCGTAACCCTCTCAACTTTTTACCACATGCTATGTGGGTGAAATGATGATACCATACCAAGTTTCAACCATTTCAGAGTTCATTTGTGGTGCTTTTTAATTTCAGGGTCATTTAGCTCAAAACAATTCATTAAATGCATGAAAAATAGCAAATGAAGCTAGATAGGGTTGAAATTTTAGGATGTGGCTTCTAATGGTTCATAGTGAATGCACAAAATTTCTGGCGTTGAAATAAGTTAAAAAAATTGAAATCCTTTTGTAACACACGAGTTTTCGTCCGAAACCCTGATACTTCGAAGGAGATTGTCCATTTTGTACACGAAGTGCATCCAGTTTTTGCTGTAACCCTCTCAACTTTTTAGCACATGCTATGTGGGTGAAATGATGATACCACGCCAAGTTTCAACCATTTCAGAGTTCATTTGTGGTGCTTTTTAATTTTAGGGTCATTTAGCTCAAAACAATTCATTAAATGCATGAAAAATAGCAAATGAAGTTAGATAGGGTTGAAATTTTAGGATGTGGCTTCTAATGGTTCATATTGAATGCACAGGAAGTCTGGAGTTGAAATAAGTTAAAAAAATTGAAATCCTTTTGTAACAGACGAGTTTTCCTCCGAAACCCTGATACTTCGAAAGAGATTGTCCATTTTGGACACGAAGTGCATCCAGTTTTTGCCGTAACCCTCTCAACTTTTTAGCACATGCTATGTGGGTGAAATGATGATACCATGCCAAGTTTCAACCATTTCAGAGTTCATTTGTGGTGCTTTTTAATTTCAGGGTCATTTAGCTCAAAACAATTCATTAAATGCATGAAAAATAGCAAATGAAGTTAGATAGGGTTGAAATTTTAGGATGTGGCTTCTAATGGTTCATATTGAATGCACAAAATGTCTGGAGTTGAAATAAGTTAAAAAAATTGAAATCCTTTTGTAACAGACGAGTTTTCGGCCGAAACCCTGATACTTCGAAAGAGATTGTCCATTTTGTACACGAAGTGCATTCAGTTTTTGCCGTAACCCTCTCAACTTTTTACCACATGCTATGTGGGTGAAATGATGATACCATACCAAGTTTCAACCATTTCAGAGTTCATTTGTGGTGCTTTTTAATTTCAGGGTCATTTAGCTCAAAACAATTCATTAAATGCATGAAAAATAGCAAATGAAGCTAGATAGGGTTGAAATTTTAGGATGTGGCTTCTAATGGTTCATAGTGAATGCACAAAATTTCTGGCGTTGAAATAAGTTAAAAAAATTGAAATCCTTTTGTAACACACGAGTTTTCGTCCGAAACCCTGATACTTCGAAGGAGATTGTCCATTTTGTACACGAAGTGCATCCAGTTTTTGCCGTAACCCTCTCAACTTTTTAGCACATGCTATGTGGGTGAAATGATGATACCACGCCAAGTTTCAACCATTTCAGAGTTCATTTGTGGTGCTTTTTAATTTCAGGGTCATTTAGCTCAAAACAATTCATTAAATGCATGAAAAATAGCAAATGAAGTTAGATAGGGTTGAAATTTTAGGATGTGGCTTCTAATGGTTCATATTGAATGCACAGGAAGTCTGGAGTTGAAATAAGTTAAAAAAATTGAAATCCTTTTGTAACAGACGAGTTTTCCTCCGAAACCCTGATACTTCGAAAGAGATTGTCCATTTTGGACACGAAGTGCATCCAGTTTTTGCCGTAACCCTCTCAACTTTTTAGCACATGCTATGTGGGTGAAATGATGATACCATGCCAAGTTTCAACCATTTCAGAGTTCATTTGTGGTGCTTTTTAATTTCAGGGTCATTTAGCTCAAAACAATTCATTAAATGCATGAAAAATAGCAAATGAAGTTAGATAGGGTTGAAATTTTAGGATGTGGCTTCTAATGGTTCATATTGAATGCACAAAATGTCTGGAGTTGAAATAAGTTAAAAAAATTGAAATCCTTTTGTAACAGATGAGTTTTCGGCCGAAACCCTGATACTTCGAAAGAGATTGTCCATTTTGTACACGAAGTGCATCCAGTTTTTGCCGTAACCCTCTCAACTTTTTAGCACATGCTATGTGGGTGAAATGATGATACCATGCCAAGTTTCAACCATTTCAGAGTTCATTTGTGGTGCTTTTTAATTTCAGGGTCATTTAGCTCAAAACAATTCATTAAATGCATGAAAAATAGCAAATGAAGCTAGATAGGGTTGAAATTTTAGGATGTGGCTTCTAATGGTTCATAGTGAATGCACAAAATTTCTGGCGTTGAAATAAGTTAAAAAAATTGAAATCCTTTTGTAACACACGAGTTTTCGTCCGAAACCCTGATACTTCGAAGGAGATTGTCCATTTTGTACACGAAGTGCATCCAGTTTTTGCCGTAACCCTCTCAACTTTTTAGCACATGCTATGTGGGTGAAATGATGATACCACGCCAAGTTTCAACCATTTCAGAGTTCATTTGTGGTGCTTTTTAATTTCAGAGTCATTTAGCTCAAAACAATTCATTAAATGCATGAAAAATAGCAAATGAAGTTAGATAGGGTTGAAATTTTAGGATGTGGCTTCTAATGGTTCATATTGAATGCACAGGAAGTCTGGAGTTGAAATAAGTTAAAAAATTTGAAATCCTTTTGTAACAGACGAGTTTTCGTCCGAAACCCTGATACTTCGAAAGAGATTGTCCATTTTGGACACGAAGTGCATCCAGTTTTTGCCGTAACCCTCTCAACTTTTTAGCACATGCTATGTGGGTGAAATGATGATACCATGCCAAGTTTCAACCATTTCAGAGTTCATTTGTGGTGCTTTTTAATTTCAGGGTCATTTAGCTCAAAACAATTCATTAAATGCATGAAAAATAGCAAATGAAGTTAGATAGGTTTGAAATTTTAGGATGTGGCTTCTAATGGTTCATATTGAATGCACAAAATGTCTGGAGTTGAAATAAGTTAAAAAAATTGAAATCCTTTTGTAACAGACGAGTTTTCGGCCGAAACCCTGATACTTCGAAAGAGATTGTCCATTTTGTACACGAAGTGCATCCAGTTTTTGCCGTAACCCTCTCAACTTTTTAGCACATGCTATGTGGGTGAAATGATGATACCATGCCAAGTTTCAACCATTTCAGAGTTCATTTGTGGTGCTTTTTAATTTCAGGGTCATTTAGCTCAAAACAATTCATTAAATGCATGAAAAATAGCAAATGAAGCTAGATAGGGTTGAAATTTTAGGATGTGGCTTCTAATGGTTCATAGTGAATGCACAAAATTTCTGGCGTTGAAATAAGTTAAAAAAATTGAAATCCTTTTGTAACACACGAGTTTTCGTCCGAAACCCTGATACTTCGAAGGAGATTGTCCATTTTGTACACGAAGTGCATCCAGTTTTTGCCGTAACCCTCTCAACTTTTTAGCACATGCTATGTGGGTGAAATTATGATACCATGCCAAGTTTCAACCATTTCAGAGTTCATTTGTGGTGCTTTTTAATTTCAGGGTCATTTAGCTCAAAACAATTCATTAAATGCATGAAAAATAGCAAATGAAGCTAGATAGGGTTGAAATTTTAGGTTGTGGCTTCTAATGGTTCATAGTGAATGCACAAAATTTCTGGCGTTGAAATAAGTTAAAAAAATTGAAATCCTTTTGTAACACACGAGTTTTCGTCCGAAACCCTAATACTTCGAAGGAGATTGTCCATTTTGTACACGAAGTGCATACAGTTTTTGCCGTAACCCTCTCAACTTTTTAGCACATGCTATGTGGGTGAAATGATGATACCACGCCAAGTTTCAACCATTTCAGAGTTCATTTGTGGTGCTTTTTAATTTCAGGGTCATTTAGCTCAAAACAATTCATTAAATGCATGAAAAATAGCAAATGAAGTTAGATAGGGTTCAAATTTTAGGATGTGGCTTCTAATGGTTCATATTGAATGCACAGGAAGTCTGGAGTTGAAATAAGTTAAAAAAATTGAAATCCTTTTGTAACAGACGAGTTTTCGTCCGAAACCCTGATACTTCGAAAGAGATTGTCCATTTTGGACACGAAGTGCATCCAGTTTTTGCCGTAACCCTCTCAACTTTTTAGCACATGCTATGTGGGTGAAATGATGATACCATGCCAAGTTTCAACCATTTCAGAGTTCATTTGTGGTGCTTTTTAATTTCAGGGTCATTTAGCTCAAAACAATTCATTAAATGCATGAAAAATAGCAAATGAAGTTAGATAGGGTTGAAATTTTAGGATGTGGCTTCTAATGGTTCATATTGAATGCACAAAATGTCTGGAGTTGAAATAAGTTAAAAAAATTGAAATACTTTTGTAACAGACGAGTTTTCGGCCGAAACCCTCATACTTCGAAAGAGATTGTCCATTTTGTACACGAAGTGCATCCAGTTTTTGCCGTAACCCTCTCAACTTTTTAGCACAGGCTATGTGGGTGAAATGATGATACCATGCCAAGTTTCAACCATTTCAGAGTTCATTTGTGGTGCTTTTTAATTTCAGGGTCATTTAGCTCAAAACAATTCATTAAATGCATGAAAAATAGCAAATGAAGCTAGATAGGGTTGAAATTTTAGGATGTGGCTTCTAATGGTTCATATTGAATGCACAGGAAGTCTGGAGTTGAAATAAGTTAAAAAAATTGAAATCCTTTTGTAACAGACGAGTTTTCGTCCGAAACCCTGACACTTCGAAAGAGATTGTCCATTTTGTACACGAAGTGCATCCAGTTTTTGCCGTAACCCTCTCAACTTTTTAGCACATGCTATGTGGGTGAAATGATGATACCACGCCAAGTTTCAACCATTTCAGCGTTCATTTGTGGTGCTTTTTAATTTCAGGGTGATTTAGCTCAAAACAATTCATTAAATGCATGAAAAATAGCAAATGAAGTTAGATAGGGTTCAAATTTTAGGATGTGGCTTCTAATGGTTCATATTGAATGCATAGGAAGTCTGGAGTTGAAATAAGTTAAAAAAATTGAAATCCTTTTGTAACAGACGAGTTTTCGTCCGAAACCCTGATACTTCGAAAGAGATTGTCCATTTTGTACACGAAGTGCATCCAGTTTTTGCCGTAACCCTCTCAACTTTTTAGCGCATGCTATGTGGGTGAAATGATGATACCATGCCAAGTTTCAACCATTTCAGAGTTCATTTGTGGTGCTTTTTAATTTCAGGGTCATTTAGCTCAAAACAATTCATTAAATGCATGAAAAATAGCAAATGAAGTTAGATAGGGTTGAAATTTTAGGATGTGGCTTCTAATGGTTCATATTGAATGCACAAAATTTCTGGAGTTGAAATAAGTTAAAAAAATTGAAATCCTTTTGTAACAGACGAGTTTTCGTCCGAAACCCTGATACTTCGAAAGAGATTGTCCATTTTGTACACGAAGTGCATCCAGTTTTTGCCGTAACCCTCTCAACTTTTTAGCACATGCTATGTGGGTGAAATGATGATACCATGCCAAGTTTCAACCATTTCAGAGTTCATTTGTGGTGCTTTTTAATTTCAGGGTCATTTAGCTCAAAACAATTCATTAAATGCATGAAAAATAGCAAATGAAGCTAGATAGGGTTGAAATTTTAGGATGTGGCTTCTAATGGTTCATAGTGAATGCACAAAATTTCTGGCATTGAAATAAGTTAAAAAAATTGAAATCCTTTTGTAACACACGAGTTTTCGTCCGAAACCCTGATACTTCGAAAGAGATTGTCCATTTTGTACACGAAGTGCATCCAGTTTTTGTCGTAACCCTCTCAACTTTTTAGCACATGCTATGTGGGTGAAATGATGATACCACGCCAAGTTTCAACCATTTCAGAGTTCATTGTGGTGCTTTTTAATTTCAGGGTCATTTAGCTCAAAACAATTCATTAAATGCATGAAAAATAGCAAATGAAGTTAGATAGGGTTGAAATTTTAGGATGTGGCTTCTAATGGTTCATATTGAATGCACAGGAAGTCTGGAGTTAAAATAAGTTAAAAAAATTGAAATCCTTTTGTAACAGACGAGTTTTCGTCCGAAACCCTGACACTTCGAAAGAGATTGTCCATTTTGTACACGAAGTGCATCCAGTTTTTGCCGTAACCCTCTCAACTTTTTAGCGCATGCTATGTGGGTGAAATGATGATACCATGCCAAGTTTCAAACCATTTCAGGGTTCATTTCTGGTGCTTTTTAATTTCAGGGTCATTTTCCTCAAAACAATTCATTAAATGCATGAAAAATAGCAAATGAAGTTAGATAGGGTTTAAATTTTAGGATGTGGCTTCTAATGGTTCATATTCAATGCACAAAATGTCTGGAGTTGAAATAAGTTAAAAAAATTGAAATACTTTTGTAACAGACGAGTTTTCGGCCGAAACCCTCATACTTCGAAAGAGATTGTCCATTTTGTACACGAAGTGCATCCAGTTTTTGCCGTAACCCTCTCAACTTTTTAGCACATGCTATGTGGGTGAACTGATGATACCATGCCAAGTTTCAACCATTTCAGAGCTCATTTGTAGTGCTTTTTAATTTCAGGGTCATTTAGCTCAAAACAATTCATTAAATGCATGAAAAATAGCAAATGAAGTTAGATAGGGTTGAAATTTTAGGATGTGGCTTCTAATGGTTCATATTGAATGCACAGGAAGTCTGGAGTTGAAATAAGTTAAAAAAATTGAAATCCTTTTGTAACAGATGAGTTTTCGGCCGAAACCCTGATACTTCGAAAGAGATTGTCCATTTTGTACACGAAGTGCATCCAGTTTTTGCCATAACCCTCTCAACTATTTAGCACATGCTATGTGGGTGAAATGATGATACCACGCAAAGTTTCAATCATTTCAGAGTTCATTTGTGGTGGTTTTTAATTTCAGGGTCATTTAGCTCAAAACAATTCATTAAATGCTTGAAAAATAGCAAATGAAGTTAGATAGGGTTCAAATTTTAGGATGTGGCTTCTAATGGTTCATGTTGACTGCACAAAATGTCTGGAGTTGAAATAAGTTAAAAAAATTGAAATCCTTTTGTAACAGACGAGTTTTCGGCCGAAACCCTGATACTTCGAAAGAGATTGTCCATTTTGTACACGAAGTGCATCCAGTTTTTGCCGTAACCCTCTCAACTTTTTAGCACATGCTATGTGGGTGAAATGATGATACCACGCCAAGTTTCAAACATTTCAGAGTTCATTTCTGGTGGTTTTTAATTTCAGGGTCATTTAGCTCAAAACAATTCATTAAATGCATGAAAAATAGCAAATGAAGTTAGATAGGGTTGAAATTTTAGGATGTGGCTTCTAATGGTTCATATTGAATGCACAGGAAATCTGGAGTTGAAATAAGTTAAAAAAATTGAAATCCTTTCGTAACAGACGAGTTTTCGTCCGAAACCCTGACACTTCGAAAGAGATTGTCCATTTTGTACACGAAGTGCATCCAGTTTTTGCCGTAACCCTCTCAACTTTTTAGCACATGCTATGTGGGTGAAATGATGATACCATGCCAAGTTTCAAACCATTTCAGGGTTCATTTCTGGTGCTTTTTAATTTCAGGGTCATTTAGCTCAAAACAATTCATTAAATGCATGAAAAATAGCAAATGAAGTTAGATAGGGTTCAAATTTTAGGATGTGGCTTCTAATGGTTCATATTGAATGCACAAAATGTCTGGAGTTGAAATAAGTTAAAAAAATTGAAATACTTTTGTAACAGACGAGTTTTCGGCCGAAACCCTCATACTTCGAAAGAGATTGTCCATTTTGTACACGAAGTGCATCCAGTTTTTGCCGTAACCCTCTCAACTTTTAAGCACATGCTATGTGGGTGAAATGATGATACCATGCCAAGTTTCAACCATTTCAGAGTTCATTTGTGGTGCTTTTTAATTTCAGGGTCATTTAGCTCAAAACAATTCATTAAATGCATGAAAAATAGCAAATGAAGTTAGATAGGGTTGAAATTTTAGGATGTGGCTTCTAATGGTTCATATTGAATGCACAGGAAGTCTGGAGTTGAAATAAGTTAAAAAAATTGAAATCCTTTTGTAACAGACGAGTTTTCGGCCGAAACCCTGATACTTCGAAAGAGATTGTCCATTTTGTACACGAAGTGCATCCAGTTTTTGCCATAACCCTCTCAACTTTTTAGCACATTCTATGTGGGTGAAATGATGATACCACGCCAAGTTTCAATCATTTCAGAGTTCATTTGTGGTGGTTTTTAATTTCAGGGTCATTTAGCTCAAAACAATTCATTAAATGCATGAAAAATAGCAAATGAAGTTAGATAGGGTTCAAATTTTAGGATGTGGCTTCTAATGGTTCATGTTGACTGCACAAAATGTCTGGAGTTGAAATAAGTTAAAAAAATTGAAATCCTTTTGTAACAGACGAGTTTTCGGCCGAAACCCTGATACTTCGAAAGAGATTGTCCATTTTGTACACGAAGTGCATCCAGTTTTTGCCGTAACCCTCTCAACTTTTTAGCACATGCTATGTGGGTGAAATGATGATACCACGCCAAATTTCAACCATTTCAGAGTTCATTTCTGGTGCTTTTTAATTTCAGGGTCATTTAGCTCAAAACAATTCATTAAATGCATGAAAAATAGCAAATGAAGTTAGATAGGGTTGAAATTTTAGGATGTGGCTTCTAATGGTTCATATTGAATGCACAGGAAGTCTAGAGTTGAAATAAGTTAAAAAAATTGAAATCCTTTCGTAACAGACGAGTTTTCGTCCGAAACCCTGACACTTCGAAAGAGATTGTCCATTTTGTACACGAAGTGCATCCAGTTTTTGCCGTAACCCTCTCAACTTTTTAGCACATGCTATGTGGGTGAAATGATGATACCATGCCAAGTTTCAAACCATTTCAGGGTTCATTTCTGGTGCTTTTTAATTTCAGGGTCATTTAGCTCAAAACAATTCATTAAATGCATGAAAAATAGCAAATGAAGTTAGATAGGGTTCAAATTTTAGGATGTGGCTTCTAATGGTTCATATTGAATGCACAAAATGTCTGGAGTTGAAATAAGTTAAAAAAATTGAAATACTTTTGTAACAGACGAGTTTTCGGCCGAAACCCTCATACTTCGAAAGAGATTGTCCATTTTGTACACGAAGTGCATCCAGTTTTTGCCGTAACCCTCTCAACTTTTTAGCACATGCTATGTGGGTGAAATGATGATACCATGCCAAGTTTCAACCATTTCAGAGTTCATTTGTGGTGCTTTTTAATTTCAGGGTCATTTAGCTCAAAACAATTCATTAAATGCATGAAAAATAGCAAATGAAGTTAGATAGGGTTGAAATTTTAGGATGTGGCTTCTAATGGTTCATATTGAATGCACAGCAAGTCTGGAGTTGAAATAAGTTAAAAAAATTGAAATCCTTTTGTAACAGACGAGTTTTCGGCCGAAACCCTGATACTTCGAAAGAGATTGTCCATTTTGTACACGAAGTGCATCCAGTTTTTGCCATAACCCTCTCAACTTTTTAGCACATGCTATGTGGGTGAAATGATGATACCACGCCAAGTTTCAATCATTTCAGAGTTCATTTGTGGTGCTTTTTAATTTCAGGGTCATTTAGCTCAAAACAATTCATTAAATGCATGAAAAATAGCAAATGAAGTTAGATAGGGTTCAAATTTTAGGATGTGGCTTCTAATGGTTCATGTTGACTGCACAAAATGTCTGGAGTTGAAATAAGTTAAAAAAATTGAAATCCTTTTGTAACAGACGAGTTTTCGGCCGAAACCCTGATACTTCGAAAGAGATTGTCCATTTTGTACACGAAGTGCATCCAGTTTTTGCCGTAACCCTCTCAACTTTTTAGCACATGCTATGTGGGTGAAATGATGATACCACGCCAAGTTTCAACCATTTCAGAGTTCATTTCTGGTGCTTTTTAATTTCAGGGTCATTTAGCTCAAAACAATTCATTAAATGCATGAAAAATAGCAAATGAAGTTAGATAGGGTTGAAATTTTAGGATGTGGCTTCTAATGGTTCATAGTGAATGCACAGGAAGTCTGGAGTTGAAATAAGTTAAAAAAATTGAAATCCTTTTGTAACAGACGAGTTTTCGTCCGAAACCCTGACACTTCGAAAGAGATTGTCCATTTTGTACACGAAGTGCATCCAGTTTTTGCCGTAACCCTCTCAACTTTTTAGCACATGCTATGTGGGTGAAATGATGATACCATGCCAAGTTTCAAACCATTTCAGGGTTCATTTCTGGTGCTTTTTAATTTCAGGGTCATTTAGCTCAAAACAATTCATTAAATGCATGAAAAATAGCAAATGAAGTTAGATAGGGTTCAAATTTTAGGATGTGGCTTCTAATGGTTCATATTGAATGCACAAAATGTCTGGAGTTGAAATAAGTTAAAAAAATTGAAATACTTTTGTAACAGACGAGTTTTCGGCCGAAACCCTCATACTTCGAAAGAGATTGTCCATTTTGTACACGAAGTGCATCCAGTTTTTGCCGTAACCCTCTCAACTTTTTAGCACATGCTATGTGGGTGAAATGATGATACCATGCCAAGTTTCAACCATTTCAGAGTTCATTTGTGGTGCTTTTTAATTTCAGGGTCATTTAGCTCAAAACAATTCATTAAATGCATGAAAAATAGCAAATGAAGTTAGATAGGGTTCAAATTTTAGGATGTGGCTTCTAATGGTTCATATTGAATGCACAAAATGTCTGGAGTTGAAATAAGTTAAAAAAATTGAAATACTTTTGTAACAGACGAGTTTTCGGCCGAAACCCTCATACTTCGAAAGAGATTGTCCATTTTGTACACGAAGTGCATCCAGTTTTTGCCGTAACCCTCTCAACTTTTAAGCACATGCTATGTGGGTGAAATGATGATACCATGCCAAGTTTCAACCATTTCAGAGTTCATTTGTGGTGCTTTTTAATTTCAGGGTCATTTAGCTCAAAACAATTCATTAAATGCTTGAAAAATAGCAAATGAAGTTAGATAGGGTTGAAATTTTAGGATGTGGCTTCTAATGGTTCATATTGAATGCACAGGAAGTCTGGAGTTGAAATAAGTTAAAAAAATTGAAATCCTTTTGTAACAGACGAGTTTTCGGCCGAAACCCTGATACTTCGAAAGAGATTGTCCATTTTGTACACGAAGTGCATCCAGTTTTTGCCATAACCCTCTCAACTTTTTAGCACATTCTATGTGGGTGAAATGATGATACCACGCCAAGTTTCAATCATTTCAGAGTTCATTTGTGGTGGTTTTTAATTTCAGGGTCATTTAGCTCAAAACAATTCATTAAATGCATGAAAAATAGCAAATGAAGTTAGATAGGGTTCAAATTTTAGGATGTGGCTTCTAATGGTTCATGTTGACTGCACAAAATGTCTGGAGTTGAAATAAGTTAAAAAAATTGAAATCCTTTTGTAACAGACGAGTTTTCGGCCGAAACCCTGATACTTCGAAAGAGATTGTCCATTTTGTACACGAAGTGCATCCAGTTTTTGCCGTAACCCTCTCAACTTTTTAGCACATGCTATGTGGGTGAAATGATGATACCACGCCAAATTTCAACCATTTCAGAGTTCATTTCTGGTGCTTTTTAATTTCAGGGTCATTTAGCTCAAAACAATTCATTAAATGCATGAAAAATAGCAAATGAAGTTAGATAGGGTTGAAATTTTAGGATGTGGCTTCTAATGGTTCATATTGAATGCACAGGAAGTCTAGAGTTGAAATAAGTTAAAAAAATTGAAATCCTTTCGTAACAGACGAGTTTTCGTCCGAAACCCTGACACTTCGAAAGAGATTGTCCATTTTGTACACGAAGTGCATCCAGTTTTTGCCGTAACCCTCTCAACTTTTTAGCACATGCTATGTGGGTGAAATGATGATACCATGCCAAGTTTCAAACCATTTCAGGGTTCATTTCTGGTGCTTTTTAATTTCAGGGTCATTTAGCTCAAAACAATTCATTAAATGCATGAAAAATAGCAAATGAAGTTAGATAGGGTTCAAATTTTAGGATGTGGCTTCTAATGGTTCATATTGAATGCACAAAATGTCTGGAGTTGAAATAAGTTAAAAAAATTGAAATACTTTTGTAACAGACGAGTTTTCGGCCGAAACCCTCATACTTCGAAAGAGATTGTCCATTTTGTACACGAAGTGCATCCAGTTTTTGCCGTAACCCTCTCAACTTTTTAGCACATGCTATGTGGGTGAAATGATGATACCATGCCAAGTTTCAACCATTTCAGAGTTCATTTGTGGTGCTTTTTAATTTCAGGGTCATTTAGCTCAAAACAATTCATTAAATGCATGAAAAATAGCAAATGAAGTTAGATAGGGTTGAAATTTTAGGATGTGGCTTCTAATGGTTCATATTGAATGCACAGCAAGTCTGGAGTTGAAATAAGTTAAAAAAATTGAAATCCTTTTGTAACAGACGAGTTTTCGGCCGAAACCCTGATACTTCGAAAGAGATTGTCCATTTTGTACACGAAGTGCATCCAGTTTTTGCCATAACCCTCTCAACTTTTTAGCACATGCTATGTGGGTGAAATGATGATACCACGCCAAGTTTCAATCATTTCAGAGTTCATTTGTGGTGCTTTTTAATTTCAGGGTCATTTAGCTCAAAACAATTCATTAAATGCATGAAAAATAGCAAATGAAGTTAGATAGGGTTCAAATTTTAGGATGTGGCTTCTAATGGTTCATGTTGACTGCACAAAATGTCTGGAGTTGAAATAAGTTAAAAAAATTGAAATCCTTTTGTAACAGACGAGTTTTCGGCCGAAACCCTGATACTTCGAAAGAGATTGTCCATTTTGTACACGAAGTGCATCCAGTTTTTGCCGTAACCCTCTCAACTTTTTAGCACATGCTATGTGGGTGAAATGATGATACCACGCCAAGTTTCAACCATTTCAGAGTTCATTTCTGGTGCTTTTTAATTTCAGGGTCATTTAGCTCAAAACAATTCATTAAATGCATGAAAAATAGCAAATGAAGTTAGATAGGGTTGAAATTTTAGGATGTGGCTTCTAATGGTTCATAGTGAATGCACAGGAAGTCTGGAGTTGAAATAAGTTAAAAAAATTGAAATCCTTTTGTAACAGACGAGTTTTCGTCCGAAACCCTGACACTTCGAAAGAGATTGTCCATTTTGTACACGAAGTGCATCCAGTTTTTGCCGTAACCCTCTCAACTTTTTAGCACATGCTATGTGGGTGAAATGATGATACCATGCCAAGTTTCAAACCATTTCAGGGTTCATTTCTGGTGCTTTTTAATTTCAGGGTCATTTAGCTCAAAACAATTCATTAAATGCATGAAAAATAGCAAATGAAGTTAGATAGGGTTCAAATTTTAGGATGTGGCTTCTAATGGTTCATATTGAATGCACAAAATGTCTGGAGTTGAAATAAGTTAAAAAAATTGTAATCCTTTTGTAACAGACGAGTTTTCGTCCGAAACCCTGATACTTCGGAAGAGATTGTCCATTTTGTACACGAAGTGCATCCAGTTTTTGCCGTAACCCTCTCAACTTTTTAGCGCATGCTATGGGGGTGAAATGATGATACCATGCCAAGTTTCAACCATTTCAGAGTTCATTTGTGGTGCTTTTTAATTTCAGGGTCATTTAGCTCAAAACAATTCATTAAATGCATGAAAAATAGCAAATGAAGTTAGATAGGGTTGAAATTTTAGGATGTGGCTTCTAATGGTTCATATTGAATGCACAGCAAGTCTGGAGTTGAAATAAGTTAAAAAAATTGAAATCCTTTTGTAACAGACGAGTTTTCGGCCGAAACCCTGATACTTCGAAAGAGATTGTCCATTTTGTACACGAAGTGCATCCAGTTTTTGCCATAACCCTCTCAACTTTTTAGCACATGCTATGTGGGTGAAATGATGATACCACGCCAAGTTTCAATCATTTCAGAGTTCATTTGTGGTGCTTTTTAATTTCAGGGTCATTTAGCACAAAACAATTCATTAAATGCATGAAAAATAGCAAATGAAGTTAGATAGGGTTGAAATTTTAGGATGTGGCTTCTAATGGTTCATGTTGACTGCACAAAATGTCTGGAGTTGAAATAAGTTAAAAAATTGTAATCCTTTTGTAACAGACGAGTTTTCGGCCGAAACCCTGATACTTCGAAAGAGATTGTCCATTTTGTACACGAAGTGCATCCAGTTTTTGCCGTAACCCTCTCAACATTTTAGCACATGCTATGTGGGTGAAATGATGATACCATGCCAAGTTTCAACCATTTCAGAGTTCATTTGTGGTGGTTTTTAATTTCAGGGTCATTTAGCTCAAAACAATTCATTAAATGAATGAAATATAGCAAATGAAGTTAGATAGGGTTGAAATTTTAGGATGTGGCTTCTAATGGTTCATAGTGAATGCATAAAATGTCTGGAGTTGAAATAAGTTAAAAAAATTGAAATCCTTTTGTAACAAACGAGTTTTCGTCCGAAACCCTTATACTTCGAAAGAGATTGTCCATTTTGTACACGAAGTGAATCCAGTTTTTGCCGTAACCCTCTCAAATTTTTAGCACATGCTATCTGGGTGAAATGATGATACCATGCCAAGTTTCAACCATTTCAGAGCTCATGTGTGGTGCTTTTTAATTTCAGGGTCATTTAGCTCAAAACAATTCATTAAATGCATGAAAAATAGCAAATGAAGTTAGATAGGGTTGAAATTTTAGGACGTGGATTCTAATGGTTCATATTGAATGCACAAAATGTCTGGAGTTGAAATAAGTTAAAAAAATTGAAATACTTTTGTAACAGACGTGTTTTCGGCCGAAACCCTGATACTTCGAAAGAGATTGTCCATTTTGTACACGAAGTGCATCCAGTTTTTGCCGTAACCCTCTCAACTTTTTAGCACATGCTATGTGGGTGAAATGATGATACCATGCAAAGTTTCAAACCATTTCAGGGTTCATTTCTGGTGCTTTTTAATTTCAGGGTCATTTAGCTCAAAACAATTCATTAAATGCATGAAAAATAGCAAATGAAGTTAGATAGGGTTGAAATTTTAGGATGTGGCTTCTAATGGTTCATAGTGAATGCACAAAATGTCTGGAGTTGAAATAAGTTAAAAAAATTGAAATCCTTTTGTAACAGACGAGTTTTCGTCCGAAACCCTGATACTTCGGAAGAGATTGTCCATTTTGTACACGAAGTGCATCCAGTTTTTGCCGTAACCCTCTCAACTTTTTAGCGCATGCTATGGGGGTGAAATGATGATACCATGCCAAGTTTCAACCATTTCAGAGTTCATTTGTGGTGCTTTTTAATTTCAGGGTCATTTAGCTCAAAACAATTCATTAAATGCATGAAAAATAGCAAATGAAGTTAGATAGGGTTGAAATTTTAGGATGTGGCTTCTAATGGTTCATATTGAATGCACAGCAAGTCTGGAGTTGAAATAAGTTAAAAAAATTGAAATCCTTTTGTAACAGACGAGTTTTCGGCCGAAACCCTGATACTTCGAAAGAGATTGTCCATTTTGTACACGAAGTGCATCCAGTTTTTGCCATAACCCTCTCAACTTTTTAGCACATGCTATGTGGGTGAAATGATGATACCACGCCAAGTTTCAATCATTTCAGAGTTCATTTGTGGTGCTTTTTAATTTCAGGGTCATTTAGCACAAAACAATTCATTAAATGCATGAAAAATAGCAAATGAAGTTAGATAGGGTTGAAATTTTAGGATGTGGCTTCTAATGGTTCATGTTGACTGCACAAAATGTCTGGAGTTGAAATAAGTTAAAAAATTGTAATCCTTTTGTAACAGACGAGTTTTCGGCCGAAACCCTGATACTTCGAAAGAGATTGTCCATTTTGTACACGAAGTGCATCCAGTTTTTGCCGTAACCCTCTCAACATTTTAGCACATGCTATGTGGGTGAAATGATGATACCATGCCAAGTTTCAACCATTTCAGAGTTCATTTGTGGTGGTTTTTAATTTCAGGGTCATTTAGCTCAAAACAATTCATTAAATGAATGAAATATAGCAAATGAAGTTAGATAGGGTTGAAATTTTAGGATGTGGCTTCTAAT
Organism: Elymus sibiricus; assembly: GCA_039707655.1. Classification (NCBI taxonomy): domain Eukaryota; kingdom Viridiplantae; phylum Streptophyta; class Magnoliopsida; order Poales; family Poaceae; genus Elymus; species Elymus sibiricus. The sequence continues at coordinate 377,504,932 of CM077663.1, read as the reverse complement.
GGTTCATAGTGAATGCATAAAATGTCTGGAGTTGAAATAAGTTAAAAAAATTGAAATCCTTTTGTAACAAACGAGTTTTCGTCCGAAACCCTTATACTTCGAAAGAGATTGTCCATTTTGTACACGAAGTGAATCCAGTTTTTGCCGTAACCCTCTCAAATTTTTAGCACATGCTATCTGGGTGAAATGATGATACCATGCCAAGTTTCAACCATTTCAGAGCTCATGTGTGGTGCTTTTTAATTTCAGGGTCATTTAGCTCAAAACAATTCATTAAATGCATGAAAAATAGCAAATGAAGTTAGATAGGGTTGAAATTTTAGGACGTGGATTCTAATGGTTCATATTGAATGCACAAAATGTCTGGAGTTGAAATAAGTTAAAAAAATTGAAATACTTTTGTAACAGACGTGTTTTCGGCCGAAACCCTGATACTTCGAAAGAGATTGTCCATTTTGTACACGAAGTGCATCCAGTTTTTGCCGTAACCCTCTCAACTTTTTAGCACATGCTATGTGGGTGAAATGATGATACCATGCCAAGTTTCAACCATTTCAGAGTTCATTTGTGGTGCTTTTTAATTTCAGGGTCATTTAGCTCAAAACAATTCATTAAATGCATGAAAAATAGCAAATGAAGTTAGATAGGGTTGAAATTTTAGGATGTGGCTTCTAATGGTTCATAGTGAATGCACAAAATGTCTGGAGTTGAAATAAGTTAAGAAAATTGAAATCCTTTTGTAACAAACGATTTTTCGTCCGAAACCCTGATACTTCGAAAGAGATTGTCCATTTTGTACACGAAGTGCATCCAGTTTTTGCCGTAACCCTCTCAACTTTTTAGCACATGCTATCTGGGTGAAATGATGATACCATGCCAAGTTTCAACCATTTCAGAGCTCATGTGTGGTGCTTTTTAATTTCAGGGTCATTTAGCTCAAAACAATTCATTAAATGCATGAAAAATAGCAAATGAAGTTAGATAGGGTTGAAATTTTAGGATGTGGCTTCTAATGTTTCATATTGAATGCACAAAATGTCTGGAGTTGAAATAAGTTAAAAAAATTGAAATCCTTTTGTAACAGACGAGTTTTCGGCCGAAACCCTGATACTTCGAAGAAGATTGTCCATTTTGTACACGAAGTGCATCCAGTTTTTGCCGTAACCCTCTCAACTTTTTAGCACATGCTATGTGGGTGAAATGATGATACCATGCCAAGTTTCAACCATTTCAGAGTTCATTTGTGGTGCTTTTTAATTTCAGGGTCATTTAGCTCAAAACAATTCATTAAATGCATGAAAAATAGCAAATGAAGCTAGATAGGGTTGAAATTTTAGGATGTGGCTTCTAATGGTTCATAGTGAATGCACAAAATTTCTGGCGTTGAAATAAGTTACAAAAATTGAAATCCTTTTGTAACAGACGAGTTTTCGGCCGAAACCCTGATACTTCGAAAGAGATTGTCCATTTTGTACACGAAGTGCATCCAGTTTTTGCCATAACCCTCTGAACTTTTTAGCACATGCTATGTGGGTGAAATGATGATACCACGCCAAGTTTCAACCATTTCAGAGCTCATGTGTGGTGCTTTTTAATTTCAGGGTCATTTAGCTCAAAACAATTCATTAAATGCATGAAAAATAGCAAATGAAGTTAGATAGGGTTGAAATTTTAGGATGTGGATTCTAATGGTTCATATTGAATGCACAAAATGTCTGGAGTTGAAATAAGTTAAAAAAATTGAAATACTTTTGTAACAGACGAGTTTTCGGCCGAAACCCTGATACTTCGAAAGAGATTGTCCATTTTGTACACGAAGTGCATCCAGTTTTTGCCGTAACCCTCTCAACTTTTTAGCACATGCTATGTGGGTGAAATGATGATACCATGCCAAGTTTCAACCATTTCAGAGTTCATTTGTGGTGCTTTTTAATTTCAGGGTCATTTAGCTCAAAACAATTCATTAAATGCATGAAAAATAGCAAATGAAGTTAGATAGGGTTGAAATTTTAGGATGTGTCTTCTAATGGTTCATAGTGAATGCACAAAATGTCTGGAGTTGAAATAAGTTAAGAAAATTGAAATCCTTTTGTAACAAACGAGTTTTCGTCCGAAACCCTGATACTTCGAAAGAGATTGTCCATTTTGTACACGAAGTGCATCCAGTTTTTGCCGTAACCCTCTCAACTTTTTAGCACATGCTATCTGGGTGAAATGATGATACCATGCCAAGTTTCAACCATTTCAGAGCTCATGTGTGGTGCTTTTTAATTTCAGGGTCATTTAGCTCAAAACAATTCATTAAATGCATGAAAAATAGCAAATGAAGTTAGATAGGGTTGAAATTTTAGGATGTGGCTTCTAATGGTTCATAGTGAATGCACAAAATGTCTGGAGTTGAAATAAGTTAAAAAAATTGAAATCCTTTTGTAACAGACGAGTTTTCGGCCGAAACCCTGATACTTCGAGGGAGATTGTCCATTTTGTACACGAAGTGCATCCAGTTTTTGCCGTAACCCTCTCAACTTTTTAGCACATGCTATGTGGGTGAAATGATGATACCATGCCAAGTTTCAACCATTTCAGAGTTCATTTGTGGTGCTTTTTAATTTCAGGGTCATTTAGCTCAAAACAATTCATTAAATGCATGAAAAATAGCAAATGAAGCTAGATAGGGTTGAAATTTTAGGATGTGGCTTCTAATGGTTCATAGTGAATGCACAAAATTTCTGGCGTTGAAATAAGTTACAAAAATTGAAATCCTTTTGTAACAGACGAGTTTTCGGCCGAAACCCTGATACTTCGAAAGAGATTGTCCATTTTGTACACGAAGTGCATCCAGTTTTTGCCATAACCCTCTGAACTTTTTAGCACATGCTATGTGGGTGAAATGATGATACCACGCCAAGTTTGAATCATTTATGAGTTCATTTGTGGTGCTTTTTAATTTCAGGGTCATTTAGCTCAAAACAATTCATTAAATGCATGAAAAATAGCAAATGAAGTTAGATAGGGTTGAAATTTTAGGATGTGGCTTCTAATGGTTCATGTTGACTGCACAAAATGTCTGTAGTTGAAATAAATTAAAAAAATTGAAATCCTTTTGTAACAGACGAGTTTTCGGCCGAAACCCTGATACTTCGAAAGAGATTGTCCATTTTGTACATGAAGTGCATCCAGTTTTTGCCGTAACCCTCTCAACATTTTAGCACATGCTATGTGGGTGAAATGATGATACCATGCCAAGTTTCAACCATTTCAGAGTTCATTTGTGGTGCTTTTTAATTTCAGGGTCATTTAGCTCAAAACAATTCATTAAATACATGAAAAATAGCAAATGAAGTTAGATAGGGTTGAAATTTTAGGATGTGTCTTCTAATGGTTTATAGTGAATGCACAAAATGTCTGGAGTTGAAATAAGTTAAAAAAATTGAAATCCTTTTGTAACAAACGAGTTTTCGGCCGAAACCCTGATACTTCGAAAGAGATTGTCCATTTTGTACACGAAGTGCATCCAGTTTTTGCCGTAACCCTCTCAACTTTTTAGCACATGCTATGTGGGTGAAATGATGATACCATGCCAAGTTTCAACCATTTCAGAGTTCATTTGTGGTGCTTTTTAATTTCAGGGTCATTTAGCTCAAAACAATTCATTAAATGCATGAAAAATAGCAAATGAAGCTAGATAGGGTTGAAATTTTAGGATGTGGCTTCTAATGGTTCATAGTGAATGCACAAAATTTCTGGCGTTGAAATAAGTTAAAAAAATTGAAATCCTTTTGTAACAGACGAGTTTTCGGCCGAAACCCTGATACTTTGAAAGAGATTGTCCATTTTGTACACGAAGTGCATCCAGTTTATGCCATAACCCTCTCAACTTTTTAGCACATGCTATGTGGGTGAAATGATGATACCACGCCAAGTTTCAATCATTTCAGAGTTCATTTGTGTTGCTTTTTAATTTCAGGGTCATTTAGCTCAAAACAATTCATTAAATGCATGAAAAATAGCAAATGAAGTTAGATAGGGTTGAAATTTTAGGATGTGGCTTCTAATGGTTCATATTGAATGCACAAAATGTCTGGAGTTGAAATAAGTTAAAAAAATTGAAATCATTTTGGAACAGACGAGTTTTCGGCCGAAACCCTGATACTTCGAAAGAGATTGTCCATTTTGTACACGAAGTGCATCCAGTTTTTGCCGTAACCCTCTCAACTTTTTAGCACATGCTATGTGGGTGAAATGATGATACCATGCCAAGTTTCAACCATTTCAGAGTTCATTTGTGGTGCTTTTTAATTTCAGGTTCATTTAGCTCAAAACAATTCATTAAATGCATGAAAAATAGCAAATGAAGTTAGATAGGGTTGAAATTTTAGGATGTGGCTTCTAATGGTTCATAGTGAATGCACAAAATGTCTGGAGTTGAAATAAGTAAAAAAAATTTGAAATCCTTTTGTAACAAACGAGTTTTCGTCCGAAACCCTTATACTTCGAAAGAGATTGTCCATTTTGTACACGAAGTGCATCCAGTTTTTGCCGTAACCCTGTCAAATTTTTAGCACATGCTATCTGGGTGAAATGATGATACCATGCCAAGTTTCAACCATTTCAGAGCTCATGTGTGGTGCTTTTTAATTTCAGGGTCATTTAGCTCAAAACAATTCATTAAATGCATGAAAAATAGCAAATGAAGCTAGAAAGGGTTGAAATTTTAGGATGTGGCTTCTAATGGTTCATATTGAATGCCCAAAATGTCTGGAGTTGAAATAAGTTAAAAAAATTGAAATACTTTTGTAACAGACGAGTTTTCGGCCGAAACCCTCATACTTCGAAAGAGATTGTCCATTTTGTACACGAAGTGCATCCAGTTTTTGCCGTAACCCTCTCAACTTTTTAGCACATGCTATGTGGGTTAAATGATGATACCATGCCAAGTTTCAACCATTTCAGAGTTCATTTGTGGTGCTTTTTAATTTCAGGGTCATTTAGCTCAAAACAATTCATTAAATGCATGAAAAATAGCAAATGAAGCTAGATAGGGTTGAAATTTTAGGATGTGGCTTCTAATGGTTCATAGTGAATGCACAAAATTTCTGGCGTTGAAATAAGTTAAAAAAATTGAAATCCTTTTGTAACACACGAGTTTTTGTCCGAAACCGTGATACTTCGAAGGAGATTGTCCATTTTGTACACGAAGTGCATCCAGTTTTTGCCGTAACCCTCTCAACTTTTTAGCACATGCTATGTGGGTGAAATGATGATACCACGCCAAGTTTTAACCATTTCAGAGTTCATTTGTGGTGCTTTTTAATTTCAGGGTCATTTAGCTCAAAACAATTCATTAAATGCATGAAAAATAGCAAATGAAGTTAGATAGGGTTGAAATTTTAGGATGTGGCTTCTAATGGTTCATATTGAATGCACAGGAAGTCTGGAGTTGAAATAAGTTAAAAAAATTGAAATCCTTTTGTAACAGACGAGTTTTCGTCCGGAACCCTGATACTTCGAAAGAGACTGTCCATTTTGTACACGAAGTGCATCCAGTTTTTGCCGTAACCCTCTCAACTTTTTAGCACATGCTATGTGGGTGAAATGATGATACCATGCCAAGTTTCAACCATTTCAGAGTTCATTTGTGGTGCTTTTTAATTTCAGGGTCATTTAGCTCAAAACAATTCATTAAATGCATGAAAAATAGCAAATGAAGTTAGATAGGGTTGAAATTTTAGGATGTGGCTTCTAATGGTTCATAGTGAATGCACAAAATATCTGGAGTTGAAATAAGTTAAGAAAATTGAAATCCTTTTGTAACAAACGAGTTTTCGTCCGAAACCCTGATACTTCGAAAGAGATTGTCCATTTTGTACACGAAGTGCATCCAGTTTTTGCCGTAACCCTCTCAACTTTTTAGCACATGCTATCTGGGTGAAATGATGATACCATGCCAAGTTTCAACCATTTCAGAGCTCATGTGTGGTGCTTTTTAATTTCAGGGTCATTTAGCTCAAAACAATTCATTAAATGCATGAAAAATAGCAAATGAAGTTAGATAGGGTTGAAATTTTAGGATGTGGCTTATAATGTTTCATATTGAATGCACAAAATGTCTGGAGTTGAAATAAGTTAAAAAAATTGAAATCCTTTTGTAATAGACGAGTTTTCGGCCGAAACCCTGATACTTCGAAGGAGATTGTCCATTTTGTACACGAAGTGCATCCAGTTTTTGCCGTAACCCTCTCAACTTTTTAGCACATGCTATGTGGGTGAAATGATGATACCATGCCAAGTTTCAACCATTTCAGAGTTCATTTGTGGTGCTTTTTAATTTCAGGGTCATTTAGCTCAAAACAATTCATTAAATGCATGAAAAATAGCAAATGAAGTTAGATAGGGTTGAAATTTTAGGATGTGGCTTCTAATGGTTTATAGTGAATGCACAAAATGTCTGGAGTTGAAATAAGTTAAAAAAATTGAAATCCTTTTGTAACAAACGAGTTTTCGTCCGAAACCCTTATACTTCAAAAGAGATTGTCCATTTTGTACACGAAGTGCATCCAGTTTTTGCCGTAACCCTCTCAATTTTTTAGCACATGCTATCTGGGTGAAATGATGATACCATGCCAAGTTTCAACCATTTCAGAGCTCATGTGTGGTGCTTTTTAATTTCAGGGTCATTTAGCTCAAAACAATTCATTAAATGCATGAAAAATAGCAAATGAAGTTAGATAGGGTTGAAATTTTAGGATGTGGCTTCTAATGGTTTATAGTGAATGCACAAAATGTCTGGAGTTGAAATAAGTTAAAAAAATTGAAATCCTTTTGTAACAGACGAGTTTTCGGCCGAAACCCTCATACTTCGAAAGAGATTGTCCATTTTGTACACGATGTGCATCCAGTTTTTGCCGTAACCCTCTCAACTTTTTAGCACATGCTATGTGGGTGAAATGATGATACCATGCCAAGTTTCAACCATTTCAGAGTTCATTTGTGGTGCTTTTTAATTTCAGGGTCATTTAGCTCAAAACAATTCATTAAATGCATGAAAAATAGCAAATGAAGCTAGATAGGGTTGAAATTTTAGGATGTGGCTTCTAATGGTTCATAGTGAATGCACAAAATTTCTGGCGTTGAAATAAGTTAAAAAAATTGAAATCCTTTTGTAACAGACGAGTTTTCGGCCGAAACCCTGATACTTCGAAAGAGATTGTCCATTTTGTACATGAAGTGCATCCAGTTTTTGCCGTAACCCTCTCAACATTTTAGCACATGCTATGTGGGTGAAATGATGATACCATGCCAAGTTTCAACCATTTCAGAGTTCATTTGTGGTGCTTTTTAATTTCAGGGTCATTTAGCTCAAAACAATTCATTAAATGCATGAAAAATAGCAAATGAAGTTAGATAGGGTTGAAATTTTAGGATGTGGCTTCTAATGGTTTATAGTGAATGCACAAAATGTCTGGAGTTGAAATAAGTTAAAAAAATTGAAATCCTTTTGTAACAAACGAGTTTTCGTCCGAAACCCTTATACTTCAAAAGAGATTGTCCATTTTGTACACGAAGTGCATCCAGTTTTTGCCGTAACCCTCTCAATTTTTTAGCACATGCTATCTGGGTGAAATGATGATACCATGCCAAGTTTCAACCATTTCAGAGCTCATGTGTGGTGCTTTTTAATTTCAGGGTCATTTAGCTCAAAACAATTCATTAAATGCATGAAAAATAGCAAATGAAGTTAGATAGGGTTGAAATTTTAGGATGTGGCTTCTAATGGTTTATAGTGAATGCACAAAATGTCTGGAGTTGAAATAAGTTAAAAAAATTGAAATCCTTTTGTAACAGACGAGTTTTCGGCCGAAACCCTGATACTTCGAAAGAGATTGTCCATTTTGTACACGAAGTGCATCCAGTTTTTGCCGTAACCCTCTCAACTTTTTAGCACATGCTATGTGGGTGAAATGATGATACCATGCCAAGTTTCAACCATTTCAGAGTTCATTTGTGGTGCTTTTTAATTTCAGGGTCATTTAGCTCAAAACAATTCATTAAATGCATGAAAAATAGCAAATGAAGCTAGATAGGGTTGAAATTTTAGGATGTGGCTTCTAATGGTTCATAGTGAATGCACAAAATTTCTGGCGTTGAAATAAGTTAAAAAAATTGAAATCCTTTTGTAACAGACGAGTTTTCGGCCGAAACCCTGATACTTTGAAAGAGATTGTCCATTTTGTACACGAAGTGCATCCAGTTTTTGCCATAACCCTCTCAACTTTTTAGCACATGCTATGTGGGTGAAATGATGATACCACGCCAAGTTTCAATCATTTCAGAGTTCATTTGTGGTGCTTTTTAATTTCAGGGTCATTTAGCTCAAAACAATTCATTAAAGGCATGAAAAATAGCAAATGAAGTTAGATAGGGTTGAAATTTTAGGATGTGGCTTCTAATGGTTCATAGTGAATGCACAAAATGTCTGGAGTTGAAATAAGTAAAAAAAAATTGAAATCCTTTTGTAACAAACGAGTTTTCGTCCGAAACCCTTATACTTCGAAAGAGATTGTCCATTTTGTACACGAAGTGCATCCAGTTTTTGCCGTAACCCTGTCAAATTTTTAGCACATGCTATCTGGGTGAAATGATGATACCATGCCAAGTTTCAACCATTTCAGAGCTCATGTGTGGTGCTTTTTAATTTCAGGGTCATTTAGCTCAAAACAATTCATTAAATGCATGAAAAATAGCAAATGAAGCTAGATAGGGTTGAAATTTTAGGATGTGGCTTCTAATGGTTCATATTGAATGCCCAAAATGTCTGGAGTTGAAATAAGTTAAAAAAATTGAAATACTTTTGTAACAGACGAGTTTTCGGCCGAAACCCTCATACTTCGAAAGAGATTGTCCATTTTGTACACGAAGTGCATCCAGTTTTTGCCGTAACCCTCTCAACTTTTTAGCACATGCTATGTGGGTTAAATGATGATACCATGCCAAGTTTCAACCATTTAAGAGTTCATTTGTGGTGCTTTTTAATTTCAGGGTCATTTAGCTCAAAACAATTCATTAAATGCATGAAAAATAGCAAATGAAGCTAGATAGGGTTGAAATTTTAGGATGTGGCTTCTAATGGTTCATAGTGAATGCACAAAATTTCTGGCGTTGAAATAAGTTAAAAAAATTGAAATCCTTTTGTAACACACGAGTTTTTGTCCGAAACCGTGATACTTCGAAGGAGATTGTCCATTTTGTACACGAAGTGCATCCAGTTTTTGCCGTAACCCTCTCAACTTTTTAGCACATGCTATGTGGGTGAAATGATGATACCACGCCAAGTTTTAACCATTTCAGAGTTCATTTGTGGTGCTTTTTAATTTCAGGGTCATTTAGCTCAAAACAATTCATTAAATGCATGAAAAATAGCAAATGAAGTTAGATAGGGTTGAAATTTTAGGATGTGGCTTCTAATGGTTCATATTGAATGCACAGGAAGTCTGGAGTTGAAATAAGTTAAAAAATTTGAAATCCTTTTGTAACAGACGAGTTTTCGTCCGGAACCCTGATACTTCGAAAGAGACTGTCCATTTTGTACACGAAGTGCATCCAGTTTTTGCCGTAACCCCCTCAACTTTTTAGCACATGCTATGTGGGTGAAATGATGATACCATGCCAAGTTTCAACCATTTCAGAGTTCATTTGTGGTGCTTTTTAATTTCAGGGTCATTTAGCTCAAAACAATTCATTAAATGCATGAAAAATAGCAAATGAAGTTAGATAGGGTTGAAATTTTAGGATGTGGCTTCTAATGGTTCATAGTGAATGCACAAAATATCTGGAGTTGAAATAAGTTAAGAAAATTGAAATCCTTTTGTAACAAACGAGTTTTCGTCCGAAACCCTGATACTTCGAAAGAGATTGTCCATTTTGTACACGAAGTGCATCCAGTTTTTGCCGTAACCCTCTCAACTTTTTAGCACATGCTATCTGGGTGAAATGATGATACCATGCCAAGTTTCAACCATTTCAGAGCTCATGTGTGGTGCTTTTTAATTTCAGGGTCATTTAGCTCAAAACAATTCATTAAATGCATGAAAAATAGCAAATGAAGTTAGATAGGGTTGAAATTTTAGGATGTGGCTTATAATGTTTCATATTGAATGCACAAAATGTCTGGAGTTGAAATAAGTTAAAAAAATTGAAATCCTTTTGTAATAGACGAGTTTTCGGCCGAAACCCTGATACTTCGAAGGAGATTCTCCATTTTGTACACGAAGTGCATCCAGTTTTTGCCGTAACCCTCTCAACTTTTTAGCACATGCTATGTGGGTGAAATGATGATACCATGCCAAGTTTCAACCATTTCAGAGTTCATTTGTGGTGCTTTTTAATTTCAGGGTCATTTAGCTCAAAACAATTCATTAAATGCATGAAAAATAGCAAATGAAGCTAGATAGGGTTGAAATTTTAGGATGTGGCTTCTAATGGTTCATAGTGAATGCACAAAATTTCTGGCGTTGAAATAAGTTACAAAAATTCAAATCCTTTTGTAACAGACGAGTTTTCGGCCGAAACCCCGATACTTCGAAAGAGATTGTCCATTTTGTACACGAAGTGCATCCAGTTTTTGCCATAACCCTCTGAACTTTCTAGCACATGCTATGTGGGTGAAATGATGATACCACGCCAAGTTTGAATCATTTATGAGTTCATTTGTGGTGCTTTTTAATTTCAGGGTCATTTAGCTCAAAACAATTCATTAAATGCATGAAAAATAGCAAATGAAGTTAGATAGGGTTGAAATTTTAGGATGTGGCTTCTAATGGTTCATGTTGACTGCACAAAATGTCTGTAGTTGAAATAAGTTAAAAAAATTGAAATCCTTTTGTAACAGACGAGTTTTCGGCCGAAACCCTGATACTTCGAAAGAGATTGTCCATTTTGTACATGAAGTGCATCCAGTTTTTGCCGTAACCCTCTCAACATTTTAGCACATGCTATGTGGGTGAAATGATGATACCATGCCAAGTTTCAACCATTTCAGAGTTCATTTGTGGTGCTTTTTAATTTCAGGGTCATTTAGCTCAAAACAATTCATTAAATGCATGAAAAATAGCAAATGAAGTTAGATAGGGTTGAAATTTTAGGATGTGGCTTCTAATGGTTTATAGTGAATGCACAAAATGTCTGGAGTTGAAATAAGTTAAAAAAATTGAAATCCTTTTGTAACAGACGAGTTTTCGGCCGAAACCCTGATACTTCGAAAGAGATTGTCCATTTTGTACACGAAGTGCATCCAGTTTTTGCCGTAACCCTCTCAACTTTTTAGCACATGCTATGTGGGTGAAATGATGATACCATGCCAAGTTTCAACCATTTCAGAGTTCATTTGTGGTGCTTTTTAATTTCAGGGTCATTTAGCTCAAAACAATTCATTAAATGCATGAAAAATAGCAAATGAAGCTAGATAGGGTTGAAATTTTAGGATGTGGCTTCTAATGGTTCATAGTGAATGCACAAAATTTCTGGCGTTGAAATAAGTTAAAAAAATTGAAATCCTTTTGTAACAGACGAGTTTTCGGCCGAAACCCTGATACTTCGAAAGAGATTGTCCATTTTGTACATGAAGTGCATCCAGTTTTTGCCGTAACCCTCTCAACATTTTAGCACATGCTATGTGGGTGAAATGATGATACCATGCCAAGTTTCAACCATTTCAGAGTTCATTTGTGGTGCTTTTTAATTTCAGGGTCATTTAGCTCAAAACAATTCATTAAATGCATGAAAATAGCAAATGAAGTTAGATAGGGTTGAAATTTTAGGATGTGGCTTCTAATGGTTTATAGTGAATGCACAAAATGTCTGGAGTTGAAATAAGTTAAAAAAATTGAAATCCTTTTGTAACAAACGAGTTTTCGTCCGAAACCCTTATACTTCAAAAGAGATTGTCCATTTTGTACACGAAGTGCATCCAGTTTTTGACGTAACCCTCTCAATTTTTTAGCACATGCTATCTGGGTGAAATGATGATACCATGCCAAGTTTCAACCATTTCAGAGCTCATGTGTGGTGCTTTTTAATTTCAGGGTCATTTAGCTCAAAACAATTCATTAAATGCATGAAAAATAGCAAATGAAGTTAGATAGGGTTGAAATTTTAGGATGTGGCTTCTAATGGTTTATAGTGAATGCACAAAATGTCTGGAGTTGAAATAAGTTAAAAAAATTGAAATCCTTTTGTAACAGACGAGTTTTCGGCCGAAACCCTGATACTTCGAAAGAGATTGTCCATTTTGTACACGAAGTGCATCCAGTTTTTGCCGTAACCCTCTCAACTTTTTAGCACATGCTATGTGGGTGAAATGATGATACCATGCCAAGTTTCAACCATTTCAGAGTTCATTTGTGGTGCTTTTTAATTTCAGGGTCATTTAGCTCAAAACAATTCATTAAATGCATGAAAAATAGCAAATGAAGCTAGATAGGGTTGAAATTTTAGGATGTGGCTTCTAATGGTTCATAGTGAATGCACAAAATTTCTGGCGTTGAAATAAGTTAAAAAAATTGAAATCCTTTTGTAACAGACGAGTTTTCGGCCGAAACCCTGATACTTTGAAAGAGATTGTCCATTTTGTACACGAAGTGCATCCAGTTTTTGCCATAACCCTCTCAACTTTTTAGCACATGCTATGTGGGTGAAATGATGATACCACGCCAAGTTTCAATCATTTCAGAGTTCATTTGTGGTGCTTTTTAATTTCAGGGTCATTTAGCTCAAAACAATTCATTAAATGCATGAAAAATAGCAAATGAAGTTAGATAGGGTTGAAATTTTAGGATGTGGCTTCTAATGGTTCATAGTGAATGCACAAAATGTCTGGAGTTGAAATAAGTAAAAAAAAATTGAAATCCTTTTGTAACAAACGAGTTTTCGTCCGAAACCCTTATACTTCGAAAGAGATTGTCCATTTTGTACACGAAGTGCATCCAGTTTTTGCCGTAACCCTGTCAAATTTTTAGCACATGCTATCTGGGTGAAATGATGATACCATGCCAAGTTTCAACCATTTCCGAGCTCATGTGTGGTGCTTTTTAATTTCAGGGTCATTTAGCTCAAAACAATTCATTAAATGCATGAAAAATAGCAAATGATGCTAGATAGGGTTGAAATTTTAGGATGTGGCTTCTAATGGTTCATATTGAATGCCCAAAATGTCTGGAGTTGAAATAAGTTAAAAAAATTGAAATACTTTTGTAACAGACGAGTTTTCGGCCGAAACCCTCATACTTCGAAAGAGATTGTCCATTTTGTACACGAAGTGCATCCAGTTTTTGCCGTAACCCTCTCAACTTTTTAGCACATGCTATGTGGGTTAAATGATGATACCATGCCAAGTTTCAACCATTTCAGAGTTCATTTGTGGTGCTTTTTAATTTCAGGGTCATTTAGCTCAAAACAATTCATTAAATGCATGAAAAATAGCAAATGAAGCTAGATCGGGTTGAAATTTTAGGATGTGGCTTCTAATGGTTCATAGTGAATGCACAAAATTTCTGGCGTTGAAATAAGTTAAAAAAATTGAAATCCTTTTGTAACACACGAGTTTTCGTCCGAAACCGTGATACTTCGAAGGAGATTGTCCATTTTGTACACGAAGTGCTTCCAGTTTTTGCCGTAACCCTCTCAACTTTTTAGCACATGCTATGTGGGTGAAATGATGATACCACGCCAAGTTTTAACCATTTCAAAGTTCATTTGTGGTGCTTTTTAATTTCAGGGTCATTTAGCTCAAAACAATTCATTAAATGCATGAAAAATAGCAAATGAAGTTAGATAGGGTTGAAATTTTAGGATGTGGCTTCTAATGGTTCATATTGAATGCACAGGAAGTCTGGAGTTGAAATAAGTTAAAAAAATTGAAATCCTTTTGTAACAGACGAGTTTTCGTCCGAAACCCTGATACTTCGAAAGAGACTGTCCATTTTGTACACGAAGTGCATCCAGTTTTTGCCGTAACCCTCTCAACTTTTTAGCACATGCTATGTGGGTGAAATGATGATACCATGCCAAGTTTCAACCATTTCAGAGTTCATTTGTGGTGCTTTTTAATTTCAGGGTCATTTAGCTCAAAACAATTCATTAAATGCATGAAAAATAGCAAATGAAGTTAGATAGGGTTGAAATTTTAGGATGTGGCTTCTAATGGTTCATAGTGAATGCACAAAATGTCTGGAGTTGAAATAAGTAAAAAAAATTTGAAATCCTTTTGTAACAAACGAGTTTTCGTCCGAAACCCTTATACTTCGAAAGAGATTGTCCATTTTGTACACGAAGTGCATCCAGTTTTTGCCGTAACCCTGTCAAATTTTTAGCACATGCTATCTGGGTGAAATGATGATACCATGCCAAGTTTCAACCATTTCAGAGCTCATGTGTGGTGCTTTTTAATTTCAGGGTCATTTAGCTCAAAACAATTCATTAAATGCATGAAAAATAGCAAATGAAGCTAGATAGGGTTGAAATTTTAGGATGTGGCTTCTAATGGTTCATATTGAATGCCCAAAATGTCTGGAGTTGAAATAAGTTAAAAAAATTGAAATACTTTTGTAACAGACGAGTTTTCGGCCGAAACCCTCATACTTCGAAAGAGATTGTCCATTTTGTACACGAAGTGCATCCAGTTTTTGCCGTAACCCTCTCAACTTTTTAGCACATGCTATGTGGGTTAAATGATGATACCATGCCAAGTTTCAACCATTTCAGAGTTCATTTGTGGTGCTTTTTAATTTCAGGGTCATTTAGCTCAAAACAATTCATTAAATGCATGAAAAATAGCAAATGAAGCTAGATCGGGTTGAAATTTTAGGATGTGGCTTCTAATGGTTCATAGTGAATGCACAAAATTTCTGGCGTTGAAATAAGTTAAAAAAATTGAAATCCTTTTGTAACACACGAGTTTTCGTCCGAAACCGTGATACTTCGAAGGAGATTGTACATTTTGTACACGAAGTGCATCCAGTTTTTGCCGTAACCCTCTCAACTTTTTAGCACATGCTATGTGGGTGAAATGATGATACCACGCCAAGTTTTAACCATTTCAGAGTTCATTTGTGGTGCTTTTTAATTTCAGGGTCATTTAGCTCAAAACAATTCATTAAATGCATGAAAAATAGCAAATGAAGTTAGATAGGGTTGAAATTTTAGGATATGGCTTCTAATGGTTCATATTGAATGCACAGGAAGTCTGGAGTTGAAATAAGTTAAAAAAATTGAAATCCTTTTGTAACAGACGAGTTTTCGTCCGAAACCCTGATACTTCGAAAGAGACTGTCCATTTTGTACACGAAGTGCATCCAGTTTTTGCCGTAACCCTCTCAACTTTTTAGCACATGCTATGTGGGTGAAATGATGATACCATGCCAAGTTTCAACCATTTCAGAGTTCATTTGTGGTGCTTTTTAATTTCAGGGTCATTTAGCTCAAAACAATTCATTAAATGCATGAAAAATAGCAAATGAAGTTAGATAGGGTTGAAATTTTAGGATGTGGCTTCTAATGGTTCATAGTGAATGCACAAAATGTCTGGAGTTGAAAGAAGTTAAAAAAATTGAAATCCTTTTGTAACAAACGAGTTTTCGTCCGAAACCCTGATACTTCGAAAGAGATTGTGCATTTTGTACACGAAGTGCATCCAGTTTTTGCCGTAACCCTCTCAACTTTTTAGCACATGCTATGTGGGTGAAATGATGATACCATGCCAAGTTTCAACCATTTCAGAGTTCATTTGTGGTGCTTTTTAATTTCAGGGTCATTTAGCTCGAAACAATTCATTAAATGCATGAAAAATAGCAAATGAAGCTAGATAGGGTTGAAATTTTAGGATGTGGCTTCTAATGGTTCATAGTGAATGCACAAAATTTCTGGTGTTGAAATAAGTTAAAAAAATTGAAATCCTTTTGTAACAGACGAGTTTTCGACCGAAACTCTGATACTTTGAAAGATTTTGTCCATTTTGTACACGAAGTGCATCCAGTTTTTGCCATAACCCTCTCAACTTTTTAGCACATGCTATGTGGGTGAAATGATGATACCACGCCAAGTTTCAATCATTTCAGAGTTCATTTGTGGTGCTTTTTAATTTCAGGGTCATTTAGCTCAAAACAATTCATTAAATGCATGAAAAATAGCAAATGAAGTTAGATAGGGTTGAAATTTTAGGATGTGGCTTCTAATGGTTCATAGTGAATGCACAAAATTTCTGGCGTTGAAATAAGTTAAAAAAATTGAAATCCTTTTGTAACAGACGAGTTTTCGGCCGAAACCCTGATACTTCGAAAGAGATTGTCCATTTTGTACACGAAGTGCATCCAGTTTTTGCCGTAACCCTCTCAACTTTTTAGCACATGCTATGTGGGTGAAATGATGATACCACGCCAAGTTTCAATCATTTCAGAGTTCATTTGTGGTGCTTTTTAATTTCAGGGTCATTTAACTCAAAACAATTCATTAAATGCATGAAAAATAGCAAATGAAGTTAGATAGGGTTGAAATTTTAGGATGTGGCTTCTAATGGTTCATAGTGAATGCACAAAATGTCTGGAGTTGAAATAAGTAAAAAAAAATTGAAATCCTTTTGTAACAAACGAGTTTTCGTCCGAAACCCTTATACTTCGAAAGAGATTGTCCATTTTGTACACGAAGTGCATCCAGTTTTTGCCGTAACCCTGTCAAATTTTTAGCACATGCTATCTGGGTGAAATGATGATACCATGCCATGTTTCAACCATTTCAGAGCTCATGTGTGGTGCTTTTTAATTTCAGGGTCATTTAGCTCAAAACAATTCATTAAATGCATGAAAAATAGCAAATGAAGCTAGATAGGGTTGAAATTTTAGGATGTGGCTTCTAATGGTTCATATTGAATGCCCAAAATGTCTGGAGTTGAAATAAGTTAAAAAATTTGAAATACTTTTGTAACAGACGAGTTTTCGGCCGAAACCCTCATACTTCGAAAGAGATTGTCCATTTTGTACACGAAGTGCATCCAGTTTTTGCCGTAACCCTCTCAACTTTTTAGCACATGCTATGTGGGTGAAATGATGATACCATGCCAAGTTTCAACCATTTCAGAGTTCATTTGTGGTGCTTTTTAATTTCAGGGTCATTTAGCTCAAAACAATTCATTAAATGCATGAAAAAAAGCAAATGAAGCTAGATCGGGTTGAAATTTTAGGATGTGGCTTCTAATGGTTCATAGTGAATGCACAAAATTTCTGGCGTTGAAATAAGTTAAAAAAATTTAAATCCTTTTGTAACACACGAGTTTTCGTCCGAAACCGTGATACTTCGAAGGAGATTGTCCATTTTGTACACGAAGTGCATCCAGTTTTTGCCGTAACCCTCTCAACTTTTTAGCACATGCTATGTGGGTGAAATGATGATACCACGCCAAGTTTTAACCATTTCAGAGTTCATTTGTGGTGCTTTTTAATTTCAGGGTCATTTAGCTCAAAACAATTCATTAAATGCATGAAAAATAGCAAATGAAGTTAGATAGGGTTGAAATTTTAGGATGTGGCTTCTAATGGTTCATATTGAATGCACAGGAAGTCTGGAGTTGAAATAAGTTAAAAAAATTGAAATCCTTTTGTAACAGACGAGTTTTCGTCCGAAACCCTGATACTTCGAAAGAGACTGTCCATTTTGTACACGAAGTGCATCCAGTTTTTGCCGTAACCCTCTCAACTTTTTAGCACATGCTATGTGGGTGAAATGATGATAACATGCCAAGTTTCAACCATTTCAGAGTTCATTTGTGGTGCTTTTTAATTTCAGGGTCATTTAGCTCAAAACAATTCATTAAATGCATGAAAAATAGCAAATGAAGTTAGATAGGGTTGAAATTTTAGGATGTGGCTTCTAATGGTTCATAGTGAATGCACAAAATGTCTGGAGTTGAAAGAAGTTAAAAAAATTGAAATCCTTTTGTAACAAACGAGTTTTCGTCCGAAACCCTGATACTTCGAAAGAGATTGTGCATTTTGTACACGAAGTGCATCCAGTTTTTGCCGTAACCCTCTCAACTTTTTAGCACATGCTATGTGGGTGAAATGATGATACCATGCCAAGTTTCAACCATTTCAGAGTTCATTTGTGGTGCTTTTTAATTTCAGGGTCATTTAGCTCGAAACAATTCATTAAATGCATGAAAAATAGCAAATGAAGCTAGATAGGGTTGAAATTTTAGGATGTGGCTTCTAATGGTTCATAGTGAATGCACAAAATTTCTGGTGTTTAAATAAGTTAAAAAAATTGAAATCCTTTTGTAACAGACGAGTTTTCGACCGAAACTCTGATACTTTGAAAGATTTTGTCCATTTTGTACACGAAGTGCATCCAGTTTTTGCCATAACCCTCTCAACTTTTTAGCACATGCTATGTGGGTGAAATGATGATACCACGCCAAGTTTCAATCATTTCAGAGTTCATTTGTGGTGCTTTTTAATTTCAGGGTCATTTAGCTCAAAACAATTCATTAAATGCATGAAAAATAGCAAATTAAGTTAGATAGGGTTGAAATTTTAGGATGTGGCTTCTAATGGTTCATAGTGAATGCACAAAATTTCTGGCGTTGAAATAAGTTAAAAAAATTGAAATCCTTTTGTAACAGACGAGTTTTCGGCCGAAACCCTGATACTTCGAAAGAGATTGTCCATTTTGTACACGAAGTGCATCCAGTTTTTGCCGTAACCCTCTCAACTTTTTAGCACATGCTATGTGGGTGAAATGATGATACCATGCCAAGTTTCAACCATTTCAGAGTTCATTTGTGGTGCTTTTTAATTTCAGGGTCATTTAGCTCAAAACAATTCATTAAATGCATGAAAAATAGCAAATGAAGTTAGATAGGGTTGAAATTTTAGGATGTGGCTTCTAATGGTTCATAGTGAATGCACAAAATGTCTGGAGTTGAAATAAGTAAAAAAAAATTGAAATCCTTTTGTAACAAACGAGTTTTCGTCCGAAACCCTTATACTTCGAAAGAGATTGTCCATTTTGTACACGAAGTGCATCCTGTTTTTGCCGTAACCCTGTCAAATTTTTAGCACATGCTATCTGGGTGAAATGATGATACCATGCCAAGTTTCAACCATTTCAGAGCTCATGTGTGGTGCTTTTTAATTTCAGGGTCATTTAGCTCAAAACAATTCATTAAATGCATGAAAAATAGCAAATGAAGTTAGATAGGGTTGAAATTTTAGGATGTGGCTTCTTATGGTTCATATTGAATGCACAAAATGTCTGGAGTTGAAATAAGTTAAAAAAAAATTGTAATCCTTTTGTAACAGACGAGTTTTCGGCCGAAACCCTGATACTTCGAAAGAGATTGTCCATTTTGTACACGAAGTGCATCCAGTTTTTGCCGTAACCCTCTCAACTTTTTAGCACATGCTATGTGGGTGAAATGATGATACCACGCCAAGTTTTAACCATTTCAGAGTTCATTTGTGGTGCTTTTTAATTTCAGGGTCATTTAGCTCAAAACAATTCATTAAATGCATGAAAAATAGCAAATGAAGTTAGATAGGGTTGAAATTTTAGGATGTGGCTTCTAATGGTTCATATTGAATGCACAGGAAGTCTGGAGTTGAAATAAGTTAAAAAAATTGAAATCCTTTTGTGACAGACGAGTTTTTGTCCGAAACCCTGATACTTCGAAAGAGACTGTCCATTTTGGACACAAAGTGTATCCAGTTTTTGCCGTAACCCTCTCAACTTTTTAGCACATGCTATGTGGGTGAAATGATGATACCATGCCAAGTTTCAACCATTTCAGAGTTCATTTGTGGTGCTTTTTAATTTCAGGGTCATTTAGCTCAAAACAATTCATTAAATGCATGAAAAATAGCAAATGAAGTTAGATAGGGTTGAAATTTTAGGATGTGGCTTCTAATGGTTCATAATGAATGCACAAAATGTCTGGAGTTGAAATAAGTTAAAAAACTTGAAATCCTTTTGTAACAAACGAGTTTTCGTCCGAAACCCTGATACTTCGAAAGAGATTGTGCATTTTGTACACGAAGTGCATCCAGTTTTTGCCGTAACCCTCTCAAATTTTTAGCACATGCTATGTGGGTGAAATGATGATACCATGCCAAGTTTCAACCATTTCAGAGTTCATTTGTGGTGCTTTTTAATTTCAGGGTCATTTAGCTCGAAACAATTCATTAAATGCATGAAAAATAGCAAATGAAGCTAGATAGGGTTGAAATTTTAGGATGTGGCTTCTAATGGTTCATAGTTAATGCACAAAATTTCTGGTGTTGAAATAAGTTAAAAAAATTGAAATCCTTTTGTAACAGACGAGTTTTCGGCCGAAACTCTGATACTTTGAAAGATTTTGTCCATTTTGTACACGAAGTGCATCCAGTTTTTGCCATAACCCTCTCAACTTTTTAGCACATGCTATGTGGGTGAAATGATGATACCACGCCAAGTTTCAATCATTTCAGAGTTCATTTGTGGTGCTTTTTAATTTCAGGGTCATTTAGCTCAAAACAATTCATTAAATGCATGAAAAATAGCAAATGAAGTTAGATAGGGTTGAAATTTTAGGATGTGGCTTCTAATGGTTCATATTGAATGCACAAAATGTCTGGAGTTGAAATAAGTTAAAAAAATTGAAATCCTTTTGTAACAGACGAGTTTTCGGCCGAAACCCTGATACTTCGAAAGAGATTGTCCATTTTGTACACGAAGTGCATCCAGTTTTTGCCGTAACCCTGTCAAATTTTTAGCACATGCTATCTGGGTGAAATGATGATACCATGCCAAGTTTCAACCATTTCAGAGCTCATGTGTGGTGCTTTTTAATTTCAGGGTCATTTAGCTCAAAACAATTCATTAAATGCATGAAAAATAGCAAATGAAGCTAGATAGGGTTGAAATTTTAGGATGTGGCTTCTAATGGTTCATAGTGAATGCACAAAATTTCTGGCGTTGAAATAAGTTAAAAAAATTGAAATCCTTTTGTAACACACGAGTTTTCGTCCGAAACCCTGATACTTCGAAGGAGATTGTCCATTTTGTACACGAAGTGCATCCAGTTTTTGCCGTAACCCTCTCAAGTTTTTAGCACATGCTATGTGGGTGAAATGATGATACCACGCCAAGTTTCAACCATTTCAGAGTTCATTTGTGGTGCTTTTTAATTTCAAGGTCATTTAGCTCAAAACAACTCATTAAATGCATGAAAAATAGCAAATGAAGCTAGATAGGGTTGAAATTTTAGGATGTGGCTTCTAATGGTTCATAGTGAATGCACAAAATTTCTGGCGTTGAAATAAGATAAAAAAATTGAAATCCTTTTGTAACACACGAGTTTTCGTCCGAAACCCTGATACTTCGAAGGAGATTGTCCATTTTGTACACGAAGTGCATCCAGTTTTTGCCGTAACCCTCTCAACTTTTTAGCACATGCTATGTGGGTGAAATGATGATACCACGCCAAGTTTCAACCATTTCAGAGTTCATTTGTGGTGCTTTTTAATTTCAGGGCCATTTAGCTCAAAACAGTTCATTAAATGCATGAAAAATAGCAAATGAAGTTAGATAGGGTTGAAATTTTAGGATGTGGCTTCTAATGGTTCATATTGAATGCACAGGAAGTCTGGAGTTGAAATAAGTTAAAAAAATTGAAATCCTTTTGTAACAGACGAGTTTTCGTCCGAAACCCTGATACTTCGAAAGAGACTGTCCATTTTGGACACGAAGTGCATCCAGTTTTTGCCGTAACCCTCTCAACTTTTTAGCACATGCTATGTGGGTGAAATGATGATACCATGCCAAGTTTCAACCATTTCAGAGTTCATTTGTGGTGCTTTTTAATTTCAATGTCATTTAGCTCAAAACAATTCATTAAATGCATGAAAAATAGCAAATGAAGTTAGATAGGGTTGAAATTTTAGGTTCTGGCTTCTAATGGTTCATATTTAATGCACAAAATGTCTGGAGTTGAAATAAGTTAAAAAAATTGAAATCCTTTTGTAACAGACGAGTTTTCGGCCGAAACCCTGATACTTCGAAAGAGATTGTCCATTTTGTACACGAAGTGCATCCAGTTTTTGCCGTAACCCTCTCAACTTTTTAGCACATGCTATGTGGGTGAAATGATGATACCATGCCAAGTTTCAACCATTTCAGAGTTCATTTGTGGTGCTTTTTAATTTCAGGGTCATTTAGCTCAAAACAATTCATTAAATGCATGAAAAATAGCAAATGCAGCTAGATAGGGTTGAAATTTTAGGATGTGGCTTCTAATGGTTCATAGTGAATGCACAAAATTTCTGGCGCTGAAATAAGTTAAAAAAATTGAAATCCTTTTGTAACACACGAGTTTTCGTCCGAAACCTTGATACTTCGAAGGAGATTGTCCATTTTGTACACGAAGTGCATCCAGTTTTTGCCGTAACCCTCTCAACTTTTTAGCACATGCTATGTGGGTGAAATGATGATACCACGCCAAGTTTCAACCATTTCAGAGTTCATTTGTGGTGCTTTTTAATTTCAGGGTCATTTAGCTCAAAACAACTCATTAAATGCATGAAAAATAGCAAATGAAGTTAGATAGGGTTGAAATT
The DNA here is from genome assembly GCA_039707655.1 of Elymus sibiricus. NCBI lineage: Eukaryota > Viridiplantae > Streptophyta > Magnoliopsida > Poales > Poaceae > Elymus > Elymus sibiricus. The sequence goes on along the minus strand of CM077663.1, from coordinate 377,482,298 downwards.
TTAGGATGTGGCTTCTAATGGTTCATATTGAATGCACAGGAAGTCTGGAGTTGAAATAAGTTAAAAAAATTGAAATCCTTTTGTAACAGACGAGTTTTCGTCCGAAACCCTGACACTTCGAAAGAGATTGTCCATTTTGTACACGACGGGCATCCAGTTTTTGCCGTAACCCTCTCAACTTTTTAGCACATGCTATGCGGGTGATATGATGCTACCATGCCAAGTTTCAACCATTTCAGGGTTCATTTCTGGTGCTTTTTAATTTCAGGGTCATTTAGCTCAAAACAATTCATTAAATGCATGAAAAATAGCAAATCAAGTTAGATAGGGTTCAAATTTTAGGATGTGGCTTCTAATGGTTCATATTGAATGCACCAAATGTCTGGTGTTGAAATAAGTTAACAAAATTGAAATCCTTTTGTAACAGACGAGTTTTCGTTCGAAACCCTGATACTTCGAAAGAGATTGTCCATTTTGTACACGAAGTGCATCCAGTTTTTGCCGTAACCCTCTCAACTTTTTAGCGCATGCTATGTGGGTGAAATGATGATACCATACCAAGTTTCAACCATTTCAGAGTTCATTTGTGGTGCTTTTTAATTTCAGGGTCATTTAGCTCAAAACAATTCATTAAATGCATGAAAAATAGCAAATGAAGTTAGATAGGGTTGAAATTTTAGGATGTGGCTTCGAATGGTTCATATTGAATGCACAGGAAGTCTGGAGTTGAAATAAGTTAAAAAATTGAAATCCTTTTGTAACAGACGAGTTTTCGGCCGAAACCCTGATACTTCGAAAGAGATTGTCCATTTTGTACACGAAGTGCATCCAGTTTTTGCCATAACCCTCTCAACTTTTTAGCACATGCTATGTGGGTGAAATGATGATACCACGCCAAGTTTGAATCATTTCAGAGTTCATTTGTGGTGCTTTTTAATTTCAGGGTCATTTAGCTCAAAACAATTCATTAAATGCATGAAAAATAGCAAATGAAGTTAGATAGGGTTGAAATTTTAGGATGTGGCTTCTAATGGTTCATGTTGACTGCACAAAATGTCTGGAGTTGAAATAAGTTAAAAAAATTGAAATCCTTTTGTAACAGACGAGTTTTCGGCCGAAACCCTGATACTTCGAAAGAGATTGTCCACTTTGTACACGAAGTGCATCCAGTTTTTGCCGTAACCCTCTCAACATTTTAGCACATGCTATGTGGGTGAAATGATGATACCATGCCAAGTTTCAACCATTTCAGATATCATTTGTGGTGCTTTTTAATTTCAGGGTCATTTAGCTCAAAACAATTCATTAAATGCATGAAAAATAGCAAATGAAGTTAGATAGGGTTGAAATTTTAGGATGTGGCTTCTAATGGTTCATAGTGAATGCACAAAATGTCTGGAGTTGAAATAAGTTAAAAAAATTGAAATCCTTTTGTAACAAACGAGTTTTCGTCCGAAACCCTTATACTTCGAAAGAGATTGTCCATTTTGTACCCAAAGTGCATCCAGTTTTTGCCGTAGCCCTCTCAAATTTTTAGCACATGCTATCTGGGTGAAATGATGATACCATGCCAAGTTTCAACCATTTCAGAGCTCATGTGTGGTGCTTTTTAATTTCAGGGTCATTTAGCTCAAAACAATTCATTAAATGCATGAAAAATAGCAAATGAAGTTAGATAGGGTTGAAATTTTAGGATTTGGCTTCTAATGGTTCATATTGAATGCACAAAATGTCTAGAGTTGAAATAAGTTCAAAAAATTGAAATCCTTTTGTAACAGACGAGTTTTCGTCCGAAACCCTGATACTTCAAAAGAGATTGTCCATTTTGTACACGAAGTGCATCCAGTTTTTGCCGTAACCCTCTCAACTTTTTAGCGCATGCTATGTGGGTGAAATGATGATATCATGCCAAGTTTCAACCATTTCAGAGTTCATTTGTGGTGCTTTTTAATTTCAGGGTCATTTAGCTCAAAACAATTCATTAAATGCATGAAAAATAGCAAATGAAGCTAGATAGGGTTGAAATTTTAAGATGTGGCTTCTAATGGTTCATAGTGAATGCACAAAATTTCTGGCGCTGAAATAAGTTAAAAAAATTGAAATCCTTTTGTAACACACGAGTTTTCGTCCGAAACCTTGATACTTCGAAGGAGATTGTCCATTTTGTACACGAAGTGCATCCAGTTTTTGCCGTAACCCTCTCAACTTTTTAGCACATGCTATGTGGGTGAAATGATGATACCACGCAAAGTTTCAACCATTTCAGAGTTCATTTGTGGTGCTTTTTAATTTCAGGGTCATTTAGCTCAAAACAACTCATTAAATGCATGAAAAATAGCAAATGAAGTTAGATAGGGTTGAAATTTTAGGATGTGGCTTCTAATGGTTCATATTGAATGCACAGGAAGTCTGGAGTTGAAATAAGTTAAAAAAATTGAAATCCTTTTGTAACAGACGAGTTTTCGTCCGAAACCCTGACACTTCGAAAGAGATTGTCCATTTTGTACACGACGGGCATCCAGTTTTTGCCGTAACCCTCTCAACTTTTTAGCACATGCTATGCGGGTGAAATGATGCTACCATGCCAAGTTTCAACCATTTCAGGGTTCATTTCTGGTGCTTTTTAATTTCAGGGTCATTTAGCTCAAAACAATTCATTAAATGCCTGAAAAATTGCAAATGAAGTTAGATAGGGTTCAAATTTTAGGATGTGGCTTCTAATGGTTCATATTGAATGCACAAAATGTCTGGTGTTGAAATAAGTTAACAAAATTGAAATCCTTTTGTAACAGACGAGTTTTCGTCCGAAACCCTGATACTTCGGAAGAGATTGTCCATTTTGTACACGAAGTGCATCCAGTTTTTGCCGTAACCCTCTCAACTTTTTAGCGCATGCTATGTGGGTGAAATGATGATACCATACCAAGTTTCAACCATTTCAGAGTTCATTTGTGGTGCTTTTTAATTTCAGGGTCATTTAGCTCAAAACAATTCATTAAATGCATGAAAAATAGCAAATGAAGTTAGATAGGGTTGAAATTTTAGGATGTGGCTTCTAATGGTTCATATTGAATGCACAGGAAGTCTGGAGTTGAAATAAGTTAAAAAATTGAAATCCTTTTGTAACAGACGAGTTTTCGGCCGAAACCCTGATACTTCGAAAGAGATTGTCCATTTTGTACACGAAGTGCATCCAGTTTTTGCCAAAACCCTCTCAACTTTTTAGCACATGCTATGTGGGTGAAATGATGATACCACGCCAAGTTTGAATCATTTCAGAGTTCATTTGTGGTGCTTTTTAATTTCAGGGTCATTTAGCTCAAAACAATTCATTAAATGCATGAAAAATAGCAAATGAAGTTAGATAGGGTTGAAATTTTAGGATGTGGCTTCTAATGGTTCATGTTGACTGCACAAAATGTCTGGAGTTGAAATAAGTTAAAAAAATTGAAATCCTTTTGTAACAGACGAGTTTTCGGCCGAAACCCTGATACTTCGAAAGAGATTGTCCACTTTGTACACGAAGTGCATCCAGTTTTTGCCGTAACCCTCTCAACATTTTAGCACATGCTATGTGGGTGAAATGATGATACCATGCCAAGTTTCAACCATTTCAGAGTTCATTTGTGGTGCTTTTTAATTTCAGGGTCATTTAGCTCAAAACAATTCATTAAATGCATGAAAAATAGCAAATGAAGTTAGATAGGGTTGAATTTTTAGGATGTGGCTTCTAATGGTTCATAGTGAATGCACAAAATGTCTGGAGTTGAAATAAGTTAAAAAAATTGAAATCCTTTTGTAACAAACGAGTTTTCGTCCGAAACCCTTATACTTCGAAAGAGATTGTCCATTTTCTACACAAAGTGCATCCAGTTTTTGCCGTAACCCTCTCAAATTTTTAGCACATGCTATCTGGGTGAAATGATGATACCATGCCAAGTTTCAACCATTTCAGAGCTCATGTGTGGTGCTTTTTAATTTCAGGGTCATTTAGCTCAAAACAATTCATTAAATGCATGAAAAATAGCAAATGAAGTTAGATAGGGTTGAATTTTTAGGATGTGGCTTCTAATGGTTCATAGTGAATGCACAAAATGTCTGGAGTTGAAATAAGTTAAAAAAATTGAAATCCTTTTGTAACAAACGAGTTTTCGTCCGAAACCCTTATACTTCGAAAGAGATTGTCCATTTTCTACACAAAGTGCATCCAGTTTTTGCCGTAACCCTCTCAAATTTTTAGCACATGCTATCTGGGTGAAATGATGATACCATGCCAAGTTTCAACCATTTCAGAGCTCATGTGTGGTGCTTTTTAATTTCAGGGTCATTTAGCTCAAAACAATTCATTAAATGCATGAAAAATAGCAAATGAAGTTAGATAGGGTTGAATTTTTAGGATGTGGCTTCTAATGGTTCATAGTGAATGCACAAAATGTCTGGAGTTGAAATAAGTTAAAAAAATTGAAATCCTTTTGTAACAGACGAGTTTTCGGCCGAAACCCTGATACTTCGAAAGAGATTGTCCACTTTGTACACGAAGTGCATCCAGTTTTTGCCGTAACCCTCTCAACATTTTAGCACATGCTATGTGGGTGAAATGATGATACCATGCCAAGTTTCAACCATTTCAGAGTTCATTTGTGGTGCTTTTTAATTTCAGGGTCATTTAGCTCAAAACAATTCATTAAATGCATGAAAAATAGCAAATGAAGTTAGATAGGGTTGAATTTTTAGGATGTGGCTTCTAATGGTTCATAGTGAATGCACAAAATGTCTGGAGTTGAAATAAGTTAAAAAAATTGAAATCCTTTTGTAACAAACGAGTTTTCGTCCGAAACCCTTATACTTCGAAAGAGATTGTCCATTTTCTACACAAAGTGCATCCAGTTTTTGCCGTAACCCTCTCAAATTTTTAGCACATGCTATCTAGGTGAAATGATGATACCATGCCAAGTTTCAACCATTTCAGAGCTCATGTGTGGTGCTTTTTAATTTCAGGGTCATTTAGCTCAAAACAATTCATTAAATGCATGAAAAATAGCAAATGAAGTTAGATAGGGTTGAAATTTTAGGATTTGGCTTCTAATGGTTCATATTGATTGCACAAAATGTCTAGAGTTGAAATAAGTTCAAAAAATTGAAATCCTTTTGTAACAGACGAGTTTTCGTCCGAAACCCTGATACTTCGAAAGAGATTGTCCATTTTGTACACGAAGTGCATCCAGTTTTTGCCGTAACCCTCTCAACTTTTTAGCGCATGCTATGTGGGTGAAATGATGATACCATGCCAAGTTTCAACCATTTCAGAGTTCATTTGTGGTGCTTTTTAATTTCAGGGTCATTTAGCTCAAAACAATTCATTAAATGCATGAAAAATAGCAAATGAAGTTAGATAGGGTTGAAATTTTAGGATGTGGCTTCTAATGGTTCATATTGAATGCACAGGAAGTCTGGAGTTGAAATAAGTTAAAAAATTGAAATCTTTTTGTAACAGACGAGTTTTCGGCCGAAACCCTGATACTTCGAAAGAGATTGTCCATTTTGTACACGAAGTGCATCCAGTTTTTGCCATAACCCTCTCAACTTTTTAGCACATGCTATGTGGGTGAAATGATGATACAACGCCAAGTTTGAATCATTTCAGAGTTCATTTGTGGTGCTTTTTAATTTCAGGGTCATTTAGCTCAAAACAATTCATTAAATGCATGAAAAATAGCAAATGAAGTTAGATAGGGTTGAAATTTTAGGATGTGGCTTCTAATGGTTCATGTTGACTGCACAAAATGTCTGGAGTTGAAATAAGTTAAAAAAATTGAAATCCTTTTGTAACAAACGAGTTTTCGTCCGAAACCCTTATACTTCGAAAGAGATTGTCCATTTTGTACCCAAAGTGCATCCAGTTTTTGCCGTAGCCCTCTCAAATTTTTAGCACATGCTATCTGGGTGAAATGATGATACCATGCCAAGTTTCAACCATTTCAGAGCTCATGTGTGGTGCTTTTTAATTTCAGGGTCATTTAGCTCAAAACAATTCATTAAATGCATGAAAAATAGCAAATGAAGTTAGATAGGGTTGAAATTTTAGGATTTGGCTTCTAATGGTTCATATTGAATGCACAAAATGTCTAGAGTTGAAATAAGTTCAAAAAATTGAAATCCTTTTGTAACAGACGAGTTTTCGTCCGAAACCCTGATACTTCAAAAGAGATTGTCCATTTTGTACACGAAGTGCATCCAGTTTTTGCCGTAACCCTCTCAACTTTTTAGCGCATGCTATGTGGGTGAAATGATGATACCATGCCAAGTTTCAACCATTTCAGAGTTCATTTGTGGTGCTTTTTAATTTCAGGGTCATTTAGCTCAAAACAATTCATTAAATGCATGAAAAATAGCAAATGAAGCTAGATAGGGTTGAAATTTTAAGATGTGGCTTCTAATGGTTCATAGTGAATGCACAAAATTTCTGGCGCTGAAATAAGTTAAAAAAATTGAAATCCTTTTGTAACACACGAGTTTTCGTCCGAAACCTTGATACTTCGAAGGAGATTGTCCATTTTGTACACGAAGTGCATCCAGTTTTTGCCGTAACCCTCTCAACTTTTTAGCACATGCTATGTGGGTGAAATGATGATACCACGCAAAGTTTCAACCATTTCAGAGTTCATTTGTGGTGCTTTTTAATTTCAGGGTCATTTAGCTCAAAACAACTCATTAAATGCATGAAAAATAGCAAATGAAGTTAGATAGGGTTGAAATTTTAGGATGTGGCTTCTAATGGTTCATATTGAATGCACAGGAAGTCTGGAGTTGAAATAAGTTAAAAAAATTGAAATCCTTTTGTAACAGACGAGTTTTCGTCTGAAACCCTGACACTTCGAAAGAGATTGTCCATTTTGTACACGACGGGCATCCAGTTTTTGCCGTAACCCTCTCAACTTTTTAGCACATGCTATGCGGGTGAAATGATGCTACCATGCCAAGTTTCAACCATTTCAGGGTTCATTTCTGGTGCTTTTTAATTTCAGGGTCATTTAGCTCAAAACAATTCATTAAATGCCTGAAAAATTGCAAATGAAGTTAGATAGGGTTCAAATTTTAGGATGTGGCTTCTAATGGTTCATATTGAATGCACAAAATGTCTGGTGTTGAAATAAGTTAACAAAATTGAAATCCTTTTGTAACAGACGAGTTTTCGTCCGAAACCCTGATACTTCAAAAGAGATTGTCCATTTTGTACACGAAGTGCATCCAGTTTTTGCCGTAACCCTCTCAACTTTTTAGCGCATGCTATGTGGGTGAAATGATGATACCATGCCAAGTTTCAACCATTTCAGAGTTCATTTGTGGTGCTTTTTAATTTCAGGGTCATTTAGCTCAAAACAATTCATTAAATGCATGAAAAATAGCAAATGAAGCTAGATAGGGTTGAAATTTTAAGATGTGGCTTCTAATGGTTCATAGTGAATGCACAAAATTTCTGGCGCTGAAATAAGTTAAAAAAATTGAAATCCTTTTGTAACACACGAGTTTTCGTCCGAAACCTTGATACTTCGAAGGAGATTGTCCATTTTGTACACGAAGTGCATCCAGTTTTTGCCGTAACCCTCTCAACTTTTTAGCACATGCTATGTGGGTGAAATGATGATACCACGCAAAGTTTCAACCATTTCAGAGTTCATTTGTGGTGCTTTTTAATTTCAGGGTCATTTAGCTCAAAACAACTCATTAAATGCATGAAAAATAGCAAATGAAGTTAGATAGGGTTGAAATTTTAGGATGTGGCTTCTAATGGTTCATATTGAATGCACAGGAAGTCTGGAGTTGAAATAAGTTAAAAAAATTGAAATCCTTTTGTAACAGACGAGTTTTCGTCCGAAACCCTGACACTTCGAAAGAGATTGTCCATTTTGTACACGACGGGCATCCAGTTTTTGCCGTAACCCTCTCAACTTTTTAGCACATGCTATGCGGGTGAAATGATGCTACCATGCCAAGTTTCAACCATTTCAGGGTTCATTTCTGGTGCTTTTTAATTTCAGGGTCATTTAGCTCAAAACAATTCATTAAATGCCTGAAAAATTGCAAATGAAGTTAGATAGGGTTCAAATTTTAGGATGTGGCTTCTAATGGTTCATATTGAATGCACAAAATGTCTGGTGTTGAAATAAGTTAACAAAATTGAAATCCTTTTGTAACAGACGAGTTTTCGTCCGAAACCCTGATACTTCGGAAGAGATTGTCCATTTTGTACACGAAGTGCATCCAGTTTTTGCCGTAACCCTCTCAACTTTTTAGCGCATGCTATGTGGGTGAAATGATGATACCATACCAAGTTTCAACCATTTCAGAGTTCATTTGTGGTGCTTTTTAATTTCAGGGTCATTTAGCTCAAAACAATTCATTAAATGCATGAAAAATAGCAAATGAAGTTAGATAGGGTTGAAATTTTAGGATGTGGCTTCTAATGGTTCATATTGAATGCACAGGAAGTCTGGAGTTGAAATAAGTTAAAAAATTGAAATCCTTTTGTAACAGACGAGTTTTCGGCCGAAACCCTGATACTTCGAAAGAGATTGTCCATTTTGTACACGAAGTGCATCCAGTTTTTGCCAAAACCCTCTCAACTTTTTAGCACATGCTATGTGGGTGAAATGATGATACCACGCCAAGTTTGAATCATTTCAGAGTTCATTTGTGGTGCTTTTTAATTTCAGGGTCATTTAGCTCAAAACAATTCATTAAATGCATGAAAAATAGCAAATGAAGTTAGATAGGGTTGAAATTTTAGGATGTGGCTTCTAATGGTTCATGTTGACTGCACAAAATGTCTGGAGTTGAAATAAGTTAAAAAAATTGAAATCCTTTTGTAACAGACGAGTTTTCGGCCGAAACCCTGATACTTCGAAAGAGATTGTCCACTTTGTACACGAAGTGCATCCAGTTTTTGCCGTAACCCTCTCAACATTTTAGCACATGCTATGTGGGTGAAATGATGATACCATGCCAAGTTTCAACCATTTCAGAGTTCATTTGTGGTGCTTTTTAATTTCAGGGTCATTTAGCTCAAAACAATTCATTAAATGCATGAAAAATAGCAAATGAAGTTAGATAGGGTTGAATTTTTAGGATGTGGCTTCTAATGGTTCATAGTGAATGCACAAAATGTCTGGAGTTGAAATAAGTTAAAAAAATTGAAATCCTTTTGTAACAAACGAGTTTTCGTCCGAAACCCTTATACTTCGAAAGAGATTGTCCATTTTCTACACAAAGTGCATCCAGTTTTTGCCGTAACCCTCTCAAATTTTTAGCACATGCTATCTGGGTGAAATGATGATACCATGCCAAGTTTCAACCATTTCAGAGCTCATGTGTGGTGCTTTTTAATTTCAGGGTCATTTAGCTCAAAACAATTCATTAAATGCATGAAAAATAGCAAATGAAGTTAGATAGGGTTGAATTTTTAGGATGTGGCTTCTAATGGTTCATAGTGAATGCACAAAATGTCTGGAGTTGAAATAAGTTAAAAAAATTGAAATCCTTTTGTAACAAACGAGTTTTCGTCCGAAACCCTTATACTTCGAAAGAGATTGTCCATTTTCTACACAAAGTGCATCCAGTTTTTGCCGTAACCCTCTCAAATTTTTAGCACATGCTATCTGGGTGAAATGATGATACCATGCCAAGTTTCAACCATTTCAGAGCTCATGTGTGGTGCTTTTTAATTTCAGGGTCATTTAGCTCAAAACAATTCATTAAATGCATGAAAAATAGCAAATGAAGTTAGATAGGGTTGAAATTTTAGGATTTGGCTTCTAATGGTTCATATTGAATGCACAAAATGTCTAGAGTTGAAATAAGTTCAAAAAATTGAAATCCTTTTGTAACAGACGAGTTTTCGTCCGAAACCCTGATACTTCGAAAGAGATTGTCCATTTTGTACACGAAGTGCATCCAGTTTTTGCCGTAACCCTCTCAACTTTTTAGCGCATGCTATGTGGGTGAAATGATGATACCATGCCAAGTTTCAACCATTTCAGAGTTCATTTGTGGTGCTTTTTAATTTCAGGGTCATTTAGCTCAAAACAATTCATTAAATGCATGAAAAATAGCAAATGAAGTTAGATAGGGTTGAAATTTTAGGATGTGGCTTCTAATGGTTCATATTGAATGCACAGGAAGTCTGGAGTTGAAATAAGTTAAAAAATTGAAATCTTTTTGTAACAGACGAGTTTTCGGCCGAAACCCTGATACTTCGAAAGAGATTGTCCATTTTGTACACGAAGTGCATCCAGTTTTTGCCATAACCCTCTCAACTTTTTAGCACATGCTATGTGGGTGAAATGATGATACAACGCCAAGTTTGAATCATTTCAGAGTTCATTTGTGGTGCTTTTTAATTTCAGGGTCATTTAGCTCAAAACAATTCATTAAATGCATGAAAAATAGCAAATGAAGTTAGATAGGGTTGAAATTTTAGGATGTGGCTTCTAATGGTTCATGTTGACTGCACAAAATGTCTGGAGTTGAAATAAGTTAAAAAAATTGAAATCCTTTTGTAACAGACGAGTTTTCGGCCGAAACCCTAATACTTCGAAAGAGATTGTCCATTTTGTACACGAAGTGCATCCAATTTTTGCCGTAACCCTCTCACCATTTTAGCACATGCTATGTGGGTGAAATGATGATACCATGCCAAGTTTCAACCATTTCAGAGTTCATTTGTGGTGCTTTTTAATTTCAGGGTCATTTAGCTCAAAACAATTCATTAAATGCATGAAAAATAGCAAATGAAGTTAGATAGGGTTGAAATTTTAGGATGTGGCTTCTAATGGTTCATAGTGAATGCACAAAATGTCTGGAGTTGAAATAAGTTAAAACAATTGAAATCCTTTTGTAACAAACGAGTTTTCGTCCGAAACCCTTATACTTCGAAAAAGATTGTCCATTTTGTACACGAAGTGCATCCAGTTTTTGCCGTAACCCTCTCAAATTTTTAGCACATGCTATCTGGGTGAAATGATGATACCATGCCAAGTTTCAACCATTTCAGAGCTCATGTGTGGTGCTTTTTAATTTCAGGGTCATTTAGCTCAAAACAATTCATTAAATGCATGAAAAATAGCAAATGAAGTTAGATAGGGTTGAAATTTTAGGATGTGGCTTCTAATGGTTCATATTGAATGCACAAAATGTCTGGAGTTGAAATAAGTTAAAAAAATTGTAATCCTTTTGTAACAGACGAGTTTTCGGCCGAAACCCTGATACTTCGAAAGAGATTATCCATTTTGTACACGAAGTGCATCCAGTTTTTGCCGTAACCCTCTCAACTTTTTAGCACATGCTATGTGGGTGAAATGATGATACCATGCCGAGTTTCAACTATTTCAGAGTTCATTTGTGGTGCTTTTTAATTTCAGGGTCATTTAGCTCAAAACAATTCATTAAATGCATGAAAAATAGCAAATGAAGCTAGATAGGGTTCAAATTTTAGGATGTGGCTTCTAATGGTTCATAGTGAATGCACAAAATTTCTGGCGTTGAAATAAGTTAAAAAAATTGAAATCCTTTTGTAACAGACGAGTTTTCGGCCGAAACCCTGACACTTCGAAGGAGATTGTCCATTTTGTACACGAAGTGCATCCAGTTTTTGCCGTAACCCTCTCAACTTTTTAGCACATGCTATGTGGGTGAAATGATGATACCACGCCAAGTTTCAACAATTTCAGAGTTCATTTGTGGTGCGTTTTAATTTCAGGGTCATTTAGCTCAAAACAATTCATTAAATGCATGAAAAATAGCAAATGAAGTTAGATAGGGTTGAAATTTTAGGATGTGGCTTCTAATGGTTCATATTGAATGCACAGGAAGTCTGGAGTTGAAATAAGTTAAAAAATTGAAATCCTTTTGTAACAGACGAGTTTTCGGCCGAAACCCTGATACTTCGAAAGAGATTGTCCATTTTGTACACGAAGTGCATCCAGTTTTTGCCATAACCCTCTCAACTTTTTAGCACATGCTATGTGGGTGAAATGATGATACCACGCCAAGTTTGAATCATTTCAGAGTTCATTTGTGGTGCTTTTTAATTTCAGGGTCATTTAGCTCAAAACAATTCATTAAATGCATGAAAAATAGCAAATGAAGTTAGATAGGGTTGAAATTTTAGGATGTGGCTTCTCATGGTTCATGTTGACTGCACAAAATGTCTGGAGTTGAAATAAGTTAAAAAAATTGAAATCCTTTTGTAACAGACGAGTTTTCGGCCGAAACCCTGATACTTCGAAAGAGATTGTCCATTTTGTACACGAAGTGCATCCAGTTTTTGCCGTAACCCTCTCAACTTTTTAGCACATGCTATGTGGGTGAAATGATGATACCATGCCAAGTTTCAACCATTTCAGAGTTCATTTGTGGTGCTTTTTAATTTCAGGGTCATTTAGCTCAAAACAATTCATTAAATGCATGAAAAATAGCAAATGAAGCTAGATAGGGTTGAAATTTTAGGATGTGGCTTCTAATGGTTCATAGTGAATGCACAAAATTTGTGGCGTTGAAATAAGTTAAAAAAATTGAAATCCTTTTGTAACACACGAGTTTTCGTCCGAAACCGTGATACTTCGAAGGAGATTGTCCATTTTGTACACGAAGTGCATCCAGTTTTTGCCGTAACCCTCTCAACTTTTTAGCACATGCTATGTGGGTGAAATGATGATACCACGCCAAGTTTCAACCATTTCAGAGTTCATTTGTGGTGCTTTTTAATTTCAGGGTCATTTAGCTCAAAACAATTCATTAAATGCATGAAAAATAGCAAACGAAGTTAGATAGGGTTGAAATTTTAGGATGTGGCTTCTAATGGTTCATATTGAATGCACAGGAAGTCTGGAGTTGAAATAAGTTAAAAAAATTGAAATCCTTTTGTAACAGACGAGTTTTCGTCCGAAACCCTGATACTTCGAAAGAGACTGTCCATTTTGGACACGAAGTGCATCCAGTTTTTGCCGTAACCCTCTCAACTTTTTAGCACATGCTATGTGGGTGAAATGATGATACCATGCCAAGTTTCAACCATTTCAGAGTTCATTTGTGGTGCTTTTTAATTTCAGGGTCATTTAGCTCAAAACAATTCATTAAATGCATGAAAAATAGCAAATGAAGTTAGATAGGGTTGAAATTTTAGGATGTGGCGTCTAATGGTTCATAGTGAATGCACAAAATGTCTGGAGTTGAAAGAAGTAAAAAAAATTGAAATCCTTTTGTAACAAACGAGTTTTCGTCCGAAACCCTGATACTTCGAAAGAGATTGTGCATTTTGTACACGAAGTGCATCCAGTTTTTGCCGTAATCCTCTCAAATTTTTAGCACATGCTATCTGGGTGAAATGATGATACCATGCCAAGTTTCAACCATTTCAGAGCTCATTTGTGGTGCTTTTTAATTTCAGGGTCATTTAGCTCAAAACAATTCATTAAATGCATGAAAAATAGCAAATGAAGCTAGATAGGGTTGAAATTTTAGGATGTGGCTTCTAATGGTTCATAGTGAATGCACAAAATTTCTGGCGTTGAAAGAAGTTAAAAAAATTGAAATCCTTTTGTAACACACGAGTTTTCGTCCGAAACCCTGATACTTCGAAGGAGATTGTCCATTTTGTACACGAAGTGCATCCAGTTTTTGCCGTAACCCTCTCAACTTTTTAGCACATGCTATGTGGGTGAAATGATGATACCACGCCAAGTTTCAACCATTTCAGAGTTCATTTGTGGTGCTTTTTAATTTCTGGGTCATTTAGCTCAAAACAACTCATTAAATGCATGAAAAATAGCAAATGAAGCTAGATAGGGTTGAAATTTTAGGATGTGGCTTCTAATGGTTCATAGTGAATGCACAAAATTTCTGGCGTTGAAATAAGTTAAAAAAATTGAAATCCTTTTGTAACACACGAGTTTTCGTCCGAAACCCTGATACTTCGAAGGAGATTGTCCATTTTGTACACGAAGTGCATCCAGTTTTTGCCGTAACCCTCTCAACTTTTTAGCACATGCTATGTGGGTGAAATGATGATACCACGCCAAGTTTCAACCATTTCAGAGTTCATTTGTGGTGCTTTTTAATTTCAGGGCCATTTAGCTCAAAACAATTCATTAAATGCATGAAAAATAGCAAATGAAGTTAGATAGGGTTGAAATTTTAGGATGTGGCTTCTAATGGTTCATATTGAATGCACAGGAAGTCTGGAGTTGAAATAAGTTTAAAAAATTGTAATCCTTTTGTAACAGACGAGTTTTCGTCCGAAACCCTGATACTTCGAAAGAGACTGTCCATTTTGGACACGAAGTGCATCCAGTTTTTGCCGTAACCCTCTCAACTTTTTAGCACATGCTATGTGGGTGAAATGATGATACCATGCCAAGTTTCAACCATTTCAGAGTTCATTTGTGGTGCTTTTTAATTTCAGGGTCATTTAGCTCAAAACAATTCATTAAATGCATGAAAAATAGCAAATGAAGTTAGATAGGGTTGAAATTTTAGGATGTGGCTTCTAATGGTTCATATTGAATGCACAAAATGTCTGGAGTTGAAATAAGTTAAAAAAATTGAAATCCTTTTGTAACAGACGAGTTTTCGGCCGAAACCCTGATACTTCGAAAGAGATTGTCCATTTTGTACACGAAGTGCATCCAGTTTTTGCCGTAACCCTCTCAACTTTTTAGCACATGCTATGTGGGTGAAATGATGATACTATGCCAAGTTTCAACCATTTCAGAGTTCATTTGTGGTGCTTTTTAATTTCAGGGTCATTTAGCTCAAAACAATTCATTAAATGCATGAAAAATAGCAAATGAAGCTAGATAGGGTTGAAATTTTAGGATGTGGCTTCTAATGGTTCATAGTGAATGCACAAAATTTCTGGCGTTGAAATAAGTTAAAAAAATTGAAATCCTTTTTTAACACACGAGTTTTCGTCCGAAACCTTGATACTTCGAAGGAGATTGTCCATTTTGTACACGAAGTGCATCCAGTTTTTGCCGTAACCCTCTCAACTTTTTAGCACATGCTATGTGGGTGAAATGATGATACCACGCCAAGTTTCAACCATTTCAGAGTTCATTTGTGGTGCTTTTTAATTTCAGGGTCATTTAGCTCAAAACAACTCATTAAATGCATGAAAAATAGCAAATGAAGTTAGATAGGGTTGAAATTTTAGGATGTGGCTTCTAATGGTTCATATTGAATGCACAGGAAGTCTAGAGTTGAAATAAGTTAAAAAAATTGAAATCCTTTTGTAACAGACGAGTTTTCGTCCGAAACCCTGACACTTCGAAAGAGATTGTCCATTTTGTACACGACGGGCATCCAGTTTTTGCCGTAACCCTCTCAACTTTTTAGCACATGCTATGTGGGTGAAATGATGCTACCATGCCAAGTTTCAACCATTTCAGGGTTCATTTCTGGTGCTTTTTAATTTCAGGGTCATTTAGCTCAAAACAATTCATTAAATGCATGAAAAATAGCAAATGAAGTTAGATAGGGTTCAAATTTTAGGATGTGGCTTCTAATGGTTCATATTGAATGCACAAAATGTCTGGTGTTGAAATAAGTTAACAAAATTGAAATCCTTTTGTAACAGACGAGTTTTCGTCCGAAACCCTGATACTTCGAAAGAGATTGTCCATTTTGTACACGAAGTGCATCCAGTTTTTGCCGTAACCCTCTCAACTTTTTAGCGCATGCTATGTGGGTGAAATGATGATACCATACCAAGTTTCAACCATTTCAGAGTTCATTTGTGGTGCTTTTTAATTTCAGGGTCATTTAGCTCAAAACAATTCATTTAATGCATGAAAAATAGCAAATGAAGTTAGATAGGGTTGAAATTTTAGGATGTGGCTTCTAATGGTTCATATTGAATGCACAGGAAGTCTGGAGTTGAAATAAGTTAAAAAATTGAAATCCTTTTGTAACAGACGAGTTTTCGGCCGAAACCCTGATACTTCGAAAGAGATTGTCCATTTTGTACACGAAGTGCATCCAGTTTTTGCCATAACCCTCTCAACTTTTTAGCACATGCTATGTGGGTAAAATGATGATACCACGCCAAGTTTGAATCATTTCAGAGTTCATTTGTGGTGCTTTTTAATTTCAGGGTCATTTAGCTCAAAACAATTCATTAAATGCATGAAAAATAGCAAATGAAGTTAGATAGGGTTGAAATTTTAGGATGTGGCTTCTAATGGTTCATGTTGACTGCACAAAATGTCTGGAGTTGAAATAAGTTAAAAAAAGTGAAATCCTTTTGTAACAGACGAGTTTTCGGCCGAAACCCTGATAATTCGAAAGAGATTGTCCATTTTGTACACGAAGTGCATCCAGTTTTTGCCGTAACCCTCTCAACATTTTAGCACATGCTATGTGGGTGAAATGAAGATACCATGCCAAGTTTCAACAATTTCAGAGTTCATTTGTGGTGCTTTTTAATTTCAGGGTCATTTAGCTCAAAACAATTCATTAAATGCATGAAAAATAGCAAATGAAGTTAGATAGGGTTGAAATTTTAGGATGTGGCTTCTAATGGTTCATAGTGAATGCACAAAATGTCTGGAGTTGAAATAAGTTAAAAAAATTGAAATCCTTTTGTAACAAACGTGTTTTCGTCCGAAACCCTTATACTTCGAAAGAGATTGTCCATTTTGTAGACGAAGTGCATCCAGTTTTTGCCGTAACCCTCTCAACTTTTTAGCACATGCTATGTGGGTGAAATGATGATACCATGCCAAGTTTCAACCATTTCAGAGTTCATTTGTGGTGCTTTTTAATTTCAGGGTCATTTAGCTCAAAACAATTCATTAAATGCATGAAAAATAGCAAATGAAGCTAGATAGGGTTGAAATTTTAGGATGTGGCTTCTAATGGTTCATAGTGAATGCACAAAATTTGTGGCGTTGAAATAAGTTAAAAAAATTGAAATCCTTTTGTAACACACGAGTTTTCGTCCGAAACCGTGATACTTCGAAGGAGATTGTCCATTTTGTACACGAAGTGCATCCAGTTTTTGCCGTAACCCTCTCAACTTTTTAGCACATGCTATGTGGGTGAAATGATGATACCACGCCAAGTTTCAACCATTTCAGAGTTCATTTGTGGTGCTTTTTAATTTCAGGGTCATTTAGCTCAAAACAATTCATTAAATGCATGAAAAATAGCAAACGAAGTTAGATAGGGTTGAAATTTTAGGATGTGGCTTCTAATGGTTCATATTGAATGCACAGGAAGTCTGGAGTTGAAATAAGTTAAAAAAATTGAAATCCTTTTGTAACAGACGAGTTTTCGTCTGAAACCCTGATACTTCGAAAGAGACTGTCCATTTTGGACACGAAGTGCATCCAGTTTTTGCCGTAACCCTCTCAACTTTTTAGCACATGCTATGTGGGTGAAATGATGATACCATGCCAAGTTTCAACCATTTCAGAGTTCATTTGTGGTGCTTTTTAATTTCAGGGTCATTTAGCTCAAAACAATTCATTAAATGCATGAAAAATAGCAAATGAAGTTAGATAGGGTTGAAATTTTAGGATGTGGCGTCTAATGGTTCATAGTGAATGCACAAAATGTCTGGAGTTGAAAGAAGTAAAAAAAATTGAAATCCTTTTGTAACAAACGAGTTTTCGTCCGAAACCCTGATACTTCGAAAGAGATTGTGCATTTTGTACACGAAGTGCATCCAGTTTTTGCCGTAATCCTCTCAAATTTTTAGCACATGCTATCTGGGTGAAATGATGATACCATGCCAAGTTTCAACCATTTCAGAGCTCATTTGTGGTGCTTTTTAATTTCAGGGTCATTTAGCTCAAAACAATTCATTAAATGCATGAAAAATAGCAAATGAAGCTAGATAGGGTTGAAATTTTAGGATGTGGCTTCTAATGGTTCATAGTGAATGCACAAAATTTCTGGCGTTGAAAGAAGTTAAAAAAATTGAAATCCTTTTGTAACACACGAGTTTTCGTCCGAAACCCTGATACTTCGAAGGAGATTGTCCATTTTGTACACGAAGTGCATCCAGTTTTTGCTGTAACCCTCTCAACTTTTTAGCACATGCTATGTGGGTGAAATGATGATACCACGCCAAGTTTCAACCATTTCAGAGTTCATTTGTGGTGCTTTTTAATTTTTGGGTCATTTAGCTCAAAACAACTCATTAAATGCATGAAAAATAGCAAATGAAGCTAGATAGGGTTGAAATTTTAGGATGTGGCTTCTAATGGTTCATAGTGAATGCACAAAATTTCTGGCGTTGAAATAAGTTAAAAAAATTGAAATCCTTTTGTAACACACGAGTTTTCGTCCGAAACCCTGATACTTCGAAGGAGATTGTCCATTTTGTACACGAAGTGCATCCAGTTTTTGCCGTAACCCTCTCAACTTTTTAGCACATGCTATGTGGGTGAAATGATGATACCACGCCAAGTTTCAACCATTTCAGAGTTCATTTGTGGTGCTTTTTAATTTCAGGGCCATTTAGCTCAAAACAATTCATTAAATGCATGAAAAATAGCAAATGAAGTTAGATAGGGTTGAAATTTTAGGATGTGGCTTCTAATGGTTCATATTGAATGCACAGGAAGTCTGGAGTTGAAATAAGTTTAAAAAATTGTAATCCTTTTGTAACAGACGAGTTTTCGTCCGAAACCCTGATACTTCGAAAGAGACTGTCCATTTTGGACACGAAGTGCATCCAGTTTTTGCCGTAACCCTCTCAACTTTTTAGCACATGCTATGTGGGTGAAATGATGATACCATGCCAAGTTTCAACCATTTCAGAGTTCATTTGTGGTGCTTTTTAATTTCAGGGTCATTTAGCTCAAAACAATTCATTAAATGCATGAAAAATAGCAAATGAAGTTAGATAGGGTTGAAATTTTAGGATGTGGCTTCTAATGGTTCATATTGAATGCACAAAATGTCTGGAGTTGAAATAAGTTAAAAAAATTGAAATCCTTTTGTAACAGACGAGTTTTCGGCCGAAACCCTGATACTTCGAAAGAGATTGTCCATTTTGTACACGAAGTGCATCCAGTTTTTGCCGTAACCCTCTCAACTTTTTAGCACATGCTATGTGGGTGAAATGATGATACCACGCCAAGTTTCAACCATTTCAGAGTTCATTTGTGGTGCTTTTTAATTTCAGGGTCATTTAGCTCAAAACAACTCATTAAATGCATGAAAAATAGCAAATGAAGTTAGATAGGGTTGAAATTTTAGGATGTGGCTTCTAATGGTTCATATTGAATGCACAGGAAGTCTAGAGTTGAAATAAGTTAAAAAAATTGAAATCCTTTTGTAACAGACGAGTTTTCGTCCGAAACCCTGACACTTCGAAAGAGATTGTCCATTTTGTACACGACGGGCATCCAGTTTTTGCCGTAACCCTCTCAACTTTTTAGCACATGCTATGTGGGTGAAATGATGCTACCATGCCAAGTTTCAACCATTTCAGGGTTCATTTCTGGTGCTTTTTAATTTCAGGGTCATTTAGCTCAAAACAATTCATTAAATGCATGAAAAATAGCAAATGAAGTTAGATAGGGTTCAAATTTTAGGATGTGGCTTCTAATGGTTCATATTGAATGCACAAAATGTCTGGTGTTGAAATAAGTTAACAAAATTGAAATCCTTTTGTAACAGACGAGTTTTCGTCCGAAACCCTGATACTTCGAAAGAGATTGTCCATTTTGTACACGAAGTGCATCCAGTTTTTGCCGTAACCCTCTCAACTTTTTAGCGCATGCTATGTGGGTGAAATGATGATACCATACCAAGTTTCAACCATTTCAGAGTTCATTTGTGGTGCTTTTTAATTTCAGGGTCATTTAGCTCAAAACAATTCATTTAATGCATGAAAAATAGCAAATGAAGTTAGATAGGGTTGAAATTTTAGGATGTGGCTTCTAATGGTTCATATTGAATGCACAGGAAGTCTGGAGTTGAAATAAGTTAAAAAATTGAAATCCTTTTGTAACAGACGAGTTTTCGGCCGAAACCCTGATACTTCGAAAGAGATTGTCCATTTTGTACACGAAGTGCATCCAGTTTTTGCCATAACCCTCTCAACTTTTTAGCACATGCTATGTGGGTAAAATGATGATACCACGCCAAGTTTGAATCATTTCAGAGTTCATTTGTGGTGCTTTTTAATTTCAGGGTCATTTAGCTCAAAACAATTCATTAAATGCATGAAAAATAGCAAATGAAGTTAGATAGGGTTGAAATTTTAGGATGTGGCTTCTAATGGTTCATGTTGACTGCACAAAATGTCTGGAGTTGAAATAAGTTAAAAAAAGTGAAATCCTTTTGTAACAGACGAGTTTTCGGCCGAAACCCTGATAATTCGAAAGAGATTGTCCATTTTGTACACGAAGTGCATCCAGTTTTTGCCGTAACCCTCTCAACATTTTAGCACATGCTATGTGGGTGAAATGATGATACCATGCCAAGTTTCAACCATTTCAGAGTTCATTTGTGGTGCTTTTTAATTTCAGGGTCATTTAGCTCAAAACAATTCATTAAATGCATGAAAAATAGCAAATGAAGTTAGATAGGGTTGAAATTTTAGGATGTGGCTTCTAATGGTTCATAGTGAATGCACAAAATGTCTGGAGTTGAAATAAGTTAAAAAAATTGAAATCCTTTTGTAACAAACGTGTTTTCGTCCGAAACCCTTATACTTCGAAAGAGATTGTCCATTTTGTAGACGAAGTGCATCCAGTTTTTGCCGTAACCCTCTCAACTTTTTAGCACATGCTATGTGGGTGAAATGATGATACCATGCCAAGTTTCAACCATTTCAGAGTTCATTTGTGGTGCTTTTTAATTTCAGGGTCATTTAGCTCAAAACAATTCATTAAATGCATGAAAAATAGCAAATGAAGCTAGATAGGGTTGAAATTTTAGGATGTGGCTTCTAATGGTTCATAGTGAATGCACAAAATTTGTGGCGTTGAAATAAGTTAAAAAAATTGAAATCCTTTTGTAACACACGAGTTTTCGTCCGAAACCGTGATACTTCGAAGGAGATTGTCCATTTTGTACACGAAGTGCATCCAGTTTTTGCCGTAACCCTCTCAACTTTTTAGCACATGCTATGTGGGTGAAATGATGATACCACGCCAAGTTTCAACCATTTCAGAGTTCATTTGTGGTGCTTTTTAATTTCAGGGTCATTTAGCTCAAAACAATTCATTAAATGCATGAAAAATAGCAAACGAAGTTAGATAGGGTTGAAATTTTAGGATGTGGCTTCTAACGGTTCATATTGAATGCACAGGAAGTCAGGAGTTGAAATAAGTTAAAAAAATTGAAATCCTTTTGTAACAGACGAGTTTTCGTCCGAAACCCTGATACTTCGAAAGAGACTGTCCATTTTGGACACGAAGTGCATCCAGTTTTTGCCGTAACCCTCTCAACTTTTTAGCACATGCTATGTGGGTGAAATGATGATACCATGCCAAGTTTCAACCATTTCAGAGTTCATTTGTGGTGCTTTTTAATTTCAGGGTCATTTAGCTCAAAACAATTCATTAAATGCATGAAAAATAGCAAATGAAGTTAGATAGGGTTGAAATTTTAGGATGTGGCGTCTAATGGTTCATAGTGAATGCACAAAATGTCTGGAGTTGAAAGAAGTAAAAAAAATTGAAATCCTTTTGTAACAAACGAGTTTTCGTCCGAAACCCTGATACTTCGAAAGAGATTGTGCATTTTGTACACGAAGTGCATCCAGTTTTTGCCGTAATCCTCTCAAATTTTTAGCACATGCTATCTGGGTGAAATGATGATACCATGCCAAGTTTCAACCATTTCAGAGCTCATTTGTGGTGCTTTTTAATTTCAGGGTCATTTAGCTCAAAACAATTCATTAAATGCATGAAAAATAGCAAATGAAGCTAGATAGGGTTGAAATTTTAGGATGTGGCTTCTAATGGTTCATAGTGAATGCACAAAATTTCTGGCGTTGAAAGAAGTTAAAAAAATTGAAATCCTTTTGTAACACACGAGTTTTCGTCCGAAACCCTGATACTTCGAAGGAGATTGTCCATTTTGTACACGAAGTGCATCCAGTTTTTGCCGTAACCCTCTCAACTTTTTAGCACATGCTATGTGGGTGAAATGATGATACCACGCCAAGTTTCAACCATTTCAGAGTTCATTTGTGGTGCTTTTTAATTTCTGGGTCATTTAGCTCAAAACAACTCATTAAATGCATGAAAAATAGCAAATGAAGCTAGATAGGGTTGAAATTTTAGGATGTGGCTTCTAATGGTTCATAGTGAATGCACAAAATTTCTGGCGTTGAAATAAGTTAAAAAAATTGAAATCCTTTTGTAACACACGAGTTTTCGTCCGAAACCCTGATACTTCGAAGGAGATTGTCCATTTTGTACACGAAGTGCATCCAGTTTTTGCCGTAACCCTCTCAACTTTTTAGCACATGCTATGTGGGTGAAATGATGATACCACGCCAAGTTTCAACCATTTCAGAGTTCATTTGTGGTGCTTTTTAATTTCAGGGTCATTTAGCTCAAAACAACTCATTAAATGCATGAAAAATAGCAAATGAAGTTAGATAGGGTTGAAATTTTAGGATGTGGCTTCTAATGGTTCATATTGAATGCACAGGAAGTCTGGAGTTGAAATAAGTTAAAAAAATTGAAATCCTTTTGTAACAGACGAGTTTTCGTCCGAAACCCTGACACTTCGAAAGAGATTGTCCATTTTGTACACGACGGGCATCCAGTTTTTGCCGTAACCCTCTCAACTTTTTAGCACATGCTATGTGGGTGAAATGATGCTACCATGCCAAGTTTCAACCATTTCAGGGTTCATTTCTGGTGCTTTTTAATTTCAGGGTCATTTAGCTCAAAACAATTCATTAAATGCATGAAAAATAGCAAATGAAGTTAGATAGGGTTCAAATTTTAGGATGTGGCTTCTAATGGTTCATATTGAATGCACAAAATGTCTGGTGTTGAAATAAGTTAACAAAATTGAAATCCTTTTGTAACAGACGAGTTTTCGTCCGAAACCCTGATACTTCGAAAGAGATTGTCCATTTTGTACACGAAGTGCATCCAGTTTTTGCCGTAACCCTCTCAACTTTTTAGCGCATGCTATGTGGGTGAAATGATGATACCATACCAAGTTTCAACCATTTCAGAGTTCATTTGTGGTGCTTTTTAATTTCAGGGTCATTTAGCTCAAAACAATTCATTTAATGCATGAAAAATAGCAAATGAAGTTAGATAGGGTTGAAATTTTAGGATGTGGCTTCTAATGGTTCATATTGAATGCACAGGAAGTCTGGAGTTGAAATAAGTTAAAAAATTGAAATCCTTTTGTAACAGACGAGTTTTCGGCCGAAACCCTGATACTTCGAAAGAGATTGTCCATTTTGTACACGAAGTGCATCCAGTTTTTGCCATAACCCTCTCAACTTTTTAGCACATGCTATGTGGGTAAAATGATGATACCACGCCAAGTTTGAATCATTTCAGAGTTCATTTGTGGTGCTTTTTAATTTCAGGGTCATTTAGCTCAAAACAATTCATTAAATGCATGAAAAATAGCAAATGAAGTTAGATAGGGTTGAAATTTTAGGATGTGGCTTCTAATGGTTCATGTTGACTGCACAAAATGTCTGGAGTTGAAATAAGTTAAAAAAAGTGAAATCCTTTTGTAACAGACGAGTTTTCGGCCGAAACCCTGATAATTCGAAAGAGATTGTCCATTTTGTACACGAAGTGCATCCAGTTTTTGCCGTAACCCTCTCAACATTTTAGCACATGCTATGTGGGTGAAATGATGATACCATGCCAAGTTTCAACCATTTCAGAGTTCATTTGTGGTGCTTTTTAATTTCAGGGTCATTTAGCTCAAAACAATTCATTAAATGCATGAAAAATAGCAAATGAAGTTAGATAGGGTTGAAATTTTAGGATGTGGCTTCTAATGGTTCATAGTGAATGCACAAAATGTCTGGAGTTGAAATAAGTTAAAAAAATTGAAATCCTTTTGTAACAAACGTGTTTTCGTCCGAAACCCTTATACTTCGAAAGAGATTGTCCATTTTGTAGACGAAGTGCATCCAGTTTTTGCCGTAACCCTCTCAACTTTTTAGCCCATGCTATGTGGGTGAAATGATGATACCATGCCAAGTTTCAACCATTTCAGAGTTCATTTGTGGTGCTTTTTAATTTCAGGGTCATTTAGCTCAAAACAATTCATTAAATGCATGAAAAATAGCAAATGAAGCTAGATAGGGTTGAAATTTTAGGATGTGGCTTCTAATGGTTCATAGTGAATGCACAAAATTTGTGGCGTTGAAATAAGTTAAAAAAATTGAAATCCTTTTGTAACACACGAGTTTTCGTCCGAAACCGTGATACTTCGAAGGAGATTGTCCATTTTGTACACGAAGTGCATCCAGTTTTTGCCGTAACCCTCTCAACTTTTTAGCACATGCTATGTGGGTGAAATGATGATACCACGCCAAGTTTCAACCATTTCAGAGTTCATTTGTGGTGCTTTTTAATTTCAGGGTCATTTAGCTCAAAACAATTCATTAAATGCATGAAAAATAGCAAACGAAGTTAGATAGGGTTGAAATTTTAGGATGTGGCTTCTAACGGTTCATATTGAATGCACAGGAAGTCAGGAGTTGAAATAAGTTAAAAAAATTGAAATCCTTTTGTAACAGACGAGTTTTCGTCCGAAACCCTGATACTTCGAAAGAGACTGTCCATTTTGGACACGAAGTGCATCCAGTTTTTGCCGTAACCCTCTCAACTTTTTAGCACATGCTATGTGGGTGAAATGATGATACCATGCCAAGTTTCAACCATTTCAGAGTTCATTTGTGGTGCTTTTTAATTTCAGGGTCATTTAGCTCAAAACAATTCATTAAATGCATGAAAAATAGCAAATGAAGTTAGATAGGGTTGAAATTTTAGGATGTGGCGTCTAATGGTTCATAGTGAATGCACAAAATGTCTGGAGTTGAAAGAAGTAAAAAAAATTGAAATCCTTTTGTAACAAACGAGTTTTCGTCCGAAACCCTGATACTTCGAAAGAGATTGTGCATTTTGTACACGAAGTGCATCCAGTTTTTGCCGTAATCCTCTCAAATTTTTAGCACATGCTATCTGGGTGAAATGATGATACCATGCCAAGTTTCAACCATTTCAGAGCTCATTTGTGGTGCTTTTTAATTTCAGGGTCATTTAGCTCAAAACAATTCATTAAATGCATGAAAAATAGCAAATGAAGCTAGATAGGGTTGAAATTTTAGGATGTGGCTTCTAATGGTTCATAGTGAATGCACAAAATTTCTGGCGTTGAAAGAAGTTAAAAAAATTGAAATCCTTTTGTAACACACGAGTTTTCGTCCGAAACCCTGATACTTCGAAGGAGATTGTCCATTTTGTACACGAAGTGCATCCAGTTTTTGCCGTAACCCTCTCAACTTTTTAGCACATGCTATGTGGGTGAAATGATGATACCACGCCAAGTTTCAACCATTTCAGAGTTCATTTGTGGTGCTTTTTAATTTCTGGGTCATTTAGCTCAAAACAACTCATTAAATGCATGAAAAATAGCAAATGAAGCTAGATAGGGTTGAAATTTTAGGATGTGGCTTCTAATGGTTCATAGTGAATGCACAAAATTTCTGGCGTTGAAATAAGTTAAAAAAATTGAAATCCTTTTGTAACACACGAGTTTTCGTCCGAAACCCTGATACTTCGAAGGAGATTGTCCATTTTGTACACGAAGTGCATCCAGTTTTTGCCGTAACCCTCTCAACTTTTTAGCACATGCTATGTGGGTGAAATGATGATACCACGCCAAGTTTCAACCATTTCAGAGTTCATTTGTGGTGCTTTTTAATTTCAGGGCCATTTAGCTCAAAACAATTCATTAAATGCATGAAAAATAGCAAATGAAGTTAGATAGGGTTGAAATTTTAGGATGTGGCTTCTAATGGTTCATATTGAATGCACAGGAAGTCTGGAGTTGAAATAAGTTTAAAAAATTGTAATCCTTTTGTAACAGACGAGTTTTCGTCCGAAACCCTGATACTTCGAAAGAGACTGTCCATTTTGGACACGAAGTGCATCCAGTTTTTGCCGTAACCCTCTCAACTTTTTAGCACATGCTATGTGGGTGAAATGATGATACCATGCCAAGTTTCAACCATTTCAGAGTTCATTTGTGGTGCTTTTTAATTTCAGGGTCATTTAGCTCAAAACAATTCATTAAATGCATGAAAAATAGCAAATGAAGTTAGATAGGGTTGAAATTTTAGGATGTGGCTTCTAATGGTTCATATTGAATGCACAAAATGTCTGGAGTTGAAATAAGTTAAAAAAATTGAAATCCTTTTGTAACAGACGAGTTTTCGGCCGAAACCCTGATACTTCGAAAGAGATTGTCCATTTTGTACACGAAGTGCATCCAGTTTTTGCCGTAACCCTCTCAACTTTTTAGCACATGCTATGTGGGTGAAATGATGATACTATGCCAAGTTTCAACCATTTCAGAGTTCATTTGTGGTGCTTTTTAATTTCAGGGTCATTTAGCTCAAAACAATTCATTAAATGCATGAAAAATAGCAAATGAAGCTAGATAGGGTTGAAATTTTAGGATGTGGCTTCTAATGGTTCATAGTGAATGCACAAAATTTCTGGCGTTGAAATAAGTTAAAAAAATTGAAATCCTTTTTTAACACACGAGTTTTCGTCCGAAACCTTGATACTTCGAAGGAGATTGTCCATTTTGTACACGAAGTGCATCCAGTTTTTGCCGTAACCCTCTCAACTTTTTAGCACATGCTATGTGGGTGAAATGATGATACCACGCCAAGTTTCAACCATTTCAGAGTTCATTTGTGGTGATTTTTAATTTCAGGGTCATTTAGCTCAAAACAACTCATTAAATGCATGAAAAATAGCAAATGAAGTTAGATAGGGTTGAAATTTTAGGATGTGGCTTCTAATGGTTCATATTGAATGCACAGGAAGTCTAGAGTTGAAATAAGTTAAAAAAATTGAAATCCTTTTGTAACAGACGAGTTTTCGTCCGAAACCCTGACACTTCGAAAGAGATTGTCCATTTTGTACACGACGGGCATCCAGTTTTTGCCGTAACCCTCTCAACTTTTTAGCACATGCTATGTGGGTGAAATGATGCTACCATGCCAAGTTTCAACCATTTCAGGGTTCATTTCTGGTGCTTTTTAATTTCAGGGTCATTTAGCTCAAAACAATTCATTAAATGCATGAAAAATAGCAAATGAAGTTAGATAGGGTTCAAATTTTAGGATGTGGCTTCTAATGGTTCATATTGAATGCACAAAATGTCTGGTGTTGAAATAAGTTAACAAAATTGAAATCCTTTTGTAACAGACGAGTTTTCGTCCGAAACCCTGATACTTCGAAAGAGATTGTCCATTTTGTACACGAAGTGCATCCAGTTTTTGCCGTAACCCTCTCAACTTTTTAGCGCATGCTATGTGGGTGAAATGATGATACCATACCAAGTTTAAACCATTTCAGAGTTCATTTGTGGTGCTTTTTAATTTCAGGGTCATTTAGCTCAAAACAATTCATTTAATGCATGAAAAATAGCAAATGAAGTTAGATAGGGTTGAAATTTTAGGATGTGGCTTCTAATGGTTCATATTGAATGCACAGGAAGTCTGGAGTTGAAATAAGTTAAAAAATTGAAATCCTTTTGTAACAGACGAGTTTTCGGCCGAAACCCTGATACTTCGAAAGAGATTGTCCATTTTGTACACGAAGTGCATCCAGTTTTTGCCATAACCCTCTCAACTTTTTAGCACATGCTATGTGGGTAAAATGATGATACCACGCCAAGTTTGAATCATTTCAGAGTTCATTTGTGGTGCTTTTTAATTTCAGGGTCATTTAGCTCAAAACAATTCATTAAATGCATGAAAAATAGCAAATGAAGTTAGATAGGGTTGAAATTTTAGGATGTGGCTTCTAATGGTTCATGTTGACTGCACAAAATGTCTGGAGTTGAAATAAGTTAAAAAAAGTGAAATCCTTTTGTAACAGACGAGTTTTCGGCCGAAACCCTGATAATTCGAAAGAGATTGTCCATTTTGTACACGAAGTGCATCCAGTTTTTGCCGTAACCCTCTCAACATTTTAGCACATGCTATGTGGGTGAAATGATGATACCATGCCAAGTTTCAACCATTTCAGAGTTCATTTGTGGTGCTTTTTAATTTCAGGGTCATTTAGCTCAAAACAATTCATTAAATGCATGAAAAATAGCAAATGAAGTTAGATAGGGTTGAAATTTTAGGATGTGGCTTCTAATGGTTCATAGTGAATGCACAAAATGTCTGGAGTTGAAATAAGTTAAAAAAATTGAAATCCTTTTGTAACAAACGTGTTTTCGTCCGAAACCCTTATACTTCGAAAGAGATTGTCCATTTTGTACACAAAGTGCATCCAGTTTTTGCCGTAACCCTCTCAAATTTTTAGCACATGCTATCTGGGTGAAATGATGATACCATGCCAAGTTTCAACCATTTCAGAGCTCATGTGTGGTGCTTTTTAATTTCAGGGTCATTTAGCTCAAAACAATTCATTAAATGCATGAAAAATAGCAAATGAAGTTAGATAGGGTTAAAATTTTAGGATTTGGCTTCTAATGGTTCATATTGAATGCACAAAATGTCTGGAGTTGAAATAAGTTCAAAAAATTGAAATCCTTTTGTAACAGACGAGTTTTCGTCCGAAACACTGATACTTCGAAAGAGATTGTCCATTTTGTACACGAAGTGCATCCAGTTTTTGCCGTAACCCTCTCAACTTTTTAGCGCATGCTATGTGGGTGAAATGATGATACCATGCCAAGTTTCAACCATTTCAGAGTTCATTTGTGGTGATTTTTAATTTCAGGGTCATTTAGCTCAAAACAATTCATTAAATGCATGAAAAATAGCAAATGAAGTTAGATAGGGTTGAAATTTTAGGATGTGGCTTCTAATGGTTCATATTGAATGCACAGGAAGTCTAGAGTTGAAATAAGTTAAAAAATTGAAATCCTTTTGTAACAGACGAGTTTTCGGCCGAAACCCTGATACTTCGAAAGAGATTGTCCATTTTGTACACGAAGTGCATCCAGTTTTTGCCATAACCTCTCAACTTTTTAGCACATGCTATGTGGGTGAAATGATGATACCACGCCAAGTTTGAATCATTTCAGAGTTCATTTGTGGTGCTTTTTAATTTCAGGGTCATTTAGCTCAAAACAATTCATTAAATGCATGAAAAATAGCAAATGAAGTTAGATAGGGTTGAAATTTTAGGATGTGGCTTCTAATGGTTCATGTTGACTGCACAAAATGTCTGGAGTTGAAATAAGTTAAAAAAATTGAAATCCTTTTGTAACAGACGAGTTTTCGGCCGAAACCCTGATACTTCGAAAGAGATTGTCCATTTTGTACACGAAGTGCATCCAGTTTTTGCCGTAACCCTCTCAACATTTTAGCACATGCTATGTGGGTACAATGATGATACCATGCCAAGTTTCAACCATTTCAGAGTTCATTTGTGGTGCTTTTTAATTTCAGGGTCATTTAGCTCAAAACAATTCATTAAATGCATGAAAAATAGCAAATGAAGTTAGATAGGGTTGAAATTTTAGGATGTGGTTTCTAATGGTTCATAGTGAATGCACAAAATGTCTGGAGTTGAAATAAGTTAAAAAAATTGAAATCCTTTTGTAACAAACGAGTTTTCGTCCGAAACCCTTATACTTCGAAAGAGATTGTCCATTTTGTACACGAAGTGCATCCAGTTTTTGCCGTAACCCTCTCAAATTTTTAGCACATGCTATCTGGGTGAAATGATGATACCATGCCAAGTTTCAACCATTTCAGAGCTCATGTGTGGTGCTTTTTAATTTCAGGGTCATTTAGCTCAAACCAATTCATTAAATGCATGAAAAATAGCAAATGAAGTTAGATAGGGTTGAAATTTTAGGATGTGGCTTCTAATGGTTCATATTGAATGCACAAAATGTCTGGAGTTGAAATAAGTTAAAAAAATTGTAATCCTTTTGTAACAGACGAGTTTTCGGCCGAAACCCTGATACTTCGAAAGAGATTGTCCATTTTGTACACGAAGTGCATCCAGTTTTTGCCGTAACCCTCTCAACTTTTTAGCACATGCTATGTGGGTGAAATGATGATACCATGCCAAGTTTCAACCATTTCAGAGTTCATTTGTGGTGCTTTTTAATTTCAGGGTCATTTAGCTCAAAACAATTCATTAAATGCATGAAAAATAACAAATGAAGCTAGATAGGGTTGAAATTTTAGGATGTGGCTTCTAATGGTTCATAGTGAATGCACAAAATTTCTGGCGTTGAAATAAGTTAAAAAAATTGAAATCCTTTTGTAACAGACGAGTTTTCGGTCGAAACCCTGATACTTCGAAGGAGATTGTCCATTTTGTACACGAAGTGCATCCAGTTTTTGCCGTAACCCTCTCAACTTTTTAGCACATGCTATGTGGGTGAAATGATGATACCACGCCAAGTTTCAACCATTTCAGAGTTCATTTGTGGTGCTTTTTAATTTCAGGGTCATTTAGCTCAAAACAATTCATTAAATGCATGAAAAATAGCAAATGAAGTTAGATAGGGTTGAAATTTTAGGATGTGGCTTCTAATGGTTCATATTGAATGCACAAAATGTCTGGAGTTGAAATAAGTTAAAAAAATTGAAATCCTTTTGTAACAGACGAGTTTTCGGCCGAAACCCTGATACTTCGAAAGAGATTGTCCATTTTGTACACGAAGTGCATCCAGTTTTTGCCGTAACCCTCTCAACTTTTTAGCACATGCTATGTGGGTGAAATGATGATACCATGCCAAGTTTTATCCATTTCAGAGTTCATTTGTGGTGCTTTTTAATTTCAGGGTCATTTAGCTCAAAAAAATTCATTAAATGCATGAAAAATAGCAAATGAAGTTAGATAGGGTTGAAATTTTAGGATGTGGCTTCTAATTGTTCATAGTGAATGCACAAAATGTCTGGAGTTGAAATAAGTTAAAAAAATTGAAATCCTTTTGTAACAAACGAGTTTTCGTCCGAAACCCTTATACTTCGAAAGAGATTGTCCATTTTGTACACAAAGTGCATCCAGTTTTTGCCGTAACCCTCTCAAATTTTTAGCACATGCTATCTGGGTGAAATGATGATACCATGCCTAGTTTCAACCATTTCAGAGCTCATGTGTGGTGCTTTTTAATTTCAGGGTCATTTAGCTCAAAACAATTCATTAAATGCATGAAAAATAGCAAATGAAGTTAGATAGGGTTGAAATTTTAGGATTTGGCTTCTTATGGTTCATATTGAATGCACAAAATGTCTGGAGTTGAAATAAGTTCAAAAAATTGAAATCCTTTTGTAACAGACGAGTTTTCGTCCGAAACCCTGATACTTCGAAAGAGATTGTCCATTTTGTACACGAATTGCATCCAGTTTTTGCCGTAACCCTCTCAACTTTTTAGCGCATGCTATGTCGGTGAAATGATGATACCATGCCAAGTTTCAACCATTTCAGAGTTCATTTGTGGTGCTTTTTAATTTCAGGGTCATTTAGCTCAAAACAATTCATTAAATGCATGAAAAATAGCAAATGAAGTTAGATAGGGTTGAAATTTTAGGATGTGGCTTCTAATGGTTCATATTGAATGCACAGGAAGTCTGGAGTTGAAATAAGTTAAAAAATTGAAATCCTTTTGTAACAGACGAGTTTTCGGCCGAAACCCTGATACTTCGAAAGAGATTGTCCATTTTGTACACGAAGTGCATCCAGTTTTTTCCATAACCCTCTCAACTTTTTAGCACATGCTATGTGGGTGAAATGATGATACCACGCCAAGTTTGAATCATTTCAGAGTTCATTTGTGGTGCTTTTTAATTTCAGGGTCATTTAGCTCAAAACAATTCATTAAATGCATGAAAATTAGCAAATGAAGTTAGATAGGGTTGAAATTTTAGGATGTGGCTTCGAATGGTTCATGTTGACTGCACAAAATGTCTGGAGTTGAAATAAGTTAAAAAACTTGAAATCCTTTTGTAACAGACGAGTTTTCGGCCGAAACCCTGATATTTCGAAAGAGATTGTCCATTTTGTACACGAAGTGCATCCAGTTTTTGCCGTAACCCTCTCAACATTTTAGCACATGCTATGTGGGTGAAATGATGATACCATGCAAAGTTTCAACCATTTCAGAGTTCATTTGTGGAGCTTTTTAATTTCAGGGTCATTTAGCTCAAAACAATTCATTAAATGCATGAAAAATAGCAAATGAAGTTAGATAGGGTTGAAATTTTAGGATGTGGTTTCTAATGGTTCATAGTGAATGCACAAAATGTCTGGAGTTGAAATAAGTTAAAAAAATTGAAATCCTTTTGTAACAAACGAGTTTTCGTCCGAAACCCTTATACTTCGAAAGAGATTGTCCATTTTGTACACGAAGTGCATCCAGTTTTTGCCGTAACCCTCTCAAATTTTTAGCACATGCTATCTGGGTGAAATGATGATACCATGCCAAGTTTCAACCATTTCAGAGCTCATGTGTGGTGCTTTTTAATTTCAGGGTCATTTAGGTCAAAACAATTCATTAAATGCATGAAAAATAGCAAATGAAGTTAGATAGGGTTGAAATTTTAGGATGTGGCTTCTAATGGTTCATATTGAATGCAAAAAATGTCTGGAGTTGAAATAAGTTAAAAAAATTGTAATCCTTTTGTAACAGACGAGTTTTCGGCCGAAACCCTGATACTTCGAAAGAGATTGTCCATTTTGTACACGAAGTGCATCCAGTTTTTGCCGTAACCCTCTCAACTTTTTAGCACAAGCTATGTGGGTGAAATGATGATACCATGCCAAGTTTCAACCATTTCAGAGTTCATTTGTGGTGCTTTTTAATTTCAGGGTCATTTAGCTCAAAACAATTCATTAAATGCATGAAAAATAGCAAATGAAGCTAGATAGGGTTGAAATTTTAGGATGTGGCTTCTAATGGTTCATAGTGAATGCACAAAATTTCTGGCGTTGAAATAAGTTAAAAAAATTGAAATCCTTTTGTAACAGACGAGTTTTCGGCCGAAACCCTGATACTTCGAAGGAGATTGTCCATTTTGTACACGAAGTGCATCCAGTTTTTTCCGTAACCCTCTCAACTTTTTAGCACATGCTATGTGGGTGAAATGATGATACCACGCCAAGTTTCAACCATTTCAGAGTTCATTTGTGATGCTTTTTAATTTCAGGGTCATTTAGCTCAAAACAATTCATTAAATGCATGAAAAATAGCAAATGAAGTTAGATAGGGTTGAAATTTTAGGATGTGGCTTCTAATGGTTCATATTGAATGCACAAAATGTCTGGAGTTGAAATAAGTTAAAAAAATTGAAATCCTTTTGTAACAGACGAGTTTTCGGCCGAAACCCTGATACTTCGAAAGAGATTGTCCATTTTGTACACGAAGTGCATCCAGTTTTTGCCGTAACCCTCTCAACTTTTTAGCACATGCTATGTGGGTGAAATGATGATACCATGCCAAGTTTCAACCATTTCAGAGTTCATTTGTGGTGCTTTTTAATTTCAGGATCATTTAGCTCAAAACAATTCATTAAATGCATGAAAAATAGCAAATGAAGTTAGATAGGGTTGAAATTTTAGGATGTGGCTTCTAATGGTTCATAGTGAATGCACAAAATGTCTGGAGTTGAAATAAGTTAAAAAAATTGAAATCCTTTTGTAACAAACGAGTTTTCGTCCGAAACCCTTATACTTCGAAATAGATTGTCCATTTTGTACACGAAGTGCATCCAGTTTTTGCCGTAACCCTCTCAAATTTTTAGCACATGCTATCTGGGTGAAATGATGATACCATGCCAAGTTTCAACCATTTCAGAGCTCATGTGTGGTGCTTTTTAATTTCAGGGTCATTTAGCTCAAAACAATTCATTAAATGCATGAAAAATAGCAAATGAAGTTAGATAGGGTTGAAATTTTAGGATGTGGCTTCTAATGGTTCATATTGAATGCACAAAATGTCTGGAGTTGAAATAAGTTAAAAAAATTGAAATACTTTTGTAACAGATGAGTTTTCGGCCGAAACCCTGATACTTCGAAAGAGATTGTCCATTTTGTACACGAAGTGCATCCAGTTTTTGCCGTAACCCTCTCAACTTTTTAGCACATGCTATGAGGGTGAAATATTGATACCATGCCAAGTTTCAACCATTTCAGAGTTCATTTGTGGTGCTTTTTAATTTCAGGGTCATTTAGCTCAAAACAATTCTTTAAATGCATGAAAAATAGCAAATGAAGCTAGATAGGGTTGAAATTTTAGGATGTGGCTTCTAATGGTTCATAGTGAATGCACAAAATTTCTGGCGTTGAAATAAGTTAAAAAATTGAAATCCTTTTGTAACACACGAGTTTTCGTCCGAAACCCTGATACTTCGAAGGAGATTGTCCATTTTGTACACGAAGTGCATCCAGTTTTTGCCGTAACCCTCTCAACTTTTTAGCACATGCTATGTGGGTGAAATGATGATACCACGACAAGTTTCAACCATTTCAGAGTTCATTTGTGGTGCTTTTTAATTTCAGGGTCATTTAGCTCAAAACAATTCATTAAATGCTTGAAAAATAGCAAATGAAGTTAGATAGGGTTGAAATTTTAGTATGTGGCTTCTAATGGTTCGTATTGAATGCACAGGAAGTCTGGAGTTGAAATAAGTTAAAAAATTGAAATCCTTTTGTAACAGACGAGTTTTCGTCCGAAACCCTGATACTTCGAAAGAGACTGTCCATTTTGGACACGAAGTGCATCCAGTTTTTGCCGTAACCCTCTCAACTTTTTAGCACATGCTATGTGGGTGAAATGATGATACCATGCCAAGTTTCAACCATTTCAGAGTTCATTTGTGGTGCTTTTTAATTTCAGGGTCATTTAGCTCAAAACAATTCATTAAATGCATGAAAAATAGCAAATGAAGTTAGATAGGGTTGAAATTTTAGGATGTGGCTTCTAATGGTTCATAGTGAATGCACAAAATGTCTGGAGTTGAAATAAGTTAAAAAAATTGAAATCCTTTTATAACAAACGAGTTTTCGT
Source organism: Elymus sibiricus (assembly GCA_039707655.1). Lineage (NCBI taxonomy): Eukaryota > Viridiplantae > Streptophyta > Magnoliopsida > Poales > Poaceae > Elymus > Elymus sibiricus. The sequence continues at coordinate 377,447,060 of CM077663.1, read as the reverse complement.
CCGAAACCCTTATACTTCGAAAGAGATTGTCCATTTTGTACACGAAGTGCATCCAGTTTTTGCCGTAACCCTCTCAAATTTTTAGCACATGCTATGTGGGTGAAATGATGATACCATGCCAAGTTTCGACCATTTCAGAGCTCATGTGTGGTGCTTTTTAATTTCAGGGTCATTTAGCTCAAAACAATTCATTAAATGCATGAAAAATAGCAAATGAAGTTAGATAGGGTTGAAATTTTAGGATGTGGTTTCTAATGGTTCATAGTGAATGCACAAAATGTCTGGAGTTGAAATAAGTTAAAAAAATTGAAATCCTTTTGTAACAAACGAGTTTTCGTCCGAAACCCTTATACTTCGAAAGAGATTGTCCATTTTGTACACGAAGTGCATCCAGTTTTTGCCGTAACCCTCTCAAATTTTTAGCACATGCTATCTGGGTGAAATGATGATACCATGCCAAGTTTCAACCATTTCAGAGCTCATGTGTGGTGCTTTTTAATTTCAGGGTCATTTAGGTCAAAACAATTCATTAAATGCATGAAAAATAGCAAATGAAGTTAGATAGGGTTGAAATTTTAGGATGTGGCTTCTAATGGTTCATATTGAATGCAAAAAATGTCTGGAGTTGAAATAAGTTAAAAAAATTGTAATCCTTTTGTAACAGACGAGTTTTCGGCCGAAACCCTGATACTTCGAAGGAGATTGTCCATTTTGTACACGAAGTGCATCCAGTTTTTGCCGTAACCCTCTCAACTTTTTAGCACATGCTATGTGGGTGAAATGATGATACCACGCCAAGTTTCAACCATTTCAGAGTTCATTTGTGGTGCTTTTTAATTTCAGGGTCATTTAGCTCAAAACAATTCATTAAATGCATGAAAAATAGCAAATGAAGTTAGATAGGGTTGAAATTTTAGTATGTGGCTTCTAATGGTTCGTATTGAATGCACAGGAAGTCTGGAGTTGAAATAAGTTAAAAAAATTGAAATCCTTTTGTAACAGACGAGTTTTCGTCCGAAACCCTGATACTTCGAAAGAGACTGTCCATTTTGGACACGAAGTGCATCCAGTTTTTGCCGTAACCCTCTCAACTTTTTAGCACATGCTATGTGGGTGAAATGATGATACCATGCCAAGTTTCAACCATTTCAGAGTTCATTTGTGGTGCTTTTTAATTTCAGGGTCATTTAGCTCAAAACAATTCATTAAATGCATGAAAAATAGCAAATGAAGTTAGATAGGGTTGAAATTTTAGGATGTGGCTTCTAATGGTTCATATTGAATGCACAGGAAGTCTGGAGTTGAAATAAGTTAAAAAAATTGAAATCCTTTTGTAACAGACGAGTTTTCGTTCGAAACCCTGACACTTCGAAAGAGATTGTCCATTTTGTACACGAAGGGCATCCAGTTTTTGCCGTAACCCTCTCAACTTTTAAGCACATGCTATGTGGGTGAAATGATGCTACCATGCCAAGTTTCCACCATTTCAGGGTTCATTTCTGGTGCTTTTTAATTTCAGGGTCATTTAGCTCAAAACAATTCATTAAATGCATGAAAAATAGCAAATGAAGTTAGATAGGGTTGAAATTTTAGGATGTGGCTTCTAATGGTTCATATTGAATGCACAAAATGTTTGGTGTTGAAATAAGTTAACAAAATTGAAATCCTTTTGTAACAGACGAGTTTTCGTCCGAAACCCTGATACTTCGAAAGAGATTGTCCATTTTGTACACGAAGTGCATCCAGTTTTTGCTGTAACCCTCTCAACTTTTTAGCGCATGCTATGTGGGTGAAATGATGATACCATACCAAGTTTCAACCATTTCAGAGTTCATTTGTGGTGCTTTTTAATTTCAGGATCATTTAGCTCAAAACAATTCATTAAATGCATGAAAAATAGCTAATGAAGTTAGATAGGGTTGAAATTTTAGGATGTGGCTTCTAATGGTTCATATTGAATGCACAGGAAGTCTGGAGTTGAAATAAGTTAAAAAATTGAAATCCTTTTGTAACAGACGAGTTTTCGGCCGAAACCCTGATACTTCGAAAGAGATTGTCCATTTTGTACACGAAGTGCATCCAGTTTTTGCCATAACCCTCTCAGCTTTTTAGCACATGCTATGTGGGTGAAATGATGATACCACGCCAAGTTTGAATCATTTCAGAGTTCATTTGTGGTGCTTTTTAATATCAGGGTCATTTAGCACAAAACAATTCATTAAATGCATGAAAAATAGCAAATGAAGTTAGATAGGGTTGAAATTTTAGGATGTGGCTTCTAATGGTTCATGTTGACTGCACAAAATGTCTGGAGTTGAAATAAGTTAAAAAAATAGAAATCCTTTTGTAACAGACGAGTTTTCGGCCGAAACCCTGATACTTCGAAAGAGATTGTCCATTTTGTACACGAAGTGCATCCAGTTTTTGCCGTAACCCTCTCAACATTTTAGCACATGCTATGTGGGTGAAATGATGATACCATGCCAAGTTTCAACCATTTCAGAGTTCATTTGTGGTGCTTTTTAATTTCAGGGTCATTTAGCTCAAAACAATTCATTAAATGCATGAAAAATAGCAAATGAAGTTAGATAGGGTTGAAATTTTAGGATGTGGCTTCTAATGGTTCATAGTGAATGCACAAAATGTCTGGAGTTGAAATAAGTTAAAAAAATTGAAATCCTTTTGTAACAAACGAGTTTTCGTCAGAAACCCTTATACTTCGAAAGAGATTGTCCATTTTGTACACGAAGTGCATCCAGTTTTTGCCGTAACCCTCTCAAATTTTTAGCACATGCTATCTGGGTGAAATGATGATACCATGCCAAGTTTCAACCATTTCAGAGCTCATGTGTGGTGCTTTTTAATTTCAGGGTCATTTAGCTCAAAACAATTCATTAAATGCATGAAAAATAGCAAATGAAGTTAGATAGGGTTGAAATTTTAGGATGTGGCTTCTAATGGTTCATATTGAATGCACAAAATGTCTGGAGTTGAAATAAGTTAAAAAAATTGAAATCCTTTTGTAACAGACGAGTTTTCGGCCGAAACCCTGATACTTCGAAAGAGATTGTCCATTTTGTACACGAAGTGCATCCAGTTTTTGCCGTAACCCTCTCAACTTTTTAGCACATGCTATGTGGGTGAAATGATGATACCATGCCAAGTTTCAACCATTTCAGAGTTCATTTGTGGTGCTTTTTAATTTCATGGTCATTTAGCTCAAAACAATTCATTAAATGCATGAAAAATAGCAAATGAAGCTAGATAGGGTTGAAATTTTAGGATGTGGCTTCTAATGGTTCATAGTGAATGCACAAAATTTCTGGCGTTGAAATAAGTTAAAAAAATTGAAATCCTTTTGTAACACACGAGTTTTCGTCCGAAACCTTGATACTTCGAAGGAGATTGTCCATTTTGTACACGAAGTGCATCCAGTTTTTGCCGTAACCCTCTCAACTTTTTAGCACATGCTATGTGGGTGAAATGATGATACCACGCCAAGTTTCAACCATTTCAGAGTTCATTTGTGGTGCTTTTTAATTTCAGGGTCATTTAGCTCAAAACAACTCATTAAATGCATGAAAAATAGCAAATGAAGTTAGATAGGGTTGAAATTTTAGGATGTGGCTTCTAATGGTTCATATTGAATGCACAGGAAGTCTGGAGTTGAAATAAGTTAAAAAAATTGAAATCCTTTTGTAACAGACGAGTTTTCGTTCGAAACCCTGACACTTCGAAAGAGATTGTCCATTTTGTACACGAAGGGCATCCAGTTTTTGCCGTAACCCTCTCAACTTTTAAGCACATGCTATGTGGGTGAAATGATGCTACCATGCCAAGTTTCCACCATTTCAGGGTTCATTTCTGGTGCTTTTTAATTTCAGGGTCATTTAGCTCAAAACAATTCATTAAATGCATGAAAAATAGCAAATGAAGTTAGATAGGGTTGAAATTTTAGGATGTGGCTTCTAATGGTTCATATTGAATGCACAAAATGTTTGGTGTTGAAATAAGTTAACAAAATTGAAATCCTTTTGAAACAGACGAGTTTTCGTCCGAAACCCTGATACTTCGAAAGAGATTGTCCATTTTGTACACGAAGTGCATCCAGTTTTTGCTGTAACCCTCTCAACTTTTTAGCGCATGCTATGTGGGTGAAATGATGATACCATACCAAGTTTCAACCATTTCAGAGTTCATTTGTGGTGCTTTTTAATTTCAGGATCATTTAGCTCAAAACAATTCATTAAATGCATGAAAAATAGCTAATGAAGTTAGATAGGGTTGAAATTTTAGGATGTGGCTTCTAATGGTTCATATTGAATGCACAGGAAGTCTGGAGTTGAAATAAGTTAAAAAATTGAAATCCTTTTGTAACAGACGAGTTTTCGGCCGAAACCCTGATACTTCGAAAGAGATTGTCCATTTTGTACACGAAGTGCATCCAGTTTTTGCCATAACCCTCTCAGCTTTTTAGCACATGCTATGTGGGTGAAATGATGATACCACGCCAAGTTTGAATCATTTCAGAGTTCATTTGTGGTGCTTTTTAATATCAGGGTCATTTAGCACAAAACAATTCATTAAATGCATGAAAAATAGCAAATGAAGTTAGATAGGGTTGAAATTTTAGGATGTGGCTTCTAATGGTTCATGTTGACTGCACAAAATGTCTGGAGTTGAAATAAGTTAAAAAAATAGAAATCCTTTTGTAACAGACGAGTTTTCGGCCGAAACCCTGATACTTCGAAAGAGATTGTCCATTTTGTACACGAAGTGCATCCAGTTTTTGCCGTAACCCTCTCAACATTTTAGCACATGCTATGTGGGTGAAATGATGATACCATGCCAAGTTTCAACCATTTCAGAGTTCATTTGTGGTGCTTTTTAATTTCAGGGTCATTTAGCTCAAAACAATTCATTAAATGCATGAAAAATAGCAAATGAAGTTAGATAGGGTTGAAATTTTAGGATGTGGCTTCTAATGGTTCATAGTGAATGCACAAAATGTCTGGAGTTGAAATAAGTTAAAAAAATTGAAATCCTTTTGTAACAAACGAGTTTTCGTCAGAAACCCTTATACTTCGAAAGAGATTGTCCATTTTGTACACGAAGTGCATCCAGTTTTTGCCGTAACCCTCTCAAATTTTTAGCACATGCTATCTGGGTGAAATGATGATACCATGCCAAGTTTCAACCATTTCAGAGCTCATGTGTGGTGCTTTTTAATTTCAGGGTCATTTAGCTCAAAACAATTCATTAAATGCATGAAAAATAGCAAATGAAGTTAGATAGGGTTGAAATTTTAGGATGTGGCTTCTAATGGTTCATATTGAATGCACAAAATGTCTGGAGTTGAAATAAGTTAAAAAAATTGTAATCCTTTTGTAACAGACGAGTTTTCGGCCGAAACCCTGATACTTCGAAAGAGATTGTCCATTTTGTACACGAAGTGCATCCAGTTTTTGCAGTAACCCTCTCAACTTTTTAGCACATGCTATGTGGCTGAAATGATGATTCCATGCCAAGTTTCAACCATTTCAGAGTTCATTTGTGGTGCTTTTTAATTTCAGGGTCATTTAGCTCAAAACAATTCATTAAATGCATGAAAAATAGCAAATGAAGCTAGATAGGGTTGAAATTTTAGGATGTGGCTTCTAATGGTTCATAGTGAATGCAAAAAATTTCTGGCGTTGAAATGAGTTAAAAAAATTGAAATCCTTTTGTAACCGACGAGTTTTCGGCCGAAACCCTGATACTTCGAAAGAGATTGTCCATTTTGTACACGAAGTGCATCCAGTTTTTGCCATAACCCTCTCAACTTTTTAGCACATGCTATGTGGGTGAAATGATGATACCACGCCAAGTTTCAATCATTTCAGAGTTCATTTGTGGTGCTTTTTAATTTCAGGGTCATTTAGCTCAAAACAATTCATTAAATGCATGAAAAATAGCAAATGAAGTTAGATAGGGTTGAAATTTTAGGATGTGGCTTCTAATGGTTCATATTGAATGCACAAAATGTCTGGAGTTGAAATAAGTTAAAAAAATTGAAATCCTTTTGTAACAGACGAGTTTTCGACAGAAACCCTGATACTTCGAAAGAGATTGTCCATTTTGTACACGAAGTGCTTCCAGTTTTTGCCGTAACCCTCTCAACTTTTTAGCACATGCTATGTGGGTGAAATGATGATACCATGCCAAGTTTCAACCATTTCAGAGTTCATTTGTGGTGCTTTTTAATTTCAGGGTCATTTAGCTCAAAACAATTCATTAAATGCATGAAAAATAGCAAATGAAGCTAGATAGGGTTGAAATTTTAGGATGTGGCTTCTAATGGTTCATAGTGAATGCACAAAATTTCTGGCGTTGAAATAAGTTAAAAAAATTGAAATCCTTTTGTAACAGAATAGTTTTCGGCCGAAACCCTGATACTTCGAAGGAGATTGCCATTTTGTACACGAAGTGCATCCAGTTTTTTCCGTAACCCTCTCAACTTTTTAGCACATGCTATGTGGGTGAAATGATGATACCACGCCAAGTTTCAACCATTTCAGAGTTCATTTGTGATGCTTTTTAATTTCAGGGTCATTTAGCTCAAAACAATTCATTAAATGCATGAAAAATAGCAAATGAAGTTAGATAGGGTTGAAATTTTAGGATGTGGCTTCTAATGGTTCATATTGAATGCACAAAATGTCTGGAGTTGAAATAAGTTAAAAAAATTGAAATCCTTTTGTAACAGACGAGTTTTCGGCCGAAACCCTGATACTTCGAAAGAGATTGTCCATTTTGTACACGAAGTGCATCCAGTTTTTGCCGTAACCCTCTCAACTTTTTAGCACATGCTATGTGGGTGAAATGATGATACCATGCCAAGTTTCAACCATTTCAGAGTTCATTTGTGGTGCTTTTTAATTTCAGGATCATTTAGCTCAAAACAATTCATTAAATGCATGAAAAATAGCAAATGAAGTTAGATAGGGTTGAAATTTTAGGATGTGGCTTCTAATGGTTCATAGTGAATGCACAAAATGTCTGGAGTTGAAATAAGTTAAAAAAATTGAAATCCTTTTGTAACAAACGAGTTTTCGTCCGAAACCCTTATACTTCGAAATAGATTGTCCATTTTGTACACGAAGTGCATCCAGTTTTTGCCGTAACCCTCTCAAATTTTTAGCACATGCTATCTGGGTGAAATGATGATACCATGCCAAGTTTCAACCATTTCAGAGCTCATGTGTGGTGCTTTTTAATTTCAGGGTCATTTAGCTCAAAACAATTCATTAAATGCATGAAAAATAGCAAATGAAGTTAGATAGGGTTGAAATTTTAGGATGTGGCTTCTAATGGTTCATATTGAATGCACAAAATGTCTGGAGTTGAAATAAGTTAAAAAAATTGAAATACTTTTGTAACAGACGAGTTTTCGGCCGAAACCCTGATACTTCGAAAGAGATTGTCCATTTTGTACACGAAGTGCATCCAGTTTTTTCCGTAACCCTCTCAACTTTTTAGCACATGCTATGAGGGTGAAATATTGATACCATGCCAAGTTTCAACCATTTCAGAGTTCATTTGTGGTGCTTTTTAATTTCAGGGTCATTTAGCTCAAAACAATTCTTTAAATGCATGAAAAATAGCAAATGAAGCTAGATAGGGTTGAAATTTTAGGATGTGGCTTCTAATGGTTCATAGTGAATGCACAAAATTTCTGGCGTTGAAATAAGTTAAAAAAATTGAAATCCTTTTGTAACACACGAGTTTTCGTCCGAAACCCTGATACTTCGAAGGAGATTGTCCATTTTGTACACGAAGTGCATCCAGTTTTTGCCGTAACCCTCTCAACTTTTTAGCACATGCTATGTGGGTGAAATGATGATACCACGCCAAGTTTCAACCATTTCAGAGTTCATTTGTGGTGCTTTTTAATTTCAGGGTCATTTAGCTCAAAACAATTCATTAAATGCTTGAAAAATAGCAAATGAAGTTAGATAGGGTTGAAATTTTAGTATGTGGCTTCTAATGGTTCGTATTGAATGCACAGGAAGTCTGGAGTTGAAATAAGTTAAAAAAATTGAAATCCTTTTGTAACAGACGAGTTTTCGTCCGAAACCCTGATACTTCGAAAGAGACTGTCCATTTTGGACACGAAGTGCATCCAGTTTTTGCCGTAACCCTCTCAACTTTTTAGCACATGCTATGTGGGTGAAATGATGATACCATGCCAAGTTTCAACCATTTCAGAGTTCATTTGTGGTGCTTTTTAATTTCAGGGTCATTTAGCTCAAAACAATTCATTAAATGCATGAAAAATAGCAAATGAAGTTAGATAGGGTTGAAATTTTAGGATGTGGCTTCTAATGGTTCATAGTGAATGCACAAAATGTCTGGAGTTGAAATAAGTTAAAAAAATTGAAATCCTTTTGTAACAAACGAGTTTTCGTCCGAAACCCTTATACTTCGAAAGAGATTGTCCATTTTGTACACGAAGTGCATCCAGTTTTTGCCGTAACCCTCTCAAATTTTTAGCACATGCTATGTGGGTGAAATGATGATACCATGCCAAGTTTCAACCATTTCAGAGCTCATGTGTGGTGCTTTTTAATTTCAGGGTCATTTAGCTCAAAACAATTCATTAAATGCATGAAAAATAGCAAATGAAGTTATATAGGGTTGAAATTTTAGGATGTGGTTTCTAATGGTTCATAGTGAATGCACAAAATGTCTGGAGTTGAAATAAGTTAAAAAAATTGAAATCCTTTTGTAACAAACGAGTTTTCGTCCGAAACCCTTATACTTCGAAAGAGATTGTCCATTTTGTACACGAAGTGCATCCAGTTTTTGCCGTAACCCTCTCAAATTTTTAGCACATGCTATCTGGGTGAAATGATGATACCATGCCAAGTTTCAACCATTTCAGAGCTCATGTGTGGTGCTTTTTAATTTCAGGGTCATTTAGGTCAAAACAATTCATTAAATGCATGAAAAATAGCAAATGAAGTTAGATAGGGTTGAAATTTTAGGATGTGGCTTCTAATGGTTCATATTGAATGCAAAAAATGTCTGGAGTTGAAATATGTTAAAAAAATTGTAATCCTTTTGTAACAGACGAGTTTTCGGCCGAAACCCTGATACTTCGAAAGAGATTGTCCATTTTGTACACGAAGTGCATCCAGTTTTTGCCGTAACCCTCTCAACTTTTTAGCACATGCTATGTGGGTGAAATGATGATACCATGCCAAGTTTCAACCATTTCAGAGTTCATTTGTGGTGCTTTTTAATTTCAGGGTCATTTAGCTCAAAACAATTCATTAAATGCATGAAAAATAGCAAATGAAGCTAGATAGGGTTGAAATTTTAGGATGTGGCTTCTAATGGTTCATAGTGAATGCACAAAATTTCTGGCGTTGAAATAAGTTAAAAAAAATTGAAATCCTTTTGTAACAGACGAGTTTTCGGCCGAAACCCTGATACTTCGAAGGAGATTGTCCATTTTGTACACGAAGTGCATCCAGTTTTTTCCGTAACCCTCTCAACTTTTTAGCACATGCTATGTGGGTGAAATGATGATACCACGCCAAGTTTCAACCATTTCAGAGTTCATTTGTGGTGCTTTTTAATTTCAGGGTCATTTAGCTCAAAACAATTCATTAAATGCATGAAAAATAGCAAATGAAGTTAGATAGGGTGGAAATTTTAGGATGTGGCTTCTAATGGTTCATATTGAATGCACAAAATGTCTGGAGTTGAAATAAGTTAAAAAAATTGAAATCCTTTTGTAACAGACGAGTTTTCGGCCGAAACCCTGATACTTCGAAAGAGATTGTCCATTTTGTACACGAAGTGCATCCAGTTTTTGCCGTAACCCTCTCAACTTTTTAGCACATGCTATGTGGGTGAAATGATGATACCATGCCAAGTTTCAACCATTTCAGAGTTCATTTGTGGTGCTTTTTAATTTCAGGATCATTTAGCTCAAAACAATTCATTAAATGCATGAAAAATAGCAAATGAAGTTAGATAGGGTTGAAATTTTAGGATGTGGCTTCTAATGGTTCATAGTGAATGCACAAAATGTCTGGAGTTGAAATAAGTTAAAAAAATTGAAATCCTTTTGTAACAAACGAGTTTTCGTCCGAAACCCTTATACTTCGAAATAGATTGTCCATTTTGTACACGAAGTGCATCCAGTTTTTGCCGTAACCCTCTCAAATTTTTAGCACATGCTATCTGGGTGAAATGATGATACCATGCCAAGTTTCAACCATTTCAGAGCTCATGTGTGGTGCTTTTTAATTTCAGGGTCATTTAGCTCAAAACAATTCATTAAATGCATGAAAAATAGCAAATGAAGTTAGATAGGGTTGAAATTTTAGGATGTGGCTTCTAATGGTTCATATTGAATGCACAAAATGTCTGGAGTTGAAATAAGTTAAAAAAATTGAAATACTTTTGTAACAGACGAGTTTTCGGCCGAAACCCTGATACTTCGAAAGAGATTGTCCATTTTGTACACGAAGTGCATCCAGTTTTTGCCGTAACCCTCTCAACTTTTTAGCACATGCTATGAGGGTGAAATGATGATACCATGCCAAGTTTCAACCATTTCAGAGTTCATTTGTGGTGCTTTTTAATTTCAGGGTCATTTAGCTCAAAACAATTCATTAAATGCATGAAAAATAGCAAATGAAGCTAGATAGGGTTGAAATTTTAGGATGTGGCTTCTAATGGTTCATAGTGAATGCACAAAATTTCTGGCGTTGAAATAAGTTAAAAAAATTGAAATCCTTTTGTAACACACGAGTTTTCGTCCGAAACCCTGATACTTCGAAGGAGATTGTCCATTTTGTACACGAAGTGCATCCAGTTTTTGCCGTAACCCTCTCAACTTTTTAGCACATGCTATGTGGGTGAAATGATGATACCACGCCAAGTTTCAACCATTTCAGAGTTCATTTGTGGTGCTTTTTAATTTCAGGGTCATTTAGCTCAAAACAATTCATTAAATGCATGAAAAATAGCAAATGAAGTTAGATAGGGTTGAAATTTTAGTATGTGGATTCTAATGGTTCGTATTGAATGCACAGGAAGTCTGGAGTTGAAATAAGTTAAAAAAATTGAAATCCTTTTGTAACAGACGAGTTTTCGTCCGAAACCCTGATACTTCGAAAGAGACTGTCCATTTTGGACACGAAGTGCATCCAGTTTTTGCCGTAACCCTCTCAACTTTTTAGCACATGCTATGTGGGTGAAATGATGATACCATGCCAAGTTTCAACCATTTCAGAGTTCATTTGTGGTGGTTTTTAATTTCAGGGTCATTTAGCTCAAAACAATTCATTAAATGCATGAAAAATAGCAAATGAAGTTAGATAGGGTTGAAATTTTAGGATGTGGCTTCTAATGGTTCATATTGAATGCACAAAATGTCTGGAGTTGAAATAAGTTAAAAAAATTGAAATCCTTTTGTAACAGACGAGTTTTCGGCCGAAACCCTGATACTTCGAAAGAGATTGTCCATTTTGTACACGAAGTGCATCCAGTTTTTGCCGTAACCCTCTCAACTTTTTAGCACATGCTATGTGGGTGAAATGATGATACCATGCCAAGTTTCAACCATTTCAGAGTTCATTTGTGGTGCTTTTTAATTTCAGGATCATTTAGCTCAAAACAATTCATTAAATGCATGAAAAATAGCAAATGAAGTTAGATAGGGTTGAAATTTTAGGATGTGGCTTCTAATGGTTCATAGTGAATGCACAAAATGTCTGGAGTTGAAATAAGTTAAAAAAATTGAAATCCTTTTGTAACAAACGAGTTTTCGTCCGAAACCCTTATACTTCGAAATAGATTGTCCATTTTGTACACGAAGTGCATCCAGTTTTTGCCGTAACCCTCTCAAAATTTTAGCACATGCTATCTGGGTGAAATGATGATACCATGCCAAGTTTCAACCATTTCAGAGCTCATGTGTGGTGCTTTTTAATTTCAGGGTCATTTAGTTCAAAACAATTCATTAAATGCATGAAAAATAGCAAATGAAGTTAGATAGGGTTGAAATTTTAGGATGTGTCTTCTAATGGTTCATATTGAATGCACAAAATGTCTGGAGTTGAAATAAGTTAAAAAAATTGAAATACTTTTGTAACAGACGAGTTTTCGGCCGAAACCCTGATACTTCGAAAGAGATTGTCCATTTTGTACACGAAGTGCATCCAGTTTTTGCCGTAACCCTCTCAACTTTTTAGCACATGCTATGAGGGTGAAATGATGATACCATGCCAAGTTTCAACCATTTCAGAGTTCATTTGTGGAGCTTTTTAATTTCAGGGTCATTTAGCTCAAAACAATTCATTAAATGCATGAAAAATAGCAAATGAAGCTAGATAGGGTTGAAATTTTAGGATGTGGCTTCTAATGGTTCATAGTGAATGCACAAAATTTCTGGCGTTGAAATAAGTTAAAAAAATTGAAATCCTTTTGTAACACATGAGTTTTCGTCCGAAACCCTGATACTTCGAAGGAGATTGTCCATTTTGTACACGAAGTGCATCCAGTTTTTGCCGTAACCCTCTCAACTTTTTAGCACATGCTATGTGGGTGAAATGATGATACCACGCCAAGTTTCAACCATTTCAGAGTTCATTTGTGGTGCTTTTTAATTTCAGGGTCATTTAGCTCAAAACAATTCATTAAATGCATGAAAAATAGCAAATGAAGTTAGATAGGGTTGAAATTTTAGTATGTGGCTTCTAATGGTTCGTATTGAATGCACAGGAAGTCTGGAGTTGAAATAAGTTAAAAAAATTGAAATCCTTTTGTAACAGACGAGTTTTCGTCCGAAACCCTGATACTTCGAAAGAGACTGTCCATTTTGGACACGAAGTGCATCCAGTTTTTGCCGTAACCCTCTCAACTTTTTAGCACATGCTATGTGGGTGAAATGATGATACCATGCCAAGTTTCAACCATTTCAGAGTTCATTTGTGGTGCTTTTTAATTTCAGGGTCATTTAGCTCAAAACAATTCATTAAATGCATGAAAAATAGCAAATAAAGTTAGATAGGGTTGAAATTTTAGGATGTGGCTTCTAATGGTTCATATTGAATGCACAAAATGTCTGGAGTTGAAATAAGTTAAAAAAATTGAAATCCTTTTGTAACAGACGAGTTTTCGGCCGAAACCCTGATACTTCGAAAGAGATTGTCCATTTTGTACACGAAGTGCATCCAGTTTTTGCCGTAACCCTCTCAACTTTTTAGCACATGCTATGTGGGTGAAATGATGATACCATGCCAAGTTTCAACCATTTCAGAGTTCATTTGTGGTGCTTTTTAATTTCAGGGTCATTTAGCTCAAAACAATTCATTAAATGCATGAAAAATAGCAAATGAAGCTAGATAGGGTTGAAATTTTAGGATGTGGCTTCTAATGGTTCATAGTGAATGCACAAAATTTCTGGCGTTGAAATAAGTTAAAAAAATTGAAATCCTTTTGTAACACACGAGTTTTCGTCCGAAACCTTGATACTTCGAAGGAGATTGTCCATTTTGTACACGAAGTGCATCCAGTTTTTGCCGTAACCCTCTCAACTTTTTAGCACATGCTATGTGGGTGAAATGATGATACCACGCCAAGTTTCAACCATTTCAGAGTTCATTTGTGGTGCTTTTTAATTTCAGGGTCATTTAGCTCAAAACAACTCATTAAATGCATGAAAAATAGCAAATGAAGTTAGATAGGGTTGAAATTTTAGGATGTGGCTTCTAATGGTTCATATTGAATGCACAGGAAGTCTGGAGTTGAAATAAGTTAAAAAAATTGAAATCCTTTTGTAACAGACGAGTTTTCGTCCGAAACCCTGACACTTCGAAAGAGATTGTCCATTTTGTACACGAAGGGCATCCAGTTTTTGCCGTAACCCTCTCAACTTTTTAGCACATGCTATGTGGGTGAAATGATGCTACCATGCCAAGTTTCAACCATTTCAGGGTTCATTTCTGGTGCTTTTTAATTTCAGGGTCATTTAGCTCAAAACAATTCATTAAATGCATGAAAAATAGCAAATGAAGCTAGATAGGGTTGAAATTTTAGGATGTGGCTTCTAATGGTTCATAGTGAATGCACAAAATTTCTGGCGTTGAAATGAGTTAAAAAAATTGAAATCCTTTTGTAACAGACGAGTTTTCGGCCGAAACCCTGATACTTCGAAAGAGATTGTCCATTTTGTACACGAAGTGCATCCAGTTTTTGCCGTAACCCTCTCAAATTTTTAGCACATGCTATCTGGGTGAAATGATGATACCATGCCAAGTTTCAACCATTTCAGAGCTCATGTGTGGTGCTTTTTAATTTCAGGGTCATTTAGCTCAAAACAATTCATTAAATGCATGAAAAATAGCAAATGAAGTTAGATAGGGTTGAAATTTTAGGATGTGGCTTCTTATGGTTCATATTGAATGCACAAAATGTCTGGAGTTGAAATAAGTTAAAAAAAAATTGTAATCCTTTTGTAACAGACGAGTTTTCGGCCGAAACCCTGATACTTCGAAAGAGATTGTCCATTTTGTACACGAAGTGCATCCAGTTTTTGCCGTAACCCTCTCAACTTTTTAGCACATGCTATGTGGGTGAAATGATGATACCATGCCAAGTTTCAATCATTTCAGAGTTCATTTGTGGTGCTTTTTAATTTCAGGGTCATTTAGCTCAAAACAATTCATTAAATGTATGAAAAATAGCAAATGAAGTTAGATAGGGTTGAAATTTTAGGATGTGGCTTCTAATGGTTCATAGTGAATGCACAAAATGTCTGGAGTTGAAATAAGTTAAAAAAATTGAAATCCTTTTGTAACAAACGAGTTTTCGTCCGAAACCCTTATACTTCGAAAGAGATTGTCCATTTTGTACACGAAGTGCATCCAGTTTTTGCCGTAACCCTCTCAAATTTTTAGCACATGCTATCTGGGTGAAATGATGATACCATGCCAAGTTTCAACCATTTCAGAGCTCATGTGTGGTGCTTTTTAATTTCAGGGTCATTTAGCTCAAAACAATTCATTAAATGCATGAAAAATAGCAAATGAAGTTAGATAGGGTTGAAATTTTAGGATGTGGCTTCTAATGGTTCATATTGAATGCACAAAATGTCTGGAGTTGAAATAAGTTAAAAAAATTGTAATCCTTTTGTAACAGACGAGTTTTCGGCCGAAACCCTGATACTTCGAAAGAGATTGTCCATTTTGTACACGAAGTGCATCCAGTTTTTGCCGTAACCCTCTCAACTTTTTAGCACATGCTATGTGGCTGAAATGATGATACCATGCCAAGTTTCAACCATTTCAGAGTTCATTTGTGGTGCTTTTTAATTTCAGGGTCATTTAGCTCAAAACAATTCATTAAATGCATGAAAAATAGCAAATGAAGCTAGATAGGGTTGAAATTTTAGGATGTGGCTTCTAATGGTTCATAGTGAATGCACAAAATTTCTGGCGTTGAAATGAGTTAAAAAAATTGAAATCCTTTTGTAACAGACGAGTTTTCGGCCGAAACCCTGATACTTCGAAAGAGACTGTCCATTTTGTACACGAAGTGCATCCAGTTTTTGCCATAACCCTCTCAACTTTTTAGCACATGCTATGTGGGTGAAATGATGATACCATGCCAAGTTTCAACCATTTCAGAGTTCATGTGTGGTGCTTTTTAATTTCAGGGTCATTTAGCTCAAAACAATTCATTAAATGCATGAAAAATAGCAAATGAAGTTAGATAGGGTTGAAATTTTAGGATGTGGCTTCTAATGGTTCATATTGAATGCACAAAATGTCTGGAGTTGAAATAAGTTAAAAAAATTGAAATCCTTTTGTAACAGACGAGTTTTCGGCCGAAACCCTGATACTTCGAAAGAGATTGTCCATTTTGTACACGAAGTGCATCCAGTTTTTGCCATAACCCTCTCAACTTTTTAGCACATGCTATGTGGGTGAAATGATGATACCATGCCAAGTTTCAACCATTTCAGAGTTCATTTGTGGTGCTTTTTAATTTCAGGGTCATTTAGCTCAAAACAATTCATTAAATGCATGAAAAATAGCAAATGAAGGTAGATAGGGTTGAAATTTTAGGATGTGGCTTCTAATGGTTCATATTGAATGCACAAAATTTCTGGCGTTGAAATAAGTTAAAAAAATTGAAATCCTTTTGTAACACATGAGTTTTCGTCCGAAACCTTGATACTTCGAAGGAGATTGTCATTTGTACACGAAGTGCATCCAGTTTTTGCCGTAACCCTCTCAACTTTTTAGCACATGATATGTGGGTGAAATGATGATACCACGCCAAGTTTCAACCATTTCAGAGTTCATTTGTGGTGCTTTTTAATTTCAGGGTCATTTAGCTCAAAACAATTCATTAAATGCATGAAAAATAGCAAATGAAGTTAGATAGGGTTGAAATTTTAGGATGTGGCTTCTAATGGTTCATATTGAATGCACAGGAAGTCTGGAGTTGAAATAAGTTAAAAAAATTGAAATCCTTTTGTAACAGACGAGTTTTCGTTCGAAACCCTGACACTTCGAAAGAGATTGTCCATTTTGTACACGAAGGGCATCCAGTTTTTGCCGTAACCCTCTCAACTTTTAAGCACATGCTATGTGGGTGAAATGATGCTACCATGCCAAGTTTCCACCATTTCAGGGTTCATTTCTGGTGCTTTTTAATTTCAGGGTCATTTAGCTCAAAACAATTCATTAAATGCATGAAAAATAGCAAATGAAGTTAGATAGGGTTGAAATTTTAGGATGTGGCTTCTAATGGTTCATATTGAATGCACAAAATGTTTGGTGTTGAAATAAGTTAACAAAATTGAAATCCTTTTGTAACAGACGAGTTTTCGTCCGAAACCCTGATACTTCGAAAGAGATTGTCCATTTTGTACACGAAGTGCATCCAGTTTTTGCTGTAACCCTCTCAACTTTTTAGCGCATGCTATGTGGGTGAAATGATGATACCATACCAAGTTTCAACCATTTCAGAGTTCATTTGTGGTGCTTTTTAATTTCAGGATCATTTAGCTCAAAAGAATTCATTAAATGCATGAAAAATAGCTAATGAAGTTAGATAGGGTTGAAATTTTAGGATGTGGCTTCTAATGGTTCATATTGAATGCACAGGAAGTCTGGAGTTGAAATAAGTTAAAAAATTGAAATCCTTTTGTAACAGACGAGTTTTCGGCCGAAACCCTGATACTTCGAAAGAGATTGTCCATTTTGTACACGAAGTGCATCCAGTTTTTGCCATAACCCTCTCAGCTTTTTAGCACATGCTATGTGGGTGAAATGATGATACCACGCCAAGTTTGAATCATTTCAGAGTTCATTTGTGGTGCTTTTTAATTTCAGGGTCATTTAGCTCAAAACAATTCATTAAATGCATGAAAAATAGCAAATGAAGTTAGATAGGGTTGAAATTTTAGGATGTGGCTTCTAATGGTTCATGTTGACTGCACAAAATGTCTGGAGTTGAAATAAGTTAAAAAAATAGAAATCCTTTTGTAACAGACGAGTTTTCGGCCGAAACCCTGATACTTCGAAAGAGATTGTCCATTTTGTACACGAAGTGCATCCAGTTTTTGCCGTAACCCTCTCAACATTTTAGCACATGCTATGTGGGTGAAATGATGATACCATGCCAAGTTTCAACCATTTCAGAGTTCATTTGTGGTGCTTTTTAATTTCAGGGTCATTTAGCTCAAAACAATTCATTAAATGCATGAAAAATAGCAAATGAAGTTAGATAGGGTTGAAATTTTAGGATGTGGCTTCTAATGGTTCATAGTGAATGCACAAAATGTCTGGAGTTGAAATAAGTTAAAAAAATTGAAATCCTTTTGTAACAAACGAGTTTTCGTCAGAAACCCTTATACTTCGAAAGAGATTGTCCATTTTGTACACGAAGTGCATCCAGTTTTTGCCGTAACCCTCTCAAATTTTTAGCACATGCTATCTGGGTGAAATGATGATACCATGCCAAGTTTCAACCATTTCAGAGCTCATGTGTGGTGCTTTTTAATTTCAGGGTCATTTAGCTCAAAACAATTCATTAAATGCATGAAAAATAGCAAATGAAGTTAGATAGGGTTGAAATTTTAGGATGTGGCTTCTAATGGTTCATATTGAATGCACAAAATGTCTGGAGTTGAAATAAGTTAAAAAAATTGTAATCCTTTTGTAACAGACGAGTTTTCGGCCGAAACCCTGATACTTCGAAAGAGATTGTCCATTTTGTACACGAAGTGCATCCAGTTTTTGCAGTAACCCTCTCAACTTTTTAGCACATGCTACGTGGCTGAAATGATGATTCCATGCCAAGTTTCAACCATTTCAGAGTTCATTTGTGGTGCTTTTTAATTTCAGGGTCATTTAGCTCAAAACAATTCATTAAATGCATGAAAAATAGCAAATGAAGCTAGATAGGGTTGAAATTTTAGGATGTGGCTTCTAATGGTTCATAGTGAATGCAAAAAATTTCTGGCGTTGAAATGAGTTAAAAAAATTGAAATCCTTTTGTAACAGACGAGTTTTCGGCCGAAACCCTGATACTTCGAAAGAGATTGTCCATTTTGTACACGAAGTGCATCCAGTTTTTGCCATAACCCTCTCAACTTTTTAGCACATGCTATGTGGGTGAAATGATGATACCACGCCAAGTTTCAATCATTTCAGAGTTCATTTGTGGTGCTTTTTAATTTCAGGGTCATTTAGCTCAAAACAATTCATTAAATGCATGAAAAATAGCAAATGAAGTTAGATAGGGTTGAAATTTTAGGATGTGGCTTCTAATGGTTCATATTGAATGCACAAAATGTCTGGAGTTGAAATAAGTTAAAAAAATTGAAATCCTTTTGTAACAGACGAGTTTTCGACAGAAACCCTGATACTTTGAAAGAGATTGTCCATTTTGTACACGAAGTGCTTCCAGTTTTTTCCGTAACCCTCTCAACTTTTTAGCACATGCTATGTGGGTGAAATGATGATACCATGCCAAGTTTCAACCATTTCAGAGTTCATTTGTGGTGCTTTTTAATTTCAGGGTCATTTAGCTCAAAACAATTCATTAAATGCATGAAAAATAGCAAATGAAGTTAGATAGGGTTGAAATTTTAGGATGTGGCTTCTAATGGTTCATAGTGAATGCACAAAATGTCTGGAGTTGAAATAAGTTAAAAAAATTGAAATCCTTTTGTAACAAACGAGTTTTCGTCCGAAACCCTTATACTTCGAAAGAGATTGTCCATTTTGTACACGAAGTGCATCCAGTTTTTGCCGTAACCCTCTCAAATTTTTAGCACATGCTATCTGGGTGAAATGATGATACCATGCCAAGTTTCAACCATTTCAGAGCTCATGTGTGGTGCTTTTTAATTTCAGGGTCATTTAGCTCAAAACAATTAATTAAATGCATGAAAAATAGCAAATGAAGTTAGATAGGGTTGAAATTTTAGGATGTGGCTTCTAATGGTTCATATTGAATGCACAAAATGTCTGGAGTTGAAATAAGTTAAAAAAATTGAAATACTTTTGTAACAGACGAGTTTTCGGCCGAAACCCTGATACTTCGAAAGAGATTGTCCATTTTGTACACGAAGTGCATCCAGTTTTTGCCGTAACCCTCTCAACTTTTTAGCACATGCTATGTGGGTGAAATGATGATACCATGCCAAGTTTCAACCATTTCAGAGTTCATTTGTGGTGCTTTTTAATTTCAGGGTCATTTAGCTCAAAACAATTCATTAAATGCATGAAAAATAGCAAATGAAGCTAGATAGGGTTGAAATTTTAGGATGTGGCTTCTAATGGTTTATAGTGAATGCACAAAATTTCTAGAGTTGAAATAAGTTAAAAAAATTGAAATCCTTTTGTAACAAACGAGTTTTCGGCCGAAACCCTGATACTTCGAAAGAGATTGTCCATTTTGGACACGAAGTGCATCCAGTTTTTGCGGTAACCCTCTCAACTTTTTAGCACATGCTATCTGGGTGAAATGATGATACCATGCCAAGTTTCAACCATTTCAGAGCTCATGTGTGGTGCTTTTTAATTTCAGGGTCATTTAGCTCAAAACAATTCATTAAATGCATGAAAAATAGCAAATGAAGTTAGATAGGGTTGAAATTTTAGGATGTGGCTTCTAATGGTTCATATTGAATGCACAAAATGTCTGGAGTTGAAATAAGTTAAAAAAATTGTAATCCTTTTGTAACAGACGAGTTTTCGGCCGAAACCCTGATACTTCGAAAGAGATTGTCCATTTTGTACACGAAGTGCATCCAGTTTTTGCCGTAACCCTCTCAACTTTTTAGCACATGCTATGTGGCTGAAATGATGATACCATGCCAAGTTTCAACCATTTCAGAGTTCATTTGTGGTGCTTTTTAATTTCAGGGTCATTTAGCTCAAAACAATTCATTAAATGCATGAAAAATAGCAAATGAAGCTAGATAGGGTTGAAATTTTAGGATGTGGCTTCTAATGGTTCATAGTGAATGCACAAAATTTCTGGCGTTGAAATGAGTTAAAAAAATTGAAATCCTTTTGTAACAGACGAGTTTTCGGCCGAAACCCTGATACTTCGAAAGAGATTGTCCATTTTGTACACGAAGTGCATCCAGTTTTTGCCATAACCCTCTCAACTTTTTAGCACATGCTATGTGGGTGAAATGATGATACCACGCCAAGTTTCAATCATTTCAGAGTTCATTTGTGGTGCTTTTTAATTTCAGGGTCATTTAGCTCAAAACAATTCATTAAATGCATGAAAAATAGCAAATGAAGTTAGATAGGGTTGAAATTTTAGGATGTGGCTTCTACTGGTTCATATTGAATGCACAAAATGTCTGGAGTTGAAATAAGTTAAAAAAATTGAAATCCTTTTGTAACAGACGAGTTTTCGTCCGAAACCCTGATACTTCGAAAGAGATTGTGCATTTTGTACACGAAGTGCATCCAGTTTTTGCCGTAACCCTCTCAAATTTTTAGCACATGCTATCTGGGTGAAATGATGATACCATGCCAAGTTTCAACCATTTCAGAGCTCATTTGTGGTGCTTTTTAATTTCAGGGTCATTTAGCTCAAAACAATTCATTAAATGCATGAAAAATAGCAAATGAAGCTAGATAGGGTTCAAATTTTAGGATGTGGCTTCTAATGGTTCACAGTGAATGCACAAAATTTCTGGCGTTGAAATAAGTTAAAAAAATTGAAATCCTTTTGTAACACACGAGTTTTCGTCCGAAACCCTGATACTTCGAAGGAGATTGTCCATTTTGTACACGAAGTGCATCCAGTTTTTGCCATAACCCTCTCAACTTTTTAGCACATGCTATGTGGGTGAAATGATGATACCACGCCAAGTTTCAACCATTTCAGAGTTCATTTGTGGTGCTTTTTAATTTCAGGGTCATTTAGCTCAAAACAACTCATTAAATGCATGAAAAATAGCAAATGAAGCTAGATAGGGTTGAAATTTTAGGATGTGTCTTCGAATGGTTCATAGTGAATGCACAGGAAGTCTGGAGTTGAAATAAGTTAAAAAAATTGAAATCCTTTTGTAACAGACGAGTTTTCGTTCGAAACCCTGACACTTCGAAAGAGATTGTCCATTTTGTACACGAAGGGCATCCAGTTTTTGCCGTAACCCTCTCAACTTTTAAGCACATGCTATGTGGGTGAAATGATGCTACCATGCCAAGTTTCCACCATTTCAGGGTTCATTTCTGGTGCTTTTTAATTTCAGGGTCATTTAGCTCAAAACAATTCATTAAATGCATGAAAAATAGCAAATGAAGTTAGATAGGGTTGAAATTTTAGGATGTGGCTTCTAATGGTTCATATTGAATGCACAAAATGTTTGGTGTTGAAATAAGTTAACAAAATTGAAATCCTTTTGTAACAGACGAGTTTTCGTCCGAAACCCTGATACTTCGAAAGAGATTGTCCATTTTGTACACGAAGTGCATCCAGTTTTTGCTGTAACCCTCTCAACTTTTTAGCGCATGCTATGTGGGTGAAATGATGATACCATACCAAGTTTCAACCATTTCAGAGTTCATTTGTGGTGCTTTTTAATTTCAGGATCATTTAGCTCAAAAGAATTCATTAAATGCATGAAAAATAGCTAATGAAGTTAGATAGGGTTGAAATTTTAGGATGTGGCTTCTAATGGTTCATATTGAATGCACAGGAAGTCTGGAGTTGAAATAAGTTAAAAAATTGAAATCCTTTTGTAACAGACGAGTTTTCGGCCGAAACCCTGATACTTCGAAAGAGATTGTCCATTTTGTACACGAAGTGCATCCAGTTTTTGCCATAACCCTCTCAGCTTTTTAGCACATGCTATGTGGGTGAAATGATGATACCACGCCAAGTTTGAATCATTTCAGAGTTCATTTGTGGTGCTTTTTAATTTCAGGGTCATTTAGCTCAAAACAATTCATTAAATGCATGAAAAATAGCAAATGAAGTTAGATAGGGTTGAAATTTTAGGATGTGGCTTCTAATGGTTCATGTTGACTGCACAAAATGTCTGGAGTTGAAATAAGTTAAAAAAATAGAAATCCTTTTGTAACAGACGAGTTTTCGGCCGAAACCCTGATACTTCGAAAGAGATTGTCCATTTTGTACACGAAGTGCATCCAGTTTTTGCCGTAACCCTCTCAACATTTTAGCACATGCTATGTGGGTGAAATGATGATACCATGCCAAGTTTCAACCATTTCAGAGTTCATTTGTGGTGCTTTTTAATTTCAGGGTCATTTAGCTCAAAACAATTCATTAAATGCATGAAAAATAGCAAATGAAGTTAGATAGGGTTGAAATTTTAGGATGTGGCTTCTAATGGTTCATAGTGAATGCACAAAATGTCTGGAGTTGAAATAAGTTAAAAAAATTGAAATCCTTTTGTAACAAACGAGTTTTCGTCAGAAACCCTTATACTTCGAAAGAGATTGTCCATTTTGTACACGAAGTGCATCCAGTTTTTGCCGTAACCCTCTCAAATTTTTAGCACATGCTATCTGGGTGAAATGATGATACCATGCCAAGTTTCAACCATTTCAGAGCTCATGTGTGGTGCTTTTTAATTTCAGGGTCATTTAGCTCAAAACAATTCATTAAATGCATGAAAAATAGCAAATGAAGTTAGATAGGGTTGAAATTTTAGGATGTGGCTTCTAATGGTTCATATTGAATGCACAAAATGTCTGGAGTTGAAATAAGTTAAAAAAATTGTAATCCTTTTGTAACAGACGAGTTTTCGGCCGAAACCCTGATACTTCGAAAGAGATTGTCCATTTTGTACACGAAGTGCATCCAGTTTTTGCAGTAACCCTCTCAACTTTTTAGCACATGCTACGTGGCTGAAATGATGATTCCATGCCAAGTTTCAACCATTTCAGAGTTCATTTGTGGTGCTTTTTAATTTCAGGGTCATTTAGCTCAAAACAATTCATTAAATGCATGAAAAATAGCAAATGAAGCTAGATAGGGTTGAAATTTTAGGATGTGGCTTCTAATGGTTCATAGTGAATGCAAAAAATTTCTGGCGTTGAAATGAGTTAAAAAAATTGAAATCCTTTTGTAACAGACGAGTTTTCGGCCGAAACCCTGATACTTCGAAAGAGATTGTCCATTTTGTACACGAAGTGCATCCAGTTTTTGCCATAACCCTCTCAACTTTTTAGCACATGCTATGTGGGTGAAATGATGATACCACGCCAAGTTTCAATCATTTCAGAGTTCATTTGTGGTGCTTTTTAATTTCAGGGTCATTTAGCTCAAAACAATTCATTAAATGCATGAAAAATAGCAAATGAAGTTAGATAGGGTTGAAATTTTAGGATGTGGCTTCTAATGGTTCATATTGAATGCACAAAATGTCTGGAGTTGAAATAAGTTAAAAAAAATTGAAATCCTTTTGTAACAGACGAGTTTTCGACAGAAACCCTGATACTTTGAAAGAGATTGTCCATTTTGTACACGAAGTGCTTCCAGTTTTTGCCGTAACCCTCTCAACTTTTTAGCACATGCTATGTGGGTGAAATGATGATACCATGCCAAGTTTCAACCATTTCAGAGTTCATTTGTGGTGCTTTTTAATTTCAGGGTCATTTAGCTCAAAACAATTCATTAAATGCATGAAAAATAGCAAATGAAGTTAGATAGGGTTGAAATTTTAGGATGTGGCTTCTAATGGTTCATAGTGAATGCACAAAATGTCTGGAGTTGAAATAAGTTAAAAAAATTGAAATCCTTTTGTAACAAACGAGTTTTCGTCCGAAACCCTTATACTTCGAAAGAGATTGTCCATTTTGTACACGAAGTGCATCCAGTTTTTGCCGTAACCCTCTCAAATTTTTAGCACATGCTATCTGGGTGAAATGATGATACCATGCCAAGTTTCAACCATTTCAGAGCTCATGTGTGGTGCTTTTTAATTTCAGGGTCATTTAGCTCAAAACAATTAATTAAATGCATGAAAAATAGCAAATGAAGTTAGATAGGGTTGAAATTTTAGGATGTGGCTTCTAATGGTTCATATTGAATGCACAAAATGTCTGGAGTTGAAATAAGTTAAAAAAATTGAAATACTTTTGTAACAGACGAGTTTTCGGCCGAAACCCTGATACTTCGAAAGAGATTGTCCATTTTGTACACGAAGTGCATCCAGTTTTTGCCGTAACCCTCTCAACTTTTTAGCACATGCTATGTGGGTGAAATGATGATACCATGCCAAGTTTCAACCATTTCAGAGTTCATTTGTGGTGCTTTTTAATTTCAGGGTCATTTAGCTCAAAACAATTCATTAAATGCATGAAAAATAGCAAATGAAGCTAGATAGGGTTGAAATTTTAGGATGTGGCTTCTAATGGTTTATAGTGAATGCACAAAATTTCTAGAGTTGAAATAAGTTAAAAAAATTGAAATCCTTTTGTAACAAACGAGTTTTCGGCCGAAACCCTGATACTTCGAAAGAGATTGTCCATTTTGGACACGAAGTGCATCCAGTTTTTGCGGTAACCCTCTCAACTTTTTAGCACATGCTATCTGGGTGAAATGATGATACCATGCCAAGTTTCAACCATTTCAGAGCTCATGTGTGGTGCTTTTTAATTTCAGGGTCATTTAGCTCAAAACAATTCATTAAATGCATGAAAAATAGCAAATGAAGTTAGATAGGGTTGAAATTTTAGGATGTGGCTTCTAATGGTTCATATTGAATGCACAAAATGTCTGGAGTTGAAATAAGTTAAAAAAATTGTAATCCTTTTGTAACAGACGAGTTTTCGGCCGAAACCCTGATACTTCGAAAGAGATTGTCCATTTTGTACACGAAGTGCATCCAGTTTTTGCCGTAACCCTCTCAACTTTTTAGCACATGCTATGTGGCTGAAATGATGATACCATGCCAAGTTTCAACCATTTCAGAGTTCATTTGTGGTGCTTTTTAATTTCAGGGTCATTTAGCTCAAAACAATTCATTAAATGCATGAAAAATAGCAAATGAAGCTAGATAGGGTTGAAATTTTAGGATGTGGCTTCTAATGGTTCATAGTGAATGCACAAAATTTCTGGCGTTGAAATGAGTTAAAAAAATTGAAATCCTTTTGTAACAGACGAGTTTTCGGCCGAAACCCTGATACTTCGAAAGAGATTGTCCATTTTGTACACGAAGTGCATCCAGTTTTTGCCATAACCCTCTCAACTTTTTAGCACATGCTATGTGGGTGAAATGATGATACCACGCCAAGTTTCAATCATTTCAGAGTTCATTTGTGGTGCTTTTTAATTTCAGGGTCATTTAGCTCAAAACAATTCATTAAATGCATGAAAAATAGCAAATGAAGTTAGATAGGGTTGAAATTTTAGGATGTGGCTTCTACTGGTTCATATTGAATGCACAAAATGTCTGGAGTTGAAATAAGTTAAAAAAATTGAAATCCTTTTGTAACAGACGAGTTTTCGTCCGAAACCCTGATACTTCGAAAGAGATTGTGCATTTTGTACAGGAAGTGCATCCAGTTTTTGCCGTAACCCTCTCAAATTTTTAGCACATGCTATCTGGGTGAAATGATGATACCATGCCAAGTTTCAACCATTTCAGAGCTCATTTGTGGTGCTTTTTAATTTCAGGGTCATTTAGCTCAAAACAATTCATTAAATGCATGAAAAATAGCAAATGAAGCTAGATAGGGTTCAAATTTTAGGATGTGGCTTCTAATGGTTCATAGTGAATGCACAAAATTTCTGGCGTTGAAATAAGTTAAAAAAATTGAAATCCTTTTGTAACACACGAGTTTTCGTCCGAAACCCTGATACTTCGAAGGAGATTGTCCATTTTGTACACGAAGTGCATCCAGTTTTTGCCATAACCCTCTCAACTTTTTAGCACATGCTATGTGGGTGAAATGATGATACCACGCCAAGTTTCAACCATTTCAGAGTTCATTTGTGGTGCTTTTTAATTTCAGGGTCATTTAGCTCAAAACAACTCATTAAATGCATGAAAAATAGCAAATGAAGCTAGATAGGGTTGAAATTTTAGGATGTGTCTTCGAATGGTTCATAGTGAATGCAAAAAATTTCTGGAGTTGAAATAAGTTAAAAAAATTGAAATCCTTTTGTAACACATGAGTTTTCGTCCGAAACCCTGATACTTCGAAGGAGATTGTCCATTTTGTACACGAAGTGCATCCAGTTTTTGCCGTAACCCTCTCAACTTTTTAGCACATGCTATGTGGGTGAAATGATGATACCACGCCAAGTTTCAACCATTTCAGAGTTCATTTGTCGTGCTTTTTAATTTCAGGGTCATTTAGCTCAAAACAATTCATTAAATGCATGAAAAATAGCAAATGAAGTTAGATAGGGTTGAAATTTTAGGATGTGGCTTCTAATGGTTCATATTGAATGCACAGGAAGTCTGGAGTTGAAATAAGTTAAAAAAATTGTAATCCTTTTGTAACAGACGAGTTTTCGGCCGAAACCCTGATACTTCGAAAGAGATTGTCCATTTTGTACACGAAGTGCATCCAGTTTTTGCCATAACACTCTCAACTTTTTAGCACATGCTATGTGGGTGAAATGATGATACCATGCCAAGTTTCAACCATTTCAGAGTTCAAATGTGGTGCTTTTTAATTTCAGGGTCATTTAGCTCAAAACAATTCATTAAATGCATGAAAAATAGCAAATGAAGCTAGATAGGGTTGAAATTTTAGGATGTGGCTTCTAATGGTTTATAGTGAATGCACAAAATTTCTAGAGTTGAAATAAGTTAAAAAAATTGAAATCCTTTTGTAACAAACGAGTTTTCGTCCGAAACCCTTATACTTCGAAAGAGATTGTCCGTTTTGTACACGAAGTGCATCCAGTTTTTGCCGTAACCCTCTCAAATTTTTAGCACATGCTATCTGGGTGAAATGATGATACCATGCTAAGTTTCAACCATTTCAGAGCTCATGTGCGGTGCTTTTTAATTTCAGGGTCATTTAGCTCAAAACAATTCATTAAATGCATGAAAAATAGCAAATGAAGTTAGAGAGGGTTGAAATTTTAGGATGTGGCTTCTAATGGTTCATATTGAATGCACAAAATGTCTGGAGTTGAAATAAGTTAAAAAAATTGTAATCCTTTTGTAACAGACGAGTTTTCGGCCGAAACCCTGATACTTCGAAAGAGATTGTCCATTTTGTACACGAAGTGCATCCAGTTTTTGCCGTAACCCTCTCAACTTTTTAGCACATGCTATGTGGCTGAAATGATGATACCATGCCAAGTTTCAACCATTTCAGAGTTCATTTGTGGTGCTTTTTAATTTCAGGGTCATTTAGCTCAAAACAATTCATTAAATGCATGAAAAATAGCAAATGAAGCTAGATAGGGTTGAAATTTTAGGATGTGGCTTCTAATGGTTCATAGTGAATGCACAAAATTTCTGGCGTTGAAATGAGTTAAAAAAATTGAAATCCTTTTGTAACAGACGAGTTTTCGGCCGAAACCCTGATACTTCGAAAGAGATTGTCCATTTTGTACACGAAGTGCATCCAGTTTTTGCCATAACCCTCTCAACTTTTTAGCACATGCTATGTGGCTGAAATGATGATACCACGCCAAGTTTCAATCATTTCAGAGTTCATTTGTGGTGCTTTTTAATTTCAGGGTCATTTAGCTCAAAACAACTCATTAAATGCATGAAAAATAGCAAATGAAGCTAGATAGGGTTGAAATTTTAGGATGTGGCTTCTAATGGTTCATAGTGAATGCACAAAATTTCTGGCGTTGAAATAAGTTAAAAAAATTGAAATCCTTTTGTAACACACGAGTTTTCGTACGAAACCCTGATACTTCGAAGGAGATTGTCCATTTTGTACATGAAGTGCATCCAGTTTTTGCCGTAACCCTCTCAACTTTTTAGCACATGCTATGTGGGTGAAATGATGATACCACGCCAAGTTTCAACCATTTCAGAGTTCATTTCTGGTGCTTTTTAATTTCAGGGTCATTTAGCTCAAAACAACTCATTAAATGCATGAAAAATAGCAAATGAAGCTAGATAGGGTTGAAATTTTAGGATGTGGCTTCTAATGGTTCATAGTGAATGCACAAAATTTCTGGAGTTGAAATAAGTTAAAAAAATTGAAATCCTTTTGTAACACACGAGTTTTCGTCCGAAACCCTGATACTTCGAAGGAGATTGTCCATTTTGTACACGAAGTGCATCCAGTTTTTGCCGTAACCCTCTCAACTTTTTAGCACATGCTATGTGGGTGAAATGATGATACCACGCCAAGTTTCAACCATTTCAGAGTTCATTTGTGGTGCTTTTTAATTTCAGGGTCATTTAGCTCAAAACAATTCATTAAATGCATGAAAAATAGCAAATGAAGTTAGATAGGGTTGAAATTTTAGGATGTGGCTTCTAATGGTTCATATTGAATGCACAGGAAGTCTGGTGTTGAAATAAGTTAAAAAAATTGAAATCCTTTTGTAACAGACGAGTTTTCGTCCGAAACCCTGATACTTCGAAAGAGACTGTCCATTTTGGACACGAAGTGCATCCAGTTTTTGCCGTAACCCTCTCAACTTTTTAGCACATGCTATGTGGGTGAAATGATGATACCATGCCAAGTTTCAACCATTTCAGAGTTCATTTGTGGTGCTTTTTAATTTCAGGGTCATTTAGCTCAAAACAATTCATTAAATGCATGAAAAATAGCAAATGAAGTTAGATAGGGTTGAAATTTTAGGATGTGGCTTCTAATGGTTCATATTGAATGCACAAAATGTCTGGAGTTGAAATAAGTTAAAAAAATTGAAATCCTTTTGTAACAGACGAGTTTTCGGCCGAAACCCTGATACTTCGAAAGAGATTGTCCATTTTGTACACGAAGTGCATCCAGTTTTTGCCGTAACCCTCTCAACTTTTTAGCACATGCTATGTGGGTGAAATGATGATACCATGCCAAGTTTCAACCATTTCAGAGTTCATTTGTGGTGCTTTTTAATTTCAGGGTCATTTAGCTCAAAACAATTCATTAAATGCATGAAAAATAGCAAATGAAGCTAGATAGGGTTGAAATTTTAGGATGTGGCTTCTAATGGTTCATAGTGAATGCACAAAATTTCTGGCGTTGAAATAAGTTAAAAAAATTGAAATCCTTTTGTAACACACGAGTTTTCGTCCGAAACCTTGATACTTCGAAGGAGATTGTCCATTTTGTACACGAAGTGCATCCAGTTTTTGCCGTAACCCTCTCAACTTTTTAGCACATGCTATGTGGGTGAAATGATGATACCACGCCAAGTTTCAACCATTTCAGAGTTCATTTGTGGTGCTTTTTAATTTCAGGGTCATTTAGCTCAAAACAATTCATTAAATGCATGAAAAATAGCAAATGAAGTTAGATAGGGTTGAAATTTTAGGATGTGGCTTCTAATGGTTCATATTGAATGCACAGGAAGTCTGGAGTTGAAATAAGTTAAAAAATTGAAATCCTTTTGTAACAGACGAGTTTTCGGCCGAAACCCTGATACTTCGAAAGAGATTGTCCATTTTGTACACGAAGTGCATCCAGTTTTTCCCATAACCCTCTCAGCTTTTTAGCACATGCTATGTGGGTGAAATGATGATACCACGCCAAGTTTGAATCATTTCAGAGTTCATTTGTGGTGCTTTTTAATTTCAGGGTCATTTAGCTCAAAACAATTCATTAAATGCATGAAAAATAGCAAATGAAGTTAGATAGGGTTGAAATTTTAGGATGTGGCTTCTAATGGTTCATGTTGACTGCACAAAATGTCTGGAGTTGAAATAAGTTAAAAAAATAGAAATCCTTTTGTAACAGACGAGTTTTCGGCCGAAACCCTGATACTTCGAAAGAGATTGTCCATTTTGTACACGAAGTGCATCCAGTTTTTGCCGTAACCCTCTCAACATTTTAGCACATGCTATGTGGGTGAAATGATGATACCATGCCAAGTTTCAACCATTTCAGAGTTCATTTGTGGTGCTTTTTAATTTCAGGGTCATTTAGCTCAAAACAATTCATTAAATGCATGAAAAATAGCAAATGAAGTTAGATAGGGTTGAAATTTTAGGATGTGGCTTCTAATGGTTCATAGTGAATGCACAAAATGTCTGGAGTTGAAATAAGTTAAAAAAATTGAAATCCTTTTGTAACAAACGAGTTTTCGTCCGAAACCCTTATACTTCGAAAGAGATTGTCCATTTTGTACACGAAGTGCATCCAGTTTTTGCCGTAACCCTCTCAACTTTTTAGCACATGCTATGTGGGTGAAATGATGATACCATGCCAAGTTTCAACCATTTCAGAGTTCATTTGTGGTGCTTTTTAATTTCAGGGTCATTTAGCTCAAAACAATTCATTAAATGCATGAAAAATAGCAAATGAAGTTAGATAGGGTTGAAATTTTAGGATGTGGCTTCTAATGGTTCATATTGAATGCACAAAATGTCTGGAGTTGAAATAAGTTAAAAAAATTGTAATCCTTTTGTAACAGACGAGTTTTCGGCCGAAACCCTGATACTTCGAAAGAGATTGTCCATTTTGTACACGAAGTGCATCCAGTTTTTGCCGTAACCCTCTCAACTTTTTAGCACATGCTATGTGGCTGAAATGATGATACCATGCCAAGTTTCAACCATTTCAGAGTTCATTTGTGGTGCTTTTTAATTTCAGGGTCATTTAGCTCAAAACAATTCATTAAATGCATGAAAAATAGCAAATGAAGCTAGATAGGGTTGAAATTTTAGGATGTGGCTTCTAATGGTTCATAGTGAATGCAAAAAATTTCTGGCATTGAAATGAGTTAAAAAAATTGAAATCCTTTTGTAACAGACGAGTTTTCGGCCGAAACCCTGATACTTCGAAAGAGATTGTCCATTTTGTACACGAAGTGCATCCAGTTTTTGCCATAACCCTCTCAACTTTTTAGCACATGCTATGTGGGTGAAATGATGATACCACGCCAAGTTTCAATCATTTCAGAGTTCATTTGTGGTGCTTTTTAATTTCAGGGTCATTTAGCTCAAAACAATTCATTAAATGCATGAAAAATAGCAAATGAAGTTAGATAGGGTTGAAATTTTAGGATGTGGCTTCTAATGGTTCATATTGAATGCACAAAATGTCTGGAGTTGAAATAAGTTAAAAAAATTGAAATCCTTTTGTAACAGACGAGTTTTCGGCCGAAACCCTGATACTTCGAAAGAGATTGTCCATTTTGTACACGAAGTGCATCCAGTTTTTGCCGTAACCCTCTCAACTTTTTAGCACATGCTATGTGGGTGAAATGATGATACCATGCCAAGTTTCAACCATTTCAGAGTTCATTTGTGGTGCTTTTTAATTTCAGGGTCATTTAGCTCAAAACAATTCATTAAATGCATGAAAAATAGCAAATGAAGTTAGATAGGGTTGAAATTTTAGGATGTGGCTTCTAATGGTTCATAGTGAATGCACAAAATGTCTGGAGTTGAAATAAGTTAAAAAAATTGAAATCCTTTTGTAACAAACGAGTTTTCGTCCGAAACCCTTATACTTCGAAAGAGATTGTCCATTTTGTACACGAAGTGCATCCAGTTTTTGCCGTAACCCTCTCAAATTTTTAGCACATGCTATCTGGGTGAAATGATGATACCATGCCAAGTTTCAACCATTTCAGAGCTCATGTGTGGTGCTTTTTAATTTCAGGGTCATTTAGCTCAAAACAATTAATTAAATGCATGAAAAATAGCAAATGAAGTTAGATAGGGTTGAAATTTTAGGATGTGGCTTCTAATGGTTGATATTGAATGCACAAAATGTCTGGAGTTGAAATAAGTTAAAAAAATTGAAATACTTTTGTAACAGACGAGTTTTCGGCCGAAACCCTGATACTTCGAAAGAGATTGTCCATTTTGTACACGAAGTGCATCCAGTTTTTGCCGTAACCCTCTCAAATTTTTAGCACATGCTATCTGGGTGAAATGATGATACCATGCCAAGTTTCAACCATTTCAGAGCTCATTTGTGGTGCTTTTTAATTTCAGGGTCATTTAGCTCAAAACAATTCATTAAATGCACGAAAAATAGCAAATGAAGCTAGATAGGGTTCAAATTTTAGGATGTGGCTTCTAATGGTTCATAGTGAATGCACAAAATTTCTGGCGTTGAAATAAGTTAAAAAAATTGAAATCCTTTTGTAACACACGAGTTTTCGTACGAAACCCTGATACTTCGAAGGAGATTGTCCATTTTGTACATGAAGTGCATCCAGTTTTTGCCGTAACCCTCTCAACTTTTTAGCACATGCTATGTGGGTGAAATGATGATACCACGCCAAGTTTCAACCATTTCAGAGTTCATTTCTGGTGCTTTTTAATTTCAGGGTCATTTAGCTCAAAACAACTCATTAAATGCATGAAAAATAGCAAATGAAGCTAGATAGGGTTGAAATTTTAGGATGTGGCTTCTAATGGTTCATAGTGAATGCACAAAATTTCTGGAGTTGAAATAAGTTAAAAAAATTGAAATCCTTTTGTAACACACGAGTTTTCGTCCGAAACCCTGATACTTCGAAGGAGATTGTCCATTTTGTACACGAAGTGCATCCAGTTTTTGCCGTAACCCTCTCAACTTTTTAGCACATGCTATGTGGGTGAAATGATGATACCACGCCAAGTTTCAACCATTTCAGAGTTCATTTGTGGTGCTTTTTAATTTCAGGGTCATTTAGCTCAAAACAATTCATTAAATGCATGAAAAATAGCAAATGAAGTTAGATAGGGTTGAAATTTTAGGATGTGGCTTCTAATGGTTCATATTGAATGCACAGGAAGTCTGGTGTTGAAATAAGTTAAAAAAATTGAAATCCTTTTGTAACAGACGAGTTTTCGTCCGAAACCCTGATACTTCGAAAGAGACTGTCCATTTTGGACACGAAGTGCATCCAGTTTTTGCCGTAACCCTCTCAACTTTTTAGCACATGCTATGTGGGTGAAATGATGATACCATGCCAAGTTTCAACCATTTCAGAGTTCATTTGTGGTGCTTTTTAATTTCAGGGTCATTTAGCTCAAAACAATTCATTAAATGCATGAAAAATAGCAAATGAAGTTAGATAGGGTTGAAATTTTAGGATGTGGCTTCTAATGGTTCATATTGAATGCACAAAATGTCTGGAGTTGAAATAAGTTAAAAAAATTGAAATCCTTTTGTAACAGACGAGTTTTCGGCCGAAACCCTGATACTTCGAAAGAGATTGTCCATTTTGTACACGAAGTGCATCCAGTTTTTGCCGTAACCCTCTCAACTTTTTAGCACATGCTATGTGGGTGAAATGATGATACCATGCCAAGTTTCAACCATTTCAGAGTTCATTTGTGGTGCTTTTTAATTTCAGGGTCATTTAGCTCAAAACAATTCATTAAATGCATGAAAAATAGCAAATGAAGCTAGATAGGGTTGAAATTTTAGGATGTGGCTTCTAATGGTTCATAGTGAATGCACAAAATTTCTGGCGTTGAAATAAGTTAAAAAAATTGAAATCCTTTTGTAACACACGAGTTTTCGTCCGAAACCTTGATACTTCGAAGGAGATTGTCCATTTTGTACACGAAGTGCATCCAGTTTTTGCCGTAACCCTCTCAACTTTTTAGCACATGCTATGTGGGTGAAATGATGATACCACGCCAAGTTTCAACCATTTCAGAGTTCATTTGTGGTGCTTTTTAATTTCAGGGTCATTTAGCTCAAAACAATTCATTAAATGCATGAAAAATAGCAAATGAAGTTAGATAGGGTTGAAATTTTAGGATGTGGCTTCTAATGGTTCATATTGAATGCACAGGAAGTCTGGAGTTGAAATAAGTTAAAAAATTGAAATCCTTTTGTAACAGACGAGTTTTCGGCCGAAACCCTGATACTTCGAAAGAGATTGTCCATTTTGTACACGAAGTGCATCCAGTTTTTCCCATAACCCTCTCAGCTTTTTAGCACATGCTATGTGGGTGAAATGATGATACCACGCCAAGTTTGAATCATTTCAGAGTTCATTTGTGGTGCTTTTTAATTTCAGGGTCATTTAGCTCAAAACAATTCATTAAATGCATGAAAAATAGCAAATGAAGTTAGATAGGGTTGAAATTTTAGGATGTGGCTTCTAATGGTTCATGTTGACTGCACAAAATGTCTGGAGTTGAAATAAGTTAAAAAAATAGAAATCCTTTTGTAACAGACGAGTTTTCGGCCGAAACCCTGATACTTCGAAAGAGATTGTCCATTTTGTACACGAAGTGCATCCAGTTTTTGCCGTAACCCTCTCAACATTTTAGCACATGCTATGTGGGTGAAATGATGATACCATGCCAAGTTTCAACCATTTCAGAGTTCATTTGTGGTGCTTTTTAATTTCAGGGTCATTTAGCTCAAAACAATTCATTAAATGCATGAAAAATAGCAAATGAAGTTAGATAGGGTTGAAATTTTAGGATGTGGCTTCTAATGGTTCATAGTGAATGCACAAAATGTCTGGAGTTGAAATAAGTTAAAAAAATTGAAATCCTTTTGTAACAAACGAGTTTTCGTCCGAAACCCTTATACTTCGAAAGAGATTGTCCATTTTGTACACGAAGTGCATCCAGTTTTTGCCGTAACCCTCTCAAATTTTTAGCACATGCTATCTGGGTGAAATGATGATACCATGCCAAGTTTCAACCATTTCAGAGCTCATGTGTGGTGCTTTTTAATTTCAGGGTCATTTAGCTCAAAACAATTAATTAAATGCATGAAAAATAGCAAATGAAGTTAGATAGGGTTGAAATTTTAGGATGTGGCTTCTAATGGTTGATATTGAATGCACAAAATGTCTGGAGTTGAAATAAGTTAAAAAAATTGAAATACTTTTGTAACAGACGAGTTTTCGGCCGAAACCCTGATACTTCGAAAGAGATTGTCCATTTTGTACACGAAGTGCATCCAGTTTTTGCCGTAACCCTCTCAAATTTTTAGCACATGCTATCTGGGTGAAATGATGATACCATGCCAAGTTTCAACCATTTCAGAGCTCATTTGTGGTGCTTTTTAATTTCAGGGTCATTTAGCTCAAAACAATTCATTAAATGCACGAAAAATAGCAAATGAAGCTAGATAGGGTTCAAATTTTAGGATGTGGCTTCTAATGGTTCATAGTGAATGCACAAAATTTCTGGCGTTGAAATAAGTTAAAAAAATTGAAATCCTTTTGTAACACACGAGTTTTCGTACGAAACCCTGATACTTCGAAGGAGATTGTCCATTTTGTACATGAAGTGCATCCAGTTTTTGCCGTAACCCTCTCAACTTTTTAGCACATGCTATGTGGGTGAAATGATGATACCACGCCAAGTTTCAACCATTTCAGAGTTCATTTCTGGTGCTTTTTAATTTCAGGGTCATTTAGCTCAAAACAACTCATTAAATGCATGAAAAATAGCAAATGAAGCTAGATAGGGTTGAAATTTTAGGATGTGGCTTCTAATGGTTCATAGTGAATGCACAAAATTTCTGGAGTTG
The DNA here is from genome assembly GCA_039707655.1 of Elymus sibiricus. NCBI lineage: Eukaryota > Viridiplantae > Streptophyta > Magnoliopsida > Poales > Poaceae > Elymus > Elymus sibiricus. Next base: position 377,410,947 of record CM077663.1, on the reverse strand, counting down.
AAATAAGTTAAAAAAATTGAAATCCTTTTGTAACACACGAGTTTTCGTCCGAAACCCTGATACTTCGAAGGAGATTGTCCATTTTGTACACGAAGTGCATCCAGTTTTTGCCGTAACCCTCTCAACTTTTTAGCACATGCTATGTGGGTGAAATGATGATACCACGCCAAGTTTCAACCATTTCAGAGTTCATTTGTGGTGCTTTTTAATTTCAGGGTCATTTAGCTCAAAACAATTCATTAAATGCATGAAAAATAGCAAATGAAGTTAGATAGGGTTGAAATTTTAGGATGTGGCTTCTAATGGTTCATATTGAATGCACAGGAAGTCTGGTGTTGAAATAAGTTAAAAAAATTGAAATCCTTTTGTAACAGACGAGTTTTCGTCCGAAACCCTGATACTTCGAAAGAGACTGTCCATTTTGGACACGAAGTGCATCCAGTTTTTGCCGTAACCCTCTCAACTTTTTAGCACATGCTATGTGGGTGAAATGATGATACCATGCCAAGTTTCAACCATTTCAGAGTTCATTTGTGGTGCTTTTTAATTTCAGGGTCATTTAGCTCAAAACAATTCATTAAATGCATGAAAAATAGCAAATGAAGTTAGATAGGGTTGAAATTTTAGGATGTGGCTTCTAATGGTTCATATTGAATGCACAAAATGTCTGGAGTTGAAATAAGTTAAAAAAATTGAAATCCTTTTGTAACAGACGAGTTTTCGGCCGAAACCCTGATACTTCGAAAGAGATTGTCCATTTTGTACACGAAGTGCATCCAGTTTTTGCCGTAACCCTCTCAACTTTTTAGCACATGCTATGTGGGTGAAATGATGATACCATGCCAAGTTTCAACCATTTCAGAGTTCATTTGTGGTGCTTTTTAATTTCAGGGTCATTTAGCTCAAAACAATTCATTAAATGCATGAAAAATAGCAAATGAAGCTAGATAGGGTTGAAATTTTAGGATGTGGCTTCTAATGGTTCATAGTGAATGCACAAAATTTCTGGCGTTGAAATAAGTTAAAAAAATTGAAATCCTTTTGTAACACACGAGTTTTCGTCCGAAACCTTGATACTTCGAAGGAGATTGTCCATTTTGTACACGAAGTGCATCCAGTTTTTGCCGTAACCCTCTCAACTTTTTAGCACATGCTATGTGGGTGAAATGATGATACCACGCCAAGTTTCAACCATTTCAGAGTTCATTTGTGGTGCTTTTTAATTTCAGGGTCATTTAGCTCAAAACAATTCATTAAATGCATGAAAAATAGCAAATGAAGTTAGATAGGGTTGAAATTTTAGGATGTGGCTTCTAATGGTTCATATTGAATGCACAGGAAGTCTGGAGTTGAAATAAGTTAAAAAATTGAAATCCTTTTGTAACAGACGAGTTTTCGGCCGAAACCCTGATACTTCGAAAGAGATTGTCCATTTTGTACACGAAGTGCATCCAGTTTTTCCCATAACCCTCTCAGCTTTTTAGCACATGCTATGTGGGTGAAATGATGATACCACGCCAAGTTTGAATCATTTCAGAGTTCATTTGTGGTGCTTTTTAATTTCAGGGTCATTTAGCTCAAAACAATTCATTAAATGCATGAAAAATAGCAAATGAAGTTAGATAGGGTTGAAATTTTAGGATGTGGCTTCTAATGGTTCATGTTGACTGCACAAAATGTCTGGAGTTGAAATAAGTTAAAAAAATAGAAATCCTTTTGTAACAGACGAGTTTTCGGCCGAAACCCTGATACTTCGAAAGAGATTGTCCATTTTGTACACGAAGTGCATCCAGTTTTTGCCGTAACCCTCTCAACATTTTAGCACATGCTATGTGGGTGAAATGATGATACCATGCCAAGTTTCAACCATTTCAGAGTTCATTTGTGGTGCTTTTTAATTTCAGGGTCATTTAGCTCAAAACAATTCATTAAATGCATGAAAAATAGCAAATGAAGTTAGATAGGGTTGAAATTTTAGGATGTGGCTTCTAATGGTTCATAGTGAATGCACAAAATGTCTGGAGTTGAAATAAGTTAAAAAAATTGAAATCCTTTTGTAACAAACGAGTTTTCGTCCGAAACCCTTATACTTCGAAAGAGATTGTCCATTTTGTACACGAAGTGCATCCAGTTTTTGCCGTAACCCTCTCAAATTTTTAGCACATGCTATCTGGGTGAAATGATGATACCATGCCAAGTTTCAACCATTTCAGAGCTCATGTGTGGTGCTTTTTAATTTCAGGGTCATTTAGCTCAAAACAATTCATTAAATGCATGAAAAATAGCAAATGAAGTTAGATAGGGTTGAAATTTTAGGATGTGGCTTCTAATGGTTCATATTGAATGCACAAAATGTCTGGAGTTGAAATAAGTTAAAAAAATTGTAATCCTTTTGTAACAGACGAGTTTTCGGCCGAAACCCTGATACTTCGAAAGAGATTGTCCATTTTGTACACGAAGTGCATCCAGTTTTTGCCGTAACCCTCTCAACTTTTTAGCACATGCTATGTGGCTGAAATGATGATACCATGCCAAGTTTCAACCATTTCAGAGTTCATTTGTGGTGCTTTTTAATTTCAGGGTCATTTAGCTCAAAACAATTCATTAAATGCATGAAAAATAGCAAATGAAGCTAGATAGGGTTGAAATTTTAGGATGTGGCTTCTAATGGTTCATAGTGAATGCAAAAAATTTCTGGCATTGAAATGAGTTAAAAAAATTGAAATCCTTTTGTAACAGACGAGTTTTCGGCCGAAACCCTGATACTTCGAAAGAGATTGTCCATTTTGTACACGAAGTGCATCCAGTTTTTGCCATAACCCTCTCAACTTTTTAGCACATGCTATGTGGGTGAAATGATGATACCACGCCAAGTTTCAATCATTTCAGAGTTCATTTGTGGTGCTTTTTAATTTCAGGGTCATTTAGCTCAAAACAATTCATTAAATGCATGAAAAATAGCAAATGAAGTTAGATAGGGTTGAAATTTTAGGATGTGGCTTCTAATGGTTCATATTGAATGCACAAAATGTCTGGAGTTGAAATAAGTTAAAAAAATTGAAATCCTTTTGTAACAGACGAGTTTTCGGCCGAAACCCTGATACTTCGAAAGAGATTGTCCATTTTGTACACGAAGTGCATCCAGTTTTTGCCGTAACCCTCTCAACTTTTTAGCACATGCTATGTGGGTGAAATGATGATACCATGCCAAGTTTCAACCATTTCAGAGTTCATTTGTGGTGCTTTTTAATTTCAGGGTCATTTAGCTCAAAACAATTCATTAAATGCATGAAAAATAGCAAATGAAGCTAGATAGGGTTGAAATTTTAGGATGTGGCTTCTAATGGTTCATAGTGAATGCACAAAATTTCTGGCGTTGAAATAAGTTAAAAAAATTGAAATCCTTTTGTAACACACGAGTTTTCGTCCGAAACCTTGATACTTCGAAGGAGATTGTCCATTTTGTACACGAAGTGCATCCAGTTTTTGCCGTAACCCTCTCAACTTTTTAGCACATGCTATGTGGGTGAAATGATGATACCACGCCAAGTTTCAACCATTTCAGAGTTCATTTGTGGTGCTTTTTAATTTCAGGGTCATTTAGCTCAAAACAATTCATTAAATGCATGAAAAATAGCAAATGAAGTTAGATAGGGTTGAAATTTTAGGATGTGGCTTCTAATGGTTCATATTGAATGCACAGGAAGTCTGGAGTTGAAATAAGTTAAAAAATTGAAATCCTTTTGTAACAGACGAGTTTTCGGCCGAAACCCTGATACTTCGAAAGAGATTGTCCATTTTGTACACGAAGTGCATCCAGTTTTTCCCATAACCCTCTCAGCTTTTTAGCACATGCTATGTGGGTGAAATGATGATACCACGCCAAGTTTGAATCATTTCAGAGTTCATTTGTGGTGCTTTTTAATTTCAGGGTCATTTAGCTCAAAACAATTCATTAAATGCATGAAAAATAGCAAATGAAGTTAGATAGGGTTGAAATTTTAGGATGTGGCTTCTAATGGTTCATGTTGACTGCACAAAATGTCTGGAGTTGAAATAAGTTAAAAAAATAGAAATCCTTTTGTAACAGACGAGTTTTCGGCCGAAACCCTGATACTTCGAAAGAGATTGTCCATTTTGTACACGAAGTGCATCCAGTTTTTGCCGTAACCCTCTCAACATTTTAGCACATGCTATGTGGGTGAAATGATGATACCATGCCAAGTTTCAACCATTTCAGAGTTCATTTGTGGTGCTTTTTAATTTCAGGGTCATTTAGCTCAAAACAATTCATTAAATGCATGAAAAATAGCAAATGAAGTTAGATAGGGTTGAAATTTTAGGATGTGGCTTCTAATGGTTCATAGTGAATGCACAAAATGTCTGGAGTTGAAATAAGTTAAAAAAATTGAAATCCTTTTGTAACAAACGAGTTTTCGTCCGAAACCCTTATACTTCGAAAGAGATTGTCCATTTTGTACACGAAGTGCATCCAGTTTTTGCCGTAACCCTCTCAAATTTTTAGCACATGCTATCTGGGTGAAATGATGATACCATGCCAAGTTTCAACCATTTCAGAGCTCATGTGTGGTGCTTTTTAATTTCAGGGTCATTTAGCTCAAAACAATTCATTAAATGCATGAAAAATAGCAAATGAAGTTAGATAGGGTTGAAATTTTAGGATGTGGCTTCTAATGGTTCATATTGAATGCACAAAATGTCTGGAGTTGAAATAAGTTAAAAAAATTGTAATCCTTTTGTAACAGACGAGTTTTCGGCCGAAACCCTGATACTTCGAAAGAGATTGTCCATTTTGTACACGAAGTGCATCCAGTTTTTGCCGTAACCCTCTCAACTTTTTAGCACATGCTATGTGGCTGAAATGATGATACCATGCCAAGTTTCAACCATTTCAGAGTTCATTTGTGGTGCTTTTTAATTTCAGGGTCATTTAGCTCAAAACAATTCATTAAATGCATGAAAAATAGCAAATGAAGCTAGATAGGGTTGAAATTTTAGGATGTGGCTTCTAATGGTTCATAGTGAATGCAAAAAATTTCTGGCATTGAAATGAGTTAAAAAAATTGAAATCCTTTTGTAACAGACGAGTTTTCGGCCGAAACCCTGATACTTCGAAAGAGATTGTCCATTTTGTACACGAAGTGCATCCAGTTTTTGCCATAACCCTCTCAACTTTTTAGCACATGCTATGTGGGTGAAATGATGATACCACGCCAAGTTTCAATCATTTCAGAGTTCATTTGTGGTGCTTTTTAATTTCAGGGTCATTTAGCTCAAAACAATTCATTAAATGCATGAAAAATAGCAAATGAAGTTAGATAGGGTTGAAATTTTAGGATGTGGCTTCTAATGGTTCATATTGAATGCACAAAATGTCTGGAGTTGAAATAAGTTAAAAAAATTGAAATCCTTTTGTAACAGACGAGTTTTCGGCCGAAACCCTGATACTTCGAAAGAGATTGTCCATTTTGTACACGAAGTGCATCCAGTTTTTGCCGTAACCCTCTCAACTTTTTAGCACATGCTATGTGGGTGAAATGATGATACCATGCCAAGTTTCAACCATTTCAGAGTTCATTTGTGGTGCTTTTTAATTTCAGGGTCATTTAGCTCAAAACAATTCATTAAATGCATGAAAAATAGCAAATGAAGTTAGATAGGGTTGAAATTTTAGGATGTGGCTTCTAATGGTTCATAGTGAATGCACAAAATGTCTGGAGTTGAAATAAGTTAAAAAAATTGAAATCCTTTTGTAACAAACGAGTTTTCGTCCGAAACCCTTATACTTCGAAAGAGATTGTCCATTTTGTACACGAAGTGCATCCAGTTTTTGCCGTAACCCTCTCAAATTTTTAGCACATGCTATCTGGGTGAAATGATGATACCATGCCAAGTTTCAACCATTTCAGAGCTCATGTGTGGTGCTTTTTAATTTCAGGGTCATTTAGCTCAAAACAATTAATTAAATGCATGAAAAATAGCAAATGAAGTTAGATAGGGTTGAAATTTTAGGATGTGGCTTCTAATGGTTGATATTGAATGCACAAAATGTCTGGAGTTGAAATAAGTTAAAAAAATTGAAATACTTTTGTAACAGACGAGTTTTCGGCCGAAACCCTGATACTTCGAAAGAGATTGTCCATTTTGTACACGAAGTGCATCCAGTTTTTGCCGTAACCCTCTCAACCTTTTAGCACATGCTATGTGGGTGAAATGATGATACCATGCCAAGTTTCAACCATTTCAGAGTTCATTTGTGGTGCTTTTTAATTTCAGGGTCATTTAGCTCAAAACAATTCATTAAATGCATGAAAAATAGCAAATGAAGCTAGATAGGGTTGAAATTTTAGGATGTGGCTTCTAATGGTTCATAGTGAATGCACAAAATTTCTGGCGTTGAAATAAGTTAAAAAAAATGAAATCCTTTTGTAACACACGAGTTTTCGTCCGAAACCCTGATACTTCGAAGGAGATTGTCCATTTTGTACACGAAGTCCATCCAGTTTTTGCCGTAACCCTCTCAACTTTTTAGCACATGCTATGTGGGTGAAATGATGATTCCACGCCAAGTTTCAACCATTTCAGAGTTCATTTGTGGTGCTTTTTAATTTCACGGTCATTTAGCTCAAAACAATTCATTAAATGCATGAAAAATAGCAAATGAAGTTAGATAGGGTTGAAATTTTAGGATGTGGCTTCTAATGGTTCATATTGAATGCACAGGAAGTCTGGAGTTGAAATAAGTTAAAAAAATTGAAATCCTTTTGTAACAGACGAGTTTTCGTCCGAAACCCTGATACTTCGAAAGAGATTGTCCATTTTGTACACGAAGTGCATCCAGTTTTTAGCGTAACCCTCTCAAATTTTTAGCACATGCTATGTGGGTGAAATGATGATACTATGCCAACTTTCAACCATTTCAGGGTTCATTTCTGGTGCTTTTTAATTTCAGGGTCATTTAGCTCAAAACAATTCATTAAATGCATGAAAAATAGCAAATGAAGTTAGATAGGGTTCAAATTTTAGGATGTGGCTTCTAATGGTTCATATTGAATGCACAAAATGTCTGGAGTTGAAATAAGTTAAAAAAATTGAAATCCTTTTGTAACAGACGAGTTTTCGTCCGAAACCCTGATACTTCGAAAAAGATTGTCCATTTTGTACACGAAGTGCATCCAGTTTTTACCGTAACCCTCTCAACTTTTTAGCGCATGCTATGTGAGTGAAATGATGATACCATACCAAGTTTCAACCATTTCAGAGTTCATTTGTGGTGCTTTTTAATTTCAGGGTCATTTAGCTCAAAACAATTCATTAAATGCATGAAAAATAGCAAATGAAGTTAGATAGGGTTGAAATTTTAGGATGTGGCTTGTAATGGTTCATATTGAATGCACAGGAAGTCTGGAGTTGAAATAAGTTAAAAAAATTGAAATCCTTTTGTAACAGACGAGTTTTCGTCCGAAACCTGATACTTCGAAAGAGATTGTCCATTTTGTACACGAAGTGCATCCAGTTTTTGCCGTAACCCTCTCAACTTTTTAGCACATGCTATGTGGGTGAAATGATGATACCATGCCAAGTTTCAACCATTTCAGAGTTCATTTGTGGTGCTTTTTAATTTCAGGGTCATTTAGCTCAAAACAATTCATTAAATGCATGAAAAATAGCAAATGAAGTTAGATAGGGTTGAAATTTTAGGATGTGGCTTCTAATGGTTCATAGTGAATGCACAAAATGTCTGGAGTTGAAATAAGTTAAAAAAATTGAAATCCTTTTGTAACAGACGAGTTTTCGACCGAAACCCTGATACTTCGAAAGAGATTGTCCATTTTGTACACGAAGTGCTTCCAGTTTTTGCCGTAACCCTCTCAACTTTTTAGCACATGCTATGTGGGTGAAATGATGATACCATGCCAAGTTTCAACCATTTCAGAGTTCATTTGTGGTGCTTTTTAATTTCAGGGTCATTTAGCTCAAAACAATTCATTAAATGCATGAAAAATAGCAAATGAAGTTAGATAGGGTTGAAATTTTAGGATGTGGCTTCTAATGGTTCATAGTGAATGCACAAAATGTCTGGAGTTGAAATAAGTTAAAAAAATTGAAATCCTTTTGTAACAAACGAGTTTTCGTCCGAAACCCTTATACTTCGAAAGAGATTGTCCATTTTGTACACGAAGTGCATCCAGTTTTTGCCGTAACCCTCTCAAATTTTTAGCACATGCTATCTGGGTGAAATGATGATACCATGCCAAGTTTCAACCATTTCAGAGCTCATGTGTGGTGCTTTTTAATTTCAGGGTCATTTAGCTCAAAACAATTCATTAAATGCATGAAAAATAGCAAATGAAGTTAGATAGGGTTGAAATTTTAGGATGTGGCTTCTAATGGTTCATATTGAATGCACAAAATGTCTGGAGTTGAAATAAGTTAAAAAAAATTGAAATACTTTTGTAACAGACGAGTTTTCGGCCGAAACCCTGATACTTCGAAAGAGATTGTCCATTTTGTACACGAAGTGCATCCAGTTTTTGCCGTAACCCTCTCAACTTTTTAGCACATGCTATGTGGGTGAAATGATGATACCATGCCAAGTTTCAACCATTTCAGAGTTCATTTGTGGTGCTTTTTAATTTCAGGGTCATTTAGCTCAAAACAATTCATTAAATGCATGAAAAATAGCAAATGAAGCTAGATAGGGTTGAAATTTTAGGATGTGGCTTCTAATGGTTTATAGTGAATGCACAAAATTTCTGGCGTTGAAATAAGTTAAAAAAATTGAAATCCTTTTGTAACAAACGAGTTTTCGTCCGAAACCCTAATACTTCGAAGGAGATTGTCCATTTTGTACACGAAGTGCATCCAGTTTTTGCCGTAACCCTCTCAAATTTTTAGCACATGCTATCTGGGTGAAATGATGATACCATGCCAAGTTTCAACCATTTCAGAGCTCATGTGTGGTGCTTTTTAATTTCAGGGTCATTTAGCTCAAAACAATTCATTAAATGCATGAAAAATAGCAAATGAAGTTAGATAGGGTTGAAATTTTAGGATGTGGCTTCTAATGGTTCATATTGAATGCACAAAATGTCTGGAGTTGAAATAAGTTAAAAAAATTGTAATCCTTTTGTAACAGACGAGTTTTCGGCCGAAACCCTGATACTTCGAAAGAGATTGTCCATTTTGTACACGAAGTGCATCCAGTTTTTGCCGTAACCCTCTCAACTTTTTAGCACATGCTATGTGGCTGAAATGATGATACCATGCCAAGTTTCAACCATTTCAGAGTTCATTTGTGGTGCTTTTTAATTTCAGGGTCATTTAGCTCAAAACAATTCAATAAATGCATGAAAAATAGCAAATGAAGCTAGATAGGGTTGAAATTTTAGGATGTGGCTTCTAATGGTTCATAGTGAATGCACAAAATTTCTGGCGTTGAAATGAGTTAAAAAAATTGAAATCCTTTTGTAACAGACGAGTTCTCGGCCGAAACCCTGATACTTCGAAAGAGATTGTCCATTTTGTACACGAAGTGCATCCAGTTTTTGCCATAACCCTCTCAACTTTTTAGCCCATGCTATGTGGGTGAAATGATGATACCACGCCAAGTTTCAATCATTTCAGAGTTCATTTGTGGTGCTTTTTAATTTCAGGGTCATTTAGCTCAAAACAATTCATTAAATGCATGAAAAATAGCAAATGAAGTTAGATAGGGTTGAAATTTTAGGATGTGGCTTCTACTGGTTCATATTGAATGCACAAAATGTCTGGAGTTGAAATAAGTTAAAAAAATTGAAATCCTTTTGTAACAGACGAGTTTTCGTCCGAAACCCTGATACTTCGAAAGAGATTGTGCATTTTGTACACGAAGTGCATCCAGTTTTTGTCGTAACCCTCTCAAATTTTTAGCACATGCTATCTGGGTGAAATGATGATACCATGCCAAGTTTCAACCATTTCAGAGCTCATTTGTGGTGCTTTTTAATTTCAGGGTCATTTAGCTCAAAACAATTCATTAAATGCATGAAAAATAGCAAATGAAGCTAGATAAGGTTCAAATTTTAGGATGTGGTTTCTAATGGTTCATAGTGAATGCACAAAATTTCTGGCGTTGAAATAAGTTAAAAAAATTGAAATCCTTTTGTAACACACGAGTTTTCGTCCGAAACCCTGATACTTCGAAGGAGATTGTCCATTTTGTACACGAAGTGCATCCAGTTTTTGCCGTAACCCTCTCAACTTTTTAGCACATGCTATGTGGGTGAAATGATGATACCACGCCAAATTTCAACCATTTCAGAGTTCATTTGTGGTGCTTTTTAATTTCAGGGTCATTTAGCTCAAAACAACTCATTAAATGCATGAAAAATAGCAAATGAAGCTAGATAGGGTTGAAATTTTAGGATGTGGCTTCTAATGGTTCATAGTGAATGCACAAAATTTCTGGAGTTGAAATAAGTTAAAAAAATTGAAATCCTTTTGTAACACACGAGTTTTCGTCCGAAACCCTGATACTTCGAAGGAGATTGTCCATTTTGTACACGAAGTGCATCCAGTTTTTGCCGTAACCCTCTCAAATTTTTAGCACATGCTATCTGGGTGAAATGATGATACCATGCCAAGTTTCAACCATTTCAGAGCTCATGTGTGGTGCTTTTTAATTTCAGGGTCATTTAGCTCAAAACAATTAATTAAATTCATGAAAAATAGCAAATGAAGTTAGATAGGGTTGAAATTTTAGGATGTGGCTTCTAATGGTTGATATTGAATGCACAAAATGTCTGGAGTTGAAATAAGTTAAAAAAATTGAAATACTTTTGTAACAGACGAGTTTTCGGCCGAAACCCTGATACTTCGAAAGAGATTGTCCATTTTGTACACGAAGTGCATCCAGTTTTTGCCGTAACCCTCTCAACTTTTTAGCACATGCTATGTGGGTGAAATGATGATACCATGCCAAGTTTCAACCATTTCAGAGTTCATTTGTGGTGCTTTTTAATTTCAGGGTCATTTAGCTCAAAACAATTCATTAAATGCATGAAAAATAGCAAATGAAGCTAGATAGGGTTGAAATTTTAGGATGTGGCTTCTAATGGTTCATAGTGAATGCACAAAATTTCTGGCGTTGAAATAAGTTAAAAAAAATGAAATCCTTTTGTAACACACGAGTTTTCGTCCGAAACCCTGATACTTCGAAGGAGATTGTCCATTTTGTACACGAAGTCCATCCAGTTTTTGCCGTAACCCTCTCAACTTTTTAGCACATGCTATGTGGGTGAAATGATGATTCCACGCCAAGTTTCAACCATTTCAGAGTTCATTTGTGGTGCTTTTTAATTTCACGGTCATTTAGCTCAAAACAATTCATTAAATGCATGAAAAATAGCAAATGAAGTTAGATAGGGTTGAAATTTTAGGATGTGGCTTCTAATGGTTCATATTGAATGCACAGGAAGTCTGGAGTTGAAATAAGTTAAAAAAATTGAAATCCTTTTGTAACAGACGAGTTTTCGTCCGAAACCCTGATACTTCGAAAGAGATTGTCCATTTTGTACACGAAGTGCATCCAGTTTTTAGCGTAACCCTCTCAAATTTTTAGCACATGCTATGTGGGTGAAATGATGATACTATGCCAAGTTTCAACCATTTCAGGGTTCATTTCTGGTGCTTTTTAATTTCAGGGTCATTTAGCTCAAAACAATTCATTAAATGCATGAAAAATAGCAAATGAAGTTAGATAGGGTTCAAATTTTAGGATGTGGCTTCTAATGGTTCATATTGAATGCACAAAATGTCTGGAGTTGAAATAAGTTAAAAAAATTGAAATCCTTTTGTAACAGACGAGTTTTCGTCCGAAACCCTGATACTTCGAAAAAGATTGTCCATTTTGTACACGAAGTGCATCCAGTTTTTCCCGTAACCCTCTCAACTTTTTAGCGCATGCTATGTGAGTGAAATGATGATACCATACCAAGTTTCAACCATTTCAGAGTTCATTTGTGGTGCTTTTTAATTTCAGGGTCATTTAGCTCAAAACAATTCATTAAATGCATGAAAAATAGCAAATGAAGTTAGATAGGGTTGAAATTTTAGGATGTGGCTTGTAATGGTTCATATTGAATGCACAGGAAGTCTGGAGTTGAAATAAGTTAAAAAAATTGAAATCCTTTTGTAACAGACGAGTTTTCGTCCGAAACCTGATACTTCGAAAGAGATTGTCCATTTTGTACACGAAGTGCATCCAGTTTTTGCCGTAACCCTCTCAACTTTTTAGCACATGCTATGTGGGTGAAATGATGATACCATGCCAAGTTTCAACCATTTCAGAGTTCATTTGTGGTGCTTTTTAATTTCAGGGTCATTTAGCTCAAAACAATTCATTAAATGCATGAAAAATAGCAAATGAAGTTAGATAGGGTTGAAATTTTAGGATGTGGCTTCTAATGGTTCATAGTGAATGCACAAAATGTCTGGAGTTGAAATAAGTTAAAAAAAATTGAAATCCTTTTGTAACAGACGAGTTTTCGACCGAAACCCTGATACTTCGAAAGAGATTGTCCATTTTGTACACGAAGTGCTTCCAGTTTTTGCCGTAACCCTCTCAACTTTTTAGCACATGCTATGTGGGTGAAATGATGATACCATGCCAAGTTTCAACCATTTCAGAGTTCATTTGTGGTGCTTTTTAATTTCAGGGTCATTTAGCTCAAAACAATTCATTAAATGCATGAAAAATAGCAAATGAAGTTAGATAGGGTTGAAATTTTAGGATGTGGCTTCTAATGGTTCATAGTGAATGCACAAAATGTCTGGAGTTGAAATAAGTTAAAAAAATTGAAATCCTTTTGTAACAAACGAGTTTTCGTCCGAAACCCTTATACTTCGAAAGAGATTGTCCATTTTGTACACGAAGTGCATCCAGTTTTTGCCGTAACCCTCTCAAATTTTTAGCACATGCTATCTGGGTGAAATGATGATACCATGCCAAGTTTCAACCATTTCAGAGCTCATGTGTGGTGCTTTTTAATTTCAGGGTCATTTAGCTCAAAACAATTCATTAAATGCATGAAAAATAGCAAATGAAGTTAGATAGGGTTGAAATTTTAGGATGTGGCTTCTAATGGTTCATATTGAATGCACAAAATCTCTGGAGTTGAAATAAGTTAAAAAAATTGAAATACTTTTGTAACAGACGAGTTTTCGGCCGAAACCCTGATACTTCGAAAGAGATTGTCCATTTTGTACACGAAGTGCATCCAGTTTTTGCCGTAACCCTCTCAACTTTTTAGCACATGCTATGTGGGTGAAATGATGATACCATGCCAAGTTTCAACCATTTCAGAGTTCATTTGTGGTGCTTTTTAATTTCAGGGTCATTTAGCTCAAAACAATTCATTAAATGCATGAAAAATAGCAAATGAAGCTAGATAGGGTTGAAATTTTAGGATGTGGCTTCTAATGGTTTATAGTGAATGCACAAAATTTCTGGCGTTGAAATAAGTTAAAAAAATTGAAATCCTTTTGTAACAAACGAGTTTTCGTCCGAAACCCTAATACTTCGAAGGAGATTGTCCATTTTGTACACGAAGTGCATCCAGTTTTTGCCGTAACCCTCTCAACTTTTTAGCACATGCTATCTGGGTGAAATGATGATACCATGCCAAGTTTCAACCATTTCAGAGCTCATTTGTGGTGCTTTTTAATTTCAGGGTCATTTAGCTCAAAACAATTCATTAAATGCATGAAAAATAGCAAATGAAGCTAGATAAGGTTCAAATTTTAGGATGTGGTTTCTAATGGTTCATAGTGAATGCACAAAATTTCTGGCGTTGAAATAAGTTAAAAAAATTGAAATCCTTTTGTAACACACGAGTTTTCGTCCGAAACCCTGATACTTCGAAGGAGATTGTCCATTTTGTACACGAAGTGCATCCAGTTTTTGCCGTAACCCTCTCAACTTTTTAGCACATGCTATGTGGGTGAAATGATGATACCACGCCAAGTTTCAACCATTTCAGAGTTCATTTGTGGTGCTTTTTAATTTCAGGGTCATTTAGCTCAAAACAACTCATTAAATGCATGAAAAATAGCAAATGAAGCTAGATAGGGTTGAAATTTTAGGATGTGGCTTCTAATGGTTCATAGTGAATGCACAAAATTTCTGGAGTTGAAATAAGTTAAAAAAATTGAAATCCTTTTGTAACACACGAGTTTTCGTCCGAAACCCTGATACTTCGAAGGAGATTGTCCATTTTGTACACGAAGTGCATCCAGTTTTTGCCGTAACCCTCTCAACTTTTTAGCACATGCTATGTGGGTGAAATGATGATACCACGCCAAGTTTCAACCATTTCAGAGTTCATTTGTGGTGCTTTTTAATTTCAGGGTCATTTAGCTCAAAACAATTCATTAAATGCATGAAAAATAGCAAATGAAGTTAGATAGGGTTGAAATTTTAGGATGTGGCTTCTAATGGTTCATATTGAATGCACAGGAAGTCTGGAGTTGAAATAAGTTAAAAAAATTGTAATCCTTTTGTAACAGACGAGTTTTCGGCCGAAACCCTGATACTTCGAAAGAGATTGTCCATTTTGTACACGAAGTGCATCCAGTTTTTGCCGTAACCCTCTCAACTTTTTAGCACATGCTATGTGGGTGAAATGATGATACCATGCCAAGTTTCAACCATTTCAGAGTTCATTTGTGGTGCTTTTTAATTTCAGGGTCATTTAGCTCAAAACAATTCATTAAATGCATGAAAAATAGCAAATGAAGCTAGATAGGGTTGAAATTTTAGGATGTGGCTTCTAATGGTTTATAGTGAATGCACAAAATTTCTAGAGTTGAAATAAGTTAAAAAATTGAAATCCTTTTGTAACAAACGAGTTTTCGTCCGAAACCCTTATACTTCGAAAGAGATTGTCCGTTTTGTACACGAAGTGCATCCAGTTTTTGCCGTAACCCTCTCAAATTTTTAGCACATGCTATCTGGTTGAAATGATGATACCATGCTAAGTTTCAACCATTTCGGAGCTCATGTGTGGTGCTTTTTAATTTCAGGGTCATTTAGCTCAAAACAATTTATTAAATGCATGAAAAATAGCAAATGAAGTTAGATAGGGTTGAAATTTTAGGATGTGGCTTCTAATGGTTCATATTGAATGCACAAAATGTCTGGAGTTGAAATAAGTTAAAAAAATTGTAATCCTTTTGTAACAGACGAGTTTTCGGCCGAAACCCTGATACTTCGAAAGAGATTGTCCATTTTGTACACGAAGTGCATCCAGTTTTTGCCGTAACCCTCTCAACTTTTTAGCACATGCTATGTGGCTGAAATGATGATACCATGCCAAGTTTCAACCATTTCAGAGTTCATTTGTGGTGCTTTTTAATTTCAGGGTCATTTAGCTCAAAACAATTCATTAAATGCATGAAAAATAGCAAATGAAGCTAGATAGGGTTGAAATTTTAGGATGTGGCTTCTAATGGTTCATAGTGAATGCACAAAATTTCTGGCGTTGAAATGAGTTAAAAAAATTGAAATCCTTTTGTAACAGACGAGTTTTCGGCCGTAACCCTGATACTTCGAAAGAGATTGTCCATTTTGTACACGAAGTGCATCCAGTTTTTGTCGTAACCCTCTCAACTTTTTAGCACATGCTATGTGGGTGAAATGATGATACCATGCCAAGTTTCAACCATTTCAGAGTTCATTTGTGGTGCTTTTTAATTTCAGGGTCATTTAGCTCAAAACAATTCATTAAATGCATGAAAAATAGCAAATGAAGCTAGATAGGGTTGAAATTTTAGGATGTGGCTTCTAATGGTTTATAGTGAATGCACAAAATTTCTAGAGTTGAAATAAGTTAAAAAAATTGAAATCCTTTTGTAACAAACGAGTTTTCGTCCGAAACCCTGATACTTCGAAAGAGATTGTCCATTTTGTACACGAAGTGCATCCAATTTTTGCCGTAACCCTCTCAAATTTTTAGCACATGCTATCTGGGTGAAATGATGATACCATGCCAAGTTTCAACCATTTCAGAGCTCATGTGTGGTGCTTTTTAATTTCAGGGTCATTTAGCTCAAAACAATTCATTAAATGCATGAAAAATAGCAAATGAAGTTAGATAGGGTTGAAATTTTAGGATGTGGCTTCTAATGGTTCATATTGAATGCACAAAATGTCTGGAGTTGAAATAAGTTAAAAAAATTGTAATCCTTTTGTAACAGACGAGTTTTCGGCCGAAACCCTGATACTTCGAAAGAGATTGTCCATTTTGTACACGAAGTGCATCCAGTTTTTGCCGTAACCCTCTCAACTTTTTAGCACATGCTATGTGGCTGAAATGATGATACCATGCCAAGTTTCAACCATTTCAGAGTTCATTTGTGGTGCTTTTTAATTTCAGGGTCATTTAGCTCAAAACAATTCATTAAATGCATGAAAAATAGCAAATGAAGCTAGATAGGGTTGAAATTTTAGGATGTGGCTTCTAATGGTTCATAGTGAATGCACAAAATTTCTGGAGTTGAAATAAGTTAAAAAAATTGTAATCCTTTTGTAACAGACGAGTTTTCGGCCGAAACCCTGATACTTCGAAGGAGATTGTCCATTTTGTACACGAAGTGCATCCAGTTTTTGCCGTAACCCTCTCAACTTTTTAGCACATGCTATGTGGGTGAAATGATGATACCACGCCAAGTTTCAACCATTTCAGAGTTCATTTGTGGTGCTTTTTAATTTCAGGGTCATTTAGCTCAAAACAATTCATTAAATGCATGAAAAATAGCAAATGAAGTTAGATAGGGTTGAAATTTTAGGATGTGGCTTCTAATGGTTCATATTGAATGCACAGGAAGTCTGGAGTTGAAATAAGTTAAAAAAATTGAAATCCTTTTGTAACAGACGAGTTTTCGTCCGAAACCCTGATACTTCGAAAGAGACTGTCCATTTTGGACACGAAGTGCATCCAGTTTTTGCCGTAACCCTCTCAACTTTTTAGCACATGCTATGTGGGTGAAATGATGATACCATGCCAAGTTTCAACCATTTCAGAGTTCATTTGTGGTGCTTTTTAATTTCAGGGTCATTTAGCTCAAAACAATTCATTAAATGCATGAAAAATAGCAAAAGAAGTTAGATAGGGTTGAAATTTTAGGATGTGGCTTCTAATGGTTCATATTGAATGCACAAAATGTCTGGAGTTGAAATAAGTTAAAAAAAATTGAAATCCTTTTGTAACAGACGAGTTTTCGGCCGAAACCCTGATACTTCGAAAGAGATTGTCCATTTTGTACACGAAGTGCATCCAGTTTTTGCCGTAACCCTCTCAAATTTTTAGCACATGCTATGTGGGTGAAATGATGATACCATGCCAAGTTTCAACCATTTCAGAGTTCATTTGTGGTGCTTTTTAATTTCAGGGTCATTTAGCTCAAAACAATTCATTAAATGCATGAAAAATAGCAAATGAAGCTAGATAGGGTTGAAATTTTAGGATGTGGCTTCTAATGGTTTATAGTGAATGCACAAAATTTCTAGAGTTGAAATAAGTTAAAAAAATTGAAATCCTTTTGTAACAAACGAGTTTTCGTCCGAAACCCTTATACTTCGAAAGAGATTGTCCGTTTTGTACACGAAGTGCATCCAGTTTTTGCCGTAACCCTCTCAAATTTTTAGCACATGCTATCTGGGTGAAATGATGATACCATGCTAAGTTTCAACCATTTCAGAGCTCATGTGTGGTGCTTTTTAATTTCAGGGTCATTTAGCTCAAAACAATTCATTAAATGCATGAAAAATAGCAAATGAAGTTAGATAGGGTTGAAATTTTAGGATGTGGCTTCTAATGGTTCATATTGAATGCACAAAATGTCTGGAGTTGAAATAAGTTAAAAAAATTGTAATCCTTTTGTAACAGACGAGTTTTCGGCCGAAACCCTGATACTTCGAAAGAGATTGTCCATTTTGTACACGAAGTGCATCCAGTTTTTGCCGTAACCCTCTCAACTTTTTAGCACATGCTATGTGGCTGAAATGATGATACCATGCCAAGTTTCAACCATTTCAGAGTTCATTTGTGGTGCTTTTTAATTTCAGGGTCATTTAGCTCAAAACAATTCATTAAATGCATGAAAAATAGCAAATGAAGCTAGATAGGGTTGAAATTTTAGGATGTGGCTTCTAATGGTTCATAGTGAATGCACAAAATTTCTGGCGTTGAAATGAGTTAAAAAAATTGAAATCCTTTTGTAACAGACGAGTTTTCGGCCGAAACCCTGATACTTCGAAGGAGATTGTCCATTTTGTACACGAAGTGCATCCAGTTTTTGCCGTAACCCTCTCAACTTTTTAGCACATGCTATGTGGGTGAAATGATGATACCACGCCAAGTTTCAACCATTTCAGAGTTCATTTGTGGTGCTTTTTAATTTCAGGGTCATTTAGCTCAAAACAATTCATTAAATGCATGAAAAATAGCAAATGAAGTTAGATAGGGTTGAAATTTTAGGATGTGGCTTCTAATGGTTCATATTGAATGCACAGGAAGTCTGGAGTTGAAATAAGTTAAAAAAATTGAAATCCTTTTGTAACAGACGAGTTTTCGTCCGAAACCCTGATACTTCGAAAGAGACTGTCCATTTTGTACACGAAGTGCATCCAGTTTTTGCCGTAACCCTCTCAACTTTTTAGCACATGCTATGTGGGTGAAATGATGATACCATGCCAAGTTTCAACCATTTCAGAGTTCATTTGTGGTGCTTTTTAATTTCAGGGTCATTTAGCTCAAAACAATTCATTAAATGCATGAAAAATAGCAAAAGAAGTTAGATAGGGTTGAAATTTTAGGATGTGGCTTCTAATGGTTCATATTGAATGCACAAAATGTCTGGAGTTGAAATAAGTTAAAAAAATTGAAATCCTTTTGTAACAGACGAGTTTTCGGCCGAAACCCTGATACTTCGAAAGAGATTGTCCATTTTGTACACGAAGTGCATCCAGTTTTTGCCGTAACCCTCTCAACTTTATAGCACATGCTATGTGGGTGAAATGATGATACCATGCCAAGTTTCAACCATTTCAGAGCTCATGTGTGGTGCTTTTTAATTTCAGGGTCATTTAGCTCAAAACAATTCATTAAATGCATGAAAAATAGCAAATGAAGTTAGATAGGGTTGAAATTTTAGGATGTGGCTTCTAATGGTTCATATTGAATGCACAAAATGTCTGGAGTTGAAATAAGTTAAAAAAATTGTAATCCTTTTGTAACAGACGAGTTTTCGGCCGAAACCCTGATACTTCGAAAGAGATTGTCCATTTTGTACACGAAGTGCATCCAGTTTTTGCCGTAACCCTCTCAACTTTTTAGCACATGCTATGTGGCTGAAATGATGATACCATGCCAAGTTTCAACCATTTCAGAGTTCATTTGTGGTGCTTTTTAATTTCAGGGTCATTTAGCTCAAAACAATTCATTAAATGCATGAAAAATAGCAAATGAAGCTAGATAGGGTTGAAATTTTAGGATGTGGCTTCTAATGGTTCATAGTGAATGCACAAAATTTCTGGCGTTGAAATGAGTTAAAAAAATTGAAATCCTTTTGTAACAGACGAGTTTTCGGCCGAAACCCTGATACTTCGAAAGAGATTGTCCATTTTGTACACGAAGTGCATCCAGTTTTTGTCGTAACCCTCTCAACTTTTTAGCACATGCTATGTGGGTGAAATGATGATACCATGCCAAGTTTCAACCATTTCAGAGTTCATTTGTGGTGCTTTTTAATTTCAGGGTCATTTAGCTCAAAACAATTCATTAAATGCATGAAAAATAGCAAATGAAGCTAGATAGGGTTGAAATTTTAGGATGTGGCTTCTAATGGTTTATAGTGAATGCACAAAATTTCTAGAGTTGAAATAAGTTAAAAAAATTGAAATCCTTTTGTAACAAACGAGTTTTCGTCCGAAACCCTTATACTTCGAAAGAGATTGTCCATTTTGTACACGAAGTGCATCCAATTTTTGCCGTAACCCTCTCAAATTTTTAGCACATGCTATCTGGGTGAAATGATGATACCATGCCAAGTTTCAACCATTTCAGAGCTCATGTGTGGTGCTTTTTAATTTCAGGGTCATTTAGCTCAAAACAATTCATTAAATGCATGAAAAATAGCAAATGAAGTTAGATAGGGTTGAAATTTTAGGATGTGGCTTCTAATGGTTCATATTGAATGCACAAAATGTCTGGAGTTGAAATAAGTTAAAAAAATTGTAATCCTTTTGTAACAGACGAGTTTTCGGCCGAAACCCTGATACTTCGAAAGAGATTGTCCATTTTGTACAAGAAGTGCATCCAGTTTTTGCCGTAACCCTCTCAACTTTTTAGCACATGCTATGTGGCTGAAATGATGATACCATGCCAAGTTTCAACCATTTCAGAGTTCATTTGTGGTGCTTTTTAATTTCAGGGTCATTTAGCTCAAAACAATTCATTAAATGCATGAAAAATAGCAAATGAAGCTAGATAGGGTTGAAATTTTAGGATGTGGCTTCTAATGGTTCATAGTGAATGCACAAAATTTCTGGCGTTGAAATGAGTTAAAAAAATTGAAATCCTTTTGTAACAGACGAGTTTTCGGCCGAAACCCTGATACTTCGAAGGAGATTGTCCATTTTGTACACGAAGTGCATCCAGTTTTTGCCGTAACCCTCTCAACTTTTTAGCACATGCTATGTGGGTGAAATGATGATACCACGCCAAGTTTCAACCATTTCAGAGTTCATTTGTGGTGCTTTTGAATTTCAGGGTCATTTAGCTCAAAACAATTCATTAAATGCATGAAAAATAGCAAATGAAGTTAGATAGGGTTGAAATTTTAGGATGTGGCTTCTAATGGTTCATATTGAATGCACAGGAAGTCTGGAGTTGAAATAAGTTAAAAAAATTGAAATCCTTTTGTAACAGACGAGTTTTCGTCCGAAACCCTGATACTTCGAAAGAGACTGTCCATTTTGGACGCGAAGTGCATCCAGTTTTTGCCGTAACCCTCTCAACTTTTTAGCACATGCTATGTGGGTGAAATGATGATACCACGCCAAGTTTCAACCATTTCAGAGTTCATTTGTGGTGCTTTTTAATTTCAGGGTCATTTAGCTCAAAACAATTCATTAAATGCATGAAAAATAGCAAATGAAGTTAGATAGGGTTGAAATTTTAGGATGTGGCTTCTAATGGTTCATATTGAATGCACAGGAAGTCTGGAGTTGAAATAAGTTAAAAAAATTGAAATCCTTTTGTAACAGACGAGTTTTCGTCCGAAACCCTGATACTTCGAAAGAGACTGTCCATTTTGGACGCGAAGTGCATCCAGTTTTTGCCGTAACCCTCTCAAATTTTTAGCACATGCTATCTGGTTGAAATGATGATACCATGCTAAGTTTCAACCATTTCGGAGCTCATGTGTGGTGCTTTTTAATTTCAGGGTCATTTAGCTCAAAACAATTTATTAAATGCATGAAAAATAGCAAATGAAGTTAGATAGGGTTGAAATTTTAGGATGTGGCTTCTAATGGTTCATATTGAATGCACAAAATGTCTGGAGTTGAAATAAGTTAAAAAAATTGTAATCCTTTTGTAACAGACGAGTTTTCGGCCGAAACCCTGATACTTCGAAAGAGATTGTCCATTTTGTACACGAAGTGCATCCAGTTTTTGCCGTAACCCTCTCAAATTTTTAGCACATGCTATGTGGGTGAAATGATGATACCATGCCAAGTTTCAACCATTTCAGAGTTCATTTGTGGTGCTTTTTAATTTCAGGGTCATTTAGCTCAAAACAATTCATTAAATGCATGAAAAATAGCAAATGAAGCTAGATAGGGTTGAAATTTTAGGATGTGGCTTCTAATGGTTTATAGTGAATGCACAAAATTTCTAGAGTTGAAATAAGTTAAAAAAATTGAAATCCTTTTGTAACAAACGAGTTTTCGTCCGAAACCCTTATACTTCGAAAGAGATTGTCCGTTTTGTACACGAAGTGCATCCAGTTTTTGCCGTAACCCTCTCAAATTTTTAGCACATGCTATCTGGGTGAAATGATGATACCATGCTAAGTTTCAACCATTTCAGAGCTCATGTGTGGTGCTTTTTAATTTCAGGGTCATTTAGCTCAAAACAATTCATTAAATGCATGAAAAATAGCAAATGAAGTTAGATAGGGTTGAAATTTTAGGATGTGGCTTCTAATGGTTCATATTGAATGCACAAAATGTCTGGAGTTGAAATAAGTTAAAAAAATTGTAATCCTTTTGTAACAGACGAGTTTTCGGCCGAAACCCTGATACTTCGAAAGAGATTGTCCATTTTGTACACGAAGTGCATCCAGTTTTTGCCGTAACCCTCTCAACTTTTTAGCACATGCTATGTGGCTGAAATGATGATACCATGCCAAGTTTCAACCATTTCAGAGTTCATTTGTGGTGCTTTTTAATTTCAGGGTCATTTAGCTCAAAACAATTCATTAAATGCATGAAAAATAGCAAATGAAGCTAGATAGGGTTGAAATTTTAGGATGTGGCTTCTAATGGTTCATAGTGAATGCACAAAATTTCTGGCGTTGAAATGAGTTAAAAAAATTGAAATCCTTTTGTAACAGACGAGTTTTCGGCCGAAACCCTGATACTTCGAAGGAGATTGTCCATTTTGTACACGAAGTGCATCCAGTTTTTGCCGTAACCCTCTCAACTTTTTAGCACATGCTATGTGGGTGAAATGATGATACCACGCCAAGTTTCAACCATTTCAGAGTTCATTTGTGGTGCTTTTTAATTTCAGGGTCATTTAGCTCAAAACAATTCATTAAATGCATGAAAAATAGCAAATGAAGTTAGATAGGGTTGAAATTTTAGGATGTGGCTTCTAATGGTTCATATTGAATGCACAGGAAGTCTGGAGTTGAAATAAGTTAAAAAAATTGAAATCCTTTTGTAACAGACGAGTTTTCGTCCGAAACCCTGATACTTCGAAAGAGACTGTCCATTTTGTACACGAAGTGCATCCAGTTTTTGCCGTAACCCTCTCAACTTTTTAGCACATGCTATGTGGGTGAAATGATGATACCATGCCAAGTTTCAACCATTTCAGAGTTCATTTGTGGTGCTTTTTAATTTCAGGGTCATTTAGCTCAAAACAATTCATTAAATGCATGAAAAATAGCAAAAGAAGTTAGATAGGGTTGAAATTTTAGGATGTGGCTTCTAATGGTTCATATTGAATGCACAAAATGTCTGGAGTTGAAATAAGTTAAAAAAATTGAAATCCTTTTGTAACAGACGAGTTTTCGGCCGAAACCCTGATACTTCGAAAGAGATTGTCCATTTTGTACACGAAGTGCATCCAGTTTTTGCCGTAACCCTCTCAACTTTATAGCACATGCTATGTGGGTGAAATGATGATACCATGCCAAGTTTCAACCATTTCAGAGCTCATGTGTGGTGCTTTTTAATTTCAGGGTCATTTAGCTCAAAACAATTCATTAAATGCATGAAAAATAGCAAATGAAGTTAGATAGGGTTGAAATTTTAGGATGTGGCTTCTAATGGTTCATATTGAATGCACAAAATGTCTGGAGTTGAAATAAGTTAAAAAAATTGTAATCCTTTTGTAACAGACGAGTTTTCGGCCGAAACCCTGATACTTCGAAAGAGATTGTCCATTTTGTACACGAAGTGCATCCAGTTTTTGCCGTAACCCTCTCAACTTTTTAGCACATGCTATGTGGCTGAAATGATGATACCATGCCAAGTTTCAACCATTTCAGAGTTCATTTGTGGTGCTTTTTAATTTCAGGGTCATTTAGCTCAAAACAATTCATTAAATGCATGAAAAATAGCAAATGAAGCTAGATAGGGTTGAAATTTTAGGATGTGGCTTCTAATGGTTCATAGTGAATGCACAAAATTTCTGGCGTTGAAATGAGTTAAAAAAATTGAAATCCTTTTGTAACAGACGAGTTTTCGGCCGAAACCCTGATACTTCGAAAGAGATTGTCCATTTTGTACACGAAGTGCATCCAGTTTTTGTCGTAACCCTCTCAACTTTTTAGCACATGCTATGTGGGTGAAATGATGATACCATGCCAAGTTTCAACCATTTCAGAGTTCATTTGTGGTGCTTTTTAATTTCAGGGTCATTTAGCTCAAAACAATTCATTAAATGCATGAAAAATAGCAAATGAAGCTAGATAGGGTTGAAATTTTAGGATGTGGCTTCTAATGGTTTATAGTGAATGCACAAAATTTCTAGAGTTGAAATAAGTTAAAAAAATTGAAATCCTTTTGTAACAAACGAGTTTTCGTCCGAAACCCTTATACTTCGAAAGAGATTGTCCATTTTGTACACGAAGTGCATCCAATTTTTGCCGTAACCCTCTCAAATTTTTAGCACATGCTATCTGGGTGAAATGATGATACCATGCCAAGTTTCAACCATTTCAGAGCTCATGTGTGGTGCTTTTTAATTTCAGGGTCATTTAGCTCAAAACAATTCATTAAATGCATGAAAAATAGCAAATGAAGTTAGATAGGGTTGAAATTTTAGGATGTGGCTTCTAATGGTTCATATTGAATGCACAAAATGTCTGGAGTTGAAATAAGTTAAAAAAATTGTAATCCTTTTGTAACAGACGAGTTTTCGGCCGAAACCCTGATACTTCGAAAGAGATTGTCCATTTTGTACACGAAGTGCATCCAGTTTTTGCCGTAACCCTCTCAACTTTTTAGCACATGCTATGTGGCTGAAATGATGATACCATGCCAAGTTTCAACCATTTCAGAGTTCATTTGTGGTGCTTTTTAATTTCAGGGTCATTTAGCTCAAAACAATTCATTAAATGCATGAAAAATAGCAAATGAAGCTAGATAGGGTTGAAATTTTAGGATGTGGCTTCTAATGGTTCATAGTGAATGCACAAAATTTCTGGCGTTGAAATGAGTTAAAAAAATTGAAATCCTTTTGTAACAGACGAGTTTTCGGCCGAAACCCTGATACTTCGAAGGAGATTGTCCATTTTGTACACGAAGTGCATCCAGTTTTTGCCGTAACCCTCTCAACTTTTTAGCACATGCTATGTGGGTGAAATGATGATACCACGCCAAGTTTCAACCATTTCAGAGTTCATTTGTGGTGCTTTTGAATTTCAGGGTCATTTAGCTCAAAACAATTCATTAAATGCATGAAAAATAGCAAATGAAGTTAGATAGGGTTGAAATTTTAGGATGTGGCTTCTAATGGTTCATATTGAATGCACAGGAAGTCTGGAGTTGAAATAAGTTAAAAAAATTGAAATCCTTTTGTAACAGACGAGTTTTCGTCCGAAACCCTGATACTTCGAAAGAGACTGTCCATTTTGGACGCGAAGTGCATCCAGTTTTTGCCGTAACCCTCTCAACTTTTTAGCACATGCTATGTGGGTGAAATGATGATACCACGCCAAGTTTCAACCATTTCAGAGTTCATTTGTGGTGCTTTTTAATTTCAGGGTCATTTAGCTCAAAACAATTCATTAAATGCATGAAAAATAGCAAATGAAGTTAGATAGGGTTGAAATTTTAGGATGTGGCTTCTAATGGTTCATAGTGAATGCACAAAATGTCTGGAGTTGAAATAAGTTAAAAAAATTGAAATCCTTTTGTAACAGACGAGTTTTCGGCCGAAACCCTGATACTTCGAAAGAGATTGTCCATTTTGTACACGAAGTGCATCCAGTTTTTGCCGTAACCCTCTCAACTTTTTAGCACATGCTATGTGGGTGAAATGATGATACCATGCCAAGTTTCAACCATTTCAGAGTTCATTTGTGGTGCTTTTTAATTTCAGGGTCATTTAGCTCAAAACAATTCATTAAATGCATGAAAAATAGCAAATGAAGCTAGATAGGGTTGAAATTTTAGGATGTGGCTTCTAATGGTTTATAGTGAATGCACAAAATTTCTAGAGTTGAAATAAGTTAAAAAAATTGAAATCCTTTTGTAACAAACGAGTTTTCGTCCGAAACCCTTATACTTCGAAAGAGATTGTCCGTTTTGTACACGAAGTGCATCCAGTTTTTGCCGTAACCCTCTCAAATTTTTAGCACATGCTATCTGGGTGAAATGATGATACCATGCTAAGTTTCAACCATTTCAGAGCTCATGTGTGGTGCTTTTTAATTTCAGGGTCATTTAGCTCAAAACAATTCATTAAATGCATGAAAAATAGCAAATGAAGTTAGATAGGGTTGAAATTTTAGGATGTGGCTTCTAATGGTTCATATTGAATGCACAAAATGTCTGGAGTTGAAATAAGTTAAAAAAATTGTAATCCTTTTGTAACAGACGAGTTTTCGGCCGAAACCCTGATACTTCGAAAGAGATTGTCCATTTTGTACACGAAGTGCATCCAGTTTTTGCCGTAACCCTCTCAACTTTTTAGCACATGCTTTGTGGCTGAAATGATGATACCATGCCAAGTTTCAACCATTTCAGAGTTCATTTGTGGTGCTTTTTAATTTCAGGGTCATTTAGCTCAAAACAATTCATTAAATGCATGAAAAATAGCAAATGAAGCTAGATAGGGTTGAAATTTTAGGATGTGGCTTCTAATGGTTCATAGTGAATGCACAAAATTTCTGGCGTTGAAATGAGTTAAAAAAATTGAAATCCTTTTGTAACAGACGAGTTTTCGGCCGAAACCCTGATACTTCGAAGGAGATTGTCCATTTTGTACACGAAGTGCATCCAGTTTTTGCCGTAACCCTCTCAACTTTTTAGCGCATGCTATGTGGGTGAAATGATGATACCACGCCAAGTTTCAACCATTTCAGAGTTCATTTGTGGTGCTTTTTAATTTCAGGGTCATTTAGCTCAAAACAATTCATTAAATGCATGAAAAATAGCAAATGAAGTTAGATAGGGTTGAAATTTTAGGATGTGGCTTCTAATGGTTCATATTGAATGCACAGGAAGTCTGGAGTTGAAATAAGTTAAAAAAATTGAAATCCTTTTGTAACAGACGAGTTTTCGTCCGAAACCCTGATACTTCGAAAGAGACTGTCCATTTTGGACGCGAAGTGCATCCAGTTTTTGCCGTAACCCTCTCAACTTTTTAGCACATGCTATGTGGGTGAAATGATGATACCATGCCAAGTTTCAACCATTTCAGAGTTCATTTGTGGTGCTTTTTAATTTCAGGGTCATTTAGCTCAAAACAATTCATTAAATGCATGAAAAATAGCAAATGAAGTTAGATAGGGTTGAAATTTTAGGATGTGGCTTCTAATGGTTCATATTGAATGCACAAAATGTCTGGAGTTGAAATAAGTTAAAAAAATTGAAATCCTTTTGTAACAGACGAGTTTTCGGCCGAAACCCTGATACTTCGAAAGAGATTGTCCATTTTGTACACGAAGTGCATCCAGTTTTTGCCGTAACCCTCTCAACTTTTTAGCACATGCTATGTGGGTGAAATGATGATACCATGCCAAGTTTCAACCATTTCAGAGTTCATTTGTGGTGCTTTTTAATTTCAGGGTCATTTAGCTCAAAACAATTCATTAAATGCATGAAAAATAGCAAATGAAGCTAGATAGGGTTGAAATTTTAGGATGTGGCTTCTAATGGTTTATAGTGAATGCACAAAATTTCTAGAGTTGAAATAAGTTAAAAAAATTGAAATCCTTTTGTAACAAACGAGTTTTCGTCCGAAACCCTTATACTTCGAAAGAGATTGTCCGTTTTGTACACGAAGTGCATCCAGTTTTTGCCGTAACCCTCTCAAATTTTTAGCACATGCTATCTAGGTGAAATGATGATACCATGCTAAGTTTCAACCATTTCAGAGCTCATGTGTGGTGCTTTTTAATTTCAGGGTCATTTAGCTCAAAACAATTCATTAAATGCATGAAAAATAGCAAATGAAGTTAGATAGGGTTGAAATTTTAGGATGTGGCTTCTAATGGTTCATATTGAATGCACAAAATGTCTGGAGTTGAAATAAGTTAAAAAAATTGTAATCCTTTTGTAACAGACGAGTTTTCGGCCGAAACCCTGATACTTCGAAAGAGATTGTCCATTTTGTACACGAAGTGCATCCAGTTTTTGCCGTAACCCTCTCAACTTTTTAGCACATGCTATGTGGCTGAAATGATGATACCATGCCAAGTTTCAACCATTTCAGAGTTCATTTGTGGTGCTTTTTAATTTCAGGGTCATTTAGCTCAAAACAATTCATTAAATGCATGAAAAATAGCAAATGAAGCTAGATAGGGTTGAAATTTTAGGATGTGGCTTCTAATGGTTCATAGTGAATGCACAAAATTTCTGGCGTTGAAATGAGTTAAAAAAATTGAAATCCTTTTGTAACAGACGAGTTTTCGGCCGAAACCCTGATACTTCGAAAGAGATTGTCCATTTTGTACACGAAGTGCATCCAGTTTTTGTCGTAACCCTCTCAACTTTTTAGCACATGCTATGTGGGTGAAATGATGATACCATGCCAAGTTTCAACCATTTCAGAGTTCATTTGTGGTGCTTTTTAATTTCAGGGTCATTTAGCTCAAAACAATTCATTAAATGCATGAAAAATAGCAAATGAAGCTAGATAGGGTTGAAATTTTAGGATGTGGCTTCTAATGGTTTATAGTGAATGCACAAAATTTCTAGAGTTGAAATAAGTTAAAAAAATTGAAATCCTTTTGTAACAAACGAGTTTTCGTCCGAAACCCTTATACTTCGAAAGAGATTGTCCATTTTGTACACGAAGTGCATCCAATTTTTGCCGTAACCCTCTCAAATTTTTAGCACATGCTATCTGGGTGAAATGATGATACCATGCCAAGTTTCAACCATTTCAGAGCTCATGTGTGGTGCTTTTTAATTTCAGGGTCATTTAGCTCAAAACAATTCATTAAATGCATGAAAAATAGCAAATGAAGTTAGATAGGGTTGAAATTTTAGGATGTGGCTTCTAATGGTTCATATTGAATGCACAGGAAGTCTGGAGTTGAAATAAGTTAAAAAAATTGAAATCCTTTTGTAACAGACGAGTTTTCGTCCGAAACCCTGATACTTCGAAAGAGACTGTCCATTTTGGACGCGAAGTGCATCCAGTTTTTGCCGTAACCCTCTCAACTTTTTAGCACATGCTATGTGGGTGAAATGATGATACCATGCCAAGTTTCAACCATTTCAGAGTTCATTTGTGGTGCTTTTTAATTTCAGGGTCATTTAGCTCAAAACAATTCATTAAATGCATGAAAAATAGCAAATGAAGTTAGATAGGGTTGAAATTTTAGGATGTGGCTTCTAATGGTTCATATTGAATGCACAAAATGTCTGGAGTTGAAATAAGTTAAAAAAATTGAAATCCTTTTGTAACAGACGAGTTTTCGGCCGAAACCCTGATACTTCGAAAGAGATTGTCCATTTTGTACACGAAGTGCATCCAGTTTTTGCCGTAACCCTCTCAACTTTTTAGCACATGCTATGTGGGTGAAATGATAATACCATGCCAAGTTTCAACCATTTCAGAGTTCATTTGTGGTGCTTTTTAATTTCAGGGTCATTTAGCTCAAAACAATTCATTAAATGCATGAAAAATAGCAAATGAAGCTAGATAGGGTTGAAATTTTAGGATGTGGCTTCTAATGGTTTATAGTGAATGCACAAAATTTCTAGAGTTGAAATAAGTTAAAAAAATTGAAATCCTTTTGTAACAGACGAGTTTTCGGCCGAAACCCTGATACTTCGAAAGAGATTGTCCGTTTTGTACACGAAGTGCATCCAGTTTTTGCCGTAACCCTCTCAAATTTTTAGCACATGCTATCTGGGTGAAATGATGATACCATGCTAAGTTTCAACCATTTCAGAGCTCATGTGTGGTGCTTTTTAATTTCAGGGTCATTTAGCTCAAAACAATTCATTAAATGCATGAAAAATAGCAAATGAAGTTAGATAGGGTTGAAATTTTAGGATGTGGCTTCTAATGGTTCATATTGAATGCACAAAATGTCTGGAGTTGAAATAAGTTAAAAAAATTGTAATCCTTTTGTAACAGACGAGTTTTCGGCCGAAACCCTGATACTTCGAAAGAGATTGTCCATTTTGTACACGAAGTGCATCCAGTTTTTGCCGTAACCCTCTCAACTTTTTAGCACATGCTATGTGGCTGAAATGATGATACCATGCCAAGTTTCAACCATTTCAGAGTTCATTTGTGGTGCTTTTTAATTTCAGGGTCATTTAGCTCAAAACAATTCATTAAATGCATGAAAAATAGCAAATGAAGCTAGATAGGGTTGAAATTTTAGGATGTGGCTTCTAATGGTTCATAGTGAATGCACAAAATTTCTGGCGTTGAAATGAGTTAAAAAAATTGAAATCCTTTTGTAACAGACGAGTTTTCGGCCGAAACCCTGATACTTCGAAAGAGATTGTCCATTTTGTACACGAAGTGCATCCAGTTTTTGTCGTAACCCTCTCAACTTTTTAGCACATGCTATGTGGGTGAAATGATGATACCATGCCAAGTTTCAACCATTTCAGAGTTCATTTGTGGTGCTTTTTAATTTCAGGGTCATTTAGCTCAAAACAATTCATTAAATGCATGAAAAATAGCAAATGAAGCTAGATAGGGTTGAAATTTTAGGATGTGGCTTCTAATGGTTTATAGTGAATGCACAAAATTTCTAGAGTTGAAATAAGTTAAAAAAATTGAAATCCTTTTGTAACAAACGAGTTTTCGTCCGAAACCCTTATACTTCGAAAGAGATTGTCCATTTTGTACACGAAGTGCATCCAATTTTTGCCGTAACCCTCTCAAATTTTTAGCACATGCTATCTGGGTGAAATGATGATACCATGCCAAGTTTCAACCATTTCAGAGCTCATGTGTGGTGCTTTTTAATTTCAGGGTCATTTAGCTCAAAACAATTCATTAAATGCATGAAAAATAGCAAATGAAGTTAGATAGGGTTGAAATTTTAGGATGTGGCTTCTAATGGTTCATATTGAATGCACAAAATGTCTGGAGTTGAAATAAGTTAAAAAAATTGTAATCCTTTTGTAACAGACGAGTTTTCGGCCGAAACCCTGATACTTCGAAAGAGATTGTCCATTTTGTACACGAAGTGCATCCAGTTTTTGCCGTAACCCTCTCAACTTTTTAGCACATGCTATGTGGCTGAAATGATGATACCATGCCAAGTTTCAACCATTTCAGAGTTCATTTGTGGTGCTTTTTAATTTCAGGGTCATTTAGCTCAAAACAATTCATTAAATGCATGAAAAATAGCAAATGAAGCTAGATAGGGTTGAAATTTTAGGATGTGGCTTCTAATGGTTCATAGTGAATGCACAAAATTTCTGGCGTTGAAATGAGTTAAAAAAATTGAAATCCTTTTGTAACAGACGAGTTTTCGGCCGAAACCCTGATACTTCGAAGGAGATTGTCCATTTTGTACACGAAGTGCATCCAGTTTTTGCCGTAACCCTCTCAACTTTTTAGCACATGCTATGTGGGTGAAATGATGATACCACGCCAAGTTTCAACCATTTCAGAGTTCATTTGTGGTGCTTTTTAATTTCAGGGTCATTTAGCTCAAAACAATTCATTAAATGCATGAAAAATAGCAAATGAAGTTAGATAGGGTTGAAATTTTAGGATGTGGCTTCTAATGGTTCATATTGAATGCACAGGAAGTCTGGAGTTGAAATAAGTTAAAAAAATTGAAATCCTTTTGTAACAGACGAGTTTTCGTCCGAAACCCTGATACTTCGAAAGAGACTGTCCATTTTGGACACGAAGTGCATCCAGTTTTTGCCGTAACCCTCTCAACTTTTTAGAACATGCTATGTGGGTGAAATGATGATACCATGCCAAGTTTCAACCATTTCAGAGTTCATTTGTGGTGCTTTTTAATTTCAGGGTCATTTAGCTCAAAACAATTCATTAAATGCATGAAAAATAGCAAATGAAGTTAGACAGGGTTGAAATTTTAGGATGTGGCTTCTAATGGTTCATATTGAATGCACAAAATGTCTGGAGTTGAAATAAGTTAAAAAAATTGAAATCCTTTTGTAACACACGAGTTTTCGGCCGAAACCCTCATACTTCGAAAGAGATTGTCCATTTTGTACACGAAGTGCATCCAGTTTTTGCCGTAACCCTCTCAACTTTTGAGCACATGCTATGTGGGTGAAATGATGATACCATGCCAAGTTTCAACCATTTCAGAGTTCATTTGTGGTGCTTTTTAATTTCAGGGTCATTTAGCTCAAAACAATTCATTAAATGCATGAAAAATAGCAAATGAAGCTAGATAGGGTTGAAATTTTAGGATGTGGCTTCTAATGGTTCATAGTGAATGCACAAAATTTCTGGCGTTGAAATAAGTTAAAAAAATTGAAATCCTTTTGTAACACACGAGTTTTCGTCCGAAACCTTGATACTTCGAAGGAGATTGTCCATTTTGTACACGAAGTGCATCCAGTTTTTGCCGTAACCCTCTCAACTTTTTAGCACATGCTATGTGGGTGAAATGATGATACCACGCCAAGTTTCAACCATTTCAGAGTTCATTTGTGGTGCTTTTTAATTTCAGGGTCATTTAGCTCAAAACAACTCATTAAATGCATGAAAAATAGCAAATGAAGTTAGATAGGGTTGAAATTTTAGGATGTGGCTTCTAATGGTTCATATTGAATGCACAGGAAGTCTGGAGTTGAAATAAATTAAAAAAATTGAAATCCTTTTGTAACAGACGAGTTTTCGTTTTTGAACCCTGACACTTCGAAAGAGATTGTCCATTTTGTACACGAAGGGCATCCAGTTTTTGCCGTAACCCTCTCAACTTTTTAGCACATGCTATGTGGGTGAAATGATGCTACCATGCCAAGTTTCAACCATTTCAGGGTTCATTTCTGGTGCTTTTTAATTTCAGGGTCATTTAGCTCAAAACAATTCATTAAATGCATGAAAAATAGCAAATGAAGTTAGATAGGGTTAAAATTTTAGGATGTGGCTTCTAATGGTTCATATTGAATGCACAAAATGTCTGGTGTTGAAATAAGTTAACAAAATTGAAATCCTTTTGTAACAGACGAGTTTTCGTCTGAAACCCTGATACTTCGAAAGAGATTGTCCATTTTGTACACGAAGTGCATCCAGTTTTTGCCGTAACCCTCTCAACTTTTTAGCGCATGCTATGTGGGTGAAATGATGATACCATACCAAGTTTCAACCATTTCAGAGTTCATTTGTGGTGCTTTTTAATTTCAGGATCATTTAGCTCAAAACAATTCATTAAATGCATGAAAAATAGCAAATGAAGTTAGATAGGGTTGAAATTTTAGGATGTGGCTTCTAATGGTTCATATTGAATGCACAGGAAGTCTGGAGTTGAAATAAGTTAAAAAATTGAAATCCTTTTGTAATAGACGAGTTTTCGGCCGAAACCCTGATACTTCGAAAGAGATTGTCCATTTTGTACACGAAGTGCATCCAGTTTTTCCCATAACCCTCTCAGCTTTTTAGCACATGCTATGTGGGTGAAATGATGATACCACGCCAAGTTTGAATCATTTCAGAGTTCATTTGGGGTGCTTTTTAATTTCAGGGTCATTTAGCTCAAAACAATTCATTAAATGCATGAAAAATAGCAAATGAAGTTAGATAGGGTTGAAATTTTAGGATGTGGCTTCTAATGGTTCATGTTGACTGCACAAAATGTCTGGAGTTGAAATAAGTTAAAAAAATTGAAATCCTTATGTAACAGACGAGTTTTCGGCCGAAACCCTGATACTTCGAAAGAGATTGTCCATTTTGTACACGAAGTGCATCCAGTTTTTGCCGTAACCCTCTCAACATTTTAGCACATGCTATGTGGGTGAAATGATGATACCATGCCAAGTTTCAACCATTTCAGAGTTCATTTGTGGTGCTTTTTAATTTCAGGGTCATTTAGCTCAAAACAATTCATTAAATGCATGAAAAATAGCAAATGAAGTTAGATAGGGTTGAAATTTTAGGATGTGGCTTCTAATGGTTCATAGTGAATGCACAAAATGTCTGGAGTTGAAATAAGTTAAAAAAATTGAAATCCTTTTGTAACAAACGAGTTTTCGTCCGAAACCCTTATACTTCGAAAGAGATTGTCCATTTTGTACACGAAGTGCATCCAGTTTTTGCCGTAACCCTCTCAAATTTTTAGCACATGCTATCTGGGTGAAATGATGATACCATGCCAAGTTTCAACCATTTCAGAGCTCATGTGTGGTGCTTTTTAATTTCAGGGTCATTTAGCTCAAAACAATTAATTAAATGCATGAAAAATAGCAAATGAAGTTAGATAGGGTTGAAATTTTAGGATGTGGCTTCTAATGGTTCATATTGAATGCACAAAATGTCTGGAGTTGAAATAAGTTAAAAAAATTGAAATACTTTTGTAACAGACGAGTTTTCGGCCGAAACCCTGATACTTCGAAAGAGATTGTCCATTTTGTACACGAAGTGCATCCAGTTTTTGCCGTAACCCTCTCAACTTTTTAGCACATGCTATGTGGGTGAAATGATGATACCATGCCAAGTTTCAACCATTTCAGAGTTCATTTGTGGTGCTTTTTAATTTCAGGGTCATTTAGCTCAAAACAATTCATTAAATGCATGAAAAATAGCAAATGAAGCTAGATAGGGTTGAAATTTTAGGATGTGGCTTCTAATGGTTTATAGTGAATGCACAAAATTTCTGGCGTTGAAATAAGTTTAAAAAAATGAAATCCTTTTGTAACACACGAGTTTTCGTCCGAAACCCTGATACTTCGAAGGAGATTGTCCATTTTGTACACGAAGTCCATCCAGTTTTTGCCGTAACCCTCTCAACTTTTTAGCACATGCTATGTGGGTGAAATGATGATTCCACGCCAAGTTTCAACCATTTCAGAGTTCATTTGTGGTGCTTTTTAATTTCACGTTCATTTAGCTCAAAACAATTCATTAAATGCATGAAAAATAGCAAATGAAGTTAGATAGGGTTGAAATTTTAGGATGTGGCTTCTAATGGTTCATATTGAATGCACAGGAAGTCTGGAGTTGAAATAAGTTAAAAAAATTGAAATCCTTTTGTAACAGACGAGTTTTCGTCCGAAACCCTGATACTTCGAAAGAGATTGTCCATTTTGTACACGAAGTGCATCCAGTTTTTAGCGTAACCCTCTCAACTTTTTAGCACATGCTATGTGGGTGAAATGATGATACTATGCCAAGTTTCAACCATTTCAGGGTTCATTTCTGGTGCTTTTTAATTTCAGGGTCATTTAGCTCAAAACAATTCATTAAATGCATGAAAAATAGCAAATGAAGTTAGATAGGGTTCAAATTTTAGGATGTGGCTTCTAATGGTTCATATTGAATGCACAAAATGTCTGGAGTTGAAATAAGTTAAAAAAATTGAAATCCTTTTGTAACAGACGAGTTTTCGTCCGAAACCCTGATACTTCGAAAAAGATTGTCCATTTTGTACACGAAGTGCATCCAGTTTTTACCGTAACCCTCTCAACTTTTTAGCGCATGCTATGTGAGTGAAATGATGATACCATACCAAGTTTCAAGCATTTCAGAGTTCATTTGTGGTGCTTTTTAATTTCAGGGTCATTTAGCTCAAAACAATTCATTAAATGCATGAAAAATAGCAAATGAAGTTAGATAGGGTTGAAATTTTAGGATGTGGCTTGTAATGGTTCATATTGAATGCACAGGAAGTCTGGAGTTGAAATAAGTTAAAAAAATTGAAATCCTTTTGTAACAGACGAGTTTTCGTCCGAAACCTGATACTTCGAAAGAGATTGTCCATTTTGTACACGAAGTGCATCCAGTTTTTGCCGTAA
The DNA here is from genome assembly GCA_039707655.1 of Elymus sibiricus. Taxonomy (NCBI): domain Eukaryota; kingdom Viridiplantae; phylum Streptophyta; class Magnoliopsida; order Poales; family Poaceae; genus Elymus; species Elymus sibiricus. The sequence continues at coordinate 377,375,006 of CM077663.1, read as the reverse complement.
CCCTCTCAACTTTTTAGCACATGCTATGTGGGTGAAATGATGATACCATGCCAAGTTTCAACCATTTCTGGGTTCATTTCTGGTGCTTTTTAATTTCAGGGTCATTTAGCTCAAAACAATTCATTAAATGCATGAAAAATAGCGAATGAAGTTAGATAGGGTTCAAATTTTAGGATGTGGCTTCTAATGGTTCATATTGAATGCACAAAATGTCTGGAGTTGAAATAAGTTAAAAAATTTGAAATTCTTTTGTAACAGACGAGTTTTCGGCCGAAACCCTCATACTTCGAAAGAGATTGTCCATTTTGTACACGAAGTGCATCCAGTTTTTGCCATAACCCTCTCAACTTTTTAGCACATGCTATGTGGGTGAAATGATGATACCATGCCAAGTTTCAATCATTTCAGAGTTCATTTGTGGTGCTTTTTAATTTCAGGGTCATTTAGCTCAAAACAATTCATTAAATGCATGAAAAATAGCAAATGAAGTTAGATAGGGTTGAAATTTTAGGATGTGGCTTATAATGGTTCATATTGAATGCACAGGAAGTCTGGAGTTGAAATAAGTTAAAAAAATTGAAATCCTTTTGTAAAAGACGAGTTTTCGTCCGAAACCCTGATACTTCGAAAGAGATTGTCCATTTTGTACACGAAGTGCATCCAGTTTTTGTCGTAACCCTCTCAACTTTTTAGCACATGCTATGTGGGTGAAATGATGATACCATGCCAAGTTTCAACCATTTCAGAGTTCATTTGTGGTGCTTTTTAATTTCAGGGTCGTTTAGCTCAAAACAATTCATTACATGCATGAAAAATAGCAAATGAAGTTAGATAGGGTTGAAATTTTAGGATGTGGCTTCTAATGGTTCATATTGAATGCACAAAAAGTCTGGAGTTGAAATAAGTTAAAAAAAATTGAAATCCTTTTGTAACAGACGAGTTTTCTTCCGAAACCCTGATACATCGAAAGAGATTGTCCATTTTGTACACGAAGTGCATCCAGTTTTTGCCGTAACCCTCTCAACTTTTTAGCACATGCTATGTGCGTGAAATGATGATACCATGCCAAGTTTCAACCATTTCAGAGTTCATGTGTGGTGCTTTTTAATTTCAGGGTCATTTAGCTCAAAACAATTCATTAAATGCATGAAAAATAGCAAATGAAGTTAGATAGGGTTGAAATTTTAGGATGTGGCTTCTAATGGTTCATATTAAATGCACAAAAAGTCTGGAGTTGAAATAAGTTAAAAAAATTGAAATCCTTTTGTAACAGAGGAGTTTTCGTCCGAAACCCTGATACTTTGAAAGAGATTGTCCATTTTGTACACGAAGTGCATCCAGTTTTTGCTGTAACCCTCTCAAATTTTTAGCACATGCTATCTGGGTGAAATGATGATACCATGCCAAGTTTCAACCATTTCAGAGCTCATGTGTGGTGCTTTTTAATTTCAGGGTCATTTAGCTCAAAACAATTCATTAAATGCATGAAAAATAGCAAATGAAGTTAGATAGGGTTGAAATTTTAGGATGTGGCTTCTAATGGTTCATATTGAATGCACAAAAATTCTGGAGTTGAAATAAGTTAAAAAAATTGAAATCCTTTTGTAACAGAGGAGTTTTTGTCCGAAACCCTGATACTTCGAAAGAGATTGTCCATTTTGTACACGAAGTGCATCCAGTTTTTGCCGTAACCCTCTCAACTTTTTAGCACATGCTATGTGGGTGAAATGATGATACCATGCCAAGTTTCAACCATTTCAGAGTTCATTTGTGGTGCTTTTTAATTTCAGGGTCATTTAGCTCAAAACAATTCATTAAATGCATGAAAAATAGCAAATGAAGTTAGATAGGGTTGAAATTTTAGGATGTGGCTTCTAGTGGTTCATGTTGACTGCACAAAATGTCTGGAGTTGAAATAAGTTAAAAAAATAGAAATCCTTTTGTAACAGACGAGTTTTCGTCCGAAACCCTGATACTTCGAAAGAGATTGTCCATTTTGTACACGAAGTGCATCCAGTTTTTGCCGTAACCCTCTCAACATTTTAGCACATGCTATGTGGGTGAAATGATGATACCATGCCAAGTTTCAACCATTTCAGAGTTCATTTGTGGTGCTTTTTAATTTCAGGGTCATTTAGCTCAAAACAATTCATTAAATGCATGAAAAATAGCAAATGAAGTTAGATAGGGTTGAAATTTTAGGATGTGGCTTCTAATGGTTCATGTTGACTGCACAAAATGTCTGGAGTTGAAATAAGTTAAAAAAATAGAAATCCTTTTGTAACAGACGAGTTTTCGTCCGAAACCCTGATACTTCGAAAGAGATTGTCCATTTTGTACACGAAGTGCATCCAGTTTTTGCCGTAACCCTCTCAACATTTTAGCACATGCTATGTGGGTGAAATGATGATACCATGCCAAGTTTCAACCATTTCAGAGTTCATTTGTGGTGCTTTTTAATTTCAGGGTCATTTAGCTCAAAACAATTCATTAAATGCATGAAAAATAGCAAATGAAGTTAGATAGGGTTGAAATTTTAGGATGTGGCTTCTAATGGTTCATAGTGAATGCACAAAATGTCTGGAGTTGAAATAAGTTAAAAAAATTGAAATCCTTTTGTAACAAACGAGTTTTCGTCCGAAACCCTTATACTTCGAAAGAGATTGTCCATTTTGTACACGAAGTGCATCCAGTTTTTGCCGTAACCCTCTCAAATTTTTAGCACATGCTATGTGGGTGAAATGATGATACCATGCCAAGTTTCAACCATTTCAGAGCTCATGTGTGGTGCTTTTTAATTTCAGGGTCATTTAGCTCAAAACAATTCATTAAATGCATGAAAAATAGCAAATGAAGTTAGATAGGGTTGAAATTTTAGGATGTGGCTTCTAATGGTTCATATTGAATGCACAAAATGTCTGGAGTTGAAATAAGTTAAAAAAATTGTAATCCTTTTGTAACAGACGAGTTTTCGGCCGAAACCCTGATACTTCGAAAGAGATTGTCCATTTTGTACACGAAGTGCATCCAGTTTTTGCCGTAACCCTCTCAACTTTTTAGCACATGCTATGTGGCTGAAATGATGATACCATGCCAAGTTTCAACCATTTCAGAGTTCATTTGTGGTGCTTTTTAATTTCAGGGTCATTTAGCTCAAAACAATTCATTAAATGCATGAAAAATAGCAAATGAAGCTAGATAGGGTTGAAATTTTAGGATGTGGCTTCTAATGGTTCATAGTGAATGCAAAAAATTTCTGGCGTTGAAATGAGTTAAAAAAATTGAAATCCTTTTGTAACAGACGAGTTTTCGGCCGAAACCCTGATACTTCGAAAGAGATTGTCCATTTTGTACACGAAGTGCATCCTGTTTTTGCCATAACCCTCTCAACTTTTTAGCACATGCTATGTGGGTGAAATGATGATACCACGCCAAGTTTCAATCATTTCAGAGTTCATTTGTGGTGCTTTTTAATTTCAGTGTCATTTAGCTCAAAACAATTCATTAAATGCATGAAAAATAGCAAATGAAGTTAGATAGGGTTGAAATTTTAGGATGTGGCTTCTAATGGTCCATATTGAATGCACAAAATGTCTGGAGTTGAAATAAGTTAAAAAAATAGAAATCCTTTTGTAACAGACGAGTTTTCGGCCGAAACCCTGATACTTCGAAAGAGATTGTCCATTTTGTACACGAAGTGCATCCAGTTTTTGCCGTAACCCTCTCAACATTTTAGCACATGCTATGTGGGTGAAATGATGATACCATGCCAAGTTTCAACCATTTCAGAGTTCATTTGTGGTGCTTTTTAATTTCAGGGTCATTTAGCTCAAAACAATTCATTAAATGCATGAAAAATAGAAAATGAAGTTAGATAGGGTTGAAATTTTAGGATGTGGCTTCTAATGGTTCATAGTGAATGCACAAAATGTCTGGAGTTGAAATAAGTTAAAAAAATTGAAATCCTTTTGTAACAAACGAGTTTTCGTCCGAAACCCTTATACTTCGAAAGAGATTGTTCATTTTGTACACGAAGTGCATCCAGTTTTTGCCGTATCCCTCTCAAATTTTTAGCACATGCTATCTGGGTGAAATGATGATACCATGCCAAGTTTCAACCATTTCAGAGCTCATGTGTGGTGCTTTTTAATTTCAGGGTCATTTAGCTCAAAACAATTCATTAAATGCATGAAAAATAGCAAATGAAGTTAGATAGGGTTGAAATTTTAGGATGTGGCTTCTAATGGTTCATATTGAATGCACAAAATGTCTGGAGTTGAAATAAGTTAAAAAAATTGTAATCCTTTTGTAACAGACGAGTTTTCGGCCGAAACCCTGATACTTCGAAAGAGATTGTCCATTTTGTACACGAAGTGCATCCAGTTTTTGCCGTAACCCTCTCAACTTTTTAGCACATGCTATGTGGCTGAAATGATGATACCATGCCAAGTTTCAACCATTTCAGAGTTCATTTGTGGTGCTTTTTAATTTCAGGGTCATTTAGCTCAAAACAATTCATTAAATGCATGAAAAATAGCAAATGAAGCTAGATAGGGTTGAAATTTTAGGATGTGGCTTCTAATGGTTCATAGTGAATGAAAAAAATTTCTGGCGTTGAAATGAGTTAAAAAAATTGAAATCCTTTTGTAACAGACGAGTTTTCGGCCGAAACCCTGATACTTCGAAAGAGATTGTCCATTTTGTACACGAAGTGCATCCTGTTTTTGCCATAACCCTCTCAACTTTTTAGCACATGCTATGTGGGTGAAATGATGATACCACGCCAAGTTTCAATCATTTCAGAGTTCATTTGTGGTGCTTTTTAATTTCAGTGTCATTTAGCTCAAAACAATTCATTAAATGCATGAAAAATAGCAAATGAAGTTAGATAGGGTTGAAATTTTAGGATGTGGCTTCTAATGGTCCATATTGAATGCACAAAATGTCTGGAGTTGAAATAAGTTAAAAAAATAGAAATCCTTTTGTAACAGACGAGTTTTCGGCCGAAACCCTGATACTTCGAAAGAGATTGTCCATTTTGTACACGAAGTGCATCCAGTTTTTGCCGTAACCCTCTCAACATTTTAGCACATGCTATGTGGGTGAAATGATGATACCATGCCAAGTTTCAACCATTTCAGAGTTCATTTGTGGTGCTTTTTAATTTCAGGGTCATTTAGCTCAAAACAATTCATTAAATGCATGAAAAATAGAAAATGAAGTTAGATAGGGTTGAAATTTTAGGATGTGGCTTCTAATGGTTCATATTAAATGCACAAAAAGTCTGGAGTTGAAATAAGTTAAAAAAATTGAAATCCTTTTGTAACAAACGAGTTTTCGTCCGAAACCCTTATACTTCGAAAGAGATTGTTCATTTTGTACACGAAGTGCATCCAGTTTTTGCCGTATCCCTCTCAAATTTTTAGCACATGCTATCTGGGTGAAATGATGATACCATGCCAAGTTTCAACCATTTCAGAGCTCATGTGTGGTGCTTTTTAATTTCAGGGTCATTTAGCTCAAAACAATTCATTAAATGCATGAAAAATAGCAAATGAAGTTAGATAGGGTTGAAATTTTAGGATGTGGCTTCTAATGGTTCATATTGAATGCACAAAATGTCTGGAGTTGAAATAAGTTAAAAAAATTGTAATCCTTTTGTAACAGACGAGTTTTCGGCCGAAACCCTGATACTTCGAAAGAGATTGTCCATTTTGTACACGAAGTGCATCCAGTTTTTGCCGTAACCCTCTCAACATTTTAGCACATGCTATGTGGGTGAAATGATGATACCACGCCAAGTTTCAATCATTTCAGAGTTCATTTGTGGTGCTTTTTAATTTCAGGGTCATTTAGCTCAAAACAATTCATTAAATGCATGAAAAATAGCAAATGAAGTTAGATAGGGTTGAAATTTTAGGATGTGGCTTCTAATGGTTCATAGTGAATGCAAAAAATTTCTGGAGTTGAAATAAGTTAAAAAAATTGAAATCCTTTTGTAACAGACGAGTTTTCGGCCGAAACCCTGATACTTCGAAAGAGATTGTCCATTTTGTACACGAAGTGCATCCAGTTTTTGCCGTAACCCTCTCAAATTTTTAGCACATGCTATGTGGGTGAAATGATGATACCATGCCAAGTTTCAACCATTTCAGAGTTCATGTGTGGTGCTTTTTAATTTCAGGGTCATTTAGCTCAAAACAATTCATTAAATGCATGAAAAATAGCAAATGAAGTTAGATAGGGTTGAAATTTTAGGATGTGGCTTCTAATGGTTCATATTGAATGCACAAAATGTCTGGAGTTGAAATAAGTTAAAAAAATTGTAATCCTTTTGTAACAGAGGAGTTTTCGGCCGAAACCCTGATACTTTGAAAGAGATTGTCCATTTTGTACACGAAGTGCATCCAGTTTTTGCTGTAACCCTCTCAAATTTTTAGCACATGCTATCTGGGTGAAATGATGATACCATGCCAAGTTTCAACCATTTCAGAGCTCATGTGTGGTGCTTTTTAATTTCAGGGTCATTTAGCTCAAAACAATTCATTAAATGCATGAAAAATAGCAAATGAAGTTAGATAGGGTTGAAATTTTAGGATGTGGCTTCTAATGGTTCATATTGAATGCACAAAAATTCTGGAGTTGAAATAAGTTAAAAAAATTGAAATCCTTTTGTAACAGAGGAGTTTTCGTCCGAAACCCTGATACTTCGAAAGAGATTGTCCATTTTGTACACGAAGTGCATCCAGTTTTTGCCGTAACCCTCTCAACTTTTTAGCACATGCTATGTGGGTGAAATGATGATACCATGCCAAGTTTCAACCATTTCAGAGTTCATTTGTGGTGCTTTTTAATTTCAGGGTCATTTAGCTCAAAACAATTCATTAAATGCATGAAAAATAGCAAATGAAGTTAGATAGGGTTGAAATTTTAGGATGTGGCTTCTAATGGTTCATGTTGACTGCACAAAATGTCTGGAGTTGAAATAAGTTAAAAAAATAGAAATCCTTTTGTAACAGACGAGTTTTCGTCCGAAACCCTGATACTTCGAAAGAGATTGTCCATTTTGTACACGAAGTGCATCCAGTTTTTGCCGTAACCCTCTCAACATTTTAGCACATGCTATGTGGGTGAAATGATGATACCATGCCAAGTTTCAACCATTTCAGAGTTCATTTGTGGTGCTTTTTAGTTTCAGGGTCGTTTAGCTCAAAACAATTCATTAAATGCATGAAAAATAGCAAATGAAGTTAGATAGGGTTGAAATTTTAGGATGTGGCTTCTAATGGTTCATAGTGAATGCACAAAATGTCTGGAGTTGAAATAAGTTAAAAAAATTGAAATCCTTTTGTAACAAACGAGTTTTCGTCCGAAACCCTTATACTTCGAAAGAGATTGTCCATTTTGTACACGAAGTGCATCCAGTTTTTGCTGTAACCCTCTCAAATTTTTAGCACATGCTATGTGGGTGAAATGATGATACCATGCCAAGTTTCAACCATTTCAGAGCTCATGTGTGGTGCTTTTTAATTTCAGGGTCATTTAGCTCAAAACAATTCATTAAATGCATGAAAAATAGCAAATGAAGTTAGATAGGGTTGAAATTTTAGGATGTGGCTTCTAATGGTTCATATTGAATGCACAAAATGTCTGGAGTTGAAATAAGTTAAAAAAATTGTAATCCTTTTGTAACAGACGAGTTTTCGGCCGAAACCCTGATACTTCGAAAGAGATTGTCCATTTTGTACACGAAGTGCATCCAGTTTTTGCCGTAACCCTCTCAACTTTTTAGCACATGCTATGTGGCTGAAATGATGATACCATGCCAAGTTTCAACCATTTCAGAGTTCATTTGTGGTGCTTTTTAATTTCAGGGTCATTTAGCTCAAAACAATTCATTAAATGCATGAAAAATAGCAAATGAAGCTAGATAGGGTTGAAATTTTAGGATGTGGCTTCTAATGGTTCATAGTGAATGCAAAAAATTTCTGGCGTTGAAATGAGTTAAAAAAATTGAAATCCTTTTGTAACAGACGAGTTTTCGGCCGAAACCCTGATACTTCGAAAGAGATTGTCCATTTTGTACACGAAGTGCATCCTGTTTTTGCCATAACCCTCTCAACTTTTTAGCACATGCTATGTGGGTGAAATGATGATACCACGCCAAGTTTCAATCATTTCAGAGTTCATTTGTGGTGCTTTTTAATTTCAGTGTCATTTAGCTCAAAACAATTCATTAAATGCATGAAAAATAGCAAATGAAGTTAGATAGGGTTGAAATTTTAGGATGTGGCTTCTAATGGTCCATATTGAATGCACAAAATGTCTGGAGTTGAAATAAGTTAAAAAAATAGAAATCCTTTTGTAACAGACGAGTTTTCGGCCGAAACCCTGATACTTCGAAAGAGATTGTCCATTTTGTACACGAAGTGCATCCAGTTTTTGCCGTAACCCTCTCAACATTTTAGCACATGCTATGTGGGTGAAATGATGATACCATGCCAAGTTTCAACCATTTCAGAGTTCATTTGTGGTGCTTTTTAATTTCAGGGTCATTTAGCTCAAAACAATTCATTAAATGCATGAAAAATAGCAAATGAAGTTAGATAGGGTTGAAATTTTAGGATGTGGCTTCTAATGGTTCATAGTGAATGCACAAAATGTCTGGAGTTGAAATAAGTTAAAAAAATTGAAATCCTTTTGTAACAAACGAGTTTTCGTCCGAAACCCTTATACTTCGAAAGAGATTGTCCATTTTGTACACGAAGTGCATCCAGTTTTTGCCGTATCCCTCTCAAATTTTTAGCACATGCTATGTGGGTGAAATGATGATACCATGCCAAGTTTCAACCATTTCAGAGCTCATGTGTGGTGCTTTTTAATTTCAGGGTCATTTAGCTCAAAACAATTCATTAAATGCATGAAAAATAGCAAATGAAGTTAGATAGGGTTGAAATTTTAGGATGTGGCTTCTAATGGTTCATATTGAATGCACAAAATGTCTGGAGTTGAAATAAGTTAAAAAAATTGTAATCCTTTTGTAACAGACGAGTTTTCGGCCGAAACCCTGATACTTCGAAAGAGATTGTCCATTTTGTACACGAAGTGCATCCAGTTTTTGCCGTAACCCTCTCAACTTTTTAGCACATGCTATGTGGCTGAAATGATGATACCATGCCAAGTTTCAACCATTTCAGAGTTCATTTGTGGTGCTTTTTAATTTCAGGGTCATTTAGCTCAAAACAATTCATTAAATGCATGAAAAATAGCAAATGAAGCTAGATAGGGTTGAAATTTTAGGATGTGGCTTCTAATGGTTCATAGTGAATGCAAAAAAATTCTGGCGTTGAAATGAGTTAAAAAAATTGAAATCCTTTTGTAACAGACGAGTTTTCGGCCGAAACCCTGATACTTCGAAAGAGATTGTCCATTTTGTACACGAAGTGCATCCTGTTTTTGCCATAACCCTCTCAACTTTTTAGCACATGCTATGTGGGTGAAATGATGATACCACGCCAAGTTTCAATCATTTCAGAGTTCATTTGTGGTGCTTTTTAATTTCAGTGTCATTTAGCTCAAAACAATTCATTAAATGCATGAAAAATAGCAAATGAAGTTAGATAGGGTTGAAATTTTAGGATGTGGCTTCTAATGGTCCATATTGAATGCACAAAATGTCTGGAGTTGAAATAAGTTAAAAAAATAGAAATCCTTTTGTAACAGACGAGTTTTCGGCCGAAACCCTGATACTTCGAAAGAGATTGTCCATTTTGTACACGAAGTGCATCCAGTTTTTGCCGTAACCCTCTCAACATTTTAGCACATGCTATGTGGGTGAAATGATGATACCATGCCAAGTTTCAACCATTTCAGAGTTCATTTGTGGTGCTTTTTAATTTCAGGGTCATTTAGCTCAAAACAATTCATTAAATGCATGAAAAATAGCAAATGAAGTTAGATAGGGTTGAAATTTTAGGATGTGGCTTCTAATGGTTCATAGTGAATGCACAAAATGTCTGGAGTTGAAATAAGTTAAAAAAATTGAAATCCTTTTGTAACAAACGAGTTTTCGTCCGAAACCCTTATACTTCGAAAGAGATTGTCCATTTTGTACACGAAGTGCATCCAGTTTTTGCCGTATCCCTCTCAAATTTTTAGCACATGCTATGTGGGTGAAATGATGATACCATGCCAAGTTTCAACCATTTCAGAGCTCATGTGTGGTGCTTTTTAATTTCAGGGTCATTTAGCTCAAAACAATTCATTAAATGCATGAAAAATAGCAAATGAAGTTAGATAGGGTTGAAATTTTAGGATGTGGCTTCTAATGGTTCATATTGAATGCACAAAATGTCTGGAGTTGAAATAAGTTAAAAAAATTGTAATCCTTTTGTAACAGACGAGTTTTCGGCCGAAACCCTGATACTTCGAAAGAGATTGTCCATTTTGTACACGAAGTGCATCCAGTTTTTGCCGTAACCCTCTCAACTTTTTAGCACATGCTATGTGGCTGAAATGATGATACCATGCCAAGTTTCAACCATTTCAGAGTTCATTTGTGGTGCTTTTTAATTTCAGGGTCATTTAGCTCAAAACAATTCATTAAATGCATGAAAAATAGCAAATGAAGCTAGATAGGGTTGAAATTTTAGGATGTGGCTTCTAATGGTTCATAGTGAATGCAAAAAAATTCTGGCGTTGAAATGAGTTAAAAAAATTGAAATCCTTTTGTAACAGACGAGTTTTCGGCCGAAACCCTGATACTTCGAAAGAGATTGTCCATTTTGTACACGAAGTGCATCCTGTTTTTGCCATAACCCTCTCAACTTTTTAGCACATGCTATGTGGGTGAAATGATGATACCACGCCAAGTTTCAATCATTTCAGAGTTCATTTGTGGTGCTTTTTAATTTCAGTGTCATTTAGCTCAAAACAATTCATTAAATGCATGAAAAATAGCAAATGAAGTTAGATAGGGTTGAAATTTTAGGATGTGGCTTCTAATGGTCCATATTGAATGCACAAAATGTCTGGAGTTGAAATAAGTTAAAAAAATAGAAATCCTTTTGTAACAGACGAGTTTTCGGCCGAAACCCTGATACTTCGAAAGAGATTGTCCATTTTGTACACGAAGTGCATCCAGTTTTTGCCGTAACCCTCTCAACATTTTAGCACATGCTATGTGGGTGAAATGATGATACCATGCCAAGTTTCAACCATTTCAGAGTTCATTTGTGGTGCTTTTTAATTTCAGGGTCATTTGGCTCAAAACAATTCATTAAATGCATGAAAAATAGCAAATGAAGTTAGATAGGGTTGAAATTTTAGGATGTGGCTTCTAATGGTTCATAGTGAATGCACAAAATGTCTGGAGTTGAAATAAGTTAAAAAAATTGAAATCCTTTTGTAACAAACGAGTTTTCGTCCGAAACCCTTATACTTCGAAAGAGATTGTCCATTTTGTACACGAAGTGCATCCAGTTTTTGCCGTATCCCTCTCAAATTTTTAGCACATGCTATGTGGGTGAAATGATGATACCATGCCAAGTTTCAACCATTTCAGAGCTCATGTGTGGTGCTTTTTAATTTCAGGGTCATTTAGCTCAAAACAATTCATTAAATGCATGAAAAATAGCAAATGAAGTTAGATAGGGTTGAAATTTTAGGATGTGGCTTCTAATGGTTCATATTGAATGCACAAAATGTCTGGAGTTGAAATAAGTTAAAAAAATTGTAATCCTTTTGTAACAGACGAGTTTTCGGCCGAAACCCTGATACTTCGAAAGAGATTGTCCATTTTGTACACGAAGTGCATCCAGTTTTTGCCGTAACCCTCTCAACTTTTTAGCACATGCTATGTGGCTGAAATGATGATACCATGCCAAGTTTCAACCATTTCAGAGTTCATTTGTGGTGCTTTTTAATTTCAGGGTCATTTAGCTCAAAACAATTCATTAAATGCATGAAAAATAGCAAATGAAGCTAGATAGGGTTGAAATTTTAGGATGTGGCTTCTAATGGTTCATAGTGAATGCAAAAAATTTCTGGCGTTGAAATGAGTTAAAAAAATTGAAATCCTTTTGTAACAGACGAGTTTTCGGCCGAAACCCTGATACTTCGAAAGAGATTGTCCATTTTGTACACGAAGTGCATCCTGTTTTTGCCATAACCCTCTCAACTTTTTAGCACATGCTATGTGGGTGAAATGATGATACCACGCCAAGTTTCAATCATTTCAGAGTTCATTTGTGGTGCTTTTTAATTTCAGTGTCATTTAGCTCAAAACAATTCATTAAATGCATGAAAAATAGCAAATGAAGTTAGATAGGGTTGAAATTTTAGGATGTGGCTTCTAATGGTCCATATTGAATGCACAAAATGTCTGGAGTTGAAATAAGTTAAAAAAATAGAAATCCTTTTGTAACAGACGAGTTTTCGGCCGAAACCCTGATACTTCGAAAGAGATTGTCCATTTTGTACACGAAGTGCATCCAGTTTTTGCCGTAACCCTCTCAACATTTTAGCACATGCTATGTGGGTGAAATGATGATACCATGCCAAGTTTCAACCATTTCAGAGTTCATTTGTGGTGCTTTTTAATTTCAGGGTCATTTAGCTCAAAACAATTCATTAAATGCATGAAAAATAGCAAATGAAGTTAGATAGGGTTGAAATTTTAGGATGTGGCTTCTAATGGTTCATAGTGAATGCACAAAATGTCTGGAGTTGAAATAAGTTAAAAAAATTGAAATCCTTTTGTAACAAACGAGTTTTCGTCCGAAACCCTTATACTTCGAAAGAGATTGTCCATTTTGTACACGAAGTGCATCCAGTTTTTGCCGTATCCCTCTCAAATTTTTAGCACATGCTATCTGGGTGAAATGATGATACCATGCCAAGTTTCAACCATTTCAGAGCTCATGTGTGGTGCTTTTTAATTTCAGGGTCATTTAGCTCAAAACAATTCATTAAATGCATGAAAAATAGCAAATGAAGTTAGATAGGGTTGAAATTTTAGGATGTGGCTTCTAATGGTTCATATTGAATGCACAAAATGTCTGGAGTTGAAATAAGTTAAAAAAATTGTAATCCTTTTGTAACAGACGAGTTTTCGGCCGAAACCCTGATACTTCGAAAGAGATTGTCCATTTTGTACACGCAGTGCATCCAGTTTTTGCCGTAACCCTCTCAACTTTTTAGCACATGCTATGTGGCTGAAATGATGATACCATGCCAAGTTTCAACCATTTCAGAGTTCATTTGTGGTGCTTTTTAATTTCAGGGTCATTTAGCTCAAAACAATTCATTAAATGCATGAAAAATAGCAAATGAAGCTAGATAGGGTTGAAATTTTAGGATGTGGCTTCTAATGGTTCATAGTGAATGCAAAAAATTTCTGGCGTTGAAATGAGTTAAAAAAATTGAAATCCTTTTGTAACAGACGAGTTTTCGGCCGAAACCCTGATACTTCGAAAGAGATTGTCCATTTTGTACACGAAGTGCATCCTGTTTTTGCCATAACCCTCTCAACTTTTTAGCACATGCTATGTGGGTGAAATGATGATACCACGCCAAGTTTCAATCATTTCAGAGTTCATTTGTGGTGCTTTTTAATTTCAGTGTCATTTAGCTCAAAACAATTCATTAAATGCATGAAAAATAGCAAATGAAGTTAGATAGGGTTGAAATTTTAGGATGTGGCTTCTAATGGTCCATATTGAATGCACAAAATGTCTGGAGTTGAAATAAGTTAAAAAAATAGAAATCCTTTTGTAACAGACGAGTTTTCGGCCGAAACCCTGATACTTCGAAAGAGATTGTCCATTTTGTACACGAAGTGCATCCAGTTTTTGCCGTAACCCTCTCAACATTTTAGCACATGCTATGTGGGTGAAATGATGATACCATGCCAAGTTTCAACCATTTCAGAGTTCATTTGTGGTGCTTTTTAATTTCAGGGTCATTTAGCTCAAAACAATTCATTAAATGCATGAAAAATAGCAAATGAAGTTAGATAGGGTTGAAATTTTAGGATGTGGCTTCTAATGGTTCATAGTGAATGCACAAAATGTCTGGAGTTGAAATAAGTTAAAAAAATTGAAATCCTTTTGTAACAAACGAGTTTTCGTCCGAAACCCTTATACTTCGAAAGAGATTGTCCATTTTGTACACGAAGTGCATCCAGTTTTTGCCGTATCCCTCTCAAATTTTTAGCACATGCTATCTGGGTGAAATGATGATACCATGCCAAGTTTCAACCATTTCAGAGCTCATGTGTGGTGCTTTTTAATTTCAGGGTCATTTAGCTCAAAACAATTCATTAAATGCATGAAAAATAGCAAATGAAGTTAGATAGGGTTGAAATTTTAGGATGTGGCTTCTAATGGTTCATATTGAATGCACAAAATGTCTGGAGTTGAAATAAGTTAAAAAAATTGTAATCCTTTTGTAACAGACGAGTTTTCGGCCGAAACCCTGATACTTCGAAAGAGATTGTCCATTTTGTACACGCAGTGCATCCAGTTTTTGCCGTAACCCTCTCAACTTTTTAGCACATGCTATGTGGCTGAAATGATGATACCATGCCAAGTTTCAACCATTTCAGAGTTCATTTGTGGTGCTTTTTAATTTCAGGGTCATTTAGCTCAAAACAATTCATTAAATGCATGAAAAATAGCAAATGAAGCTAGATAGGGTTGAAATTTTAGGATGTGGCTTCTAATGGTTCATAGTGAATGCAAAAAATTTCTGGCGTTGAAATGAGTTAAAAAAATTGAAATCCTTTTGTAACAGACGAGTTTTCGGCCGAAACCCTGATACTTCGAAAGAGATTGTCCATTTTGTACACGAAGTGCATCCTGTTTTTGCCATAACCCTCTCAACTTTTTAGCACATGCTATGTGGGTGAAATGATGATACCACGCCAAGTTTCAATCATTTCAGAGTTCATTTGTGGTGCTTTTTAATTTCAGTGTCATTTAGCTCAAAACAATTCATTAAATGCATGAAAAATAGCAAATGAAGTTAGATAGGGTTGAAATTTTAGGATGTGGCTTCTAATGGTCCATATTGAATGCACAAAATGTCTGGAGTTGAAATAAGTTAAAAAAATAGAAATCCTTTTGTAACAGACGAGTTTTCGGCCGAAACCCTGATACTTCGAAAGAGATTGTCCATTTTGTACACGAAGTGCATCCAGTTTTTGCCGTAACCCTCTCAACATTTTAGCACATGCTATGTGGGTGAAATGATGATACCATGCCAAGTTTCAACCATTTCAGAGTTCATTTGTGGTGCTTTTTAATTTCAGGGTCATTTAGCTCAAAACAATTCATTAAATGCATGAAAAATAGCAAATGAAGTTAGATAGGGTTGAAATTTTAGGATGTGGCTTCTAATGGTTCATAGTGAATGCACAAAATGTCTGGAGTTGAAATAAGTTAAAAAAATTGAAATCCTTTTGTAACAAACGAGTTTTCGTCCGAAACCCTTATACTTCGAAAGAGATTGTCCATTTTGTACACGAAGTGCATCCAGTTTTTGCCGTATCCCTCTCAAATTTTTAGCACATGCTATCTGGGTGAAATGATGATACCATGCCAAGTTTCAACCATTTCAGAGCTCATGTGTGGTGCTTTTTAATTTCAGGGTCATTTAGCTCAAAACAATTCATTAAATGCATGAAAAATAGCAAATGAAGTTAGATAGGGTTGAAATTTTAGGATGTGGCTTCTAATGGTTCATATTGAATGCACAAAATGTCTGGAGTTGAAATAAGTTAAAAAAATTGTAATCCTTTTGTAACAGACGAGTTTTCGGCCGAAACCCTGATACTTCGAAAGAGATTGTCCATTTTGTACACGAAGTGCATCCAGTTTTTGCCGTAACCCTCTCAACTTTTTAGCACATGCTATGTGGCTGAAATGATGATACCATGCCAAGTTTCAACCATTTCAGAGTTCATTTGTGGTGCTTTTTAATTTCAGGGTCATTTAGCTCAAAACAATTCATTAAATGCATGAAAAATAGCAAATGAAGCTAGATAGGGTTGAAATTTTAGGATGTGGCTTCTAATGGTTCATAGTGAATGCAAAAAATTTCTGGCGTTGAAATGAGTTAAAAAAATTGAAATCCTTTTGTAACAGACGAGTTTTCGGCCGAAACCCTGATACTTCGAAAGAGATTGTCCATTTTGTACACGAAGTGCATCCTGTTTTTGCCATAACCCTCTCAACTTTTTAGCACATGCTATGTGGGTGAAATGATGATACCACGCCAAGTTTCAATCATTTCAGAGTTCATTTGTGGTGCTTTTTAATTTCAGTGTCATTTAGCTCAAAACAATTCATTAAATGCATGAAAAATAGCAAATGAAGTTAGATAGGGTTGAAATTTTAGGATGTGGCTTCTAATGGTCCATATTGAATGCACAAAATGTCTGGAGTTGAAATAAGTTAAAAAAATTGAAATCCTTTTGTAACAGACGAGTTTTCGGCCGAAACCCTGATACTTCGAAAGAGATTGTCCATTTTGTACACGAAGTGCATCCAGTTTTTGCCGTAACCCTCTCAACTTTTTAGCACATGCTATGTGGGTGAAATGATGATACCATGCCAAGTTTCAACCATTTCAGAGTTCATTTGTGGTGCTTTTTAATTTCAGGGTCATTTAGCTCAAAACAATTCATTAAATGCATGAAAAATAGCAAATGAAGTTAGATAGGGTTGAAATTTTAGGATGTGGCTTCTAATGGTTCATAGTGAATGCACAAAATGTCTGGAGTTGAAATAAGTTAAAAAAATTGAAATCCTTTTGTAACAAACGAGTTTTCGTCCGAAACCCTTATACTTCGAAAGAGATTGTCCATTTTGTACACGAAGTGCATCCAGTTTTTGCCGTAACCCTCTCAAATTTTTAGCACATGCTATCTGGGTGAAATGATGATACCATGCCAAGTTTCAACCATTTCAGAGCTCATGTGTGGTGCTTTTTAATTTCAGGGTCATTTAGCTCAAAACAATTCATTAAATGCATGAAAAATAGCAAATGAAGTTAGATAGGGTTGAAATTTTAGGATGTGGCTTCTAATGGTTCATATTGAATGCACAAAATGTCTGGAGTTGAAATAAGTTAAAAAAATTGTAATCCTTTTGTAACAGACGAGTTTTCGGCCGAAACCCTGATACTTCGAAAGAGATTGTCCATTTTGTACACGAAGTGCATCCAGTTTTTGCCGTAACCCTCTCAACTTTTTAGCACATGCTATGTGGCTGAAATGATGATACCATGCCAAGTTTCAACCATTTCAGAGTTCATTTGTGGTGCTTTTTAATTTCAGGGTCATTTAGCTCAAAACAATTCATTAAATGCATGAAAAATAGCAAATGAAGCTAGATAGGGTTGAAATTTTAGGATGTGGCTTCTAATGGTTCATAGTGAATGCAAAAAATTTCTGGCGTTGAAATGAGTTAAAAAAATTGAAATCCTTTTGTAACAGACGAGTTTTCGGCCGAAACCCTGATACTTCGAAAGAGATTGTCCATTTTGTACACGAAGTGCATCCTGTTTTTGCCATAACCCTCTCAACTTTTTAGCACATGCTATGTGGGTGAAATGATGATACCACGCCAAGTTTCAATCATTTCAGAGTTCATTTGTGGTGCTTTTTAATTTCAGTGTCATTTAGCTCAAAACAATTCATTAAATGCATGAAAAATAGCAAATGAAGTTAGATAGGGTTAAAATTTTAGGATGTGGCTTCTAATGGTCCATATTGAATGCACAAAATGTCTGGAGTTGAAATAAGTTAAAAAAATTGAAATCCTTTTGTAACAGACGAGTTTTCGGCCGAAACCCTGATACTTCGAAAGAGATTGTCCATTTTGTACACGAAGTGCATCCAGTTTTTGCCGTAACCCTCTCAACTTTTTAGCACATGCTATGTGGGTGAAATGATGATACCATGCCAAGTTTCAACCATTTCAGAGTTCATTTGTGGTGCTTTTTAATTTCAGGGTCATTTAGCTCAAAACAATTCATTAAATGCATGAAAAATAGCAAATGAAGTTAGATAGGGTTGAAATTTTAGGATGTGGCTTCTAATGGTTCATAGTGAATGCACAAAATGTCTGGAGTTGAAATAAGTTAAAAAAATTGAAATCCTTTTGTAACAAACGAGTTTTCGTCCGAAACCCTTATACTTCGAAAGAGATTGTCCATTTTGTACACGAAGTGCATCCAGTTTTTGCCGTAACCCTCTCAAATTTTTAGCACATGCTATCTGGGTGAAATGATGATACCATGCCAAGTTTCAACCATTTCAGAGCTCATGTGTGGTGCTTTTTAATTTCAGGGTCATTTAGCTCAAAACAATTAATTAAATGCATGAAAAATAGCAAATGAAGTTAGATAGGGTTGAAATTTTAGGATGTGGCTTATAATGGTTCATATTGAATGCACAAAATGTCTGGAGTTGAAATAAGTTAAAAAAATTGAAATACTTTTGTAACAGACGAGTTTTCGGCCGAAACCGTGATACTTCGAAAGAGATTGTCCATTTTGTACACGAAGTGCATCCAGTTTTTGCCGTAACCCTCTCAACTTTTTAGCACATGCTATGTGGGTGAAATGATGATACCATGCCAAGTTTCAACCATTTCAGAGTTCATTTGTGGTGCTTTTTAATTTCAGGGTCATTTAGCTCAAAACAATTCATTAAATGCATGAAAAATAGCAAATGAAGCTAGATAGGGTTGAAATTTTAGGATGTGGCTTCTAATGGTTTATAGTGAATGCACAAAATTTCTGGCGTTGAAATAAGTTAAAAAAAATGAAATCCTTTTGTAACACACGAGTTTTCGTCCGAAACCCTGATACTTCGAAGGAGATTGTCCATTTTGTACACGAAGTCCATCCAGTTTTTGCCGTAACCCTCTCAACTTTTTAGCACATGCTATGTGGGTGAAATGATGATTCCACGCCAAGTTTCAACCATTTCAGAGTTCATTTGTGGTGCTTTTTAATTTCACGGTCATTTAGCTCAAAACAATTCATTAAATGCATGAAAAATAGCAAATGAAGTTAGATAGGGTTGAAATTTTAGGATGTGGCTTCTAATGGTTCATATTGAATGCACAGGAAGTCTGGAGTTGAAATAAGATAAAAAAATTGAAATCCTTTTGTAACAGACGAGTTTTCGTCCGAAACCCTGATACTTCGAAAGAGATTGTCCATTTTGTACACGAAGTGCATCCAGTTTTTAGCGTAACCCTCTCAACTTTTTAGCACATGCTATGTGGGTGAAATGATGATACTATGCCAAGTTTCAACCATTTCAGGGTTCATTTCTGGTGCTTTTTAATTTCAGGGTCATTTAGCTCAAAACAATTCATTAAATGCATGAAAAATAGCAAATGAAGTTAGATAGGGTTCAAATTTTCGGATGTGGCTTCTAATGGTTCATATTGAATGCACAAAATGTCTGGAGTTGAAATAAGTTAAAAAAATTGAAATCCTTTTGTAACAGACGAGTTTTCGTCCGAAACCCTGATACTTCGAAAAAGATTGTCCATTTTGTACACGAAGTGCATCCAGTTTTTACCGTAACCCTCTCAACTTTTTAGCGCATGCTATGTGAGTGAAATGATGATACCATACCAAGTTTCAACCATTTCAGAGTTCATTTGTGGTGCTTTTTAATTTCAGGGTCATTTAGCTCAAAACAATTCATTAAATGCATGAAAAATAGCAAATGAAGTTAGATAGGGTTGAAATTTTAGGATGTGCCTTGTAATGGTTCATATTGAATGCACAGGAAGTCTGGAGTTGAAATAAGTTAAAAAAATTGAAATCCTTTTGTAACAGACGAGTTTTCGTCCGAAACCTGATACTTCGAAAGAGATTGTCCATTTTGTACACGAAGTGCATCCAGTTTTTGCCGTAACCCTCTCAACTTTTTAGCACATGCTATGTGGGTGAAATGATGATACCATGCCAAGTTTCAACCATTTCAGGGTTCATTTCTGGTGCTTTTTAATTTCAGGGTCATTTAGCTCAAAACAATTCATTAAATGCATGAAAAATAGCGAATGAAGTTAGATAGGGTTCAAATTTTAGGATGTGGCTTCTAATGGTTCATATTGAATGCACAAAATGTCTGGAGTTGAAATAAGTTAAAAAATTTGAAATTCTTTTGTAACAGACGAGTTTTCGGCCGAAACCCTCATACTTCGAAAGAGATTGTCCATTTTGTACACGAAGTGCATCCAGTTTTTGCCATAACCCTCTCAACTTTTTAGCACATGCTATGTGGGTGAAATGATGATACCATGCCAAGTTTCAATCATTTCAGAGTTCATTTGTGGTGCTTTTTAATTTCAGGGTCATTTAGCTCAAAATAATTCATTAAATGCATGAAAAATAGCAAATGAAGTTAGATAGGGTTGAAATTTTAGGATGTGGCTTATAATGGTTCATATTGAATGCACAGGAAGTCTGGAGTTGAAATAAGTTAAAAAAATTGAAATCCTTTTGTAAAAGACGAGTTTTCGTCCGAAACCCTGATACTTCGAAAGAGATTGTCCATTTTGTACACGAAGTGCATCCAGTTTTTGTCGTAACCCTCTCAACTTTTTAGCACATGCTATGTGGGTGAAATGATGATACCATGCCAAGTTTCAACCATTTCAGAGTTCATTTGTGGTGCTTTTTAATTTCATGGTCGTTTAGCTCAAAACAATTCATTACATGCATGAAAAATAGCAAATGAAGTTAGATAGGGTTGAAATTTTAGGATGTGGCTTCTAATGGTTCATATTGAATGCACAAAAAGTCTGGAGTTGAAATAAGTTAAAAAAATTGAAATCCTTTTGTAACAGACGAGTTTTCGTCCGAAACCCTGATACATCGAAAGAGATTGTCCATTTTGTACACGAAGTGCATCCAGTTTTTGCCGTAACCCTCTCAACTTTTTAGCACATGCTATGTGCGTGAAATGATGATACTTTGCCAAGTTTCAACCATTTCAGAGTTCATGTGTGGTGCTTTTTAATTTCAGGGTCATTTAGCTCAAAACAATTCATTAAATGCATGAAAAATAGCAAATGAAGTTAGATAGGGTTGAAATTTTAGGATGTGGCTTCTAATGGTTCATATTAAATGCACAAAAAGTCTGGAGTTGAAATAAGTTAAAAAAATTGAAATCCTTTTGTAACAGAGGAGTTTTCGTCCGAAACCCTGATACTTTGAAAGAGATTGTCCATTTTGTACACGAAGTGCATCCAGTTTTTGCTGTAACCCTCTCAAATTTTTAGCACATGCTATCTGGGTGAAATGATGATACCATGCCAAGTTTCAACCATTTCAGAGCTCATGTCTGGTGCTTTTTAATTTCAGGGTCATTTAGCTCAAAACAATTCATTAAATGCATGAAAAATAGCAAATGAAGTTAGATAGGGTTGAAATTTTAGGATGTGGCTTCTAATGGTTCATATTGAATGCACAAAAATTCTGGAGTTGAAATAAGTTAAAAAAATTGAAATCCTTTTGTAACAGAGGAGTTTTCGTCCGAAACCCTGATACTTCGAAAGAGATTGTCCATTTTGTACACGAAGTGCATCCAGTTTTTGCCGTAACCCTCTCAACTTTTTAGCACATGCTATGTGGGTGAAATGATGATACCATGCCAAGTTTCAACCATTTCAGAGTTCATTTGTGGTGCTTTTTAATTTCAGGGTCATTTAGCTCAAAACAATTCATTAAATGCATGAAAAATAGCAAATGAAGCTAGATAGGGTTGAAATTTTAGGATGTGGCTTCTAATGGTTCATATTGAATGCACAAAAAGTCTGGAGTTGATATAAGTTAAAAAAAATTGAAATCCTTTTGTAACAGACGAGTTTTCGTCCGAAACCCTGATACATCGAAAGAGATTGTCCATTTTGTACACGAAGTGCATCCAGTTTTTGCCGTAACCCTCTCAACTTTTTAGCACATGCTATGTGGGTGAAATGATGATACCATGCCAAGTTTCAACCATTTCAGAGTTCATGTGTGGTGCTTTTTAATTTCAGGGTCATTTAGCTCAAAACAATTCATTAAATGCATGAAAAATAGCAAATGAAGTTAGATAGGGTTGAAATTTTAGGATGTGGCTTCTAATGGTTCATAGTGAATGCACAAAATGTCTGGAGTTGAAATAAGTTTAAAAAATTGAAATCCTTTTGTAACAAACGAGTTTTCGTCCGAAACCCTGATACTTCGAAAGAGATTGTCCATTTTGTACACGAAGTGCATCCAATTTTTTCCGTAACCCTCTCAACTTTTTAGCACATGCTATGTGGGTGAAATGATGATACCATGCCAAGTTTCAACCATTTCAGAGTTCATTTGTGGTGCTTTTTAATTTCATGGTCATTTAGCTCAAAACAATTCATTAAATGCATGACAAATTGCAAATGAAGTTAGGTAGGGTTGAAATTTTAGGATGTGGCTTCTAATGGTTCATATTGAATGCACAGGAAGTCTGGAGTTGAAATAAGTTAAAAAAAATTGAAATCCTTTTGTAACAGAGGAGTTTTCGTCCGAAACCCTGATACTTCGAAAGAGATTGTCCATTTTGTACACGAAGTGCATCCAGTTTTTGCCGTAACCCTCTCAACTTTTTAGCACATGCTATGTGGGTGAAATGATGATACCACGCCAAGTTTCAATCATTTCAGAGTTCATTTGTGGTGCTTTTTAATTTCAGGGTCATTTAGCTCAAAACAATTCATTAAATGCATGAAAAATAGCAAATGAAGTTAGATAGGGTTGAAATTTTAGGATGTGGCCTCTAATGGTTCATATTGAATGCACAAAATGTCTGGAGTTGAAATAAGTTAAAAAAATTGAAATACTTTTGTAACAGACGAGTTTTCGGCCGAAACCCTGATACTTCGAAAGAGATTGTCCATTTTGTACATGAAGTGCATCCAGTTTTTGCCGTAACCCTCTCAAATTTTTAGCACATGCTATGTGGGTGAAATGATGATACCATGCCAAGTTTCAACCATTTCAGAGCTCATTTGTGGTGCTTTTTAATTTCAGGGTCATTTCACTCAAAACAATTCATTAAATGCATGAAAAATAGCAAATGAAGTTAGATAGGGTTGAAATTTTAGGATGTGGCTTCTAAAGGTTCATAGTGAGTGCACAAAATGTCTGGAGTTGAAATAAGTTAAAAAAATTGAAATCCTTTTGTAACAAACGAGTTTTCGGGCGAAACCCTGATACTTCGAAAGAGATTGTCCATTTTGTACACGAAGTGCATCCAGTTTTTGCTGTAACCCTCTCAACTTTTTAGCACATGCTATGTGGGTGAAATGATGATACCATGCCAAGTTTCAACCATTTCAGGGTTCATTTGTTGTGCTTTTTAATTTCAGGGTCATTTAGCTCAAAACAATTCATTAAATGCATGAAAAATAGCAAATGAAGTTAGATAGGGTTGAAATTTTAGGATGTGGCTTCCAATGGTTCATATTGAATGCACAAAATGTCTGGATTTGAAATAAGTTAAAAAATTTGAAATTCTTTTGTAACAGACGAGTTTTCGGCCGAAACCCTCATACTTCGAAAGAGATTGTCCATTTTGTACAC
Organism: Elymus sibiricus; assembly: GCA_039707655.1. NCBI lineage: Eukaryota > Viridiplantae > Streptophyta > Magnoliopsida > Poales > Poaceae > Elymus > Elymus sibiricus. The sequence continues at coordinate 377,351,369 of CM077663.1, read as the reverse complement.
GAAGTGCATCCAGTTTTGGCCATAACCCTCTCAACTTTTTAACACATGCTATGTGGGTGAAATGATGATACCATGCCAAGTTTCAATCATTTCAGAGTTCATTTGTGCTGCTTTTTAATTTCAGGGTCATTTAGCTCAAAACAATTCATTAAATGCATGAAAAATAGCAAATGAAGTTAGATAGGGTTGAAATTTTAGGATGTGGCTTATAATGGTTCATATTGAATGCACAGGAAGTCTGGAGTTGAAATAAGTTAAAAAAATTGAAATCCTTTTGTAACAGACGAGTTTTCGTCCGAAACCCTGATACTTCGAAAGAGATTGTCCATTTTGTACACGAAGCGCATCCAGTTTTTGTCGTAACCGTCTCAACTTTTTAGCACATGCTATGTGGGTGAAATGATGATACCATGCCAAGTTTCAACCATTTCAGAGTTCATTTGTGGTGATTTTTAATTTCAGGGTCATTTAGCTCAAAACAATTCATTAAATGCATGAAAAATAGCAAATGAAGTTAGATAGGGTTGAAATTTTAGGATGTGGCGTCTAATGGTTCATAGTGAATGCACAAAATGTCTGGAGTTGAAATAAGTTAAAAAAATTGAAATCCTTTTGTAATAAACGAGTTTTCGTCCGAAAGCCTGATACTTCGAAAGAGATTGTCCATTTTGTACACGAAGTGCATCCAGTTTTTGCCGTAACCCTCTCAACTTTTTAGCGCACGCTATGTGGGTGAAATGATGATACCATGCCAAGTTTCAACCATTTCAGAGTTCATTTGTGGTGCTTTTTAATTTCAGGGTCATTTAGCTCAAAACAATTCATTAAATGCATGAAAAATAGCAAATGAAGTTAGATAGGGTTGAAATTTTAGGATGTGGCTTCTAATGGTTCATATTGAATGCACAGGAAGTCTGGAGTTGAAATAAGTTAAAAAAATTGAAATCCTTTTGTAACAGACGAGTTTTCGTCTGAAACCCTGATACTTTGAAAGAGATTGTCCATTTTGTATACGAAGTGCATCCAGTTTTTGCCGTAACCCTCTCAACTTTTTAGCACATGCTATGTGGGTGAAATGATGATACCATGCCAAGTTTCCACCATTTCAGGGTTCATTTGTGGTGCTTTTTAATTTCAGGGTCATTTAGCTCAAAACAATTCATTAAATGCATGAAAAATAGCAAATGAAGTTAGATAGGGTTGAAATTTTAGGATGTGGCTTCTAATGGTTCATATTGAATGCACAAAATGTCTGGAGTTGACATAAGTTAAAAAATTTGAAATGCTTTTGTAACAGACGAGTTTTCGGCCGAAACCCTCATACTTCGAAAGAGATTGTCCATTTTGTACACGAAGTGCATCCAGTTTTAGCCATAACCCTCTCAACTTTTTAGCACATGCTATGTGGGTGAAATGATGATACCATGCCAAGTTTCAATCATTTCAGAGTTCATTTGTGGTGCTTTTTAATTTCAGGGTCATTTAGCTCAAAACAATTCATTAAATGCATGAAAAATAGCAAATGAAGTTAGATAGGGTTGAAATTTTAGGATGTGGCTTATAATGGTTCATATTGAATGCACAAAAAGTCTGGAGTTGAAATAAGTTAAAAAAAATTGAAATCCTTTTGTAACAGACGAGTTTTCGTCCGAAACACTGATACTTCGAAAGAGATTGTCCATTTTGTACACGAAGTGTATCCAGTTTTTGCCGTAACCCTCTCAACTTTTTAGCACATGCTATGTGGTTGAAATGATGATACCATGCCAAGTTTCAACTATTTCAGGGTTCATTTGTGGTGCTTTTTAATTTCAGGGTCATTTAGCTCAAAACAATTCATTAAATGCATGAAAAATAGCAAATGAAGTTAGATAGGGTTGAAATTTTAGGATGTGGCTTCTAATGGTTCATATTGAATGCACAAAATGTCTAGAGTTGAAATAAGTTAAAAAATTTGAAATCCTTTTGTAACAGACGAGTTTTCGGCCGAAACCCTCATACTTCTAAAGAGATTGTCCATTTTGTACACGAAGTGCATCCTGTTTTTGCCATAACCCTCTCAACTTTTTAGCACATGCTATGTGGGTGAAATGATGATACCATGCCAAGTTTCAATCATTTCAGAGTTCATTTGTGCTGCTTTTTAATTTCAGGGTCATTTAGCTCAAAACAATTCATTAAATGCATGAAAAATAGCAAATGAAGTTAGATAGGGTTGAAATTTTAGGATGTGGCTTATAATGGTTCATATTGAACGCACAGGAAGTCTGGAGTTGAAATAAGTTAAAAAAATTGAAATCCTTTTGTAACAGACGAGTTTTCGTCCGAAACCCTGATACTTCGAAAGAGATTGTCCATTTTGTACACGAAGTGCATCCAGTTTTTGTCGTAACCCTCTCAACTTTTTAGCACATGCTATGTGGGTGAAATGATGATACCACGCCAAGTTTCAACCATTTCAGAGTTCATTTGTGGTGCTTTTTAATTTCAGGGTCATTTAGCTCAAAACAACTCATTAAATGCACGAAAAATAGCAAATGAAGTTAGATAGGGTTGAAATTTTAGGATGTGGCTTCTATTGGTTCATATTGAATGCACAGGAAGTCTGGAGTTGAAATAAGTTAAAAAAATTGAAATCCTTTTGTAACACACGAGTTTTTGTTCGAAACCCTGACACTTCGAAAGAGATTGTCCATTTTGTACACGAAGGGCATCCAGTTTTTGCCGTAACCCTCTCAACTTTTTAGCACATGCTATGTGGGTGAAATGATGCTACCATGCCAAGTTTCAACCATTTCAGGGTTCATTTCTGGTGCTTTTTAATTTCAGGGTCATTTAGCTCAAAACAATTCATTAAATGCATGAAAAATAGCAAATGAAGTTAGATAGGGTTGAAATTTTAGGATGTGGCTTCTAATGGTTCATATTGAATGCACAAAATGTCTGGTGTTGAAATAAGTTAACAAAATTGAAATCCTTTTGTAATAAACGAGTTTTCGTCCGAAACCCTGATACTTCGAAAGAGATTGTCCATTTTGTACACGAAGCGCATCCAGTTTTTGTCGTAACCGTCTCAACTTTTTAGCACATGCTATGTGGGTGAAATGATGATACCATGCCAAGTTTCAACCATTTCAGAGTTCATTTGTGGTGATTTTTAATTTCAGGGTCATTTAGCTCAAAACAATTCATTAAATGCATGAAAAATAGCAAATGAAGTTAGATAGGGTTGAAATTTTAGGATGTGGCGTCTAATGGTTCATAGTGAATGCACAAAATGTCTGGAGTTGAAATAAGTTAAAAAAATTGAAATACTTTTGTAACAGACGAGTTTTCGGCCGAAACCCTGATACTTCGAAAGAGATTGTCCATTTTGTACATGAAGTGCATCCAGTTTTTGCCGTAACCCTCTCAAATTTTTAGCACATGCTATGTGGGTGAAATGATGATACCATGCCAAGTTTCAACCATTTCAGAGCTCATTTGTGGTGCTTTTTAATTTCAGGGTCATTTCACTCAAAACAATTCATTAAATGCATGAAAAATAGCAAATGAAGTTAGATAGGGTTGAAATTTTAGGATGTGGCTTCTAAAGGTTCATAGTGAGTGCACAAAATGTCTGGAGTTGAAATAAGTTAAAAAAATTGAAATCCTTTTGTAACAAACGAGTTTTCGGGCGAAACCCTGATACTTCGAAAGAGATTGTCCATTTTGTACACGAAGTGCATCCAGTTTTTGCTGTAACCCTCTCAACTTTTTAGCACATGCTATGTGGGTGAAATGATGATACCATGCCAAGTTTCAACCATTTCAGGGTTCATTTGTTGTGCTTTTTAATTTCAGGGTCATTTAGCTCAAAACAATTCATTAAATGCATGAAAAATAGCAAATGAAGTTAGATAGGGTTGAAATTTTAGGATGTGGCTTCTAATGGTTCATATTGAATGCACAAAATGTCTGGATTTGAAATAAGTTAAAAAATTTGAAATTCTTTTGTAACAGACGAGTTTTCGGCCGAAACCCTCATACTTCGAAAGAGATTGTCCATTTTGTACACGAAGTGCATCCAGTTTTGGCCATAACCCTCTCAACTTTTTAACACATGCTATGTGTGTGAAATGATGATACCATGCCAAGTTTCAATCATTTCAGAGTTCATTTGTGCTGCTTTTTAATTTCAGGGTCATTTAGCTCAAAACAATTCATTAAATGCATGAAAAATAGCAAATGAAGTTAGATAGGGTTGAAATTTTAGGATGTGGCTTATAATGGTTCATATTGAATGCACAGGAAGTCTGGAGTTGAAATAAGTTAAAAAAATTGAAATCCTTTTGTAACAGACGAGTTTTCGTCCGAAACCCTGATACTTCGAAAGAGATTGTCCATTTTGTACACGAAGCGCATCCAGTTTTTGTCGTAACCGTCTCAACTTTTTAGCACATGCTATGTGGGTGAAATGATGATACCATGCCAAGTTTCAACCATTTCAGAGTTCATTTGTGGTGATTTTTAATTTCAGGGTCATTTAGCTCAAAACAATTCATTAAATGCATGAAAAATAGCAAATGAAGTTAGATAGGGTTGAAATTTTAGGATGTGGCGTCTAATGGTTCATAGTGAATGCACAAAATGTCTGGAGTTGAAATAAGTTAAAAAAATTGAAATCCTTTTGTAATAAACGAGTTTTCGTCCGAAAGCCTGATACTTCGAAAGAGATTGTCCATTTTGTACACGAAGTGCATCCAGTTTTTGCCGTAACCCTCTCAACTTTTTAGCGCATGCTATGTGGGTGAAATGATGATACCATGCCAAGTTTCAACCATTTCAGAGTTCATTTGTGGTGCTTTTTAATTTCAGGGTCATTTAGCTCAAAACAATTCATTAAATGCATGAAAAATAGCAAATGAAGTTAGATAGGGTTGAAATTTTAGGATGTGGCTTCTAATGGTTCATATTGAATGCACAGGAAGTCTGGAGTTGAAATAAGTTAAAAAATTGAAATCCTTTTGTAACAGACGAGTTTTCGTCTGAAACCCTGATACTTTGAAAGAGATTGTCCATTTTGTATACGAAGTGCATCCAGTTTTTGCCGTAACCCTCTCAACTTTTTAGCACATGCTATGTGGGTGAAATGATGATACCATGCCAAGTTTCCACCATTTCAGGGTTCATTTGTGGTGCTTTTTAATTTCAGGGTCATTTAGCTCAAAACAATTCATTAAATGCATGAAAAATAGCAAATGAAGTTAGATAGGGTTGAAATTTTAGGATGTGGCTTCTAATGGTTCATATTGAATGCACAAAATGTCTGGAGTTGACATAAGTTAAAAAATTTGAAATGCTTTTGTAACAGACGAGTTTTCGGCCGAAACCCTCATACTTCGAAAGAGATTGTCCATTTTGTACACGAAGTGCATCCAGTTTTATCCATAACCCTCTCAACTTTTTAGCACATGCTATGTGGGTGAAATGATGATACCATGCCAAGTTTCAACCATTTCAGAGTTCATTTGTGGTGATTTTTAATTTCAGGGTCATTTAGCTCAAAACAATTCATTAAATGCATGAAAAATAGCAAATGAAGTTAGATAGGGTTGAAATTTTAGGATGTGGCGTCTAATGGTTCATAGTGAATGCACAAAATGTCTGGAGTTGAAATAAGTTAAAAAAATTGAAATACTTTTGTAACAGACGAGTTTTCGTCCGAAACACTGATACTTCGAAAGAGATTGTCCATTTTGTACACGAAGTGCATCCAGTTTTTGCCGTAACCCTCTCAACTTTTTAGCACATGCTATGTGGTTGAAATGATGATACCATGCCAAGTTTCAACTATTTCAGGGTTCATTTGTGGTGCTTTTTAATTTCAGGGTCATTTAGCTCAAAACAATTCATTAAATGCATGAAAAATAGCAAATGAAGTTAGATAGGGTTGAAATTTTAGGATGTGGCTTCTAATGGTTCATATTGAATGCACAAAATGTCTGGAGTTGAAATAAGTTAAAAAATTTGAAATCCTTTTGTAACAGACGAGTTTTCGGCCGAAACCCTCATACTTCTAAAGAGATTGTCCATTTTGTACACGAAGTGCATCCTGTTTTTGCCATAACCCTCTCAACTTTTTAGCACATGCTATGTGGGTGAAATGATGATACCATGCCAAGTTTCAATCATTTCAGAGTTCATTTGTGCTGCTTTTTAATTTCAGGGTCATTTAGCTCAAAACAATTCATTAAATGCATGAAAAATAGCAAATGAAGTTAGATAGGGTTGAAATTTTAGGATGTGGCTTATAATGGTTCATATTGAACGCACAGGAAGTCTGGAGTTGAAATAAGTTAAAAAAATTGAAATCCTTTTGTAACAGACGAGTTTTCGTCCGAAACCCTCATACTTCGAAAGAGATTGTCCATTTTGTACACGAAGTGCATCCAGTTTTTGTCGTAACCCTCTCAACTTTTTAGCACATGCTATGTGGGTGAAATGATGATACCACGCCAAGTTTCAACCATTTCAGAGTTCATTTGTGGTGCTTTTTAATTTCAGGGTCATTTAGCTCAAAACAACTCATTAAATGCATGAAAAATAGCAAATGAAGTTAGATAGGGTTGAAATTTTAGGATGTGGCTTCTAATGGTTCATATTGAATGCACAGGAAGTCTGGAGTTGAAATAAGTTAAAAAAATTGAAATCCTTTTGTAACACACGAGTTTTTGTTCGAAACCCTGACACTTCGAAAGAGATTGTCCATTTTGTACACGAAGGGCATCCAGTTTTTGCCGTAACCCTCTCAACTTTTTAGCACATGCTATGTGGGTGAAATGATGCTACCATGCCAAGTTTCAACCATTTCAGGGTTCATTTCTGGTGCTTTTTAATTTCAGGGTCATTTAGCTCAAAACAATTCATTAAATGCATGAAAAATAGCAAATGAAGTTAGATAGGGTTGAAATTTTAGGATGTGGCTTATAATGGTTCATATTGAATGCACAGGAAGTCTGGAGTTGAAATAAGTTAAAAAAATTGAAATCCTTTTGTAACAGACGAGTTTTCGTCCGAAACCCTGATACTTCGAAAGAGATTGTCCATTTTGTACACGAAGCGCATCCAGTTTTTGTCGTAACCGTCTCAACTTTTTAGCACATGCTATGTGGGTGAAATGATGATACCATGCCAAGTTTCAACCATTTCAGAGTTCATTTGTGGTGATTTTTCATTTCAGGGTCATTTAGCTCAAAACAATTCATTAAATGCATGAAAAATAGCAAATGAAGTTAGATAGGGTTGAAATTTTAGGATGTGGCGTCTAATGGTTCATAGTGAATGCACAAAATGTCTGGAGTTGAAATAAGTTAAAAAAATTGAAATCCTTTTGTAATAAACGAGTTTTCGTCCGAAAGTCTGATACTTCGAAAGAGATTGTCCATTTTGTACACGAAGTGCATCCAGTTTTTGCCGTAACCCTCTCAACTTTTTAGCGCATGCTATGTGGGTGAAATGATGATACCATGCCAAGTTTCAACCATTTCAGAGTTCATTTGTGGTGCTTTTTAATTTCAGGGTCATTTAGCTCAAAACAATTCATTAAATGCATGAAAAATAGCAAATGAAGTTAGATAGGGTTGAAATTTTAGGATGTGGCTTCTAATGGTTCATATTGAATGCACAGGAAGTCTGGAGTTGAAATAAGTTAAAAAAATTGAAATCCTTTTGTAACAGACGAGTTTTCGTCTGAAACCCTGATACTTTGAAAGAGATTGTCCATTTTGTATACGAAGTGCATCCAGTTTTTGCCGTAACCCTCTCAACTTTTTAGCACATGCTATGTGGGTGAAATGATGATACCATGCCAAGTTTCCACCATTTCAGGGTTCATTTGTGGTGCTTTTTAATTTCAGGGTCATTTAGCTCAAAACAATTCATTAAATGCATGAAAAATAGCAAATGAAGTTAGATAGGGTTGAAATTTTAGGATGTGGCTTCTAATGGTTCATATTGAATGCACAAAATGTCTGGAGTTGACATAAGTTAAAAAATTTGAAATGCTTTTGTAACAGACGAGTTTTCGGCCGAAACCCTCATACTTCGAAAGAGATTGTCCATTTTGTACACGAAGTGCATCCAGTTTTAGCCATAACCCTCTCAACTTTTTAGCACATGCTATGTGGGTGAAATGATGATACCATGCCAAGTTTCAATCATTTCAGAGTTCATTTGTGGTGCTTTTTAATTTCAGGGTCATTTAGCTCAAAACAATTCATTAAATGCATGAAAAATAGCAAATGAAGTTAGATAGGGTTGAAATTTTAGGATGTGGCTTATAATGGTTCATATTGAATGCACAAAAAGTCTGGAGTTGAAATAAGTTAAAAAAAATTGAAATCCTTTTGTAACAGACGAGTTTTCGTCCGAAACACTGATACTTCGAAAGAGATTGTCCATTTTGTACACGAAGTGCATCCAGTTTTTGCCGTAACCCTCTCAACTTTTTAGCACATGCTATGTGGTTGAAATGATGATACCATGCCAAGTTTCAACTATTTCAGGGTTCATTTGTGGTGCTTTTTAATTTCAGGGTCATTTAGCTCAAAACAATTCATTAAATGCATGAAAAATAGCAAATGAAGTTAGATAGGGTTGAAATTTTAGGATGTGGCTTCTAATGGTTCATATTGAATGCACAAAATGTCTGGAGTTGAAATAAGTTAAAAAATTTGAAATCCTTTTGTAACAGACGAGTTTTCGGCCGAAACCCTCATACTTCTAAAGAGATTGTCCATTTTGTACACGAAGTGCATCCTGTTTTTGCCATAACCCTCTCAACTTTTTAGCACATGCTATGTGGGTGAAATGATGATACCATGCCAAGTTTCAATCATTTCAGAGTTCATTTGTGCTGCTTTTTAATTTCAGGGTCATTTAGCTCAAAACAATTCATTAAATGCATGAAAAATAGCAAATGAAGTTAGATAGGGTTGAAATTTTAGGATGTGGCTTATAATGGTTCATATTGAACGCACAGGAAGTCTGGAGTTGAAATAAGTTAAAAAAATTGAAATCCTTTTGTAACAGACGAGTTTTCGTCCGAAACCCTGATACTTCGAAAGAGATTGTCCATTTTGTACACGAAGTGCATCCAGTTTTTGTCGTAACCCTCTCAACTTTTTAGCACATGCTATGTGGGTGAAATGATGATACCACGCCAAGTTTCAACCATTTCAGAGTTCATTTGTGGTGCTTTTTAATTTCAGGGTCATTTAGCTCAAAACAACTCATTAAATGCATGAAAAATAGCAAATGAAGTTAGATAGGGTTGAAATTTTAGGATGTGGCTTCTAATGGTTCATATTGAATGCACAGGAAGTCTGGAGTTGAAATAAGTTAAAAAAATTGAAATCCTTTTGTAACACACGAGTTTTTGTTCGAAACCCTGACACTTCGAAAGAGATTGTCCATTTTGTACACGAAGGGCATCCAGTTTTTGCCGTAACCCTCTCAACTTTTTAGCACATGCTATGTGGGTGAAATGATGCTACCATGCCAAGTTTCAACCATTTCAGGGTTCATTTCTGGTGCTTTTTAATTTCAGGGTCATTTAGCTCAAAACAATTCATTAAATGCATGAAAAATAGCAAATGAAGTTAGATAGGGTTGAAATTTTAGGATGTGGCTTCTAATGATTCATATTGAATGCACAAAATGTCTGGTGTTGAAATAAGTTAACAAAATTGAAATCCTTTTGTAATAAACGAGTTTTCGTCCGAAACCCTGATACTTCGAAAGAGATTGTCCATTTTGTACACGAAGCGCATCCAGTTTTTGTCGTAACCGTCTCAACTTTTTAGCACATGCTATGTGGGTGAAATGATGATACCATGCCAAGTTTCAACCATTTCAGAGTTCATTTGTGGTGATTTTTAATTTCAGGGTCATTTAGCTCAAAACAATTCATTAAATGCATGAAAAATAGCAAATGAAGTTAGATAGGGTTGAAATTTTAGGATGTGGCGTCTAATGGTTCATAGTGAATGCACAAAATGTCTGGAGTTGAAATAAGTTAAAAAAATTGAAATCCTTTTGTAATAAACGAGTTTTCGTCCGGAAGCCTGATACTTCGAAAGAGATTGTCCATTTTGTACACGAAGTGCAACCAGTTTTTGCCATAACCCTCTCAACTTTTTAGCGCATGCTATGTGGGTGAAATGATGATACCGTGCCAAGTTTCAACCATTTCAGAGTTCATTTGTGGTGCTTTTTAATTTCAGGGTCATTTAGCTCAAAACAATTCATTAAATGCATGAAAAATAGCAAATGAAGTTAGATAGGGTTGAAATTTTAGGATGTGGCTTCTAATGGTTCATATTGAATGCACAGGAAGTCTGGAGTTGAAATAAGTTAAAAAAATTGAAATCCTTTTGTAACAGACGAGTTTTCGTCTGAAACCCTGATACTTCGAAAGAGATTGTCCATTTTGTATACGAAGTGCATCCAGTTTTTGCCGTAACCCTCTCAACTTTTTAGCACATGCTATGTGGGTGAAATGATGATACCATGCCAAGTTTCCACCATTTCAGGGTTCATTTGTGGTGCTTTTTAATTTCAGGGTCATTTAGCTCAAAACAATTCATTAAATGCATGAAAAATAGCAAATGAAGTTAGATAGGGTTGAAATTTTAGGATGTGGCTTCTAATGGTTCATATTGAATGCACAAAATGTCTGGAGTTGACATAAGTTAAAAAATTTGAAATGCTTTTGTAACAGACGAGTTTTCGGCCGAAACGCTCATACTTCGAAAGAGATTGTCCATTTTGTACACGAAGTGCATCCAGTTTTAGCCATAACCCTCTCAACTTTTTAGCACATGCTATGTGGGTGAAATGATGATACCATGCCAAGTTTCAATCATTTCAGAGTTCATTTGTGGTGCTTTTTAATTTCAGGGTCATTTAGCTCAAAACAATTCATTAAATGCATGAAAAATAGCAAATGAAGTTAGATAGGGTTGAAATTTTAGGATGTGGCTTATAATGGTTCATATTGAATGCACAAAAAGTCTGGAGTTGAAATAAGTTAAAAAAAATTGAAATCCTTTTGTAACAGACGAGTTTTCGTCCGAAACACTGATACTTCGAAAGAGATTGTCCATTTTGTACACGAAGTGCATCCAGTTTTTGCCGTAACCCTCTCAACTTTTTAGCACATGCTATGTGGTTGAAATGATGATACCATGCCAAGTTTCAACTATTTCAGGGTTCATTTGTGGTGCTTTTTAATTTCAGGGTCATTTAGCTCAAAACAATTCATTAAATGCATGAAAAATAGCAAATGAAGTTAGATAGGGTTGAAATTTTAGGATGTGGCTTCTAATGGTTCATATTGAATGCACAAAATGTCTGGAGTTGAAATAAGTTAAAAAATTTGAAATCCTTTTGTAACAGACGAGTTTTCGGCCGAAACCCTCATACTTCTAAAGAGATTGTCCATTTTGTACACGAAGTGCATCCTGTTTTTGCCATAACCCTCTCAACTTTTTAGCACATGCTATGTGGGTGAAATGATGATACCATGCCAAGTTTCAATCATTTCAGAGTTCATTTGTGCTGCTTTTTAATTTCAGGGTCATTTAGCTCAAAACAATTCATTAAATGCATGAAAAATAGCAAATGAAGTTAGATAGGGTTGAAATTTTAGGATGTGGCTTATAATGGTTCATATTGAACGCACAGGAAGTCTGGAGTTGAAATAAGTTAAAAAAATTGAAATCCTTTTGTAACAGACGAGTTTTCGTCCGAAACCCTGATACTTCGAAAGAGATTGTCCATTTTGTACACGAAGTGCATCCAGTTTTTGTCGTAACCCTCTCAACTTTTTAGCACATGCTATGTGGGTGAAATGATGATACCACGCCAAGTTTCAACCATTTCAGAGTTCATTTGTGGTGCTTTTTAATTTCAGGGTCATTTAGCTCAAAACAACTCATTAAATGCATGAAAAATAGCAAATGAAGTTAGATAGGGTTGAAATTTTAGGATGTGGCTTCTAATGGTTCATATTGAATGCACAGGAAGTCTGGAGTTGAAATAAGTTAAAAAAATTGAAATCCTTTTGTAACACACGAGTTTTTGTTCGAAACCCTGACACTTCGAAAGAGATTGTCCATTTTGTACACGAAGGGCATCCAGTTTTTGCCGTAACCCTCTCAACTTTTTAGCACATGCTATGTGGGTGAAATGATGCTACCATGCCAAGTTTCAACCATTTCAGGGTTCATTTCTGGTGCTTTTTAATTTCAGGGTCATTTAGCTCAAAACAATTCATTAAATGCATGAAAAATAGCAAATGAAGTTAGATAGGGTTGAAATTTTAGGATGTGGCTTCTAATGATTCATATTGAATGCACAAAATGTCTGGTGTTGAAATAAGTTAACAAAATTGAAATCCTTTTGTAATAAACGAGTTTTCGTCCGAAACCCTGATACTTCGAAAGAGATTGTCCATTTTGTACACGAAGCGCATCCAGTTTTTGTCGTAACCGTCTCAACTTTTTAGCACATGCTATGTGGGTGAAATGATGATACCATGCCAAGTTTCAACCATTTCAGAGTTCATTTGTGGTGATTTTTAATTTCAGGGTCATTTAGCTCAAAACAATTCATTAAATGCATGAAAAATAGCAAATGAAGTTAGATAGGGTTGAAATTTTAGGATGTGGCGTCTAATGGTTCATAGTGAATGCACAAAATGTCTGGAGTTGAAATAAGTTAAAAAAATTGAAATCCTTTTGTAATAAACGAGTTTTCGTCCGGAAGCCTGATACTTCGAAAGAGATTGTCCATTTTGTACACGAAGTGCAACCAGTTTTTGCCATAACCCTCTCAACTTTTTAGCGCATGCTATGTGGGTGAAATGATGATACCGTGCCAAGTTTCAACCATTTCAGAGTTCATTTGTGGTGCTTTTTAATTTCAGGGTCATTTAGCTCAAAACAATTCATTAAATGCATGAAAAATAGCAAATGAAGTTAGATAGGGTTGAAATTTTAGGATGTGGCTTCTAATGGTTCATATTGAATGCACAGGAAGTCTGGAGTTGAAATAAGTTAAAAAAATTGAAATCCTTTTGTAACAGACGAGTTTTCGTCTGAAACCCTGATACTTCGAAAGAGATTGTCCATTTTGTATACGAAGTGCATCCAGTTTTTGCCGTAACCCTCTCAACTTTTTAGCACATGCTATGTGGGTGAAATGATGATACCATGCCAAGTTTCCACCATTTCAGGGTTCATTTGTGGTGCTTTTTAATTTCAGGGTCATTTAGCTCAAAACAATTCATTAAATGCATGAAAAATAGCAAATGAAGTTAGATAGGGTTGAAATTTTAGGATGTGGCTTCTAATGGTTCATATTGAATGCACAAAATGTCTGGAGTTGACATAAGTTAAAAAATTTGAAATGCTTTTGTAACAGACGAGTTTTCGGCCGAAACGCTCATACTTCGAAAGAGATTGTCCATTTTGTACACGAAGTGCATCCAGTTTTAGCCATAACCCTCTCAACTTTTTAGCACATGCTATGTGGGTGAAATGATGATACCATGCCAAGTTTCAATCATTTCAGAGTTCATTTGTGGTGCTTTTTAATTTCAGGGTCATTTAGCTCAAAACAATTCATTAAATGCATGAAAAATAGCAAATGAAGTTAGATAGGGTTGAAATTTTAGGATGTGGCTTATAATGGTTCATATTGAATGCACAAAAAGTCTGGAGTTGAAATAAGTTAAAAAAAATTGAAATCCTTTTGTAACAGACGAGTTTTCGTCCGAAACACTGATACTTCGAAAGAGATTGTCCATTTTGTACACGAAGTGCATCCAGTTTTTGCCGTAACCCTCTCAACTTTTTAGCACATGCTATGTGGTTGAAATGATGATACCATGCCAAGTTTCAACTATTTCAGGGTTCATTTGTGGTGCTTTTTAATTTCAGGGTCATTTAGCTCAAAACAATTCATTAAATGCATGAAAAATAGCAAATGAAGTTAGATAGGGTTGAAATTTTAGGATGTGGCTTCTAATGGTTCATATTGAATGCACAAAATGTCTGGAGTTGAAATAAGTTAAAAAATTTGAAATCCTTTTGTAACAGACGAGTTTTCGGCCGAAACCCTCATACTTCTAAAGAGATTGTCCATTTTGTACACGAAGTGCATCCTGTTTTTGCCATAACCCTCTCAACTTTTTAGCACATGCTATGTGGGTGAAATGATGATACCATGCCAAGTTTCAATCATTTCAGAGTTCATTTGTGCTGCTTTTTAATTTCAGGGTCATTTAGCTCAAAACAATTCATTAAATGCATGAAAAATAGCAAATGAAGTTAGATAGGGTTGAAATTTTAGGATGTGGCTTATAATGGTTCATATTGAACGCACAGGAAGTCTGGAGTTGAAATAAGTTAAAAAAATTGAAATCCTTTTGTAACAGACGAGTTTTCGTCCGAAACCCTGATACTTCGAAAGAGATTGTCCATTTTGTACACGAAGTGCATCCAGTTTTTGTCGTAACCCTCTCAACTTTTTAGCACATGCTATGTGGGTGAAATGATGATACCACGCCAAGTTTCAACCATTTCAGAGTTCATTTGTGGTGCTTTTTAATTTCAGGGTCATTTAGCTCAAAACAACTCATTAAATGCATGAAAAATAGCAAATGAAGTTAGATAGGGTTGAAATTTTAGGATGTGGCTTCTAATGGTTCATATTGAATGCACAGGAAGTCTGGAGTTGAAATAAGTTAAAAAAATTGAAATCCTTTTGTAACACACGAGTTTTTGTTCGAAACCCTGACACTTCGAAAGAGATTGTCCATTTTGTACACGAAGGGCATCCAGTTTTTGCCGTAACCCTCTCAACTTTTTAGCACATGCTATGTGGGTGAAATGATGATACCATGCCAAGTTTCAACCATTTCAGAGTTCATTTGTGGTGCTTTTTAATTTCAGGGTCATTTAGCTCAAAACAATTCATTAAATGCATGAAAAATAGCAAATGAAGTTAGATAGGGTTGAAATTTTAGGATGTGGCTTCTAATGGTTCATATTGAATGCACAGGAAGTCTGGAGTTGAAATAAGTTAAAAAAATTGAAATCCTTTTGTAACAGACGAGTTTTCGTCTGAAACCCTGATACTTCGAAAGAGATTGTCCATTTTGTATACGAAGTGCATCCAGTTTTTGCCGTAACCCTCTCAACTTTTTAGCACATGCTATGTGGGTGAAATGATGATACCATGCCAAGTTTCCACCATTTCAGGGTTCATTTGTGGTGCTTTTTAATTTCAGGGTCATTTAGCTCAAAACAATTCATTAAATGCATGAAAAATAGCAAATGAAGTTAGATAGGGTTGAAATTTTAGGATGTGGCTTCTAATGGTTCATATTGAATGCACAAAATGTCTGGAGTTGACATAAGTTAAAAAATTTGAAATGCTTTTGTAACAGACGAGTTTTCGGCCGAAACCCTCATACTTCGAAAGAGATTGTCCATTTTGTACACGAAGTGCATCCAGTTTTAGCCATAACCCTCTCAACTTTTTAGCACATGCTATGTGGGTGAAATGATGATACCATGCCAAGTTTCAATCATTTCAGAGTTCATTTGTGGTGCTTTTTAATTTCAGGGTCATTTAGCTCAAAACAATTCATTAAATGCATGAAAAATAGCAAATGAAGTTAGATAGGGTTGAAATTTTAGGATGTGGCTTATAATGGTTCATATTGAATGCACAAAAAGTCTGGAGTTGAAATAAGTTAAAAAAAATTGAAATCCTTTTGTAACAGACGAGTTTTCGTCCGAAACACTGATACTTCGAAAGAGATTGTCCATTTTGTACACGAAGTGCATCCAGTTTTTGCCGTAACCCTCTCAACTTTTTAGCACATGCTATGTGGTTGAAATGATGATACCATGCCAAGTTTCAACTATTTCAGGGTTCATTTGTGGTGCTTTTTAATTTCAGGGTCATTTAGCTCAAAACAATTCATTAAATGCATGAAAAATAGCAAATGAAGTTAGATAGGGTTGAAATTTTAGGATGTGGCTTCTAATGGTTCATATTAAATGCACAAAATGTCTGGAGTTGAAATAAGTTAAAAAATTTGAAATCCTTTTGTAACAGACGAGTTTTCGGCCGAAACCCTCATACTTCTAAAGAGATTGTCCATTTTGTACACGAAGTGCATCCTGTTTTTGCCATAACCCTCTCAACTTTTTAGCACATGCTATGTGGGTGAAATGATGATACCATGCCAAGTTTCAATCATTTCAGAGTTCATTTGTGCTGCTTTTTAATTTCAGGGTCATTTAGCTCAAAACAATTCATTAAATGCATGAAAAATAGCAAATGAAGTTAGATAGGGTTGAAATTTTAGGATGTGGCTTATAATGGTTCATATTGAACGCACAGGAAGTCTGGAGTTGAAATAAGTTAAAAAAATTGAAATCCTTTTG
Organism: Elymus sibiricus; assembly: GCA_039707655.1. Taxonomy (NCBI): domain Eukaryota; kingdom Viridiplantae; phylum Streptophyta; class Magnoliopsida; order Poales; family Poaceae; genus Elymus; species Elymus sibiricus. The sequence goes on along the minus strand of CM077663.1, from coordinate 377,334,864 downwards.
TAACAGACGAGTTTTCGTCCGAAACCCTGATACTTCGAAAGAGATTGTCCATTTTGTACACGAAGTGCATCCAGTTTTTGTCGTAACCCTCTCAACTTTTTAGCACATGCTATGTGGGTGAAATGATGATACCACGCCAAGTTTCAACCATTTCAGAGTTCATTTGTGGTGCTTTTTAATTTCAGGGTCATTTAGCTCAAAACAACTCATTAAATGCATGAAAAATAGCAAATGAAGTTAGATAGGGTTGAAATTTTAGGATGTGGCTTCTAATGGTTCATATTGAATGCACAGGAAGTCTGGAGTTGAAATAAGTTAAAAAAATTGAAATCCTTTTGTAACACACGAGTTTTTGTTCGAAACCCTGACACTTCGAAAGAGATTGTCCATTTTGTACACGAAGGGCATCCAGTTTTTGCCGTAACCCTCTCAACTTTTTAGCACATGCTATGTGGGTGAAATGATGCTACCATGCCAAGTTTCAACCATTTCAGGGTTCATTTCTGGTGCTTTTTAATTTCAGGGTCATTTAGCTCAAAACAATTCATTAAATGCATGAAAAATAGCAAATGAAGTTAGATAGGGTTGAAATTTTAGGATGTGGCTTCTAATGATTCATATTGAATGCACAAAATGTCTGGTGTTGAAATAAGTTAACAAAATTGAAATCCTTTTGTAATAAACGAGTTTTCGTCCGAAACCCTGATACTTCGAAAGAGATTGTCCATTTTGTACACGAAGCGCATCCAGTTTTTGTCGTAACCGTCTCAACTTTTTAGCACATGCTATGTGGGTGAAATGATGATACCATGCCAAGTTTCAACCATTTCAGAGTTCATTTGTGGTGATTTTTAATTTCAGGGTCATTTAGCTCAAAACAATTCATTAAATGCATGAAAAATAGCAAATGAAGTTAGATAGGGTTGAAATTTTAGGATGTGGCGTCTAATGGTTCATAGTGAATGCACAAAATGTCTGGAGTTGAAATAAGTTAAAAAAATTGAAATCCTTTTGTAATAAACGAGTTTTCGTCCGGAAGCCTGATACTTCGAAAGAGATTGTCCATTTTGTACACGAAGTGCAACCAGTTTTTGCCATAACCCTCTCAACTTTTTAGCGCATGCTATGTGGGTGAAATGATGATACCATGCCAAGTTTCAACCATTTCAGAGTTCATTTGTGGTGCTTTTTAATTTCAGGGTCATTTAGCTCAAAACAATTCATTAAATGCATGAAAAATAGCAAATGAAGTTAGATAGGGTTGAAATTTTAGGATGTGGCTTCTAATGGTTCATATTGAATGCACAGGAAGTCTGGAGTTGAAATAAGTTAAAAAAATTGAAATCCTTTTGTAACAGACGAGTTTTCGTCTGAAACCCTGATACTTCGAAAGAGATTGTCCATTTTGTATACGAAGTGCATCCAGTTTTTGCCGTAACCCTCTCAACTTTTTAGCACATGCTATGTGGGTGAAATGATGATACCATGCCAAGTTTCCACCATTTCAGGGTTCATTTGTGGTGCTTTTTAATTTCAGGGTCATTTAGCTCAAAACAATTCATTAAATGCATGAAAAATAGCAAATGAAGTTAGATAGGGTTGAAATTTTAGGATGTGGCTTCTAATGGTTCATATTGAATGCACAAAATGTCTGGAGTTGACATAAGTTAAAAAATTTGAAATGCTTTTGTAACAGACGAGTTTTCGGCCGAAACCCTCATACTTCGAAAGAGATTGTCCATTTTGTACACGAAGTGCATCCAGTTTTAGCCATAACCCTCTCAACTTTTTAGCACATGCTATGTGGGTGAAATGATGATACCATGCCAAGTTTCAATCATTTCAGAGTTCATTTGTGGTGCTTTTTAATTTCAGGGTCATTTAGCTCAAAACAATTCATTAAATGCATGAAAAATAGCAAATGAAGTTAGATAGGGTTGAAATTTTAGGATGTGGCTTATAATGGTTCATATTGAATGCACAAAAAGTCTGGAGTTGAAATAAGTTAAAAAAAATTGAAATCCTTTTGTAACAGACGAGTTTTCGTCCGAAACACTGATACTTCGAAAGAGATTGTCCATTTTGTACACGAAGTGCATCCAGTTTTTGCCGTAACCCTCTCAACTTTTTAGCACATGCTATGTGGTTGAAATGATGATACCATGCCAAGTTTCAACTATTTCAGGGTTCATTTGTGGTGCTTTTTAATTTCAGGGTCATTTAGCTCAAAACAATTCATTAAATGCATGAAAAATAGCAAATGAAGTTAGATAGGGTTGAAATTTTAGGATGTGGCTTCTAATGGTTCATATTGAATGCACAAAATGTCTGGAGTTGAAATAAGTTAAAAAATTTGAAATCCTTTTGTAACAGACGAGTTTTCGGCCGAAACCCTCATACTTCTAAAGAGATTGTCCATTTTGTACACGAAGTGCATCCTGTTTTTGCCATAACCCTCTCAACTTTTTAGCACATGCTATGTGGGTGAAATGATGATACCATGCCAAGTTTCAATCATTTCAGAGTTCATTTGTGCTGCTTTTTAATTTCAGGGTCATTTAGCTCAAAACAATTCATTAAATGCATGAAAAATAGCAAATGAAGTTAGATAGGGTTGAAATTTTAGGATGTGGCTTATAATGGTTCATATTGAACGCACAGGAAGTCTGGAGTTGAAATAAGTTAAAAAAATTGAAATCCTTTTGTAACAGACGAGTTTTCGTCCGAAACCCTGATACTTCGAAAGAGATTGTCCATTTTGTACACGAAGTGCATCCAGTTTTTGTCGTAACCCTCTCAACTTTTTAGCACATGCTATGTGGGTGAAATGATGATACCACGCCAAGTTTCAACCATTTCAGAGTTCATTTGTGGTGCTTTTTAATTTCAGGGTCATTTAGCTCAAAACAACTCATTAAATGCATGAAAAATAGCAAATGAAGTTAGATAGGGTTGAAATTTTAGGATGTGGCTTCTAATGGTTCATATTGAATGCACAGGAAGTCTGGAGTTGAAATAAGTTAAAAAAATTGAAATCCTTTTGTAACACACGAGTTTTCGTTCGAAACCCTGACACTTCGAAAGAGATTGTCCATTTTGTACACGAAGGGCATCCAGTTTTTGCCGTAACACTCTCAACTTTTTAGCACATGCTATGTGGGTGAAATGATGCTACCATGCCAAGTTTCAACCATTTCAGAGTTCATTTGTGGTGCTTTTTAATTTCAGGGTCATTTAGCTCAAAACAATTCATTAAATGCATGAAAAATAGCAAATGAAGCTAGATAGGGTTGAAATTTTAGGATGTGGCTTCTAATGGTTCATATTGAATGCACAAAATGTCTGGTGTTGAAATAAGTTAACAAAATTGAAATCCTTTTGTAACAGACGAGTTTTCGTCCGAAACCCTGATACTTCGAAAGAGATTGTCCATTTTGTACACGAAGTGCATCCAGTTTTTGCCGTAACCCTCTCAACTTTTTAGCACATGCTATGTGGGTGAAATGATGATACCATACCAAGTTTCAACCATTTCAGAGTTCATTTGTGGGGCTTTTTAATTTCAGGATCATTTAGCTCAAAACAATTCATTAAATGCATGAAAAATAGCAAATGAAGTTAGATAGGGTTGAAATTTTAGGATGTGGCTTATAATGGTTCATATTGAATGCACAGGAAGTCTGGAGTTGAAATAAGTTAAAAAATTGAAATCCTTTTGTAACAGACGAGTTTTCGGCCGAAACCCTGATACTTCGAAAGAGATTGTCCATTTTGTACACGAAGTGCATCCAGTTTTTGCCATAACCCTCTCAGCTTTTTAGCACATGCTTTGTGGGTGAAATGATGATACCACGCCAAGTTTGAATCATTTCAGAGTTCATTTGTGGTGCTTTTTAATTTCAGGGTCATTTAGCTCAAAACAATTCCTTAAATGCATGAAAAATAGCAAATGAAGTTAGATAGGGTTGAAATTTTAGGATGTGGCTTCTAATGGTTCATGTTGACTGCACAAAATGTCTGGAGTTGAAATAAGTTAAAAAAATAGAAATCCTTTTGTAACAGACGAGTTTTCGGCCGAAACCCTGATACTTCGAAAGAGATTGTCCATTTTGTACACGAAGTGCATCCAGTTTTTGCCGTAACCCTCTCAACATTTTAGCACATGCTATGTGGGTGAAATGATGATACCATGCCAAGTTTCAACCATTTCAGAGTTCATTTGTGGTGCTTTTTAATTTCAGGGTCATTTAGCTCAAAACAATTCATTAAATGCATGAAAAATAGCAAATGAAGTTAGATAGGGTTGAAATTTTAGGATGTGGCTTCTAATGGTTCATAGTGAATGCACAAAATGTCTGGAGTTGAAATAAGTTAAAAAAATTGAAATCCTTTTGTAACAAACGAGTTTTCGTCCGAAACCCTTATACTTCGAAAGAGATTGTCCATTTTGTACACGAAGTGCATCCAGTTTTTGCCGTAACCCTCTCAAATTTTTAGCACATGCTATCTGGGTGAAATGATGATACCATGCCAAGTTTCAACCATTTCAGAGCTCATGTGTGGTGCTTTTTAATTTCAGGGTCATTTAGCTCAAAACAATTCATTAAATGCATGAAAAATAGCAAATGAAGTTAGATAGGGTTGAAATTTTAGGATGTGGCTTCTAATGGTTCATATTGAATGCACAAAATGTCTGGAGTTGAAATAAGTTAAAAAAATTGTAATCCTTTTGTAACAGACGAGTTTTCGGCCGAAACCCTGATACTTCGAAAGAGATTGTCCATTTTGTACACGAAGTGCATCCAGTTTTTGCCGTAACCCTCTCAACTTTTTAGCACATGCTATGTGGCTGAAATGATGATACCATGCCAAGTTTCAACCATTTTAGAGTTCATTTGTGGTGCTTTTTAATTTCAGGGTCATTTAGCTCAAAACAATTCATTAAATGCATGAAAAATAGCAAATGAAGCTAGATAGGGTTGAAATTTTAGGATGTGGCTTCTAATGGTTCATAGTGAATGCACAAAATTTCTGGCGTTGAAATGAGTTAAAAAAATTGAAATCCTTTTGTAACACACGAGTTTTCGGCCGAAACCCTGATACTTCGAAAGAGATTGTCCATTTTGTACACGAAGTGCATCCAGTTTTTGCCATAACCCTCTCAACTTTTTAGCACATGCTGTGTGGGTGAAATGATGATACCACGCCAAGTTTCAATCATTTCAGAGTTCATTTGTGGTGCTTTTTAATTTCAGGGTCATTTAGCTCAAAACAATTCATTAAATGCATGAAAAATAGCAAATGAAGTTAGATAGGGTTGAAATTTTAGGATGTGGCTTCTAATGGTTCATATTGAATGCACAAAATGTCTGGAGTTGAAATAAGTTAAAAAAATTGAAATCCTTTTGTAACAGACGAGTTTTCGGCCGAAACCCTGATACTTCGAAAGAGATTGTCCGTTTTGTACACGAAGTGCATCCAGTTTTTGCCGTAACCCTCTCAACTTTTTAGCACATGCTATGTGGGTGAAATGATGATACCATGCCAAGTTTCAACCATTTCAGAGTTCATTTGTGGTGCTTTTTAATTTCAGGGTCATTTAGCTCAAAACAATTCATTAAATGCATGAAAAATAGCAAATGAAGTTAGATAGGGTTGAAATTTTAGGATGTGGCTTCTAATGGTTCATAGTGAATGCACAAAATGTCTGGAGTTGAAATAAGTTAAAAAAATTGAAATCCTTTTGTAACAAACGAGTTTTCGTCCGAAACCCTTATACTTCGAAAGAGATTGTCCATTTTGTACACGAAGTGCATCCAGTTTTTGCCGTAACCCTCTCAAATTTTTAGCACATGCTATCTGGGTGAAATGATGATACCATGCCAAGTTTCAACCATTTCAGAGCTCATGTGTGGTGCTTTTTAATTTCAGGGTCATTTAGCTCAAAACAATTCATTAAATGCATGAAAAATAGCAAATGAAGTTAGATAGGGTTGAAATTTTAGGATGTGGCTTCTAATGGGTCATATTGAATGCACAAAATGTCTGGAGTTGAAATAAGTTAAAAAAATTGAAATACTTTTGTAACAGACGAGTTTTCGGCCGAAACCCTGATACTTCGAAAGAGATTGTCCATTTTGTACACGAAGTGCATCCAGTTTTTGCCGTAACCCTCTCAACTTTTTAGCACATGCTATGTGGGTGAAATGATGATACCATGCCAAGTTTCAACCATTTCAGAGTTCATTTGTGGTGCTTTTTAATTTCAGGGTCATTTAGCTCAAAACAATTCATTAAATGCATGAAAAATAGCAAATGAAGCTAGATAGGGTTGAAATTTTAGGATGTGGCTTCTAATGGTTTATAGTGAATGCACAAAATTTCTGGCATTGAAATAAGTTAAAAAAAATTGAAATCCTTTTGTAACAGACGAGTTTTCGGCCGAAACCCTGATACTTCGAAAGAGATTGTCCATTTTGTACACGAAGTGCATCCAGTTTTTGCTGTAACCCTCTCAAATTTTTAGCACATGCTATCTGGGTGAAATGATGATACTATGCCAAGTTTCAACCATTTCAGAGCTCATGTGTGGTGCTTTTTAATTTCAGGGTCATTTAGCTCAAAACAATTCATTAAATGCATGAAAAATAGCAAATGAAGTTAGATAGGGTTGAAATTTTAGGATGTGGCTTCTAATGGTTCATATTGAATGCACAAAAATTCTGGAGTTGAAATAAGTTAAAAAAATTGAAATCCTTTTGTAACAGAGGAGTTTTCGTCCGAAACCCTGATACTTCGAAAGAGATTGTCCATTTTGTACACGAAGTGCATCCCGTTTTTGCCGTAACCCTCTCAACTTTTTAGCACATGCTATGTGGGTGAAATGATGATACCATGCCAAGTTTCAACCATTTCAGAGTTCATTTGTGGTGCTTTTTAATTTCAGGGTCATTTAGCTCAAAACAATTCATTAAATGCATGAAAAATAGCAAATGAAGCTAGATAGGGTTGAAATTTTAGGATGTGGCTTCTAATGGTTCATATTGAATGCACAAAAAGTCTGGAGTTGAAATAAGTTCAAAAAAATTGAAATCCTTTTGTAACAGATTAGTTTTCGTCCGAAACCCTGATACATCGAAAGAGATTGTCCATTTTGTACACGAAGTGCATCCAGTTTTTGCCGTAACCCTCTCAACTTTTTAGCACATGCTATGTGGGTGAAATTATGATACCATGCCAAGTTTCAACCATTTCAGAGTTCATGTGTGGTGCTTTTTAATTTCAGGGTCATTTAGCTCAAAACAATTCATTAAATGCATGAAAAATAGCAAATGAAGTTAGATAGGGTTGAAATTTTAGGATGTGGCTTATAATGGTTCATAGTGAATGCACAAAATGTCTGGAGTTGAAATAAGTTTAAAAAATTGAAATCCTTTTGTAACAAACGAGTTTTCGTCCGAAACCCTGATACTTCGAAAGAGATTGTCCATTTTGTACACGAAGTGCATCCAGTTTTAGCCGTAACCCTCTCAACTTTTTAGCACATTCTATGTGGGTGAAATGATGATACCATGCCAAGTTTCAACCATTTCAGAGTTCATTTGTGGTGCTTTTTAATTTCACGGTCATTTAGCTCAAAACAATTCATTAAATGCATGAAAAATTGCAAATGAAGTTAGGTAGGGTTGAAATTTTAGGATGTGGCTTCTAATGGTTCATATTGAATGCACAGGAAGTCTGGAGTTGAAATAAGTTAAAAAAAATTGAAATCCTTTTGTAACAGAGGAGTTTTCGTCCGAAACCCTGATACTTCGAAAGGGATTGTCCATTTTGTACACGAAGTGCATCCAGTTTTTGCCGTAACCCTCTCAACTTTTTAGCACATGCTATGTGGGTGAAATGATGATACCACGCCAAGTTTCAACCATTTTAGAGTTCATTTGTGGTGCTTTTTAATTTCAGGGTCATTTTGCTCAAAACAATTCATTAAATGCATGAAAAATAGCAAATGAAGTTAGATAGGATTGAAATTTTAGGATGTGGCTTCTAATGGTTCATATTGAATGCACAAAATGTCTGGAGTTGAAATAAGTTAAAAAAATTGAAATCTTTTTGTAACAGACGAGTTTTCGGTCGAAACCCTGATACTTCGAAAGAGATTGTCCATTTTGTACATGAAGTGCATCCAGTTTTTGCCGTAACCCTCTCAACTTTTTAGCACATGCTATGTGGGTGAAATGATGATACCATGCCAAGTTTCAACCATTTCAGAGTTCATTTGTGGTGCTTTTTAATTTCAGGGTCATTTCACTCAAAACAATTCATTAAATGCATGAAAAATAGCAAATGAAGTTAGATAGGGTTGAAATTTTAGGATGTGGCTTCTAAAGGTTCATAGTGAGTGCACAAAATGTCTGGAGTTGAAATAAGTTAAAAAAATTGAAATCCTTTTGTAACAAACGAGTTTTCGGGCGAAACCCTGATACTTCGAAAGAGATTGTCCATTTTGTACACGAAGTGCATCCAGTTTTTGCCGTAACCCTCTCAAATTTTTAGCACATGCTATCTGGTTGAAATGATGATACCATGCTAAGTTTCAACCATTTCGGAGCTCATGTGTGGTGCTTTTTAATTTCAGGGTCATTTAGCTCAAAACAATTCATTAAATGCATGAAAAATAGCAAATGAAGTTAGATAGGGTTGAAATTTTAGGATGTGGCTTCTAATGGTTCATATTGAATGCACAAAATGTCTGGAGTTGAAATAAGTTAAAAAATTTGAAATTCTTTTGTAACAGACGAGTTTTCGGCCGAAACCCTCATACTTCGAAAGAGATTGTCCATTTTGTACACGAAGTGCATCCAGTTTTGGCCATAACCCTCTCAACTTTTTAACACATGCTATGTGGGTGAAATGATGATACCATGCCAAGTTTCAATCATTTCAGAGTTCATTTGTGCTGCTTTTTAATTTCAGGGTCATTTAGCTCAAAACAATTCATTAAATGCATGAAAAATAGCAAATGAAGTTAGATAGGGTTGAAATTTTAGGATGTGGCTTATAATGGTTCATATTGAATGCACAGGAAGTCTGGAGTTGAAATAAGTTAAAAAAATTGAAATCCTTTTGTAACAGACGAGTTTTCGTCCGAAACCCTGATACTTCAAAAGAGATTGTCCATTTTGTACACGAAGCGCATCCAGTTTTTGTCGTAACCCTGTCAACTTTTTAGCACATGCTATGTGGGTGAAATGATGATACCATGCCAAGTTTCAACCATTTCAGAGTTCATTTGTGGTGATTTCTAATTTCAGGGTCATTTAGCTCAAAACAATTCATTAAATGCATGAAAAATAGCAAATGAAGTTAGATAGGGTTGAAATTTTAGGATGTGGCGTCTAATGGTTCATAGTGAATGCACAAAATGTCTGGAGTTGAAATAAGTTAAAAAATTGAAATCCTTTTGTAATAAACGAGTTTTCGTCCGAAAGCCTGATACTTCGAAAGAGATTGTCCATTTTGTACACGAAGTGCATCCAGTTTTTGCCGTAACCCTCTCAACTTTTTAGCGCATGCTATGTGGGTGAAATGATGATACCATGCCAAGTTTCAACCATTTCAGAGTTCATTTGTGGTGCTTTTTAATTTCAGGGTCATTTAGCTCAAAACAATTCATTAAATGCATGAAAAATAGCAAATGAAGCTAGATAGGGTTGAAATTTTAGGATGTGGCTTCTAATGGTTTATAGTGAATGCACAAAATTTCTAGAGTTGAAATAAGTTAAAAAAATTGAAATCCTTTTGTAACAAACGAGTTTTCGTCCGAAACCCTTATACTTCGAAAGAGATTGTCCGTTTTGTACACGAAGTGCATCCAGTTTTTGCCGTAACCCTCTCAAATTTTTCGCACATGCTATCTGGTTGAAATGATGATACCATGCTAAGTTTCAACCATTTCGGAGCTCATGTGTGGTGCTTTTTAATTTCAGGGTCATTTAGCTCAAAACAATTCATTAAATGCATGAAAAATAGCAAATGAAGTTAGATAGGGTTGAAATTTTAGGATGTGGCTTCTAATGGTTCATATTGAATGCACAAAATGTCTGGAGTTGAAATAAGTTAAAAAATTTGAAATCCTTTTGTAACAGACGAGTTTTCGGCCGAAACCCTCATACTTCTAAAGAGATTGTCCATTTTGTACACGAAGTGCATCCAGTTTTTGCCATAACCCTCTCAACTTTTTAGCACATGCTATGTGGGTGAAATGATGATACCATGCCAAGTTTCAATCATTTCAGAGTTCATTTGTGCTGCTTTTTAATTTCAGGGTCATTTAGCTCAAAACAATTCATTAAATGCATGAAAAATAGCAAATGAAGTTAGATAGGGTTGAAATTTTAGGATGTGGCTTCTAATGGTTCATATTGAACGCACAGGAAGTCTGGAGTTGAAATAAGTTAAAAAAATTGAAATCCTTTTGTAACAGACGAGTTTTCGTCCGAAACCCTGATACTTCGAAAGAGATTGTCCATTTTGTACACGAAGTGCATCCAGTTTTTGTCGTAACCCTCTCAACTTTTTAGCACATGCTATGTGGGTGAAATGATGCTACCATGCCAAGTTTCAACCATTTCAGGGTTCATTTCTGGTGCTTTTTAATTTCAGGGTCATTTAGCTCAAAACAATTCATTAAATGCATGAAAAATAGCAAATGAAGTTAGATAGGGTTGAAATTTTAGGATGTGGCTTCTAATGGTTCATATTGAATGCACAAAATGTCTGGTGTTGAAATAAGTTAACAAAATTGAAATCCTTTTGTAACAGACGAGTTTTCGTCCGAAACCCTGATACTTCGAAAGAGATTGTCCATTTTGTACACGAAGTGCATCCAGTTTTTGCCGTAACCCTCTCAACTTTTTAGCGCATGCTATGTGGGTGAAATGATGATACCATACCAAGTTTCAACCATTTCAGAGTTCATTTGTGGTGCTTTTTAATTTCAGGATCATTTAGCTCAAAACAATTCATTAAATGCATGAAAAATAGCAAATGAAGTTAGATAGGGTTGAAATTTTAGGATGTGGCGTCTAATGGTTCATAGTGAATGCACAAAATGTCTGGAGTTGAAATAAGTTAAAAAATTGAAATCCTTTTGTAATAAACGAGTTTTCGTCCGAAAGCCTGATACTTCGAAAGAGATTGTCCATTTTGTACACGAAGTGCATCCAGTTTTTGCCGTAACCCTCTCAACTTTTTAGCGCATGCTATGTGGGTGAAATGATGATACCATGCCAAGTTTCAACCATTTCAGAGTTCATTTGTGGTGCTTTTTAATTTCAGGGTCATTTAGCTCAAAACAATTCATTAAATGCATGAAAAATAGCAAATGAAGCTAGATAGGGTTGAAATTTTAGGATGTGGCTTCTAATGGTTTATAGTGAATGCACAAAATTTCTAGAGTTGAAATAAGTTAAAAAAATTGAAATCCTTTTGTAACAAACGAGTTTTCGTCCGAAACCCTTATACTTCGAAAGAGATTGTCCGTTTTGTACACGAAGTGCATCCAGTTTTTGCCGTAACCCTCTCAAATTTTTAGCACATGCTATCTGGTTGAAATGATGATACCATGCTAAGTTTCAACCATTTCGGAGCTCATGTGTGGTGCTTTTTAATTTCAGGGTCATTTAGCTCAAAACAATTCATTAAATGCATGAAAAATAGCAAATGAAGTTAGATAGGGTTGAAATTTTAGGATGTGGCTTCTAATGGTTCATATTGAATGCACAAAATGTCTGGAGTTGAAATAAGTTAAAAAATTTGAAATCCTTTTGTAACAGACGAGTTTTCGGCCGAAACCCTCATACTTCTAAAGAGATTGTCCATTTTGTACACGAAGTGCATCCTGTTTTTGCCATAACCCTCTCAACTTTTTAGCACATGCTATGTGGGTGAAATGATGATACCATGCCAAGTTTCAATCATTTCAGAGTTCATTTGTGCTGCTTTTTAATTTCAGGGTCATTTAGCTCAAAACAATTCATTAAATGCATGAAAAATAGCAAATGAAGTTAGATAGGGTTGAAATTTTAGGATGTGGCTTATAATGGTTCATATTGAACGCACAGGAAGTCTGGAGTTGAAATAAGTTAAAAAAATTGAAATCCTTTTGTAACAGACGAGTTTTCGTCCGAAACCCTGATACTTCGAAAGAGATTGTCCATTTTGTACACGAAGTGCATCCAGTTTTTGTCGTAACCCTCTCAACTTTTTAGCACATGCTATGTGGGTGAAATGATGCTACCATGCCAAGTTTCAACCATTTCAGGGTTCATTTCTGGTGCTTTTTAATTTCAGGGTCATTTAGCTCAAAACAATTCATTAAATGCATGAAAAATAGCAAATGAAGTTAGATAGGGTTGAAATTTTAGGATGTGGCTTCTAATGGTTCATATTGAATGCACAAAATGTCTGGTGTTGAAATAAGTTAACAAAATTGAAATCCTTTTGTAACAGACGAGTTTTCGTCCGAAACCCTGATACTTCGAAAGAGATTGTCCATTTTGTACACGAAGTGCATCCAGTTTTTGCCGTAACCCTCTCAACTTTTTAGCGCATGCTATGTGGGTGAAATGATGATACCATACCAAGTTTCAACCATTTCAGAGTTCATTTGTGGTGCTTTTTAATTTCAGGATCATTTAGCTCAAAACAATTCATTAAATGCATGAAAAATAGCAAATGAAGTTAGATAGGGTTGAAATTTTAGGATGTGGCTTATAATGGTTCATATTGAATGCACAGGAAGTCTGGAGTTGAAATAAGTTAAAAAATTGAAATCCTTTTGTAACAGACGAGTTTTCGGCCGAAACCCTGATACTTCGAAAGAGATTGTCCATTTTGTACACGAAGTGCATCCAGTTTTTGCCATAACCCTCTCAGCTTTTTAGCACATGCTATGTGGGTGAAATGATGATACCACGCCAAGTTTGAATCATTTCAGAGTTCATTTGTGGTGCTTTTTAATTTCAGGGTCATTTAGCTCAAAACAATTCCTTAAATGCATGAAAAATAGCAAATGAAGTTAGATAGGGTTGAAATTTTAGGATGTGGCTTCTAATGGTTCATGTTGACTGCACAAAATGTCTGGAGTTGAAATAAGTTAAAAAAATAGAAATCCTTTTGTAACAGACGAGTTTTCGGCCGAAACCCTGATACTTCGAAAGAGATTGTCCATTTTGTACACGAAGTGCATCCAGTTTTTGCCGTAACCCTCTCAACATTTTAGCACATGCTATGTGGGTGAAATGATGATACCACGCCAAGTTTCAACCATTTCAGAGTTCATTTGTGGTGCTTTTTAATTTCAGGGTCATTTAGCTCAAAACAATTCATTAAATGCATGAAAAATAGCAAATGAAGTTAGATAGGGTTGAAATTTTAGGATGTGGCTTCTAATGGTTCATGTTGAATGCACAAAATGTCTGGAGTTGAAATAAGTTAAAAAAATTGAAATCCTTTTGTAACAAACGAGTTTTCGTCCGAAACCCTTATACTTCGAAAGAGATTGTCCATTTTGTACACGAAGTGCATCCAGTTTTTGCCGTAACCCTCTCAACATTTTAGCACATGCTATGTGGGTGAAATGATGATACCATGCCAAGTTTCAACCATTTCAGAGTTCATTTGTGGTGCTTTTTAATTTCAGGGTCATTTAGCTCAAAACAATTCAATAAATGCATGAAAAATAGCAAATGAAGTTAGATAGGGTTGAAATTTTAGGATGTGGCTTCTAATGGTTCATAGTGAATGCACAAAATGTCTGGAGTTGAAATAAGTTAAAAAAATTGAAATCCTTTTGTAACAAACGAGTTTTCGTCCGAAACCCTTATACTTCGAAAGAGATTGTCCATTTTGTACACGAAGTGCATCCAGTTTTTGCCGTAACCCTCTCAAATTTTTAGCACATGCTATCTGGGTGAAATGATGATACCATGCCAAGTTTCAACCATTTCAGAGCTCATGTGTGGTGCTTTTTAATTTCAGGGTCATTTAGCTCAAAACAATTCATTAAATGCATGAAAAATAGCAAATGAAGCTAGATAGGGTTGAAATTTTAGGATGTGGCTTCTAATGGTTCATATTGAATGCACAAAATGTCTGGAGTTGAAATAAGTTAAAAAAATTGAAATCCTTTTGTAACACACGAGTTTTCGGCCGAAACCCTGATACTTCGAAAGAGATTGTCCATTTTGTACACGAAGTGCATCCAGTTTTTGCCGTAACCCTCTCAACTTTTTAGCACATGCTATGTGGCTGAAATGATGATACCATGCCAAGTTTCAACCATTTTAGAGTTCATTTGTGGTGCTTTTTAATTTCAGGGTCATTTAGCTCAAAACAATTCATTAAATGCATGAAAAATAGCAAATGAAGCTAGATAGGGTTGAAATTTTAGGATGTGGCTTCTAATGGTTCATAGTGAATGCACAAAATTTCTGGCGTTGAAATGAGTTAAAAAATTGAAATCCTTTTGTAACACACGAGTTTTCGGAAGAAACCCTGATACTTCGAAAGAGATTGTCCATTTTGTACACGAAGTGCATCCAGTTTTTGCCATAACCCTCTCAACTTTTTAGCACATGCTGTGTGGGTGAAATGATGATACCACGCCAAGTTTCAATCATTTCAGAGTTCATTTGTGGTGCTTTTTAATTTCAGGGTCATTTAGCTCAAAACAATTCATTAAATGCATGAAAAATAGCAAATGAAGTTAGATAGGGTTGAAATTTTAGGATGTGGCTTCTAATGGTTCATATTGAATGCACAAAATGTCTGGAGTTGAAATAAGTTAAAAAAATTGAAATCCTTTTGTAACAGACGAGTTTTCGGCCGAAACCCTGATACTTCGAAAGAGATTGTCCGTTTTGTACACGAAGTGCATCCAGTTTTTGCCGTAACCCTCTCAACTTTTTAGCACATGCTATGTGGGTGAAATGATGATACCATGCCAAGTTTCAACCATTTCAGAGTTCATTTGTGGTGCTTTTTAATTTCAGGGTCATTTAGCTCAAAACAATTCATTAAATGCATGAAAAATAGCAAATGAAGTTAGATAGGGTTGAAATTTTAGGATGTGGCTTCTAATGGTTCATAGTGAATGCACAAAATGTCTGGAGTTGAAATAAGTTAAAAAAATTGAAATCCTTTTGTAACAAACGAGTTTTCGTCCGAAACCCTTATACTTCGAAAGAGATTGTCCATTTTGTACACGAAGTGCATCCAGTTTTTGCCGTAACCCTCTCAAATTTTTAGCACATGCTATCTGGGTGAAATGATGATACCATGCCAAGTTTCAACCATTTCAGAGCTCATGTGTGGTGCTTTTTAATTTCAGGGTCATTTAGCTCAAAACAATTCATTAAATGCATGAAAAATAGCAAATGAAGTTAGATAGGGTTGAAATTTTAGGATGTGGCTTCTAATGGGTCATATTGAATGCACAAAATGTCTGGAGTTGAAATAAGTTAAAAAAATTGAAATACTTTTGTAACAGACGAGTTTTCGGCCGAAACCCTGATACTTCGAAAGAGATTGTCCATTTTGTACACGAAGTGCATCCAGTTTTTGCCGTAACCCTCTCAACTTTTTAGCACATGCTATGTGGGTGAAATGATGATACCATGCCAAGTTTCAACCATTTCAGAGTTCATTTGTGGTGCTTTTTAATTTCAGGGTCATTTAGCTCAAAACAATTCATTAAATGCATGAAAAATAGCAAATGAAGCTAGATAGGGTTGAAATTTTAGGATGTGGCTTCTAATGGTTTATAGTGAATGCACAAAATTTCTGGCATTGAAATTAGTTAAAAAAAATTGAAATCCTTTTGTAACAGATTAGTTTTCGTCCGAAACCCTGATACATCGAAAGAGATTGTCCATTTTGTACACGAAGTGCATCCAGTTTTTGCCGTAACCCTCTCAACTTTTTAGCACATGCTATGTGGGTGAAATTATGATACCATGCCAAGTTTCAACCATTTCAGAGTTCATGTGTGGTGCTTTTTAATTTCAGGGTCATTTAGCTCAAAACAATTCATTAAAAGCATGAAAAATAGCAAATGAAGTTAGATAGGGTTGAAATTTTAGGATGTGGCTTATAATGGTTCATAGTGAATGCACAAAATGTCTGGAGTTGAAATAAGTTTAAAAAATTGAAATCCTTTTGTAACAAACGAGTTTTCGTCCGAAACCCTGATACTTCGAAAGAGATTGTCCATTTTGTACACGAAGTGCATCCAGTTTTAGCCGTAACCCTCTCAACTTTTTAGCACATTCTATGTGGGTGAAATGATGATACCATGCCAAGTTTCAACCATTTCAGAGTTCATTTGTGGTGCTTTTTAATTTCACGGTCATTTAGCTCAAAACAATTCATTAAATGCATGAAAAATTGCAAATGAAGTTAGGTAGGGTTGAAATTTTAGGATGTGGCTTCTAATGGTTCATATTGAATGCACAGGAAGTCTGGAGTTGAAATAAGTTAAAAAAAATTGAAATCCTTTTGTAACAGAGGAGTTTTCGTCCGAAACCCTGATACTTCGAAAGAGATTGTCCATTTTGTACACGAAGTGCATCCAGTTTTTGCCGTAACCCTCTCAACTTTTTAGCACATGCTATGTGGGTGAAATGATGATACCACGCCAAGTTTCAATCATTTCAGAGTTCATTTGTGGTGCTTTTTAATTTCAGGGTCATTTTGCTCAAAACAATTCATTAAATGCATGAAAAATAGCAAATGAAGTTAGATAGGATTGAAATTTTAGGATGTGGCTTCTAATGGTTCATATTGAATGCACAAAATGTCTGGAGTTGAAATAAGTTAAAAAAATTGAAATCTTTTTGTAACAGACGAGTTTTCGGTCGAAACCCTGATACTTCGAAAGAGATTGTCCATTTTGTACATGAAGTGCATCCAGTTTTTGCCGTAACCCTCTCAACTTTTTAGCACATGCTATGTGGGTGAAATGATGATACCATGCCAAGTTTCAACCATTTCAGAGTTCATTTGTGGTGCTTTTTAATTTCAGGGTCATTTCACTCAAAACAATTCATTAAATGCACGAAAAATAGCAAATGAAGTTAGATAGGGTTGAAATTTTAGGATGTGGCTTCTAAAGGTTCATAGTGAGTGCACAAAATGTCTGGAGTTGAAATAAGTTAAAAAAATTGAAATCCTTTTGTAACAAACGAGTTTTCGGGCGAAACCCTGATACTTCGAAAGAGATTGTCCATTTTGTACACGAAGTGCATGCAGTTTTTGCTGTAACCCTCTCAACTTTTTAGCACATGCTATGTGTTTGAAATGATGATACCATGCCAAGTTTCAACCATTTCAGGGTTCATTTGTGGTGCTTTTTAATTTCAGGGTCATTTAGCTCAAAACAATTCATTAAATGCATGAAAAATAGCAAATGAAGTTAGACAGGGTTGAAATTTTAGGATGTGGCTTCTAATGGTTCATATTGAATGCACAAAATGTCTGGAGTTGAAATAAGTTAAAAAATTTGAAATTCTTTTGTAACAGACGAGTTTTCGGCCGAAACCCTCATACTTCGAAAGAGATTGTCCATTTTGTACACGAAGTGCATCCAGTTTTGGCCATAACCCTCTCAACTTTTTAACACATGCTATGTGGGTGAAATGATGATACCATGCCAAGTTTCAATCATTTCAGAGTTCATTTGTGCTGCTTTTTAATTTCAGGGTCATTTAGCTCAAAACAATTCATTAAATGCATGAAAAATAGCAAATGAAGTTAGATAGGGTTGAAATTTTAGGATGTGGCTTATAATGGTTCATATTGAATGCACAGGAAGTCTGGAGTTGAAATAAGTTAAAAAAATTGAAATCCTTTTGTAACAGACGAGTTTTCGTCCGAAACCCTGATACTTCAAAAGAGATTGTCCATTTTGTACACGAAGCGCATCCAGTTTTTGTCGTAACCCTGTCAACTTTTTAGCACATGCTATGTGGGTGAAATGATGATACCATGCCAAGTTTCAACCATTTCAGAGTTCATTTGTGGTGATTTTTAATTTCAGGGTCATTTAGCTCAAAACAATTCATTAAATGCATGAAAAATAGCAAATGAAGTTAGATAGGGTTGAAATTTTAGGATGTGGCGTCTAATGGTTCATAGTGAATGCACAAAATGTCTGGAGTTGAAATAAGTTAAAAAATTGAAATCCTTTTGTAATAAACGAGTTTTCGTCCGAAAGCCTGATACTTCGAAAGAGATTGTCCATTTTGTACACGAAGTGCATCCAGTTTTTGCCGTAACCCTCTCAACTTTTTAGCGCATGCTATGTGGGTGAAATGATGATACCATGCCAAGTTTCAACCATTTCAGAGTTCATTTGTGGTGCTTTTTAATTTCAGGGTCATTTAGCTCAAAACAATTCATTAAATGCATGAAAAATAGCAAATGAAGCTAGATAGGGTTGAAATTTTAGGATGTGGCTTCTAATGGTTTATAGTGAATGCACAAAATCTCTAGAGTTGAAATAAGTTAAAAAAATTGAAATCCTTTTGTAACAAACGAGTTTTCGTCCGAAACCCTTATACTTCGAAAGAGATTGTCCGTTTTGTACACGAAGTGCATCCAGTTTTTGCCGTAACCCTCTCAAATTTTTAGCACATGCTATCTGGTTGAAATGATGATACCATGCTAAGTTTCAACCATTTCGGAGCTCATGTGTGGTGCTTTTTAATTTCAGGGTCATTTAGCTCAAAACAATTCATTAAATGCATGAAAAATAGCAAATGAAGTTAGATAGGGTTGAAATTTTAGGATGTGGCTTCTAATGGTTCATATTGAATGCACAAAATGTCTGGAGTTGAAATAAGTTAAAAAATTTGAAATCCTTTTGTAACAGACGAGTTTTCGGCCGAAACCCTCATACTTCTAAAGAGATTGTCCATTTTGTACACGAAGTGCATCCTGTTTTTGCCATAACCCTCTCAACTTTTTAGCACATGCTATGTGGGTGAAATGATGATACCATGCCAAGTTTCAATCATTTCAGAGTTCATTTGTGCTGCTTTTTAATTTCAGGGTCATTTAGCTCAAAACAATTCATTAAATGCATGAAAAATAGCAAATGAAGTTAGATAGGGTTGAAATTTTAGGATGTGGCTTATAATGGTTCATATTGAACGCACAGGAAGTCTGGAGTTGAAATAAGTTAAAAAAATTGAAATCCTTTTGTAACAGACGAGTTTTCGTCCGAAACCCTGATACTTCGAAAGAGATTGTCCATTTTGTACACGAAGTGCATCCAGTTTTTGTCGTAACCCTCTCAACTTTTTAGCACATGCTATGTGGGTGAAATGATGATACCACGCCAAGTTTCAACCATTTCAGAGTTCATTTGTGGTGCTTTTTAATTTCAGGGTCATTTAGCTCAAAACAACTCATTAAATGCATGAAAAATAGCAAATGAAGTTAGATAGGGTTGAAATTTTAGGATGTGGCTTCTAATGGTTCATATTGAATGCACAGGAAGTCTGGAGTTGAAATAAGTTAAAAAAATTGAAATCCTTTTGTAACACACGAGTTTTCGTTCGAAACCCTGACACTTCGAAAGAGATTGTCCATTTTGTACACGAAGGGCATCCAGTTTTTGCCGTAACCCTCTCAACTTTTTAGCACATGCTATGTGGGTGAAATGATGCTACCATGCCAAGTTTCAACCATTTCAGGGTTCATTTCTGGTGCTTTTTAATTTCAGGGTCATTTAGCTCAAAACAATTCATTAAATGCATGAAAAATAGCAAATGAAGTTAGATAGGGTTGAAATTTTAGGATGTGGCTTCTAATGGTTCATATTGAATGCACAAAATGTCTGGTGTTGAAATAAGTTAACAAAATTGAAATCCTTTTGTAACAGACGAGTTTTCGTCCGAAACCCTGATACTTCGAAAGAGATTGTCCATTTTGTACACGAAGTGCATCCAGTTTTTGCCGTAACCCTCTCAACTTTTTAGCGCATGCTATGTGGGTGAAATGATGATACCATACCAAGTTTCAACCATTTCAGAGTTCATTTGTGGTGCTTTTTAATTTCAGGATCATTTAGCTCAAAACAATTCATTAAATGCATGAAAAATAGCAAATGAAGTTAGATAGGGTTGAAATTTTAGGATGTGGCTTATAATGGTTCATATTGAATGCACAGGAAGTCTGGAGTTGAAATAAGTTAAAAAATTGAAATCCTTTTGTAACAGACGAGTTTTCGGCCGAAACCCTGATACTTCGAAAGAGATTGTCCATTTTGTACACGAAGTGCATCCAGTTTTTGCCATAACCCTCTCAGCTTTTTAGCACATGCTATGTGGGTGAAATGATGATACCACGCCAAGTTTGAATCATTTCAGAGTTCATTTGTGGTGCTTTTTAATTTCAGGGTCATTTAGCTCAAAACAATTCCTTAAATGCATGAAAAATAGCAAATGAAGTTAGATAGGGTTGAAATTTTAGGATGTGGCTTCTAATGGTTCATGTTGACTGCACAAAATGTCTGGAGTTGAAATAAGTTAAAAAAATAGAAATCCTTTTGTAACAGACGAGTTTTCGGCCGAAACCCTGATACTTCGAAAGAGATTGTCCATTTTGTACACGAAGTGCATCCAGTTTTTGCCGTAACCCTCTCAACATTTTAGCACATGCTATGTGGGTGAAATGATGATACCATGCCAAGTTTCAACCATTTCAGAGTTCATTTGTGGTGCTTTTTAATTTCAGGGTCATTTAGCTCAAAACAATTCATTAAATGCATGAAAAATAGCAAATGAAGTTAGATAGGGTTGAAATTTTAGGATGTGGCTTCTAATGGTTCATAGTGAATGCACAAAATGTCTGGAGTTGAAATAAGTTAAAAAAATTGAAATCCTTTTGTAACAAACGAGTTTTCGTCCGAAACCCTTATACTTCGAAAGAGATTGTCCATTTTGTACACGAAGTGCATCCAGTTTTTGCCGTAACCCTCTCAAATTTTTAGCACATGCTATCTGGGTGAAATGATGATACCATGCCAAGTTTCAACCATTTCAGAGCTCATGTGTGGTGCTTTTTAATTTCAGGGTCATTTAGCTCAAAACAATTCATTAAATGCATGAAAAATAGCAAATGAAGTTAGATAGGGTTGAAATTTTAGGATGTGGCTTCTAATGGTTCATATTGAATGCACAAAATGTCTGGAGTTGAAATAAGTTAAAAAAATTGTAATCCTTTTGTAACAGACGAGTTTTCGGCCGAAACCCTGATACTTCGAAAGAGATTGTCCATTTTGTACACGAAGTGCATCCAGTTTTTGCCGTAACCCTCTCAACTTTTTAGCACATGCTATGTGGCTGAAATGATGATACCATGCCAAGTTTCAACCATTTTAGAGTTCATTTGTGGTGCTTTTTAATTTCAGGGTCATTTAGCTCAAAACAATTCATTAAATGCATGAAAAATAGCAAATGAAGCTAGATAGGGTTGAAATTTTAGGATGTGGCTTCTAATGGTTCATAGTGAATGCACAAAATTTCTGGCGTTGAAATGAGTTAAAAAAATTGAAATCCTTTTGTAACACACGAGTTTTCGGCCGAAACCCTGATACTTCGAAAGAGATTGTCCATTTTGTACACGAAGTGCATCCAGTTTTTGCCATAACCCTCTCAACTTTTTAGCACATGCTGTGTGGGTGAAATGATGATACCACGCCAAGTTTCAATCATTTCAGAGTTCATTTGTGGTGCTTTTTAATTTCAGGGTCATTTAGCTCAAAACAATTCATTAAATGCATGAAAAATAGCAAATGAAGTTAGATAGGGTTGAAATTTTAGGATGTGGCTTCTAATGGTTCATATTGAATGCACAAAATGTCTGGAGTTGAAATAAGTTAAAAAAATTGAAATCCTTTTGTAACAGACGAGTTTTCGGCCGAAACCCTGATACTTCGAAAGAGATTGTCCGTTTTGTACACGAAGTGCATCCAGTTTTTGCCGTAACCCTCTCAACATTTTAGCACATGCTATGTGGGTGAAATGATGATACCATGCCAAGTTTCAACCATTTCAGAGTTCATTTGTGGTGCTTTTTAATTTCAGGGTCATTTAGCTCAAAACAATTCATTAAATGCATGAAAAATAGCAAATGAAGTTAGATAGGGTTGAAATTTTAGGATGTGGCTTCTAATGGTTCATAGTGAATGCACAAAATGTCTGGAGTTGAAATAAGTTAAAAAAATTGAAATCCTTTTGTAACAAACGAGTTTTCGTCCGAAACCCTTATACTTCGAAAGAGATTGTCCATTTTGTACACGAAGTGCATCCAGTTTTTGCCGTAACCCTCTCAAATTTTTAGCACATGCTATCTGGGTGAAATGATGATACCATGCCAAGTTTCAACCATTTCAGAGCTCATGTGTGGTGCTTTTTAATTTCAGGGTCATTTAGCTCAAAACAATTCATTAAATGCATGAAAAATAGCAAATGAAGTTAGATAGGGTTGAAATTTTAGGATGTGGCTTCTAATGGGTCATATTGAATGCACAAAATGTCTGGAGTTGAAATAAGTTAAAAAAATTGAAATACTTTTGTAACAGACGAGTTTTCGGCCGAAACCCTGATACTTCGAAAGAGATTGTCCATTTTGTACACGAAGTGCATCCAGTTTTTGCCGTAACCCTCTCAACTTTTTAGCACATGCTATGTGGGTGAAATGATGATACCATGCCAAGTTTCAACCATTTCAGAGTTCATTTGTGGTGCTTTTTAATTTCAGGGTCATTTAGCTCAAAACAATTCATTAAATGCATGAAAAATAGCAAATGAAGCTAGATAGGGTTGAAATTTTAGGATGTGGCTTCTAATGGTTTATAGTGAATGCACAAAATTTCTGGCATTGAAATAAGTTAAAAAAAATTGAAATCCTTTTGTAACAGACGAGTTTTCGGCCGAAACCCTGATACTTCGAAAGAGATTGTCCATTTTGTACACGAAGTGCATCCAGTTTTTGCTGTAACCCTCTCAAATTTTTAGCACATGCTATCTGGGTGAAATGATGATACTATGCCAAGTTTCAACCATTTCAGAGCTCATGTGTGGTGCTTTTTAATTTCAGGGTCATTTAGCTCAAAACAATTCATTAAATGCATGAAAAATAGCAAATGAAGTTAGATAGGGTTGAAATTTTAGGATGTGGCTTCTAATGGTTCATATTGAATGCACAAAAATTCTGGAGTTGAAATAAGTTAAAAAAATTGAAATCCTTTTGTAACAGAGGAGTTTTCGTCCGAAACCCTGATACTTCGAAAGAGATTGTCCATTTTGTACACGAAGTGCATCCCGTTTTTGCCGTAACCCTCTCAACTTTTTAGCACATGCTATGTGGGTGAAATGATGATACCATGCCAAGTTTCAACCATTTCAGAGTTCATTTGTGGTGCTTTTTAATTTCAGGGTCATTTAGCTCAAAACAATTCATTAAATGCATGAAAAATAGCAAATGAAGCTAGATAGGGTTGAAATTTTAGGATGTGGCTTCTAATGGTTCATATTGAATGCACAAAAAGTCTGGAGTTGAAATAAGTTAAAAAAAATTGAAATCCTTTTGTAACAGATTAGTTTTCGTCCGAAACCCTGATACATCGAAAGAGATTGTCCATTTTGTACACGAAGTGCATCCAGTTTTTGCCGTAACCCTCTCAACTTTTTAGCACATGCTATGTGGGTGAAATTATGATACCATGCCAAGTTTCAACCATTTCAGAGTTCATGTGTGGTGCTTTTTAATTTCAGGGTCATTTAGCTCAAAACAATTCATTAAATGCATGAAAAATAGCAAATGAAGTTAGATAGGGTTGAAATTTTAGGATGTGGCTTATAATGGTTCATAGTGAATGCACAAAATGTCTGGAGTTGAAATAAGTTTAAAAAATTGAAATCCTTTTGTACCAAACGAGTTTTCGTCCGAAACCCTGATACTTCGAAAGAGATTGTCCATTTTGTACACGAAGTGCATCCAGTTTTAGCCGTAACCCTCTCAACTTTTTAGCACATTCTATGTGGGTGAAATGATGATACCATGCCAAGTTTCAACCATTTCAGAGTTCATTTGTGGTGCTTTTTAATTTCACGGTCATTTAGCTCAAAACAATTCATTAAATGCATGAAAAATTGCAAATGAAGTTAGGTAGGGTTGAAATTTTAGGATGTGGCTTCTAATGGTTCATATTGAATGCACAGGAAGTCTGGAGTTGAAATAAGTTAAAAAAAATTGAAATCCTTTTGTAACAGAGGAGTTTTCGTCCGAAACCCTGATACTTCGAAAGAGATTGTCCATTTTGTACACGAAGTGCATCCAGTTTTTCCGTAACCCTCTCAACTTTTTAGCACATGCTATGTGGGTGAAATGATGATACCACGCCAAGTTTCAATCATTTCAGAGTTCATTTGTGGTGCTTTTTAATTTCAGGGTCATTTTGCTCAAAACAATTCATTAAATGCATGAAAAATAGCAAATGAAGTTAGATAGGATTGAAATTTTAGGATGTGGCTTCTAATGGTTCATATTGAATGCACAAAATGTCTGGAGTTGAAATAAGTTAAAAAAATTGAAATCTTTTTGTAACAGACGAGTTTTCGGTCGAAACCCTGATACTTCGAAAGAGATTGTCCATTTTGTACATGAAGTGCATCCAGTTTTTGCCGTAACCCTCTCAACTTTTTAGCACATGCTATGTGGGTGAAATGATGATACCATGCCAAGTTTCAACCATTTCAGAGTTCATTTGTGGTGCTTTTTAATTTCAGGGTCATTTCACTCAAAACAATTCATTAAATGCATGAAAAATAGCAAATGAAGTTAGATAGGGTTGAAATTTTAGGATGTGGCTTCTAAAGGTTCATAGTGAGTGCACAAAATGTCTGGAGTTGAAATAAGTTAAAAAAATTGAAATCCTTTTGTAACAAACGAGTTTTCGGGCGAAACCCTGATACTTCGAAAGAGATTGTCCATTTTGTACACGAAGTGCATCCAGTTTTTGCTGTAACACTCTCAACTTTTTAGCACATTTTATGTGTTTGAAATGATGATACCATGCCAAGTTTCAACCATTTCAGGGTTCATTTGTGGTGCTTTTTAATTTCAGGGTCATTTAGCTCAAAACAATTCATTAAATGCATGAAAAATAGCAAATGAAGTTAGATAGGGTTGAAATTTTAGGATGTGGCTTCTAATGGTTCATATTGAATGCACAAAATGTCTGGAGTTGAAATAAGTTAAAAAATTTGAAATTCTTTTGTAACAGACGAGTTTTCGGCCGAAACCCTCATACTTCGAAAGAGATTGTCCATTTTGTACACGAAGTGCATCCAGTTTTGGCCATAACCCTCTCAACTTTTTAACACATGCTATGTGGGTGAAATGATGATACCATGCCAAGTTTCAATCATTTCAGAGTTCATTTGTGCTGCTTTTTAATTTCAGGGTCATTTAGCTCAAAACAATTCATTAAATGCATGAAAAATAGCAAATGAAGTTAGATAGGGTTGAAATTTTAGGATGTGGCTTATAATGGTTCATATTGAATGCACAGGAAGTCTGGAGTTGAAATAAGTTAAAAAAATTGAAATCCTTTTGTAACAGACGAGTTTTCGTCCGAAACCCTGATACTTCAAAAGAGATTGTCCATTTTGTACACGAAGCGCATCCAGTTTTTGTCGTAACCCTGTCAACTTTTTAGCACATGCTATGTGGGTGAAATGATGATACCATGCCAAGTTTCAACCATTTCAGAGTTCATTTGTGGTGATTTTTAATTTCAGGGTCATTTAGCTCAAAACAATTCATTAAATGCATGAAAAATAGCAAATGAAGTTAGATAGGGTTGAAATTTTAGGATGTGGCGTCTAATGGTTCATAGTGAATGCACAAAATGTCTGGAGTTGAAATAAGTTAAAAAATTGAAATCCTTTTGTAATAAACGAGTTTTCGTCCGAAAGCCTGATACTTCGAAAGAGATTGTCCATTTTGTACACGAAGTGCATCCAGTTTTTGCCGTAACCCTCTCAACTTTTTAGCGCATGCTATGTGGGTGAAATGATGATACCATGCCAAGTTTCAACCATTTCAGAGTTCATTTGTGGTGCTTTTTAATTTCAGGGTCATTTAGCTCAAAACAATTCATTAAATGCATGAAAAATAGCAAATGAAGTTAGATAGGGTTGAAATTTTAGGATGTGGCTTCTAATGGTTCATGTTGACTGCACAAAATGTCTGGAGTTGAAATAAGTTAAAAAATTGAAATCCTTTTGTAACAGAGGAGTTTTCGTCCGAAACCCTAATACTTCGAAAGAGATTGTCCATTTTGTACACGAAGTGCATCCAGTTTTTGCCGTAACCCTATCAACTTTTTAGCACATGCTATGTGGGTGAAATGATGATACCATGCCAAGTTTCAACCATTTCAGAGTTCATTTGTGGTGCTTTTTAATTTCAGGGTCATTTAGCTCAAAACAATTCATTAAATGCATGAAAAATAGCAAATGAAGTTAGATAGGGTTGAAATTTTAGGATGTGGCGTCTAATGGTTCATAGTGAATGCACAAAATGTCTGGAGTTGAAATAAGTTAAAAAAAATTGAAATCCTTTTGTAATAAACGAGTTTTCGTCCGAAAGCCTGATACTTCGAAAGAGATTGTCCATTTTGTACACGAAGTGCATCCAGTTTTTGCCGTAACCCTCTCAACTTTTTAGCGCATGCTATGTGGGTGAAATGATGATACCATGCCAAGTTTCAACCATTTCAGAGTTCATTTGTGGTGCTTTTTAATTTCAGGGTCATTTAAATCTAAACAATTCATTAAATGCATGAAAAATAGCAAATGAAGTTAGATAGCGTTGAAATTTTAGGATGTGGCTTCTAATGGTTCATGTTGACTGCACAAAATGTCTGGAGTTGAAATAAGTTAAAAAAATTGAAATCCTTTTGTAACAGACGAGATTTCGTCCGAAACCCTGATACTTCGAAAGAGATTGTCCATTTTGTATACGAAGTGCATCCAGTTTTTGCCGTAACCCTCTCAACTTTTTAGCACATGCTATGTGGGTGAAATGATGATACCATGCCAAGTTTCCACCATTTCAGGGTTCATTTGTGGTGCTTTTTCATTTCATTGTCATTTAGCTCAAAACAATTCATTAAATGCATGAAAAATAGCAAATGAAGTTAGATAGGGTTGAAATTTTAGGATGTGGCTTCTAATGGTTCATATTGAATGCACAAAATGTCTGGAGTTGACATAACTTAAAAAAATTGAAATCCTTTTGTAACAGACGAGTTTTCGGCCGAAACCCTCATACTTCGAAAGAGATTGTCCATTTTGTACACGAAGTGCATCCTGTTTTTGCCATAACCCTCTCAACTTTTTAGCACATGCTATGTGGGTGAAATGATGATACCATGCCAAGTTTCAATCATTTCAGAGTTCATTTGTGCTGCTTTTTAATTTCAGGGTCATTTAGCTCAAAACAATTCATTAAATGCATGAAAAATAGCAAATGAAGTTAGATAGGGTTGAAATTTTAGGATGTGGCTTATAATGGTTCATATTAACGCACAGGAAGTCTGGAGTTGAAATAAGTTAAAATATTGAAATCCTTTTGTAACAGACGAGTTTTCGTCCGAAACCCTGATACTTCGAAAGAGATTGTCCATTTTGTACACGAAGTGCATCCAGTTTTTGTCGTAACCCTCTCAACTTTTTAGCACATGCTATGTGGGTGAAATGATGATACCATGCCAAGTTTCAACCATTTCTGAGTTCATTTGTGGTGCTTTTTAATTTCAGGGTCATTTAGCTCAAAACAATTCATTAAATGCATGAAAAATAGCAAATGAAGTTAGATAGGGTTGAAATTTTAGGATGTGGCTTCTAATGGTTCATATTGAATGCACAAAAAGTCTGGAGTTGAAATAAGCTAAAAAAATTGAAATCCTTTTGTAACAGACGAGTTTTCGTCCGAAACCCTGATACTTCGAAAGAGATTGTCCATTTTGTACACGAAGTGCGTCCAGTTTTTGCCGTAACCCTCTCAACTTTTTAGCACATGCTATGTGGGTGAAATGATGATACCATGCCAAGTTTCAACCATTTTAGGGTTCATTTGTGGTGCTTTTTAATTTCAGGGTCATTTAGCTCAAAACAATTCATTAAATGCATGAAAAATAGCAAATGAAGTTAGATAGGATTGAAATTTTAGGATGTGGCTTATAATGGTTCATATTGAATGCACAGGAAGTCTGGAGTTGAAATAAGTTAAAAAAATTGAAATCCTTTTGTAACAGACGAGTTTTCGACCGAAACCCTGATACTTCGAAAGAGATTGTCCATTTTGTACAAGAAGTGCATCCAGTTTTTGCCGTAACCCTCTCAACTTTTTAGCACATGCTATGTGGGTGAAATGATGATACCATGCGAAGTTTCAACCATTTCAGAGTTCATGTGTGGTGCTTTTTAATTTCAGGGTCATTTAGCTCAAAACAATTCATTAAATGCATGAAAAATAGCAAATGAAGTTAGATAGGGTTGAAATTTTAGGATGTGGCTTCTAATGGTTCATATTGAATGCACAAAAAGTTTGGAGTTGAAATAACTTAAAAAAAATTGAAATCCTTTTGTAACAGAGGAGTTTTCGTCCGAAACCCTGATACTTCGAAAGAGATTGTCCATTTTGTACACGAAGTGCATCCAGTTTTTGCCGTAACCCTCTCAAATTTTTAGCACATGCTATCTGGGTGAAATGATGATACCATGCCAAGTTTCAACCATTTCAGAGGTCATGTGTGGTGCTTTTTAATTTCAGGGTCATTTAGCTCAAAACAATTCATTAAATGCATGAAAAATAGCAAATGAAGTTAGATAGGGTTGAAATTTTAGGATGCGGCTTCTAATGGTTCATATTGAATGCACAAAAATTCTGGAGTTGAAATAAGTTAAAAAAATTGAAATCCTTTTGTAACAGAGGAGTTTTCGTCGGAAACCCTGATACTTCGAAAGAGATTGTCCATTTTGGACACGAAGTGCATCCAGTTTTTGCCGTAACCCTCTCAACTTTTTAGCACATGCTATGTGGGTGAAATGATGATACCATGCCAAGTTTCAATCATTTCAGAGTTCATTTGTGCTGCTTTTTAATTTCAGGGTCATTTAGCTCAAAACAATTCATTAAATGCATGAAAAATAGCAAATGAAGTTAGATAGGGTTGAAATTTTAGGATGTGGCTTATAATGGTTCATATTAAATGCACAGGAAGTCTGGAGTTGAAATAAGTTAAAAAAATTGAAATCCTTTTGTAACAGACGAGTTTTCGTCCGAAACCCTGATACTTCGAAAGAGATTGTCCATTTTGTACACGAAGTGCATCCAGTTTTTGTCGTAACCCTCTCAACTTTTTAGCACATGCTATGTGGGTGAAATGATGATACCATGCCAAGTTTCAACCATTTCAGAGTTCATTTGTGGTGCTTTTTAATTTCAGGGTCATTTAGCTCAAAACAATTCATTAAATGCATGAAAAATAGCAAATGAAGTTAGATAGGGTTGACATTTTAGAATGTGGCGTCTAATGGTTCATAGTGAATGCACAAAATGTCTGGAGTTGAAATAAGTTAAAAAATTGAAATCCTTTTGTAATAAACGAGTTTTCGTCCGAAAGCCTCATACTTCGATAGAGATTGTCCATTTTGGACACGAAGTGCATCCAGTTTTGGCCATAACCCTCTCAACTTTTTAGCACATGCTATGTGGGTGAAATGATGATACCATGCCAAGTTTCAATCATTTCAGAGTTCATTTGTGCTGCTTTTTAATTTCAGGGTCATTTAGCTCAAAACAATTCATTAAATGCATGAAAAATAGCAAATGAAGTTAGATAGGGTTGAAATTTTAGGATGTGGCTTATAATGGTTCATATTGAATGCACAGGAAGTCTGGAGTTGAAATAAGTTAAAAAAAATGAAATCCTTTTGTAACAGACGAGTTTTCGTCCGAAACCCTAATACTTCGAAAGAGATTGTCCATTTTGTATACGAAGTGCATCCAGTTTTTGCCGTAACCCTCTCAACTTTTTAGCACATGCTATGTGGGTGAAATGATGATACCATGCCAAGTTTCAATCATTTCAGAGTTCATTTGTGCTGCTTTTTAATTTCAGGGTCATTTAGCTCGAAACAATTTATTAAATGGATGAAAAATAGCAAATGAAGTTAGATAGGGTTGAAATTTTAGGATGTGGCTTATAATGGTTCATATTGAATGCACAAGAAGTCTGGAGTTGAAATAAGTTAAAAAAAATTGAAATCCTTTTGTAACAGACGAGTTTTCGTCCGAAACCCTGATACTTCGAAAGAGATTGTCCATTTTGTACACGAAGTGCATCTAGTTTTTGTCGTAACCCTCTCAACTTTTTAGCACATGCTATGTGGGTGAAATGATGATACCATGCCAAGTTTCAACCATTTCAGAGTTCATTTGTGGTGCTTTTTAATTTCAGGGTCATTTAGCTCAAAACAATTCATTAAATGAATGAAAAATAGGAAATGAAGTTAGATAGGGTTGAAATTTTAGGATGTGGTGTCTAATGGTTCATAGTGAATGCACAAAATGTCTGGAGTTGAAATAAGTTAAAAAAATTGAAATCCTTTTGTAATAAACGAGTTTTCGTCCGAAAGCCTGATACTTCGAAAGAGATTGTCCATTTTGGACACGAAGTGCATCCAGTTTTGGCCATAACCCTCTCAACTTTTTAGCACATGCTATGTGGGTGAAATGATGATACCATGCCAAGTTTCAATCATTTCAGAGTTCATTTGTGCTGCTTTTTAATTTCAGGGTCATTTAGCTCAAAACAATTCATTAAATGCATGAAAAATAGCAAATGAAGTTAGATAGGGTTGAAATTTTAGGATGTGGCTTATAATGGTTCATATTGAATGCACAGGAAGTCTGGAGTTGAAATAAGTTAAAAAAATTGAAATCCTTTTGTAACAGACGAGTTTTCGTCCGAAACCCTGATACTTCGAAAGAGATTGTCCATTTTGTATACGAAGTGCATCCAGTTTTTGCCGTAACCCTCTCAACTTTTTAGCACATGCTATGTGGGTGAAATGATGATACCATGCCAAGTTTCCACCATTTCAGGGTTCATTTGTGGTGCTTTTTAATTTCAGGGTCATTTAGCTCAAAACAATTCATTAAATGCATGAAAAATAGCAAATGAAGTTAGATAGGGTTGAAATTTTAGGATGTGGCTTCTAATGGTTCATATTTAATGCACAAAATGTCTGGAGTTGACATAAGTTTAAAAATTTGAAATCCTTTTGTAACAGACGAGTTTTCGGCCGAAACCCTCATACTTCGAAAGAGATTGTCCATTTTGTACACGAAGTGCATCCAGTTTTAGCCATAACCCTCTCAACTTTTTAGCACATGCTATGTGGGTGAAATGATGATACCATGCCAAGTTTCAATCAGTTCAGAGTTCATTTGTGGTGCTTTTTAATTTCAGGGTCATTTAGCTCAAAACAATTCATTAAATGCATGAAAAATAGCAAATGAAGTTAGATAGGGTTGAAATTTTAGGATGTGGCTTATAATGGTTCATATTGAATGCACAAAAAGTCTGGAGTTGAAATAAGTTAAAAAAAATTGAAATCCTTTTGTAACAGACGAATTTTCGTCCGAAACACTGATACTTCGAAAGAGATTGTCCATTTTGTACACAAAGTGTATCCAGTTTTTGCCGTAACCCTCTCAACTTTTTAGCACATGCTATGTGGGTGAAATGATGATACCATGCCAAGTTTCAATCATTTCAGAGTTCATTTGTGCTGCTTTTTAATTTCAGGGTCATTTAGCTCGAAACAATTCATTAAATGGATGAAAAATAGCAAATGAAGTTAGATAGGGTTGAAATTTTAGGACGTGGCTTATAATGGTTCATATTGAATGCACAAGAAGTCTGGAGTTGAAATAAGTTAAAAAAAATTGAAATCCTTTTGTAACAGACGAGTTTTCGTCCGAAACCCTGATACTTCGAAAGAGATTGTCCATTTTGTACACGAAGTGCATCTATTTTTTGTCGTAACCCTCTCAACTTTTTAGCACATGCTATGTGGGTGAAATGATGATACCATGCCAAGTTTCAACCATTTCAGAGTTCATTTGTGGTGCTTTTTAATTTCAGGGTCATTTAGCTCAAAACAATTCATTAAATGCATGAAAAATAGGAAATGAAGTTAGATAGGGTTGAAATTTTAGGATGTGGTGTCTAATGGTTCATAGTGAATGCACAAAATGTCTGGAGTTGAAATAAGTTAAAAAAATTGAAATCCTTTTGTAATAAACGAGTTTTCGTCCGAAAGCCTGATACTTCGAAAGAGATTGTCCATTTTGGACACGAAGTGCATCCAGTTTTGGCCATAACCCTCTCAACTTTTTAGCACATGCTATGTGGGTGAAATGATGATACCATGCCAAGTTTCAATCATTTCAGAGTTCATTTGTGCTGCTTTTTAATTTCAGGGTCATTTAGCTCAAAACAATTCATTAAATGCATGAAAAATAGCAAATGAAGTTAGATAGGGTTGAAATTTTAGGATGTGGCTTATAATGGTTCATATTGAATGCACAGGAAGTCTGGAGTTGAAATAAGTTAAAAAAATTGAAATCCTTTTGTAACAGACGAGTTTTCGTCCGAAACCCTGATACTTCGAAAGAGATTGTCCATTTTGTATACGAAGTGCATCCAGTTTTTGCCGTAACCCTCTCAACTTTTTAGCACATGCTATGTGGGTGAAATGATGATACCATGCCAAGTTTCCACCATTTCAGGGTTCATTTGTGGTGCTTTTTAATTTCAGGGTCATTTAGCTCAAAACAATTCATTAAATGCATGAAAAATAGCAAATGAAGTTAGATAGGGTTGAAATTTTAGGATGTGGCTTCTAATGGTTCATATTTAATGCACAAAATGTCTGGAGTTGACATAAGTTTAAAAATTTGAAATCCTTTTGTAACAGACGAGTTTTCGGCCGAAACCCTCATACTTCGAAAGAGATTGTCCATTTTGTACACGAAGTGCATCCAGTTTTAGCCATAACCCTCTCAACTTTTTAGCACATGCTATGTGGGTGAAATGATGATACCATGCCAAGTTTCAATCAGTTCAGAGTTCATTTGTGGTGCTTTTTAATTTCAGGGTCATTTAGCTCAAAACAATTCATTAAATGCATGAAAAATAGCAAATGAAGTTAGATAGGGTTGAAATTTTAGGATGTGGCTTATAATGGTTCATATTGAATGCACAAAAAGTCTGGAGTTGAAATAAGTTAAAAAAAATTGAAATCCTTTTGTAACAGACGAATTTTCGTCCGAAACACTGATACTTCGAAAGAGATTGTCCATTTTGTACACAAAGTGTATCCAGTTTTTGCCGTAACCCTCTCAAGTTTTTAGCACATGCTATGTGGGTGAAATGATGATACCATGCCAAGTTTCAATCATTTCAGAGTTCATTTGTGCTGCTTTTTAATTTCAGGGTCATTTAGCTCGAAACAATTCATTAAATGGATGAAAAATAGCAAATGAAGTTAGATAGGGTTGAAATTTTAGGACGTGGCTTATAATGGTTCATATTGAATGCACAAGAAGTCTGGAGTTGAAATAAGTTAAAAAAAATTGAAATCCTTTTGTAACAGACGAGTTTTCGTCCGAAACCCTGATACTTCGAAAGACATTGTCCATTTTGTACACGAAGTGCATCTATTTTTTGTCGTAACCCTCTCAACTTTTTAGCACATGCTATGTGGGTGAAATGATGATACCATGCCAAGTTTCAACCATTTCAGAGTTCATTTGTGGTGCTTTTTAATTTCAGGGTCATTTAGCTCAAAACAATTCATTAAATGCATGAAAAATAGGAAATGAAGTTAGATAGGGTTGAAATTTTAGGATGTGGTGTCTAATGGTTCATAGTGAATGCACAAAATGTCTGGAGTTGAAATAAGTTAAAAAAATTGAAATCCTTTTGTAATAAACGAGTTTTCGTCCGAAAGCCTGATACTTCGAAAGAGATTGTCCATTTTGGACACGAAGTGCATCCAGTTTTGGCCATAACCCTCTCAACTTTTTAGCACATGCTATGTGGGTGAAATGATGATACCATGCCAAGTTTCAATCATTTCAGAGTTCATTTGTGCTGCTTTTTAATTTCAGGGTCATTTAGCTCAAAACAATTCATTAAATGCATGAAAAATAGCAAATGAAGTTAGATAGGGTTGAAATTTTAGGATGTGGCTTATAATGGTTCATATTGAATGCACAGGAAGTCTGGAGTTGAAATAAGTTAAAAAAATTGAAATCCTTTTGTAACAGACGAGTTTTCGTCCGAAACCCTGATACTTCGAAAGAGATTGTCCATTTTGTATACGAAGTGCATCCAGTTTTTGCCGTAACCCTCTCAACTTTTTAGCACATGCTATGTGGGTGAAATGATGATACCATGCCAAGTTTCCACCATTTCAGGGTTCATTTGTGGCGCTTTTTAATTTCAGGGTCATTTAGCTCAAAACAATTCATTAAATGCATGAAAAATAGCAAATGAAGTTAGATAGGGTTGAAATTTTAGGATGTGGCTTCTAATGGTTCATATTTAATGCACAAAATGTCTGGAGTTGACATAAGTTTAAAAATTTGAAATCCTTTTGTAACAGACGAGTTTTCGGCCGAAACCCTCATACTTCGAAAGAGATTGTCCATTTTGTACACGAAGTGCATCCAGTTTTAGCCATAACCCTCTCAACTTTTTAGCACATGCTATGTGGGTGAAATGATGATACCATGCCAAGTTTCAATCAGTTCAGAGTTCATTTGTGGTGCTTTTTAATTTCAGGGTCATTTAGCTCAAAACAATTCATTAAATGCATGAAAAATAGCAAATGAAGTTAGATAGGGTTGAAATTTTAGGATGTGGCTTATAATGGTTCATATTGAATGCACAAAAAGTCTGGAGTTGAAATAAGTTAAAAAAAATTTAAATCCTTTTGTAACAGACGAATTTTCGTCCGAAACACTGATACTTCGAAAGAGATTGTCCATTTTGTACACAAAGTGTATCCAGTTTTTGCCGTAACCCTCTCAAGTTTTTAGCACATGCTATGTGGGTGAAATGATGATACCATGCCAAGTTTCAATCATTTCAGAGTTCATTTGTGCTGCTTTTTAATTTCAGGGTCATTTAGCTCGAAACAATTCATTAAATGGATGAAAAATAGCAAATGAAGTTAGATAGGGTTGAAATTTTAGGACGTGGCTTATAATGGTTCATATTGAATGCACAAGAAGTCTGGAGTTGAAATAAGTTAAAAAAAATTGAAATCCTTTTGTAACAGACGAGTTTTCGTCCGAAACCCTGATACTTCGAAAGAGATTGTCCATTTTGTACACGAAGTGCATCTATTTTTTGTCGTAACCCTCTCAACTTTTTAGCACATGCTATGTGGGTGAAATGATGATACCATGCCAAGTTTCAACCATTTCAGAGTTCATTTGTGGTGCTTTTTAATTTCAGGGTCATTTAGCTCAAAACAATTCATTAAATGCATGAAAAATAGGAAATGAAGTTAGATAGGGTTGAAATTTTAGGATGTGGTGTCTAATGGTTCATAGTGAATGCACAAAATGTCTGGAGTTGAAATAAGTTAAAAAAATTGAAATCCTTTTGTAATAAACGAGTTTTCGTCCGAAAGCCTGATACTTCGAAAGAGATTGTCCATTTTGGACACGAAGTGCATCCAGTTTTGGCCATAACCCTCTCAACTTTTTAGCACATGCTATGTGGGTGAAATGATGATACCATGCCAAGTTTCAATCATTTCAGAGTTCATTTGTGCTGCTTTTTAATTTCAGGGTCATTTAGCTCAAAACAATTCATTAAATGCATGAAAAATAGCAAATGAAGTTAGATAGGGTTGAAATTTTAGGATGTGGCTTATAATGGTTCATATTGAATGCACAGGAAGTCTGGAGTTGAAATAAGTTAAAAAAATTGAAATCCTTTTGTAACAGACGAGTTTTCGTCCGAAACCCTGATACTTCGAAAGAGATTGTCCATTTTGTATACGAAGTGCATCCAGTTTTTGCCGTAACCCTCTCAACTTTTTAGCACATGCTATGTGGGTGAAATGATGATACCATGCCAAGTTTCCACCATTTCAGGGTTCATTTGTGGTGCTTTTTAATTTCAGGGTCATTTAGCTCAAAACAATTCATTAAATGCATGAAAAATAGCAAATGAAGTTAGATAGGGTTGAAATTTTAGGATGTGGCTTCTAATGGTTCATATTTAATGCACAAAATGTCTGGAGTTGACATAAGTTTAAAAATTTGAAATCCTTTTGTAACAGACGAGTTTTCGGCCGAAACCCTCATACTTCGAAAGAGATTGTCCATTTTGTACACGAAGTGCATCCAGTTTTAGCCATAACCCTCTCAACTTTTTAGCACATGCTATGTGGGTGAAATGATGATACCATGCCAAGTTTCAATCAGTTCAGAGTTCATTTGTGGTGCTTTTTAATTTCAGGGTCATTTAGCTCAAAACAATTCATTAAATGCATGAAAAATAGCAAATGAAGTTAGATAGGGTTGAAATTTTAGGATGTGGCTTATAATGGTTCATATTGAATGCACAAAAAGTCTGGAGTTGAAATAAGTTAAAAAAAATTGAAATCCTTTTGTAACAGACGAGTTTTCGTCCGAAACACTGATACTTCGAAAGAGATTGTCCATCTTGTACACGAAGTGCATCCAGTTTTTGCCGTAACCCTCTCAACTTTTTAGCACATGCTATGTGGTTGAAATGATGATACCATGCCAAGTTTCAACCATTTCAGGGTTCATTTGTGGTGCTTTTTAATTTCAGGGTCATTTAGCTCAAAACAATTCATTAAATGCATGAAAAATAGCAAATGAAGTTAGATAGGGTTGAAATTTTAGGATATGGCTTCAAATGGTTCATATTGAATGCACAAAATGTCTGGAGTTGAAATAAGTTAAAAAATTTGAAATCCTTTTGTAACAGAGGAGTTTTCGTCCGAAAACCTGATACTTCGAAAGAGATTGTCCATTTTGTACACGAAGTGCATCCAGTTTTTGCCGTAACCCTATCAACTTTTTAGCACATGCTATGTGGGTGAAATGATGATACCATGCCAAGTTTCAACCATTTCAGAGTTCATTTGTGGTGCTTTTTAATTTCAGGGTCATTTAGCTCAAAACAATTCATTAAATGCATGAAAAATAGCAAATGAAGTTAGATAGGGTTGAAATTTTAGGATGTGGCTTATAATGGTTCATATTGAATGCACAGGAAGTCTGGAGTTGAAATAAGTTAAAAAAATTGAAATCCTTTTGTAACAGACGAGTTTTCGTCCGAAACCCTGATACTTCGAAAGAGATTGTCCATTTTGTATACGAAGTGCATCCAGTTTTTGCCGTAACCCTCTCAACTTTTTAGCACATGCTATGTGGGTGAAATGATGATACCATGCCAAGTTTCCACCATTTCAGGGTTCATTTGTGGTGCTTTTTAATTTCAGGGTCATTTAGCTCAAAACAATTCATTAAATGCATGAAAAATAGCAAATGAAGTTAGATAGGGTTGAAATTTTAGGATGTGGCTTCTAATGGTTCATATTTAATGCACAAAATGTCTGGAGTTGACATAAGTTTAAAAATTTGAAATCCTTTTGTAACAGACGAGTTTTCGGCCGAAACCCTCATACTTCGAAAGAGATTGTCCATTTTGTACACGAAGTGCATCCAGTTT
The DNA here is from genome assembly GCA_039707655.1 of Elymus sibiricus. Lineage (NCBI taxonomy): Eukaryota > Viridiplantae > Streptophyta > Magnoliopsida > Poales > Poaceae > Elymus > Elymus sibiricus. The sequence goes on along the minus strand of CM077663.1, from coordinate 377,296,925 downwards.
TAGCCATAACCCTCTCAACTTTTTAGCACATGCTATGTGGGTGAAATGATGATACCATGCCAAGTTTCAATCATTTCAGAGTTCATTTGTGGTGCTTTTTAATTTCAGGGTCATTTAGCTCAAAACAATTCATTAAATGCATGAAAAATAGCAAATGAAGTTAGATAGGGTTGAAATTTTAGGATGTGGCTTATAATGGTTCATATTGAATGCACAAAAAGTCTGGAGTTGAAATAAGTTAAAAAAAATTGAAATCCTTTTGTAACAGACGAGTTTTCGTCCGAAACACTGATACTTCGAAAGAGATTGTCCATCTTGTACACGAAGTGCATCCAGTTTTTGCCGTAACCCTCTCAACTTTTTAGCACATGCTATGTGGTTGAAATGATGATACCATGCCAAGTTTCAACCATTTCAGGGTTCATTTGTGGTGCTTTTTAATTTCAGGGTCATTTAGCTCAAAACAATTCATTAAATGCATGAAAAATAGCAAATGAAGTTAGATAGGGTTGAAATTTTAGGATATGGCTTCAAATGGTTCATATTGAATGCACAAAATGTCTGGAGTTGAAATAAGTTAAAAAATTTGAAATCCTTTTGTAACAGACGAGTTTTCGGCCGAAACCCTCATACTTCGAAAGAGATTGTCCATTTTGTACACGAAGTGCACCCTGTTTTTGCCATAACCCTCTCAACTTTTTAGCACATGCTATGTGGGTGAAATGATGATACCATGACAAGTTTCAATCATTTCAGAGTTCATTTGTGCTGCTTTTTAATTTCAGGGTCATTTAGCTCAAAACAATTCATTAAATGCATGAAAAATAGCAAATGAAGTTAGATAGGGTTGAAATTTTAGGATGTGGCTTATAATTGTTCATATTGAACGCACAGGAAGTCTGGAGTTGAAATAAGTTAAAAAATTGAAATCCTTTTGTAACAGACGAGTTTTCGTCCGAAACCCTGATACTTCGAAAGAGATTGTCCATTTTGTACACGAAGTGCATCCAGTTTTTGTCGTAACCCTCTCAACTTTTTAGCACATGCTATGTGGGTGAAATGATGATACCATGCCAAGTTTCAACCATTTCAGAGTTCATTTGTGGTGCTTTTTAATTTCAGGGTCATTTAGCTCAAAACAATTCATTAAATGCATGAAAAATAGCAAATGAAGTTAGATAGGGTTGAAATTTTAGGATGTGGCTTCTAATGGTTCATATTGAATGCACAAAAAGTCTGGAGTTGAAATAAGTTAAAAAAATTGAAATCCTTTTGTAACAGACGAGTTTTCGTCCGAAACCCTGATACTTCGAAAGAGATTGTCCATTTTGTACACGAAGTGCGTCCAGTTTTTGCCGTAACCCTCTCAACTTTTTAGCACATGCTATGTGGGTGAAATGATGATACCATGCCAAGTTTCAACCATTTTAGGGTTCATTTGTGGTGCTTTTTAATTTCAGGGTCATTTAGCTCAAAACAATTCATTAAATGCATGAAAAATAGCAAATGAAGTTAGATAGGGTTGAAATTTTAGGATGTGGCTTATAATGGTTCATATTGAATGCACAGGAAGTCTGGAGTTGAAATAAGTTAAAAAAATTGAAATCCTTTTGTAACAGACGAGTTTTCGTCCGAAACCCTGATACTTCGAAAGAGATTGTCCATTTTGTACACAAAGTGCATCCAGTTTTTGCCGTAACCCTCTCAACTTTTTAGCACATGCTATGTGGGTGAAATGATGATACCATGCCAAGTTTCAACCATTTCAGAGTTCATGTGTGGTGCTTTTTAATTTCAGGGTCATTTAGCTCAAAACAATTCATTAAATGCATGAAAAATAGCAAATGAAGTTAGATAGGGTTGAAATTTTAGGATGTGGCTTATAATGGTTCATATTGAATGCACAAAAATTCTGGAGTTGAAATAAGTTAAAAAAAATTGAAATCCTTTTGTAACAGACGAGTTTTCGTCCGAAACACTGATACTTCGAAAGAGATTGTCCATTTTGTACACGAAGTGCATCCAGTTTTTGCCGTAACCCTCTCAACTTTTTAGCACATGCTATGTGGTTGAAATGATGATACCATGCCAAGTTTCAACCATTTCAGGGTTCATTTGTGGTGCTTTTTAATTTCAGGGTCATTTAGCTCAAAACAATTCATTAAATGCATGAAAAATAGCAAATGAAGTTAGATAGGGTTGAAGTTTTAGGATATGGCTTCTAATGGTTCATATTGAACGCACAGGAAGTCTGGAGTTGAAATAAGTTAAAAAAATTGAAATCCTTTTGTAACAGAGGAGTTTTCGTCCGAAACCCTGATACTTCGAAAGAGATTGTCCATTTTGTACACGAAGTGCATCCAGTTTTTGTCGTAACCCTCTCAACTTTTTAGCACATGCTATGTGGGTGAAATGATGATACCATGCCAAGTTTCAACCATTTCAGAGTTCATTTGTGGTGCTTTTTAATTTCAGGGTCATTTAGCTCAAAACAATTCATTAAATGCATGAAAAATAGCAAATGAAGTTAGATAGGGTTGAAATTTTAGGATGTGGCTTCTAATGGTTCATATTGAATGCACAAAAAGTCTGGAGTTGAAATAACTTAAAAAAATTGAAATCCTTTTGTAACAGAGGAGTTTTCGTCCGAAACCCTGATACTTCGAAAGAGATTGTCCATTTTGTACACGAAGTGCATCCAGTTTTTGCCGTAACCCTCTCAAATTTTTAGCACATGCTATCTGGGTGAAATGATGATACCATGCCAAGTTTCAACCATTTCAGAGCTCATGTGTGGTGCTTTTTAATTTCAGGGTCATTTAGCTCAAAACAATTCATTAAATGCATGAAAAATAGCAAATGAAGTTAGAAAGGGTTGAAATTTTAGGATGTGGCTTCTAATGGTTCATATTGAATGCACAAAAATTCTGGAGTTGAAATAAGTTAAAAAAATTGAAATCCTTTTGTAGCAGAGGAGTTTTCGTCCGAAACCCTGATACTTCGAAAGAGATTGTCCATTTTGGACACGAAGTGCATCCAGTTTTTGCCGTAACCCTCTCAACTTTTTAGCACATGCTATGTGGGTGAAATGATGATACCATGCCAAGTTTCAACCATTTCAGAGTTCATTTGTGGTGCTTTTTAATTTCAGGGTCATTTAGCTCAAAACAATTCATTAAATGCATGAAAAATAGCAAATGAAGTTAGATAGGGTTGAAATTTTAGGATGTGGCTTCTAATGGTTCATATTGAATGCACAAAATGTCTGGAGTTGAAATAAGTTAAAAAATTTGAAATCCTTTTGTAACAGAGGAGTTTTCGTCCGAAACCCTGATACTTCGAAAGAGATTGTCCATTTTGTACACGAAGTGCATCCAGTTTTTGCCGTAACCCTCTCAAATTTTTAGCACATGCTATCTGGGTGAAATGATGATACCATGCCAAGTTTCAACCATTTCAGAGCTCATGTGTGGTGCTTTTTAATTTCAGGGTCATTTAGCTCAAAACAATTCATTAAATGCATGAAAAATAGCAAATGAAGTTAGATAGGGTTGAAATTTTAGGATGTGGCTTCTAATGGTTCATAGTGAATGCACAAAATGTCTGGAGTTGAAATAAGTTAAAAAAATTGAAATCCTTTTGTAACAAACGAGTTTTCGTCCGAAACCCTTATACCTCGAAAGAGATTGTCCATTTTGTACACGAAGTGCATCCAGTTTTTGCCATAACCCTCTCAAATTTTTAGCACATGCTATGTGGGTGAAATGATGATACCATGCCAAGTTTCAACCATTTCAGGGTTCATTTGTGGTGCTTTTTAATTTCAGGGTCATTTAGCTCAAAACAATTCATTAAATGCATGAAAAATAGCAAATGAAGTTAGATAGGGTTGAAATTTTAGGATGTGGCTTCTAATGGTTCATATTGAATGCACAAAATGTCTGGAGTTGAAATAAGTTAAAAAATTTGAAATCCTTTTGTAACAGACGAGTTTTCGGCCGAAACCCTCATACTTCGAAAGCGATTGTCTATTTTGTACACGAAGTGCATCCAGTTTTCTCCATAACCCTCTCAACTTTTTAGCACATGCTATGTGGGTGAAATGATGATACCATGCCAAGTTTCAATCATTTCAGAGTTCATTTGTGGTGCTTTTTAATTTCAGGGTCATTTAGCTCAAAACAATTCATTAAATGCATGAAAAATAGCAAATGAAGTTAGATAGGGTTGAAGTTTTAGGATATGGCTTCTAATGGTTCATATTGAACGCACAGGAAGTCTGGAGTTGAAATAAGTTAAAAAAATTGAAATCCTTTTGTAACAGAGGAGTTTTCGTCCGAAACCCTGATACTTCGAAAGAGATTGTCCATTTTGTACACGAAGTGCATCCAGTTTTTGTCGTAACCCTCTCAACTTTTTAGCACATGCTATGTGGGTGAAATGATGATACCATGCCAAGTTTCAACCATTTCAGAGTTCATTTGTGGTGCTTTTTAATTTCAGGGTCATTTAGCTCAAAACAATTCATTAAATGCATGAAAAATAGCAAATGAAGTTAGATAGGGTTGAAATTTTAGGATGTGGCTTCTAATGGTTCATATTGAATGCACAAAAAGTCTGGAGTTGAAATAAGTTAAAAAAATTGAAATCCTTTTGTAACAGACGAGTTTTCGTCCGAAACCCTGATACTTCGAAAGAGATTGTCCATTTTGTACACGAAGTGCGTCCAGTTTTTGCCGTAACCCTCTCAACTTTTTAGCACATGCTATGTGGGTGAAATGATGATACCATGCCAAGTTTCAACCATTTTAGGGTTCATTTGTGGTGCTTTTTAATTTCGGGGTCATTTAGCTCAAAACAATTCATTAAATGCATGAAAAATAGCAAATGAAGTTAGATAGGGTTGAAATTTTAGGATGTGGCTTATAATGGTTCATATTGAATGCACAGGAAGTCTGGAGTTGAAATAAGTTAAAAAAATTGAAATCCTTTTGTAACAGACGAGTTTTCGTCCGAAACCCTGATACTTCGAAAGTGATTGTCCATTTTGTACACGAAGTGCATCCAGTTTTTGCCGTAACCCTCTCAACTTTTTAGCACATGCTATGTGGGTGAAATGATGATACCATGCGAAGTTTCAACCATTTCAGAGTTCATGTGTGGTGCTTTTTAATTTCAGGGTCATTTAGCTCAAAACAATTCATTAAATGCATGAAAAATAGCAAATGAAGTTAGATAGGGTTGAAATTTTAGGATGTGGCTTCTAATGGTTCATATTGAATGCACAAAAAGTCTGGAGTTGAAATAACTTAAAAAAATTGAAATCCTTTTGTAACAGAGGAGTTTTCGTCCGAAACCCTGATACTTCGAAAGAGATTGTCCATTTTGTACACGAAGTGCATCCAGTTTTTGCCGTAACCCTCTCAAATTTTTAGCACATGCTATCTGGGTGAAATGATGATACCATGCCAAGTTTCAACCATTTCAGAGCTCATGTGTGGTGCTTTTTAATTTCAGGGTCATTTAGCTCAAAACAATTCATTAAATGCATGAAAAATAGCAAATGAAGTTAGAAAGGGTTGAAATTTTAGGATGTGGCTTCTAATGGTTCATATTGAATGCACAAAAATTCTGGAGTTGAAATAAGTTAAAAAAATTGAAATCCTTTTGTAGCAGAGGAGTTTTCGTCCGAAACCCTGATACTTCGAAAGAGATTGTCCATTTTGGACACGAAGTGCATCCAGTTTTTGCCGTAACCCTCTCAACTTTTTAGCACATGCTATGTGGGTGAAATGATGATACCATGCCAAGTTTCAACCATTTCAGAGTTCATTTGTGGTGCTTTTTAATTTCAGGGTCATTTAGCTCAAAACAATTCATTAAATGCATGAAAAATAGCAAATGAAGTTAGATAGGGTTGAAATTTTAGGATGTGGCTTCTAATGGTTCATATTGAATGCACAAAATGTCTGGAGTTGAAATAAGTTAAAAAATTTGAAATCCTTTTGTAACAGAGGAGTTTTCGTCCGAAACCCTGATACTTCGAAAGAGATTGTCCATTTTGTACACGAAGTGCATCCAGTTTTTGCCGTAACCCTCTCAAATTTTTAGCACATGCTATCTGGGTGAAATGATGATACCATGCCAAGTTTCAACCATTTCAGAGCTCATGTGTGGTGCTTTTTAATTTCAGGGTCATTTAGCTCAAAACAATTCATTAAATGCATGAAAAATAGCAAATGAAGTTAGATAGGGTTGAAATTTTAGGATGTGGCTTCTAATGGTTCATAGTGAATGCACAAAATGTCTGGAGTTGAAATAAGTTAAAAAAATTGAAATCCTTTTGTAACAAACGAGTTTTCGTCCGAAACCCTTATACCTCGAAAGAGATTGTCCATTTTGTACACGAAGTGCATCCAGTTTTTGCCATAACCCTCTCAAATTTTTAGCACATGCTATGTGGGTGAAATGATGATACCATGCCAAGTTTCAACCATTTCAGGGTTCATTTGTGGTGCTTTTTAATTTCAGGGTCATTTAGCTCAAAACAATTCATTAAATGCATGAAAAATAGCAAATGAAGTTAGATAGGGTTGAAATTTTAGGATGTGGCTTCTAATGGTTCATATTGAATGCACAAAATGTCTGGAGTTGAAATAAGTTAAAAAATTTGAAATCCTTTTGTAACAGACGAGTTTTCGGCCGAAACCCTCATACTTCGAAAGCGATTGTCTATTTTGTACACGAAGTGCATCCAGTTTTCTCCATAACCCTCTCAACTTTTTAGCACATGCTATGTGGGTGAAATGATGATACCATGCCAAGTTTCAATCATTTCAGAGTTCATTTGTGGTGCTTTTTAATTTCAGGGTCATTTAGCTCAAAACAATTCATTAAATGCATGAAAAATAGCAAATGAAGTTAGATAGGGTTGAAATTTTAGGATGTGGCTTATAATGGTTCATATTGAATGCACAGGAAGTCTGGAGTTGAAATAAGTTAAAAAAATTGAAATCCTTTTGTAACAGACGAGTTTTTGTCCGAAACCCTGATACTTCGAAAGAGATTGTCCATTTTGTACACGAAGTGCATCCAGTTTTTGTCGTAACCCTCTCACCTTTTTAGCACATGCTATGTGGGTGAAATGATGATACCATGCCAAGTTTCAACCATTTCAGAGTTCATTTGTGGTGCTTTTTAATTTCAGGGTCATTTAGCTCAAAACAATTCATTAAATGCATGAAAAATAGCAAATGAAGTTAGATAGGGTTGAAATTTTAGGATGTGGCTTCTAATGGTTCATATTGAATGCACAAAAAGTCTGGTGTTGAAATAAGTTCAAAAAATTGAAATCCTTTTGTAACAGACGAGTTTTCGTCCGAAACCCTGATACTTCGAAAGAGATTGTCCATTTTGTACACGAAGTGCATCCAGTTTTTGCCGTAACCCTCTCAACTTTTTAGCACATGCTATGTGGGTGAAATGATGATACCATGCCAAGTTTCAACCATTTCAGAGTTCATTTGTGGTGCTTTTGAATTTCAGGGTCATTTAGCTCAAAACAATTCATTAAATGCATGAAAAATAGCAAATGAAGTTAGATAGGGTTGAAATTTTTGGATGTGGCTTCTAATGGTTCATATTGAATGCACAAAATGTCTGGAGTTGAAATAAGTTAAAAAATTTGAAATCCTTTTGTAACAGACGAGTTTTCGGCTGAAACCCTGATACTTCGAAAGAGATTGTCCATTTTGTACACGAAGTGCATCCAGTTTTTGCCGTAACCCTCTCAAATTTTTAGCATATGCTATGTGGGTGAAATGATGATACCATGCCAAGTTTCAACCATTTCAGAGTTCATGTGTGGTGCTTTTTAATTTCAGGGTCATTTAGCTCAAAACAATTCATAAAATGCATGAAAAATAGCAAATGAAGTTAGATAGGGTTGAAATTTTAGGATGTGGCTTATAATGGTTCATATTGAACGCACAGGAAGTCTGGAGTTGAAATAAGTTAAAAAAATTGAAATCCTTTTGTAACAGACGAGTTTTCGTCCGAAACCCTGATACTTCGAAAGAGATTGTCCATTTTGTACACGAAGTGCATCCGGTTTTTGCCGTAACCCTCTCAACTTTTTAGCACATGCTATGTGGGTGAAATGATGATACCATGCCAAGTTTCAACCATTTCAGAGTTCATTTGTGGTGCTTTTTAATTTCAGGGTCATTTAGCTCAAAACAATTCATTAAATGCATGAAAAATAGCAAATGAAGTTAGATAGGGTTGAAATTTTAGGATGTGGCTTCTAATGGTTCATATTGAATGCACAAAAAGTCTGGAGTTGAAATAAGTTAAAAAAATTGAAATCCTTTTGTAACAGACGAGTTTTCGTCCGAAACCCTGATACTTCGAAAGAGATTGTCCATTTTGTACACGAAGTGCATCCAGTTTTTTCCGTAACCCTCTCAACTTTTTAGCACATGCTATGTGGGTGAAATGATGATACCATGCCAAGTTTCAACCATTTCAGAGTTCATTTGTGGTGCTTTTTAATTTCAGGGTTATTTAGCTCAAAACAATTCATTAAATGCATGAAAAATAGCAAATGAACTTAGATAGGGTTGAAATTTAGGATGTGGCGTCTAATGGTTCATATTGAATGCACAAAATGTCTGGAGTTGAAATAAGTTAAAAAAATTGAAATCCTTTTGTAACAGACGAGTTTTCGTCCGGAACCCTGATACTTCGAAAGAGATTGTCCATTTTGTACACGAAGTGCATCCAGTTTTTGCCGTAACCCTCTCAAATTTTTAGCATATGCTAGGTGGGTGAAATGATGATACCATGCCAAGTTTCAACCATTTCAGAGTTCATGTGTGGTGCTTTTTAATTTCAGGGTCATTTAGCTCAAAACAATTCATTAAATGCATGAAAAATAGCAAATGAAGTTAGAAAGGGTTGAAATTTTAGGATGTGGCTTCTAATGGTTCATATTGAATGCACAAAAAGTCTGGAGTTGAAATAACTTAAAAAAATTGAAATCCTTTTGTAACAGAGGAGTTTTCGTCCGAAACCCTGATACTTCGAAAGAGATTGTCCATTTTGTACACGAAGTGCATCCAGTTTTTGCCGTAACCCTCTCAAATTTTTAGCACATGCTATCTGGGTGAAATGATGATACCATGCCAAGTTTCAACCATTTCAGAGCTCATGTGTGGTGCTTTTTAATTTCAGGGTCATTTAGCTCAAAACAATTCATTAAATGCATGAAAAATAGCAAATGAAGTTAGAAAGGGTTGAAATTTTAGGATGTGGCTTCTAATGGTTCATATTGAATGCACAAAAATTCTGGAGTTGAAATAAGTTAAAAAAATTGAAATCCTTTTGTAGCAGAGGAGTTTTCGTCCGAAACCCTGATACTTCGAAAGAGATTGTCCATTTTGGACACGAAGTGCATCCAGTTTTTGCCGTAACCCTCTCAACTTTTTAGCACATGCTATGTGGGTGAAATGATGATACCATGCCAAGTTTCAACCATTTCAGAGTTCATTTGTGGTGCTTTTTAATTTCAGGGTCATTTAGCTCAAAACAATTCATTAAATGCATGAAAAATAGCAAATGAAGTTAGATAGGGTTGAAATTTTAGGATGTGGCTTCTAATGGTTCATATTGAATGCACAAAATGTCTGGAGTTGAAATAAGTTAAAAAATTTGAAATCCTTTTGTAACAGAGGAGTTTTCGTCCGAAACCCTGATACTTCGAAAGAGATTGTCCATTTTGTACACGAAGTGCATCCAGTTTTTGCCGTAACCCTCTCAAATTTTTAGCACATGCTATCTGGGTGAAATGATGATACCATGCCAAGTTTCAACCATTTCAGAGCTCATGTGTGGTGCTTTTTAATTTCAGGGTCATTTAGCTCAAAACAATTCATTAAATGCATGAAAAATAGCAAATGAAGTTAGATAGGGTTGAAATTTTAGGATGTGGCTTCTAATGGTTCATAGTGAATGCACAAAATGTCTGGAGTTGAAATAAGTTAAAAAAATTGAAATCATTTTGTAACAAACGAGTTTTCGTCCGAAACCCTTATACCTCGAAAGAGATTGTCCATTTTGTACACGAAGTGCATCCAGTTTTTGCCGTAACCCTCTCAAATTTTTAGCACATGCTATGTGGGTGCAATGATGATACCATGCCAAGTTTCAACCATTTCAGGGTTCATTTGTGGTGCTTTTTAATTTCAGGGTCATTTAGCTCAAAACAATTCATTAAATGCATGAAAAATAGCAAATGAAGTTAGATAGGGTTGAAATTTTAGGATGTGGCTTCTAATGGTTCATATTGAATGCACAAAATGTCTGGAGTTGAAATAAGTTAAAAAAATTGAAATCCTTTTGTAACAGACGAGTTTTCGGCCGAAACCCTCATACTTCGAAAGCGATTGTCTATTTTGTACACGAAGTGCATCCAGTTTTTTCCATAACCCTCTCAACTTTTTAGCACATGCTATGTGGGTGAAATGATGATACCATGCCAAGTTTCAATCATTTCAGAGTTCATTTGTGGTGCTTTTTAATTTCAGGGTCATTTAGCTCAAAACAATTCATTAAATGCATGAAAAATAGCAAATGAAGTTAGATAGGGTTGAAATTTTAGGATGTGGCTTATAATAGTTCATATTGAATGCACAGGAAGTCTGGAGTTGAAATAAGTTAAAAAAAATTGAAATCCTTTTGTAACAGACGAGTTTTTGTCCGAAACCCTGATACTTCGAAAGAGATTGTCCATTTTGTACACGAAGTGCATCCAGTTTTTGTCGTAACCCTCTCACCTTTTTAGCACATGCTATGTGGGTGAAATGATGATACCATGCCAAGTTTCAACCATTTCAGAGTTCATTTGTGGTGCTTTTTAATTTCAGGGTCATTTAGCTCAAAACAATTCATTAAATGCATGAAAAATAGCAAATGAAGTTAGATAGGGTTGAAATTTTAGGATGTGGCTTCTAATGGTTCATATTGAATGCACAAAAAGTCTGGAGTTGAAATAAGTTAAAAAAATTGAAATCCTTTTGTAACAGACGAGTTTTCGTCCGAAACCCTGATACTTCGAAAGAGATTGTCCATTTTGTACACGAAGTGCATCCAGTTTTTGCCGTAACCCTCTCAACTTTTTAGCACATGCTATGTGGGTGAAATGATGATACCATGCCAAGTTTCAACCATTTCAGAGTTCATTTGTGGTGCTTTTTAATTTCAGGGTTATTTAGCTCAAAACAATTCATTAAATGCATGAAAAATAGCAAATGAACTTAGATAGGGTTGAAATTTAGGATGTGACGTCTAATGGTTCATATTGAATGCACAAAATGTCTGGAGTTGAAATAAGTTAAAAAAATTGAAATCCTTTTGTAACAGACGAGTTTTCGTCCGGAACCCTGATACTTCGAAAGAGATTGTCCATTTTGTACACGAAGTGCATCCAGTTTTTGCCGTAACCCTCTCAAATTTTTAGCATATGCTAGGTGGGTGAAATGATGATACCATGCCAAGTTTCAACCATTTCAGAGTTCATGTGTGGTGCTTTTTAATTTCAGGGTCATTTAGCTCAAAACAATTCATTAAATGCATGAAAAATAGCAAATGAAGTTAGAAAGGGTTGAAATTTTAGGATGTGGCTTCTAATGGTTCATATTGAATGCACAAAAAGTCTGGAGTTGAAATAACTTAAAAAAATTGAAATCCTTTTGTAACAGAGGAGTTTTCGTCCGAAACCCTGATACTTCGAAAGAGATTGTCCATTTTGTACACGAAGTGCATCCAGTTTTTGCCGTAACCCTCTCAAATTTTTAGCACATGCTATCTGGGTGAAATGATGATACCATGCCAAGTTTCAACCATTTCAGAGCTCATGTGTGGTGCTTTTTAATTTCAGGGTCATTTAGCTCAAAACAATTCATTAAATGCATGAAAAATAGCAAATGAAGTTAGAAAGGGTTGAAATTTTAGGATGTGGCTTCTAATGGTTCATATTGAATGCACAAAAATTCTGGAGTTGAAATAAGTTAAAAAAATTGAAATCCTTTTGTAGCAGAGGAGTTTTCGTCCGAAACCCTGATACTTCGAAAGAGATTGTCCATTTTGGACACGAAGTGCATCCAGTTTTTGCCGTAACCCTCTCAACTTTTTAGCACATGCTATGTGGGTGAAATGATGATACCATGCCAAGTTTCAACCATTTCAGAGTTCATTTGTGGTGCTTTTTAATTTCAGGGTCATTTAGCTCAAAACAATTCATTAAATGCATGAAAAATAGCAAATGAAGTTAGATAGGGTTGAAATTTTAGGATGTGGCTTCTAATGGTTCATATTGAATGCACAAAATGTCTGGAGTTGAAATAAGTTAAAAAATTTGAAATCCTTTTGTAACAGAGGAGTTTTCGTCCGAAACCCTGATACTTCGAAAGAGATTGTCCATTTTGTACACGAAGTGCATCCAGTTTTTGCCGTAACCCTCTCAAATTTTTAGCACATGCTATCTGGGTGAAATGATGATACCATGCCAAGTTTCAACCATTTCAGAGCTCATGTGTGGTGCTTTTTAATTTCAGGGTCATTTAGCTCAAAACAATTCATTAAATGCATGAAAAATAGCAAATGAAGTTAGATAGGGTTGAAATTTTAGGATGTGGCTTCTAATGGTTCATAGTGAATGCACAAAATGTCTGGAGTTGAAATAAGTTAAAAAAATTGAAATCATTTTGTAACAAACGAGTTTTCGTCCGAAACCCTTATACCTCGAAAGAGATTGTCCATTTTGTACACGAAGTGCATCCAGTTTTTGCCGTAACCCTCTCAAATTTTTAGCACATGCTATGTGGGTGCAATGATGATACCATGCCAAGTTTCAACCATTTCAGGGTTCATTTGTGGTGCTTTTTAATTTCAGGGTCATTTAGCTCAAAACAATTCATTAAATGCATGAAAAATAGCAAATGAAGTTAGATAGGGTTGAAATTTTAGGATGTGGCTTCTAATGGTTCATATTGAATGCACAAAATGTCTGGAGTTGAAATAAGTTAAAAAATTTGAAATCCTTTTGTACCAGACGAGTTTTCGGCCGAAACCCTCATACTTCGAAAGCGATTGTCTATTTTGTACACGAAGTGCATCCAGTTTTTTCCATAACCCTCTCAACTTTTTAGCACATGCTATGTGGGTGAAATGATGATACCATGCCAAGTTTCAATCATTTCAGAGTTCATTTGTGGTGCTTTTTAATTTCAGGGTCATTTAGCTCAAAACAATTCATTAAATGCATGAAAAATAGCAAATGAAGTTAGATAGGGTTGAAATTTTAGGATGTGGCTTATAATAGTTCATATTGAATGCACAGGAAGTCTGGAGTTGAAATAAGTTAAAAAAAATTGAAATCCTTTTGTAACAGACGAGTTTTTGTCCGAAACCCTGATACTTCGAAAGAGATTGTCCATTTTGTACACGAAGTGCATCCAGTTTTTGTCGTAACCCTCTCACCTTTTTAGCACATGCTATGTGGGTGAAATGATGATACCATGCCAAGTTTCAACCATTTCAGAGTTCATTTGTGGTGCTTTTTAATTTCAGGGTCATTTAGCTCAAAACAATTCATTAAATGCATGAAAAATAGCAAATGAAGTTAGATAGGGTTGAAATTTTAGGATGTGGCTTCTAATGGTTCATATTGAATGCACAAAAAGTCTGGTGTTGAAATAAGTTCAAAAAATTGAAATCCTTTTGTAACAGACGAGTTTTCGTCCGAAACCCTGATACTTCGAAAGAGATTGTCCATTTTGTACACGAAGTGCATCCAGTTTTTGCCGTAACCCTCTCAACTTTTTAGCACATGCTATGTGGGTGAAATGATGATACCATGCCAAGTTTCAACCATTTTAGAGTTCATTTGTGGTGCTTTTTAATTTCAGGGTCATTTAGCTCAAAACAATTCATTAAATTCATGAAAAATAGCAAATGAAGTTAGATAGGGTTGAAATTTTTGGATGTGGCTTCTAATGGTTCATATTGAATGCACAAAATGTCTGGAGTTGAAATAAGTTAAAAAATTTGAAATCCTTTTGTAACAGACGAGTTTTCGGCTGAAACCCTGATACTTCGAAAGAGATTGTCCATTTTGTACACGAAGTGCATCCAGTTTTTGCCGTAACCCTCTCAAATTTTTAGCATATGCTATGTGGATGAAATGATGATACCATGCCAAGTTTCAACCATTTCAGAGTTCATGTGTGGTGCTTTTTAATTTCAGGGTCATTTAGCTCAAAACAATTCATAAAATGCATGAAAAATAGCAAATGAAGTTAGATAGGGTTGAAATTTTAGGATGTGGCTTATAATGGTTCATATTGAACGCACAGGAAGTCTGGAGTTGAAATAAGTTAAAAAAATTGAAATCCTTTTGTAACAGACGAGTTTTCGTCCGAAACCCTGATACTTCGAAAGAGATTGTCCATTTTGTACACGAAGTGCATCCGGTTTTTGCCGTAACCCTCTCAACTTTTTAGCACATGCTATGTGGGTGAAATGATGATACCATGCCAAGTTTCAACCATTTCAGAGTTCATTTGTGGTGCTTTTTAATTTCAGGGTCATTTAGCTCAAAACAATTCATTAAATGCATGAAAAATAGCAAATGAAGTTAGATAGGGTTGAAATTTTAGGATGTGGCTTCTAATGGTTCATATTGAATGCACAAAAAGTCTGGAGTTGAAATAAGTTAAAAAAATTGAAATCCTTTTGTAACAGACGAGTTTTCGTCCGAAACCCTGATACTTCGAAAGAGATTGTCCATTTTGTACACGAAGTGCATCCAGTTTTTGCCGTAACCCTCTAAACTTTTTAGCACATGCTATGTGGGTGAAATGATGATACCATGCCAAGTTTCAACCATTTCAGAGTTCATTTGTGGTGCTTTTTAATTTCAGGGTTATTTAGCTCAAAACAATTCATTAAATGCATGAAAAATAGCAAATGAACTTAGATAGGGTTGAAATTTTAGGATGTGGCTTCTAATGGTTCATATTGAATGCACAAAAAGTCTGGAGTTGAAATAAGTTAAAAAAATTGAAATCCTTTTGTAACAGACGAGTTTTCGTCCGAAACCCTGATACTTCGAAAGAGATTGTCCATTTTGTACACGAAGTGCATCCAGTTTTTGCCGTAACCCTCTCAACTTTTTAGCACATGCTATGTGGGTGAAATGATGATACCATGCCAAGTTTCAACCATTTCAGAGTTCATTTGTGGTGCTTTTTAATTTCAGGGTTATTTAGCTCAAAACAATTCATTAAATGCATGAAAAATAGCAAATGAACTTAGATAGGGTTGAAATTTTTGGATGTGGCGTCTAATGGTTCATATTGAATGCACAAAATGTCTGGTGTTGAAATAAGTTAAAAAAATTGAAATCCTTTTGTAACAGACGAGTTTTCGGCTGAAACCCTGATACTTCGAAAGAGATTGTCCATTTTGTACACGAAGTGCATCCAGTTTTTGCCGTAACCCTCTCAAATTTTTAGCATATGCTAGGTGGGTGAAATGATGATACCATGCCAAGTTTCAACCATTTCAGAGTTCATGTGTGGTGCTTTTTAATTTCAGGGTCATTTAGCTCAAAACAATTCATTAAATGCATGAAAAATAGCAAATGAAGTTAGATAGGTTTGAAATTTTAGGATGTGGCTTCTAATGGTTCATATTGAATGCACAAAAAGTCTGGAGTTGAAATAAGTTAAAAAAATTGAAATCCTTTTGTAACAGAGGAGTTTTCGTCCGAAACCCTGATACTTCGAAAGAGATTGTCCATTTTGTACACGAAGTGCATCCAGTTTTTGCCGTAACCCTCTCAAATTTTTAGCACATGCTATCTGGCTGAAATGATGATACCATGCCAAGTTTCAACCATTTCAGAGCTCATGTGTGGTGCTTTTTAATTTCAGGGTCATTTAGCTCAAAACAATTCATTAAATGCATGAAAAATAGCAAATGAAGTTAGAAAGGGTTGAAATTTTAGGATGTGGCTTCTAGTGGTTCATATTGAATGCACAAAAATTCTGGAGTTGAAATAAGTTAAAAAAATTGAAATCCTTTTGTAGCAGAGGAGTTTTCGTCCGAAACCCTGATACTTCGAAAGAGATTGTCCATTTTGGACACGAAGTGCATCCAGTTTTTGCCGTAACCCTCTCAACTTTTTAGCACATGCTATGTGGGTGAAATGATGATACCATGCCAAGTTTCAACCATTTCAGAGTTCATTTGTGGTGCTTTTTAATTTCAGGGTCATTTAGCTCAAAACAATTCATTAAATGCATGAAAAATAGCAAATGAAGTTAGACAGGGTTGAAATTTTAGGATGTGGCTTCTAATGGTTCATATTGAATGCACAAAATGTCTGGAGTTGAAATAAGTTAAAAAATTTGAAATCCTTTTGTAACAGAGGAGTTTTCGTCCGAAACCCTGATACTTCGAAAGAGATTGTCCATTTTGTACACGAAGTGCATCCAGTTTTTGCCGTAACCCTCTCAAATTTTTAGCACATGCTATCTGGCTGAAATGATGATACCATGCCAAGTTTCAACCATTTCAGAGCTCATGTGTGGTGCTTTTTAATTTCAGGGTCATTTAGCTCAAAACAATTCATTAAATGCATGAAAAATAGCAAATGAAGTTAGATAGGGTTGAAATTTTAGGATGTGGCTTCTAATGGTTCATAGTGAATGCACAAAATGTCTGGAGTTGAAATAAGTTAAAAAAATTGAAATCATTTTGTAACAAACGAGTTTTCGTCCGAAACCCTTATACCTCGAAAGAGATTGTCCATTTTGTACACGAAGTGCATCCAGTTTTTGCCGTAACCCTCTCAAATTTTTAGCACATGCAATGTGGGTGAAAAGATGATACCATGCCAAGTTTCAACCATTTCAGGGTTCATTTGTGGTGCTTTTTAATTTCAGGGTCATTTAGCTCAAAACAATTCATTAAATGCATGAAAAATAGCAAATGAAGTTAGATAGGGTTGAAATTTTAGGATGTGGCTTCTAATGGTTCATATTGAATGCACAAAATGTCTGGAGTTGAGATAAGTTAAAAAATTTGAAATCCTTTTGTAACAGACGAGTTTTCGGCCGAAACCCTCATACTTCGAAAGCGATTGTCTATTTTGTACACGAAGTGCATCCAGTTTTTTCCATAACCCTCTCAACTTTTTAGCACATGCTATGTGGGTGAAATGATGATACCATGCCAAGTTTCAATCATTTCAGAGTTCATTTGTGGTGCTTTTTAATTTCAGGGTCATTTAGCTCAAAACAATTCATTAAATGCATGAAAAATAGCAAATGAAGTTAGATAGGGTTGAAATTTTAGGATGTGGCTTATAATAGTTCATATTGAATGCACAGGAAGTCTGGAGTTGAAATAAGTTAAAAAAAATTGAAATCCTTTTGTAACAGACGAGTTTTTGTCCGAAACCCTGATACTTCGAAAGAGATTGTCCATTTTGTACACGAAGTGCATCCAGTTTTTGTCGTAACCCTCTCACCTTTTTAGCACATGCTATGTGGGTGAAATGATGATACCATGCCAAGTTTCAACCATTTCAGAGTTCATTTGTGGTGCTTTTTAATTTCAGGGTCATTTAGCTCAAAACAATTCATTAAATGCATGAAAAATAGCAAATGAAGTTAGATAGGGTTGAAATTTTAGGATGTGGCTTCTAATGGTTCATATTGAATGCACAAAAAGTCTGGTGTTGAAATAAGTTCAAAAAATTGAAATCCTTTTGTAACAGACGAGTTTTCGTCCGAAACCCTGATACTTCGAAAGAGATTGTCCATTTTGTACACGAAGTGCATCCAGTTTTTGCCGTAACCCTCTCAACTTTTTAGCACATGCTATGTGGGTGAAATGATGATACCATGCCAAGTTTCAACCATTTTAGAGTTCATTTGTGGTGCTTTTTAATTTCAGGGTCATTTAGCTCAAAACAATTCATTAAATGCATGAAAAATAGCAAATGAAGTTAGATAGGGTTGAAATTTTTGGATGTGGCTTCTAATGGTTCATATTGAATGCACAAAATGTCTGGAGTTGAAATAAGTTAAAAAAATTGAAATCCTTTTGTAACAGACGAGTTTTCGGCTGAAACCCTGATACTTCGAAAGAGATTGTCCATTTTGTACACGAAGTGCATCCAGTTTTTGCCGTAACCCTCTCAAATTTTTAGCATATGCTATGTGGGTGAAATGATGATACCATGCCAAGTTTCAACCATTTCAGAGTTCATGTGTGGTGCTTTTTAATTTCAGGGTCATTTAGCTCAAAACAATTCATAAAATGCATGAAAAATAGCAAATGAAGTTAGATAGGGTTGAAATTTTAGGATGTGGCTTATAATGGTTCATATTGAACGCACAGGAAGTCTGGAGTTGAAATAAGTTAAAAAAATTGAAATCCTTTTGTAACAGACGAGTTTTCGTCCGAAACCCTGATACTTCGAAAGAGATTGTCCATTTTGTACACGAAGTGCATCCGGTTTTTGCCGTAACCCTCTCAACTTTTTAGCACATGCTATGTGGGTGAAATGATGATACCATGCCAAGTTTCAACCATTTCAGAGTTCATTTGTGGTGCTTTTTAATTTCAGGGTCATTTAGCTCAAAACAATTCATTAAATGCATGAAAAATAGCAAATGAAGTTAGATAGGGTTGAAATTTTAGGATGTGGCTTCTAATGGTTCATATTGAATGCACAAAAAGTCTGGAGTTGAAATAAGTTAAAAAAATTGAAATCCTTTTGTAACAGACGAGTTTTCGTCCGAAACCCTGATACTTCGAAAGAGATTGTCCATTTTGTACACGAAGTGCATCCAGTTTTTGCCGTAACCCTCTCAACTTTTTAGCACATGCTATGTGGGTGAAATGATGATACCATGCCAAGTTTCAACCATTTCAGAGTTCATTTGTGGTGCTTTTTAATTTCAGGGTTATTTAGCTCAAAACAATTCATTAAATGCATGAAAAATAGCAAATGAACTTAGATAGGGTTGAAATTTTTGGATGTGGCGTCTAATGGTTCATATTGAATGCACAAAATGTCTGGAGTTGAAATAAGTTAAAAAAATTGAAATCCTTTTGTAACAGACGAGTTTTCGGCTGAAACCCTGATACTTCGAAAGAGATTGTCCATTTTGTACACGAAGTGCATCCAGTTTTTGCCGTAACCCTCTCAAATTTTTAGCATATGCTAGGTGGGTGAAATGATGATACCATGCCAAGTTTCAACCATTTCAGAGTTCATGTGTGGTGCTTTTTAATTTCAGGGTCATTTAGCTCAAAACAATTCATTAAATGCATGAAAAATAGCAAATGAAGTTAGATAGGTTTGAAATTTTAGGATGTGGCTTCTAATGGTTCATATTGAATGCACAAAAAGTCTGGAGTTGAAATAAGTTAAAAAAATTGAAATCCTTTTGTAACAGACGAGTTTTCGTCCGAAACGCTGATACTTCGAAAGAGATTGTCCATTTTGTACACGAAGTGCATCCAGTTTTTGCCGTAACCCTCTCAACTTTTTAGCACATGCTATGTGGGTGAAATGATGATACCATGCCAAGTTTCAACCATTTCAGAGTTCATTTGTGGTGCTTTTTAATTTCACGGTCATTTAGCTCAAAACAATTCATTAAATGCATGAAAAATAGCAAATGAAGTTAGATAGGGATGAAATTTTAGGATGTGGCTTCTAATGGTTCATATTGAATGCACAAAATGTCTGGAGTTGAAATAAGTTAAAAAATTTGAAATCCTTTTGTAACAGACGAGTTTTCGGCTGAAACGCTGATACTTCGAAAGAGATTGTCCATTTTGTACACGAAGTGCATCCAGTTTTTGCCGTAACCCTCTCAAATTTTTAGCACATGCTATGTGGGTGAAATGATGATACCATGCCAAGTTTCAACCATTTCAGTGTTCATTTGTGGTGCTTTTTAATTTCAGGGTCATTTAGCTCAAAACAATTCATTAAATGCATGAAAAATAGCAAATGAAGTTAGATAGGGTTGAAATTTTAGGATGTGGCTTCTAATGGTTCATATTGAATGCACAAAATGTCTGGAGTTGAAATAAGTTAAAAAATTTGAAATCCTTTTGTAACAGACGAGTTTTCGGCCGAAACCCTCATACTTCGAAAGCGATTGTCCATTTTGTACACGAAGTGCATCCAGTTTTTGCCATAACCCTCTCAACTTTTTAGCACATGCTATGTGGGTGAAATGATGATACCATGCCAAGTTTCAATCATTTCAGAGTTCATTTGTGGTGCTTTTTAATTTCAGGGTCATTTAGCTCAAAACAATTCATTAAATGCATGAAAAATAGCAAATGAAGTTAGATAGGGTTGAAATTTTAGGATGTGGCTTATAATGGTTCATATTGAATGCACAGGAAGTCTGGAGTTGAAATAAGTTAAAAAAAATTGAAATCCTTTTGTAACAGACGAGTTTTTGTCCGAAACCCTGATACTTCGAAAGAGATTGTCCATTTTGTACACGAAGTGCATCCAGTTTTTGTCGTAACCCTCTCAACTTTTTAGCACATGCTATGTGGGTGAAATGATGATACCATGCCAAGTTTCAACCATTTCAGAGTTCATTTGTGGTGCTTTTTAATTTCAGGGTCATTTAGCTCAAAACAATTCATTAAATGCATGAAAAATAGCAAATGAAGTTAGATAGGGTTGAAATTTTAGGATGTGGCTTCTAATGGTTCATATTGAATGCACAAAAAGTCTGGAGTTGAAATAAGTTAAAAAAATTGAAATCCTTTTGTAACAGACGAGTTTTCGTCCGAAACCCTGATACTTCGAAAGAGATTGTCCATTTTGTACACGAAATGCATCCAGTTTTTGCCGTAACCCTCTCAACTTTTTAGCACATGCTATGTGGGTGAAACGATGATACCATGCCAAGTTTCAACCATTTCAGAGTTCATTTGTGGTGCTTTTTAATTTCAGGGTCATTTAGCTCAAAACAATTCATTAAATGCATGAAAAATAGCAAATGAAGTTAGATAGGGTTGAAATTTTAGGATGTGGCTTCTAATGGTTCATATTGAATACAAAAAATGTCTGGAGTTGAAATAAGTTAAAAAAATTGAAATCCTTTTGTAACAGACGAGTTTTCGTCCGAAACGCTGATACTTCGAAAGAGATTGTCCATTTTGTACACGAAGTGCATCCAGTTTTTGCCGTAACCCTCTCAACTTTTTAGCACATGCTATGTGGGTGAAATGATGATACCATGCCAAGTTTCAATCATTTCAGAGTTCATTTGTGGTGCTTTTTAATTTCAGGGTCATTTAGCTCAAAACAATTCATTAAATGCATGAAAAATAGCAAATGAAGTTAGATAGGGTTGAAATTTTAGGATGTGGCTTCTAATGGTTCATATTGAATGCACAAAAAGTCTGGAGTTGAAATAAGTTAAAAAAATTGAAATCCTTTTGTAACAGACGAGTTTTCGTCCGAAACCCTGATACTTCGAAAGAGATTGTCCATTTTGTACACGAAGTGCATCCAGTTTTTGCCGTAACCCTCTCAACTTTTTAGCACATGCTATGTGGGTGAAATGATGATACCATGCCAAGTTTCAACCATTTCAGATTTCATTTGTGGTGCTTTTTAATTTCAGGGTCATTTAGCTCAAAACAATTCATTAAATGCATGAAAAATAGCAAATGATGTTAGATAGGGTTGAAATTTTTGTATGTGGCTTCTAATGGTTCATATTGAATGCACAAAATGTCTGGAGTTGAAATAAGTTAAAAAATTTGAAATCCTTTTGTAACAGACGAGTTTTCGGCTGAAACCCTGATACTTCGAAAGAGATTGTCCATTTTGTACACGAAGTGCATCCAGTTTTTGCCGTAACCCTCTCAAATTTTTAGCACATGCTATGTGGGTGAAATGATGATACCATGCCAAGTTTCAACCATTTCAGAGTTCATTTGTGGTGCTTTTTAATTTCAGGGTCATTTAGCTCAAAACAATTCATTAAATGCATGAAAAATAGCAAATGAAGTTAGATAGGGTTGAAATTTTAGGATGTGGCTTCTAATGGTTCATATTGAATGCACAAAATGTCTGGAGTTGAAATAAGTTAAAAAATTTGAAATCCTTTTGTAACAGACGAGTTTTCGGCCGAAACCCTCATACTTCGAAAGCGATTGTCCATTTTGTACACGAAGTGCATCCAGTTTTTGCCATAACCCTCTCAACTTTTTAGCACATGCTATGTGGGTGAAATGATGATACCATGCCAAGTTTCAATCATTTCAGAGTTCATTTGTGGTGCTTTTTAATTTCAGGGTCATTTAGCTCAAAACAATTCATTAAATGCATGAAAAATAGCAAATGAAGTTAGATAGGGTTGAAATTTTAGGATGTGGCTTATAATGGTTCATATTGAATGCACAGGAAGTCTGGAGTTGAAATAAGTTAAAAAAAATTGAAATCCTTTTGTAACAGACGAGTTTTTGTCCGAAACCCTGATACTTCGAAAGAGATTGTCCATTTTGTACACGAAGTGCATCCAGTTTTTGTCGTAACCCTCTCAACTTTTTAGCACATGCTATGTGGGTGAAATGATGATACCATGCCAAGTTTCAACCATTTCAGAGTTCATTTGTGGTGCTTTTTAATTTCAGGGTCATTTAGCTCAAAACAATTCATTAAATGCATGAAAAATAGCAAATGAAGTTAGATAGGGTTGAAATTTTAGGATGTGGCTTCTAATGGTTCATATTGAATGCACAAAAAGTCTGGAGTTGAAATAAGTTAAAAAAATTGAAATCCTTTTGTAACAGACGAGTTTTCGTCCGAAACCCTGATACTTCGAAAGAGATTGTCCATTTTGTACACGAAGTGCATCCAGTTTTTGCCGTAACCCTCTCAACTTTTTAGCACATGCTATGTGGGTGAAACGATGATACCATGCCAAGTTTCAACCATTTCAGAGTTCATTTGTGGTGCTTTTTAATTTCAGGGTCATTTAGCTCAAAACAATTCATTAAATGCATGAAAAATAGCAAATGAAGTTAGATAGGGTTGAAATTTTAGGATGTGGCTTCTAATGGTTCATATTGAATACACAAAATGTCTGGAGTTAAAATAAGTTAAAAAAAAATTGAAATCCTTTTGTAACAGACGAGTTTTCGTCCGAAACCCTGATACTTCGAAAGAGATTGTCCATTTTGTACACGAAGTGCATCCAGTTTTTGCCGTAACCCTCTCAACTTTTTAGCACATGCTATGTGGGTGAAATGATGATACCATGCCAAGTTTCAACCATTTCAGATTTCATTTGTGGTGCTTTTTAATTTCAGGGTCATTTAGCTCAAAACAATTCATTAAATGCATGAAAAATAGCAAATGATGTTAGATAGGGTTGAAATTTTTGGATGTGGCTTCTAATGGTTCATATTGAATGCACAAAATGTCTGGAGTTGAAATAAGTTAAAAAATTTGAAATCCTTTTGTAACAGACGAGTTTTCGGCTGAAACCCTGATACTTCGAAAGAGATTGTCCATTTTGTACACGAAGTGCATCCAGTTTTTGCCGTAACCCTCTCAAATTTTTAGCACATGCTATGTGGGTGAAATGATGATACCATGCCAAGTTTCAACCATTTCAGAGTTCATTTGTGGTGCTTTTTAATTTCAGGGTCATTTAGCTCAAAACAATTCATTAAATGCATGAAAAATAGCAAATGAAGTTAGATAGGGTTGAAATTTTAGGATGTGGCTTCTAATGGTTCATATTGAATGCACAAAATGTCTGGAGTTGAAATAAGTTAAAAAATTTGAAATCCTTTTGTAACAGACGAGTTTTCGGCCGAAACCCTCATACTTCGAAAGCGATTGTCCATTTTGTACACGAAGTGCATCCAGTTTTTGCCATAACCCTCTCAACTTTTTAGCACATGCTATGTGGGTGAAATGATGATACCATGCCAAGTTTCAATCATTTCAGAGTTCATTTGTGGTGCTTTTTAATTTCAGGGTCATTTAGCTCAAAACAATTCATTAAATGCATGAAAAATAGCAAATGAAGTTAGATAGGGTTGAAATTTTAGGATGTGGCTTATAATGGTTCATATTGAATGCACAGGAAGTCTGGAGTTGAAATAAGTTAAAAAAATTGAAATCCTTTTATAACAGACGAGTTTTTGTCCGAAACCCTGATACTTCGAAAGAGATTGTCCATTTTGTACACGAAGTGCATCCAGTTTTTGCCGTAACCCTCTCAACTTTTTAGCACATGCTATGTGGGTGAAATGATGATACCATGCCAAGTTTCAACCATTTCAGAGTTCATTTGTGGTGCTTTTTAATTTCAGGGTCATTTAGCTCAAAACAATTCATTAAATGCATGAAAAATAGCAAATGAAGTTAGATAGGGTTGAAATTTTTGGATGTGGCTTCTAATGGTTCATATTGAATGCACAAAATGTCTGGAGTTGAAATAAGTTAAAAAATTTGAAATTCTTTTGTAACAGACGAGTTTTCGGCTGAAACCCTGATACTTCGAAAGAGATTGTCCATTTTGTACACGAAGTGCATCCAGTTTTTGCCGTAACCCTCTCAAATTTTTAGCACATGCTATGTGGGTGAAATGATGATACCATGCCAAGTTTCAACCATTTCAGTGTTCATTTGTGGTGCTTTTTAATTTCAGGGTCATTTAGCTCAAAACAATTCATTAAATGCATGAAAAATAGCAAATGAAGTTAGATAGGGTTGAAATTTTAGGATGTGGCTTCTAATGGTTCATATTGAATGCACAAAATGTCTGGAGTTGAAATAAGTTAAAAAATTTGAAATCCTTTTGTGACAGACGAGTTTTCGGCCGAAACCCTCATACTTCGAAAGCGATTGTCCATTTTGTACACGAAGTGCATCCAGTTTTTGCCATAACCCTCTCAACTTTTTAGCACATGCTATGTGGGTGAAATGATGATACCATGCCAAGTTTCAATCATTTCAGAGTTCATTTGTGGTGCTTTTTAATTTCAGGGTCATTTAGCTCAAAACAATTCATTAAATGCATGAAAAATAGCAAATGAAGTTAGATAGGGTTGAAATTTTAGGATGTGGCTTATAATGGTTCATATTGAATGCACAGGAAGTCTGGAGTTGAAATAAGTTAAAAAAAATTGAAATCCTTTTGTAACAGACGAGTTTTTGTCCGAAACCCTGATACTTCGAAAGAGATTGTCCATTTTGTACACGAAGTGCATCCAGTTTTTGTCGTAACCCTCTCAACTTTTTAGCACATGCTATGTGGGTGAAATGATGATACCATGCCAAGTTTCAACCATTTCAGAGTTCATTTGTGGTGCTTTTTAATTTCAGGGTCATTTAGCTCAAAACAATTCATTAAATGCATGAAAAATAGCAAATGAAGTTAGATAGGGTTGAAATTTTAGGATGTGGCTTCTAATGGTTCATATTGAATGCACAAAAAGTCTGGAGTTGAAATAAGTTAAAAAAATTGAAATCCTTTTGTAACAGACGAGTTTTCGTCCGAAACCCTGATACTTCGAAAGAGATTGTCCATTTTGTACACGAAGTGCATCCAGTTTTTGCCGTAACCCTCTCAACTTTTTAGCACATGCTATGTGGGTGAAACGATGATACCATGCCAAGTTTCAACCATTTCAGAGTTCATTTGTGGTGCTTTTTAATTTCAGGGTCATTTAGCTCAAAACAATTCATTAAATGCATGAAAAATAGCAAATGAAGTTAGATAGGGTTGAAATTTTAGGATGTGGCTTCTAATGGTTCATATTGAATACACAAAATGTCTGGAGTTGAAATAAGTTAAAAAAATTGAAATCCTTTTGTAACAGACGAGTTTTCGTCCGAAACCCTGATACTTCGAAAGAGATTGTCCATTTTGTACACGAAGTGCATCCAGTTTTTGCCGTAACCCTCTCAAATTTTTAGCACATGCTATGTGGGTGAAATGATGATACCATGCCAAGTTTCAACCATTTCAGAGTTCATTTGTGGTGCTTTTTAATTTCAGGGTCATTTAGCTCAAAACAATTCATTAAATGCATGAAAAATAGCAAATGAAGTTAGATAGGGTTGAAATTTTTGGATGTGGCTTCTAATGGTTCATATTGAATGCACAAAATGTCTGGAGTTGAAATAAGTTAAAAAATTTGAAATCCTTTTGTGACAGACGAGTTTTCGGCCGAAACCCTCATACTTCGAAAGCGATTGTCCATTTTGTACACGAAGTGCATCCAGTTTTTGCCATAACCCTCTCAACTTTTTAGCACATGCTATGTGGGTGAAATGATGATACCATGCCAAGTTTCAATCATTTCAGAGTTCATTTGTGGTGCTTTTTAATTTCAGGGTCATTTAGCTCAAAACAATTCATTAAATGCATGAAAAATAGCAAATGAAGTTAGATAGGGTTGAAATTTTAGGATGTGGCTTATAATGGTTCATATTGAATGCACAGGAAGTCTGGAGTTGAAATAAGTTAAAAAAAATTGAAATCCTTTTGTAACAGACGAGTTTTTGTCCGAAACCCTGATACTTCGAAAGAGATTGTCCATTTTGTACACGAAGTGCATCCAGTTTTTGTCGTAACCCTCTCAACTTTTTAGCACATGCTATGTGGGTGAAATGATGATACCATGCCAAGTTTCAACCATTTCAGAGTTCATTTGTGGTGCTTTTTAATTTCAGGGTCATTTAGCTCAAAACAATTCATTAAATGCATGAAAAATAGCAAATGAAGTTAGATAGGGTTGAAATTTTAGGATGTGGCTTCTAATGGTTCATATTGAATGCACAAAAAGTCTGGAGTTGAAATAAGTTAAAAAAATTGAAATCCTTTTGTAACAGACGAGTTTTCGTCCGAAACCCTGATACTTCGAAAGAGATTGTCCATTTTGTACACGAAGTGCATCCAGTTTTTGCCGTAACCCTCTCAACTTTTTAGCACATGCTATGTGGGTGAAACGATGATACCATGCCAAGTTTCAACCATTTCAGAGTTCATTTGTGGTGCTTTTTAATTTCAGGGTCATTTAGCTCAAAACAATTCATTAAATGCATGAAAAATAGCAAATGAAGTTAGATAGGGTTGAAATTTTAGGATGTGGCTTCTAATGGTTCATATTGAATACACAAAATGTCTGGAGTTGAAATAAGTTAAAAAAATTGAAATCCTTTTGTAACAGACGAGTTTTCGTCCGAAACCCTGATACTTCGAAAGAGATTGTCCATTTTGTACACGAAGTGCATCCAGTTTTTGCCGTAACCCTCTCAAATTTTTAGCACATGCTATGTGGGTGAAATGATGATACCATGCCAAGTTTCAACCATTTCAGAGTTCATTTGTGGTGCTTTTTAATTTCAGGGTCATTTAGCTCAAAACAATTCATTAAATGCATGAAAAATAGCAAATGAAGTTAGATAGGGTTGAAATTTTTGGATGTGGCTTCTAATGGTTCATATTGAATGCACAAAATGTCTGGAGTTGAAATAAGTTAAAAAATTTGAAATCCTTTTGTAACAGACGAGTTTTCGGCTGAAACCCTGATACTTCGAAAGAGATTGTCCATTTTGTACACGAAGTGCATCCAGTTTTTGCCGTAACCCTCTCAAATTTTTAGCACATGCTATGTGGGTGAAATGATGATACCATGCCAAGTTTCAACCATTTCAGTGTTCATTTGTGGTGCTTTTTAATTTCAGGGTCATTTAGCTCAAAACAATTCATTAAATGCATGAAAAATAGCAAATGAAGTTAGATAGGGTTGAAATTTTAGGATGTGACTTCTAATGGTTCATATTGAATGCACAAAATGTCTGGAGTTGAAATAAGTTAAAAAAAATTGAAATCCTTTTGTAACAGACGAGTTTTTGTCCGAAACCCTGATACTTCGAAAGAGATTGTCCATTTTGTACACGAAGTGCATCCAATTTTTGTCGTAACCCTCTCAACTTTTTAGCACATGCTATGTGGGTGAAATGATGATACCATGCCAAGTTTCAACCATTTCAGAGTTCATTTGTGGTGCTTTTTAATTTCAGGGTCATTTAGCTCAAAACAATTCATTAAATGCATGAAAAATAGCAAATGAAGTTAGATAGGGTTGAAATTTTAGGATGTGGCTTCTAATGGTTCATATTGAATGCACAAAAAGTCTGGAGTTGAAATAAGTTAAAAAAATTGAAATCCTTTTGTAACAGACGAGTTTTCGTCCGAAACCCTGATACTTCGAAAGAGATTGTCCATTTTGTACACGAAGTGCATCCAGTTTTTGCCGTAACCCTCTCAACTTTTTAGCACATGCTATGTGGGTGAAATGATGATACCATGCCAAGTTTCAACCATTTCAGAGTTCATTTGTGGTGCTTTTTAATTTCAGGGTCATTTAGCTCAAAACAATTCATTAAATGCATGAAAAATAGCAAATGAAGTTAGACAGGGTTGAAATTTTTGGATGTGACTTCTAATGGTTCATATTGAATGCACAAAATGTCTGGAGTTGAAATAAGTTAAAAAATTTGAAATCCTTTTGTAACAGACGAGTTTTCGGCTGAAACCCTGATACTTCGAAAGACATTGTCCATTTTATACACGAAGTGCATCCAGTTTTTGCCGTAACCCTCTCAAATTTTTAGCATATGCTATGTGGGTGAAATGATGATACCATGCCAAGTTTCAACCATTTCAGAGTTCATGTGTGGTGCTTTTTAATTTCAGGGTCATTTAGCTCAAAACAATTCATTAAATGCATGCAAAAAAGCAAATGAAGTTAGATAGGGTTGAAATTTTAGGATGTGGCATTTAATGGTTCATATTGAATGCACAAAAAGTCTGGAGTTGAAATAAGTTAAAAAAAATTGAAATCCTTTTGTAACAGACGAGTTTTCGTCCGAAACGCTGATACTTCGAAAGAGATTGTCCATTTTGTACACGAAGTGCATCCAGTTTTTGCCGTAACCCTCTCAACTTTTTAGCACATGCTATGTGGGTGAAACGATGATACCGTGCCAAGTTTCAACCATTTCAGAGTTCATTTGTGGTGCTTTTTAATTTCAGGGTCATTTAGCTCAAAACAATTCATTAAATGCATGAAAAATAGCAAATGAAGTTAGATAGGGTTGAAATTTTAGGATGTGGCTTCTAACGGTTCATATTGAATACACAAAATGTCTGGAGTTGAAATAATTTAAAAAAATTGAAATCCTTTTGTAACAGACGAGTTTTCGTCCGAAACCCTGATACTTCGAAAGAGATTGTCCATTTTGTACACGAAGTGCATCCAGTTTTTGCCGTAACCCTCTCAACTTTTTAGCACATGCTATGTGGGTGAAATGATGATACCATGCCAAGTTTCAACCATTTCAGAGTTCATTTGTGGTGCTTTTTAATTTCAGGGTCATTTAGCTCAAAACAATTCATTAAATGCATGAAAAATAGCAAATGAAGTTAGATAGGGTTGAAATTTTAGGATGTGGCTTCTAATGGTTCATATTGAATGCACAAAATGTCTGGAGTTCAAATAAGTTAAAAAATTTGAAATCCTTTTGTAACAGACGAGTTTTCGGCCGAAACCCTCATACTTCGAAAGCGATTGTCCATTTTGTACACGAAGTGCATCCAGTTTTTGCCATAACCCTCTCAACTTTTTAGCACATGCTATGTGGGTGAAATGATGATACCATGCCAAGTTTCAATCATTTCAGAGTTCATTTGTGGTGCTTTTTAATTTCAGGGTCATTTAGCTCAAAACAATTCATTAAATGCATGAAAAATAGCAAATGAAGTTAGATAGGGTTGAAATTTTAGGATGTGGCTTATAATGGTTCATATTGAATGCACAGGAAGTCTGGAGTTGAAATAAGTTAAAAAAAATTGAAATCCTTTTGTAACAGACGAGTTTTTGTCCGAAACCCTGATACTTCGAAAGAGATTGTCCATTTTGTACACGAAGTGCATCCAGTTTTTGTCGTAACCCTCTCAACTTTTTAGCACATGCTATGTGGGTGAAATGATGATACCATGCCAAGTTTCAACCATTTCAGAGTTCATTTGTGGTGCTTTTTAATTTCAGGGTCATTTAGCTCAAAACAATTCATTAAATGCATGAAAAATAGCAAATGAAGTTAGATAGGGTTGAAATTTTAGGATGTGGCTTCTAATGGTTCATATTGAATGCACAAAAAGTCTGGAGTTGAAATAAGTTAAAAAAATTGAAATCCTTTTGTAACAGACGAGTTTTCGTCCGAAACCCTGATACTTCGAAAGAGATTGTCCATTTTGTACACGAAGTGCATCCAGTTTTTGCCGTAACCCTCTCAACTTTTTAGCACATGCTATGTGGGTGAAACGATGATACCATGCCAAGTTTCAACCATTTCAGAGTTCATTTGTGGTGCTTTTTAATTTCAGGGTCATTTAGCTCAAAACAATTCATTAAATGCATGAAAAATAGCAAATGAAGTTAGATAGGGTTGAAATTTTAGGATGTGGCTTCTAATGGTTCATATTGAATACACAAAATGTCTGGAGTTGAAATAAGTTTAAAAAATTGAAATCCTTTTGTAACAGACGAGTTTTCGTCCGAAACCCTGATACTTCGAAAGAGATTGTCCATTTTGTACACGAAGTGCATCCAGTTTTTGCCGTAACCCTCTCAACTTTTTAGCACATGCTATGTGGGTGAAATGATGATACCATGCCAAGTTTCAACCATTTCAGAGTTCATTTGTGGTGCTTTTTAATTTCAGGGTCATTTAGCTCAAAACAATTCATTAAATGCATGAAAAATAGCAAATGAAGTTAGATAGGGTTGAAATTTTAGGATGTGGCTTCTAATGGTTCATATTGAATGCACAAAATGTCTGGAGTTGAAATAAGTTAAAAAAATTGAAATCCTTTTGTAACAGACGAGTTTTCGTCCGAAACCCTGATACTTCGAAAGAGATTGTCCATTTTGTACACGAAGTGCATCCAGTTTTTGCCGTAACCCTCTCAACTTTTTAGCACATGCTATGTGGGTGAAATGATGATACCATGCCAAGTTTCAACCATTTCAGAGTTCATTTGTGGTGCTTTTTAATTTCAGGGTCATTTAGCTCAAAACAATTCATTAAATGCATGAAAAATAGCAAATGAAGTTAGACAGGGTTGAAATTTTTGGATGTGACTTCTAATGGTTCATATTGAATGCACAAAATGTCTGGAGTTGAAATAAGTTACAAAATTTGAAATCCTTTTGTAACAGACGAGTTTTCGGCTGAAACCCTGATACTTCGAAAGAGATTGTCCATTTTATACACGAAGTGCATCCAGTTTTTGCCGTAACCCTCTCAAATTTTTAGCATATGCTATGTGGGTGAAATGATGATACCATGCCAAGTTTCAACCATTTCAGAGTTCATGTGTGGTGCTTTTTAATTTCAGGGTCATTTTGCTCAAAACAATTCATTAAATGCATGCAAAAAAGAAAATGAAGTTAGATAGGGTTGAAATTTTAGGATGTGGCATCTAATGGTTCATATTGAATGCGCAAAAAGTCTGGAGTTGAAATAAGTTAAAAAAAATTGAAATCCTTTTGTAACAGACGAGTTTTCGTCCGGAACGCTGATACTTCGAAAGAGATTGTCCATTTTGTACACGAAGTGCATCCAGTTTTTGCCGTAACCCTCTCAACTTTTTAGCAGATGCTATGTGGGTGAAACGATGATACCATGCCAAGTTTCAACCATTTCAGAGTTCATTTGTGGTGCTTTTTAATTTCAGGGTCATTTAGCTCAAAACAATTCATTAAATGCATGAAAAATAGCAAATGAAGTTAGATAGGGTTGAAATTTTAGGATGTGGCTTCTAATGGTTCATATTGAATACACAAAATGTCTGGAGTTGAAATAAGTTAAAAAAATTGAAATCCTTTTGTAACAGACGAGTTTTCGGCCGAAACCCTGATATTTCGAAAGAGATTGTCCATTTTGTACACGAAGTGCATCCAGTTTTTGCCGTAACCCTCTCAACTTTTTAGCACATGCTATGTGGGTGAAATGATGATACCATGCCAAGTTTCAACCATTTCAGAGTTCATGTGTGGTGCTTTTTAATTTCAGGGTCATTTAGCTCAAAACAATTCATTAAATGCATGAAAAATAGCAAATGAAGTTAGATAGGGTTGAAATTTTAGGATGTGGCTTCTAATGGTTCATATTGAATGCACAAAAATTCTGGAGTTGAAATAAGTTAAAAAAAATTGAAATCCTTTTGTAACAGACGAGTTTTCGGCTGAAACCCTGATACTTCGAAAGAGATTGTCCATTTTGTACACGAAGTGCATCCAGTTTTTGCCGTAACCCTCTCAACTTTTTATCACATGCTATGTGGGTGAAATGATGATACCATGCCAAGTTTCAACCATTTCAGAGTTCATTTGTGGTGCTTTTTAATTTCAGGGTCATTTAGCTCAAAACAATTCATTAAATGCATGAAAAATAGCAAATGAAGTTAGATAGGGTTGAAATTTTTGGATGTGGCTTCTAATGGTTCATATTGAATGCACAAAATGTCTGGAGTTGAAATAAGTTAAAAAATTTGAAATCCTTTTGTAACAGACGAGTTTTCGGCTGAAACCCTGATACATCGAAAGAGATTGTCCATTTTGTACACGAAGTGCATCCAGTTTTTGCCGTAACCCTCTCAAATTTTTAGAATATGCTATGTGGGTGAAATGATGATACCATGCCAAGTTTCAACCATTTCAGAGTTCATGTGTGGTGCTTTTTAATTTCAGGGTCATTTAGATCAAAACAATTCATTCAATGCATGCAAAAAAGCAAATGAAGTTAGATAGGGTTGAAATTTTAGGATGTGGCTTCTAATGGTTCATATTGAATGCACAAAAAGTCTGGAGTTGAAATAAGTTAAAAAAATTGAAATCCTTTTGTAACAGACGAGTTTTCGTCCAAAACCCTGATACTTCGAAAGAGATTGTCCATTTTGTACACGAAGTGCATCCAGTTTTTGCCGTAACCCTCTCAACTTTTTAGCACATGCTATGTGGGTGAAATGATGATACCATGCCAAGTTTCAACCATTTCAGAGTTCATGTGTGGTGCTTTTTAATTTCAGGGTCATTTAGCTCAAAACAATTCATTAAATGCATTAAAAATAGCAAATGAAGTTAGATAGGGTTGAAATTTTAGGATGTGGCTTCTAATGGTTCACATTGAATGCACATAAAGTCTGGAGTTGAAATAAGTTAAAAAAATTGAAATCCTTTTGTAACAGACGAGTTTTCGTCCGAAACACTGATACTTCGAAAGAGCTTGTCCATTTTGTACACGAAGTGCATCCTGTTTTTGCCGTAACCCTCTCAACTTTTTAGCACATGCTATGTGGGTGAAATGATGATACCATGCCAAGTTTCAACCATTTCAGAGTTCATTTGTGGTGCTTTTTAATTTCACGGTCATTTAGCTCAAAACAATTCATTAAATGCATGAAAAATAGCAAATGAAGTTAGATAGGGTTGAAATTTTAGGATGTGGCTTCTAATGGTTCATATGGAATGCACAAAAAGTCTGGAGTTGAAATAAGTTAAAAAAATTGAAATCCTTTTGTAACAGACGAGTTTTCGTCCGAAACCCTGATACTTCGAAAGAGATTGTCCATTTTGTACACGAAGTGCATCCAGTTTTTGCCGTAACCCTCTCAACTTTTTAGCACATGCTATGTGGGTGAAATGATGATACCATGCCAAGTTTTAACCATTTCAGAGTTCATTTGTGGTGCTTTTTAATTTCAGGGTCATTTAGCTCAAAACAATTCATTAAATGCATGAAAAATAGCAAATGAAGTTAGATAGGGT
This sequence comes from Elymus sibiricus, assembly GCA_039707655.1. Taxonomy (NCBI): domain Eukaryota; kingdom Viridiplantae; phylum Streptophyta; class Magnoliopsida; order Poales; family Poaceae; genus Elymus; species Elymus sibiricus. The sequence continues at coordinate 377,262,941 of CM077663.1, read as the reverse complement.
TGAAATTTTTGGATGTGACTTCTAATGGTTCATATTGAATGCACAAAATGTCTGGAGTTGAAATAAGTTAAAAAATTTGAAATCCTTTTGTAACAGACGAGTTTTCGGCTGAAACCCTGATACATCGAAAGAGATTGTCCATTTTGTACACGAAGTGCATCCAGTTTTTGCCGTAACCCTCTCAAATTTTTAGCATATGCTATGTGGGTGAAATGATGATACCATGCCAAGTTTCAACCATTTCAGAGTTCATGTGTGGTGCTTTTTAATTTCAGGGTCATTTAGCTCAAAACAATTCATTCAATGCATGCAAAAAAGCAAATGAAGTTAGATAGGGTTGAAATTTTAGGATGTGGCTTCTAATGGTTCATATTGAATGCACAAAAAGTCTGGAGTTGAAATAAGTTAAAAAATTGAAATCCTTTTGTAACAGACGAGTTTTCGTCCGGAACGCTGATACTTCGAAAGAGATTGTCCATTTTGTACACGAAGTGCATCCAGTTTTTGCCGTAACCCTCTCAACTTTTTAGCAGATGCTATGTGGGTGAAACGATGATACCATGCCAAGTTTCAACCATTTCAGAGTTCATTTGTGGTGCTTTTTAATTTCAGGGTCATTTAGCTCAAAACAATTCATTAAATGCATGAAAAATAGCAAATGAAGTTAGATAGGGTTGAAATTTTAGGATGTGGCTTCTAATGGTTCATATTGAATACACAAAATGTCTGGAGTTGAAATAAGTTAAAAAAATTGAAATCCTTTTGTAACAGACGAGTTTTCGGCCGAAACCCTGATATTTCGAAAGAGATTGTCCATTTTGTACACGAAGTGCATCCAGTTTTTGCCGTAACCCTCTCAACTTTTTATCACATGCTATGTGGGTGAAATGATGATACCATGCCAAGTTTCAACCATTTCAGAGTTCATTTGTGGTGCTTTTTAATTTCAGGGTCATTTAGCTCAAAACAATTCATTAAATGCATGAAAAATAGCAAATGAAGTTAGATAGGGTTGAAATTTTTGGATGTGGCTTCTAATGGTTCATATTGAATGCACAAAATGTCTGGAGTTGAAATAAGTTAAAAAATTTGAAATCCTTTTGTAACAGACGAGTTTTCGGCTGAAACCCTGATACATCGAAAGAGATTGTCCATTTTGTACACGAAGTGCATCCAGTTTTTGCCGTAACCCTCTCAAATTTTTAGAATATGCTATGTGGGTGAAATGATGATACCATGCCAAGTTTCAACCATTTCAGAGTTCATGTGTGGTGCTTTTTAATTTCAGGGTCATTTAGATCAAAACAATTCATTCAATGCATGCAAAAAAGCAAATGAAGTTAGATAGGGTTGAAATTTTAGGATGTGGCTTCTAATGGTTCATATTGAATGCACAAAAAGTCTGGAGTTGAAATAAGTTAAAAAAATTGAAATCCTTTTGTAACAGACGAGTTTTCGTCCAAAACCCTGATACTTCGAAAGAGATTGTCCATTTTGTACACGAAGTGCATCCAGTTTTTGCCGTAACCCTCTCAACTTTTTAGCACATGCTATGTGGGTGAAATGATGATACCATGCCAAGTTTCAACCATTTCAGAGTTCATGTGTGGTGCTTTTTAATTTCAGGGTCATTTAGCTCAAAACAATTCATTAAATGCATTAAAAATAGCAAATGAAGTTAGATAGGGTTGAAATTTTAGGATGTGGCTTCTAATGGTTCACATTGAATGCACATAAAGTCTGGAGTTGAAATAAGTTAAAAAAATTGAAATCCTTTTGTAACAGACGAGTTTTCGTCCGAAACACTGATACTTCGAAAGAGCTTGTCCATTTTGTACACGAAGTGCATCCTGTTTTTGCCGTAACCCTCTCAACTTTTTAGCACATGCTATGTGGGTGAAATGATGATACCATGCCAAGTTTCAACCATTTCAGAGTTCATTTGTGGTGCTTTTTAATTTCACGGTCATTTAGCTCAAAACAATTCATTAAATGCATGAAAAATAGCAAATGAAGTTAGATAGGGTTGAAATTTTAGGATGTGGCTTCTAATGGTTCATATGGAATGCACAAAAAGTCTGGAGTTGAAATAAGTTAAAAAAATTGAAATCCTTTTGTAACAGACGAGTTTTCGTCCGAAACCCTGATACTTCGAAAGAGATTGTCCATTTTGTACACGAAGTGCATCCAGTTTTTGCCGTAACCCTCTCAACTTTTTAGCACATGCTATGTGGGTGAAATGATGATACCATGCCAAGTTTTAACCATTTCAGAGTTCATTTGTGGTGCTTTTTAATTTCAGGGTCATTTAGCTCAAAACAATTCATTAAATGCATGAAAAATAGCAAATGAAGTTAGATAGGGTTGAAATTTTTGGATGTGACTTCTAATGGTTCATATTGAATGCACAAAATGTCTGGAGTTGAAATAAGTTAAAAAATTTGAAATCCTTTTGTAACAGACGAGTTTTCGGCTGAAACCCTGATACATCGAAAGAGATTGTCCATTTTGTACACGAAGTGCATCCAGTTTTTGCCGTAACCCTCTCAAATTTTTAGCATATGCTATGTGGGTGAAATGATGATACCATGCCAAGTTTCAACCATTTCAGAGTTCATGTGTGGTGCTTTTTAATTTCAGGGTCATTTAGCTCAAAACAATTCATTCAATGCATGCAAAAAAGCAAATGAAGTTAGATAGGGTTGAAATTTTAGGATGTGGCTTCTAATGGTTCATATTGAATGCACAAAAAGTCTGGAGTTGAAATAAGTTAAAAAATTGAAATCCTTTTGTAACAGACGAGTTTTCGTCCGGAACGCTGATACTTCGAAAGAGATTGTCCATTTTGTACACGAAGTGCATCCAGTTTTTGCCGTAACCCTCTCAACTTTTTAGCAGATGCTATGTGGGTGAAACGATGATACCATGCCAAGTTTCAACCATTTCAGAGTTCATTTGTGGTGCTTTTTAATTTCAGGGTCATTTAGCTCAAAACAATTCATTAAATGCATGAAAAATAGCAAATGAAGTTAGATAGGGTTGAAATTTTAGGATGTGGCTTCTAATGGTTCATATTGAATACACAAAATGTCTGGAGTTGAAATAAGTTAAAAAAATTGAAATCCTTTTGTAACAGACGAGTTTTCGGCCGAAACCCTGATATTTCGAAAGAGATTGTCCATTTTGTACACGAAGTGCATCCAGTTTTTGCCGTAACCCTCTCAACTTTTTAGCACATGCTATGTGGGTGAAATGATGATACCATGCCAAGTTTCAACCATTTCAGAGTTCATGTGTGGTGCTTTTTAATTTCAGGGTCATTTAGCTCAAAACAATTCATTAAATGCATGAAAAATAGCAAATGAAGTTAGAGAGGGTTGAAATTTTAGGATGTGGCTTCTAATGGTTCATATTGAATGCACAAAAATTCTGGAGTTGAAATAAGTTAAAAAAAATTGAAATCCTTTTGTAACAGACGAGTTTTCGGCTGAAACCCTGATACTTCGAAAGAGATTGTCCATTTTGTACACGAAGTGCATCCAGTTTTTGCCGTAACCCTCTCAACTTTTTATCACATGCTATGTGGGTGAAATGATGATACCATGCCAAGTTTCAACCATTTCAGAGTTCATTTGTGGTGCTTTTTAATTTCAGGGTCATTTAGCTCAAAACAATTCATTAAATGCATGAAAAATAGCAAATGAAGTTAGATAGGGTTGAAATTTTTGGATGTGGCTTCTAATGGTTCATATTGAATGCACAAAATGTCTGGAGTTGAAATAAGTTAAAAAATTTGAAATCCTTTTGTAACAGACGAGTTTTCGGCTGAAACCCTGATACATCGAAAGAGATTGTCCATTTTGTACACGAAGTGCATCCAGTTTTTGCCGTAACCCTCTCAAATTTTTAGAATATGCTATGTGGGTGAAATGATGATACCATGCCAAGTTTCAACAATTTCAGAGTTCATGTGTGGTGCTTTTTAATTTCAGGGTCATTTAGATCAAAACAATTCATTCAATGCATGCAAAAAAGCAAATGAAGTTAGATAGGGTTGAAATTTTAGGATGTGGCTTCTAATGGTTCATATTGAATGCACAAAAAGTCTGGAGTTGAAATAAGTTAAAAAAATTGAAATCCTTTTGTAACAGACGAGTTTTCGTCCAAAACCCTGATACTTCGAAAGAGATTGTCCATTTTGTACACGAAGTGCATCCAGTTTTTGCCGTAACCCTCTCAACTTTTTAGCACATGCTATGTGGGTGAAATGATGATACCATGCCAAGTTTCAACCATTTCAGAGTTCATGTGTGGTGCTTTTTAATTTCAGGGTCATTTAGCTCAAAACAATTCATTAAATGCATTAAAAATAGCAAATGAAGTTAGATAGGGTTGAAATTTTAGGATGTGGCTTCTAATGGTTCACATTGAATGCACATAAAGTCTGGAGTTGAAATAAGTTAAAAAAATTTAAATCCTTTTGTAACAGACGAGTTTTCGTCCGAAACACTGATACTTCGAAAGAGCTTGTCCATTTTGTACACGAAGTGCATCCTGTTTTTGCCGTAACCCTCTCAACTTTTTAGCACATGCTATGTGGGTGAAATGATGATACCATGCCAAGTTTCAACCATTTCAGAGTTCATTTGTGGTGCTTTTTAATTTCACGGTCATTTAGCTCAAAACAATTCATTAAATGCATGAAAAATAGCAAATGAAGTTAGATAGGGTTGAAATTTTAGGATGTGGCTTCTAATGGTTCATATGGAATGCACAAAAAGTCTGGAGTTGAAATAAGTTAAAAAAATTGAAATCCTTTTGTAACAGACGAGTTTTCGTCCGAAACCCTGATACTTCGAAAGAGATTGTCCATTTTGTACACGAAGTGCATCCAGTTTTTGCCGTAACCCTCTCAACTTTTTAGCACATGCTATGTGGGTGAAATGATGATACCATGCCAAGTTTTAACCATTTCAGAGTTCATTTGTGGTGCTTTTTAATTTCAGGGTCATTTAGCTCAAAACAATTCATTAAATGCATGAAAAATAGCAAATGAAGTTAGATAGGGTTGAAATTTTTGGATGTGACTTCTAATGGTTCATATTGAATGCACAAAATGTCTGGAGTTGAAATAAGTTAAAAAATTTGAAATCCTTTTGTAACAGACGAGTTTTCGGCTGAAACCCTGATACATCGAAAGAGATTGTCCATTTTGTACACGAAGTGCATCCAGTTTTTGCCGTAACCCTCTCAAATTTTTAGCATATGCTATGTGGGTGAAATGATGATACCATGCCAAGTTTCAACCATTTCAGAGTTCATGTGTGGTGCTTTTTAATTTCAGGGTCATTTAGCTCAAAACAATTCATTCAATGCATGCAAAAAAGCAAATGAAGTTAGATAGGGTTGAAATTTTAGGATGTGGCTTCTAATGGTTCATATTGAATGCACAAAAAGTCTGGAGTTGAAATAAGTTAAAAAATTGAAATCCTTTTGTAACAGACGAGTTTTCGTCCGGAACGCTGATACTTCGAAAGAGATTGTCCATTTTGTACACGAAGTGCATCCAGTTTTTGCCGTAACCCTCTCAACTTTTTAGCAGATGCTATGTGGGTGAAACGATGATACCATGCCAAGTTTCAACCATTTCAGAGTTCATTTGTGGTGCTTTTTAATTTCAGGGTCATTTAGCTCAAAACAATTCATTAAATGCATGAAAAATAGCAAATGAAGTTAGATAGGGTTGAAATTTTAGGATGTGGCTTCTAATGGTTCATATTGAATACACAAAATGTCTGGAGTTGAAATAAGTTAAAAAAATTGAAATCCTTTTGTAACAGACGAGTTTTCGGCCGAAACCCTGATATTTCGAAAGAGATTGTCCATTTTGTACACGAAGTGCATCCAGTTTTTGCCGTAACCCTCTCAACTTTTTATCACATGCTATGTGGGTGAAATGATGATACCATGCCAAGTTTCAACCATTTCAGAGTTCATTTGTGGTGCTTTTTAATTTCAGGGTCATTTAGCTCAAAACAATTCATTAAATGCATGAAAAATAGCAAATGAAGTTAGATAGGGTTGAAATTTTTGGATGTGGCTTCTAATGGTTCATATTGAATGCACAAAATGTCTGGAGTTGAAATAAGTTAAAAAATTTGAAATCCTTTTGTAACAGACGAGTTTTCGGCTGAAACCCTGATACATCGAAAGAGATTGTCCATTTTGTACACGAAGTGCATCCAGTTTTTGCCGTAACCCTCTCAAATTTTTAGAATATGCTATGTGGGTGAAATGATGATACCATGCCAAGTTTCAACCATTTCAGAGTTCATGTGTGGTGCTTTTTAATTTCAGGGTCATTTAGATCAAAACAATTCATTCAATGCATGCAAAAAAGCAAATGAAGTTAGATAGGGTTGAAATTTTAGGATGTGGCTTCTAATGGTTCATATTGAATGCACAAAAAGTCTGGAGTTGAAATAAGTTAAAAAAATTGAAATCCTTTTGTAACAGACGAGTTTTCGTCCAAAACCCTGATACTTCGAAAGAGATTGTCCATTTTGTACACGAAGTGCATCCAGTTTTTGCCGTAACCCTCTCAACTTTTTAGCACATGCTATGTGGGTGAAATGATGATACCATGCCAAGTTTCAACCATTTCAGAGTTCATGTGTGGTGCTTTTTAATTTCAGGGTCATTTAGCTCAAAACAATTCATTAAATGCATTAAAAATAGCAAATGAAGTTAGATAGGGTTGAAATTTTAGGATGTGGCTTCTAATGGTTCACATTGAATGCACATAAAGTCTGGAGTTGAAATAAGTTAAAAAAATTGAAATCCTTTTGTAACAGACGAGTTTTCGTCCGAAACACTGATACTTCGAAAGAGCTTGTCCATTTTGTACACGAAGTGCATCCTGTTTTTGCCGTAACCCTCTCAACTTTTTAGCACATGCTATGTGGGTGAAATGATGATACCATGCCAAGTTTCAACCATTTCAGAGTTCATTTGTGGTGCTTTTTAATTTCAGGGTCATTTAGCTCAAAACAATTCATTAAATGCATGAAAAATAGCAAATGAAGTTAGATAGGGTTGAAATTTTTGGATGTGGCTTCTAATGGTTCATATTGAATGCACAAAATGTCTGGAGTTGAAATAAGTTAAAAAATTTGAAATCCTTTTGTAACAGACGAGTTTTCGGCTGAAACCCTGATACATCGAAAGAGATTGTCCATTTTGTACACGAAGTGCATCCAGTTTTTGCCGTAACCCTCTCAAATTTTTAGAATATGCTATGTGGGTGAAATGATGATACCATGCCAAGTTTCAACAATTTCAGAGTTCATGTGTGGTGCTTTTTAATTTCAGGGTCATTTAGATCAAAACAATTCATTCAATGCATGCAAAAAAGCAAATGAAGTTAGATAGGGTTGAAATTTTAGGATGTGGCTTCTAATGGTTCATATTGAATGCACAAAAAGTCTGGAGTTGAAATAAGTTAAAAAAATTGAAATCCTTTTGTAACAGACGAGTTTTCGTCCAAAACCCTGATACTTCGAAAGAGATTGTCCATTTTGTACACGAAGTGCATCCAGTTTTTGCCGTAACCCTCTCAACTTTTTAGCACATGCTATGTGGGTGAAATGATGATACCATGCCAAGTTTCAACCATTTCAGAGTTCATGTGTGGTGCTTTTTAATTTCAGGGTCATTTAGCTCAAAACAATTCATTAAATGCATTAAAAATAGCAAATGAAGTTAGATAGGGTTGAAATTTTAGGATGTGGCTTCTAATGGTTCACATTGAATGCACATAAAGTCTGGAGTTGAAATAAGTTAAAAAAATTTAAATCCTTTTGTAACAGACGAGTTTTCGTCCGAAACACTGATACTTCGAAAGAGCTTGTCCATTTTGTACACGAAGTGCATCCTGTTTTTGCCGTAACCCTCTCAACTTTTTAGCACATGCTATGTGGGTGAAATGATGATACCATGCCAAGTTTCAACCATTTCAGAGTTCATTTGTGGTGCTTTTTAATTTCACGGTCATTTAGCTCAAAACAATTCATTAAATGCATGAAAAATAGCAAATGAAGTTAGATAGGGTTGAAATTTTAGGATGTGGCTTCTAATGGTTCATATGGAATGCACAAAAAGTCTGGAGTTGAAATAAGTTAAAAAAATTGAAATCCTTTTGTAACAGACGAGTTTTCGTCCGAAACCCTGATACTTCGAAAGAGATTGTCCATTTTGTACACGAAGTGCATCCAGTTTTTGCCGTAACCCTCTCAACTTTTTAGCACATGCTATGTGGGTGAAATGATGATACCATGCCAAGTTTTAACCATTTCAGAGTTCATTTGTGGTGCTTTTTAATTTCAGGGTCATTTAGCTCAAAACAATTCATTAAATGCATGAAAAATAGCAAATGAAGTTAGATAGGGTTGAAATTTTTGGATGTGACTTCTAATGGTTCATATTGAATGCACAAAATGTCTGGAGTTGAAATAAGTTAAAAAATTTGAAATCCTTTTGTAACAGACGAGTTTTCGGCTGAAACCCTGATACATCGAAAGAGATTGTCCATTTTGTACACGAAGTGCATCCAGTTTTTGCCGTAACCCTCTCAAATTTTTAGCATATGCTATGTGGGTGAAATGATGATACCATGCCAAGTTTCAACCATTTCAGAGTTCATGTGTGGTGCTTTTTAATTTCAGGGTCATTTAGCTCAAAACAATTCATTCAATGCATGCAAAAAAGCAAATGAAGTTAGATAGGGTTGAAATTTTAGGATGTGGCTTCTAATGGTTCATATTGAATGCACAAAAAGTCTGGAGTTGAAATAAGTTAAAAAATTGAAATCCTTTTGTAACAGACGAGTTTTCGTCCGGAACGCTGATACTTCGAAAGAGATTGTCCATTTTGTACACGAAGTGCATCCAGTTTTTGCCGTAACCCTCTCAACTTTTTAGCAGATGCTATGTGGGTGAAACGATGATACCATGCCAAGTTTCAACCATTTCAGAGTTCATTTGTGGTGCTTTTTAATTTCAGGGTCATTTAGCTCAAAACAATTCATTAAATGCATGAAAAATAGCAAATGAAGTTAGATAGGGTTGAAATTTTAGGATGTGGCTTCTAATGGTTCATATTGAATACACAAAATGTCTGGAGTTGAAATAAGTTAAAAAAATTGAAATCCTTTTGTAACAGACGAGTTTTCGGCCGAAACCCTGATATTTCGAAAGAGATTGTCCATTTTGTACACGAAGTGCATCCAGTTTTTGCCGTAACCCTCTCAACTTTTTATCACATGCTATGTGGGTGAAATGATGATACCATGCCAAGTTTCAACCATTTCAGAGTTCATTTGTGGTGCTTTTTAATTTCAGGGTCATTTAGCTCAAAACAATTCATTAAATGCATGAAAAATAGCAAATGAAGTTAGATAGGGTTGAAATTTTTGGATGTGGCTTCTAATGGTTCATATTGAATGCACAAAATGTCTGGAGTTGAAATAAGTTAAAAAATTTGAAATCCTTTTGTAACAGACGAGTTTTCGGCTGAAACCCTGATACATCGAAAGAGATTGTCCATTTTGTACACGAAGTGCATCCAGTTTTTGCCGTAACCCTCTCAAATTTTTAGAATATGCTATGTGGGTGAAATGATGATACCATGCCAAGTTTCAACCATTTCAGAGTTCATGTGTGGTGCTTTTTAATTTCAGGGTCATTTAGATCAAAACAATTCATTCAATGCATGCAAAAAAGCAAATGAAGTTAGATAGGGTTGAAATTTTAGGATGTGGCTTCTAATGGTTCATATTGAATGCACAAAAAGTCTGGAGTTGAAATAAGTTAAAAAAATTGAAATCCTTTTGTAACAGACGAGTTTTCGTCCAAAACCCTGATACTTCGAAAGAGATTGTCCATTTTGTACACGAAGTGCATCCAGTTTTTGCCGTAACCCTCTCAACTTTTTAGCACATGCTATGTGGGTGAAATGATGATACCATGCCAAGTTTCAACCATTTCAGAGTTCATGTGTGGTGCTTTTTAATTTCAGGGTCATTTAGCTCAAAACAATTCATTAAATGCATTAAAAATAGCAAATGAAGTTAGATAGGGTTGAAATTTTAGGATGTGGCTTCTAATGGTTCACATTGAATGCACATAAAGTCTGGAGTTGAAATAAGTTAAAAAAATTGAAATCCTTTTGTAACAGACGAGTTTTCGTCCGAAACACTGATACTTCGAAAGAGCTTGTCCATTTTGTACACGAAGTGCATCCTGTTTTTGCCGTAACCCTCTCAACTTTTTAGCACATGCTATGTGGGTGAAATGATGATACCATGCCAAGTTTCAACCATTTCAGAGTTCATTTGTGGTGCTTTTTAATTTCACGGTCATTTAGCTCAAAACAATTCATTAAATGCATGAAAAATAGCAAATGAAGTTAGATAGGGTTGAAATTTTAGGATGTGGCTTCTAATGGTTCATATGGAATGCACAAAAAGTCTGGAGTTGAAATAAGTTAAAAAAATTGAAATCCTTTTGTAACAGACGAGTTTTCGTCCGAAACCCTGATACTTCGAAAGAGATTGTCCATTTTGTACACGAAGTGCATCCAGTTTTTGCCGTAACCCTCTCAACTTTTTAGCACATGCTATGTGGGTGAAATGATGATACCATGCCAAGTTTTAACCATTTCAGAGTTCATTTGTGGTGCTTTTTAATTTCAGGGTCATTTAGCTCAAAACAATTCATTAAATGCATGAAAAATAGCAAATGAAGTTAGATAGGGTTGAAATTTTTGGATGTGACTTCTAATGGTTCATATTGAATGCACAAAATGTCTGGAGTTGAAATAAGTTAAAAAATTTGAAATCCTTTTGTAACAGACGAGTTTTCGGCTGAAACCCTGATACATCGAAAGAGATTGTCCATTTTGTACACGAAGTGCATCCAGTTTTTGCCGTAACCCTCTCAAATTTTTAGCATATGCTATGTGGGTGAAATGATGATACCATGCCAAGTTTCAACCATTTCAGAGTTCATGTGTGGTGCTTTTTAATTTCAGGGTCATTTAGCTCAAAACAATTCATTCAATGCATGCAAAAAAGCAAATGAAGTTAGATAGGGTTGAAATTTTAGGATGTGGCTTCTAATGGTTCATATTGAATGCACAAAAAGTCTGGAGTTGAAATAAGTTAAAAAATTGAAATCCTTTTGTAACAGACGAGTTTTCGTCCGGAACGCTGATACTTCGAAAGAGATTGTCCATTTTGTACACGAAGTGCATCCAGTTTTTGCCGTAACCCTCTCAACTTTTTAGCAGATGCTATGTGGGTGAAACGATGATACCATGCCAAGTTTCAACCATTTCAGAGTTCATTTGTGGTGCTTTTTAATTTCAGGGTCATTTAGCTCAAAACAATTCATTAAATGCATGAAAAATAGCAAATGAAGTTAGATAGGGTTGAAATTTTAGGATGTGGCTTCTAATGGTTCATATTGAATACACAAAATGTCTGGAGTTGAAATAAGTTTAAAAAATTGAAATCCTTTTGTAACAGACGAGTTTTCGGCCGAAACCCTGATATTTCGAAAGAGATTGTCCATTTTGTACACGAAGTGCATCCAGTTTTTGCCGTAACCCTCTCAACTTTTTAGCACATGCTATGTGGGTGAAATGATGATACCATGCCAAGTTTCAACCATTTCAGAGTTCATGTGTGGTGCTTTTTAATTTCAGGGTCATTTAGCTCAAAACAATTCATTAAATGCATGAAAAATAGCAAATGAAGTTAGAGAGGGTTGAAATTTTAGGATGTGGCTTCTAATGGTTCATATTGAATGCACAAAAATTCTGGAGTTGAAATAAGTTAAAAAAAATTGAAATCCTTTTGTAACAGACGAGTTTTCGGCTGAAACCCTGATACTTCGAAAGAGATTGTCCATTTTGTACACGAAGTGCATCCAGTTTTTGCCGTAACCCTCTCAACTTTTTAGCACATGCTATGTGGGTGAAATGATGATACCATGCCAAGTTTCAACCATTTCAGAGTTCATTTGTGGTGCTTTTTAATTTCAGGGTCATTTAGCTCAAAACAATTCATTAAATGCATGAAAAATAGCAAATGAAGTTAGATAGGGTTGAAATTTTTGGATGTGGCTTCTAATGGTTCATATTGAATGCACAAAATGTCTGGAGTTGAAATAAGTTAAAAAATTTGAAATCCTTTTGTAACAGACGAGTTTTCGGCTGAAACCCTGATACATCGAAAGAGATTGTCCATTTTGTACACGAAGTGCATCCAGTTTTTGCCGTAACCCTCTCAAATTTTTAGAATATGCTATGTGGGTGAAATGATGATACCATGCCAAGTTTCAACCATTTCAGAGTTCATGTGTGGTGCTTTTTAATTTCAGGGTCATTTAGATCAAAACAATTCATTCAATGCATGCAAAAAAGCAAATGAAGTTAGATAGGGTTGAAATTTTAGGATGTGGCTTCTAATGGTTCATATTGAATGCACAAAAAGTCTGGAGTTGAAATAAGTTAAAAAAATTGAAATCCTTTTGTAACAGACGAGTTTTCGTCCAAAACCCTGATACTTCGAAAGAGATTGTCCATTTTGTACACGAAGTGCATCCAGTTTTTGCCGTAACCCTCTCAACTTTTTAGCACATGCTATGTGGGTGAAATGATGATACCATGCCAAGTTTCAACCATTTCAGAGTTCATGTGTGGTGCTTTTTAATTTCAGGGTCATTTAGCTCAAAACAATTCATTAAATGCATTAAAAATAGCAAATGAAGTTAGATAGGGTTGAAATTTTAGGATGTGGCTTCTAATGGTTCACATTGAATGCACATAAAGTCTGGAGTTGAAATAAGTTAAAAAAATTGAAATCCTTTTGTAACAGACGAGTTTTCGTCCGAAACACTGATACTTCGAAAGAGCTTGTCCATTTTGTACACGAAGTGCATCCTGTTTTTGCCGTAACCCTCTCAACTTTTTAGCACATGCTATGTGGGTGAAATGATGATACCATGCCAAGTTTCAACCATTTCAGAGTTCATTTGTGGTGCTTTTTAATTTCAGGGTCATTTAGCTCAAAACAATTCATTAAATGCATTAAAAATAGCAAATGAAGTTAGATAGGGTTGAAATTTTAGGATGTGGCTTCTAATGGTTCACATTGAATGCACATAAAGTCTGGAGTTGAAATAAGTTAAAAAAATTTAAATCCTTTTGTAACAGACGAGTTTTCGTCCGAAACACTGATACTTCGAAAGAGCTTGTCCATTTTGTACACGAAGTGCATCCTGTTTTTGCCGTAACCCTCTCAACTTTTTAGCACATGCTATGTGGGTGAAATGATGATACCATGCCAAGTTTCAACCATTTCAGAGTTCATTTGTGGTGCTTTTTAATTTCACGGTCATTTAGCTCAAAACAATTCATTAAATGCATGAAAAATAGCAAATGAAGTTAGATAGGGTTGAAATTTTCGGATGTGGCTTCTAATGGTTCATATTGAATGCACAAAAAGTCTGGAGTTGAAATAAGTTAAAAAAATTGAAATCCTTTTGTAACAGACGAGTTTTCGTCCGGAACCCTGATACTTCGAAAGAGATTGTCCATTTTGTACACGAAGTGCATCCAGTTTTTGCCGTAACCCTCTCAACTTTTTAGCACATGCTATGTGGGTGAAATGATGATACCATGCCAAGTTTTAACCATTTCAGAGTTCATTTGTGGTGCTTTTTAATTTCAGGGTCATTTAGCTCAAAACAATTCATTAAATGCATGAAAAATAGCAAATGAAGTTAGATAGGGTTGAAATTTTTGGATGTGACTTCTAATGGTTCATATTGAATGCACAAAATGTCTGGAGTTGAAATAAGTTAAAAAATTTGAAATCCTTTTGTAACAGACGAGTTTTCGGCTGAAACCCTGATACATCGAAAGAGATTGTCCATTTTGTACACGAAGTGCATCCAGTTTTTGCCGTAACCCTCTCAAATTTTTAGCATATGCTATGTGGGTGAAATGATGATACCATGCCAAGTTTCAACCATTTCAGAGTTCATGTGTGGTGCTTTTTAATTTCAGGGTCATTTAGCTCAAAACAATTCATTCAATGCATGCAAAAAAGCAAATGAAGTTAGATAGGGTTGAAATTTTAGGATGTGGCTTCTAATGGTTCATATTGAATGCACAAAAAGTCTGGAGTTGAAATAAGTTAAAAAAATTGAAATCCTTTTGTAACAGACGAGTTTTCGTCCAAAACCCTGATACTTCGAAAGAGATTGTCCATTTTGTACACGAAGTGCATCCAGTTTTTGCCGTAACCCTCTCAACTTTTTAGCACATGCTATGTGGGTGAAATGATGATACCATGCCAAGTTTCAACCATTTCAGAGTTCATGTGTGGTGCTTTTTAATTTCAGGGTCATTTAGCTCAAAACAATTCATTAAATGCATTAAAAATAGCAAATGAAGTTAGATAGGGTTGAAATTTTAGGATGTGGCTTCTAATGGTTCACATTGAATGCACAAAAAGTCTGGAGTTGAAATAAGTTAAAAAAATTGAAATCCTTTTGTAACAGACGAGTTTTCGTCTGAAACACTGATACTTCGAAAGAGCTTGTCCATTTTGTACACGAAGTGCATCCAGTTTTTGCCGTAACCCTCTCAACTTTTTAGCACATGCTATGTGGGTGAAATGATGATACCATGCCAAGTTTCAACCATTTCAGAGTTCATTTGTGGTGCTTTTTAATTTCACGGTCATTTAGCTCAAAACAATTCATTAAATGCATGAAAAATAGCAAATGAAGTTAGATAGGGTTGAAATTTTAGGATGTGGCTTCTAATGGTTCATGTTGAATGCACAAAAAGTCTGGAGTTGAAATAAGTTAAAAAAATTGAAATCCTTTTGTAACAGATGAGTTTTCGTCCGAAACCCTGATACTTCGAAAGAGATTGTCCATTTTGTACACGAAGTGCATCCAGTTTTTGCCGTAACCCTCTCAACTTTTTAGCACATGCTATGTGGGTGAAATGATGATACCATGCCAAGTTTCAACCATTTCAGAGTTCATTTGTGGTACTTTTTAATTTCAGGGTCATTTAGCTCAAAACAATTCATTAAATGCATGAAAAATAGCAAATGAAGTTAGATAGGGTTGAAATTTTTGGATGTGACTTCTAATGGTTCATATTGAATGCACAAAATGTCTGGAGTTGAAATAAGTTAAAAAATTTGAAATCCTTTTGTAAGAGACGAGTTTTCGGCTGAAACCCTGATACTTCGAAAGAGATTGTCCATTTTGTACACGAAGTGCATCCAGTTTTTGCCGTAACCCTCTCAAATTTTTAGCATATGCTATGTGGGTGAAATGATGATACCATGCCAAGTTTCAACCATTTCAGAGTTCAGGTGTGGTGCTTTTTAATTTCAGGGTCATTTAGCTCAAAACAATTCATTAAATGCATGCAAAAAAGCAAATGAAGTTAGATAGGGCTGAAATTTTGGGATGTGGCTTCTAATGGTTCATATTGAATGCACAAAAAGTCTGGAGTTCAAATAAGTTAAAAAAAATTGAAATCCTTTTGTAACAGACGAGTTTTCGTCCGAAACCCTGGTACTTCGAAAGAGATTGTCCATTTTGTACATGAAGTGCATCCAGTTTTTGCCGTAACCCTCTCAACTTTTTAGCACATGCTATGTGGGTGAAATGATGATACCATGCCAAGTTTCAACCATTTCAGGGTTCATTTGTGGTGCTTTTTAATTTCAGGGTCATTTAGCTCAAAACAATTCATTAAATGCATGAAAAATAGCAAATGAAGTTAGATAGGGTTGAAATTTTAGGATGTGGCTTCTAATGGTTCACATTGAATGCACATAAAGTCTGGAGTTGAAATAAGTTAAAAAAATTTAAATCCTTTTGTAACAGACGAGTTTTCGTCCGAAACACTGATACTTCGAAAGAGCTTGTCCATTTTGTACACGAAGTGCATCCTGTTTTTGCCGTAACCCTCTCAACTTTTTAGCACATGCTATGTGGGTGAAATGATGATACCATGCCAAGTTTCAACCATTTCAGAGTTCATTTGTGGTGCTTTTTAATTTCACGGTCATTTAGCTCAAAACAATTCATTAAATGCATGAAAAATAGCAAATGAAGTTAGATAGGGTTGAAATTTTAGGATGTGGCTTCTAATGGTTCATATGGAATGCACAAAAAGTCTGGAGTTGAAATAAGTTAAAAAAATTGAAATCCTTTTGTAACAGACGAGTTTTCGTCCGAAACCCTGATACTTCGAAAGAGATTGTCCATTTTGTACACGAAGTGCATCCAGTTTTTGCCGTAACCCTCTCAACTTTTTAGCACATGCTATGTGGGTGAAATGATGATACCATGCCAAGTTTTAACCATTTCAGAGTTCATTTGTGGTGCTTTTTAATTTCAGGGTCATTTAGCTCAAAACAATTCATTAAATGCATGAAAAATAGCAAATGAAGTTAGATAGGGTTGAAATTTTTGGATGTGACTTCTAATGGTTCATATTGAATGCACAAAATGTCTGGAGTTGAAATAAGTTAAAAAATTTGAAATCCTTTTGTAACAGACGAGTTTTCGGCTGAAACCCTGATACATCGAAAGAGATTGTCCATTTTGTACACGAAGTGCATCCAGTTTTTGCCGTAACCCTCTCAAATTTTTAGCATATGCTATGTGGGTGAAATGATGATACCATGCCAAGTTTCAACCATTTCAGAGTTCATGTGTGGTGCTTTTTAATTTCAGGGTCATTTAGCTCAAAACAATTCATTCAATGCATGCAAAAAAGCAAATGAAGTTAGATAGGGTTGAAATTTTAGGATGTGGCTTCTAATGGTTCATATTGAATGCACAAAAAGTCTGGAGTTGAAATAAGTTAAAAAATTGAAATCCTTTTGTAACAGACGAGTTTTCGTCCGGAACGCTGATACTTCGAAAGAGATTGTCCATTTTGTACACGAAGTGCATCCAGTTTTTGCCGTAACCCTCTCAACTTTTTAGCAGATGCTATGTGGGTGAAACGATGATACCATGCCAAGTTTCAACCATTTCAGAGTTCATTTGTGGTGCTTTTTAATTTCAGGGTCATTTAGCTCAAAACAATTCATTAAATGCATGAAAAATAGCAAATGAAGTTAGATAGGGTTGAAATTTTAGGATGTGGCTTCTAATGGTTCATATTGAATACACAAAATGTCTGGAGTTGAAATAAGTTAAAAAAATTGAAATCCTTTTGTAACAGACGAGTTTTCGGCCGAAACCCTGATATTTCGAAAGAGATTGTCCATTTTGTACACGAAGTGCATCCAGTTTTTGCCGTAACCCTCTCAACTTTTTATCACATGCTATGTGGGTGAAATGATGATACCATGCCAAGTTTCAACCATTTCAGAGTTCATTTGTGGTGCTTTTTAATTTCAGGGTCATTTAGCTCAAAACAATTCATTAAATGCATGAAAAATAGCAAATGAAGTTAGATAGGGTTGAAATTTTTGGATGTGGCTTCTAATGGTTCATATTGAATGCACAAAATGTCTGGAGTTGAAATAAGTTAAAAAATTTGAAATCCTTTTGTAACAGACGAGTTTTCGGCTGAAACCCTGATACATCGAAAGAGATTGTCCATTTTGTACACGAAGTGCATCCAGTTTTTGCCGTAACCCTCTCAAATTTTTAGAATATGCTATGTGGGTGAAATGATGATACCATGCCAAGTTTCAACCATTTCAGAGTTCATGTGTGGTGCTTTTTAATTTCAGGGTCATTTAGATCAAAACAATTCATTCAATGCATGCAAAAAAGCAAATGAAGTTAGATAGGGTTGAAATTTTAGGATGTGGCTTCTAATGGTTCATATTGAATGCACAAAAAGTCTGGAGTTGAAATAAGTTAAAAAAATTGAAATCCTTTTGTAACAGACGAGTTTTCGTCCAAAACCCTGATACTTCGAAAGAGATTGTCCATTTTGTACACGAAGTGCATCCAGTTTTTGCCGTAACCCTCTCAACTTTTTAGCACATGCTATGTGGGTGAAATGATGATACCATGCCAAGTTTCAACCATTTCAGAGTTCATGTGTGGTGCTTTTTAATTTCAGGGTCATTTAGCTCAAAACAATTCATTAAATGCATTAAAAATAGCAAATGAAGTTAGATAGGGTTGAAATTTTAGGATGTGGCTTCTAATGGTTCACATTGAATGCACATAAAGTCTGGAGTTGAAATAAGTTAAAAAAATTGAAATCCTTTTGTAACAGACGAGTTTTCGTCCGAAACACTGATACTTCGAAAGAGCTTGTCCATTTTGTACACGAAGTGCATCCTGTTTTTGCCGTAACCCTCTCAACTTTTTAGCACATGCTATGTGGGTGAAATGATGATACCATGCCAAGTTTCAACCATTTCAGAGTTCATTTGTGGTGCTTTTTAATTTCACGGTCATTTAGCTCAAAACAATTCATTAAATGCATGAAAAATAGCAAATGAAGTTAGATAGGGTTGAAATTTTAGGATGTGGCTTCTAATGGTTCATATGGAATGCACAAAAAGTCTGGAGTTGAAATAAGTTAAAAAAATTGAAATCCTTTTGTAACAGACGAGTTTTCGTCCGAAACCCTGATACTTCGAAAGAGATTGTCCATTTTGTACACGAAGTGCATCCAGTTTTTGCCGTAACCCTCTCAACTTTTTAGCACATGCTATGTGGGTGAAATGATGATACCATGCCAAGTTTTAACCATTTCAGAGTTCATTTGTGGTGCTTTTTAATTTCAGGGTCATTTAGCTCAAAACAATTCATTAAATGCATGAAAAATAGCAAATGAAGTTAGATAGGGTTGAAATTTTTGGATGTGACTTCTAATGGTTCATATTGAATGCACAAAATGTCTGGAGTTGAAATAAGTTAAAAAATTTGAAATCCTTTTGTAACAGACGAGTTTTCGGCTGAAACCCTGATACATCGAAAGAGATTGTCCATTTTGTACACGAAGTGCATCCAGTTTTTGCCGTAACCCTCTCAAATTTTTAGCATATGCTATGTGGGTGAAATGATGATACCATGCCAAGTTTCAACCATTTCAGAGTTCATGTGTGGTGCTTTTTAATTTCAGGGTCATTTAGCTCAAAACAATTCATTCAATGCATGCAAAAAAGCAAATGAAGTTAGATAGGGTTGAAATTTTAGGATGTGGCTTCTAATGGTTCATATTGAATGCACAAAAAGTCTGGAGTTGAAATAAGTTAAAAAATTGAAATCCTTTTGTAACAGACGAGTTTTCGTCCGGAACGCTGATACTTCGAAAGAGATTGTCCATTTTGTACACGAAGTGCATCCAGTTTTTGCCGTAACCCTCTCAACTTTTTAGCAGATGCTATGTGGGTGAAACGATGATACCATGCCAAGTTTCAACCATTTCAGAGTTCATTTGTGGTGCTTTTTAATTTCAGGGTCATTTAGCTCAAAACAATTCATTAAATGCATGAAAAATAGCAAATGAAGTTAGATAGGGTTGAAATTTTAGGATGTGGCTTCTAATGGTTCATATTGAATACACAAAATGTCTGGAGTTGAAATAAGTTTAAAAAATTGAAATCCTTTTGTAACAGACGAGTTTTCGGCCGAAACCCTGATATTTCGAAAGAGATTGTCCATTTTGTACACGAAGTGCATCCAGTTTTTGCCGTAACCCTCTCAACTTTTTAGCACATGCTATGTGGGTGAAATGATGATACCATGCCAAGTTTCAACCATTTCAGAGTTCATGTGTGGTGCTTTTTAATTTCAGGGTCATTTAGCTCAAAACAATTCATTAAATGCATGAAAAATAGCAAATGAAGTTAGAGAGGGTTGAAATTTTAGGATGTGGCTTCTAATGGTTCATATTGAATGCACAAAAATTCTGGAGTTGAAATAAGTTAAAAAAAATTGAAATCCTTTTGTAACAGACGAGTTTTCGGCTGAAACCCTGATACTTCGAAAGAGATTGTCCATTTTGTACACGAAGTGCATCCAGTTTTTGCCGTAACCCTCTCAACTTTTTAGCACATGCTATGTGGGTGAAATGATGATACCATGCCAAGTTTCAACCATTTCAGAGTTCATTTGTGGTGCTTTTTAATTTCAGGGTCATTTAGCTCAAAACAATTCATTAAATGCATGAAAAATAGCAAATGAAGTTAGATAGGGTTGAAATTTTTGGATGTGGCTTCTAATGGTTCATATTGAATGCACAAAATGTCTGGAGTTGAAATAAGTTAAAAAATTTGAAATCCTTTTGTAACAGACGAGTTTTCGGCTGAAACCCTGATACATCGAAAGAGATTGTCCATTTTGTACACGAAGTGCATCCAGTTTTTGCCGTAACCCTCTCAAATTTTTAGAATATGCTATGTGGGTGAAATGATGATACCATGCCAAGTTTCAACCATTTCAGAGTTCATGTGTGGTGCTTTTTAATTTCAGGGTCATTTAGATCAAAACAATTCATTCAATGCATGCAAAAAAGCAAATGAAGTTAGATAGGGTTGAAATTTTAGGATGTGGCTTCTAATGGTTCATATTGAATGCACAAAAAGTCTGGAGTTGAAATAAGTTAAAAAAATTGAAATCCTTTTGTAACAGACGAGTTTTCGTCCAAAACCCTGATACTTCGAAAGAGATTGTCCATTTTGTACACGAAGTGCATCCAGTTTTTGCCGTAACCCTCTCAACTTTTTAGCACATGCTATGTGGGTGAAATGATGATACCATGCCAAGTTTCAACCATTTCAGAGTTCATGTGTGGTGCTTTTTAATTTCAGGGTCATTTAGCTCAAAACAATTCATTAAATGCATTAAAAATAGCAAATGAAGTTAGATAGGGTTGAAATTTTAGGATGTGGCTTCTAATGGTTCACATTGAATGCACATAAAGTCTGGAGTTGAAATAAGTTAAAAAAATTGAAATCCTTTTGTAACAGACGAGTTTTCGTCCGAAACACTGATACTTCGAAAGAGCTTGTCCATTTTGTACACGAAGTGCATCCTGTTTTTGCCGTAACCCTCTCAACTTTTTAGCACATGCTATGTGGGTGAAATGATGATACCATGCCAAGTTTCAACCATTTCAGAGTTCATTTGTGGTGCTTTTTAATTTCAGGGTCATTTAGCTCAAAACAATTCATTAAATGCATTAAAAATAGCAAATGAAGTTAGATAGGGTTGAAATTTTAGGATGTGGCTTCTAATGGTTCACATTGAATGCACATAAAGTCTGGAGTTGAAATAAGTTAAAAAAATTTAAATCCTTTTGTAACAGACGAGTTTTCGTCCGAAACACTGATACTTCGAAAGAGCTTGTCCATTTTGTACACGAAGTGCATCCTGTTTTTGCCGTAACCCTCTCAACTTTTTAGCACATGCTATGTGGGTGAAATGATGATACCATGCCAAGTTTCAACCATTTCAGAGTTCATTTGTGGTGCTTTTTAATTTCACGGTCATTTAGCTCAAAACAATTCATTAAATGCATGAAAAATAGCAAATGAAGTTAGATAGGGTTGAAATTTTCGGATGTGGCTTCTAATGGTTCATATTGAATGCACAAAAAGTCTGGAGTTGAAATAAGTTAAAAAAATTGAAATCCTTTTGTAACAGACGAGTTTTCGTCCGGAACCCTGATACTTCGAAAGAGATTGTCCATTTTGTACACGAAGTGCATCCAGTTTTTGCCGTAACCCTCTCAACTTTTTAGCACATGCTATGTGGGTGAAATGATGATACCATGCCAAGTTTTAACCATTTCAGAGTTCATTTGTGGTGCTTTTTAATTTCAGGGTCATTTAGCTCAAAACAATTCATTAAATGCATGAAAAATAGCAAATGAAGTTAGATAGGGTTGAAATTTTTGGATGTGACTTCTAATGGTTCATATTGAATGCACAAAATGTCTGGAGTTGAAATAAGTTAAAAAATTTGAAATCCTTTTGTAACAGACGAGTTTTCGGCTGAAACCCTGATACATCGAAAGAGATTGTCCATTTTGTACACGAAGTGCATCCAGTTTTTGCCGTAACCCTCTCAAATTTTTAGCATATGCTATGTGGGTGAAATGATGATACCATGCCAAGTTTCAACCATTTCAGAGTTCATGTGTGGTGCTTTTTAATTTCAGGGTCATTTAGCTCAAAACAATTCATTCAATGCATGCAAAAAAGCAAATGAAGTTAGATAGGGTTGAAATTTTAGGATGTGGCTTCTAATGGTTCATATTGAATGCACAAAAAGTCTGGAGTTGAAATAAGTTAAAAAAATTGAAATCCTTTTGTAACAGACGAGTTTTCGTCCAAAACCCTGATACTTCGAAAGAGATTGTCCATTTTGTACACGAAGTGCATCCAGTTTTTGCCGTAACCCTCTCAACTTTTTAGCACATGCTATGTGGGTGAAATGATGATACCATGCCAAGTTTCAACCATTTCAGAGTTCATGTGTGGTGCTTTTTAATTTCAGGGTCATTTAGCTCAAAACAATTCATTAAATGCATTAAAAATAGCAAATGAAGTTAGATAGGGTTGAAATTTTAGGATGTGGCTTCTAATGGTTCACATTGAATGCACAAAAAGTCTGGAGTTGAAATAAGTTAAAAAAATTGAAATCCTTTTGTAACAGACGAGTTTTCGTCTGAAACACTGATACTTCGAAAGAGCTTGTCCATTTTGTACACGAAGTGCATCCAGTTTTTGCCGTAACCCTCTCAACTTTTTAGCACATGCTATGTGGGTGAAATGATGATACCATGCCAAGTTTCAACCATTTCAGAGTTCATTTGTGGTGCTTTTTAATTTCACGGTCATTTAGCTCAAAACAATTCATTAAATGCATGAAAAATAGCAAATGAAGTTAGATAGGGTTGAAATTTTAGGATGTGGCTTCTAATGGTTCATGTTGAATGCACAAAAAGTCTGGAGTTGAAATAAGTTAAAAAAATTGAAATCCTTTTGTAACAGATGAGTTTTCGTCCGAAACCCTGATACTTCGAAAGAGATTGTCCATTTTGTACACGAAGTGCATCCAGTTTTTGCCGTAACCCTCTCAACTTTTTAGCACATGCTATGTGGGTGAAATGATGATACCATGCCAAGTTTCAACCATTTCAGAGTTCATTTGTGGTACTTTTTAATTTCAGGGTCATTTAGCTCAAAACAATTCATTAAATGCATGAAAAATAGCAAATGAAGTTAGATAGGGTTGAAATTTTTGGATGTGACTTCTAATGGTTCATATTGAATGCACAAAATGTCTGGAGTTGAAATAAGTTAAAAAATTTGAAATCCTTTTGTAAGAGACGAGTTTTCGGCTGAAACCCTGATACTTCGAAAGAGATTGTCCATTTTGTACACGAAGTGCATCCAGTTTTTGCCGTAACCCTCTCAAATTTTTAGCATATGCTATGTGGGTGAAATGATGATACCATGCCAAGTTTCAACCATTTCAGAGTTCAGGTGTGGTGCTTTTTAATTTCAGGGTCATTTAGCTCAAAACAATTCATTAAATGCATGCAAAAAAGCAAATGAAGTTAGATAGGGCTGAAATTTTGGGATGTGGCTTCTAATGGTTCATATTGAATGCACAAAAAGTCTGGAGTTCAAATAAGTTAAAAAAAATTGAAATCCTTTTGTAACAGACGAGTTTTCGTCCGAAACCCTGGTACTTCGAAAGAGATTGTCCATTTTGTACATGAAGTGCATCCAGTTTTTGCCGTAACCCTCTCAACTTTTTAGCACATGCTATGTGGGTGAAATGATGATACCATGCCAAGTTTCAACCATTTCAGAGTTCATTTGTGGTGCTTTTTAATTTCAGGGTCATTTAGCTCAAAACAATTCATTAAATGCATGAAAAATAGCAAATGAAGTTAGATAGGGTTGAAATTTTAGGATGTGGCTTATAATGGTTCATATTGAATACACAAAATGTCTGGAGTTGAAATAAGTTAAAAAAATTGAAATCCTTTTGTAACAGACGAGTTTTCGTCCGAAACACTGATACTTCGAAAGAGCTTGTCCATTTTGTACACGAAGTGCATCCAGTTTTTGCCGTAACCCTCTCAACTTTTTAGCACATGCTATGTGGGTGAAATGATGATACCATGCCAAGTTTCAACCATTTCAGAGTTCATTTGTGGTGCTTTTTAATTTCACGGTCATTTAGCTCAAAACAATTCATTAAATGCATGAAAAATAGCAAATGAAGTTAGATAGGGTTGAAATTTTAGGATGTGGCTTCTAATGGTTCATATTGAATGCACAAAAAGTCTGGAGTTGAAATAATTTAAAAAAATTGAAATCCTTTTGTAACAGACGAGTTTTCGTCCGAAACCCTGATACTTCGAAAGAGATTGTCCATTTTGTACACGAAGTGCATCCAGTTTTTGCCGTAACCCTCTCAACTTTTTAGCACATGCTATGTGGGTGAAATGATGATACCATGCCAAGTTTCAACCATTTCAGAGTTCATTTGTGGTGCTTTTTAATTTCAGGGTCATTTAGCTCAAAACAATTCATTAAATGCATGAAAAATAGCAAATGAAGTTAGACAGGGTTGAAATTTTTGGATGTGACTTCTAATGGTTCATATTGAATGCACAAAATGTCTGGAGTTGAAATAAGTTACAAAATTTGAAATCCTTTTGTAACAGACGAGTTTTCGGCTGAAACCCTGATACTTCGAAAGAGATTGTCCATTTTATACACGAAGTGCATCCAGTTTTTGCCGTAACCCTCTCAAATTTTTAGCATATGCTATGTGGGTGAAATGATGATACCATGCCAAGTTTCAACCATTTCAGAGTTCATGTGTGGTGCTTTTTAATTTCAGGGTCATTTTGCTCAAAACAATTCATTAAAAGCATGCAAAAAAGCAAATGAAGTTAGATAGGGTTGAAATTTTAGGATGTGGCATCTAATGGTTCATATTGAATGCGCAAAAAGTCTGGAGTTGAAATAAGTTAAAAAAAATTGAAATCCTTTTGTAACAGACGAGTTTTCGTCCGGAACGCTGATACTTCGAAAGAGATTGTCCATTTTGTACACGAAGTGCATCCAGTTTTTGCCGTAACCCTCTCAACTTTTTAGCAGATGCTATGTGGGTGAACCGATGATACCATGCCAAGTTTCAACCATTTCAGAGTTCATTTGTGGTGCTTTTTAATTTCAGGGTCATTTAGCTCAAAACAATTCATTAAATGCATGAAAAATAGCAAATGAAGTTAGATAGGGTTGAAATTTTAGGATGTGGCTTCTAATGGTTCATATTGAATACACAAAATGTCTGGAGTTGAAATAAGTTAAAAAAATTGAAATCCTTTTGTAACAGACGAGTTTTCGGCCGAAACCCTGATATTTCGAAAGAGATTGTCCATTTTGTACACGAAGTGCATCCAGTTTTTGCCGTAACCCTCTCAACTTTTTAGCACATGCTATGTGGGTGAAATGATGATACCATGCCAAGTTTCAACCATTTCAGAGTTCATGTGTGGTGCTTTTTAATTTCAGGGTCATTTAGCTCAAAACAATTCATTAAATGCATGAAAAATAGCAAATGAAGTTAGATAGGGTTGAAATTTTAGGATGTGGCTTCTAATGGTTCATATTGAATGCACAAAAAGTCTGGAGTTGAAATAAGTTAAAAAAATTGAAATCCTTTTGTAACAGACGAGTTTTCGGCCGAAACACTGATACTTCGAAAGAGCTTGTCCATTTTGTACACGAAGTGCATCCTGTTTTTGCCGTAACCCTCTCAACTTTTTAGCACATGCTATGTGGGTGAAATGATGATACCATGCCAAGTTTCAACCATTTCAGAGTTCATTTGTGGTGCTTTTTAATTTCACGGTCATTTAGCTCAAAACAATTCATTAAATGCATGAAAAATAGCAAATGAAGTTAGATAGGGTTGAAATTTTAGGATGTGGCTTCTAATGGTTCATATGGAATGCACAAAAAGTCTGGAGTTGAAATAAGTTAAAAAAATTGAAATCCTTTTGTAACAGACGAGTTTTCGTCCGAAACCCTGATACTTCGAAAGAGATTGTCCATTTTGTACACGAAGTGCATCCAGTTTTTGCCGTAACCCTCTCAACTTTTTAGCACATGCTATGTGGGTGAAATGATGATACCATGCCAAGTTTTAACCATTTCAGAGTTCATTTGTGGTGCTTTTTAATTTCAGGGTCATTTAGCTCAAAACAATTCATTAAATGCATGAAAAATAGCAAATGAAGTTAGATAGGGTTGAAATTTTTGGATGTGACTTCTAATGGTTCATATTGAATGCACAAAATGTCTGGAGTTGAAATAAGTTAAAAAATTTGAAATCCTTTTGTAACAGACGAGTTTTCGGCTGAAACCCTAATACATCGAAAGAGATTGTCCATTTTGTACACGAAGTGCATCCAGTTTTTGCCGTAACCCTCTCAAATTTTTAGCATATGCTATGTGGGTGAAATGATGATACCATGCCAAGTTTCAACCATTTCAGAGTTCATGTGTGGTGCTTTTTAATTTCAGGGTCATTTAGCTCAAAACAATTCATTCAATGCATGCAAAAAAGCAAATGAAGTTAGATAGGGTTGAAATTTTAGGATGTGGCTTCTAATGGTTCATATTGAATGCACAAAAAGTCTGGAGTTGAAATAAGTTAAAAAATTGAAATCCTTTTGTAACAGACGAGTTTTCGTCCGGAACGCTGATACTTCGAAAGAGATTGTCCATTTTGTACACGAAGTGCATCCAGTTTTTGCCGTAACCCTCTCAACTTTTTAGCAGATGCTATGTGGGTGAAACGATGATACCATGCCAAGTTTCAACCATTTCAGAGTTCATTTGTGGTGCTTTTTAATTTCAGGGTCATTTAGCTCAAAACAATTCATTAAATGCATGAAAAATAGCAAATGAAGTTAGATAGGGTTGAAATTTTAGGATGTGGCTTCTAATGGTTCATATTGAATACACAAAATGTCTGGAGTTGAAATAAGTTAAAAAAATTGAAATCCTTTTGTAACAGACGAGTTTTCGGCCGAAACACTGATACTTCGAAAGAGCTTGTCCATTTTGTACACGAAGTGCATCCTGTTTTTGCCGTAACTCTCTCAACTTTTTAGCACATGCTATGTGGGTGAAATGATGATACCATGCCAAGTTTCAACCATTTCAGAGTTCATGTGTGGTGCTTTTTAATTTCAGGGTCATTTAGCTCAAAACAATTCATTAAATGCATGAAAAATAGCAAATGAAGTTAGAGAGGGTTGAAATTTTAGGATGTGGCTTCTAATGGTTCATATTGAATGCACAAAAATTCTGGAGTTGAAATAAGTTAAAAAAAATTGAAATCCTTTTGTAACAGACGAGTTTTCGGCTGAAACCCTGATACTTCGAAAGAGATTGTCCATTTTGTACACGAAGTGCATCCAGTTTTTGCCGTAACCCTCTCAACTTTTTAGCACATGCTATGTGGGTGAAATGATGATACCATGCCAAGTTTCAACCATTTCAGAGTTCATTTGTGGTGCTTTTTAATTTCAGGGTCATTTAGCTCAAAACAATTCATTAAATGCATGAAATATAGCAAATGAAGTTAGATAGGGTTGAAATTTTTGGATGTGGCTTCTAATGGTTCATATTGAATGCACAAAATGTCTGGAGTTGAAATAAGTTAAAAAATTTGAAATCCTTTTGTAACAGACGAGTTTTCGGCTGAAACCCTGATACATCGAAAGAGATTGTCCATTTTGTACACGAAGTGCATCCAGTTTTTGCCGTAACCCTCTCAAATTTTTAGCATATGCTATGTGGGTGAAATGATGATACCATGCCAAGTTTCAACCATTTCAGAGTTCATGTGTGGTGCTTTTTAATTTCAGGGTCATTTAGATCAAAACAATTCATTCAATGCATGCAAAAAAGCAAATGAAGTTAGATAGGGTTGAAATTTTAGGATGTGGCTTCTAATGGTTCATATTGAATGCACAAAAAGTCTGGAGTTGAAATAAGTTAAAAAAATTGAAATCCTTTTGTAACAGACGAGTTTTCGTCCAAAACCCTGATACTTCGAAAGAGATTGTCCATTTTGTACACGAAGTGCATCCAGTTTTTGCCGTAACCCTCTCAACTTTTTAGCACATGCTATGTGGGTGAAATGATGATACCATGCCAAGTTTCAACCATTTCAGAGTTCATGTGTGGTGCTTTTTAATTTCAGGGTCATTTAGCTCAAAACAATTCATTAAATGCATTAAAAATAGCAAATGAAGTTAGATAGGGTTGAAATTTTAGGATGTGGCTTCTAATGGTTCACATTGAATGCACATAAAGTCTGGAGTTGAAATAAGTTAAAAAAATTGAAATCCTTTTGTAACAGACGAGTTTTCGTCCGAAACACTGATACTTCGAAAGAGCTTGTCCATTTTGTACACGAAGTACATCCAGTTTTTGCCGTAACCCTGTCAACTTTTTAGCACATGCTATGTGGGTGAAATGATGATACCATGCCAAGTTTCAACCATTTCAGAGTTCATTTGTGGTGCTTTTTAATTTCACGGTCATTTAGCTCAAAACAATTCATTAAATGCATGAAAAATAGCAAATGAAGTTAGATAGGGTTGAAATTTTCGGATGTGGCTTCTAATGGTTCATATTGAATGCACAAAAAGTCTGGAGTTGAAATAAGTTAAAAAAATTGAAATCCTTTTGTAACAGACGAGTTTTCGTCCGGAACCCTGATACTTCGAAAGAGATTGTCCATTTTGTACACGAAGTGCATCCAGTTTTTGCCGTAACCCTCTCAACTTTTTAGCACATGCTATGTGGGTGAAATGATGATACCATGCCAAGTTTTAACCATTTCAGAGTTCATTTGTGGTGCTTTTTAATTTCAGGGTCATTTAGCTCAAAACAATTCATTAAATGCATGAAAAATAGCAAATGAAGTTAGATAGGGTTGAAATTTTTGGATGTGACTTCTAATGGTTCATATTGAATGCACAAAATGTCTGGAGTTGAAATAAGTTAAAAAATTTGAAATCCTTTTGTAACAGACGAGTTTTCGGCTGAAACCCTGATACATCGAAAGAGATTGTCCATTTTGTACACGAAGTGCATCCAGTTTTTGCCGTAACCCTCTCAAATTTTTAGCATATGCTATGTGGGTGAAATGATGATACCATGCCAAGTTTCAACCATTTCAGAGTTCATGTGTGGTGCTTTTTAATTTCAGGGTCATTTAGCTCAAAACAATTCATTCAATGCATGCAAAAAAGCAAATGAAGTTAGATAGGGTTGAAATTTTAGGATGTGGCTTCTAATGGTTCATATTGAATGCACAAAAAGTCTGGAGTTGAAATAAGTTAAAAAAATTGAAATCCTTTTGTAACAGACGAGTTTTCGTCCAAAACCCTGATACTTCGAAAGAGATTGTCCATTTTGTACACGAAGTGCATCCAGTTTTTGCCGTAACCCTCTCAACTTTTTAGCACATGCTATGTGGGTGAAATGATGATACCATGCCAAGTTTCAACCATTTCAGAGTTCATGTGTGGTGCTTTTTAATTTCAGGGTCATTTAGCTCAAAACAATTCATTAAATGCATTAAAAATAGCAAATGAAGTTAGATAGGGTTGAAATTTTAGGATGTGGCTTCTAATGGTTCACATTGAATGCACAAAAAGTCTGGAGTTGAAATAAGTTAAAAAAATTGAAATCCTTTTGTAACAGACGAGTTTTCGTCCGAAACACTGATACTTCGAAAGAGCTTGTCCATTTTGTACACGAAGTGCATCCAGTTTTTGCCGTAACCCTCTCAACTTTTTAGCACATGCTATGTGGGTGAAATGATGATACCATGCCAAGTTTCAACCATTTCAGAGTTCATTTGTGGTGCTTTTTAATTTCACGGTCATTTAGCTCAAAACAATTCATTAAATGCATGAAAAATAGCAAATGAAGTTAGATAGGGTTGAAATTTTAGGATGTGGCTTCTAATGGTTCATGTTGAATGCACAAAAAGTCTGGAGTTGAAATAAGTTAAAAAAATTGAAATCCTTTTGTAACAGATGAGTTTTCGTCCGAAACCCTGATACTTCGAAAGAGATTGTCCATTTTGTACACGAAGTGCATCCAGTTTTTGCCGTAACCCTCTCAACTTTTTAGCACATGCTATGTGGGTGAAATGATGATACCATGCCAAGTTTCAACCATTTCAGAGTTCATTTGTGGTGCTTTTTAATTTCAGGGTCATTTAGCTCAAAACAATTCATTAAATGCATGAAAAATAGCAAATGAAGTTAGATAGGGTTGAAATTTTTGGATGTGACTTCTAATGGTTCATATTGAATGCACAAAATGTCTGGAGTTGAAATAAGTTAAAAAATTTGAAATCCTTTTGTAAGAGACGAGTTTTCGGCTGAAACCCTGATACTTCGAAAGAGATTGTCCATTTTGTACACGAAGTGCATCCAGTTTTTGCCGTAACCCTCTCAAATTTTTAGCATATGCTATGTGGGTGAAATGATGATACCATGCCAAGTTTCAACCATTTCAGAGTTCAGGTGTGGTGCTTTTTAATTTCAGGGTCATTTAGCTCAAAACAATTCATTAAATGCATGCAAAAAAGCAAATGAAGTTAGATAGGGCTGAAATTTTGGGATGTGGCTTCTAATGGTTCATATTGAATGCACAAAAAGTCTGGAGTTCAAATAAGTTAAAAAAAATTGAAATCCTTTTGTAACAGACGAGTTTTCGTCCGAAACCCTGGTACTTCGAAAGAGATTGTCCATTTTGTACATGAAGTGCATCCAGTTTTTGCCGTAACCCTCTCAACTTTTTAGCACATGCTATGTGGGTGAAATGATGATACCATGCCAAGTTTCAACCATTTCAGAGTTCATTTGTGGTGCTTTTTAATTTCAGGGTCATTTAGCTCAAAACAATTCATTAAATGCATGAAAAATAGCAAATGAAGTTAGATAGGGTTGAAATTTTAGGATGTGGCTTATAATGGTTCATATTGAATACACAAAATGTCTGGAGTTGAAATAAGTTAAAAAAATTGAAATCCTTTTGTAACAGACGAGTTTTCGTCCGAAACACTGATACTTCGAAAGAGCTTGTCCATTTTGTACACGAAGTGCATCCAGTTTTTGCCGTAACCCTCTCAACTTTTTAGCACATGCTATGTGGGTGAAATGATGATACCATGCCAAGTTTCAACCATTTCAGAGTTCATTTGTGGTGCTTTTTAATTTCACGGTCATTTAGCTCAAAACAATTCATTAAATGCATGAAAAATAGCAAATGAAGTTAGATAGGGTTGAAATTTTAGGATGTGGCTTCTAATGGTTCATATTGAATGCACAAAAAGTCTGGAGTTGAAATAAGTTAAAAAAATTGAAATCCTTTTGTAACAGACGAGTTTTCGTCCGAAACCCTGATACTTCGAAAGAGATTGTCCATTTTGTACACGAAGTGCATCCAGTTTTTGCCGTAACCCTCTCAACTTTTTAGCACATGCTATGTGGGTGAAATGATGATACCATGCCAAGTTTCAACCATTTCAGAGTTCATTTGTGGTGCTTTCTAATTTCAGGGTCATTTAGCTCAAAACAATTCATTAAATGCATGAAAAATAGCAAATGAAGTTAGATAGGGTTGAAATTTTTGGATGTGACTTCTAATGGTTCATATTGAATGCACAAAATGTCTGGAGTTGAAATATGTTAAAAAATTTGAAATCCTTTTGTAACAGACGAGTTTTCGGCTGAAACCCTGATACTTCGAAAGAGATTGTCCATTTTGTACACGAAGTGCATCCAGTTTTTGCCGTAACCCTCTCAAATTTTTAGCATATGCTATGTGGGTGAAATGATGATACCATGCCAAGTTTCAACCATTTCAGAGTTCATGTGTGGTGCTTTTTAATTTCAGGGTCATTTAGCTCAAAACAATTCATTAAATGCATGCAAAAAAGCAAATGAAGTTAGATAGGGTTGAAATTTTGGGATGTGGCTTCTAATGGTTCATATTGAATGCACAAAAAGTCTGGAGTTCAAATAAGTTAAAAAAAATTGAAATCCTTTTGTAACAGACGAGTTTTCGTCCGAAACCCTGGTACTTCGAAAGAGATTGTCCATTTTGTACACGAAGTGCATCCAGTTTTTGCCGTAACCCTCTCAACTTTTTAGCACATGCTATGTGGGTGAAATGATGATACCATGCCAAGTTTCAACCATTTCAGAGTTCATTTGTGGTGCTTTTTAATTTCAGGGTCATTTAGCTCAAAACAATTCATTAAATGCATGAAAAATAGCAAATGAAGTTAGATAGGGTTGAAATTTTAGGATGTGGCTTCTAATGGTTCATATTGAATACACAGGAAGTCTGGAGTTGAAATAAGTTAAAAAAAATTGAAATCCTTTTGTAAGAGACGAGTTTTTGTCCGAAACCCTGATACTTCGAAAGAGATTGTCCATTTTGTACACGAAGTGCATCCAGTTTTTGTCGTAACCCTCTCAACTTTTTAGCACATGCTATTTGGGTGAAATGATGATACCATGCCAAGTTTCAACCATTTCAGAGTTCATTTGTGGTGCTTTTTAATTTCAGGGTCATTTAGCTCAAAACAATTCATTAAATGCATGAAAAATAGCAAATGAAGTTTGATAGGGTTGAAATATTAGGATGTGGCTTCTAATGGTTTATATTGAATGCACAAAAAGTCTAGAGTTGAAATAAGTTAAAAAAATTGAAATCCTTTTGTAACAGACGAGTTTTCGTCCGAAACCCTGATACTTCGAAAGAGATTGTCCATTTTGTACACGAAGTGCATCCAGTTTTTGCCGTAACCCTCTCAACTTTTTAGCACATGCTATGTGGGTGAAATGATGATACCATGCCAAGTTTCAACCATTTCAGAGTTCATGTGTGGTGCTTTTTAATTTCAGGGTCATTTAGCTCAAAACAATTCATTAAATGCATGCAAAAAAGCAAATGAAGTTAGATAGGGTTGAAATTTTGGGATGTGGCTTCTAATGGTTCATATTGAATGCACAAAAAGTCTGGAGTTCAAATAAGTTAAAAAAAATTGAAATCCTTTTGTAACAGACGAGTTTTCGTCCGAAACCCTGATACTTCGAAAGAGATTGTCCATTTTGTACACGAAGTGCATCCAGTTTTTGCCGTAACCCTCTCAACTTTTTAGCACATGCTATGTGGGTGAAATGATGATACCATACCAAGTTTCAACCATTTCAGAGTTCATTTGTGTTGCTTTTTAATTTCAGGGTCATTTAGCTCAAAACAATTCATTAAATGCATGAAAAATAGCAAATGAAGTTAGATAGGGTTGAAATTTTTGGATGTTGCTTCTAATGGTTCATATTGAATGCACAAAATGTCTGGAGTTGAAATAAGTTAAAAAATTTGAAATCCTTTTGTAACAGACGAGTTTTCGGCTGAAACCCTGATACTTCGAAAGAGATTGTCCATTTTGTACACGAAGTGCATCCAGTTTTTGCCGTAACCCTCTCAAATTTTTAGCACATGCTATGTGGGTGAAATGATGATACCATGCCAAGTTTCAACCATTTCAGGGTCATTTGTGGTGCTTTTTAATTTCAGGGTCATTTAGCTCAAAACAATTCATTAAATGCATGAAAAATAGCAAATGAAGTTAGATAGGGTTGAAATTTTAGCATGTGGCTTCTAATGGTTCATATTGAATGCACAAAATGTCTGGAGTTGAAATAAGTTAGAAAATTTGAAATCCTTTTGTAACAGACGAGTTTTCGGCCGAAACCCTCATACTTCGAAAGCGATTGTCCATTTTGTACACGAAGTGCATCCAGTTTTTGCCATAACCCTCTCAACTTTTTAGCACATTCTATGTGGGTGAAATGATGATACCATGCCAAGTTTCAATCATTTCAGAGTTCATTTGTGGTGCTTTTTAATTTCAGGGTCATTTAGCTCAAAACAATTCAGTAAATGCATGAAAAATAGCAAATGAAGTTAGATAGGGTTGAAATTTTAGGATGTGGCTTATAATGGTTCATATTGAATGCACAGGAAGTCTGGAGTTGAAATAAGTTAAAAAAAATTGAAATCCTTTTGTAAGAGACGAGTTTTTGTCCGAAACCCTGATACTTCGAAAGAGATTGTCCATTTTGTACACGAAGTGCATCCAGTTTTTGTCGTAACCCTCTCAACTTTTTAGCACATGCTATTTGGGTGAAATGATGATACCATGCCAAGTTTCAACCATTTCAGAGTTCATTTGTGGTGCTTTTTAATTTCAGGGTCATTTAGCTCAAAACAATTCATTAAATGCATGAAAAATAGCAAATGAAGTTTGATAGGGTTGAAATATTAGGATGTGGCTTCTAATGGTTTATATTGAATGCACAAAAAGTCTAGAGTTGAAATAAGTTAAAAAAATTGAAATCCTTTTGTAACAGACGAGTTTTCGTCCGAAACCCTGATACTTCGAAAGAGATTGTCCATTTTGTACACGAAGTGCATCCAGTTTTTGCCGTAACCCTCTCAACTTTTTAGCACATGCTATGTGGGTGAAATGATGATACCATGCCAAGTTTCAACCATTTCAGAGTTCATTTGTGGTGCTTTTTAATTTCAGGGTCTTTTAGCTCAAAACAATTCATTAAATGAATGAAAAATAGCAAATGAAGTTAGATAGGGTTGAAATTTTAGCATGTGGCTTCTAATGGTTCATATTGAATGCACAAAATGTCTGGAGTTGAAATAAGTTAAAAAATTTGAAATCCTTTTGTAACAGACGAGTTTTCGGCCGAAACCCTCATACTTCGAAAGCGATTGTCCATTTTGTACACGAAGTGCATCCAGTTTTTGCCATAACCCTCTCAACTTTTTAGCACATTCTATGTGGGTGAAATGATGATACCATGCCAAGTTTCAATCATTTCAGAGTTCATTTGTGGTGCTTTTTAATTTCAGGGTCATTTAGCTCAAAACAATTCAGTAAATGCATGAAAAATAGCAAATGAAGTTAGATAGGGTTGAAATTTTTGGATGTTGCTTCTAATGGTTCATATTGAATGCACAAAATGTCTGGAGTTGAAATAAGTTAAAAAAATTGAAATCCTTTTGTAACAGACGAGTTTTCGGCTGAAACCCTGATACTTCGAAAGAGATTGTCCATTTTGTACACGAAGTGCATCCAGTTTTTGCCGTAACCCTCTCAAATTTTTAGCACATGCTATGTGGGTGAAATGATGATACCATGCCAAGTTTCAACCATTTCAGGGTCATTTGTGGTGCTTTTTAATTTCAGGGTCATTTAGCTCAAAACAATTCATTAAATGCATGAAAAATAGCAAATGAAGTTAGATAGGGTTGAAATTTTAGCATGTGGCTTCTAATGGTTCATATTGAATGCACAAAATGTCTGGAGTTGAAATAAGTTAAAAAATTTGAAATCCTTTTGTAACAGACGAGTTTTCGGCCGAAACCCTCATACTTCGAAAGCGATTGTCCATTTTGTACACGAAGTGCATCCAGTTTTTGCCATAACCCTCTCAACTTTTTAGCACATTCTATGTGGGTGAAATGATGATACCATGCCAAGTTTCAATCATTTCAGAGTTCATTTGTGGTGCTTTTTAATTTCAGGGTCATTTAGCTCAAAACAATTCAGTAAATGCATGAAAAATAGCAAATGAAGTTAGATAGGGTTGAAATTTTAGGATGTGGCTTATAATGGTTCATATTGAATGCACAGGAAGTCTGGAGTTGAAATAAGTTAAAAAAAATTGAAATCCTTTTGTAACAGACGAGTTTTTGTCCGAAACCCTGATACTTCGAAAGAGATTGTCCATTTTGTACACGAAGTGCATCCAGTTTTTGTCGTAACCCTCTCAACTTTTTAGCACATGCTATTTGGGTGAAATGATGATACCATGCCAAGTTTCAACCATTTCAGAGTTCATTTGTGGTGCTTTTTAATTTCAGGGTCATTTAGCTCAAAACAATTCATTAAATGCATGAAAAATAGCAAATGAAGTTTGATAGGGTTGAAATATTAGGATGTGGCTTCTAATGGTTTATATTGAATGCACAAAAAGTCTAGAGTTGAAATAAGTTAAAAAAATTGAAATCCTTTTGTAACAGACGAGTTTTCGTCCGAAACCCTGATACTTCGAAAGAGATTGTCCATTTTGTACACGAAGTGCATCCAGTTTTTGCCGTAACCCTCTCAACTTTTTAGCACATGCTATGTGGGTGAAATGATGATACCATGCCAAGTTTCAACCATTTCAGAGTTCATTTGTGGTGCTTTTTAATTTCAGGGTCTTTTAGCTCAAAACAATTCATTAAATGAATGAAAAATAGCAAATGAAGTTAGATAGGGTTGAAATTTTAGCATGTGGCTTCTAATGGTTCATATTGAATGCACAAAATGTCTGGAGTTGAAATAAGTTAAAAAATTTGAAATCCTTTTGTAACAGACGAGTTTTCGGCCGAAACCCTCATACTTCGAAAGCGATTGTCCATTTTGTACACGAAGTGCATCCAGTTTTTGCCATAACCCTCTCAACTTTTTAGCACATTCTATGTGGGTGAAATGATGATACCATGCCAAGTTTCAATCATTTCAGAGTTCATTTGTGGTGCTTTTTCATTTCAGGGTCATTTAGCTCAAAACAATTCAGTAAATGCATGAAAAATAGCAAATGAAGTTAGATAGGGTTGAAATTTTTGGATGTGGCTTCTAATGGTTCATATTGAATGCACAAAAAGTCTGGAGTTGAAATAAGTTAAAAAAATTGAAATCCTTTTGTAACAGACGAGTTTTCGGCTGAAACCCTGATACTTCGAAAGAGATTGTCCATTTTGTACACGAAGTGCATCCAGTTTTTGCCGTAACCCTCTCAACTTTTTAGCACATGCTATGTGGGTGAAATGATGATACCATGCCAAGTTTCAACCATTTCAGAGTTCATTTGTGGTGCTTTTTAATTTCAGGGTCATTTAGCTCAAAACAATTCATTAAATGCATGAAAAATAGCAAATGAAGTTAGATAGGGTTGAAATTTTAGGATGTGGCTTCTAATGGTTCATATTGAATGCACAAAAAGTCTGGAGTTGAAATAAGTTAAAAAAATTGAAATCCTTTTGTAACAGACGAGTTTTCGTCCGAAACCCTGATACTTCGAAAGAGATTGTCCATTTTGTACACGAAGTGCATCCAGTTTTTGCCGTAACCCTCTCAACTTTTTAGCACATGCTATGTGGGTGAAATGATGATACCATACCAAGTTTCAACCATTTCAGAGTTCATTTGTGTTGCTTTTTAATTTCAGGGTCATTTAGCTCAAAACAATTCATTAAATGCTTGAAAAATAGCAAATGAAGTTAGATAGGGTTGAAATTTTAGGATGTGGCTTATAATGGTTCATATTGAATACACAAAATGTCTGGAGTTGAAATAAGTTAAAAAAATTGAAATCCTTTTGTAACAGACGAGTTTTCGTCCGAAACACTGATACTTCGAAAGAGCTTGTCCATTTTGTACACGAAGTGCATCCAGTTTTTGCCGTAACCCTCTCAACTTTTTAGCACATGCTATGTGGGTGAAATGATGATACCATGCCAAGTTTCAACCATTTCAGAGTTCATTTGTGGTGCTTTTTAATTTCACGGTCATTTAGCTCAAAACAATTCATTAAATGCATGAAAAATAGCAAATGAAGTTAGATAGGGTTGAAATTTTAGGATGTGGCTTCTAATGGTTCATATTGAATGCACAAAAAGTCTGGAGTTGAAATAAGTTAAAAAAATTGAAATCCTTTTGTAACAGACGAGTTTTCGTCCGAAACCCTGATACTTCGAAAGAGATTGTCCATTTTGTACACGAAGTGCATCCAGTTTTTGCCGTAACCCTCTCAACTTTTTAGCACATGCTATGTGGGTGAAATGATGATACCATGCCAAGTTTCAACCATTTCAGAGTTCATTTGTGGTGCTTTTTAATTTCAGGGTCATTTAGCTCAAAACAATTCATTAAATGCATGAAAAATAGCAAATGAAGTTAGATAGGGTTGAAATTTTTGGATGTGACTTCTAATGGTTCATATTGAATGCACAAAATGTCTGGAGTTGAAATATGTTAAAAAAATTGAAATCCTTTTGTAACAGACGAGTTTTCAGCTGAAACCCTGATACTTCGAAAGAGATTGTCCATTTTGTACACGAAGTGCATCCAGTTTTTGCCGTAACCCTCTCAAATTTTTAGCATATGCTATGTGGGTGAAATTATGATACCATGCCAAGTTTCAACCATTTCAGAGTTCATGTGTGGTGCTTTTTCATTTCAGGGTCATTTAGCTCAAAACAATTCATTAAATGCATGAAAAATAGCAAATGAAGTTAGATAGGGTTGAAATTTTAGGATGTGGCTTCTAATGGTTCATATTGAATGCACAAAAAGTCTGGAGTTGAAATAAGTTAAAAAAAATTGAAATCCTTTTGTAACAGACGAGTTTTCGTCCGAAACCCTGATACTTCGAAAGAGATTGTCCATTTTGTACACGAAGTGCATCCAGTTTTTGCCGTAACCCTCTCAACTTTTTAGCGCATGCTATGTGGGTGAAATGATGATACCATGCCAAGTTTCAACCATTTCAGAGTTCATTTGTGGTGCTTTTTAATTTCAGGGTCATTTAGCTCAAAACAATTCATTAAATGCATGAAAAATAGCAAATGAAGTTAGATAGGGTTGAAATTTTAGGATGTGGCTTCTAATGGTTCATATTGAATGCACAAAAAGTCTGGAGTTGAAATAAGTTAAAAAAATTGAAATCCTTTTGTAACAGACGAGTTTTCGTCCGAAACCCTGATACTTCGAAAGAGATTGTCCATTTTGTACACGAAGTGCATCCAGTTTTTGCCGTAACCCTCTCAACTTTTTAGCACATGCTATGTGGGTGAAATGATGATACCATACCAAGTTTCAACCATTTCAGAGTTCATTTGTGTTGCTTTTTAATTTCAGGGTCATTTAGCTCAAAACAATTCATTAAATGCATGAAAAATAGCAAATGAAGTTAGATAGGGTTGAAATTTTAGGATGTGGCTTATAATGGTTCATATTGAATACACAAAATGTCTGGAGTTGAAATAAGTTAAAAAAATTGAAATCCTTTTGTAACAGACGAGTTTTCGTCCGAAACACTGATACTTCGAAAGAGCTTGTCCATTTTGTACACGAAGTGCATCCAGTTTTTGCCGTAACCCTCTCAACTTTTTAGCACATGCTATGTGGGTGAAATGATGATACCATGCCAAGTTTCAACCATTTCAGAGTTCATTTGTGGTGCTTTTTAATTTCACGGTCATTTAGCTCAAAACAATTCATTAAATGCATGAAAAATAGCAAATGAAGTTAGATAGGGTTGAAATTTTAGGATGTGGCTTCTAATGGTTCATATTGAATGCACAAAAAGTCTGGAGTTGAAATAAGTTAAAAAAATTGAAATCCTTTTGTAACAGACGAGTTTTCGTCCGAAACCCTGATACTTCGAAAGAGATTGTCCATTTTGTACACGAAGTGCATCCAGTTTTTGCCGTAACCCTCTCAACTTTTTAGCACATGCTATGTGGGTGAAATGATGATACCATGCCAAGTTTCAACCATTTCAGAGTTCATTTGTGGTGCTTTTTAATTTCAGGGTCATTTAGCTCAAAACAATTCATTAAATGCATGAAAAATAGCAAATGAAGTTAGATAGGGTTGAAATTTTTGGATGTGACTTCTAATGGTTCATATTGAATGCACAAAATGTCTGGAGTTGAAATATGTTAAAAAAATTGAAATCCTTTTGTAACAGACGAGTTTTCAGCTGAAACCCTGATACTTCGAAAGAGATTGTCCATTTTGTACACGAAGTGCATCCAGTTTTTGCCGTAACCCTCTCAAATTTTTAGCATATGCTATGTGGGTGAAATTATGATACCATGCCAAGTTTCAACCATTTCAGAGTTCATGTGTGGTGCTTTTTCATTTCAGGGTCATTTAGCTCAAAACAATTCATTAAATGCATGAAAAATAGCAAATGAAGTTAGATAGGGTTGAAATTTTAGGATGTGGCTTCTAATGGTTCATATTGAATGCACAAAAAGTCTGGAGTTGAAATAAGTTAAAAAAAATTGAAATCCTTTTGTAACAGACGAGTTTTCGTCCGAAACCCTGATACTTCGAAAGAGATTGTCCATTTTGTACACGAAGTGCATCCAGTTTTTGCCGTAACCCTCTCAACTTTTTAGCGCATGCTATGTGGGTGAAATGATGATACCATGCCAAGTTTCAACCATTTCAGAGTTCATTTGTGGTGCTTTTTAATTTCAGGGTCATTTAGCTCAAAACAATTCATTAAATGCATGAAAAATAGCAAATGAAGTTAGATAGGGTTGAAATTTTAGGATGTGGCTTCTAATGGTTCATATTGAATGCACAAAAAGTCTGGAGTTGAAATAAGTTAAAAAAATTGAAATCCTTTTGTAACAGACGAGTTTTCGTCCGAAACCCTGATACTTCGAAAGAGATTGTCCATTTTGTACACGAAGTGCATCCAGTTTTTGCCGTAACCCTCTCAACTTTTTAGCACATGCTATGTGGGTGAAATGATGATACCATACCAAGTTTCAACCATTTCAGAGTTCATTTGTGTTGCTTTTTAATTTCAGGGTCATTTAGCTCAAAACAATTCATTAAATGCATGAAAAATAGCAAATGAAGTTAGATAGGGTTGAAATTTTAGGATGTGGCTTATAATGGTTCATATTGAATACACAAAATGTCTGGAGTTGAAATAAGTTAAAAAAATTGAAATCCTTTTGTAACAGACGAGTTTTCGTCCGAAACACTGATACTTCGAAAGAGCTTGTCCATTTTGTACACGAAGTGCATCCAGTTTTTGCCGTAACCCTCTCAACTTTTTAGCACATGCTATGTGGGTGAAATGATGATACCATGCCAAGTTTCAACCATTTCAGAGTTCATTTGTGGTGCTTTTTAATTTCACGGTCATTTAGCTCAAAACAATTCATTAAATGCATGAAAAATAGCAAATGAAGTTAGATAGGGTTGAAATTTTAGGATGTGGCTTCTAATGGTTCATATTGAATGCACAAAAAGTCTGGAGTTGAAATAAGTTAAAAAAATTGAAATCCTTTTGTAACAGACGAGTTTTCGTCCGAAACCCTGATACTTCGAAAGAGATTGTCCATTTTGTACACGAAGTGCATCCAGTTTTTGCCGTAACCCTCTCAACTTTTTAGCACATGCTATGTGGGTGAAATGATGATACCATGCCAAGTTTCAACCATTTCAGAGTTCATTTGTGGTGCTTTTTAATTTCAGGGTCATTTAGCTCAAAACAATTCATTAAATGCATGAAAAATAGCAAATGAAGTTAGATAGGGTTGAAATTTTTGGATGTGACTTCTAATGGTTCATATTGAATGCACAAAATGTCTGGAGTTGAAATATGTTAAAAAAATTGAAATCCTTTTGTAACAGACGAGTTTTCAGCTGAAACCCTGATACTTCGAAAGAGATTGTCCATTTTGTACACGAAGTGCATCCAGTTTTTGCCGTAACCCTCTCAAATTTTTAGCATATGCTATGTGGGTGAAATTATGATACCATGCCAAGTTTCAACCATTTCAGAGTTCATGTGTGGTGCTTTTTCATTTCAGGGTCATTTAGCTCAAAACAATTCATTAAATGCATGAAAAATAGCAAATGAAGTTAGATAGGGTTGAAATTTTAGGATGTGGCTTCTAATGGTTCATATTGAATGCACAAAAAGTCTGGAGTTGAAATAAGTTAAAAAAAATTGAAATCCTTTTGTAACAGACGAGTTTTCGTCCGAAACCCTGATACTTCGAAAGAGATTGTCCATTTTGTACACGAAGTGCATCCAGTTTTTGCCGTAACCCTCTCAACTTTTTAGCGCATGCTATGTGGGTGAAATGATGATACCATGCCAAGTTTCAACCATTTCAGAGTTCATTTGTGGTGCTTTTTAATTTCAGGGTCATTTAGCTCAAAACAATTCATTAAATGCATGAAAAATAGCAAATGAAGTTAGATAGGGTTGAAATTTTAGGATGTGGCTTCTAATGGTTCATATTGAATGCACAAAAAGTCTGGAGTTGAAATAAGTTAAAAAAATTGAAATCCTTTTGTAACAGACGAGTTTTCGTCCGAAACCCTGATACTTCGAAAGAGATTGTCCATTTTGTACACGAAGTGCATCCAGTTTTTGCCGTAACCCTCTCAACTTTTTAGCACATGCTATGTGGGTGAAATGATGATACCATACCAAGTTTCAACCATTTCAGAGTTCATTTGTGTTGCTTTTTAATTTCAGGGTCATTTAGCTCAAAACAATTCATTAAATGCATGAAAAATAGCAAATGAAGTTAGATAGGGTTGAAATTCTAGGATGTGGCTTATAATGGTTCATATTGAATACACAAAATGTCTGGAGTTGAAATAAGTTAAAAAAATTGAAATCCTTTTGTAACAGACGAGTTTTCGTCCGAAACACTGATACTTCGAAAGAGCTTGTCCATTTTGTACACGAAGTGCATCCAGTTTTTGCCGTAACCCTCTCAACTTTTTAGCACATGCTATGTGGGTGAAATGATGATACCATGCCAAGTTTCAACCATTTCAGAGTTCATTTGTGGTGCTTTTTAATTTCAGGGTCATTTAGCTCAAAACAATTCATTAAATGCATGAAAAATAGCAAATGAAGTTAGATAGGGTTGAAATTTTAGGATGTGGCTTCTAATGGTTCATATTGAATACACAAAATGTCTGGAGTTGAAATAAGTTAAAAAAATTGAAATCCTTTTGTAACAGACGAGTTTTCGTCCGAAACCCTGATACTTCGAAAGAGATTGTCCATTTTGTACACGAAGTGCATCCAGTTTTTGCCGTAACCCTCTCAACTTTTTAGCGCATGCTATGTGGGTGAAATGATGATACCATGCCAAGTTTCAACCATTTCAGAGTTCATTTGTGGTGCTTTTTAATTTCAGGGTCATTTAGCTCAAAACAATTCATTAAATGCATGAAAAATAGCAAATGAAGTTAGATAGGGTTGAAATTTTAGGATGTGGCTTCTAATGGTTCATATTGAATGCACAAAAAGTCTGGAGTTGAAATAAGTTAAAAAAATTGAAATCCTTTTGTAACAGACGAGTTTTCGTCCGAAACCCTGATACTTCGAAAGAGATTGTCCATTTTGTACACGAAGTGCATCCAGTTTTTGCCGTAACCCTCTCAACTTTTTAGCACATGCTATGTGGGTGAAATGATGATACCATACCAAGTTTCAACCATTTCAGAGTTCATTTGTGTTGCTTTTTAATTTCAGGGTCATTTAGCTCAAAACAATTCATTAAATGCATGAAAAATAGCAAATGAAGTTAGATA
This sequence comes from Elymus sibiricus, assembly GCA_039707655.1. NCBI lineage: Eukaryota > Viridiplantae > Streptophyta > Magnoliopsida > Poales > Poaceae > Elymus > Elymus sibiricus. Next base: position 377,219,337 of record CM077663.1, on the reverse strand, counting down.
GGGTTGAAATTTTAGGATGTGGCTTATAATGGTTCATATTGAATACACAAAATGTCTGGAGTTGAAATAAGTTAAAAAAATTGAAATCCTTTTGTAACAGACGAGTTTTCGTCCGAAACACTGATACTTCGAAAGAGCTTGTCCATTTTGTACACGAAGTGCATCCAGTTTTTGCCGTAACCCTCTCAACTTTTTAGCACATGCTATGTGGGTGAAATGATGATACCATGCCAAGTTTCAACCATTTCAGAGTTCATTTGTGGTGCTTTTTAATTTCAGGGTCATTTAGCTCAAAACAATTCATTAAATGCATGAAAAATAGCAAATGAAGTTAGATAGGGTTGAAATTTTTGGATGTGACTTCTAATGGTTCATATTGAATGCACAAAATGTCTGGAGTTGAAATATGTTAAAAAAATTGAAATCCTTTTGTAACAGACGAGTTTTCGGCTGAAACCCTGATACTTCGAACGAGATTGTCCATTTTGTACACGAAGTGCATCCAGTTTTTGCCGTAACCCTCTCAAATTTTTAGCATATGCTATGTGGGTGAAATGATGATACCATGCCAAGTTTCAACCATTTCAGAGTTCATGTGTGGTGCTTTTTCATTTCAGGGTCATTTAGCTCTAAACAATTCATTAAATGCATGAAAAATAGCAAATGAAGTTAGATAGGGTTGAAATTTTAGGATGTGGCTTCTAATGGTTCATATTGAATGCACAAAAAGTCTGGAGTTGAAATAAGTTAAAAAAAATTGAAATCCTTTTGTAACAGACGAGTTTTCGTCCGAAACCCTGATACTTCGAAAGAGATTGTCCATTTTGTACACGAAGTGCATCCAGTTTTTGCCGTAACCCTCTCAACTTTTTAGCACATGCTATGTGGGTGAAATGATGATACCATGCCAAGTTTCAACCATTTCAGAGTTCATTTGTGGTGCTTTTTAATTTCAGGGTCATTTAGCTCAAAACAATTCATTAAATGCATGAAAAATAGCAAATGAAGTTAGATAGGGTTGAAATTTTAGGATGTGGCTTCTAATGGTTCATATTGAATGCACAAAAAGTCTGGAGTTGAAATAAGTTAAAAAATTGAAATCCTTTTGTAACAGACGAGTTTTCGTCCGAAACCCTGATACTTCGAAAGAGATTGTCCATTTTGTACACGAAGTGCATCCAGTTTTTGCCGTAACCCTCTCAACTTTTTAGCACATGCTATGTGGGTGAAATGATGATACCATACCAAGTTTCAACCATTTCAGAGTTCATTTGTGTTGCTTTTTAATTTCAGGGTCATTTAGCTCAAAACAATTCATTAAATGCATGAAAAATAGCAAATGAAGTTAGATAGGGTTGAAATTTTAGGATGTGGCTTATAATGGTTCATATTGAATACACAAAATGTCTGGAGTTGAAATAAGTTAAAAAAATTGAAATCCTTTTGTAACAGACGAGTTTTCGTCCGAAACACTGATACTTCGAAAGAGCTTGTCCATTTTGTACACGAAGTGCATCCAGTTTTTGCCGTAACCCTCTCAACTTTTTAGCACATGCTATGTGGGTGAAATGATGATACCATGCCAAGTTTCAACCATTTCAGAGTTCATTTGTGGTGCTTTTTAATTTCACGGTCATTTAGCTCAAAACAATTCATTAAATGCATGAAAAATAGCAAATGAAGTTAGATAGGGTTGAAATTTTAGGATGTGGCTTCTAATGGTTCATATTGAATGCACAAAAAGTCTGGAGTTGAAATAAGTTAAAAAAATTGAAATCCTTTTGTAACAGACGAGTTTTCGTCCGAAACCCTGATACTTCGAAAGAGATTGTCCATTTTGTACACGAAGTGCATCCAGTTTTTGCCGTAACCCTCTCAACTTTTTAGCACATGCTATGTGGGTGAAATGATGATACCATGCCAAGTTTCAACCATTTCAGAGTTCATTTGTGGTGCTTTTTAATTTCAGGGTCATTTAGCTCAAAACAATTCATTAAATGCATGAAAAATAGCAAATGAAGTTAGATAGGGTTGAAATTTTTGGATGTGACTTCTAATGGTTCATATTGAATGCACAAAATGTCTGGAGTTGAAATATGTTAAAAAAATTGAAATCCTTTTGTAACAGACGAGTTTTCGGCTGAAATCCTGATACTTCGAAAGAGATTGTCCATTTTGTACACGAAGTGCATCCAGTTTTTGCCGTAACCCTCTCAAATTTTTAGCATATGCTATGTGGGTGAAATGATGATACCATGCCAAGTTTCAACCATTTCAGAGTTCATGTGTGGTGCTTTTTCATTTCAGGGTCATTTAGCTCAAAACAATTCATTAAATGCATGAAAAATAGCAAATGAAGTTAGATAGGGTTGAAATTTTAGGATGTGGCTTCTAATGGTTCATATTGAATGCACAAAAAGTCTGGAGTTGAAATAAGTTAAAAAAAATTGAAATCCTTTTGTAACAGACGAGTTTTCGTCCGAAACCCTGATACTTCGAAAGAGATTGTCCATTTTGTACACGAAGTGCATCCAGTTTTTGCCGTAACCCTCTCAACTTTTTAGCACATGCTATGTGGGTGAAATGATGATACCATGCCAAGTTTCAACCATTTCAGAGTTCATTTGTGGTGCTTTTTAATTTCAGGGTCATTTAGCTCAAAACAATTCATTAAATGCATGAAAAATAGCAAATGAAGTTAGATAGGGTTGAAATTTTAGGATGTGGCTTCTAATGGTTCATATTGAATGCACAAAAAGTCTGGAGTTGAAATAAGTTAAAAAAATTGAAATCCTTTTGTAACAGACGAGTTTTCGTCCGAAACCCTGATACTTCGAAAGAGATTGTCCATTTTGTACACGAAGTGCATCCAGTTTTTGCCGTAACCCTCTCAACTTTTTAGCACATGCTATGTGGGTGAAATGATGATACCATACCAAGTTTCAACCATTTCAGAGTTCATTTGTGTTGCTTTTTAATTTCAGGGTCATTTAGCTCAAAACAATTCATTAAATGCATGAAAAATAGCAAATGAAGTTAGATAGGGTTGAAATTTTAGGATGTGGCTTATAATGGTTCATATTGAATACACAAAATGTCTGGAGTTGAAATAAGTTAAAAAAATTGAAATCCTTTTGTAACAGACGAGTTTTCGTCCGAAACACTGATACTTCGAAAGAGCTTGTCCATTTTGTACACGAAGTGCATCCAGTTTTTGCCGTAACCCTCTCAACTTTTTAGCACATGCTATGTGGGTGAAATGATGATACCATGCCAAGTTTCAACCATTTCAGAGTTCATTTGTGGTGCTTTTTAATTTCACGGTCATTTAGCTCAAAACAATTCATTAAATGCATGAAAAATAGCAAATGAAGTTAGATAGGGTTGAAATTTTAGGATGTGGCTTCTAATGGTTCATATTGAATGCACAAAAAGTCTGGAGTTGAAATAAGTTAAAAAAATTGAAATCCTTTTGTAACAGACGAGTTTTCGTCCGAAACCCTGATACTTCGAAAGAGATTGTCCATTTTGTACACGAAGTGCATCCAGTTTTTGCCGTAACCCTCTCAACTTTTTAGCACATGCTATGTGGGTGAAATGATGATACCATGCCAAGTTTCAACCATTTCAGAGTTCATTTGTGGTGCTTTTTAATTTCAGGGTCATTTAGCTCAAAACAATTCATTAAATGCATGAAAAATAGCAAATGAAGTTAGATAGGGTTGAAATTTTTGGATGTGACTTCTAATGGTTCATATTGAATGCACAAAATGTCTGGAGTTGAAATATGTTAAAAAATTTGAAATCCTTTTGTAACAGACGAGTTTTCGTCCGAAACCCTGATACTTCGAAAGAGATTGTCCATTTTGTACACGAAGTGCATCCAGTTTTTGCCGTAACCCTCTCAAATTTTTAGCATATGCTATGTGGGTGAAATGATGATACCATGCCAAGTTTCAACCATTTCAGAGTTCATGTGTGGTGCTTTTTAATTTCAGGGTCATTTAGCTCAAAACAATTCATTAAATGCATGCAAAAAAGCAAATGAAGTTAGATAGGGTTGAAATTTTGGGATGTGGCTTCTAATGGTTCATATTGAATGCACAAAAAGTCTGGAGTTCAAATAAGTTAAAAAAAATTGAAATCCTTTTGTAACAGACGAGTTTTCGTCCGAAACCCTGGTACTTCGAAAGAGATTGTCCATTTTGTACACGAAGTGCATCCTGTTTTTGCCGTAACCCTCTCAACTTTTTAGCACATGCTATGTGGGTGAAATGATGATACCATGCCAAGTTTCAACCATTTCAGAGTTCATTTGTGGTGCTTTTTAATTTCAGGGTCATTTAGCTCAAAACAATTCATTAAATGCATGAAAAATAGCAAATGAAGTTAGATAGGGTTGAAATTTTAGGATGTGGCTTCTAATGGTTCATATTGAATACACAAAATGTCTGGAGTTGAAATAAGTTAAAAAAATTGAAATCCTTTTGTAACAGACGAGTTTTCGTCCGAAACCCTGATACTTCGAAAGAGATTGTCCATTTTGTACACGAAGTGCATCCAGTTTTTGCCGTAACCCTCTCAACTTTTTAGCACATGCTATGTGGGTGAAATGATGATACCATACCAAGTTTCAACCATTTCAGAGTTCATTTGTGTTGCTTTTTAATTTCGGGGTCATTTAGCTCAAAACAATTCATTAAATGCATGAAAAATAGCAAATGAAGTTAGATAGGGTTGAAATTTTTGGATGTGGCTTCTAATGGTTCATATTGAATGCACAAAATGTCTGGAGTTGAAATAAGTTAAAAAATTTGAAATCCTTTTGTAACAGACGAGTTTTCGGCTGAAACCCTGATACTTCGAAAGAGATTGTCCATTTTGTACACGAAGTGCATCCAGTTTTTGCCGTAACCCTCTCAAATTTTTAGCACATGCTATGTGGGTGAAATGATGATACCATGCCAAGTTTCAACCATTTCAGGGTCATTTGTGGTGCTTTTTAATTTCAGGGTCATTTAGCTCAAAACAATTCATTAAATGCATGAAAAATAGCAAATGAAGTTAGATAGGGTTGAAATTTTAGCATGTGGCTTCTAATTGTTCATATTGAATGCACAAAAAGTCTGGAGTTGAAATAAGTTAAAAAAATTGAAATCCTTTTGTAACAGACGAGTTTTCGTCCGAAACCCTGATACTTCGAAAGAGATTGTCCATTTTGTACACGAAGTGCATCCAGTTTTTGCCATAACCCTCTCAACTTTTTAGCACATTCTATGTGGGTGAAATGATGATACCATGCCAAGTTTCAACCATTTCAGAGTTCATTTGTGGTGCTTTTGAATTTCAGGGTCTTTTAGCTCAAAACAATTCATTAAATGAATGAAAAATAGCAAATGAAGTTAGATAGGGTTGAAATTTTTGGATGTGGCTTATAATGGTTCATATTGAATGCACAAAATGTCTGGAGTTGAAATAAGTTAAAAAATTTGAAATCCTTTTGTAACAGACGAGTTTTCGGCTGAAACCCTGATACTTCGAAAGAGATTGTCCATTTTGTACACGAAGTGCATCCAGTTTTTGCCGTAACCCTCTCAAATTTTTAGCATATGCTATGTGGGTGAAATGATGATACCATGCCAAGTTTCAACCATTTCAGAGTTCATGTGTGGTGCTTTTTCATTTCAGGGTCATTTAGCGCAAAACAATTCATTAAATGCATGAAAAATAGCAAATGAAGTTAGATAGGGTTGAAATTTTAGGATGTGGCTTCTAATGGTTCATATTGAATGCACAAAAAGTCTGGAGTTGAAATAAGTTAAAAAAAATTGAAATCCTTTTGTAACAGACGAGTTTTCGTCCGAAACCCTGATACTTCGAAAGAGATTGTCCATTTTGTACACGAAGTGCATCCAGTTTTTGCCGTAACCCTCTCAACTTTTTAGCACATGCTATGTGGGTGAAATGATGATACCATGCCAAGTTTCAACCATTTCAGAGTTCATTTGTGGTGCTTTTTAATTTCAGGGTCATTTAGCTCAAAACAATTCATTAAATGCATGAAAAATAGCAAATGAAGTTAGATAGGGTTGAAATTTTAGGATGTGGCTTCTAATGGTTCATATTGAATGCACAAAAAGTCTGGAGTTGAAATAAGTTAAAAAAATTGAAATCCTTTTGTAACAGACGAGTTTTCGTCCGAAACCCTGATACTTCGAAAGAGATTGTCCATTTTGTACACGAAGTGCATCCAGTTTTTGCCGTAACCCTCTCAACTTTTTAGCACATGGTATGTGGGTGAAATGATGATACCATGCCAAGTTTCAACCATTGCAGGGTTCATTTGTGGTGCTTTTTAATTTCAGGGTCATTTAGCTCAAAACAATTCATTAAATGCATGAAAAATAGCAAATGAAGTTAGATAGGGTTGAAATTTTATGATGTGGCTTCTAATGGTTCATATTGAATGCACAGGAAGTCTGGAGTTGAAATAAGTTAAAAAATTTGAAATCCTTTTGTAACAGACGAGTTTTCGGCTGAAACCCTGATACATCGAAAGAGATTGTCCATTTTGTACACGAAGTGCATCCAGTTTTTGCCGTAACCCTCTCAAATTTTTAGCATATGCTATGTGGGTGAAATGATGATACCATGCCAAGTTTCAACCATTTCAGAGTTCATGTGTGGTGCTTTTTAATTTCAGGGTCATTTAGCTCAAAACAATTCATTAAATGCATGAAAAATAGCAAATGAAGTTAGATAGGGTTGAAATTTTAGGATGTGGCTTCTAATGGTTCATATTGAATGCACAAAAAGTCTGGAGTTGAAATAAGTTAAAAAAATTGAAATCCTTTTGTAACAGACGAGTTTTCGTCCAAAACCCTGATACTTCGAAGGAGATTGTCCATTTTGTACACGAAGTGCATCCAGTTTTTTCCGTAACCCTCTCAACTTTTTAGCACATGCTATGTGGGTGAAATTATGATACCATGCCAGGTTTCAACCATTTCAGAGTTCATTTGTGGTGCTTTTTAATTTCAGGGTCATTTAGCTCAAAACAATTCATTAAATGCATGAAAAATAGCAAATGAAGTTAGATAGGGTTGAAATTTTTGGATGTGGCTTCTAATGGTTCATATTGAATGCACAAAAAGTCTGGAGTTGAAATAAGTTAAAAAAATTGAAATCCTTTTGTAACAGACGAGTTTTCGTCCGAAACCCTGATACTTCGAAAGAGATTGTCCATTTTGTACACGAAGTGCATCCAGTTTTTGCCGTAACCCTCTCAACTTTTTAGCACATGCTATGTGGGTGAAATGATGATACCATGCGAAGTTTCAACCATTTCAGAGTTCATTTGTGGTGCTTTTTAATTTCAGGGTCATTTATCTCAAAACAATTCATTAAATGCATGAAAAATAGCAAATGAAGTTAGATAGGGTTGAAATTTTTGGATGTGGCTTCTAATGGTTCATATTGAATGCACAAAATGTCTGGAGTTGAAATAAGTTAAAAAATTTGAAATCCTTTTGTAACAGACGAGTTTTCGGCTGAAACCCTGATACTTTGAAAGAGATTGTCCATTTTGTACACGAAGTGCATCCAGTTTTTGCCGTAACCCTCTCAAATTTTTAGCATATGCTATGTGGGTGAAATGATGATACCATGCCAAGTTTCAGCCATTTCAGAGTTCATGTGTGGTGCTTTTTAATTTCAGGGTCATTTAGCTCAAAACAATTCATTAAATGCATGAAAAATAGCAAATGAAGTTAGATAGGGTTGAAATTTTAGGATGTGGCTTCTAATGGTTCATATTGAATGCACAAAAAGTCTGGAGTTGAAATAAGTTAAAAAAATTGAAATCCTTTTGTAACAGACGATTTTTCGTCCGAAACACTGATACTTCGATAGAGATTGTCCATTTTGTACACGAAGTGCATCCAGTTTTTGACGTAACCCTCTCAAATTTTTAGCATATGCTATGTGGGTGAAATGATGATACCATGCCAAGTTTCAACCATTTCAGAGTTCATTTGTGGTGCTTTTTAATTTCATGGTCATTTAGCTCAAAACAATTCATTAAATGCATCAAAAATAGCAAATGAAGTTAGATAGGGTTGAAATTTTAGGATGTGGCTTCTAATGGTTCATATTGAATGCACAAAAAGTCTGGAGTTGAAATAAGTTAAAAAAAATTGAAATCCTTTTTTAACAGACGAGTTTTCGTCCGAAACCCTGATACTTTGAAAGAGATTGTCCATTTTGTACACGAAGTGCATCCAGTTTTTGCCGTAACCCTCTCAACTTTTTAGCACATGCTATGTGGGTGAAATGATGATACCATGCGAAGTTTCAACCATTTCAGAGTTCATTTGTGGTGCTTTTTAATTTCAGGGTCATTTATCTCAAAACAATTCATTAAATGCATGAAAAATAGCAAATGAAGTTAGATAGGGTTGAAATTTTTGGATGTGGCTTCTAATGGTTCATATTGAATGCACAAAATGTCTGGAGTTGAAATAAGTTAAAAATTTGAAATCCTTTTGTAACAGGCGAGTTTTCGGCTGAAACCCTGATACTTCGAAAGAGATTGTCCATTTTGTACACGAAGTGCATCCAGTTTTTGCCGTAACCCTCTCAAATTTTTAGCATATGCTATGTGGGTGAAATGATGATACCATGCCAAGTTTCAGCCATTTCAGAGTTCATGTGTGGTGCTTTTTAATTTCAGGGTCATTTAGCTCAAAACAATTCATTAAATGCATGAAAAATAGCAAATGAAGTTAGATAGGGTTGAAATTTTAGGATGTGGATTCTAATGGTTCATATTGAATGCACAAAAAGTCTGGAGTTGAAATAAGTTAAAAAAATTGAAATCCTTTTGTAACAGACGATTTTTCGTCCGAAACACTGATACTTCGATAGAGATTGTCCATTTTGTACACGAAGTGCATCCAGTTTTTGACGTAACCCTCTCAAATTTTTAGCATATGCTATGTGGGTGAAATGATGATACCATGCCAAGTTTCAACCATTTCAGAGTTCATTTGTGGTGCTTTTTAATTTCATGGTCATTTAGCTCAAAACAATTCATTAAATGCATCAAAAATAGCAAAAGAAGTTAGATAGGGTTGAAATTTTAGGATGTGGCTTCTAATGGTTCATATTGAATGCACAAAAAGTCTGGAGTTGAAATAAGTTAAAAAAAATTGAAATCCTTTTTTAACAGACGAGTTTTCGTCCGAAACCCTGATACTTTGAAAGAGATTGTCCATTTTGTACACGAAGTGCATCCAGTTTTTGCCGTAACCCTCTCAACTTTTTAGCACATGGTATGTGGGTGAAATGATGATACCATGCCAAGTTTCAACCATTGCAGGGTTCATTTGTGGTGCTTTTTAATTTCAGGGTCATTTAGCTCAAAACAATTCATTAAATGCATGAAAAATAGCAAATGAAGTTAGATAGGGTTGAAATTTTATGATGTGGCTTCTAATGGTTCATATTGAATGCACAGGAAGTCTGGAGTTGAAATAAGTTAAAAAATTTGAAATCCTTTTGTAACAGACGAGTTTTCGGCTGAAACCCTGATACATCGAAAGAGATTGTCCATTTTGTACACGAAGTGCATCCAGTTTTTGCCGTAACCCTCTCAAATTTTTAGCATATGCTATGTGGGTGAAATGATGATACCATGCCAAGTTTCAACCATTTCAGAGTTCATGTGTGGTGCTTTTTAATTTCAGGGTCATTTAGCTCAAAACAATTCATTAAATGCATGAAAAATAGCAAATGAAGTTAGATAGGGTTGAAATTTTAGGATGTGGCTTCTAATGGTTCATATTGAATGCACAAAAAGTCTGGAGTTGAAATAAGTTAAAAAAATTGAAATCCTTTTGTAACAGACGAGTTTTCGTCCAAAACCCTGATACTTCGAAGGAGATTGTCCATTTTGTACACGAAGTGCATCCAGTTTTTTCCGTAACCCTCTCAACTTTTTAGCACATGCTATGTGGGTGAAATGATGATACCATGCCAGGTTTCAACCATTTCAGAGTTCATTTGTGGTGCTTTTTAATTTCAGGGTCATTTAGCTCAAAACAATTCATTAAATGCATGAAAAATAGCAAATGAAGTTAGATAGGGTTGAAATTTTTGGATGTGGCTTCTAATGGTTCATATTGAATGCACAAAAAGTCTGGAGTTGAAATAAGTTAAAAAAATTGAAATCCTTTTGTAACAGACGAGTTTTCGTCCGAAACCCTGATACTTCGAAAGAGATTGTCCATTTTGTACACGAAGTGCATCCAGTTTTTGCCGTAACCCTCTCAACTTTTTAGCACATGCTATGTGGGTGAAATGATGATACCATGCGAAGTTTCAACCATTTCAGAGTTCATTTGTGGTGCTTTTTAATTTCAGGGTCATTTATCTCAAAACAATTCATTAAATGCATGAAAAATAGCAAATGACGTTAGATAGGGTTGAAATTTTTGGATGTGGCTTCTAATGGTTCATATTGAATGCACAAAAAGTCTGGAGTTGAAATAAGTTAAAAAAATTGAAATCCTTTTGTAACAGACGAGTTTTCGTCCGAAACCCTGATACTTCGAAAGAGATTGTCCATTTTGTACACGAAGTGCATCCAGTTTTTGCCGTAACCCTCTCAACTTTTTAGCACATTCTATGTGGGTGAAATTATGATACCATGCGAAGTTTCAACCATTTCAGAGTTCATTTGTGGTGCTTTTTAATTTCAGGGTCATTTATCTCAAAACAATTCATTAAATGCATGAAAAATAGCAAATGAAGTTAGATAGGGTTGAAATTTTTGGATGTGGCTTCTAATGGTTCATATTGAATGCACAAAATGTCTGGAGTTGAAATAAGTTAAAAAATTTGAAATCCTTTTGTAACAGACGAGTTTTCGGCTGAAACCCTGATACTTTGAAAGAGATTGTCCATTTTGTACACGAAGTGCATCCAGTTTTTGCCGTAACCCTCTCAAATTTTTAGCATATGCTATGTGGGTGAAATGATGATACCATGCCAAGTTTCAGCCATTTCAGAGTTCATGTGTGGTGCTTTTTAATTTCAGGGTCATTTAGCTCAAAACAATTCATTAAATGCATGAAAAATAGCAAATGAAGTTAGATAGGGTTGAAATTTTAGGATGTGGCTTCTAATGGTTCATATTGAATGCACAAAAAGTCTGGAGTTGAAATAAGTTAAAAAAATTGAAATCCTTTTGTAACAGACGATTTTTCGTCCGAAACACTGATACTTCGATAGAGATTGTCCATTTTGTACACGAAGTGCATCCAGTTTTTGACGTAACCCTCTCAAATTTTTAGCATATGCTATGTGGGTGAAATGATGATACCATGCCAAGTTTCAACCATTTCAGAGTTCATTTGTGGTGCTTTTTAATTTCATGGTCATTTAGCTCAAAACAATTCATTAAATGCATCAAAAATAGCAAATGAAGTTAGATAGGGTTGAAATTTTAGGATGTGGCTTCTAATGGTTCATATTGAATGCACAAAAAGTCTGGAGTTGAAATAAGTTAAAAAAAATTGAAATCCTTTTTTAACAGACGAGTTTTCGTCCGAAACCCTGATACTTTGAAAGAGATTGTCCATTTTGTACACGAAGTGCATCCAGTTTTTGCCGTAACCCTCTCAACTTTTTAGCACATGCTATGTGGGTGAAATGATGATACCATGCGAAGTTTCAACCATTTCAGAGTTCATTTGTGGTGCTTTTTAATTTCAGGGTCATTTATCTCAAAACAATTCATTAAATGCATGAAAAATAGCAAATGAAGTTAGATAGGGTTGAAATTTTTGGATGTGGCTTCTAATGGTTCATATTGAATGCACAAAATGTCTGGAGTTGAAATAAGTTAAAAATTTGAAATCCTTTTGTAACAGACGAGTTTTCGGCTGAAACCCTGATACTTCGAAAGAGATTGTCCATTTTGTACACGAAGTGCATCCAGTTTTTGCCGTAACCCTCTCAAATTTTTAGCATATGCTATGTGGGTGAAATGATGATACCATGCCAAGTTTCAGCCATTTCAGAGTTCATGTGTGGTGCTTTTTAATTTCAGGGTCATTTAGCTCAAAACAATTCATTAAATGCATGAAAAATAGCAAATGAAGTTAGATAGGGTTGAAATTTTAGGATGTGGCTTCTAATGGTTCATATTGAATGCACAAAAAGTCTGGAGTTGAAATAAGTTAAAAAAATTGAAATCCTTTTGTAACAGACGATTTTTCGTCCGAAACACTGATACTTCGATAGAGATTGTCCATTTTGTACACGAAGTGCATCCAGTTTTTGACGTAACCCTCTCAAATTTTTAGCATATGCTATGTGGGTGAAATGATGATACCATGCCAAGTTTCAACCATTTCAGAGTTCATTTGTGGTGCTTTTTAATTTCATGGTCATTTAGCTCAAAACAATTCATTAAATGCATCAAAAATAGCAAATGAAGTTAGATAGGGTTGAAATTTTAGGATGTGGCTTCTAATGGTTCATATTGAATGCACAAAAAGTCTGGAGTTGAAATAAGTTAAAAAAAATTGAAATCCTTTTTTAACAGACGAGTTTTCGTCCGAAACCCTGATACTTTGAAAGAGATTGTCCATTTTGTACACGAAGTGCATCCAGTTTTTGCCGTAACCCTCTCAACTTTTTAGCACATGCTATGTGGGTGAAATGATGATACCATGCGAAGTTTCAACCATTTCAGAGTTCATTTGTGGTGCTTTTTAATTTCAGGGTCATTTATCTCAAAACAATTCATTAAATGCATGAAAAATAGCAAATGAAGTTAGATAGGGTTGAAATTTTTGGATGTGGCTTCTAATGGTTCATATTGAATGCACAAAATGTCTGGAGTTGAAATAAGTTAAAAATTTGAAATCCTTTTGTAACAGACGAGTTTTCGGCTGAAACCCTGATACTTCGAAAGAGATTGTCCATTTTGTACACGAAGTGCATCCAGTTTTTGCCGTAACCCTCTCAAATTTTTAGCATATGCTATGTGGGTGAAATGATGATACCATGCCAAGTTTCAGCCATTTCAGAGTTCATGTGTGGTGCTTTTTAATTTCAGGGTCATTTAGCTCAAAACAATTCATTAAATGCATGAAAAATAGCAAATGAAGTTAGATAGGGTTGAAATTTTAGGATGTGGCTTCTAATGGTTCATATTGAATGCACAAAAAGTCTGGAGTTGAAATAAGTTAAAAAAATTGAAATCCTTTTGTAACAGACGATTTTTCGTCCGAAACACTGATACTTCGATAGAGATTGTCCATTTTGTACACGAAGTGCATCCAGTTTTTGACGTAACCCTCTCAAATTTTTAGCATATGCTATGTGGGTGAAATGATGATACCATGCCAAGTTTCAACCATTTCAGAGTTCATTTGTGGTGCTTTTTAATTTCATGGTCATTTAGCTCAAAACAATTCATTAAATGCATCAAAAATAGCAAATGAAGTTAGATAGGGTTGAAATTTTAGGATGTGGCTTCTAATGGTTCATATTGAATGCACAAAAAGTCTGGAGTTGAAATAAGTTAAAAAAAATTGAAATCCTTTTTTAACAGACGAGTTTTCGTCCGAAACCCTGATACTTTGAAAGAGATTGTCCATTTTGTACACGAAGTGCATCCAGTTTTTGCCGTAACCCTCTCAACTTTTTAGCACATGGTATGTGGGTGAAATGATGATACCATGCCAAGTTTCAACCATTGCAGGTTTCATTTGTGGTGCTTTTTAATTTCAGGGTCATTTAGCTCAAAACAATTCATTAAATGCATGAAAAATAGCAAATGAAGTTAGATAGGGTTGAAATTTTATGATGTGGCTTCTAATGGTTCATATTGAATGCACAGGAAGTCTGGAGTTGAAATAAGTTAAAAAATTTGAAATCCTTTTGTAACAGACGAGTTTTCGGCTGAAACCCTGATACATCGAAAGAGATTGTCCATTTTGTACACGAAGTGCATCCAGTTTTTGCCGTAACCCTCTCAAATTTTTAGCATATGCTATGTGGGTGAAATGATGATACCATGCCAAGTTTCAACCATTTCAGAGTTCATGTGTGGTGCTTTTTAATTTCAGGGTCATTTAGCTCAAAACAATTCATTAAATGCATGAAAAATAGCAAATGAAGTTAGATAGGGTTGAAATTTTAGGATGTGGCTTCTAATGGTTCATATTGAATGCACAAAAAGTCTGGAGTTGAAATAAGTTAAAAAAATTGAAATCCTTTTGTAACAGACGAGTTTTCGTCCAAAACCCTGATACTTCGAAGGAGATTGTCCATTTTGTACACGAAGTGCATCCAGTTTTTTCCGTAACCCTCTCAACTTTTTAGCACATGCTATGTGGGTGAAATGATGATACCATGCCAGGTTTCAACCATTTCAGAGTTCATTTGTGGTGCTTTTTAATTTCAGGGTCATTTAGCTCAAAACAATTCATTAAATGCATGAAAAATAGCAAATGAAGTTAGATAGGGTTGAAATTTTTGGATGTGGCTTCTAATGGTTCATATTGAATGCACAAAAAGTCTGGAGTTGAAATAAGTTAAAAAAATTGAAATCCTTTTGTAACAGACGAGTTTTCGTCCGAAACCCTGATACTTCGAAAGAGATTGTCCATTTTGTACACGAAGTGCATCCAGTTTTTGCCGTAACCCTCTCAACTTTTTAGCACATGCTATGTGGGTGAAATGATGATACCATGCGAAGTTTCAACCATTTCAGAGTTCATTTGTGGTGCTTTTTAATTTCAGGGTCATTTATCTCAAAACAATTCATTAAATGCATGAAAAATAGCAAATGAAGTTAGATAGGGTTGAAATTTTTGGATGTGGCTTCTAATGGTTCATATTGAATGCACAAAATGTCTGGAGTTGAAATAAGTTAAAAAATTTGAAATCCTTTTGTAACAGACGAGTTTTCGGCTGAAACCCTGATACTTTGAAAGAGATTGTCCATTTTGTACACGAAGTGCATCCAGTTTTTGCCGTAACCCTCTCAAATTTTTAGCATATGCTATGTGGGTGAAATGATGATACCATGCCAAGTTTCAGCCATTTCAGAGTTCATGTGTGGTGCTTTTTAATTTCAGGGTCATTTAGCTCAAAACAATTCATTAAATGCATGAAAAATAGCAAATGAAGTTAGATAGGGTTGAAATTTTAGGATGTGGCTTCTAATGGTTCATATTGAATGCACAAAAAGTCTGGAGTTGAAATAAGTTAAAAAAATTGAAATCCTTTTGTAACAGACGATTTTTCGTCCGAAACACTGATACTTCGATAGAGATTGTCCATTTTGTACACGAAGTGCATCCAGTTTTTGACGTAACCCTCTCAAATTTTTAGCATATGCTATGTGGGTGAAATGATGATACCATGCCAAGTTTCAACCATTTCAGAGTTCATTTGTGGTGCTTTTTAATTTCATGGTCATTTAGCTCAAAACAATTCATTAAATGCATCAAAAATAGCAAATGAAGTTAGATAGGGTTGAAATTTTAGGATGTGGCTTCTAATGGTTCATATTGAATGCACAAAAAGTCTGGAGTTGAAATAAGTTAAAAAAATTGAAATCCTTTTTTAACAGACGAGTTTTCGTCCGAAACCCTGATACTTTGAAAGAGATTGTCCATTTTGTACACGAAGTGCATCCAGTTTTTGCCGTAACCCTCTCAACTTTTTAGCACATGCTATGTGGGTGAAATGATGATACCATGCGAAGTTTCAACCATTTCAGAGTTCATTTGTGGTGCTTTTTAATTTCAGGGTCATTTATCTCAAAACAATTCATTAAATGCATGAAAAATAGCAAATGAAGTTAGATAGGGTTGAAATTTTTGGATGTGGCTTCTAATGGTTCATATTGAATGCACAAAATGTCTGGAGTTGAAATAAGTTAAAAATTTGAAATCCTTTTGTAACAGACGAGTTTTCGGCTGAAACCCTGATACTTCGAAAGAGATTGTCCATTTTGTACACGAAGTGCATCCAGTTTTTGCCGTAACCCTCTCAAATTTTTAGCATATGCTATGTGGGTGAAATGATGATACCATGCCAAGTTTCAGCCATTTCAGAGTTCATGTGTGGTGCTTTTTAATTTCAGGGTCATTTAGCTCAAAACAATTCATTAAATGCATGAAAAATAGCAAATGAAGTTAGATAGGGTTGAAATTTTAGGATGTGGCTTCTAATGGTTCATATTGAATGCACAAAAAGTCTGGAGTTGAAATAAGTTAAAAAAATTGAAATCCTTTTGTAACAGACGAGTTTTCGTCCGAAACACTGATACTTCGAAAGAGATTGTCCATTTTGTACACGAAGTGCATCCAGTTTTTGCCGTAACCCTCTCAAATTTTTAGCATATGCTATGTGGGTGAAATGATGATACCATGCCAAGTTTCAACCATTTCAGAGTTCATTTGTGGTGCTTTTTAATTTCATGGTCATTTAGCTCAAAACAATTCATTAAATGCATCAAAAATAGCAAATGAAGTTAGATAGGGTTGAAATTTTAGGATGTGGCTTCTAATGGTTCATATTGAATGCACAAAAAGTCTGGAGTTGAAATAAGTTAAAAAAAATTGAAATCCTTTTTTAACAGACGAGTTTTCGTCCGAAACCCTGATACTTTGAAAGAGATTGTCCATTTTGTACACGAAGTGCATCCAGTTTTTGCCGTAACCCTCTCAACTTTTTAGCACATGCTATGTGGGTGAAATGATGATACCATGCCAAGTTTCAACCATTTCAGAGTTCATTTGTGGTGCTTTTTAATTTCAGGGTCATTTATCTCAAAACAATTCATTAAATGCATGAAAAATAGCAAATGAAGTTAGATAGGGTTGAAATTTTTGGATGTGGCTTCTAATGGTTCATATTGAATGCACAAAATGTCTGGAGTTGAAATAAGTTAAAAATTTGAAATCCTTTTGTAACAGACGAGTTTTCGGCTGAAACCCTGATACTTCGAAAGAGATTGTCCATTTTGTACACGAAGTGCATCCAGTTTTTGCCGTAACCCTCTCAAATTTTTAGCATATGCTATGTGGGTGAAATGATGATACCATGCCAAGTTTCAGCCATTTCAGAGTTCATGTGTGGTGCTTTTTAATTTCAGGGTCATTTAGCTCAAAACAATTCATTAAATGCATGAAAAATAGCAAATGAAGTTAGATAGGGTTGAAATTTTAGGATGTGGCTTCTAATGGTTCATATTGAATGCACAAAAAGTCTGGAGTTGAAATAAGTTAAAAAAATTGAAATCCTTTTGTAACAGACGATTTTTCGTCCGAAACACTGATACTTCGATAGAGATTGTCCATTTTGTACACGAAGTGCATCCAGTTTTTGACGTAACCCTCTCAAATTTTTAGCATATGCTATGTGGGTGAAATGATGATACCATGCCAAGTTTCAACCATTTCAGAGTTCATTTGTGGTGCTTTTTAATTTCATGGTCATTTAGCTCAAAACAATTCATTAAATGCATCAAAAATAGCAAATGAAGTTAGATAGGGTTGAAATTTTAGGATGTGGCTTCTAATGGTTCATATTGAATGTACAAAAAGTCTGGAGTTGAAATAAGTTAAAAAAAATTGAAATCCTTTTTTAACAGACGAGTTTTCGTCCGAAACCCTGATACTTTGAAAGAGATTGTCCATTTTGTACACGAAGTGCATCCAGTTTTTGCCGTAACCCTCTCAACTTTTTAGCACATGCTATGTGGGTGAAATGATGATACCATGCGAAGTTTCAACCATTTCAGAGTTCATTTGTGGTGCTTTTTAATTTCAGGGTCATTTATCTCAAAACAATTCATTAAATGCATGAAAAATAGCAAATGAAGTTAGATAGGGTTGAAATTTTTGGATGTGGCTTCTAATGGTTCATATTGAATGCACAAAATGTCTGGAGTTGAAATAAGTTAAAAATTTGAAATCCTTTTGTAACAGACGAGTTTTCGGCTGAAACCCTGATACTTCGAAAGAGATTGTCCATTTTGTACACGAAGTGCATCCAGTTTTTGCCGTAACCCTCTCAAATTTTTAGCATATGCTATGTGGGTGAAATGATGATACCATGCCAAGTTTCAGCCATTTCAGAGTTCATGTGTGGTGCTTTTTAATTTCAGGGTCATTTAGCTCAAAACAATTCATTAAATGCATGAAAAATAGCAAATGAAGTTAGATAGGGTTGAAATTTTAGGATGTGGCTTCTAATGGTTCATATTGAATGCACAAAAAGTCTGGAGTTGAAATAAGTTAAAAAAATTGAAATCCTTTTGTAACAGACGAGTTTTCGTCCGAAACACTGATACTTCGAAAGAGATTGTCCATTTTGTACACGAAGTGCATCCAGTTTTTGCCGTAACCCTCTCAAATTTTTAGCATATGCTATGTGGGTGAAATGATGATACCATGCCAAGTTTCAACCATTTCAGAGTTCATTTGTGGTGCTTTTTAATTTCATGGTCATTTAGCTCAAAACAATTCATTAAATGCATCAAAAATAGCAAATGAAGTTAGATAGGGTTGAAATTTTAGGATGTGGCTTCTAATGGTTCATATTGAATGCACAAAAAGTCTGGAGTTGAAATAAGTTAAAAAAAATTGAAATCCTTTTTTAACAGACGAGTTTTCGTCCGAAACCCTGATACTTCGAAAGAGATTGTCCATTTTGTACACGAAGTGCATCCAGTTTTTGCCGTAACCCTCTCAACTTTTTAGCACATGCTATGTGGGTGAAATGATGATACCATGCCAAGTTTCAACCATTTCAGAGTTCATTTGTGGTGCTTTTTAATTTCAGGGTCATTTAGCTCAAAACAATTCATTAAATGCATGAAAAATAGCAAATGAAGTTAGATAGGGTTGAAATTTTTGGATGTGGCTTCTAATGGTTCATATTGAATGCACAAAATGTCTGGAGTTGAAATAAGTTAAAAAATTTGAAATCCTTTTGTAACAGACGAGTTTTCGGCTGAAACCCTGATACATCGAAAGAGATTGTCCATTTTGTACACGAAGTGCATCCAGTTTTTGCCGTAACCCTCTCAAATTTTTAGCATATGCTATGTGGGTGAAATGATGATACCATGCCAAGTTTCAACCATTTCAGAGTTCATGTGTGGTGCTTTTTAATTTCAGGGTCATTTAGCTCAAAACAATTCATTAAATGCATTAAAAATAGCAAATGAAGTTAGATAGGGTTGAAATTTTAGGATGTGGCTTCTAATGGTTCACATTGAATGCACAAAAAGTCTGGAGTTGAAATAAGTTAAAAAAATTGAAATCCTTTTGTAACAGACGAGTTTTCGTCCCAAACACTGATACTTCGAAAGAGCTTGTCCATTTTGTACACGAAGTGCATCCAGTTTTTGCCGTAACCCTCTCAACTTTTTAGCACATGCTATGTGGGTGAAATGATGATACCATGCCAAGTTTCAACCATTTCAGAGTTCATTTGTGGTGCTTTTTAATTTCACGGTCATTTAGCTCAAAACAATTCATTAAATGCATGAAAAATAGCAAATGAAGTTAGATAGGGTTGAAATTTTAGGATGTGGCTTCTAATGGTTCATATTGAATGCACAAAAAGTCTGGAGTTGAAATAAGTTAAAAAAATTGAAATCCTTTTGTAACAGACGAGTTTTCGTCCGAAACCCTGATACTTCGAAAGAGATTGTCCATTTTGTACACGAAGTGCATCCAGTTTTTGCCGTAACCCTCTCAACTTTTTAGCATATGCTATGTGGGTGAAATGATGATACCATGCCAAGTTTCAACCATTTCAGAGTTCATTTGTGGTGCTTTTTAATTTCAGGGTCATTTAGCTCAAAACAATTCATTAAATGCATGAAAAATAGCAAATGAAGTTAGATCGGGTTGAAATTTTTGGATGTGACTTCTAATGGTTCATATTGAATGCACAAAATGTCTGGAGTTGAAATAAGTTAAAAAATTTGAAATCCTTTTGTAACAGACGAGTTTTCGGCTGAAACCCTGATACTTCGAAAGAGATTGTCCATTTTGTACACGAAGTGCATCCAGTTTTTGCCGTAACCCTCTCAAATTTTTAGCACATTCTATGTGGGTGAAATGATGATACCATGCCAAGTTTCAACCATTTCAGAGTTCATGTGTGGTGCTTTTTAATTTCAGGGTCATTTAGCTCAAAACAATTCATTAAATGCATGCAAAAAAGCAAATGAAGTTAGATAGGGTTGAAATTTTGGGATGTGGCTTCTAATGGTTCATATTGAATGCACAAAAAGTCTGGAGTTCAAATAAGTTAAAAAAATTGAAATCCTGTTGTAACAGACGAGTTTTCGTCCGAAACCCTGATACTTCGAAAGAGATTGTCCATTTTGTACACGAAGTGCATCCAGTTTTTGCCGTAACCCTCCCAACTTTTTAGCACATGCTATGTGGGTGAAATGATGATACCATGCCAAGTTTCAACCATTTCAGGGTTCATTTGTGGTGCTTTTTAATTTCAGGGTCATTTAGCTCAAAACAATTCATTAAATGCATGAAAAATAGCAAATGAAGTTAGATAGGGTTGAAATTTTAGGATGTGGCTTCTAATGGTTCATATTGAATGCACAAAATGTCTGGAGTTGAAATAAGTTAAAAAATTTGAAATCCTTTTGTAACAGACGAGTTTTCGGCCGAAACCCTCATACTTCGAAAGCGATTGTCCATTTTGTACACGAAGTGCATCCAGTTTTTGCCATAACCCTCTCAACTTTTTAGCACATTCTATGTGGGTGAAATGATGATACCATGCCAAGTTTCAATCATTTCAGAGTTCATTTGTGGTGCTTTTTAATTTCAGGGTCATTTAGCTCAAAACAATTCAGTAAATGCATGAAAAATAGCAAATGAAGTTAGATAGGGTTGAAATTTTAGGATGTGGCTTATAATGGTTCATATTGACTGCACAGGAAATCTGGAGTTGAAATAAGTTAAAAAAAATTGAAATCCTTTTGTAACAGACGAGTTTTTGTCCGAAACCCTGATACTTCGAAAGAGATTGTCCATTTTGTACACGAAGTGCATCCAGTTTTTGTCGTAACCCTCTCAACTTTTTAGCACATGCTATTTGGGTCAAATGATGATACCATGCCAAGTTTCAACCATTTCAGAGTTCATTTGTGGTGCTTTTTAATTTCAGGGTCATTTAGCTCAAAACAATTCATTAAATGCATGAAAAATAGCAAATGAAGTTTGATAGGGTTGAAATTTTAGGATGTGGCTTCTAATGGTTCATATTGAATGCACAAAAAGTCTGGAGTTGAAATAAGTTAAAAAAATTGAAATCCTTTTGTAACAGACGAGTTTTCGTCCGAAACCCTGATACTTCGAAAGAGATTGTCCATTTTGTACACGAAGTGCATCCAGTTTTTGCCGTAACCCTCTCAACTTTTTAGCACATGCTATGTGGGTGAAATGATGATACCATGCCAAGTTTCAACCATTTCAGGGTTCATTTGTGGTGCTTTTTAATTTCAGGGTCATTTATCTCAAAACAATTCATTAAATGCATGAAAAATAGCAAATGAAGTTAGATAGGGTTGAAATTTTAGGATGTGGCTTCTAATGGTTCATATTGAATGCACAAAATGTCTGGAGTTGAAATAAGTTAAAAAATTTGAAATCCTTTTGTAACAGACGAGTTTTCGGCCGAAACCCTCATACTTCGAAAGCGATTGTCCATTTTGTACACGAAGTGCATCCAGTTTTTGCCATAACCCTCTCAACTTTTTAGCACATTCTATGTGGGTGAAATGATGATACCATGCCAAGTTTCAACCATTTCAGAGTTCATGTGTGGTGCTTTTTAATTTCAGGGTCATTTAGCTCAAAACAATTCATTAAATGCATGAAAAATAGCAAATGAAGTTAGATAGGGTTGAAATTTTAGGATGTGGCTTCTAATGGTTCATATTGAATGCACAAAAAGTCTGGAGTTGAAATAAGTTAAAAAAAATTGAAATCCTTTTGTAACAGACGAGTTTTCGTCCGAAACCCTGATACTTCGAAAGAGATTGTCCATTTTGTACACGAAATGCATCCAGTTTTTGCCGTAACCCTCTCAACTTTTTAGCACATGCTATGTGGGTGAAATGATGATACCATGCCAAGTTTCAACCATTTCAGAGTTCATTTGTGGTGCTTTTTAATTTCAGGGTCATTTAGCTCAAAACAATTCATTAAATGCATGAAAAATAGCAAATGAAGTTAGATAGGGTTGAAATTTTAGGATGTGGCTTCTAATGGTTCATATTGAATGCACAAAAAGTCTGGAGTTGAAATAAGTTAAAAAAATTGAAATCCTTTTGTAACAGACGAGTTTTCGTCCGAAACACTGATACTTCGAAAGAGATTGTCCATTTTGTACACGAAGTGCATCCAGTTTTTGCCGTAACCCTCTCAACATTTTAGCACATGCTATGTGGGTGAAATGATGATACCATGCCAAGTTTCAACAATTTCAGAGTTCATTTGTGGTGCTTTTTTAATTTCAGGGTCATTTAGCTCAAAACAATTCATTAAATGCATGAAAAATAGCAAATGAAGTTAGATAGGGTTGAAATTTTTGGATGTGGCTTCTAATGGTTCATATTGAATGCACAAAATGTCTGGAGTTGAAATAAGTTAAAAAATTTGAAATCCTTTTGTAACAGACGAGTTTTCGGCTGAAACCCTGATACTTCGAAAGAGATTGTCCATTTTGTACACGAAGTGCATCCAGTTTTTGCCGTAACCCTCTCAACTTTTTAGCACATGCTATGTGGGTGAAATGATGATACCATGCCAAGTTTCAACCATTTCAGAGTTCATGTGTGGTGCTTTTTAATTTCAGGGTCATTTAGCTCAAAACAATTGATTAAATGAATGAAAAATAGCAAATGAAGTTAGATAGGGTTGAAATTTTAGGATGTGGCTTCTAATGGTTCATATTGAATGCACAAAATGTCTGGAGTTGAAATAAGTTAAAAAATTTGAAATCCTTTTGTAACAGACGAGTTTTCGTCCAAAACCCTGATACTTCGAAAGAGATTGTCCATTTTGTACACGAAGTGCATCCAGTTTTTGCCGTAACCCTCTCAAATTTTTAGCATATTCTATGTGGGTGAAATGATGATACCATGCCAAGTTTCAGCCATTTCAGAGTTCATGTGTGGTGCTTTTTAATTTCAGGGTCATTTAGCTCAAAACAATTCATTAAATGCATGAAAAATAGCAAATGAAGTTAGATAGGGTTGAAATTTTCGGATGTGGCTTCTAATGGTTCATATTGAATGCACAAAAAGTCTGGAGTTGAAATAAGTTAAAAAAATTGAAATCCTTTTGTAACAGATGAGTTTTCGTCCGAAACACTGATACTTCGAAAGAGATTGTCCATTTTGTACACGAAGTGCATCCAGTTTTTGACGTAACCCTTTCAAATTTTTCGCATATGCTATGTGGGTGAAATGATCATACCATGCCAAGTTTCAACCATTTCAGAGTTCATGTGTGGTGCTTTTTAATTTCAGGGTCATTTAGCTCAAAACAATTCATTAAATGCATGAAAAATAGCAAATGAAGTTAGATAGGGTTGAAATTTTAGGATGTGGCTTCTAATGGTTCATATTGAATGCACAAAAAGTCTGGAGTTGAAATAAGTTAAAAAAAATTGAAATCCTTTTGTAACAGACGAGTTTTCGTCCGAAACCCTGATACTTCGAAAGAGATTGTCCATTTTGTACACGAAGTGCATCCAGTTTTTGCCGTAACCCTCTCAACTTTTTAGCACATGCTATGTCGGTGAAATGATGATACCATGCCAAGTTTCAACCATTTCAGAGTTCATTTGTGGTGCTTTTTAATTTCAGGGTCATTTAGCTCAAAACAATTCATTAAATGCATGAAAAATAGCAAATGAAGTTAGATAGGGTTGAAATTTTAGGATGTGGCTTCTAATGGTTCATATTGAATGCAGAAAAAGTCTGGAGTTGAAATAAGTTAAAAAAATTGAAATCCTTTTGTAACAGACGAGTTTTCGTCCGAAACCCTGATACTTCGAAAGAGATTGTCCATTTTGTACACGAAGTGCATCCAGTTTTTGCCGTAACCCTCTCAACTTTTTAGCACATGCTATGTGGGTGAAATGATGATACCATGCCAAGTTTCAACCATTTCAGAGTTCATTTGTGGTGCTTTTTTAATTTCAGGGTCATTTAGCTCAAAACAATTCATTAAATGCATGAAAAATAGCAAATGAAGTTAGATAGGGTTGAAATTTTTGGATGTGGCTTCTAATGGTTCATATTGAATGCACAAAATGTCTGGAGTTGAAATAAGTTAAAAAAATTGAAATCCTTTTGTAACAGACGAGTTTTCGTCCAAAACCCTGATACATCGAAAGAGATTGTCCATTTTGTACACGAAGTGCATCCAGTTTTTTCCGTAACCCTCTCAACTTTTTAGCACATGCTATGTGGGTGAAATGATGATACCATGCCAAGTTTCAACCATTTCAGAGTTCATTTGTGGTGCTTTTTTAATTTCAGGGTCATTTAGCTCAAAACAATTCATTAAATGCATGAAAAATAGCAAATGTAGTTAGATAGGGTTGAAATTTTTGGATGTGGCTTCTAATGGTTCATATTGAATGCACAAAAAGTCTGGAGTTGAAATAAGTTAAAAAAATTGAAATCCTTTTGTAACAGACGAGTTTTCGTCCGAAACCCTGATACTTCGAAAGAGATTGTCCATTTTGTACACGAAGTGCATCCAGTTTTTGGCGTAACCCTCTCAAATTTTTAGCATATGCTATGTGGGTGAAATGATGATACCATGCCAAGTTTCAACCATTTCAGAGTTCATTTGTGGTGCTTTTTAATTTCATGGTCATTTAGCTCAAAACAATTCATTAAATGCATCAAAAATAGCAAATGAAGTTAGATAGGGTTGAAATTTTAGGATGTGGCTTCTAATGGTTCATATTGAATGCACAAAAAGTCTGGAGTTGAAATAAGTTAAAAAAAATTGAAATCCTTTTTTAACAGACGAGTTTTCGTCCGAAACCGTGATACTTCGAAAGAGATTGTCCATTTTGTACACGAAGTGCATCCAGTTTTTGCCGTAACCCTCTCAACTTTTTAGCACATGCTATGTGGGTTAAATGATGATACCATGCGAAGTTTCAACCATTTCAGAGTTCATTTGTGGTGCTTTTTAATTTCAGGGTCATTTATCTCAAAACAATTCATTAAATGCATGAAAAATAGCAAATGAAGTTAGATAGGGTTGAAATTTTTGGATGTGGCTTCTAATGGTTCATATTGAATGCACAAAATGTCTGGAGTTGAAATAAGTTAAAAAATTTGAAATCCTTTTGTAAGAGACGAGTTTTCGGCTGAAACCCTGATACTTCGAAAGAGATTGTCCATTTTGTACACGAAGTGCATCCAGTTTTTGCCGTAACCCTCTCAAATTTTTAGCATATTCTATGTGGGTGAAATGATGATACCATGCCAAGTTTCAGCCATTTCAGAGTTCATGTGTGGTGCTTTTTAATTTCAGGGTCATTTAGCTCAAAACAATTCATTAAATGCATGAAAAATAGCAAATGAAGTTAGATAGGGTTGAAATTTTCGGATGTGGCTTCTAATGGTTCATATTGAATGCACAAAAAGTCTGGAGTTGAAATAAGTTAAAAAAATTGAAATCCTTTTGTAACAGATGAGTTTTCGTCCGAAACACTGATACTTCGAAAGAGATTGTCCATTTTGTACACGAAGTGCATCCAGTTTTTGCCGTAACCCTCTCAAATTTTTAGCATATGCTATGTGGGTGAAATGATGATACCATGCCAAGTTTCAACCATTTCAGAGTTCATTTGTGGTGCTTTTTAATTTCATGGTCATTTAGCTCAAAACAATTCATTAAATGCATAAAAAATAGCAAATGAAGTTAGATAGGGTTGAAATTTTAGGATGTGGCTTCTAATGGTTCATATTGAATGCACAAAAAGTCTGGAGTTGAAATAAGTTAAAAAAATTGAAATCCTTTTTTAACAGACGAGTTTTCGTCCGAAACCCTGATACTTCGAAAGAGATTGTCCATTTTGTACACGAAGTGCATCCAGTTTTTGCCGTAACCCTCTCAACTTTTTAGCACATGCTATGTGGGTGAAATTATGATACCATGCCAAGTTTCAACCATTTCAGAGTTCATTTGTGGTGCTTTTTAATTTCAGGGTCATTTAGCTCAAAACAATTCATTAAATGCATGAAAAATAGCAAATGAAGTTAGATAGGGTTGAAATTTTTGGATGTGGCTTCTAATGGTTCATATTGAATGCACAAAATGTCTGGAGTTGAAATAAGTTAAAAAATTTGAAATCCTTTTGTAACAGACGAGTTTTCGGCTGAAACCCTGATACTTCGAAAGAGATTGTCCATTTTGTACACGAAGTGCATCCAGTTTTTGCCGTAACCCTCTCAAATTTTTAGCATATGCTATGTGGGTGAAATGATGATACCATGCCAAGTTTCAGCCATTTCAGAGTTCATGTGTGGTGCTTTTTAATTTCAGGGTCATTTAGCTCAAAACAATTCATTAAATGCATGAAAAATAGCAAATGAAGTTAGATAGGGTTGAAATTTTAGGATGTGGCTTCTAATGGTTCATATTGAATGCACAAAAAGTCTGGAGTTGAAATAAGTTAAAAAAATTGAAATCCTTTTGTAACAGACGAGTTTTCGTCCGAAACACTGATACTTCGAAAGAGATTGTCCATTTTGTACACGAAGTGCATCCAGTTTTTGCCGTAACCCTCTCAAATTTTTAGCATATGCTATGTGGGTGAAATGATGATACCATGCCAAGTTTCAACCATTTCAGAGTTCATTTGTGGTGCTTTTTAATTTCAGGGTCATTTAGCTCAAAACAATTCATTAAATGCATGAAAAATAGCAAATGTAGTTAGATAGGTTTGAAATTTTTGGATGTGGCTTCTAATGGTTCATATTGAATGCACAAAAAGTCTGGAGTTGAAATAAGTTAAAAAAATTGAAATCCTTTTGTAACAGACGAGTTTTCGTCCGAAACCCTGATACTTCGAAAGAGATTGTCCATTTTGTACACGAAGTGCATCCAGTTTTTGCCGTAACCCTCTCAACTTTTTAGCACATGCTATGTGGGTGAAATGATGATACCATGCGAAGTTTCAACCATTTCAGAGTTCATTTGTGGTGCTTTTTAATTTCAGGGTCATTTATCTCAAAACAATTCATTAAATGCATGAAAAATAGCAAATGAAGTTAGATAGGGTTGAAATTTTTGGATGTGGCTTCTAATGGTTCATATTGAATGCACAAAATGTCTGGAGTTGAAATAAGTTAAAAAAATTGAAATCCTTTTGTAACAGACGAGTTTTCGGCTGAAACCCTGATACTTCGAAAGAGATTGTCCATTTTGTACACGAAGTGCATCCAGTTTTTGCCGTAACCCTCTCAAATTTTTAGCATATGCTATGTGGGTGAAATGATGATACCATGCCAAGTTTCAGCCATTTCAGAGTTCATGTGTGGTGCTTTTTAATTTCAGGGTCATTTAGCTCAAAACAATTCATTAAATGCATGAAAACTAGCAAATGAAGTTAGATAGGGTTGAAATTTTAGGATGTGGCTTCTAATGGTTCATATTGAATGCACAAAAAGTCTGGAGTTGAAATAAGTTAAAAAAATTGAAATCCTTTTGTAACAGACGATTTTTCGTCCGAAACACTGATACTTCGAAAGAGATTGTCCATTTTGTACACGAAGTGCATCCAGTTTTTGCCGTAACCCTCTCAAATTTTTAGCATATGCTATTTGGGTGAAATGATGATACCATGCCAAGTTTCAACCATTTCAGAGTTCATTTGTGGTGCTTTTTAATTTCAGGGTCATTTAGCTCAAAACAATTCATTAAATGCATGAAAAATAGCAAATGAAGTTAGATAGGGTTGAAATTTTAGGATGTGGCTTCTAATGGTTCATATTGAATGCACAAAATGTCTGGAGTTGAAATAAGTTAAAATTTTTGAAATCCTTTTGTAACAGACGAGTTTTCGGCTGAAACCCTGATACTTCGAAAGAGATTGTCCATTTTGTACACGAAGTGCATCCAGTTTTTGCCGTAACCCTCTCAACTTTTTAGCACATGCTATGTGGGTGAAATGATGACACCATGCGAAGTTTCAACCATTTCAGAGTTCATTTGTGGTGCTTTTTAATTTCAGGGTCATTTATCTCAAAACAATTCATTAAATGCATGAAAAATAGCAAATGAAGTTAGATAGGGTTGAAATTTTTGGATGTGGCTTCTAATGGTTCATATTGAATGCACAAAAAGTCTGGAGTTGAAATAAGTTAAAAAAATTGAAATCCTTTTGTAACAGACGAGTTTTCGTCCGAAACCCTGATACTTCGAAAGAGATTGTCCAATTTGTACACGAAGTGCATCCAGTTTTTGCCGTAACCCTCTCAAATTTTTAGCATATGCTATGTGGGTGAAATGATGATACCATGCCAAGTTTCAACCATTTCAGAGTTCATTTGTGGTGCTTTTTAATTTCATGGTCATTTAGCTCAAAACAATTCATTAAATGCATCAAAAATAGCAAATGAAGTTAGATAGGGTTGAAATTTAGGATGTGGCTTCTAATGGTTCATATTGAATGCACAAAAAGTCTGGAGTTGAAATAAGTTAAAAAAATTGAAATCCTTTTTTAACAGACGAGTTTTCGTCCGAAACCGTGATACTTCGAAAGAGATTGTCCATTTTGTACACGAAGTGCTTCCAGTTTTTGCCGTAACCCTCTCAACTTTTTAGCATATGCTATGTGGGTGAAATGATCATACCATGCCAAGTTTCAACCATTTCAGAGTTCATTTGTGGTGCTTTTTAATTTCATGGTCATTTAGCTCAAAACAATTCATTAAATGCATCAAAAATAGCAAATGAAGTTAGATAGGGTTGAAATTTTAGGATGTGGCTTCTAATGGTTCATATTGAATGCACAAAAAGTCTGGAGTTGAAATAAGTTAAAAAAAATTGAAATCCTTTTTTAACAGACGAGTTTTCGTCCGAAACCCTGATACTTCGAAAGAGATTGTCCATTTTGTACACGAAGTGCATCCAGTTTTTGCCGTAACCCTCTCAACTTTTTAGCACATGCTATGTGGGTGAAATGATGATACCATGCCAAGTTTCAACCATTTCAGAGTTCATTTGTGGTGCTTTTTAATTTCAGGGTCATTTAGCTCAAAACAATTCATTAAATGCATGAAAAATAGCAAATGAAGTTAGATAGGGTTGAAATTTTAGGATGTGGCTTCTAATGGTTCATATTGAATGCACAAAAAGTCTGGAGTTGAAATAAGTTAAAAAAATTGAAATCCTTTTGTAACAGACGAGTTTTCGTCCGAAACACTGATACTTCGAAAGAGATTGTCCATTTTGTACACGAAGTGCATCCAGTTTTTGCCGTAACCCTCTCAAATTTTTAGCATATGCTATGTGGGTGAAATGATGATACCATGCCAAGTTTCAGCCATTTCAGAGTTCATTTGTGGTGCTTTTTAATTTCATGGTCATTTAGGTCAAAACAATTCATTAAATGCATCAAAAATAGCAAATGAAGTTAGATAGGGTTGAAATTTTAGGATGTGGCTTCTAATGGTTCATATTGAATGCACAAAAAGTCTGGAGTTGAAATAAGTTAAAAAAAATTGAAATCCTTTTTTAACAGACGAGTTTTCGTCCGAAACCCTGATACTTCGAAAGAGATTGTCCATTTTGTACACGAAGTGCATCCAGTTTTTGCCGTAACCCTCTCAACTTTTTAGCACATGCTATGTGGGTGAAATGATGATACCATGCGAAGTTTCAACCATTTCAGAGTTCATTTGTGGTGCTTTTTAATTTCAGGGTCATTTATCTCAAAACAATTCATTAAATGCATGAAAAATAGCAAATGAAGTTAGATAGGGTTGAAATTTTTGGATGTGGCTTCTAATGGTTCATATTGAATGCACAAAATGTCTGGAGTTGAAATAAGTTAAAAAATTTGAAATCCTTTTGTAACAGACGAGTTTTCGGCTGAAACCCTGATACTTCGAAAGAGATTGTCCATTTTGTACACGAAGTGCATCCAGTTTTTGCCGTAACCCTCTCAACTTTTTAGCATATTCTATGTGGGTGAAATGATGATACCATGCCAAGTTTCAGCCATTTCAGAGTTCATGTGTGGTGCTTTTTAATTTCAGGGTCATTTAGCTCAAAACAATTCATTAAATGCATGAAAAATAGCAAATGAAGTTAGATAGGGTTGAAATTTTAGGATGTGGCTTCTAATGGTTCATATTGAATGCACAAAAAGTCTGGAGTTGAAATAAGTTAAAAAAATTGAAATCCTTTTGTAACAGACGAGTTTTCGTCCGAAACCCTGATACTTCGAAAGAGATTGTCCATTTTGTACACGAAGTGCATCCAGTTTTTGCCGTAACCCTCTCAAATTTTTAGCATATGCTATGTGGGTGAAATGATGATACCATGCCAAGTTTCAACCATTTCAGAGTTCATTTGTGGTGCTTTTTAATTTCATGGTCATTTAGCTCAAAACAATTCATTAAATGCATCAAAAATAGCAAATGAAGTTAGATAGGGTTGAAATTTTAGGATGTGGCTTCTAATGGTCAATATTGAATGCACAAAAAGTCTGGAGTTGAAATAAGTTAAAAAAAATTGAAATCCTTTTTTAACAGACGAGTTTTCGTCCGCAACCCTGATACTTCGAAAGAGATTGTCCATTTTGTACACGAAGTGCATCCAGTTTTTGCCGTAACCCTCTCAACTTTTTAGCACATGCTATGTGGGTGAAATGATGATACCATGCCAAGTTTCAACCATTTCAGAGTTCATTTGTGGTGCTTTTTAATTTCAGGGTCATTTAGCTCAAAACAATTCATTAAATGCATGAAAAATAGCAAATGAAGTTAGATAGGGTTGAAATTTTTGGATGTGGCTTCTAATGGTTCATATTGAATGCACAAAAAGTCTGGAGTTGAAATAAGTTAAAAAATTTGAAATCCTTTTGTAACAGACGAGTTTTCGGCTGAAACCCTGATACTTCGAAAGAGATTGTCCATTTTGTACACGAAGTGCATCCAGTTTTTGCCGTAACCCTCTCAAATTTTTAGCATATTCTATGTGGGTGAAATGATGATACCATGCCAAGTTTCAGCCATTTCAGAGTTCATGTGTGGTGCTTTTTAATTTCAGGGTCATTTAGCTCAAAACAATTCATTAAATGCATGAAAAATAGCAAATGAATTTAGATAGGGTTGAAATTTTCGGATGTGGCTTCTAATGGTTCATATTGAATGCACAAAAATTCTGGAGTTGAAATAAGTTAAAAAAATTGAAATCCTTTTGTAACAGATGAGTTTTCGTCCGAAACACTGATACTTCGAAAGAGATTGTCCATTTTGTACACGAAGTGCATCCAGTTTTTGCCGTAACCCTCTCAAATTTTTAGCATATGCTATGTGGGTGAAATGATGATACCATGCCAAGTTTCAACCATTTCAGAGTTCATTTGTGGTGCTTTTTAATTTCATGGTCATTTAGCTCAAAACAATTCATTAAATGCATAAAAAATAGCAAATGAAGTTAGATAGGGTTGAAATTTTAGGATGTGGCTTCTAATGGTTCATATTGAATGCACAAAAAGTCTGGAGTTGAAATAAGTTAAAAAATTTGAAATCCTTTTGTAACAGACGAGTTTTCGGCTGAAACCCTGATACTTCGAAAGAGATTGTCCATTTTGTACACGAAGTGCATCCAGTTTTTGCCGTAACCCTCTCAAATTTTTAGCATATTCTATGTGGGTGAAATGATGATACCATGCCAAGTTTCAGCCATTTCAGAGTTCATGTGTGGTGCTTTTTAATTTCAGGGTCATTTAGCTCAAAACAATTCATTAAATGCATGAAAAATAGCAAATGAAGTTAGATAGGGTTGAAATTTTCGGATGTGGCTTCTAATGGTTCATATTGAATGCACAAAAATTCTGGAGTTGAAATAAGTTAAAAAAATTGAAATCCTTTTGTAACAGATGAGTTTTCGTCCGAAACACTGATACTTCGAAAGAGATTGTCCATTTTGTACACGAAGTGCATCCAGTTTTTGCCGTAACCCTCTCAAATTTTTAGCATATGCTATGTGGGTGAAATGATGATACCATGCCAAGTTTCAACCATTTCAGAGTTCATTTGTGGTGCTTTTTAATTTCATGGTCATTTAGCTCAAAACAATTCATTAAATGCATAAAAAATAGCAAATGAAGTTAGATAGGGTTGAAATTTTAGGATGTGGCTTCTAATGGTTCATATTGAATGCACAAAAAGTCTGGAGTTGAAATAAGTTAAAAAAAATTGAAATCCTTTTTTAACAGACGAGTTTTCGTCCGAAACCGTGATACTTCGAAAGAGATTGTCCATTTTGTACACGAAGTGCATCCAGTTTTTGCCGTAACCCTCTCAACTTTTTAGCACATGCTATGTGGGTTAAATGATGATACCATGCGAAGTTTCAACCATTTCAGAGTTCATTTGTGGTGCTTTTTAATTTCAGGGTCATTTATCTCAAAACAATTCATTAAATGCATGAAAAATAGCAAATGAAGTTAGATAGGGTTGAAATTTTTGGATGTGGCTTCTAATGGTTCATATTGAATGCACAAAATGTCTGGAGTTGAAATAAGTTAAAAAATTTGAAATCCTTTTGTAAGAGACGAGTTTTCGGCTGAAACCCTGATACTTCGAAAGAGATTGTCCATTTTGTACACGAAGTGCATCCAGTTTTTGCCGTAACCCTCTCAAATTTTTAGCATATTCTATGTGGGTGAAATGATGATACCATGCCAAGTTTCAGCCATTTCAGAGTTCATGTGTGGTGCTTTTTAATTTCAGGGTCATTTAGCTCAAAACAATTCATTAAATGCATGAAAAATAGCAAATGAAGTTAGATAGGGTTGAAATTTTCGGATGTGGCTTCTAATGGTTCATATTGAATGCACAAAAAGTCTGGAGTTGAAATAAGTTAAAAAAATTGAAATCCTTTTGTAACAGACGAGTTTTCGTCCGAAACCCTGATACTTCGAAAGAGATTGTCCATTTTGTACACGAAGTGCATCCAGTTTTTGCCGTAACCCTCTCAAATTTTTAGCATATGCTATGTGGGTGAAATGATGATACCATGCCAAGTTTCAACCATTTCAGAGTTCATTTGTGGTGCTTTTTAATTTCATGGTCATTTAGCTCAAAACAATTCATTAAATGCATCAAAAATAGCAAATGAAGTTAGATAGGGTTGAAATTTTAGGATGTGGCTTCTAATGGTTCATATTGAATGCACAAAAAGTCTGGAGTTGAAATAAGTTAAAAAAAATTGAAATCCTTTTTTAACAGACGAGTTTTCGTCCGAAACCGTGATACTTCGAAAGAGATTGTCCATTTTGTACACGAACTGCATCCAGTTTTTGCCGTAACCCTCTCAACTTTTTAGCACATGCTATGTGGGTTAAATGATGATACCATGCGAAGTTTCAACCATTTCAGAGTTCATTTGTGGTGCTTTTTAATTTCAGGGTCATTTATCTCAAAACAATTCATTAAATGCATGAAAAATAGCAAATGAAGTTAGATAGGGTTGAAATTTTTGGATGTGGCTTCTAATGGTTCATATTGAATGCACAAAATGTCTGGAGTTGAAATAAGTTAAAAAATTTGAAATCCTTTTGTAAGAGACGAGTTTTCGGCTGAAACCCTGATACTTCGAAAGAGATTGTCCATTTTGTACACGAAGTGCATCCAGTTTTTGCCGTAACCCTCTCAAATTTTTAGCATATTCTATGTGGGTGAAATGATGATACCATGCCAAGTTTCAGCCATTTCAGAGTTCATGTGTGGTGCTTTTTAATTTCAGGGTCATTTAGCTCAAAACAATTCATTAAATGCATGAAAAATAGCAAATGAAGTTAGATAGGGTTGAAATTTTCGGATGTGGCTTCTAATGGTTCATATTGAATGCACAAAAAGTCTGGAGTTGAAATAAGTTAAAAAAATTGAAATCCTTTTGTAACAGATGAGTTTTCGTCCGAAACACTGATACTTCGAAAGAGATTGTCCATTTTGTACACGAAGTGCATCCAGTTTTTGCCGTAACCCTCTCAAATTTTTAGCATATGCTATGTGGGTGAAATGATGATACCATGCCAAGTTTCAACCATTTCAGAGTTCATTTGTGGTGCTTTTTAATTTCATGGTCATTTAGCTCAAAACAATTCATTAAATGCATAAAAAATAGCAAATGAAGTTAGATAGGGTTGAAATTTTCGGATGTGGCTTCTAATGGTTCATATTGAATGCACAAAAAGTCTGGAGTTGAAATAAGTTAAAAAAATTGAAATCCTTTTTTAACAGACGAATTTTCGTCCGAAACCCTGATACTTCGAAAGAGATTGTCCATTTTGTACACCAAGTGCATCCAGTTTTTGCCGTAACCCTCTCAACTTTTTAGCACATGCTATGTGGGTGAAATGATGATACCATGCCAAGTTTCAACCATTTCAGAGTTCATTTGTGGTGCTTTTTAATTTCAGGGTCATTTAGCTCAAAACAATTCATTAAATGCATGAAAAATAGCAAATGAAGTTAGATAGGGTTGAAATTTTTGGATGTGGCTTCTAATGGTTCATATTGAATGCACAAAATGTCTGGAGTTGAAATAAGTTAAAAAATTTGAAATCCTTTTGTAACAGACGAGTTTTCGGCTGAAACCCTGATACTTCGAAAGAGATTGTCCATTTTGTACACGAAGTGCATCCAGTTTTTGCCGTAACCCTCTCAAATTTTTAGCATATGCTATGTGGGTGAAATGATGATACCATGCCAAGTTTCAGCCATTTCAGAGTTCATGTGTGGTGCTTTTTAATTTCAGGGTCATTTAGCTCAAAACAATTCATTAAATGCATGAAAAATAGCAAATGAAGTTAGATAGGGTTGAAATTTTAGGATGTGGCTTCTAATGGTTCATATTGAATGCACAAAAAGTCTGGAGTTGAAATAAGTTAAAAAAATTGAAATCCTTTTGTAACAGACGAGTTTTCGTCCGAAACACTGATACTTCGAAAGAGATTGTCCATTTTGTACACGAAGTGCATCCAGTTTTTGCCGTAACCCTCTCAAATTTTTAGCATATGCTATGTGGGTGAAATGATGATACCATGCCAAGTTTCAACCATTTCAGAGTTCATTTGTGGTGCTTTTTAATTTCAGGGTCATTTAGCTCAAAACAATTCATTAAATGCATGAAAAATAGCAAATGTAGTTAGATAGGGTTGAAATTTTTGGATGTGGCTTCTAATGGTTCATATTGAATGCACAAAAAGTCTGGAGTTGAAATAAGTTAAAAAAATTGAAATCCTTTTGTAACAGACGAGTTTTCGTCCGAAACCCTGATACTTCGAAAGAGATTGTCCATTTTGTACACGAAGTGCATCCAGTTTTTGCCGTAACCCTCTCAACTTTTTAGCACATGCTATGTGGGTGAAATGATGATACCATGCGAAGTTTCAACCATTTCAGAGTTCATTTGTGGTGCTTTTTAATTTCAGGGTCATTTATCTCAAAACAATTCATTAAATGCATGAAAAATAGCAAATGAAGTTAGATAGGGTTGAAATTTTTGGATGTGGCTTCTAATGGTTCATATTGAATGCACAAAATGTCTGGAGTTGAAATAAGTTAAAAAAATTGAAATCCTTTTGTAACAGACGAGTTTTCGGCTGAAACCCTGATACTTCGAAAGAGATTGTCCATTTTGTACACGAAGTGCATCCAGTTTTTGCCGTAACCCTCTCAAATTTTTAGCATATGCTATGTGGGTGAAATGATGATACCATGCCAAGTTTCAGCCATTTCAGAGTTCATGTGTGGTGCTTTTTAATTTCAGGGTCATTTAGCTCAAAACAATTCATTAAATGCATGAAAACTAGCAAATGAAGTTAGATAGGGTTGAAATTTTAGGATGTGGCTTCTAATGGTTCATATTGAATGCACAAAAAGTCTGGAGTTGAAATAAGTTAAAAAAATTGAAATCCTTTTGTAACAGACGATTTTTCGTCCGAAACACTGATACTTCGAAAGAGATTGTCCATTTTGTACACGAAGTGCATCCAGTTTTTGCCGTAACCCTCTCAAATTTTTAGCATATGCTATGTGGGTGAAATGATGATACCATGCCAAGTTTCAACCATTTCAGAGTTCATTTGTGGTGCTTTTTAATTTCAGGGTCATTTAGCTCAAAACAATTCATTAAATGCATGAAAAATAGCAAATGAAGTTAGATAGGGTTGAAATTTTAGGATGTGGCTTCTAATGGTTCATATTGAATGCACAAAATGTCTGGAGTTGAAATAAGTTAAAAATTTTGAAATCCTTTTGTAACAGACGAGTTTTCGGCTGAAACCCTGATACTTCGAAAGAGATTGTCCATTTTGTACACGAAGTGCATCCAGTTTTTGCCGTAACCCTCTCAACTTTTTAGCACATGCTATGTGGGTGAAATGATGACACCATGCGAAGTTTCAACCATTTCAGAGTTCATTTGTGGTGCTTTTTAATTTCAGGGTCATTTATCTCAAAACAATTCATTAAATGCATGAAAAATAGCAAATGAAGTTAGATAGGGTTGAAATTTTTGGATGTGGCTTCTAATGGTTCATATTGAATGCACAAAAAGTCTGGAGTTGAAATAAGTTAAAAAAATTGAAATCCTTTTGTAACAAACGAGTTTTCGTCCGAAACCCTGATACTTCGAAAGAGATTGTCCAATTTGTACACGAAGTGCATCCAGTTTTTGCCGTAACCCTCTCAAATTTTTAGCATATGCTATGTGGGTGAAATGATGATACCATGCCAAGTTTCAACCATTTCAGAGTTCATTTGTGGTGCTTTTTAATTTCATGGTCATTTAGCTCAAAACAATTCATTAAATGCATCAAAAATAGCAAATGAAGTTAGATAGGGTTGAAATTTAGGATGTGGCTTCTAATGGTTCATATTGAATGCACAAAAAGTCTGGAGTTGAAATAAGTTAAAAAAAATTGAAATCCTTTTTTAACAGACGAGTTTTCGTCCGAAACCGTGATACTTCGAAAGAGATTGTCCATTTTGTACACGAAGTGCATCCAGTTTTTGCCGTAACCCTCTCAACTTTTTAGCATATGCTATGTGGGTGAAATGATCATACCATGCCAAGTTTCAACCATTTCAGAGTTCATTTGTGGTGCTTTTTAATTTCATGGTCATTTAGCTCAAAACAATTCATTAAATGCATCAAAAATAGCAAATGAAGTTAGATAGGGTTGAAATTTTAGGATGTGGCTTCTAATGGTTCATATTGAATGCACAAAAAGTCTGGAGTTGAAATAAGTTAAAAAAAATTGAAATCCTTTTTTAACAGACGAGTTTTCGTCCGAAACCCTGATACTTCGAAAGAGATTGTCCATTTTGTACACGAAGTGCATCCAGTTTTTGCCGTAACCCTCTCAACTTTTTAGCACATGCTATGTGGGTGAAATGATGATACCATGCCAAGTTTCAACCATTTCAGAGTTCATTTGTGGTGCTTTTAAATTTCAGGGTCATTTAGCTCAAAACAATTCATTAAATGCATGAAAAATAGCAAATGAAGTTAGATAGGGTTGAAATTTTAGGATGTGGCTTCTAATGGTTCATATTGAATGCACAAAAAGTCTGGAGTTGAAATAAGTTAAAAAAATTGAAATCCTTTTGTAACAGACGAGTTTTCGTCCGAAACACTGATACTTCGAAAGAGATTGTCCATTTTGTACACGAAGTGCATCCAGTTTTTGCCGTAACCCTCTCAAATTTTTAGCATATGCTATGTGGGTGAAATGATGATACCATGCCAAGTTTCAGCCATTTCAGAGTTCATTTGTGGTGCTTTTTAATTTCATGGTCATTTAGGTCAAAACAATTCATTAAATGCATCAAAAATAGCAAATGAAGTTAGATAGGGTTGAAATTTTAGGATGTGGCTTCTAATGGTTCATATTGAATGCACAAAAAGTCTGGAGTTGAAATAAGTTAAAAAAAATTGAAATCCTTTTTTAACAGACGAGTTTTCGTCCGAAACCCTGATACTTCGAAAGAGATTGTCCATTTTGTACACGAAGTGCATCCAGTTTTTGCCGTAACCCTCTCAACTTTTTAGCACATGCTATGTGGGTGAAATGATGATACCATGCGAAGTTTCAACCATTTCAGAGTTCATTTGTGGTGCTTTTTAATTTCAGGGTCATTTATCTCAAAACAATTCATTAAATGCATGAAAAATAGCAAATGAAGTTAGATAGGGTTGAAATTTTTGGATGTGGCTTCTAATGGTTCATATTGAATGCACAAAATGTCTGGAGTTGAAATAAGTTAAAAAATTTGAAATCCTTTTGT
This sequence comes from Elymus sibiricus, assembly GCA_039707655.1. NCBI lineage: Eukaryota > Viridiplantae > Streptophyta > Magnoliopsida > Poales > Poaceae > Elymus > Elymus sibiricus. Next base: position 377,180,693 of record CM077663.1, on the reverse strand, counting down.
AACAGACGAGTTTTCGGCTGAAACCCTGATACTTCGAAAGAGATTGTCCATTTTGTACACGAAGTGCATCCAGTTTTTGCCGTAACCCTCTCAAATTTTTAGCATATGCTATATGGGTGAAATGATGATACCATGCCAAGTTTCAGCCATTTCAGAGTTCATGTGTGGTGCTTTTTAATTTCAGGGTCATTTAGCTCAAAACAATTCATTAAATGCATGAAAAATAGCAAATGAAGTTAGATAGGGTTGAAATTTTAGGATGTGGCTTCTAATGGTTCATATTGAATGCACAAAAAGTCTGGAGTTGAAATAAGTTAAAAAAATTGAAATCCTTTTGTAACAGACGAGTTTTCGTCCGAAACACTGATACTTCGAAAGAGATTGTCCATTTTCTACACGAAGTGCATCCAGTTTTTGCCGTAACCCTCTCAAATTTTTAGCATATGCTATGTGGGTGAAATGATGATACCATGCCAAGTTTCAACCATTTCAGAGTTCATTTGTGGTGCTTTTTAATTTCATGGTCATTTAGCTCAAAACAATTCATTAAATGCATCAAAAATAGCAAATGAAGTTAGATAGGGTTGAAATTTTAGGATGTGGCTTCTAATGGTCAATATTGAATGCACAAAAAGTCTGGAGTTGAAATAAGTTAAAAAAAATTGAAATCCTTTTTTAACAGACGAGTTTTCGTCCGCAACCCTGATACTTCGAAAGAGATTGTCCATTTTGTACACGAAGTGCATCCAGTTTTTGCCGTAACCCTCTCAACTTTTTAGCACATGCTATGTGGGTGAAATGATGATACCATGCCAAGTTTCAACCATTTCAGAGTTCATTTGTGGTGCTTTTTAATTTCAGGGTCATTTAGCTCAAAACAATTCATTAAATGCATGAAAAATAGCAAATGAAGTTAGATAGGGTTGAAAATTTTGGATGTGGCTTCTAATGGTTCATATTGAATGCACAAAATGTCTGGAGTTGAAATAAGTTAAAAAATTTGAAATCCTTTTGTAACAGACGAGTTTTCGGCTGAAACCCTGATACTTCGAAAGAGATTGTCCATTTTGTACACGAAGTGCATCCAGTTTTTGCCGTAACCCTCTCAAATTTTTAGCATATGCTATGTGGGTGAAATGATGATACCATGCCAAGTTTCATCCATTTCAGAGTTCATGTGTGGTGGTTTTTAATTTCAGGGTCATTTAGCTCAAAACAATTCATTAAATGCATGAAAAATAGCAAATGAAGTTAGATAGGGTTGAAATTTTAGGATGTGGCTTCTAATGGTTCATATTGAATGCACAAAAAGTCTGGAGTTGAAATAAGTTAAAAAAATTGAAATCCTTTTGTAACAGACGAGTTTTCGTCCGAAACACTGATACTTCGAAAGAGATTGTCCATTTTGTACACGAAGTGCATCCAGTTTTTGCCGTAACCCTCTCAAATTTTTAGCATATGCTATGTGGGTGAAATGATGATACCATGCCAATTTCAACCATTTCAGAGTTCATTTGTGGTGCTTTTTAATTTCATGGTCATTTAGCTCAAAACAATTCATTAAATGCATCAAAAATAGCAAATGAAGTTAGATAGGGTTGAAATTTTAGGATGTGGCTTCTAATGGTTCATATTGAATGCACAAAAAGTCTGGAGTTGAAATAAGTTAAAAAAAATTGAAATCCTTTTTTAACAGACGAGTTTTCGTCCGAAACCCTGATACTTCGAAAGAGATTGTCCATTTTGTACACGAAGTGCATCCAGTTTTTGCCGTAACCCTCTCAACTTTTTAGCACATGCTATGTGGGTGAAATGATGATACCATGCGAAGTTTCAACCATTTCAGAGTTCATTTTAGGTGCTTTTTAATTTCAGGGTCATTTATCTCAAAACAATTCATTAAATGCATGAAAAATAGCAAATGAAGTTAGATAGGGTTGAAATTTTTGGATGTGGCTTCTAATGGTTCATATTGAATGCACAAAATGTCTGGAGTTGAAATAAGTTAAAAAATTTGAAATCCTTTTGTAACAGACGAGTTTTCGGCTGAAACCCTGATACTTCGAAAGAGATTGTCCATTTTGTACACGAAGTGCATCCAGTTTTTGCCGTAACCCTCTCAAATTTTTAGCATATGCTATCTGGGTGAAATGATGATACCATGCCAAGTTTCAGCCATTTCAGAGTTCATGTGTGGTGCTTTTTAATTTCAGGGTCATTTAGCTCAAAACAATTCATTAAATGCATGAAAAATAGCAAATGAAGTTAGATAGGGTTGAAATTTTAGGATGTGGCTTCTAATGGTTCATATTGAATGCACAAAAAGTCTGGAGTTGAAATAAGTTAAAAAAATTGAAATCCTTTTGTAACAGACGAGTTTTCGTCCGAAACAGTGATACTTCGAAAGAGATTGTCCATTTTCTACACGAAGTGCATCCAGTTTTTGCCGTAACCCTCTCAAATTTTTAGCATATGCTATGTGGGTGAAATGATGATACCATGCCAAGTTTCAACCATTTCAGAGTTCATTTGTGGTGCTTTTTAATTTCATGGTCATTTAGCTCAAAACAATTCATTAAATGCATCAAAAATAGCAAATGAAGTTAGATAGGGTTGAAATTTTAGGATGTGGCTTCTAATGGTCAATATTGAATGCACAAAAAGTCTGGAGTTGAAATAAGTTAAAAAAAATTGAAATCCTTTTTTAACAGACGAGTTTTCGTCCGCAACCCTGATACTTCGAAAGAGATTGTCCATTTTGTACACGAAGTGCATCCAGTTTTTGCCGTAACCCTCTCAACTTTTTAGCACATGCTATGTGGGTGAAATGATGATACCATGCCAAGTTTCAACCATTTCAGAGTTCATTTGTGGTGCTTTTTAATTTCAGGGTCATTTAGCTCAAAACAATTCATTAAATGCATGAAAAATAGCAAATGAAGTTAGATAGGGTTGAAATTTTTGGATGTGGCTTCTAATGGTTCATATTGAATGCACAAAATGTCTGGAGTTGAAATAAGTTAAAAAATTTGAAATCCTTTTGTAACAGACGAGTTTTCGGCTGAAACCCTGATACTTCGAAAGAGATTGTCCATTTTGTACACGAAGTGCATCCAGTTTTTGCCGTAACCCTCTCAAATTTTTAGCATATGCTATGTGGGTGAAATGATGATACCATGCCAAGTTTCATCCATTTCAGAGTTCATGTGTGGTGCTTTTTAATTTCAGGGTCATTTAGCTCAAAACAATTCATTAAATGCATGAAAAATAGCAAATGAAGTTAGATAGGGTTGAAATTTTAGGATGTGGCTTCTAATGGTTCATATTGAATGCACAAAAAGTCTGGAGTTGAAATAAGTTAAAAAAATTGAAATCCTTTTGTAACAGACGAGTTTTCGTCCGAAACACTGATACTTCGAAAGAGATTGTCCATTTTGTACACGAAGTGCATCCAGTTTTTGCCGTAACCCTCTCAAATTTTTAGCATATGCTATGTGGGTGAAATGATGATACCATGCCAATTTCAACCATTTCAGAGTTCATTTGTGGTGCTTTTTAATTTCATGGTCATTTAGCTCAAAACAATTCATTAAATGCATCAAAAATAGCAAATGAAGTTAGATAGGGTTGAAATTTTAGGATGTGGCTTCTAATGGTTCATATTGAATGCACAAAAAGTCTGGAGTTGAAATAAGTTAAAAAAAATTGAAATCCTTTTTTAACAGACGAGTTTTCGTCCGAAACCCTGATACTTCGAAAGAGATTGTCCATTTTGTACACGAAGTGCATCCAGTTTTTGCCGTAACCCTCTCAACTTTTTAGCACATGCTATGTGGGTGAAATGATGATACCATGCCAAGTTTCAACCATTTCAGAGTTCATTTGTGGTGCTTTTTAATTTCAGGGTCATTTAGCTCAAAACAATTCATTAAATGCATGAAAAATAGCAAATGAAGTTAGATAGGGTTGAAATTTTTGGATGTGGCTTCTAATGGTTCATATTGAATGCACAAAATGTCTGGAGTTGAAATAAGTTAAAAAATTTGAAATCCTTTTGTAACAGACGAGTTTTCGGCTGAAACCCTGATACTTCGAAAGAGATTGTCCATTTTGTACACGAAGTGCATCCAGTTTTTGCCGTAACCCTCTCAAATTTTTAGCATATGCTATGTGGGTGAAATGATGATACCATGCCAAGTTTCATCCATTTCAGAGTTCATGTGTGGTGCTTTTTAATTTCAGGGTCATTTAGCTCAAAACAATTCATTAAATGCATGAAAAATAGCAAATGAAGTTAGATAGGGTTGAAATTTTAGGATGTGGCTTCTAATGGTTCATATTGAATGCACAAAAAGTCTGGAGTTGAAATAAGTTAAAAAAATTGAAATCCTTTTGTAACAGACGAGTTTTCGTCCGAAACACTGATACTTCGAAAGAGATTGTCCATTTTGTACACGAAGTGCATCCAGTTTTTGCCGTAACCCTCTCAAATTTTTAGCATATGCTATGTGGGTGAAATGATGATACCATGCCAAGTTTCAACCATTTCAGAGTTCATTTGTGGTGCTTTTTAATTTCGTGGTCATTTAGCTCAAAACAATTCATTAAATGCATCAAAAATAGCAAATGAAGTTAGATAGGGTTGAAATTTTAGGATGTGGCTTCTAATGGTTCATATTGAATGCACAAAAAGTCTGGAGTTGAAATAAGTTAAAAAAAATTGAAATCCTTTTTTAACAGACGAGTTTTCGTCCGAAACCCTGATACTTCGAAAGAGATTGTCCATTTTGTACACGAAGTGCATCCAGTTTTTGCCGTAACCCTCTCAACTTTTTAGCACATGCTATGTGGGTGAAATGATGATACCATGCCAAGTTTCAACCATTTCAGAGTTCATTTGTGGTGCTTTTTAATTTCAGGGTCATTTAGCTCAAAACAATTCATTAAATGCATGAAAAATAGCAAATGAAGTTAGATAGGGTTGAAATTTTTGGATGTGGCTTCTAATGGTTCATATTGAATGCACAAAATGTCTGGAGTTGAAATAAGTTAAAAAATTTGAAATCCTTTTGTAACAGACGAGTTTTCGGCTGAAACCCTGATACTTCGAAAGAGATTGTCCATTTTGTACACGAAGTGCATCCAGTTTTTGCCGTAACCCTCTCAAATTTTTAGCATATGCTATGTGGGTGAAATGATGATACCATGCCAAGTTTCATCCATTTCAGAGTTCATGTGTGGTGCTTTTTAATTTCAGGGTCATTTAGCTCAAAACAATTCATTAAATGCATGAAAAATAGCAAATGAAGTTAGATAGGGTTGAAATTTTAGGATGTGGCTTCTAATGGTTCATATTGAATGCACAAAAAGTCTGGAGTTGAAATAAGTTAAAAAAATTGAAATCCTTTTGTAACAGACGAGTTTTCGTCCGAAACACTGATACTTCGAAAGAGATTGTCCATTTTGTACACGAAGTGCATCCAGTTTTTGCCGTAACCCTCTCAAATTTTTAGCATATGCTATGTGGGTGAAATGATGATACCATGCCAAATTCAACCATTTCAGAGTTCATTTGTGGTGCTTTTTAATTTCATGGTCATTTAGCTCAAAACAATTCATTAAATGCATCAAAAATAGCAAATGAAGTTAGATAGGGTTGAAATTTTTGGATGTGGCTTCTAATGGTTCATATTGAATGCACAAAATGTCTGGAGTTGAAATAAGTTAAAAAATTTGAAATCCTTTTGTAACAGACGAGTTTTCGGCTGAAACCCTGATACTTCGAAAGAGATTGTCCATTTTGTACACGAAGTGCATCCAGTTTTTGCCGTAACCCTCTCAAATTTTTAGCATATGCTATGTGGGTGAAATGATGATACCATGCCAAGTTTCATCCATTTCAGAGTTCATGTGTGGTGCTTTTTAATTTCAGGGTCATTTAGCTCAAAACAATTCATTAAATGCATGAAAAATAGCAAATGAAGTTAGATAGGGTTGAAATTTTAGGATGTGGCTTCTAATGGTTCATATTGAATGCACAAAAAGTCTGGAGTTGAAATAAGTTAAAAAAATTGAAATCCTTTTGTAACAGACGAGTTTTCGTCCGAAACACTGATACTTCGAAAGAGATTGTCCATTTTGTACACGAAGTGCATCCAGTTTTTGCCGTAACCCTCTCAAATTTTTAGCATATGCTATGTGGGTGAAATGATGATACCATGCCAATTTCAACCATTTCAGAGTTCATTTGTGGTGCTTTTTAATTTCATGGTCATTTAGCTCAAAACAATTCATTAAATGCATCAAAAATAGCAAATGAAGTTAGATAGGGTTGAAATTTTAGGATGTGGCTTCTAATGGTTCATATTGAATGCACAAAAAGTCTGGAGTTGAAATAAGTTAAAAAAAATTGAAATCCTTTTTTAACAGACGAGTTTTCGTCCGAAACCCTGATACTTCGAAAGAGATTGTCCATTTTGTACACGAAGTGCATCCAGTTTTTGCCGTAACCCTCTCAACTTTTTAGCACATGCTATGTGGGTGAAATGATGATACCATGCCAAGTTTCAACCATTTCAGAGTTCATTTGTGGTGCTTTTTAATTTCAGGGTCATTTAGCTCAAAACAATTCATTAAATGCATGAAAAATAGCAAATGAAGTTAGATAGGGTTGAAATTTTTGGATGTGGCTTCTAATGGTTCATATTGAATGCACAAAATGTCTGGAGTTGAAATAAGTTAAAAAATTTGAAATCCTTTTGTAACAGACGAGTTTTCGGCTGAAACCCTGATACTTCGAAAGAGATTGTCCATTTTGTACACGAAGTGCATCCAGTTTTTGCCGTAACCCTCTCAAATTTTTAGCATATGCTATGTGGGTGAAATGATGATACCATGCCAAGTTTCATCCATTTCAGAGTTCATGTGTGGTGCTTTTTAATTTCAGGGTCATTTAGCTCAAAACAATTCATTAAATGCATGAAAAATAGCAAATGAAGTTAGATAGGGTTGAAATTTTAGGATGTGGCTTCTAATGGTTCATATTGAATGCACAAAAAGTCTGGAGTTGAAATAAGTTAAAAAAATTGAAATCCTTTTGTAACAGACGAGTTTTCGTCCGAAACACTGATACTTCGAAAGAGATTGTCCATTTTGTACACGAAGTGCATCCAGTTTTTGCCGTAACCCTCTCAAATTTTTAGCATATGCTATGTGGGTGAAATGATGATACCATGCCAAGTTTCAACCATTTCAGAGTTCATTTGTGGTGCTTTTTAATTTCGTGGTCATTTAGCTCAAAACAATTCATTAAATGCATCAAAAATAGCAAATGAAGTTAGATAGGGTTGAAATTTTAGGATGTGGCTTCTAATGGTTCATATTGAATGCACAAAAAGTCTGGAGTTGAAATAAGTTAAAAAAAATTGAAATCCTTTTTTAACAGACGAGTTTTCGTCCGAAACCCTGATACTTCGAAAGAGATTGTCCATTTTGTACACGAAGTGCATCCAGTTTTTGCCGTAACCCTCTCAACTTTTTAGCACATGCTATGTGGGTGAAATGATGATACCATGCCAAGTTTCAACCATTTCAGAGTTCATTTGTGGTGCTTTTTAATTTCAGGGTCATTTAGCTCAAAACAATTCATTAAATGCATGAAAAATAGCAAATGAAGTTACATAAGGTCGAAATTTTTGGATGTGGCTTCTAATGGTTCATATTGAATGCACAAAATGTCTGGAGTTGAAATAAGTTAAAAAATTTGAAATCCTTTTGTAACAGACGAGTTTTCGGCTGAAACCCTGATACTTCGAAAGAGATTGTCCATTTTGTACACGAAGTGCATCCAGTTTTTGCCGTAACCCTCTCAAATTTTTAGCATATGCTATGTGGGTGAAATGATGATACCATGCCAAGTTTCAGCCATTTCAGAGTTCATGTGTGGTGCTTTTTAATTTCAGGGTCATTTAGCTCAAAACAATTCATTAAATGCATGAAAAATAGCAAATGAAGTTAGATAGGGTTGAAATTTTAGGATGTGGCTTCTAATGGTTCATATTGAATGCACAAGAAGTCTGGAGTTGAAATAAGTTAAAAAAATTGAAATCCTTTTGTAACAGACGAGTTTTCGTCCGAAACACAGATACTTCGAAAGAGATTGTCCATTTTGTACACGAAGTGCATCCAGTTTTTGCCGTAACCCTCTCAACTTTTTAGCACATGCTATGTGGGTGAAATGATGATACCATGCCAAGTTTCAACCATTTCAGAGTTCATTTGTGGTGCTTTTTAATTTCAGGCATGATTTAGCTCAAAACAATTCATTAAATGCATGAAAAATAGCAAATGAAGTTAGATAGGGTTGAAATTTTTGGATGTGGCTTCTAATGGTTCATATTGAATGCACAAAATGTCTGGAGTTGAAATAAGTTAAAAATTTTGAAATGCTTTTGTAACAGACGAGTTTTCGGCTGAAACCCTGATACTTCGAAAGAGATTGTCCATTTTGTACACGAAGTGCATCCAGTTTTTGCCATAACCCTCTCAAATTTTTAGCATATGCTATGTGGGTGAAATGATGATACCATGCCAAGTTTCAGCCATTTCAGAGTTCATGTGTGGTGCTTTTTAATTTCAGGGTCATTTAGCTCAAAACAATTCATTAAATGCATGAAAAATAGCAAATGAAGTTAGATAGGGTTGAAATTTTAGGATGTGGCTTCTAATGGTTCATATTGAATGCACAAGAAGTCTGGAGTTGAAATAAGTTAAAAAAATTGAAATCCTTTTGTAACAGACGAGTTTTCGTCCGAAACACAGATACTTCGAAAGAGATTGTCCATTTTGTACACGAAGTGCATCCAGTTTTTGCCGTAACCCTCTCAACTTTTTAGCACATGCTATGTGGGTGAAATGATGATACCATGCCAAGTTTCAACCATTTCAGAGTTCATTTGTGGTGCTTTTTAATTTCACGGTCATTTAGCTCAAAACAATTCATTAAATGCATGAAAAATAGCAAATGAAGTTAGATAGGGTTGAAATTTTAGGATGTGGCTTCTAATGGTTCATATTGAATGCACAAAAAGTCTGGAGTTGAAATAAGTTAAAAAAATTGAAATCCTTTTGTAACAGACGAGTTTTCGTCCGAAACACTGATACTTCGAAAGAGATTGTCCATTTTGTACACGAAGTGCATCCAGTTTTTGCCGTAACCCTCTCAAATTTTTAGCATATGCTATGTGGGTGAAATGATGATACCATGCCAAGTTTCAACCATTTCAGAGTTCATTTGTGGTGCTTTTTAATTTCGTGGTCATTTAGCTCAAAACAATTCATTAAATGCATCAAAAATAGCAAATGAAGTTAGATAGGGTTGAAATTTTAGGATGTGGCTTCTAATGGTTCATATTGAATGCACAAAAAGTCTGGAGTTGAAATAAGTTAAAAAAAATTGAAATCCTTTTTTAACAGACGAGTTTTCGTCCGAAACCCTGATACTTCGAAAGAGATTGTCCATTTTGTACACGAAGTGCATCCAGTTTTTGCCGTAACCCTCTCAACTTTTTAGCACATGCTATGTGGGTGAAATGATGATACCATGCCAAGTTTCAACCATTTCAGAGTTCATTTGTGGTGCTTTTTAATTTCAGGGTCATTTAGCTCAAAACAATTCATTAAATGCATCAAAAATAGCAAATGAAGTTAGATAGGGTTGAAATTTTAGGATGTGGCTTCTAATGGTTCATATTGAATGCACAAAAAGTCTGGAGTTGAAATAAGTTAAAAAAATTGAAATCCTTTTGTAACAGACGAGTTTTCGTCCGAAACACTGATACTTCGAAAGAGATTGTCCATTTTGTACACGAAGTGCATCCAGTTTTTGCCGTAACCCTCTCAACTTTTTAGCATATGCTATGTGGGTGAAATGATGATACCATGCCAAGTTTCAACCATTTCAGAGTTCATTTGTGGTGCTTTTTAATTTCGTGGTCATTTAGCTCAAAACAATTCATTAAATGCATCAAAAATAGCAAATGAAGTTAGATAGGGTTGAAATTTTAGGATGTGGCTTCTAATGGTTCATATTGAATGCACAAAAAGTCTGGAGTTGAAATAAGTTAAAAAAAATTGAAATCCTTTTTTAACAGACGAGTTTTCGTCCGAAACCCTGATACTTCGAAAGAGATTGTCCATTTTGTACACGAAGTGCATCCAGTTTTTGCCGTAACCCTCTCAACTTTTTAGCACATGCTATGTGGGTGAAATGATGATACCATGCCAAGTTTCAACCATTTCAGAGTTCATTTGTGGTGCTTTTTAATTTCAGGGTCATTTAGCTCAAAACAATTCATTAAATGCATGAAAAATAGCAAATGAAGTTAGATAGGGTTGAAATTTTTGGATGTGGCTTCTAATGGTTCATATTGAATGCACAAAATGTCTGGAGTTGAAATAAGTTAAAAATTTTGAAATGCTTTTGTAACAGACGAGTTTTCGGCTGAAACCCTGATACTTCGAAAGAGATTGTCCATTTTGTACACGAAGTGCATCCAGTTTTTGCCATAACCCTCTCAAATTTTTAGCATATGCTATGTGGGTGAAATGATGATACCATGCCAAGTTTCAGCCATTTCAGAGTTCATGTGTGGTGCTTTTTAATTTCAGGGTCATTTAGCTCAAAACAATTCATTAAATGCATGAAAAATAGCAAATGAAGTTAGATAGGGTTGAAATTTTAGGATGTGGCTTCTAATGGTTCATATTGAATGCACAAGAAGTCTGGAGTTGAAATAAGTTAAAAAAATTGAAATCCTTTTGTAACAGACGAGTTTTCGTCCGAAACACAGATACTTCGAAAGAGATTGTCCATTTTGTACACGAAGTGCATCCAGTTTTTGCCGTAACCCTCTCAACTTTTTAGCACATGCTATGTGGGTGAAATGATGATACCATGCCAAGTTTCAACCATTTCAGAGTTCATTTGTGGTGCTTTTTAATTTCACGGTCAATTAGCTCAAAACAATTCATTAAATGCATGAAAAATAGCAAATGAAGTTAGATAGGGTTGAAATTTTAGGATGTGGCTTCTAATGGTTCATATTGAATGCACAAAAAGTCTGGAGTTGAAATAAGTTAAAAAAATTGAAATCCTTTTGTAACAGACGAGTTTTCGTCCGAAACACTGATACTTCGAAAGAGATTGTCCATTTTGTACACGAAGTGCATCCAGTTTTTGCCGTAACCCTCTCAAATTTTTAGCATATGCTATGTGGGTGAAATGATGATACCATGCCAAGTTTCAACCATTTCAGAGTTCATTTGTGGTGCTTTTTAATTTCGTGGTCATTTAGCTCAAAACAATTCATTAAATGCATCAAAAATAGCAAATGAAGTTAGATAGGGTTGAAATTTTAGGATGTGGCTTCTAATGGTTCATATTGAATGCACAAAAAGTCTGGAGTTGAAATAAGTTAAAAAAAATTGAAATCCTTTTTTAACAGACGAGTTTTCGTCCGAAACCCTGATACTTCGAAAGAGATTGTCCATTTTGTACACGAAGTGCATCCAGTTTTTGCCGTAACCCTCTCAACTTTTTAGCACATGCTATGTGGGTGAAATGATGATACCATGCCAAGTTTCAACCATTTCAGAGTTCATTTGTGGTGCTTTTTAATTTCAGGGTCATTTAGCTCAAAACAATTCATTAAATGCATGAAAAATAGCAAATGAAGTTAGATAGGGTTGAAATTTTTGGATGTGGCTTCTAATGGTTCATATTGAATGCACAAAATGTCTGGAGTTGAAATAAGTTAAAAAATTTGAAATCCTTTTGTAACAGACGAGTTTTCGGCTGAAACCCTGATACTTCGAAAGAGATTGTCCATTTTGTACACGAAGTGCATCCAGTTTTTGCCGTAACCCTCTCAAATTTTTAGCATATGCTATGTGGGTGAAATGATGATACCATGCCAAGTTTCATCCATTTCAGAGTTCATGTGTGGTGCTTTTTAATTTCAGGGTCATTTAGCTCAAAACAATTCATTAAATGCATGAAAAATAGCAAATGAAGTTAGATAGGGTTGAAATTTTAGGATGTGGCTTCTAATGGTTCATATTGAATGCACAAAAAGTCTGGAGTTGAAATAAGTTAAAAAAATTGAAATCCTTTTGTAACAGACGAGTTTTCGTCCGAAACACTGATACTTCGAAAGAGATTGTCCATTTTGTACACGAAGTGCATCCAGTTTTTGCCGTAACCCTCTCAAATTTTTAGCATATGCTATGTGGGTGAAATGATGATACCATGCCAAGTTTCAACCATTTCAGAGTTCATTTGTGGTGCTTTTTAATTTCGTGGTCATTTAGCTCAAAACAATTCATTAAATGCATCAAAAATAGCAAATGAAGTTAGATAGGGTTGAAATTTTAGGATGTGGCTTCTAATGGTTCATATTGAATGCACAAAAAGTCTGGAGTTGAAATAAGTTAAAAAAAATTGAAATCCTTTTTTAACAGACGAGTTTTCGTCCGAAACCCTGATACTTCGAAAGAGATTGTCCATTTTGTACACGAAGTGCATCCAGTTTTTGCCGTAACCCTCTCAACTTTTTAGCACATGCTATGTGGGTGAAATGATGATACCATGCCAAGTTTCAACCATTTCAGAGTTCATTTGTGGTGCTTTTTAATTTCAGGGTCATTTAGCTCAAAACAATTCATTAAATGCATGAAAAATAGCAAATGAAGTTAGATAGGGTTGAAATTTTTGGATGTGGCTTCTAATGGTTCATATTGAATGCACAAAATGTCTGGAGTTGAAATAAGTTAAAAAATTTGAAATCCTTTTGTAACAGACGAGTTTTCGGCTGAAACCCTGATACTTCGAAAGAGATTGTCCATTTTGTACACGAAGTGCATCCAGTTTTTGCCGTAACCCTCTCAAATTTTTAGCATATGCTATGTGGGTGAAATGATGATACCATGCCAAGTTTCATCCATTTCAGAGTTCATGTGTGGTGCTTTTTAATTTCAGGGTCATTTAGCTCAAAACAATTCATTAAATGCATGAAAAATAGCAAATGAAGTTAGATAGGGTTGAAATTTTAGGATGTGGCTTCTAATGGTTCATATTGAATGCACAAAAAGTCTGGAGTTGAAATAAGTTAAAAAAATTGAAATCCTTTTGTAACAGACGAGTTTTCGTCCGAAACACTGATACTTCGAAAGAGATTGTCCATTTTGTACACGAAGTGCATCCAGTTTTTGCCGTAACCCTCTCAAATTTTTAGCATATGCTATGTGGGTGAAATGATGATACCATGCCAAGTTTCAACCATTTCAGAGTTCATTTGTGGTGCTTTTTAATTTCGTGGTCATTTAGCTCAAAACAATTCATTAAATGCATCAAAAATAGCAAATGAAGTTAGATAGGGTTGAAATTTTAGGATGTAGCTTCTAATGGTTCATATTGAATGCACAAAAAGTCTGGAGTTGAAATAAGTTAAAAAAAATTGAAATCCTTTTTTAACAGACGAGTTTTCGTCCGAAACCCTGATACTTCGAAAGAGATTGTCCATTTTGTACACGAAGTGCATCCAGTTTTTGCCGTAACCCTCTCAACTTTTTAGCACATGCTATGTGGGTGAAATGATGATACCATGCCAAGTTTCAACCATTTCAGAGTTCATTTGTGGTGCTTTTTAATTTCAGGGTCATTTAGCTCAAAACAATTCATTAAATGCATGAAAAATAGCAAATGAAGTTAGATAAGGTCGAAATTTTTGGATGTGGCTTCTAATGGTTCATATTGAATGCACAAAATGTCTGGAGTTGAAATAAGTTAAAAAATTTGAAATCCTTTTGTAACAGACGAGTTTTCGGCTGAAACCCTGATACTTCGAAAGAGATTGTCCATTTTGTACACGAAGTGCATCCAGTTTTTGCCGTAACCCTCTCAAATTTTTAGCATATGCTATGTGGGTGAAATGATGATACCATGCCAAGTTTCAGCCATTTCAGAGTTCATGTGTGGTGCTTTTTAATTTCAGGGTCATTTAGCTCAAAACAATTCATTAAATGCATGAAAAATAGCAAATGAAGTTAGATAGGGTTGAAATTTTAGGATGTGGCTTCTAATGGTTCATATTGAATGCACAAGAAGTCTGGAGTTGAAATAAGTTAAAAAAATTGAAATCCTTTTGTAACAGACGAGTTTTCGTCCGAAACACAGATACTTCGAAAGAGATTGTCCATTTTGTACACGAAGTGCATCCAGTTTTTGCCGTAACCCTCTCAACTTTTTAGCACATGCTATGTGGGTGAAATGATGATACCATGCCAAGTTTCAACCATTTCAGAGTTCATTTGTGGTGCTTTTTAATTTCAGGCATGATTTAGCTCAAAACAATTCATTAAATGCATGAAAAATAGCAAATGAAGTTAGATAGGGTTGAAATTTTTGGATGTGGCTTCTAATGGTTCATATTGAATGCACAAAATGTCTGGAGTTGAAATAAGTTAAAAATTTTGAAATGCTTTTGTAACAGACGAGTTTTCGGCTGAAACCCTGATACTTCGAAAGAGATTGTCCATTTTGTACACGAAGTGCATCCAGTTTTTGCCATAACCCTCTCAAATTTTTAGCATATGCTATGTGGGTGAAATGATGATACCATGCCAAGTTTCAGCCATTTCAGAGTTCATGTGTGGTGCTTTTTAATTTCAGGGTCATTTAGCTCAAAACAATTCATTAAATGCATGAAAAATAGGAAATGAAGTTAGATAGGGTTGAAATTTTAGGATGTGGCTTCTAATGGTTCATATTGAATGCACAAGAAGTCTGGAGTTGAAATAAGTTAAAAAAATTGAAATCCTTTTGTAACAGACGAGTTTTCGTCCGAAACACAGATACTTCGAAAGAGATTGTCCATTTTGTACACGAAGTGCATCCAGTTTTTGCCGTAACCCTGTCAACTTTTTAGCACATGCTATGTGGGTGAAATGATGATACCATGCCAAGTTTCAACCATTTCAGAGTTCATTTGTGGTGCTTTTTAATTTCACGGTCATTTAGCTCAAAACAATTCATTAAATGCATCAAAAATAGCAAATGAAGTTAGATAGGGTTGAAATTTTAGGATGTGGCTTCTAATGGTTCATATTGAATGCACAAAAAGTCTGGAGTTGAAATAAGTTAAAAAAATTGAAATCCTTTTGTAACAGACGAGTTTTCGTCCGAAACACTGATACTTCGAAAGAGATTGTCCATTTTGTACACGAAGTGCATCCAGTTTTTGCCGTAACCCTCTCAAATTTTTAGCATATGCTATGTGGGTGAAATGATGATACCATGCCAAGTTTCAACCATTTCAGAGTTCATTTGTGGTGCTTTTTAATTTCATGGTCATTTAGCTCAAAACAATTCATTAAATGCATCAAAAATAGCAAATGAAGTTAGATAGGGTTGAAATTTTAGGATGTGGCTTCTAATGGTCAATATTGAATGCACAAAAAGTCTGGAGTTGAAATAAGTTAAAAAAAATTGAAATCCTTTTTTAACAGACGAGTTTTCGTCCGCAACCCTGATACTTCGAAAGAGATTGTCCATTTTGTACACGAGGTGCATCCAGTTTTTGCCGTAACCCTCTCAACTTTTTAGCACATGCTATGTGGGTGAAATGATGATACCATGCCAAGTTTCAACCATTTCAGAGTTCATTTGTGGTGCTTTTTAATTTCAGGGTCATTTAGCTCAAAACAATTCATTAAATGCATGAAAAATAGCAAATGAAGTTAGATAGGGTTGAAATTTTTGGATGTGGCTTCTAATGGTTCATATTGAATGCACAAAATGTCTGGAGTTGAAATAAGTTAAAAAATTTGAAATCCTTTTGTAACAGACGAGTTTTCGGCTGAAACCCTGATACTTCGAAAGAGATTGTCCATTTTGTACACGAAGTGCATCCAGTTTTTGCCGTAACCCTCTCAAATTTTTAACATATGCTATGTGGGTGAAATGATGATACCATGCCAAGTTTCATCCATTTCAGAGTTCATGTGTGGTGCTTTTTAATTTCAGGGTCATTTAGCTCAAAACAATTCATTAAATGCATGAAAAATAGCAAATGAAGTTAGATAGGGTTGAAATTTTAGGATGTGGCTTCTAATGGTTCATATTGAATGCACAAAAAGTCTGGAGTTGAAATAAGTTAAAAAAATTGAAATCCTTTTGTAACAGACGAGTTTTCGTCCGAAACACTGATACTTCGAAAGAGATTGTCCATTTTGTACACGAAGTGCATCCAGTTTTTGCCGTAACCCTCTCAAATTTTTAGCATATGCTATGTGGGTGAAATGATGATACCATGCCAAGTTTCAACCATTTCAGAGTTCATTTGTGGTGCTTTTTAATTTCGTGGTCATTTAGCTCAAAACAATTCATTAAATGCATCAAAAATAGCAAATGAAGTTAGATAGGGTTGAAATTTTAGGATGTGGCTTCTAATGGTTCATATTGAATGCACAAAAAGTCTGGAGTTGAAATAAGTTAAAAAAAATTGAAATCCTTTTTTAACAGACGAGTTTTCGTCCGAAACCCTGATACTTCGAAAGAGATTGTCCATTTTGTACACGAAGTGCATCCAGTTTTTGCCGTAACCCTCTCAACTTTTTAGCACATGCTATGTGGGTGAAATGATGATACCATGCCAAGTTTCAACCATTTCAGAGTTCATTTGTGGTGCTTTTTAATTTCAGGGTCATTTAGCTCAAAACAATTCATTAAATGCATGAAAAATAGCAAATGAAGTTAGATAGGGTCGAAATTTTTGGATGTGGCTTCTAATGGTTCATATTGAATGCACAAAATGTCTGGAGTTGAAATAAGTTAAAAAATTTGAAATCCTTTTGTAACAGACGAGTTTTCGGCTGAAACCCTGATACTTCGAAAGAGATTGTCCATTTTGTACACGAAGTGCATCCAGTTTTTGCCGTAACCCTCTCAAATTTTTAGCATATGCTATGTGGGTGAAATGATGATACCATGCCAAGTTTCATCCATTTCAGAGTTCATGTGTGGTGCTTTTTAATTTCAGGGTCATTTAGCTCAAAACAATTCATTAAATGCATGAAAAATAGCAAATGAAGTTAGATAGGGTTGAAATTTTAGGATGTGGCTTCTAATGGTTCATATTGAATGCACAAAAAGTCTGGAGTTGAAATAAGTTAAAAAAATTGAAATCCTTTTGTAACAGACGAGTTTTCGTCCGAAACACTGATACTTCGAAAGAGATTGTCCATTTTGTACACGAAGTGCATCCAGTTTTTGCCGTAACCCTCTCAAATTTTTAGCATATGCTATGTGGGTGAAATGATGATACCATGCCAAGTTTCAACCATTTCAGAGTTCATTTGTGGTGCTTTTTAATTTCGTGGTCATTTAGCTCAAAACAATTCATTAAATGCATCAAAAATAGCAAATGAAGTTAGATAGGGTTGAAATTTTAGGATGTGGCTTCTAATGGTTCATATTGAATGCACAAAAAGTCTGGAGTTGAAATAAGTTAAAAAAAATTGAAATCCTTTTTTAACAGACGAGTTTTCGTCCGAAACCCTGATACTTCGAAAGAGATTGTCCATTTTGTACACGAAGTGCATCCAGTTTTTGCCGTAACCCTCTCAACTTTTTAGCACATGCTATGTGGGTGAAATGATGATACCATGCCAAGTTTCAACCATTTCAGAGTTCATTTGTGGTGCTTTTTAATTTCAGGGTCATTTAGCTCAAAACAATTCATTAAATGCATGAAAAATAGCAAATGAAGTTAGATAGGGTCGAAATTTTTGGATGTGGCTTCTAATGGTTCATATTGAATGCACAAAATGTCTGGAGTTGAAATAAGTTAAAAAATTTGAAATCCTTTTGTAACAGACGAGTTTTCGGCTGAAACCCTGATACTTCGAAAGAGATTGTCCATTTTGTACACGAAGTGCATCCAGTTTTTGCCGTAACCCTCTCAAATTTTTAGCATATGCTATGTGGGTGAAATGATGATACCATGCCAAGTTTCAGCCATTTCAGAGTTCATGTGTGGTGCTTTTTAATTTCAGGGTCATTTAGCTCAAAACAATTCATTAAATGCATGAAAAATAGCAAATGAAGTTAGATAGGGTTGAAATTTTAGGATGTGGCTTCTAATGGTTCATATTGAATGCACAAGAAGTCTGGAGTTGAAATAAGTTAAAAAAATTGAAATCCTTTTGTAACAGACGAGTTTTCGTCCGAAACACAGATACTTCGAAAGAGATTGTCCATTTTGTACACGAAGTGCATCCAGTTTTTGCCGTAACCCTCTCAACTTTTTAGCACATGCTATGTGGGTGAAATGATAATACCATGCCAAGTTTCAACCATTTCAGAGTTCATTTGTGGTGCTTTTTAATTTCAGGCATGATTTAGCTCAAAACAATTCATTAAATGCATGAAAAATAGCAAATGAAGTTAGATAGGGTTGAAATTTTTGGATGTGGCTTCTAATGGTTCATATTGAATGCACAAAATGTCTGGAGTTGAAATAAGTTAAAAATTTTGAAATGCTTTTGTAACAGACGAGTTTTCGGCTGAAACCCTGATACTTCGAAAGAGATTGTCCATTTTGTACACGAAGTGCATCCAGTTTTTGCCATAACCCTCTCAAATTTTTAGCATATGCTATGTGGGTGAAATGATGATACCATGCCAAGTTTCAGCCATTTCAGAGTTCATGTGTGGTGCTTTTTAATTTCAGGGTCATTTAGCTCAAAACAATTCATTAAATGCATGAAAAATAGCAAATGAAGTTAGATAGGGTTGAAATTTTAGGATGTGGCTTCTAATGGTTCATATTGAATGCACAAGAAGTCTGGAGTTGAAATAAGTTAAAAAAATTGAAATCCTTTTGTAACAGACGAGTTTTCGTCCGAAACACAGATACTTCGAAAGAGATTGTCCATTTTGTACACGAAGTGCATCCAGTTTTTGCCGTAACCCTCTCAACTTTTTAGCACATGCTATGTGGGTGAAATGATGATACCATGCCAAGTTTCAACCATTTCAGAGTTCATTTGTGGTGCTTTTTAATTTCACGGTCATTTAGCTCAAAACAATTCATTAAATGCATCAAAAATAGCAAATGAAGTTAGATAGGGTTGAAATTTTAGGATGTGTCTTCTAATGGTTCATATTGAATGCACAAAAAGTCTGGAGTTGAAATAAGTTAAAAAAATTGAAATCCTTTTGTAACAGACGAGTTTTCGTCCGAAACCCTGATACTTCGAAAGAGATTGTCCATTTTGTACACGAAGTGCATCCAGTTTTTGCCGTAACCCTCTCAACTTTTTAGCACATGCTATGTGGGTGAAATGATGATACCATGCCAAGTTTCAACCATTTCAGAGTTCATTTGTGGTGCTTTTTAATTTCAGGGTCATTTAGCTCAAAACAATTCATTAAATGCATGAAAAATAGCAAATGAAGTTAGATAGGGTTGAAATTTTTGGATGTGACTTCTAATGGTTCATATTGAATGCACAAAATGTCTGGAGTTGAAATAAGTTAAAAAATTTGAAATCCTTTTGTAACAGACGAGTTTTCGGCTGAAACCCTGATAATTTGAAAGAGATTGTCCATTTTGTACACGAAGTGGATCCAGTTTTTGCCGTAACCCTCTCAAATTTTTAGAATATGCTATGTGGGTGAAATGATGATACCATGCCAAGTTTCAACCATTTCAGAGTTCATGTGTGGTGCTTTTTAATTTCAGGGTCATTTAGCTCAAAACAAATCATTAAATGCATGCAAAAAAGCAAATGAAGTTAGATAGGGTTGAAATTATAGGATGTGGCTTCTAATGGTTCATATTGAATGCACAAAAAGTCTGGAGTTGAAATAAGTTAAAGAAAATTGAAATCCTTTTGTAACAGACGAGTTTTCGTCCGAAACCTTGATACTTCGAAAGAGATTGTCCATTTTGTACACGAAGTGCATCCAGTTTTTGCCATAACCCTCTCAACTTTTTAGCACATGCTATGTGGGTGAAATGATGATACCATGCCAAGTTTCAACCATTTCAGAGTTCATTTGTGGTGCTTTTTAATTTCAGGGTCATTTAGCTCAAAACAATTCATTAAATGCATGAAAAATAGCAAATGAAGTTAGATAGGGTTCAAATTTTAGGATGTGGCTTCTAATGGTTCATATTCAATACACAAAATGTCTGGAGTTGAAATAAGTTAAAAAAATTGAAATCCTTTTGTAACAGACGAGTTTTCGTCCGAAACCCTGATACTTCGAAAGAGATTGTCCATTTTGTACACGAAGTGCATCCAGTTTTTGCCGTAACCCTCTCAACTTTTTAGCACATGCTATGTGGGTGAAATGATGATACCATGCCAAGTTTCAACCATTTCAGAGTTCATTTGTGGTGCTTTTTAATTTCAGGGTCATTTAGCTCAAAACAATTCATTAAATGCATGAAAAATAGCAAATGAAGTTAGATATGGTTGAAATTTTTGGATGTGGCTTCTAATGGTTCATATTGAATGCACAAAATGTCTGGAGTTGAAATAAGTTAAAAAATTTGAAATCCTTTTGTAACAGATGAGTTTTCGGCTGAAACCCTGATACTTCGAAAGAGATTGCCCATTTTGTACACGAAGTGCATCCAGTTTTTGCCGTAACCCTCTCAAATTTTTAGCACATGCTATGTGGGTGAAATGATGATACCATGCCAAGTTTCAACCATTTCAGGGTTCATTTGTGGTGCTTTTTAATTTCAGGGTCATTTAGCTCAAAACAATTCATTAAATGCATGAAAAATAGCAAATGAAGTTAGATAGGGTTGAAATTTTGGGATGTGGCTTCTAATGGTTCATATTGAATGCACAAAATGTCTGGAGTTGAAAAAAGTTAAAAAATTTCAAATCCTTTTGTAACAGACGAGTTTTCGGCCGAAACCCTCATACTTCGAAAGCGATTGTCCATTTTGTACACGAAGTGCATCCAGTTTTTGCCATAACCCGCTCCACTTTTTAGAACATGCTATGTGGGTGAAATGATGATACCATGCCAAGTTTCAATCATTTCAGAGTTCATTTGTGGTGCTTTTTAATTTCAGGGTCATTTAGCTCAAAACAATTCATTAAATGCATGAAAAATAGCAAATGAAGTTAGATAGGGTTGAAATTTTAGGATGTGGCTTATAATGGTTCATATTGAATGCACAGGAAGTCTGGAGTTGAAATAAGTTAAAAAAAATTGAAATCCTTTTGTAACAGACGAGTTTTTGTCCGAAACCCTGATACTTCGAAAGAGATTTTCCATTTTGTACACGAAGTGCATCCAGTTTTTGTCGTAACCCTCTCAACTTTTTAGCACATGCTATGTGGGTGAAATGATGATACCATGCCAAGTTTCAACCATTTCAGAGTTCATTTGTGGTGCTTTTTAATTTCAGGGATGATTTAGCTCAAAACAATTCATTAAATGCATGAAAAATAGCAAATGAAGTTAGATAGGGTTGAAATTTTTGGATGTGGCTTCTAATGGTTCATATTGAATGCACAAAATGTCTGGAGTTGAAATAAGTTAAAATTTTTGAAATCCTTTTGTAACAGACGAGTTTTCGGCTGAAACCCTGATACTTCGAAAGAGATTGTCCATTTTGTACACGAAGTGCATCCAGTTTTTGCCGTAACCCTCTCAAATTTTTAGCATATGCTATGTGGGTGAAATGATGATACCATGCCAAGTTTCAGCCATTTCAGAGTTCATGTGTGGTGCTTTTTAATTTCAGGGTCATTTAGCTCAAAACAATTCATTAAATGCATGAAAAATAGCAAATGAAGTTAGATAGGGTTGAAATTTTAGGATGTGGCTTCTAATGGTTCATATTGAATGCACAAGAAGTCTGGAGTTGAAATAAGTTAAAAAAATTGAAATCCTTTTGTAACAGACGAGTTTTCGTCCGAAACACAGATACTTCGAAAGAGATTGTCCATTTTGTACACGAAGTGCATCCAGTTTTTGCCGTAACCCTCTCAACTTTTTAGCACATGCTATGTGGGTGAAATGATGATACCATGCCAAGTTTCAACCATTTCAGAGTTCATTTGTGGTGCTTTTTAATTTCACGGTCATTTAGCTCAAAACAATTCATTAAATGCATCAAAAATAGCAAATGAAGTTAGATAGGGTTGAAATTTTAGGATGTGGCTTCTAATGGTTCATATTGAATGCACAAAAAGTCTGGAGTTGAAATAAGTTTAAAAAAATTTAATCCTTTTGTAACAGATGAGTTTTCGTCCGAAACCCTGATACTTCGAAAGAGATTGTCCATTTTGTACACGAAGTGCATCCAGTTTTTGCCGTAACCCTCTCAACTTTTTAGCACATGCTATGTGGGTGAAATGATGATACCATGCCAAGTTTCAACCATTTCAGAGTTCATTTGTGGTGCTTTTTAATTTCAGGGTCATTTAGCTCAAAACAATTCATTAAATGCATGAAAAATAGCAAATGAAGTTAGATAGGGTTGAAATTTTTGGATGTGACTTCTAATGGTTCATATTGAATGCACAAAATGTCTGGAGTTGAAATAAGTTAAAAAATTTGAAATCCTTTTGTAACAGACGAGTTTTCGGCTGAAACCCTGATAATTTGAAAGAGATTGTCCATTTTGTACACGAAGTGGATCCAGTTTTTGCCGTAACCCTCTCAAATTTTTAGCATATGCTATGTGGGTGAAATGATGATACCATGCCAAGTTTCAACCATTTCAGAGTTCATGTGTGGTGCTTTTTAATTTCAGGGTCATTTAGCTCAAAACAAATCATTAAATGCATGCAAAAAAGCAAATGAAGTTAGATAGGGTTGAAATTATAGGATGTGGCTTCTAATGGTTCATATTGAATGCACAAAAAGTCTGGAGTTGAAATAAGTTAAAGAAAATTGAAATCCTTTTGTAACAGACGAGTTTTCGTCCGAAACCTTGATACTTCGAAAGAGATTGTCCATTTTGTACACGAAGTGCATCCAGTTTTTGCCATAACCCTCTCAACTTTTTAGCACATGCTATGTGGGTGAAATGATGATACCATGCCAAGTTTCAACCATTTCAGAGTTCATTTGTGGTGCTTTTTACTTTCAGGGTCATTTAGCTCAAAACAATTCATTAAATGCATGAAAAATAGCAAATGAAGTTAGATAGGGTTGAAATTTTAGGATGTGGCTTCTAATGGTTCATATTCAATACACAAAATGTCTGGAGTTGAAATAAGTTAAAAAAATTGAAATCCTTTTGTAACAGACGAGTTTTCGTCCGAAACCCTGATACTTCGAAAGAGATTGTCCATTTTGTACACGAAGTGCATCCAGTTTTTGCCGTAACCCTCTCAACTTTTTAGCACATGCTATGTGGGTGAAATGATGATACCATGCCAAGTTTCAACCATTTCAGAGTTCATTTCTGGTGCTTTTTAATTTCAGGGTCATTTAGCTCAAAACAATTCATTAAATGCATGAAAAATAGCAAATGAAGTTAGATATGGTTGAAATTTTTGGATGTGGCTTCTAATGGTTCATATTGAATGCACAAAATGTCTGGAGTTGAAATAAGTTAAAAAATTTGAAATCCTTTTGTAACAGATGAGTTTTCGGCTGAAACCCTGATACTTCGAAAGAGATTGTCCATTTTGTACACGAAGTGCATCCAGTTTTTGCCGTAACCCTCTCAAATTTTTAGCACATGCTATGTGGGTGAAATGATGATACCATGCCAAGTTTCAACCATTTCAGGGTTCATTTGTGGTGCTTTTTAATTTCAGGGTCATTTAGCTCAAAACAATTCATTAAATGCATGAAAAATAGCAAATGAAGTTAGATAGGGTTGAAATTTTGGGATGTGGCTTCTAATGGTTCATATTGAACGCACAAAATGTCTGGAGTTGAAAAAAGTTAAAAAATTTCAAATCCTTTTGTAACAGACGAGTTTTCGGCCGAAACCCTCATACTTCGAAAGCGATTGTCCATTTTGTACACGAAGTGCATCCAGTTTTTGCCATAACCCGCTCCACTTTTTAGAACATGCTATGTGGGTGAAATGATGATACCATGCCAAGTTTCAATCATTTCAGAGTTCATTTGTGGTGCTTTTTAATTTCAGGGTCATTTAGCTCAAAACAATTCATTAAATGCATGAAAAATAGCAAATGAAGTTAGATAGGGTTGAAATTTTAGGATGTGGCTTATAATGGTTCATATTGAATGCACAGGAAGTCTGGAGTTGAAATAAGTTAAAAAAAATTGAAATCCTTTTGTAACAGACGAGTTTTTGTCCGAAACCCTGATACTTCGAAAGAGATTTTCCATTTTGTACACGAAGTGCATCCAGTTTTTGTCGTAACCCTCTCAACTTTTTAGCACATGCTATGTGGGTGAAATGATGATACCATGCCAAGTTTCAACCATTTCAGAGTTCATTTGTGGTGCTTTTTAATTTCAGGGTCATTTAGCTCAAAACAATTCATTAAATGCATGAAAAATAGCAAATGAAGTTAGATAGGGTTGAAATTTTAGGATGTGGCTTCTAATGGTTCATATTGAATGCACAAAAAGTCTGGAGTTGAAATAAGTTAAAAAAATTGAAATCCTTTTGTAACAGACGAGTTTTCGTCCGAAACCCTGATAGTTCGAAAGAGATTGTCCATTTTGTACACGAAGTGCATCCAGTTTTTGCCATAACCCTCTCAACTTTTTAGCACATGCTATGTGGGTGAAATGATGATACCATGCCAAGTTTCAACCATTTCAGAGTTCATTTGTGGTGCTTTTTAATTTCAGGGATGATTTAGCTCAAAACAATTCATTAAATGCATGAAAAATAGCAAATGAAGTTAGATAGGGTTGAAATTTTTGGATGTGGCTTCTAATGGTTCATATTGAATGCACAAAATGTCTGGAGTTGAAATAAGTTAAAATTTTTGAAATCCTTTTGTAACAGACGAGTTTTCGGCTGAAACCCTGATACTTCGAAAGAGATTGTCCATTTTGTACACGAAGTGCATCCAGTTTTTGCCATAACCCTCTCAAATTTTTAGCATATGCTATGTGGGTGAAATGATGATACCATGCCAAGTTTCAGCCATTTCAGAGTTCATGTGTGGTGCTTTTTAATTTCAGGGTCATTTAGCTCAAAACAATTCATTAAATGCATGAAAAATAGCAAATGAAGTTAGATAGGGTTGAAATTTTAGGATGTGGCTTCTAATGGTTCATATTGAATGCACAAGAAGTCTGGAGTTGAAATAAGTTAAAAAAATTGAAATCCTTTTGTAACAGACGAGTTTTCGTCCGAAACACAGATACTTCGAAAGAGATTGTCCATTTTGTACACGAAGTGCATCCAGTTTTTGCCGTAACCCTCTCAACTTTTTAGCACATGCTATGTGGGTGAAATGATGATACCATGCCAAGTTTCAACCATTTCAGAGTTCATTTGTGGTGCTTTTTAATTTCACGGTCATTTAGCTCAAAACAATTCATTAAATGCATCAAAAATAGCAAATGAAGTTAGATAGGGTTGAAATTTTAGGATGTGGCTTCTAATGGTTCATATTGAATGCACAAAAAGTCTGGAGTTGAAATAAGTTAAAAAAAATTTAATCCTTTTGTAACAGACGAGTTTTCGTCCGAAACCCTGATACTTCGAAAGAGATTGTCCATTTTGTACACGAAGTGCATCCAGTTTTTGCCGTAACCCTCTCAAATTTTTAGCACATGCTATGTGGGTGAAATGATGATACCATGCCAAGTTTCAACCATTTCAGAGTTCATTTGTGGTGCTTTTTAATTTCAGGGTCATTTAGCTCAAAACAATTCATTAAATGCATGAAAAATAGCAAATGAAGTTAGATAGGGTTGAAATTTTTGGATGTGACTTCTAATGGTTCATATTGAATGCACAAAATGTCTGGAGTTGAAATAAGTTAAAAAATTTGAAATCCTTTTGTAACAGACGAGTTTTCGGCTGAAACCCTGATAATTTGAAAGAGATTGTCCATTTTGTACACGAAGTGGATCCAGTTTTTGCCGTAACCCTCTCAAATTTTTAGCATATTCTATGTGGGTGAAATGATGATACCATGCCAAGTTTCAACCATTTCAGAGTTCATGTGTGGTGCTTTTTAATTTCAGGGTCATTTAGCTCAAAACAAATCATTAAATGCATGCAAAAAAGCAAATGAAGTTAGATAGGGTTGAAATTATAGGATGTGGCTTCTAATGGTTCATATTGAATGCACAAAAAGTCTGGAGTTGAAATAAGTTAAAGAAAATTGAAATCCTTTTGTAACAGACGAGTTTTCGTCCGAAACCTTGATACTTCGAAAGAGATTGTCCATTTTGTACACGAAGTGCATCCAGTTTTTGCCATAACCCTCTCAACTTTTTAGCACATGCTATGTGGGTGAAATGATGATACCATGCCAAGTTTCAACCATTTCAGAGTTCATTTGTGGTGCTTTTTAATTTCAGGGTCATTTAGCTCAAAACAATTCATTAAATGCATGAAAAATAGCAAATGAAGTTAGATAGGGTTGAAATTTTAGGATGTGGCTTCTAATGGTTCATATTCAATACACAAAATGTCTGGAGTTGAAATAAGTTAAAAAAATTGAAATCCTTTTGTAACAGACGAGTTTTCGTCCGAAACCCTGATACTTCGAAAGAGATTGTCCATTTTGTACACGAAGTGCATCCAGTTTTTGCCGTAACCCTCTCAACTTTTTAGCACATGCTATGTGGGTGAAATGATGATACCATGCCAAGTTTCAACCATTTCAGAGTTCATTTGTGGTGCTTTTTAATTTCAGGGTCATTTAGCTCAAAACAATTCATTAAATGCATGAAAAATAGCAAATGAAGTTAGATATGGTTGAAATTTTTGGATGTGGCTTCTAATGGTTCATATTGAATGCACAAAATGTCTGGAGTTGAAATAAGTTAAAAAATTTGAAATCCTTTTGTAACAGATGAGTTTTCGGCTGAAACCCTGATACTTCGAAAGAGATTGTCCATTTTGTACACGAAGTGCATCCAGTTTTTGCCGTAACCCTCTCAAATTTTTAGCACATGCTATGTTGGTGAAATGATGATACCATGCCAAGTTTCAACCATTTCAGGGTTCATTTGTGGTGCTTTTTAATTTCAGGGTCATTTAGCTCAAAACAATTCATTAAATGCATGAAAAATAGCAAATGAAGTTAGATAGGGTTGAAATTTTGGGATGTGGCTTCTAATGGTTCATATTGAATGCACAAAATGTCTGGAGTTGAAAAAATTTAAAAAATTTCAAATCCTTTTGTAACAGACGAGTTTTCGGCCGAAACCCTCATACTTCGAAAGCGATTGTCCATTTTGTACACGAAGTGCATCCAGTTTTTGCCATAACCCGCTCCACTTTTTAGCACATGCTATGTGGGTGAAATGATGATACCATGCCAAGTTTCAATCATTTCAGAGTTCATTTGTGGTGCTTTTTAATTTCAGGGTCATTTAGCTCAAAACAATTCATTAAATGCATGAAAAATAGCAAATGAAGTTAGATAGGGTTGAAATTTTAGGATGTGGCTTATAATGGTTCATATTGAATGCACAGGAAGTCTGGAGTTGAAATAAGTTAAAAAAAATTGAAATCCTTTTGTAACAGACGAGTTTTTGTCCGAAACCCTGATACTTCGAAAGAGATTTTCCATTTTGTACACGAAGTGCATCCAGTTTTTGTCGTAACCCTCTCAACTTTTTAGCACATGCTATGTGGGTGAAATGATGATACCATGCCAAGTTTCAACCATTTCAGAGTTCATTTGTGGTGCTTTTTAATTTCAGGGTCATTTAGCTCAAAACAATTCATTAAATGCATGAAAAATAGCAAATGAAGTTAGATAGGGTTGAAATTTTAGGATGTGGCTTCTAATGGTTCATATTGAATGCACAAAAAGTCTGGAGTTGAAATAAGTTAAAAAAATTGAAATCCTTTTGTAACAGACGAGTTTTCGTCCGAAACACAGATACTTCGAAAGAGATTGTCCATTTTGTACACGAAGTGCATCCAGTTTTTGCCGTAACCCTCTCAACTTTTTAGCACATGCTATGTGGGTGAAATGATGATACCATGCCAAGTTTCAACCATTTCAGAGTTCATTTGTGGTGCTTTTTAATTTCACGGTCATTTAGCTCAAAACAATTCATTAAATGCATCAAAAATAGCAAATGAAGTTAGATAGGGTTGAAATTTTAGGATGTGGCTTCTAATGGTTCATATTGAATGCACAAAAAGTCTGGAGTTGAAATAAGTTAAAAAAATTGAAATCCTTTTGTAACAGACGAGTTTTCGTCCGAAACCCTGATACTTCGAAAGAGATTGTCCATTTTGTACACGAAGTGCATCCAGTTTTTGCCGTAACCCTCTCAACTTTTTAGCACATGCTATGTGGGTGAAATGATGATACCATGCCAAGTTTCAACCATTTCAGAGTTCATTTGTGGTGCTTTTTAATTTCAGGGTCATTTAGCTCAAAACAATTCATTAAATGCATGAAAAATAGCAAATGAAGTTAGATAGGGTTGAAATTTTTGGATGTGACTTCTAATGGTTCATATTGAATGCACAAAAAGTCTGGAGTTGAAATAAGTTAAAAAAATTGAAATCCTTTTGTAACAGACGAGTTTTCGTCCGAAACACAGATACTTCGAAAGAGATTGTCCATTTTGTACACGAAGTGCATCCAGTTTTTGCCGTAACCCTCTCAACTTTTTAGCACATGCTATGTGGGTGAAATGATGATACCATGCCAAGTTTCAACCATTTCAGAGTTCATTTGTGGTGCTTTTTAATTTCAGGGTCATTTAGCTCAAAACAATTCATTAAATGCATGAAAAATAGCAAATGAAGTTAGATAGGGTTGAAATTTTTGGATGTGACTTCTAATGGTTCATATTGAATGCACAAAATGTCTGGAGTTGAAATAAGTTAAAAAATTTGAAATCCTTTTGTAACAGACGAGTTTTCGGCTGAAACCCTGATAATTTGAAAGAGATTGTCCATTTTGTACACGAAGTGGATCCAGTTTTTGCCGTAACCCTCTCAAATTTTTAGCATATGCTATGTGGGTGAAATGATGATACCATGCCAAGTTTCAACCATTTCAGAGTTCATGTGTGGTGCTTTTTAATTTCAGGGTCATTTAGCTCAAAACAAATCATTAAATGCATGCAAAAAAGCAAATGAAGTTAGATAGGGTTGAAATTATAGGATGTGGCTTCTAATGGTTCATATTGAATGCACAAAAAGTCTGGAGTTGAAATAAGTTAAAGAAAATTGAAATCCTTTTGTAACAGACGAGTTTTTGTCCGAAACCTTGATACTTCGAAAGAGATTGTCCATTTTGTACACGAAGTGCATCCAGTTTTTGCCATAACCCTCTCAACTTTTTAGCACATGCTATGTGGGTGAAATGATGATACCATGCCAAGTTTCAACCATTTCAGAGTTCATTTGTGGTGCTTTTTAATTTCAGGGTCATTTAGCTCAAAACAATTCATTAAATGCATGAAAAATAGCAAATGAAGTTAGATAGGGTTGAAATTTTAGGATGTGGCTTCTAATGGTTCATATTCAATACACAAAATGTCTGGAGTTGAAATAAGTTAAAAAAATTGAAATCCTTTTGTAACAGACGAGTTTTCGTCCGAAACCCTGATACTTCGAAAGAGATTGTCCATTTTGTACACGAAGTGCATCCAGTTTTTGCCGTAACCCTCTCAACTTTTTAGCACATGCTATGTGGGTGAAATGATGATACCATGCCAAGTTTCAACCATTTCAGAGTTCATTTGTGGTGCTTTTTAATTTCAGGGTCATTTAGCTCAAAACAATTCATTAAATGCATGAAAAATAGCAAATGAAGTTAGATATGGTTGAAATTTTTGGATGTGGCTTCTAATGGTTCATATTGAATGCACAAAATGTCTGGAGTTGAAATAAGTTAAAAAATTTGAAATCCTTTTGTAACAGATGAGTTTTCGGCTGAAACCCTGATACTTCGAAAGAGATTGTCCATTTTGTACACGAAGTGCATCCAGTTTTTGCCGTAACCCTCTCAAATTTTTAGCACATGCTATGTGGGTGAAATGATGATACCATGCCAAGTTTCAACCATTTCAGGGTTCATTTGTGGTGCTTTTTAATTTCAGGGTCATTTAGCTCAAAACAATTCATTAAATGCATGAAAAATAGCAAATGAAGTTAGATAGGGTTGAAATTTTGGGATGTGGCTTCTAATGGTTCATATTGAATGCACAAAATGTCTGGAGTTGAAAAAAGTTAAAAAAATTCAAATCCTTTTGTAACAGACGAGTTTTCGGCCGAAACCCTCATACTTCGAAAGCGATTGTCCATTTTGTACACGAAGTGCATCCAGTTTTTGCCATAACCCGCTCCACTTTTTAGCACATGCTATGTGGGTGAAATGATGATACCATGCCAAGTTTCAATCATTTCAGAGTTCATTTGTGGTGCTTTTTAATTTCAGGGTCAATTAGCTCAAAACAATTCATTAAATGCATGAAAAATAGCAAATGAAGTTAGATAGGGTTGAAATTTTAGGATGTGGCTTATAATGGTTCATATTGAATGCACAGGAAGTCTGGAGTTGAAATAAGTTAAAAAAAATTGAAATCCTTTTGTAACAGACGAGTTTTTGTCCGAAACCCTGATACTTCGAAAGAGATTTTCCATTTTGTACACGAAGTGCATCCAGTTTTTGTCGTAACCCTCTCAACTTTTTAGCACATGCTATGTGGGTGAAATGATGATACCATGCCAAGTTTCAACCATTTCAGAGTTCATTTGTGGTGCTTTTTAATTTCAGGGTCATTTAGCTCAAAACAATTCATTAAATGCATGAAAAATAGCAAATGAAGTTAGATAGGGTTGAAATTTTAGGATGTGGCTTCTAATGGTTCATATTGAATGCACAAAAAGTCTGGAGTTGAAATAAGTTAAAAAAAATTGAAATCCTTTTGTAACAGACGAGTTTTCGGCTGAAACCCTGATACTTCGAAAGAGATTGTCCATTTTGTACACGAAGTGCATCCAGTTTTTGCCGTAACCCTCTCAAATTTTAAGCATATGCTATGTGGGTGAAATGATGATACCATGCCAAGTTTCAACCATTTCAGGGTTCATTTGTGGTGCTTTTTAATTTCAGGGTCATTTAGCTCAAAACAATTCATTAAATGCATGAAAAATAGCAAATGAAGTTAGATAGGGTTGAAATTTTGGGATGTGGCT
Organism: Elymus sibiricus; assembly: GCA_039707655.1. Lineage (NCBI taxonomy): Eukaryota > Viridiplantae > Streptophyta > Magnoliopsida > Poales > Poaceae > Elymus > Elymus sibiricus. The sequence continues at coordinate 377,149,305 of CM077663.1, read as the reverse complement.
TCTAATGGTTCATATTGAATGCACAAAATGTCTGGAGTTGAAAAAAGTTAAAAAATTTCAAATCCTTTTGTAACAGACGAGTTTTCGGCCGAAACCCTCATACTTCGAAAGCGATTGTCCATTTTGTACACGAAGTGCATCCAGTTTTTGCCATAACCCGCTCCACTTTTTAGCACATGCTATGTGGGTGAAATGATGATACCATGCCAAGTTTCAATCATTTCAGAGTTCATTTGTGGTGCTTTTTAATTTCAGGGTCATTTAGCTCAAAACAATTCATTAAATGCATGAAAAATAGCAAATGAAGTTAGATAGGGTTGAAATTTTAGGATGTGGCTTATAATGGTTCATATTGAATGCACAGGAAGTCTGGAGTTGAAATAAGTTAAAAAAAATTGAAATCCTTTTGTAACAGACGAGTTTTTGTCCGAAACCCTGATACTTCGAAAGAGATTTTCCATTTTGTACACGAAGTGCATCCAGTTTTTGTCGTAACCCTCTCAACTTTTTAGCACATGCTATGTGGGTGAAATGATGATACCATGCCAAGTTTCAACCATTTCAGAGTTCATTTGTGGTGCTTTTTAATTTCAGGGTCATTTAGCTCAAAACAATTCATTAAATGCATGAAAAATAGCAAATGAAGTTAGATAGGGTTGAAATTTTAGGATGTGGCTTCTAATGGTTCATATTGAATGCACAAAAAGTCTGGAGTTGAAATAAGTTAAAAAAATTGAAATCCTTTTGTAACAGACGAGTTTTCGTCCGAAACACAGATACTTCGAAAGAGATTGTCCATTTTGTACACGAAGTGCATCCAGTTTTTGCCGTAACCCTCTCAACTTTTTAGCACATGCTATGTGGGTGAAATGATGATACCATGCCAAGTTTCAACCATTTCAGAGTTCATTTGTGGTGCTTTTTAATTTCACGGTCATTTAGCTCAAAACAATTCATTAAATGCATCAAAAATAGCAAATGAAGTTAGATAGGGTTGAAATTTTAGGATGTGGCTTCTAATGGTTCATATTGAATGCACAAAAAGTCTGGAGTTGAAATAAGTTAAAAAAATTGAAATCCTTTTGTAACAGACGAGTTTTCGTCCGAAACCCTGATACTTCGAAAGAGATTGTCCATTTTGTACACGAAGTGCATCCAGTTTTTGCCGTAACCCTCTCAACTTTTTAGCACATGCTATGTGGGTGAAATGATGATACCATGCCAAGTTTCAACCATTTCAGAGTTCATTTGTGGTGCTTTTTAATTTCAGGGTCATTTAGCTCAAAACAATTCATTAAATGCATGAAAAATAGCAAATGAAGTTAGATAGGGTTGAAATTTTTGGATGTGACTTCTAATGGTTCATATTGAATGCACAAAATGTCTGGAGTTGAAATAAGTTAAAAAATTTGAAATCCTTTTGTAACAGACGAGTTTTCGGCTGAAACCCTGATAATTTGAAAGAGATTGTCCATTTTGTACACGAAGTGGATCCAGTTTTTGCCGTAACCCTCTCAAATTTTTAGCATATGCTATGTGGGTGAAATGATGATACCATGCCAAGTTTCAACCATTTCAGAGTTCATGTGTGGTGCTTTTTAATTTCAGGGTCATTTAGCTCAAAACAAATCATTAAATGCATGCAAAAAAGCAAATGAAGTTAGATAGGGTTGAAATTATAGGATGTGGCTTCTAATGGTTCATATTGAATGCACAAAAAGTCTGGAGTTGAAATAAGTTAAAGAAAATTGAAATCCTTTTGTAACAGACCAGTTTTCGTCCGAAACCTTGATACTTCGAAAGAGATTGTCCATTTTGTACACGAAGTGCATCCAGTTTTTGCCATAACCCTCTCAACTTTTTAGCAAATGCTATGTGGGTGAAATGATGATACCATGCCAAGTTTCAACCATTTCAGAGTTCATTTGTGGTGCTTTTTAATTTCAGGGTCATTTAGCTCAAAACAATTCATTAAATGCATGAAAAATAGCAAATGAAGTTAGATAGGGTTCAAATTTTAGGATGTGGCTTCTAATGGTTCATATTCAATACACAAAATGTCTGGAGTTGAAATAAGTTAAAAAAATTGAAATCCTTTTGTAACAGACGAGTTTTCGTCCGAAACCCTGATACTTCGAAAGAGATTGTCCATTTAGTACACGAAGTGCATCCAGTTTTTGCCGTAACCCTCTCAACTTTTTAGCACATGCTATGTGGGTGAAATGATGATACCATGCCAAGTTTCAACCATTTCAGAGTTCATTTGTGGTGCTTTTTAATTTCAGGGTCATTTAGCTCAAAACAATTCATTAAATGCATGAAAAATAGCAAATGAAGTTAGATATGGTTGAAATTTTTGGATGTGGCTTCTAATGGTTCATATTGAATGCACAAAATGTCTGGAGTTGAAATAAGTTAAAAAATTTGAAATCCTTTTGTAACAGATGAGTTTTCGGCTGAAACCCTGATACTTCGAAAGAGATTGTCCATTTTGTACACGAAGTGCATCCAGTTTTTGCCGTAACCCTCTCAAATTTTTAGCACATGCTATGTGGGTGAAATGATGATACCATGCCAAGGTTCAACCATTTCAGGGTTCATTTGTTGTGCTTTTTAATTTCAGGGTCATTTAGCTCAAAACAATTCATTAAATGCATGAAAAATAGCAAATGAAGTTAGATAGGGTTGAAATTTTGGGATGTGGCTTCTAATGGTTCATATTGAATGCACAAAATGTCTGGAGTTGAAAAAAGTTAAAAAATTTCAAATCCTTTTGTAACAGACGAGTTTTCGGCCGAATCCCTCATACTTCGAAAGCGATTGTCCATTTTGTACACGAAGTGCATCCAGTTTTTGCCATAACCCGCTCCACTTTTTAGCACATGCTATGTGGGTGAAATGATGATACCATGCCAAGTTTCAATCATTTCAGAGTTCATTTGTGGTGCTTTTTAATTTCAGGGTCATTTAGCTCAAAACAATTCATTAAATGCATGAAAAATAGCAAATGAAGTTAGATAGGGTTGAAATTTTAGGATGTGGCTTATAATGGTTCATATTGAATGCACAGGAAGTCTGGAGTTGAAATAAGTTAAAAAAAATTGAAATCCTTTTGTAACAGACGAGTTTTTGTCCGAAACCCTGATACTTCGAAAGAGATTTTCCATTTTGTACACGAAGTGCATCCAGTTTTTGTCGTAACCCTCTCAACTTTTTAGCACATGCTATGTGGGTGAAATGATGATACCATGCCAAGTTTCAACCATTTCAGAGTTCATTTGTGGTGCTTTTTAATTTCAGGGTCATTTAGCTCAAAACAATTCATTAAATGCATGAAAAATAGCAAATGAAGTTAGATAGGGTTGAAATTTTAGGATGTGGCTTCTAATGGTTCATATTGAATGCACAAAAAGTCTGGAGTTGAAATAAGTTAAAAAAATTGAAATCCTTTTGTAACAGATGAGTTTTCGGCTGAAACCCTGATACTTCGAAAGAGATTGTCCATTTTGTACACGAAGTGCATCCAGTTTTTGCCGTAACCCTCTCAAATTTTTAGCACATGCTATGTGGGTGAAATGATGATACCATGCCAAGTTTCAACCATTTCAGGGTTCATTTGTGGTGCTTTTTAATTTCAGGGTCATTTAGCTCAAAACAATTCATTAAATGCATGAAAAATAGCAAATGAAGTTAGATAGGGTTGAAATTTTAGGATGTGGCTTCTAATGGTTCATATTGAATGCACAAAATGTCTGGAGTTGAAATAAGTTAAAAAATTTGAAATCCTTTTGTAACAGACGAGTTTTCGGCCGAAACCCTCATACTTCGAAAGCGATTGTCCATTTTGTACACGAAGTGCATCCAGTTTTTGCCATAACCCGCTCAACTTTTTAGCACATGCTATGTGGGTGAAATGATGATACCATGCCAAGTTTCAATCATTTCAGAGTTCATTTGTGGTGCTTTTTAATTTCAGGGTCATTTAGCTCAAAACAATTCATTAAATGCATGAAAAATAGCAAATGAAGTTAGATAGGGTTGAAATTTTAGGATGTGGCTTATAATGGTTCATATTGAATGCACAGGAAGTCTGGAGTTGAAATAAGTTAAAAAAAATTGAAATCCTTTTGTAACAGACGAGTTTTTGTCCGAAACCCTGATACTTCGAAAGAGATTTTCCATTTTGTACACGAAGTGCATCCAGTTTTTGTCGTAACCCTCTCAACTTTTTAGCACATGCTATGTGGGTGAAATGATGATACCATGCCAAGTTTCAACCATTTCAGAGTTCATTTGTGGTGCTTTTTAATTTCAGGGTCATTTAGCTCAAAATAATTCATTAAATGCATGAAAAATAGCAAATGAAGTTAGATAGGGTTGAAATTTTAGGATGTGGCTTCTAATGGTTCATATTGAATGCACAAAAAGTCTGGAGTTGAAATAAGTTACAAAAATTGAAATCCTTTTGTAACAGACGAGTTTTCGTCCGAAACCCTGATACTTCGAAAGAGATTGTCCATTTTGTACACGAAGTGCATCCAGTTTTTGCCGTAACCCTCTCAACTTTTTAGCACATGCTATGTGGGTGAAATGATGATACCATGCCAAGTTTCAACCATTTCAGAGTTCATTTGTGGTGCTTTTTAATTTCAGGGTCATTTAGCTCAAAACAATTCATTAAATGCATGAAAAATAGCAAATGAAGTTAGATAGGGTTGAAATTTTTGGATGTGGCTTCTAATGGTTCATATTGAATGCACAAAATGTCTGGAGTTCAAATAAGTTAAAAAATTTGAAATCCTTTTGTAACAGACGAGTTTTCGGCCGAAACCCTCATACTTCGAAAGCGATTGTCCATTTTGTACACGAAGTGCATCCAGTTTTTGCCATAACCCGCTCAACTTTTTAGCACATGCTATTTGGGTGAAATGATGATACCATGCCAAGTTTCAATCATTTCAGAGTTCATTTGTAGTGCTTTTTAATTTCAGGGTCATTTAGCTCAAAACAATTCATTAAATGCATGAAAAATAGCAAATGAAGTTAGATAGGGTTGAAATTTTAGGATGTGGCTTATAATGGTTCATATTGAATGCACAGGAAGTCTGGAGTTGAAATAAGTTAAAAAAATTGAAATCCTTTTATAACAGACGAGTTTTTGTCCGAAACCCTGATACTTCGAAAGAGATTTTCCATTTTGTACACGAAGTGCATCCAGTTTTTGTCGTAACCCTCTCAACTTTTTAGCACATGCTATGTGGGTGAAATGATGATACCATGCCAAGTTTCAACCATTTCAGAGTTCATTTGTGGTGCTTTTTAATTTCAGGGTCATTTAGCTCAAAACAATTCATTAAATGCATGAAAAATAGCAAATGAAGTTAGATAGGGTTGAAATTTTAGGATGTGGCTTCTAATGGTTCATATTGAATGCACAAAAAGTCTGGAGTTGAAATAAGTTAAAAAAATTGAAATCCTTTTGTAACAGACGAGTTTTCGTCCGAAACCCTGATACTTCGAAAGAGATTGTCCATTTTGTATACGAAGTGCATCCAGTTTTTGCCGTAACCCTCTCAACTTTTTAGCACATGCTATGTGGGTGAAATGATGATACCATGCCAAGTTTCAACCATTTCAGAGTTCATTTGTGGTGCTTTTTAATTTCAGGGTCATTTAGCTCAAAACAATTCATTAAATGCATGAAAAATAGCAAATGAAGTTAGATAGGGTTGAAATTTTTGGATGTGGCTTCTAATGGTTCATATTGAATGCACAAAATGTCTGGAGTTGAAATAAGTTAAAAAATTTGAAATCCTTTTGTAAGAGACGAGTTTTCGGTTGAAACCCTGATACTTCGAAAGAGATTGTCCATTTTGTACACGAAGTGCATCCAGTTTTTGCCGTAACCCTCTCAAATTTTTAGCATATGCTATGTGGGTGAAATGATGATACCATGCCAAGTTTCAACCATTTCAGAGATCATGTGTGGTGCTTTTTAATTTCAGGGTCATTTAGCTCAAAACAATTCATTAAATGCATGAAAAATAGCAAATGAAGTTAGATAGGGTTGAAATTTTAGGATGTGGCTTCTAATGGTTCATATTGAATGCACAAAAAGTCTGGAGTTGAAATAAGTTAAAAAAAATTGAAATCCTTTTGTAACAGACGAGTTTTCGGCTGAAACCCTGATACTTCGAAAGAGATTGTCCATTTTGTACACGAAGTGCATCCAGTTTTTGCCGTAACCCTCTCAAATTTTAAGCATATGCTATGTGGGTGAAATGATGATACCATGCCAAGTTTCAACCATTTCAGAGTTCATGTGTGGTGCTTTTTAATTTCAGGGTCATTTAGCTCAAAACAATTCATTAAATGCATGAAAAATAGCAAATGAAGTTAGATAGGGTTGAAATTTTAGGATGTGGCTTCTAATGGTTCATATTGAATGCACAAAAAGTCTGGAGTTGAAATAAGTTAAAAAAATTGAAATCCTTTTGTAACAGACGAGTTTTCGTCCGAAACCCTGATACTTCGAAAGAGATTGTCCATTTTGTACACGAAGTGCATCCAGTTTTTGCCGTAACCCTCTCAACTTTTTAGCACATGCTATGTGGGTGAAATGATGATACCATGCCAAGTTTCAACCATTTCAGAGTTCATTTGTGGTGCTTTTTAATTCCAGGGTCATTTAGCTCAAAACAATTCATTAAATACATGAAAAATAGCAAATGAAGTTAGATAGGGTTGAAATTTTTGGATGTGGCTTCTAATGGTTCATATTGAATGCACAAAATGTCTGGAGTTGAAATAAGTTAAAAAATTTGAAATCCTTTTGTAACAGACGAGTTTTCGGCTGAAACCCTGACACATCGAAAGAGATTGTCCATTTTGTACACGAAGTGCATCCAGTTTTTGCCGTAACCCTCTCAAATTTTTAGCATATGCTATGTGGGTGAAATGATGATACCATGCCAAGTTTCAACCATTTCAGAGTTCATGTGTGGTGCTTTTTAATTTCAGGGTCATTTAGCTCAAAACAATTCATTAAATGCATGAAAAATAGCAAATGAAGTTAGATAGGGTTGAAATTTTAGGATGTGGCTTCTAATGGTTCATATTGAATGCACAAAAAGTCTGGAGTTGAAATAAGTTAAAAAAAATTGAAATCCTTTTGTAACAGACGAGTTTTCGTCCGAAACCCTGATACTTCGAAAGAGATTGTCCATTTTGTACACGAAGTGCATCCAGTTTTTTCCTTAACCCTCTCAACTTTTTAGCACATGCTATGTGGGTGAAGTGATGATACCATGCCAAGTTTCAACCATTTCAGAGTTCATTTGTGGTGCTTTTTAATTTCAGGGTCATTTAGCTCAAAACAATTCATTAAATGCATGAAAAATAGCAAATGAAGTTAGATAGGGTTGAAATTTTAGGATGTGGCTTCTAATAGTTCATATTGAATGCACAAAAAGTCTGGAGTTGAAATAAGTTAAAAAATTGAAATCCTTTTGTAACAGACGAGTTTTCGTCCGAAACCCTGATACTTCGAAAGAGATTGTCCATTTTGTACACGAAGTGCATCCAGTTTTTGCCGTAACCCTCTCAACTTTTTAGCACATGCTATGTGGGTGAAATGATGATACCATGCCAAGTTTCAACCATTTCAGAGTTCATTTGTGGTGCTTTTTAATTTCAGGGTCATTTAGCTCAAAACAATTCATTAAATGCATGAAAAATAGCAAATGAAGTTAGATAGGGTTGAAATTTTTGGATGTGGCTTCTAATGGTTCATATTGAATGCACAAAATGTCTGGAGTTGAAATAAGTTGAAAAATTTGAAATCCTTTTGTAACAGACAAGTTTTCGGCTGAAACCCTGATACTTCGAAAGAGATTGTCCATTTTGTACACGAAGTGCATCCAGTTTTTGCCGTAACCCTCTCAAATTTTTAGCATATGCTATGTGGGTGAAATGATGATACCATGCCAAGTTTCAACAATTTCAGAGTTCATGTGTGGTGCTTTTTAATTTCAGGGTCATTTAGCTCAAAACAATTCATTAAATGCATGCAAAAAAGGAAAAGAAGTTAGATAGGGTTGAAATTTTAGGATGTGGCTTCTAATGGTTCATATTGAATGCACAAAAAGTCTGGAGTTGAAATAAGTTAAAAAAAATTGAAATCCTTTTGTAACAGACGAGTTTTCGTCCGAAACCCTGATACTTCGAAAGAGATTGTCCATTTTGTACACGAAGTGCATCCAGTTTTTGCCGTAACCCTCTCAAATTTTAAGCATATGCTATGTGGGTGAAATGATGATACCATGCCAAGTTTCAACCATTTCAGAGTTCATGTGTGGTGCTTTTTAATTTCAGGGTCATTTAGCTCAAAACAATTCATTAAATGCATGAAAAATAGCAAATGAAGTTAGATAGGGTTGAAATTTTAGGATGTGGCTTCTAATGGTTCATATTGAATGCACAAAAAGTCTGGAGTTGAAATAAGTTAAAAAAATTGAAATCCTTTTGTAACAGACGAGTTTTCGGCTGAAACCCTGATACTTCGAAAGAGATTGTCCATTTTGTACACGAAGTGCATCTAGTTTTTGCCGTAACCCTCTCAACTTTTTAGCACATGCTATGTGGGTGAAATGATGATACCATGCCAAGTTTCAACCATTTCAGAGTTCATTTGTGGTGCTTTTTAATTCCAGGGTCATTTAGCTCAAAACAATTCATTAAATACATGAAAAATAGCAAATGAAGTTAGATAGGGTTGAAATTTTTGGATGTGGCTTCTAATGGTTCATATTGAATGCACAAAATGTCTGGAGTTGAAATAAGTTAAAAAATTTGAAATCCTTTTGTAACAGACGAGTTTTCGGCTGAAACCCTGACACATCGAAAGAGATTGTCCATTTTGTACACGAAGTGCATCCAGTTTTTGCCGTAACCCTCTCAAATTTTTAGCATATGCTATGTGGGTGAAATGATGATACCATGCCAAGTTTCAACCATTTCAGAGTTCATGTGTGGTGCTTTTTAATTTCAGGGTCATTTAGCTCAAAACAATTCATTAAATGCATGAAAAATAGCAAATGAAGTTAGATAGGGTTGAAATTTTAGGATGTGGCTTCTAATGGTTCATATTGAATGCACAAAAAGTCTGGAGTTGAAATAAGTTAAAAAAAATTGAAATCCTTTTGTAACAGACGAGTTTTCGTCCGAAACCCTGATACTTCGAAAGAGATTGTCCATTTTGTACACGAAGTGCATCCAGTTTTTTCCTTAACCCTCTCAACTTTTTAGCACATGCTATGTGGGTGAAGTGATGATACCATGCCAAGTTTCAACCATTTCAGAGTTCATTTGTGGTGCTTTTTAATTTCAGGGTCATTTAGCTCAAAACAATTCATTAAATGCATGAAAAATAGCAAATGAAGTTAGATAGGGTTGAAATTTTAGGATGTGGCTTCTAATAGTTCATATTGAATGCACAAAAAGTCTGGAGTTGAAATAAGTTAAAAAAATTGAAATCCTTTTGTAACAGACGAGTTTTCGTCCGAAACCCTGATACTTCGAAAGAGATTGTCCATTTTGTACACGAAGTGCATCCAGTTTTTGCCGTAACCCTCTCAACTTTTTAGCACATGCTATGTGGGTGAAATGATGATACCATGCCAAGTTTCAACCATTTCAGAGTTCATTTGTGGTGCTTTTTAATTTCAGGGTCATTTAGCTCAAAACAATTCATTAAATGCATGAAAAATAGCAAATGAAGTTAGATAGGGTTGAAATTTTTGGATGTGGCTTCTAATGGTTCATATTGAATGCACAAAATGTCTGGAGTTGAAATAAGTTGAAAAATTTGAAATCCTTTTGTAACAGACGAGTTTTCGGCTGAAACCCTGACACTTCGAAAGAGATTGTCCATTTTGTACACGAAGTGCATCCAGTTTTTGCCGTAACCCTCTCAAATTTTTAGCATATGCTATGTGGGTGAAATGATGATACCATGCCAAGTTTCAACCATTTCAGAGTTCATGTGTGGTGCTTTTTAATTTCAGGGTCATTTAGCTCAAAACAATTCATTAAATGCATGCAAAAAAGGAAAAGAAGTTAGATAAGGTTGAAATTTTAGGATGTGGCTTCTAATGGTTCATATTGAATGCACAAAAAGTCTGGAGTTGAAATAAGTTAAAAAAAATTGAAATCCTTTTGTAACAGACGAGTTTTCGGCTGAAACCCTGATACTTCGAAAGAGATTGTCCATTTTGTACACGAAGTGCATCCAGTTTTTGCCGTAACCCTCTCAAATTTTAAGCATATGCTATGTGGGTGAAATGATGATACCATGCCAAGTTTCAACCATTTCAGAGTTCATGTGTGGTGCTTTTTAATTTCAGGGTCATTTAGCTCAAAACAATTCATTAAATGCATGAAAAATAGCAAATGAAGTTAGATAGGGTTGAAATTTTAGGATGTGGCTTCTAATGGTTCATATTGAATGCACAAAAAGTCTGGAGTTGAAATAAGTTAAAAAAATTGAAATCCTTTTGTAACAGACGAGTTTTCGTCCGAAACCCTGATACTTCGAAAGAGATTGTCCATTTTGTATACGAAGTGCATCCAGTTTTTGCCGTAACCCTCTCAACTTTTTAGCACATGCTATGTGGGTGAAATGATGATACCATGCCAAGTTTCAACCATTTCAGAGTTCATTTGTGGTGCTTTTTAATTTCAGGGTCATTTAGCTCAAAACAATTCATTAAATGCATGAAAAATAGCAAATGAAGTTAGATAGGGTTGAAATTTTTGGATGTGGCTTCTAATGGTTCATATTGAATGCACAAAATGTCTGGAGTTGAAATAAGTTAAAAAATTTGAAATCCTTTTGTAAGAGACGAGTTTTCGGCTGAAACCCTGATACTTCGAAAGAGATTGTCCATTTTGTACACGAAGTGCATCCAGTTTTTGCCGTAACCCTCTCAAATTTTTAGCATATGCTATGTGGGTGAAATGATGATACCATGCCAAGTTTCAACCATTTCAGAGATCATGTGTGGTGCTTTTTAATTTCAGGGTCATTTAGCTCAAAACAATTCATTAAATGCATGAAAAATAGCAAATGAAGTTAGATAGGGTTGAAATTTTAGGATGTGGCTTCTAATGGTTCATATTGAATGCACAAAAAGTCTGGAGTTGAAATAAGTTAAAAAAATTGAAATCCTTTTGTAACAGACGAGTTTTCGTCCGAAACCCTGATACTTCGAAAGAGATTGTCCATTTTGTACACGAAGTGCATCCAGTTTTTGCCGTAACCCTCTCAACTTTTTAGCACATGCTATGTGGGTGAAATGATGATACCATGCCAAGTTTCAACCATTTCAGAGTTCATTTGTGGTGCTTTTTAATTTCAGGGTCATTTAGCTCAAAACAATTCATTAAATGCATGAAAAATAGCAAATGAAGTTAGATAGGGTTGAAATTTTAGGATGTGGCTTCTAATGGTTCATATTGAATGCACAAAAAGTCTGGAGTTGAAATAAGTTAAAAAAATTGAAATCCTTTTGTAACAGACGAGTTTTCGTCCGAAACCCTGATACTTCGAAAGAGATTGTCCATTTTGTACACGAAGTGCATCCAGTTTTTGCCGTAACCCTCTCAACTTTTTAGCACATGCTATGTGGGTGAAATGATGATACCATGCCAAGTTTCAACCATTTCAGAGTTCATGTGTGGTGCTTTTTAATTCCAGGGTCATTTAGCTCAAAACAATTCATTAAATACATGAAAAATAGCAAATGAAGTTAGATAGGGTTGAAATTTTTGGATGTGGCTTCTAATGGTTCATATTGAATGCACAAAATGTCTGGAGTTGAAATAAGTTAAAAAATTTGAAATCCTTTTGTAACAGACGAGTTTTCGGCTGAAACCCTGACACATCGAAAGAGATTGTCCATTTTGTACACGAAGTGCATCCAGTTTTTGCCGTAACCCTCTCAAATTTTTAGCATATGCTATGTGGGTGAAATGATGATACCATGCCAAGTTTCAACCATTTCAGAGTTCATGTGTGGTGCTTTTTAATTTCAGGGTCATTTAGCTCAAAACAATTCATTAAATGCATGAAAAATAGCAAATGAAGTTAGATAGGGTTGAAATTTTAGGATGTGGCTTCTAATGGTTCATATTGAATGCACAAAAAGTCTGGAGTTGAAATAAGTTAAAAAAAATTGAAATCCTTTTGTAACAGACGAGTTTTCGTCCGAAACCCTGATACTTCGAAAGAGATTGTCCATTTTGTACACGAAGTGCATCCAGTTTTTTCCTTAACCCTCTCAACTTTTTAGCACATGCTATGTGGGTGAAGTGATGATACCATGCCAAGTTTCAACCATTTCAGAGTTCATTTGTGGTGCTTTTTAATTTCAGGGTCATTTAGCTCAAAACAATTCATTAAATGCATGAAAAATAGCAAATGAAGTTAGATAGGGTTGAAATTTTAGGATGTGGCTTCTAATAGTTCATATTGAATGCACAAAAAGTCTGGAGTTGAAATAAGTTAAAAAATTGAAATCCTTTTGTAACAGACGAGTTTTCGTCCGAAACCCTGATACTTCGAAAGAGATTGTCCATTTTGTACACGAAGTGCATCCAGTTTTTGCCGTAACCCTCTCAACTTTTTAGCACATGCTATGTGGGTGAAATGATGATACCATGCCAAGTTTCAACCATTTCAGAGTTCATTTGTGGTGCTTTTTAATTTCATTGTCATTTAGCTCAAAACAATTCATTAAATGCATGAAAAATAGCAAATGAAGTTAGATAGGGTTGAAATTTTTGGATGTGGCTTCTAATGGTTCATATTGAATGCACAAAATGTCTGGAGTTGAAATAAGTTGAAAAATTTGAAATCCTTTTGTAACAGACAAGTTTTCGGCTGAAACCCTGATACTTCGAAAGAGATTGTCCATTTTGTACACGAAGTGCATCCAGTTTTTGCCGTAACCCTCTCAAATTTTTAGCATATGCTATGTGGGTGAAATGATGATACCATGCCAAGTTTCAACAATTTCAGAGTTCATGTGTGGTGCTTTTTAATTTCAGGGTCATTTAGCTCAAAACAATTCATTAAATGCATGCAAAAAAGGAAAAGAAGTTAGATAGGGTTGAAATTTTAGGATGTGGCTTCTAATGGTTCATATTGAATGCACAAAAAGTCTGGAGTTGAAATAAGTTAAAAAAAATTGAAATCCTTTTGTAACAGACGAGTTTTCGTCCGAAACCCTGATACTTCGAAAGAGATTGTCCATTTTGTACACGAAGTGCATCCAGTTTTTGCCGTAACCCTCTCAAATTTTAAGCATATGCTATGTGGGTGAAATGATGATACCATGCCAAGTTTCAACCATTTCAGAGTTCATGTGTGGTGCTTTTTAATTTCAGGGTCATTTAGCTCAAAACAATTCATTAAATGCATGAAAAATAGCAAATGAAGTTAGATAGGGTTGAAATTTTTGGATGTGGCTTCTAATGGTTCATATTGAATGCACAAAAAGTCTGGAGTTGAAATAAGTTAAAAAAATTGAAATCCTTTTGTAACAGACGAGTTTTCGGCTGAAACCCTGATACTTCGAAAGAGATTGTCCATTTTGTACACGAAGTGCATCTAGTTTTTGCCGTAACCCTCTCAACTTTTTAGCACATGCTATGTGGGTGAAATGATGATACCATGCCAAGTTTCAACCATTTCAGAGTTCATTTGTGGTGCTTTTTAATTCCCGGGTCATTTAGCTCAAAACAATTCATTAAATACATGAAAAATAGCAAATGAAGTTAGATAGGGTTGAAATTTTTGGATGTGGCTTTTAATGGTTCATATTGAATGCACAAAATGTCTGGAGTTGAAATAAGTTAAAAAATTTGAAATCCTTTTGTAACAGACGAGTTTTCGGCTGAAACCCTGACACATCGAAAGAGATTGTCCATTTTGTACACGAAGTGCATCCAGTTTTTGCCGTAACCCTCTCAAATTTTTAGCATATGCTATGTGGGTGAAATGATGATACCATGCCAAGTTTCAACCATTTCAGAGTTCATGTGTGGTGCTTTTTAATTTCAGGGTCATTTAGCTCAAAACAATTCATTAAATGCATGAAAAATAGCAAATGAAGTTAGATAGGGTTGAAATTTTAGGATGTGGCTTCTAATGGTTCATATTGAATGCACAAAAAGTCTGGAGTTGAAATAAGTTAAAAAAAATTGAAATCCTTTTGTAACAGACGAGTTTTCGTCCGAAACCCTGATACTTCGAAAGAGATTGTCCATTTTGTACACGAAGTGCATCCAGTTTTTTCCTTAACCCTCTCAACTTTTTAGCACATGCTATGTGGGTGAAGTGATGATACCATGCCAAGTTTCAACCATTTCAGAGTTCATTTGTGGTGCTTTTTAATTTCAGGGTCATTTAGCTCAAAACAATTCATTAAATGCATGAAAAATAGCAAATGAAGTTAGATAGGGTTGAAATTTTAGGATGTGGCTTCTAATAGTTCATATTGAATGCACAAAAAGTCTGGAGTAGAAATAAGTTAAAAAAATTGAAATCCTTTTGTAACAGACGAGTTTTCGTCCGAAACCCTGATACTTCGAAAGAGATTGTCCATTTTGTACACGAAGTGCATCCAGTTTTTGCCGTAACCCTCTCAACTTTTTAGCACATGCTATGTGGGTGAAATGATGATACCATGCCAAGTTTCAACCATTTCAGAGTTCATTTGTGGTGCTTTTTAATTTCATGGTCATTTAGCTCAAAACAATTCATTAAATGCATGAAAAATAGCAAATGAAGTTAGATAGGGTTGAAATTTTTGGATGTGGCTTCTAATGGTTCATATTGAATGCACAAAATGTCTGGAGTTGAAATAAGTTGAAAAATTTGAAATCCTTTTGTAACAGACGAGTTTTCGGCTGAAACCCTGACACTTCGAAAGAGATTGTCCATTTTGTACACGAAGTGCATCCAGTTTTTGCCGTAACCCTCTCAAATTTTTAGCATATGCTATGTGGGTGAAATGATGATACCATGCCAAGTTTCAACCATTTCAGAGTTCATGTGTGGTGCTTTTTAATTTCAGGGTCATTTAGCTCAAAACAATTCATTAAATGCATGCAAAAAAGGAAAAGAAGTTAGATAAGGTTGAAATTTTAGGATGTGGCTTCTAATGGTTCATATTGAATGCACAAAAAGTCTGGAGTTGAAATAAGTTAAAAAAAATTGAAATCCTTTTGTAACAGACGAGTTTTCGTCCGAAACCCTGATACTTCGAAAGAGATTGTCCATTTTGTACACGAAGTGCATCCAGTTTTTTCCTTAACCCTCTCAACTTTTTAGCACATGCTATGTGGGTGAAGTGATGATACCATGCCAAGTTTCAACCATTTCAGAGTTCATTTGTGGTGCTTTTTAATTTCAGGGTCATTTAGCTCAAAACAATTCATTAAATGCATGAAAAATAGCAAATGAAGTTAGATAGGGTTGAAATTTTAGGATGTGGCTTCTAATAGTTCATATTGAATGCACAAAAAGTCTGGAGTTGAAATAAGTTAAAAAATTGAAATCCTTTTGTAACAGACGAGTTTTCGTCCGAAACCCTGATACTTCGAAAGAGATTGTCCATTTTGTACACGAAGTGCATCCAGTTTTTGCCGTAACCCTCTCAACTTTTTAGCACATGCTATGTGGGTGAAATGATGATACCATGCCAAGTTTCAACCATTTCAGAGTTCATTTGTGGTGCTTTTTAATTTCATTGTCATTTAGCTCAAAACAATTCATTAAATGCATGAAAAATAGCAAATGAAGTTAGATAGGGTTGAAATTTTTGGATGTGGCTTCTAATGGTTCATATTGAATGCACAAAATGTCTGGAGTTGAAATAAGTTGAAAAATTTGAAATCCTTTTGTAACAGACAAGTTTTCGGCTGAAACCCTGATACTTCGAAAGAGATTGTCCATTTTGTACACGAAGTGCATCCAGTTTTTGCCGTAACCCTCTCAAATTTTTAGCATATGCTATGTGGGTGAAATGATGATACCATGCCAAGTTTCAACAATTTCAGAGTTCATGTGTGGTGCTTTTTAATTTCAGGGTCATTTAGCTCAAAACAATTCATTAAATGCATGCAAAAAAGGAAAAGAAGTTAGATAGGGTTGAAATTTTAGGATGTGGCTTCTAATGGTTCATATTGAATGCACAAAAAGTCTGGAGTTGAAATAAGTTAAAAAAAATTGAAATCCTTTTGTAACAGACGAGTTTTCGTCCGAAACCCTGATACTTCGAAAGAGATTGTCCATTTTGTACACGAAGTGCATCCAGTTTTTGCCGTAACCCTCTCTACTTTTTAGCACATGCTATGTGGGTGAAACGATGATACCATGCCAAGTTTCAACCATTTCAGAGTTCATTTGTGGTGCTTTTTAATTTCAGGGTCATTTAGCTCAAAACAATTCATTAAATGCATGAAAAATAGCAAATGAAGTTAGATAGGGTTGAAATTTTAGGATGTGGCTTCTAATGGTTCATATTGAATGCACAAAAAGTCTGGAGTTGAAATAAGTTAAAAAAAATTGAAATCCTTTTGTAACAGACGAGTTTTCGTCCGAAACCCTGATACTTCGAAAGAGATTGTCCATTTTGTACACGAAGTGCATCCAGTTTTTTCCTTAACCCTCTCAACTTTTTAGCACATGCTATGTGGGTGAAGTGATGATACCATGCCAAGTTTCAACCATTTCAGAGTTCATTTGTGGTGCTTTTTAATTTCAGGGTCATTTAGCTCAAAACAATTCATTAAATGCATGAAAAATAGCAAATGAAGTTAGATAGGGTTGAAATTTTAGGATGTGGCTTCTAATAGTTCATATTGAATGCACAAAAAGTCTGGAGTAGAAATAAGTTAAAAAAATTGAAATCCTTTTGTAACAGACGAGTTTTCGTCCGAAACCCTGATACTTCGAAAGAGATTGTCCATTTTGTACACGAAGTGCATCCAGTTTTTGCCGTAACCCTCTCAACTTTTTAGCACATGCTATGTGGGTGAAATGATGATACCATGCCAAGTTTCAACCATTTCAGAGTTCATTTGTGGTGCTTTTTAATTTCAGGGTCATTTAGCTCAAAACAATTCATTAAATGCATGAAAAATAGCAAATGAAGTTAGATAGGGTTGAAATTTTTGGATGTGGCTTCTAATGGTTCATATTGAATGCACAAAATGTCTGGAGTTGAAATAAGTTGAAAAATTTGAAATCCTTTTGTAACAGACGAGTTTTCGGCTGAAACCCTGACACTTCGAAAGAGATTGTCCATTTTGTACACGAAGTGCATCCAGTTTTTGCCGTAACCCTCTCAAATTTTTAGCATATGCTATGTGGGTGAAATGATGATACCATGCCAAGTTTCAACCATTTCAGAGTTCATGTGTGGTGCTTTTTAATTTCAGGGTCATTTAGCTCAAAACAATTCATTAAATGCATGCAAAAAAGGAAAAGAAGTTAGATAAGGTTGAAATTTTAGGATGTGGCTTCTAATGGTTCATATTGAATGCACAAAAAGTCTGGAGTTGAAATAAGTTAAAAAAAATTGAAATCCTTTTGTAACAGACGAGTTTTCGGCTGAAACCCTGATACTTCGAAAGAGATTGTCCATTTTGTACACGAAGTGCATCCAGTTTTTGCCGTAACCCTCTCAAATTTTAAGCATATGCTATGTGGGTGAAATGATGATACCATGCCAAGTTTCAACCATTTCAGAGTTCATGTGTGGTGCTTTTTAATTTCAGGGTCATTTAGCTCAAAACAATTCATTAAATGCATGAAAAATAGCAAATGAAGTTAGATAGGGTTGAAATTTTAGGATGTGGCTTCTAATGGTTCATATTGAATGCACAAAAAGTCTGGAGTTGAAATAAGTTAAAAAAATTGAAATCCTTTTGTAACAGACGAGTTTTCGTCCGAAACCCTGATACTTCGAAAGAGATTGTCCATTTTGTATACGAAGTGCATCCAGTTTTTGCCGTAACCCTCTCAACTTTTTAGCACATGCTATGTGGGTGAAATGATGATACCATGCCAAGTTTCAACCATTTCAGAGTTCATTTGTGGTGCTTTTTAATTTCAGGGTCATTTAGCTCAAAACAATTCATTAAATGCATGAAAAATAGCAAATGAAGTTAGATAGGGTTGAAATTTTTGGATGTGGCTTCTAATGGTTCATATTGAATGCACAAAATGTCTGGAGTTGAAATAAGTTAAAAAATTTGAAATCCTTTTGTAAGAGACGAGTTTTCGGCTGAAACCCTGATACTTCGAAAGAGATTGTCCATTTTGTACACGAAGTGCATCCAGTTTTTGCCGTAACCCTCTCAAATTTTTAGCATATGCTATGTGGGTGAAATGATGATACCATGCCAAGTTTCAACCATTTCAGAGATCATGTGTGGTGCTTTTTAATTTCAGGGTCATTTAGCTCAAAACAATTCATTAAATGCATGAAAAATAGCAAATGAAGTTAGATAGGGTTGAAATTTTAGGATGTGGCTTCTAATGGTTCATATTGAATGCACAAAATGTCTGGAGTTGAAATAAGTTAAAAAAAATTGAAATCCTTTTGTAACAGACGAGTTTTCGGCTGAAACCCTGATACTTCGAAAGAGATTGTCCATTTTGTACACGAAGTGCATCCAGTTTTTGCCGTAACCCTCTCAAATTTTAAGCATATGCTATGTGGGTGAAATGATGATACCATGCCAAGTTTCAACCATTTCAGAGTTCATGTGTGGTGCTTTTTAATTTCAGGGTCATTTAGCTCAAAACAATTCATTAAATGCATGAAAAATAGCAAATGAAGTTAGATAGGGTTGAAATTTTAGGATGTGGCTTCTAATGGTTCATATTGAATGCACAAAAAGTCTGGAGTTGAAATAAGTTAAAAAAATTGAAATCCTTTTGTAACAGACGTGTTTTCGTCCGAAACCCTGATACTTCGAAAGAGATTGTCCATTTTGTACACGAAGTGCATCCAGTTTTTGCCGTAACCCTCTCAACTTTTTAGCACATGCTATGTGGGTGAAATGATGATACCATGCCAAGTTTCAACCATTTCAGAGTTCATTTGTGGTGCTTTTTAATTCCAGGGTCATTTAGCTCAAAACAATTCATTAAATACATGAAAAATGGCAAATGAAGTTAGATAGGGTTGAAATTTTTGGATGTGGCTTCTAATGGTTCATATTGAATGCACGAAATGTCTGGAGTTGAAATAAGTTAAAAAATTTGAAATCCTTTTGTAACAGACGAGTTTTCGGCTGAAACCCTGACACATCGAAAGAGATTGTCCATTTTGTACACGAAGTGCATCCAGTTTTTGCCGTAACCCTCTCAAATTTTTAGCATATGCTATGTGGGTGAAATGATGATACCATGCCAAGTTTCAACCATTTCAGAGTTCATGTGTGGTGCTTTTTAATTTCAGGGTCATTTAGCTCAAAACAATTCATTAAATGCATGAAAAATAGCAAATGAAGTTAGATAGGGTTGAAATTTTAGGATGTGGCTTCTAATGGTTCATATTGAATGCACAAAAAGTCTGGAGTTGAAATAAGTTAAAAAAAAATTGAAATCCTTTTGTAACAGACGAGTTTTCGTCCGAAACCCTGATACTTCGAAAGAGATTGTCCATTTTGTACACGAAGTGCATCCAGTTTTTTCCTTAACCCTCTCAACTTTTTAGCACATGCTATGTGGGTGAAGTGATGATACCATGCCAAGTTTCAACCATTTCAGAGTTCATTTGTGGTGCTTTTTAATTTCAGGGTCATTTAGCTCAAAACAATTCATTAAATGCATGAAAAATAGCAAATGAAGTTAGATAGGGTTGAAATTTTAGGATGTGGCTTCTAATAGTTCATATTGAATGCACAAAAAGTCTGGAGTTGAAATAAGTTAAAAAATTGAAATCCTTTTGTAACAGACGAGTTTTCGTCCGAAACCCTGATACTTCGAAAGAGATTGTCCATTTTGTACACGAAGTGCATCCAGTTTTTGCCGTAACCCTCTCAACTTTTTAGCACATGCTATGTGGGTGAAATGATGATACCATGCCAAGTTTCAACCATTTCAGAGTTCATTTGTGGTGCTTTTTAATTTCATTGTCATTTAGCTCAAAACAATTCATTAAATGCATGAAAAATAGCAAATGAAGTTAGATAGGGTTGAAATTTTTGGATGTGGCTTCTAATGGTTCATATTGAATGCACAAAATGTCTGGAGTTGAAATAAGTTGAAAAATTTGAAATCCTTTTGTAACAGACAAGTTTTCGGCTGAAACCCTGATACTTCGAAAGAGATTGTCCATTTTGTACACGAAGTGCATCCAGTTTTTGCCGTAACCCTCTCAAATTTTTAGCATATGCTATGTGGGTGAAATGATGATACCATGCCAAGTTTCAACAATTTCAGAGTTCATGTGTGGTGCTTTTTAATTTCAGGGTCATTTAGCTCAAAACAATTCATTAAATGCATGCAAAAAAGGAAAAGAAGTTAGATAGGGTTGAAATTTTAGGATGTGGCTTCTAATGGTTCATATTGAATGCACAAAAAGTCTGGAGTTGAAATAAGTTAAAAAAAATTGAAATCCTTTTGTAACAGACGAGTTTTCGTCCGAAACCCTGATACTTCGAAAGAGATTGTCCATTTTGTACACGAAGTGCATCCAGTTTTTGCCGTAACCCTCTCAAATTTTAAGCATATGCTATGTGGGTGAAATGATGATACCATGCCAAGTTTCAACCATTTCAGAGTTCATGTGTGGTGCTTTTTAATTTCAGGGTCATTTAGCTCAAAACAATTCATTAAATGCATGAAAAATAGCAAATGAAGTTAGATAGGGTTGAAATTTTAGGATGTGGCTTCTAATGGTTCATATTGAATGCACAAAAAGTCTGGAGTTGAAATAAGTTAAAAAAATTGAAATCCTTTTGTAACAGACGAGTTTTCGGCTGAAACCCTGATACTTCGAAAGAGATTGTCCATTTTGTACACGAAGTGCATCTAGTTTTTGCCGTAACCCTCTCAACTTTTTAGCACATGCTATGTGGGTGAAATGATGATACCATGCCAAGTTTCAACCATTTCAGAGTTCATTTGTGGTGCTTTTTAATTCCAGGGTCATTTAGCTCAAAACAGTTCATTAAATACATGAAAAATAGCAAATGAAGTTAGATAGGGTTGAAATTTTTGGATGTGGCTTCTAATGGTTCATATTGAATGCACAAAATTTCTGGAGTTGAAATAAGTTAAAAAATTTGAAATCCTTTTGTAACAGACGAGTTTTCGGCTGAAACCCTGACACATCGAAAGAGATTGTCCATTTTGTACACGAAGTGCATCCAGTTTTTGCCGTAACCCTCTCAAATTTTTAGCATATGCTATGTGGGTGAAATGATGATACCATGCCAAGTTTCAACCATTTCAGAGTTCATGTGTGGTGCTTTTTAATTTCGGGGTCATTTAGCTCAAAACAATTCATTAAATGCATGAAAAATAGCAAATGAAGTTAGATAGGGTTGAAATTTTAGGATGTGGCTTCTAATGGTTCATATTGAATGCACAAAAAGTCTGGAGTTGAAATAAGTTAAAAAAAATTGAAATCCTTTTGTAACAGACGAGTTTTCGTCCGAAACCCTGATACTTCGAAAGAGATTGTCCATTTTGTACACGAAGTGCATCCAGTTTTTTCCTTAACCCTCTCAACTTTTTAGCACATGCTATGTGGGTGAAGTGATGATACCATGCCAAGTTTCAACCATTTCAGAGTTCATTTGTGGTGCTTTTTAATTTCAGGGTCATTTAGCTCAAAACAATTCATTAAATGCATGAAAAATAGCAAATGAAGTTAGATAGGGTTGAAATTTTAGGATGTGGCTTCTAATAGTTCATATTGAATGCACAAAAAGTCTGGAGTTGAAATAAGTTAAAAAAATTGAAATCCTTTTGTAACAGACGAGTTTTCGTCCGAAACCCTGATACTTCGAAAGAGATTGTCCATTTTGTACACGAAGTGCATCCAGTTTTTGCCGTAACCCTCTCAACTTTTTAGCACATGCTATGTGGGTGAAATGATGATACCATGCCAAGTTTCAACCATTTCAGAGTTCATTTGTGGTGCTTTTTAATTTCAGGGTCATTTAGCTCAAAACAATTCATTAAATGCATGAAAAATAGCAAATGAATTTAGATAGGGTTGAAATTTTAGGATGTGGCTTCTAATGGTTCATATTGAATGCACAAAATGTCTGGAGTTGAAATAAGTTAAAAAAATTGAAATCCTTTTGTAACAGACAAGTTTTCGTCCGAAACCGTGATACTTCGAAAGAGATTGTCCATTTTGTACACGAAGTGCATCCAGTTTTTGCCGGAACCCTCTCAACTTTTTAGCACATGCTATGTGGGTGAAATGATGATACCATGCAAAGTTTCAACCATTTCAGAGTTCATTTGTGGTGCTTTTTAATTTCAGGGTCATTTAGCTCAAAACAATTCATTAAATGCATGAAAAATAGCAAATGAAGCTAGATAGGGTTGAAATTTTAGGATGTGGCTTCTAATGGTTCATAGTGAATGCACAAAATGTCTGGAGTTGAAATAAGTTAAAAAATTTGAAATCCGTTTGTAACAGACGAGTTTTCGGCTGAAACCCTGATACATCGAAAGAGATTGTCCATTTTGTACACGAAGTGCATCCAGTTTTTGCCGTAACCCTCTCAAATTTTTAGCATATGCTATGTGGGTGAAATGATGATACCATGCCAAGTTTCAACCATTTCAGAGTTCATGTGTGGTGCTTTTTAATTTCAGGGTCATTTAGCTCAAAACAATTCATTAAATGCATGAAAAATAGCAAATGAAGTTAGATAGGGTTGAAATTTTAGGATGTGGCTTCTAATGGTTCATATTGAATGCACAAAAAGTCTGGAGTTGAAATAAGTTAAAAAAAGTTGAAATCCTTTTGTAACAGACGAGTTTTCGTCCGAAACCCTGATACTTCGAAAGAGATTGTCCATTTTGTACACGAAGTGCATCCAGTTTTTTCCGTAACCCTCTCAACTTTTTAGCACATGCTATGTGGGTGAAATGATGATACCATGCGAAGTTTCAACCATTTCAGAGTTCATTTGTGGTGCTTTTTAATTTCAGGGTCATTTAGCTCAAAACAATTCATTAAATGCATGAAAAATAGCAAATGAAGTTAGATAGGGTTGAAATTTTAGGATGTGGCTTCTAATGGTTCATATTGAATGCACAAAAAGTCTGGAGTTGCAATAAGTTAAAAAAATTGAAATCCTTTTGTAACAGACGAGTTTTCGTCCGAAACCCTGATACTTCGAAAGAGATTGTCCATTTTGTACACGAAGTGCATCCA
This sequence comes from Elymus sibiricus, assembly GCA_039707655.1. NCBI lineage: Eukaryota > Viridiplantae > Streptophyta > Magnoliopsida > Poales > Poaceae > Elymus > Elymus sibiricus. The sequence goes on along the minus strand of CM077663.1, from coordinate 377,125,822 downwards.
GTTTTTGCCGTAACCCTCTCAACTTTTTAGCACATGCTATGTGGGTGAAATGATGATACCATGCAAAGTTTCAACCATTTCAGAGATCATTTGTGGTGCTTTTTAATTTCAGGGTCATTTAGCTCAAAACAATTCATTAAATGCATGAAAAATAGCAAATGAAGTTAGATAGGGTTGAAAATTTTGGATGTGGCTTCTAATGGTTCATATTGAATGCACAAAATGTCTGGAGTTGAAATAAGTTGAAAAATTTGAAATCCTTTTGTAACAGACGAGTTTTCGGCTGAAACACTGATACTACGAAAGAGATTGTCCATTTTGTACACGAAGTGCATCCAGTTTTTGCCGTAACCCTCTCAAATTTTTAGCATATGCTATGTGGGTGAAATGATGATACCATGCCAAGTTTCAACCATTTTAGAGTTCCTGTGTGGTGCTTTTTAATTTCAGGGTCATTTAGCTCAAAACAATTCATTAAATGCATGAAAAAAGGAAAAGAAGTTAGATAGGGTTGAAATTTTAGGATGTGGCTTCTAATGGTTCATATTGAATGCGCAAAAAATCTGGAGTTGAAATAAGTTAAAAAAAATTGAAATCCTTTTGTAACAGACGAGTTTTCGTCCGAAACCCTGATACTTCGAAAGAGATTGTCCATTTTGTACACGAAGTGCATCCAGTTTTTGCCGTAACCCTCTCAACTTTTTAGCACATGCTATGTGGGTGAAATGATGATACCATGCCAAGTTTCAACCATTTCAGAGTTCATTTGTGGTGCTTTTTAATTTCAGGGTCATTTAGCTCAAAACAATTCATTAAATGCATGAAAAATAGCAAATGAAGTTAGATAGGGTTGAAATTTTAGGATGTGGCTTCTAATGGTTCATATTGAATGCACAAAATGTCTGGAGTTGAAATAAGTTAAAAAAATTGAAATCCTTTTGTAACAGACGAGTTTTCGTCCGAAACCCTGATACATCGAAAGAGATTGTCCATTTTGTACACGAAGTGCATCCAGTTTTTGCCATAACCCTCTCTACTTTTTAGCACATTCTATGTGGGTGAAATGATGATACCATGCCAAGTTTCAACCATTTCAGAGTTCATTTGTGGTGCTTTTTAATTTCAGGGTCATTTAGCTCAAAACAATTCATTAAATGCATGAAAAATAGCAAATGAAGCTAGATAGGGTTGAAATTTTAGGATGTGGCTTCTAATGGTTCATAGTGAATGCACAAAATGTCTGGAGTTGAAATAAGTTAAAAAATTGAAATCCTTTTGTAATAAACGAGTTTTCGTCCGAAACCCTGATACCTCGAAAGAGATTGTCCATTTTGTACACGAAGTGCATCCAGTTTTTGCCGTAACCCTCTCAACTTTTTAGCGCATGCTATGTGGGTGAAATGATGATACCATGCCAAGTTTCAACCATTTCAGAGTTCATTTGTGGTGCTTTTTAATTTCTGGGTCATTTAGCTCAAAACAATTCATTAAATGCATGAAAAATAGCAAATGAAGTTAGATAGGGTTGAAATTTTAGGATGTGGCTTCTAATGGTTCATATTGAATGCACAAAAAGTCTGGAGTTGAAATAAGTTAAAAAAAGTTGAAATCCTTTTGTAACAGACGAGTTTTCGTCCGAAACCCTGATACTTCGAAAGAGATTGTCCATTTTGTACACGAAGTGCATCCAGTTTTTTCCGTAACCCTCTCAACTTTTTAGCACATGCTATGTGGGTGAAATGATGATACCATGCGAAGTTTCAACCATTTCAGAGTTCATTTGTGGTGCTTTTTAATTTCAGGGTCATTTAGCTCAAAACAATTCATTAAATGCATGAAAAATAGCAAATGAAGTTAGATAGGGTTGAAATTTTAGGATGTGGCTTCTAATGGTTCATATTGAATGCACAAAAAGTCTGGAGTTGCAATAAGTGAAAAAAATTGAAATCCTTTTGTAACAGACGAGTTTTCGTCCGAAACCCTGATACTTCGAAAGAGATTGTCCATTTTGTACACGAAGTGCATCCAGTTTTTGCCGTAACCCTCTCAACTTTTTAGCACATGCTATGTGGGTGAAATGATGATACCATGCAAAGTTTCAACCATTTCAGAGATCATTTGTGGTGCTTTTTAATTTCAGGGTCATTTAGCTCAAAACAATTCATTAAATGCATGAAAAATAGCAAATGAAGTTAGATAGGGTTGAACATTTTGGATGTGGCTTCTAATGGTTCATATTGAATGCACAAAATGTCTGGAGTTGAAATAAGTTGAAAAATTTGAAATCCTTTTGTAACAGACGAGTTTTCGGCTGAAACACTGATACTACGAAAGAGATTGTCCATTTTGTACACGAAGTGCATCCAGTTTTTGCCGTAACCCTCTCAAATTTTTAGCATATGCTATGTGGGTGAAATGATGATACCATGCCAAGTTTCAACCATTTTAGAGTTCCTGTGTGGTGCTTTTTAATTTCAGGCTCATTTAGCTCAAAACAATTCATTAAATGCATGAAAAAAGGAAAAGAAGTTAGATAGGGTTGAAATTTTAGGATGTGGCTTCTAATGGTTCATATTGAATGCGCAAAAAATCTGGAGTTGAAATAAGTTAAAAAAAATTGAAATCCTTTTGTAACAGACGAGTTTTCGTCCGAAACCCTGATACTTCGAAAGAGATTGTCCATTTTGTACACGAAGTGCATCCAGTTTTTGCCGTAACCCTCTCAACTTTTTAGCACATGCTATGTGGGTGAAATGATGATACCATGCCAAGTTTCAACCATTTCAGAGTTCATTTGTGGTGCTTTTTAATTTCAGGGTCATTTAGCTCAAAACAATTCATTAAATGCATGAAAAATAGCAAATGAAGTTAGATAGGGTTGAAATTTTAGGATGTGGCTTCTAATGGTTCATATTGAATGCACAAAATGTCTGGAGTTGAAATAAGTTAAAAAAATTGAAATCCTTTTGTAACAGACGAGTTTTCGGCCGAAACCCTGATACATCGAAAGAGATTGTCCATTTTGTACACGAAGTGCATCCAGTTTTTGCCATAACCCTCTCTACTTTTTAGCACATTCTATGTGGGTGAAATGATGATACCATGCCAAGTTTCAACCATTTCAGAGTTCATTTGTGGTGCTTTTTAATTTCAGGGTCATTTAGCTCAAAACAATTCATTAAATGCATGAAAAATAGCAAATGAAGTTAGATAGGGTTGAAATTTTAGGATGTGGCTTCTAATGGTTAATATTGAATGCACAGGAAGTCTGGAGTTGAAATAAGTTAAAAAAATTGAAATCCTTTTGTAACAGACGAGTTTTCGTCCGAAACCCTGATACTTCGAAAGAGATTGTCCATTTTGTACACGAAGTGCATCCAGTTTTTGCCGTAACCCTCTCAACTTTTTAGCACATGCTATGTGGGTGAAATGATGATACCACGCCAAGTTTCAACCATTTCAAGGTTCATTTGTGGTGCTTTTTAATTTCAGGATCATTTAGCTCAAAACAATTCATTAAATGCATGAAAAATAGCAAATGAAGTTAGATAGGGTTGAAATTTTAGGATGTGGCTTCTACTGGTTCATATTGAATGCACAAAATGTCTGGAGTTGAAATAAGTTAAAAAAATTGAAATCCTTTTGTAACAGACGAGTTTTCGGCCGAAACCCTCATACTTCGAAAGAGATTGTCCATTTTGTAGACGAAGTGCATCCAGTTTTAGCCATAACCCTCTCAACTTTTTAGCACATGCTATGTGGGTGAAATGATGATACCATGCCAAGTTTCAATCATTTCAGAGTTCATTTGTGATGCTTTTTAATTTTAGGGTCATTTAGCTCAAAACAATTCATTAAATGCATGAAAAATAGCAAATGAAGTTAGATAGGGTTGAAATTTTAGGATGTGGCTTATAATGGTTCATATTGAATGCACAAAAAGTCTGGAGTTGAAATAAGTTAAAAAAAATTGAAATCCTTTTGTAACAGACGAGTTTTCGTCCGAAACACTGACACTTCGAAAGAGATTGTCCATTTTGTACACGAAGTGCATCCAGTTTTTGCCGTAACCCTCTCAACTTTTTAGCACATGCTATGTGGCTGAAATGATGATACCATGCCAAGTTTCAACCATTTCAGAGTTCATTTGTGGTGCTTTTTAATTTCAGGGTCATTTAGCTCAAAACAATTCACTAAATGCATGAAAAATAGCAAATGAAGTTAGATAGGGTTGAAATTTTAGGATGTGGCTTCTAATGGTTCATATTGAATGCACAAAATGTCTGGAGTTGAAATAAGTTCAAAAAATTGAAATCCTTTTGTAACAGACGAGTTTTCGTCCGAAACCCTGATACTTCGAAAGAGATTGTCCATTTTGTACACGAAGTGCATCCAGTTTTTGCCGTAACCCTCTCAACTTTTTAGCACATGCTATGTGGGTGAAATGATGATACCACGCAAAGTTTCAACCATTTCAGAGATCATTTGTGGTGCTTTTTAATTTCAGGGTCATTTAGCTCAAAACAATTCATTAAATGCATGAAAAATAGCAAATGAAGTTAGATAGGGTTGAAAATTTTGGATGTGGCTTCTAATGGTTCATATTGAATGCACAAAATGTCTGGAGTTGAAATAAGTTGAAAAATTTGAAATCCTTTTGTAACAGACGAGTTTTCGGCTGAAACCCTGATACTTCGAAAGAGATTGTCCATTTTGTACACGAAGTACATCCAGTTTTTGCCGGAACCCTCTCAACTTTTTAGCACATGCTATGTGGGTGAAATGATGATACCATGCAAAGTTTCAACCATTTCAGAGTTCATTTGTGGTGCTTTTTAATTTCAGGGTCATTTAGCTCAAAACAATTCATTAAATGCATGAAAAATAGCAAATGAAGCTAGATAGGGTTGAAATTTTAGGATGTGGCTTCTAATGGTTCATAGTGAATGCACAAAATGTCTGGAGTTGAAATAAGTTAAAAAATTTGAAATCCGTTTGTAACAGACGAGTTTTCGGCTGAAACCCTGATACATCGAAAGAGATTGTCCATTTTGTAGACGAAGTGCATCCAGTTTTTGCCGTAACCCTCTCAAATTTTTAGCATATGCTATGTGGGTGAAATGATGATACCATGCCAAGTTTCAACCATTTCAGAGTTCATGTGTGGTGCTTTTTAATTTCAGGGTCATTTAGCTCAAAACAATTCATTAAATGCATGAAAAATAGCAAATGAAGTTAGATAGGGTTGAAATTTTAGGATGTGGCTTCTAATGGTTCATATTGAATGCACAAAAAGTCTGGAGTTGAAATAAGTTAAAAAAAGTTGAAATCCTTTTGTAACAGACGAGTTTTCGTCCGAAACCCTGATACTTCGAAAGAGATTGTCCATTTTGTACACGAAGTGCATCCAGTTTTTTCCGTAACCCTCTCAACTTTTTAGCACATGCTATGTGGGTGAAATGATGATACCATGCCAAGTTTCAACCATTTCAGAGTTCATTTGTGGTGCTTTTTAATTTCAGGGTCATTTAGCTCAAAACAATTCATTAAATGCATGAAAAATAGCAAATGAAGTTAGATAGGGTTGAAATTTTAGGATGTGGCTTCTAATGGTTCATATTGAATGCACAAAAAGTCTGGAGTTGCAATAAGTTAAAAAAATTGAAATCCTTTTGTAACAGACGAGTTTTCGTCCGAAACCCTGATACTTCGAAAGAGATTGTCCATTTTGTACACGAAGTGCATCCAGTTTTTGCCGTAACCCTCTCAACTTTTTAGCACATGCTATGTGGGTGAAATGATGATACCATGCAAAGTTTCAACCATTTCAGAGATCATTTGTGGTGCTTTTTAATTTCAGGGTCATTTAGCTCAAAACAATTCATTAAATGCATGAAAAATAGCAAATGAAGTTAGATAGGGTTGAAAATTTTGGATGTGGCTTCTAATGGTTCATATTGAATGCACAAAATGTCTGGAGTTGAAATAAGTTGAAAAATTTGAAATCCTTTTGTAACAGACGAGTTTTCGGCTGAAACACTGATACTTCGAAAGAGATTGTCCATTTTGTACACGAAGTGCATCCAGTTTTTGCCGTAACCCTCTCAAATTTTTAGCATATGCTATGTGGGTGAAATGATGATACCATGCCAAGTTTCAACCATTTTAGAGTTCCTGTGTGGTGCTTTTTAATTTCAGGGTCATTTAGCTCAAAACAATTCATTAAATGCATGAAAAAAGGAAAAGAAGTTAGATAGGGTTGAAATTTTAGGATGTGGCTTCTAATGGTTCATATTGAATGCGCAAAAAATCTGGAGTTGAAATAAGTTAAAAAAAATGAAATCCTTTTGTAACAGACGAGTTTTCGTCCGAAACCCTGATACTTCGAAAGAGATTGTCCATTTTGTACACGAAGTGCATCCAGTTTTTGCCGTAACCCTCTCAACTTTTTAGCACATGCTATGTGGGTGAAATGATGATACCATGCCAAGTTTCAACCATTTCAGAGTTCATTTGTGGTGCTTTTTAATTTCAGGGTCATTTAGCTCAAAACAATTCATTAAATGCATGAAAAATAGCAAATGAAGTTAGATAGGGTTGAAATTTTAGGATGTGGATTCTAATGGTTCATATTGAATGCACAAAATGTCTGGAGTTGAAATAAGTTAAAAAAATTGAAATCCTTTTGTAACAGACGAGTTTTCGGCCGAAACCCTGATACATCGAAAGAGATTGTCCATTTTGTACACGAAGTGCATCCAGTTTTTGCCATAACCCTCTCTACTTTTTAGCACATTCTATGTGGGTGAAATGATGATACCATGCCAAGTTTCAACCATTTCAGAGTTCATTTGTGGTGCTTTTTAATTTCAGGGTCATTTAGCTCAAAACAATTCATTAAATGCATGAAAAATAGCAAATGATGCTAGATAGGGTTGAAATTTTAGGATGTGGCTTCTAATGGTTCATAGTGAATGCACAAAATGTCTGGAGTTGAAATAAGTTAAAAAATTGAAATCCTTTTGTAATAAACGAGTTTTCGTCCGAAACCCTGATACCTCGAAAGAGATTGTCCATTTTGTACACGAAGTGCATCCAGTTTTTGCCGTAACCCTCTCAACTTTTTAGCGCATGCTATGTGGGTGAAATGATGATACCATGCCAAGTTTCAACCATTTCAGAGTTCATTTGTGGTGCTTTTTAATTTCTGGGTCATTTAGCTCAAAACAATTCATTAAATGCATGAAAAATAGCAAATGAAGTTAGATAGGGTTGAAATTTTAGGATGTGGCTTCTAATGGTTAATATTGAATGCACAGGAAGTCTGGAGTTGAAATAAGTTAAAAAAATTGAAATCCTTTTGTAACAGACGAGTTTTCGTCCGAAACCCTGATACTTCGAAAGAGATTGTCCATTTTGTACACGAAGTGCATCCAGTTTTTGCCGTAACCCTCTCAACTTTTTAGCACATGCTATGTGGGTGAAATGATGATACCACGCCAAGTTTCAACCATTTCAAGGTTCATTTGTGGTGCTTTTTAATTTCAGGATCATTTAGCTCAAAACAATTCATTAAATGCATGAAAAATAGCAAATGAAGTTAGATAGGGTTGAAATGTTAGGATGTGGCTTCTACTGGTTCATATTGAATGCACAAAATGTCTGGAGTTGAAATAAGTTAAAAAATTTGAAATCCTTTTGTAACAGACGAGTTTTCGGCCAAAACCCTCATACTTCGAAAGAGATTGTCCATTTTGTAGACGAAGTGCATCTAGTTTTAGCCATAACCCTCTCAACTTTTTAGCACATGCTATGTGGGTGAAATGATGATACCATGCCAAGTTTCAATCATTTCAGAGTTCATTTGTGATGCTTTTTAATTTTAGGGTCATTTAGCTCAAAACAATTCATTAAATGCATGAAAAATAGCAAATGAAGTTAGATAGGGTTGAAATTTTAGGATGTGGCTTATAATGGTTCATATTGAATGCACAAAAAGTCTGGAGTTGAAATAAGTTAAAAAAAATTGAAATCCTTTTGTAACAGACGAGTTTTCGTCCGAAACACTGACACTTCGAAAGAGATTGTCCATTTTGTACACGAAGTGCATCCAGTTTTGGCCGTAACCCTCTCAACTTTTTAGCACATGCTATGTGGCTGAAATGATGATACCATGCCAAGTTTCAACCATTTCAGAGTTCATTTGTGGTGCTTTTTAATTTCAGGGTCATTTAGCTCAAAACAATTCACTAAATGCATGAAAAATAGCAAATGAAGTTAGATAGGGTTGAAATTTTAGGATGTGGCTTCTAATGGTTCATATTGAATGCACAAAATGTCTGGAGTTGAAATAAGTTCAAAAAATTGAAATCCTTTTGTAACAGACGAGTTTTCGTCCGAAACCCTGATACTTCGAAAGAGATTGTCCATTTTGTACACGAAGTGCATCCAGTTTTTGCCGTAACCCTCTCAACTTTTTAGCACATGCTATGTGGGTGAAATGATGATACCACGCAAAGTTTCAACCATTTCAGAGATCATTTGTGGTGCTTTTTAATTTCAGGGTCATTTAGCTCAAAACAATTCATTAAATGCATGAAAAATAGCAAATGAAGTTAGATAGGGTTGAAAATTTTGGATGTGGCTTCTAATGGTTCATATTGAATGCACAAAATGTCTGGAGTTGAAATAAGTTGAAAAATTTGAAATCCTTTTGTAACAGACGAGTTTTCGGCTGAAACCCTGATACTTCGAAAGAGATTGTCCATTTTGTACACGAAGTACATCCAGTTTTTGCCGGAACCCTCTCAACTTTTTAGCACATGCTATGTGGGTGAAATGATGATACCATGCAAAGTTTCAACCATTTCAGAGTTCATTTGTGGTGCTTTTTAATTTCAGGGTCATTTAGCTCAAAACAATTCATTAAATGCATGAAAAATAGCAAATGAAGCTAGATAGGGTTGAAATTTTAGGATGTGGCTTCTAATGGTTCATAGTGAATGCACAAAATGTCTGGAGTTGAAATAAGTTAAAAAATTTGAAATCCGTTTGTAACAGACGAGTTTTCGGCTGAAACCATGATACATCGAAAGAGATTGTCCATTTTGTACACGAAGTGCATCCAGTTTTTGCCGTAACCCTCTCAAATTTTTAGCATATGCTATGTGGGTGAAATGATGATACCATGCCAAGTTTCAACCATTTCAGAGTTCATGTGTGGTGCTTTTTAATTTCAGGGTCATTTAGCTCAAAACAATTCATTAAATGCATGAAAAATAGCAAATGAAGTTAGATAGGGTTGAAATTTTAGGATGTGGCTTCTAATGGTTCATATTGAATGCACAAAAAGTCTGGAGTTGACTTAAGTTAAAAAAAGTTGAAATCCTTTTGTAACAGACGAGTTTTCGTCCGAAACCCTGATACTTCGAAAGAGATTGTCCATTTTGTACACGAAGTGCATCCAGTTTTTTCCGTAACCCTCTCAACTTTTTAGCACATGCTATGTGGGTGAAATGATGATACCATGCCAAGTTTCAACCATTTCAGAGTTCATTTGTGGTGCTTTTTAATTTCAGGGTCATTTAGCTCAAAACAATTCATTAAATGCATGAAAAATAGCAAATGAAGTTAGATAGGGTTGAAATTTTAGGATGTGGCTTCTAATGGTTCATATTGAATGCACAAAAAGTCTGGAGTTGCAATAAGTTAAAAAAATTGAAATCCTTTTGTAACAGACGAGTTTTCGTCCGAAACCCTGATACTTCGAAAGAGATTGTCCATTTTGTACACGAAGTGCATCCAGTTTTTGCCGTAACCCTCTCAACTTTTTAGCACATGCTATGTGGGTGAAATGATGATACCATGCAAAGTTTCAACCATTTCAGAGATCATTTGTGGTGCTTTTTAATTTCAGGGTCATTTAGCTCAAAATAATTCATTAAATGCATGAAAAATAGCAAATGAAGTTAGATAGGGTTGAAAATTTTGGATGTGGCTTCTAATGGTTCATATTGAATGCACAAAATGTCTGGAGTTGAAATAAGTTGAAAAATTTGAAATCCTTTTGTAACAGACGAGTTTTCGGCTGAAACACTGATACTTCGAAAGAGATTGTCCATTTTGTACACGAAGTGCATCCAGTTTTTGCCGTAACCCTCTCAAATTTTTAGCATATGCTATGTGGGTGAAATGATGATACCATGCCAAGTTTCAACCATTTTAGAGTTCCTGTGTGGTGCTTTTTAATTTCAGGGTCATTTAGCTCAAAACAATTCATTAAATGCATGAAAAAAGGAAAAGAAGTTAGATAGGGTTGAAATTTTAGGATGTGGCTTCTAATGGTTCATATTGAATGCGCAAAAAATCTGGAGTTGAAATAAGTTAAAAAAAATGAAATCCTTTTGAAACAGACGAGTTTTCGTCCGAAACCCTGATACTTCGAAAGAGATTGTCCATTTTGTACACGAAGTGCATCCAGTTTTTGCCGTAACCCTCTCAACTTTTTAGCACATGCTATGTGGGTGAAATGATGATACCATGCCAAGTTTCAACCATTTCAGAGTTCATTTGTGGTGCTTTTTAATTTCAGGGTCATTTAGCTCAAAACAATTCATTAAATGCATGAAAAATAGCAAATGAAGTTAGATAGGGTTGAAATTTTAGGATGTGGCTTCTAATGGTTCATATTGAATGCACAAAATGTCTGGAGTTGAAATAAGTTAAAAAAATTGAAATCCTTTTGTAACAGACGAGTTTTCGGCCGAAACCCTGATACATCGAAAGAGATTGTCCATTTCGTACACGAAGTGCATCCAGTTTTTGCCATAACCCTCTCTACTTTTTAGCACATTCTATGTGGGTGAAATGATGATACCATGCCAAGTTTCAACCATTTCAGAGTTCATTTGTGGTGCTTTTTAATTTCAGGGTCATTTAGCTCAAAACAATTCATTAAATGCATGAAAAATAGCAAATGAAGCTAGATAGGGTTGAAATTTTAGGATGTGGCTTCTAATGGTTCATAGTGAATGCACAAAATGTCTGGAGTTGAAATAAGTTAAAAAATTGAAATCCTTTTGTAATAAACGAGTTTTCGTCCGAAACCCTGATACCTCGAAAGAGATTGTCCATTTTGTACACGAAGTGCATCCAGTTTTTGCCGTAACCCTCTCAACTTTTTAGCGCATGCTATGTGGGTGAAATGATGATACCATGCCAAGTTTCAACCATTTCAGAGTTCATTTGTGGTGCTTTTTAATTTCTGGGTCATTTAGCTCAAAACAATTCATTAAATGCATGAAAAATAGCAAATGAAGTTAGATAGGGTTGAAATTTTAGGATGTGGCTTCTAATGGTTAATATTGAATGCACAGGAAGTCTGGAGTTGAAATAAGTTAAAAAAATTGAAATCCTTTTGTAACAGACGAGTTTTCGTCCGAAACCCTGATACTTCGAAAGAGATTGTCCATTTTGTACACGAAGTGCATCCAGTTTTTGCCGTAACCCTCTCAACTTTTTAGCACATGCTATGTGGGTGAAATGATGATACCACGCCAAGTTTCAACCATTTCAAGGTTCATTTGTGGTGCTTTTTAATTTCAGGATCATTTAGCTCAAAACAATTCATTAAATGCCTGAAAAATAGCAAATGAAGTTAGATAGGGTTGAAATTTTAGGATGTGGCTTCTACTGGTTCATATTGAATGCACAAAATGTCTGGAGTTGAAATAAGTTAAAAAATTTGAAATCCTTTTGTAACAGACGAGTTTTCGGCCGAAACCCTCATACTTCGAAAGAGATTGTCCATTTTGTAGACGAAGTGCATCCAGTTTTAGCCATAACCCTCTCAACTTTTTAGCACATGCTATGTGGGTGAAATGATGATACCATGCCAAGTTTCAATCATTTCAGAGTTCATTTGTGATGCTTTTTAATTTTAGGGTCATTTAGCTCAAAACAATTCATTAAATGCATGAAAAATAGCAAATGAAGTTAGATAGGGTTGAAATTTTAGGATGTGGCTTATAATGGTTCATATTGAATGCACAAAAAGTCTGGAGTTGAAATAAGTTAAAAAAAATTGAAATCCTTTTGTAACAGACGAGTTTTCGTCCGAAACACTGACACTTCGAAAGAGATTGTCCATTTTGTACACGAAGTGCATCCAGTTTTTGCCGTAACCCTCTCAACTTTTTAGCACATGCTATGTGGCTGAAATGATGATACCATGCCAAGTTTCAACCATTTCAGAGTTCATTTGTGGTGCTTTTTAATTTCAGGGTCATTTAGCTCAAAACAATTCACTAAATGCATGAAAAATAGCAAATGAAGTTAGATAGGGTTGAAATTTTAGGATGTGGCTTCTAATGGTTCATATTGAATGCACAAAATGTCTGGAGTTGAAATAAGTTCAAAAAATTGAAATCCTTTTGTAACAGACGAGTTTTCGTCCGAAACCCTGATACTTCGAAAGAGATTGTCCATTTTGTACACGAAGTGCATCCAGTTTTTGCCATAACCCTCTCAACTTTTTAGCACATGCTATGTGGGTGAAATGATGATACCACGCAAAGTTTCAACCATTTCAGAGATCATTTGTGGTGCTTTTTAATTTCAGGGTCATTTAGCTCAAAACAATTCATTAAATGCATGAAAAATAGCAAATGAAGTTAGATAGGGTTGAAAATTTTGGATGTGGCTTCTAATGGTTCATATTGAATGCACAAAATGTCTGGAGTTGAAATAAGTTGAAAAATTTGAAATCCTTTTGTAACAGACGAGTTTTCGGCTGAAACCCTGATACTTCGAAAGAGATTGTCCATTTTGTACACGAAGTACATCCAGTTTTTGCCGGAACCCTCTCAACTTTTTAGCACATGCTATGTGGGTGAAATGATGATACCTTGCAAAGTTTCAACCATTTCAGAGTTCATTTGTGGTGCTTTTTAATTTCAGGGTCATTTAGCTCAAAACAATTCATTAAATGCATGAAAAATAGCAAATGAAGCTAGATAGGGTTGAAATTTTAGGATGTGGCTTCTAATGGTTCATAGTTAATGCACAAAATGTCTGGAGTTGAAATAAGTTAAAAAATTTGAAATCCGTTTGTAACAGACGAGTTTTCGGCTGAAACCATGATACATCGAAAGAGATTGTCCATTTTGTACACGAAGTGCATCCAGTTTTTGCCGTAACCCTCTCAAATTTTTAGCATATGCTATGTGGGTGAAATGATGATACCATGCCAAGTTTCAACCATTTCAGAGTTCATGTGTGGTGCTTTTTAATTTCAGGGTCATTTAGCTCAAAACAATTCATTAAATGCATGAAAAATAGCAAATGAAGTTAGATAGGGTTGAAATTTTAGGATGTGGCTTCTAATGGTTCATATTGAATGCACAAAAAGTCTGGAGTTGAAATAAGTTAAAAAAAGTTGAAATCCTTTTGTAACAGACGAGTTTTCGTCCGAAACCCTGATACTTCGAAAGAGATTGTCCATTTTGTACACGAAGTGCATCCAGTTTTTTCCGTAACCCTCTCAACTTTTTAGCACATGCTATGTGGGTGAAATGATGATACCATGCGAAGTTTCAACCATTTCAGAGTTCATTTGTGGTGCTTTTTAATTTCAGGGTCATTTAGCTCAAAACAATTCATTAAATGCATGAAAAATAGCAAATGAAGTTAGATAGGGTTGAAATTTTAGGATGTGGCTTCTAATGGTTCATATTGAATGCACAAAAAGTCTGGAGTTGCAATAAGTTACAAAAATTGAAATCCTTTTGTAAGAGACGAGTTTTCGTCCGAAACCCTGATACTTCGAAAGAGATTGTCCATTTTCTACACGAAGTGCATCCAGTTTTTGCCGTAACCCTCTCAACTTTTTAGCACATGCTATGTGGGTGAAATGATGATACCATGCAAAGTTTCAACCATTTCAGAGATCATTTGTGGTGCTTTTTAATTTCAGGGTCATTTAGCTCAAAACAATTCATTAAATGCATGAAAAATAGCAAATGAAGTTAGATAGGGTTGAAAATTTTGGATGTGGCTTCTAATGGTTCATATTGAATGCACAAAATGTCTGGAGTTGAAATAAGTTGAAAAATTTGAAATCCTTTTGTAACAGACGAGTTTTCGGCTGAAACCCTGATACTTCGAAAGAGATTGTCCATTTTGTACACGAAGTGCATCCAGTTTTTGCCGTAACCCTCTCAAATTTTTAGCATATGCTATGTGGGTGAAATGATGATACCATGCCAAGTTTCAACCATTTTAGAGTTCCTGTGTGGTGCTTTTTAATTTCAGGGTCATTTAGCTCAAAACAATTCATTAAATGCATGAAAAAAGGAAAAGAAGTTAGATAGGGTTGAAATTTTAGGATGTGGCTTCTAATGGTTCATATTGAATGCGCAAAAAATCTGGAGTTGAAATAAGTTAAAAAAAATTGAAATCCTTTTGTAACAGACGAGTTTTCGTCCGAAACCCTGATACTTCGAAAGAGATTGTCCATTTTGTACACGAAGTGCATCCAGTTTTTGCCGTAACCCTCTCAACTTTTTAGCACATGCTATGTGGGTGAAATGATGATACCATGCCAAGTTTCAACCATTTCAGAGTTCATTTGCGGTGCTTTTTAATTTCAGGGTCATTTAGCTCAAAACAATTCATTAAATGCATGAAAAATAGCAAATGAAGTTAGATAGGGTTGAAATTTTAGGATGTGGCTTCTAATGGTTCATATTGAATGCACAAAATGTCTGGAGTTGAAATAAGTTAAAAAAATGAAATCCTTTTGTAACAGACGAGTTTTCGGCCGAAACCCTCATACATCGAAAGAGATTGTCCATTTTGTACACGAAGTGCATCCAGTTTTTGCCATAACCCTCTCTACTTTTTAGCACATTCTATGTGGGTGAAATGATGATACCATGCCAAGTTTCAACCATTTCAGAGTTCATTTGTGGTGCTTTTTAATTTCAGGGTCATTTAGCTCAAAACAATTCATTAAATGCATGAAAAATAGCAAATGATGCTAGATAGGGTTGAAATTTTAGGATGTGGCTTCTAAATGTTCATAGTGAATGCACAAAATGTCTGGAGTTGAAATAAGTTAAAAAATTGAAATCCTTTTGTAATAAACGAGTTTTCGTCCGAAACCCTGATACCTCGAAAGAGATTGTCCATTTTGTACACGAAGTGCATCCAGTTTTTGCCGTAACCCTCTCAACTTTTTAGCACATGCTATGTGGGTGAAATGATGATACCATGCCAAGTTTCAACCATTTCAGAGTTCATTTGTGGTGCTTTTTAATTTCTGGGTCATTTAGCTCAAAACAATTCATTAAATGCATGAAAAATAGCAAATGAAGTTAGATAGGGTTGAAATTTTAGGATGTGGCTTCTAATGGTTAATATTGAATGCACAGGAAGTCTAGAGTTGAAATAAGTTAAAAAAATTGAAATCCTTTTGTAACAGACGAGTTTTCGTCCGAAACCCTGATACTTCGAAAGAGATTGTCCATTTTGTACACGAAGTGCATCCAGTTTTTGCCGTAACCCTCTCAACTTTTTAGCACATGCTATGTGGGTGAAATGATGATACCACGCCAAGTTTCAACCATTTCAAGGTTCATTTGTGGTGCTTTTTAATTTCAGGATCATTTAGCTCAAAACAATTCATTAAATGCATGAAAAATAGCAAATGAAGTTAGATAGGGTTGAAATTTTAGGATGTGGCTTCTACTGGTTCATATTGAATGCACAAAATGTCTGGAGTTGAAATAAGTTAAAAAATTTGAAATCCTTTTGTAACAGACGAGTTTTCGGCCGAAACCCTCATACTTCAAAAGAGATTGTCCATTTTGTAGACGAAGTGCATCCAGTTTTTGCCATAACCCTCTCAACTTTTTAGCACATGCTATGTGGGTGAAATGATGATACCACGCAAAGTTTCAACCATTTCAGAGATCATTTGTGGTGCTTTTTAATTTCAGGGTCATTTAGCTCAAAACAATTCATTAAATGCATGAAAAATAGCAAATGAAGTTAGATAGGGTTGAAAATTTTGGATGTGGCTTCTAATGGTTCATATTGAATGCACAAAATGTCTGGAGTTGAAATAAGTTGAAAAATTTGAAATCCTTTTGTAACAGACGAGTTTTCGGCTGAAACCCTGATACTTCGAAAGAGATTGTCCATTTTGTACACGAAGTACATCCAGTTTTTGCCGGAACCCTCTCAACTTTTTAGCACATGCTATGTGGGTGAAATGATGATACCTTGCAAAGTTTCAACCATTTCAGAGTTCATTTGTGGTGCTTTTTAATTTCAGGGTCATTTAGCTCAAAACAATTCATTAAATGCATGAAAAATAGCAAATGAAGCTAGATAGGGTTGAAATTTTAGGATGTGGCTTCTAATGGTTCATAGTTAATGCACAAAATGTCTGGAGTTGAAATAAGTTAAAAAATTTGAAATCCGTTTGTAACAGACGAGTTTTCGGCTGAAACCATGATACATCGAAAGAGATTGTCCATTTTGTACACGAAGTGCATCCAGTTTTTGCCGTAACCCTCTCAAATTTTTAGCATATGCTATGTGGGTGAAATGATGATACCATGCCAAGTTTCAACCATTTCAGAGTTCATGTGTGGTGCTTTTTAATTTCAGGGTCATTTAGCTCAAAACAATTCATTAAATGCATGAAAAATAGCAAATGAAGTTAGATAGGGTTGAAATTTTAGGATGTGGCTTCTAATGGTTCATATTGAATGCACAAAAAGTCTGGAGTTGAAATAAGTTAAAAAAAGTTGAAATCCTTTTGTAACAGACGAGTTTTCGTCCGAAACCCTGATACTTCGAAAGAGATTGTCCATTTTGTACACGAAGTGCATCCAGTTTTTTCCGTAACCCTCTCAACTTTTTAGCACATGCTATGTGGGTGAAATGATGATACCATGCGAAGTTTCAACCATTTCAGAGTTCATTTGTGGTGCTTTTTAATTTCAGGGTCATTTAGCTCAAAACAATTCATTAAATGCATGAAAAATAGCAAATGAAGTTAGATAGGGTTGAAATTTTAGGATGTGGCTTCTAATGGTTCATATTGAATGCACAAAAAGTCTGGAGTTGCAATAAGTTACAAAAATTGAAATCCTTTTGTAAGAGACGAGTTTTCGTCCGAAACCCTGATACTTCGAAAGAGATTGTCCATTTTCTACACGAAGTGCATCCAGTTTTTGCCGTAACCCTCTCAACTTTTTAGCACATGCTATGTGGGTGAAATGATGATACCATGCAAAGTTTCAACCATTTCAGAGATCATTTGTGGTGCTTTTTAATTTCAGGGTCATTTAGCTCAAAACAATTCATTAAATGCATGAAAAATAGCAAATGAAGTTAGATAGGGTTGAAAATTTTGGATGTGGCTTCTAATGGTTCATATTGAATGCACAAAATGTCTGGAGTTGAAATAAGTTGAAAAATTTGAAATCCTTTTGTAACAGACGAGTTTTCGGCTGAAACCCTGATACTTCGAAAGAGATTGTCCATTTTGTACACGAAGTGCATCCAGTTTTTGCCGTAACCCTCTCAAATTTTTAGCATATGCTATGTGGGTGAAATGATGATACCATGCCAAGTTTCAACCATTTTAGAGTTCCTGTGTGGTGCTTTTTAATTTCAGGGTCATTTAGCTCAAAACAATTCATTAAATGCATGAAAAAAGGAAAAGAAGTTAGATAGGGTTGAAATTTTAGGATGTGGCTTCTAATGGTTCATATTGAATGCGCAAAAAATCTGGAGTTGAAATAAGTTAAAAAAAATTGAAATCCTTTTGTAACAGACGAGTTTTCGTCCGAAACCCTGATACTTCGAAAGAGATTGTCCATTTTGTACACGAAGTGCATCCAGTTTTTGCCGTAACCCTCTCAACTTTTTAGCACATGCTATGTGGGTGAAATGATGATACCATGCCAAGTTTCAACCATTTCAGAGTTCATTTGCGGTGCTTTTTAATTTCAGGGTCATTTAGCTCAAAACAATTCATTAAATGCATGAAAAATAGCAAATGAAGTTAGATAGGGTTGAAATTTTAGGATGTGGCTTCTAATGGTTCATATTGAATGCACAAAATGTCTGGAGTTGAAATAAGTTAAAAAAATGAAATCCTTTTGTAACAGACGAGTTTTCGGCCGAAACCCTCATACATCGAAAGAGATTGTCCATTTTGTACACGAAGTGCATCCAGTTTTTGCCATAACCCTCTCTACTTTTTAGCACATTCTATGTGGGTGAAATGATGATACCATGCCAAGTTTCAACCATTTCAGAGTTCATTTGTGGTGCTTTTTAATTTCAGGGTCATTTAGCTCAAAACAATTCATTAAATGCATGAAAAATAGCAAATGATGCTAGATAGGGTTGAAATTTTAGGATGTGGCTTCTAAATGTTCATAGTGAATGCACAAAATGTCTGGAGTTGAAATAAGTTAAAAAATTGAAATCCTTTTGTAATAAACGAGTTTTCGTCCGAAACCCTGATACCTCGAAAGAGATTGTCCATTTTGTACACGAAGTGCATCCAGTTTTTGCCGTAACCCTCTCAACTTTTTAGCACATGCTATGTGGGTGAAATGATGATACCATGCCAAGTTTCAACCATTTCAGAGTTCATTTGTGGTGCTTTTTAATTTCTGGGTCATTTAGCTCAAAACAATTCATTAAATGCATGAAAAATAGCAAATGAAGTTAGATAGGGTTGAAATTTTAGGATGTGGCTTCTAATGGTTAATATTGAATGCACAGGAAGTCTAGAGTTGAAATAAGTTAAAAAAATTGAAATCCTTTTGTAACAGACGAGTTTTCGTCCGAAACCCTGATACTTCGAAAGAGATTGTCCATTTTGTACACGAAGTGCATCCAGTTTTTGCCGTAACCCTCTCAACTTTTTAGCACATGCTATGTGGGTGAAATGATGATACCACGCCAAGTTTCAACCATTTCAAGGTTCATTTGTGGTGCTTTTTAATTTCAGGATCATTTAGCTCAAAACAATTCATTAAATGCATGAAAAATAGCAAATGAAGTTAGATAGGGTTGAAATTTTAGGATGTGGCTTCTACTGGTTCATATTGAATGCACAAAATGTCTGGAGTTGAAATAAGTTAAAAAATTTGAAATCCTTTTGTAACAGACGAGTTTTCGGCCGAAACCCTCATACTTCAAAAGAGATTGTCCATTTTGTAGACGAAGTGCATCCAGTTTTAGCCATAACCCTCTCAACTTTTTAGCACATGCTATGTGGGTGAAATGATGATACCATGCCAAGTTTCAATCATTTCAGAGTTCATTTGTGATGCTTTTTAATTTCAGGGTCATTTAGCTCAAAACAATTCACTAAATGCATGAAAAATAGCAAATGAAGTTAGATAGGGTTGAAATTTTAGGATGTGGCTTCTAATGGTTCATATTGAATGCACAAAATGTCTGGAGTTGAAATAAGTTCAAAAAATTGAAATCCTTTTGTAACAGACGAGCTTTCGTCCGAAACCCTGATACTTCGAAAGAGATTGTCCATTTTGTACACGAAGTGCATCCAGTTTTTGCCGTAACCCTCTCAACTTTTTAGCACATGCTATGTGGGTGAAATGATGATACCATGCAAAGTTTCAACCATTTCAGAGATCATTTGTGGTGCTTTTTAATTTCAGGGTCATTTAGCTCAAAACAATTCATTAAATGCATGAAAAATAGCAAATGAAGTTAGATAGGGTTGAAAATTTTGGATGTGGCTTCTAATGGTTCATATTGAATGCACAAAATGTCTGCAGTTGAAATAAGTTGAAAAATTTGAAATCCTTTTGTAACAGACGAGTTTTCGGCTTAAACCCTGATACTTCGAAAGAGATTGTCCATTTTGTACACGAAGTGCATCCAGTTTTTGCCGTAACCCTCTCAAATTTTTAGCATATGCTATGTGGGTGAAATGATGATACCATGCCAAGTTTCAACCATTTCAGAGTTCCTGTGTGGTGCTTTTTAATTTCAGGGTCATTTAGCTCAAAACAATTCATTAAATGCATGAAAAAAGGAAAAGAAGTTAGATAGGGTTGAAATTTTAGGATGTGGCTTCTAATGGTTCATATTGAATGCGCAAAAAATCTGGAGTTGAAATAAGTTAAAAAAATTGAAATCCTTTTGTAACGGACGAGTTTTCGTCCGAAACACTGACACTTCGAAAGAGATTGTCCATTTTGTACACGAAGTGCATCCAGTTTTTGCCGTAACCCTCTCAACTTTTTAGCACATGCTATGTGGCTGAAATGATGATACCATGCCAAGTTTCAACCATTTCAGAGTTCATTTGTGGTGCTTTTTAATTTCAGGGTCATTTAGCTCAAAACAATTCACTAAATGCATGAAAAATAGCAAATGAAGTTAGATAGGGTTGAAATTTTAGGATGTGGCTTCTAATGGTTCATATTGAATGCACAAAATGTCTGGAGTTGAAATAAGTTCAAAAAATTGAAATCCTTTTGTAACAGACGAGTTTTCGTCCGAAACCCTGATACTTCGAAAGAGATTGTCCATTTTGTACACGAAGTGCATCCAGTTTTTGCCGTAACCCTCTCAACTTTTTAGCACATGCTATGTGGGTGAAATGATGATACCATGCAAAGTTTCAACCATTTCAGAGATCATTTGTGGTGCTTTTTAATTTCAGGGTCATTTAGCTCAAAACAATTCATTAAATGCATGAAAAATAGCAAATGAAGTTAGATAGGGTTGAAAATTTTGGATGTGGCTTCTAATGGTTCATATTGAATGCACAAAATGTCTGGAGTTGAAATAAGTTGAAAATTTTGAAATCCTTTTGTAACAGACGAGTTTTCCGCTGAAACCCTGATACTTCGAAAGAGATTGTCCATTTTGTACACGAAGTGCATCCAGTTTTTGCCGTAACCCTCTCAACTTTTTAGCACATGCTATGTGGGTGAAATGATGATACCATGCAAAGTTTCAACCATTTCAGAGATCATTTGTGGTGCTTTTTAATTTCAGGGTCATTTAGCTCAAAACAATTCATTAAATGCATGAAAAATAGCAAATGAAGTTAGATAGGGTTGAAAATTTTGGATGTGGCTTCTAATGGTTCATATTGAATGCACAAAATGTCTGCAGTTGAAATAAGTTGAAAAATTTGAAATCCTTTTGTAACAGACGAGTTTTCGGCTGAAACCCTGATACTTCGAAAGAGATTGTCCATTTTGTACACGAAGTGCATCCAGTTTTTGCCGTAACCCTCTCAAATTTTTAGCATATGCTATGTGGGTGAAATGATGATACCATGCCAAGTTTCAACCATTTCAGAGTTCCTGTGTGGTGCTTTTTAATTTCAGGGTCATTTAGCTCAAAACAATTCATTAAATGCATGAAAAAAGGAAAAGAAGTTAGATAGGGTTGAAATTTTAGGATGTGGCTTCTAATGGTTCATATTGAATGCGCAAAAAATCTGGAGTTGAAATAAGTTAAAAAAATTGAAATCCTTTTGTAACGGACGAGTTTTCGTCCGAAACACTGACACTTCGAAAGAGATTGTCCATTTTGTACACGAAGTGCATCCAGTTTTTGCCGTAACCCTCTCAACTTTTTAGCACATGCTATGTGGCTGAAATGATGATACCATGCCAAGTTTCAACCATTTCAGAGTTCATTTGTGGTGCTTTTTAATTTCAGGGTCATTTAGCTCAAAACAATTCACTAAATGCATGAAAAATAGCAAATGATGTTAGATAGGGTTGAAATTTTAGGATGTGGCTTCTAATGGTTCATATTGAATGCACAAAATGTCTGGAGTTGAAATAAGTTCAAAAAATTGAAATCCTTTTGTAACAGACGAGTTTTCGTCCGAAACCCTGATACTTCGAAAGAGATTGTCCATTTTGTACACGAAGTGCATCCAGTTTTTGCCGTAACCCTCTCAACTTTTTAGCACATGCTATGTGGGTGAAATGATGATACCATGCAAAGTTTCAACCATTTCAGAGATCATTTGTGGTGCTTTTTAATTTCAGGGTCATTTAGCTCAAAACAATTCATTAAATGCATGAAAAATAGCAAATGAAGTTAGATAGGGTTGAAAATTTTGGATGTGGCTTCTAATGGTTCATATTGAATGCACAAAATGTCTGGAGTTGAAATAAGTTGAAAATTTTGAAATCCTTTTGTAACAGACGAGTTTTCCGCTGAAACCCTGATACTTCGAAAGAGATTGTCCATTTTGTACACGAAGTGCATCCAGTTTTTGCCGTAACCCTCTCAAATTTTTAGCATATGCTATGTGGGTGAAATGATGATACCATGCCAAGTTTCAACCATTTCAGAGTTCCTGTGTGGTGCTTTTTAATTTCAGGGTCATTTAGCTCAAAACAATTCATTAAATGCATGAAAAAAGGAAAAGAAGTTAGATAGGGTTGAAATTTTAGGATGTGGCTTCTAATGGTTCATATTGAATGCACAAAAAATCTGGAGTTGAAATAAGTTAAAAAAAATTGAAATCCTTTTGTAACAGACGAGTTTTCGTCCGAAACCCTGATACTTCGAAAGAGATTGTCCATTTTGTACACGAAGTGCATCTAGTTTTTGCCGTAACCCTCTCAACTTTTTAGCACATGCTATGTGGGTGAAATGATGATACCATGCCAAGTTTCAACCATTTCAGAGTTCATTTGTGGTGCTTTTTAATTTCAGGGTCATTTAGCTCAAAACAATTCATTAAATGCATGAAAAATAGCAAATGAAGTTAGATAGGGTTGAAATTTTAGGATGTGGCTTCTAATGGTTCATATTGAATGCACAAAATGTCTAGAGTTGAAATAAGTTAAAAAAATTGAAATCCTTTTGTAACAGACGAGTTTTCGGCCGAAACCCTGATACATCGAAAGAGATTGTCCATTTTGTACACGAAGTGCATCCAGTTTTTGCCATAACCCTCTCTACTTTTTAGCACATTCTATGTGGGTGAAATGATGATACCATGCCAAGTTTCAACCATTTCAGAGTTCATTTGTGGTGCTTTTTAATTTCAGGGTCATTTAGCTCAAAACAATTCATTAAATGCATGAAAAATAGCAAATGAAGCTAGATAGGGTTGAAATTTTAGGATGTGGCTTCTAATGGTTCATAGTGAATGCACAAAATGTCTGGAGTTGAAATAAGTTAAAAAATTGAAATCCTTTTGTAATAAACGAGTTTTCGTCCGAAACCCTGATACCTCGAAAGAGATTGTCCATTTTGTACACGAAGTGCATCCAGTTTTTGCCGTAACCCTCTCAACTTTTTAGCACATGATATGTGGGTGAAATGATGATACCATGCCAAGTTTCAACCATTGCAGGGTTCATTTGTGGTGCTTTTTAATTTCAGGGTCATTTAGCTCAAAACAATTCATTAAATGCATGAAAAATAGCAAATGAAGTTAGATAGGGTTGAAATTTTAGGATGTGGCTTCTAATGGTTCATATTGAATGCACAGGAAGTCTGGAGTTGAAATAAGTTAAAAAAATTGAAATCCTTTTGTAACAGACGAGTTTTCGTCCGAAACCCTGATACTTCGAAAGAGATTGTCCATTTTGTACACGAAGTGCATCCAGTTTTTGCCGTAACCCTCTCAACTTTTTAGCACATGCTATGTGGGTGAAATGATGATACCATGCCAAGTTTCAACCATTTCAGAGTTCATTTGTGGTGCTTTTTAATTTCAGGGTCATTTAGCTCAAAACAATTCATTAAATGCAAGAAAAATAGCAAATGAAGTTAGATAGGGTTGAAATTTTAGGATGTGGCTTCTAATGGTTCATATTGAATGCACAGGAAGTCTGGAGTTGAAATAAGTTAAAAAAATTGAAATCCTTTTGTAACAGACGAGTTTTCGTCCGAAACCCTGCTACTTCGAAAGAGATTGTCCATTTTGTACACGAAGTGCATCCAGTTTTTGCCGTAACCCTCTCAACTTTTTAGCACATGCTATGTGGGTGAAATGATGATACCATGCCAAGTTTCAACCATTTCAGAGTTCATTTGTGGTGCTTTTTAATTTTAGGGTCATTTAGCTCAAAACAATTCATTAAATGCATGAAAAATAGCAAATGAAGTTAGATAGGGTTGAAATTTTAGGATGTGGCTTCTAATGGTTCATATTGAATGCACAGGAAGTCTGGAGTTGAAATAAGTTAAAAAAATTGAAATCCTTTTGTAACAGACGAGTTTTCGTCCGAAACCCTGCTACTTCGAAAGAGATTGTCCATTTTGTACACGAAGTGCATCCAGTTTTTGCCGTAACCCTCTCAAATTTTAGCACATGCTATGTGGGTGAAATGATGATACCATGCCAAGTTTCAACCATTTCACGGTTCATTTGTGGTGCTTTTTAATTTCAGGATCATTTAGCTCAAAACAATTCATTAAATGCATGAAAAATAGCAAATGAAGTTAGATAGGGTTGAAATTTTAGGATGTGGCTTCTAATGGTTCATATTGAATGCACAAAATTTCTGGAGTTGAAATAAGTTAAATTTTTTGAAATCCTTTTGTAACAGACGAGTTTTCGGCCGAAACCCTGATACTTCGAAAGAGATTGTCCATTTTGTACACGAAGTGCATCCAGTTTTTGCCATAACCCTCTCAACTTTTTAGCACATGCTATGTGGGTGAAATGATGATACCATGCCAAGTTTCAATCATTTCAGAGTTCATTTGTGGTGCTTTTTAATTTCAGGGTCATTTAGCTCAAAACAATTCATTAAATGCATGAAAAATAGCAAATGAAGTTAGATAGGGTTGAAATTTTAGGATGTGGCTTATAATGGTTCATATTGAATGCACAGGAAGCCTAGAGTTGAAATAAGTTAAAAAAATTGAAATCCTTTTGTAACAGACGAGTTTTCGTCCGAAACCGTGATACTTCGAAAGAGATTGTCCATTTTGTACACGAAGTGCATCCAGTTTTTGCCGTAACCCTCTCAACTTTTTAACACATGCTATGTGGGTGAAATGATGATACCATGCCAAGTTTCAACCATTTCAGAGTTCATTTGTGGTGCTTTTTAATTTCAGGGTCATTTAGCTCGAAACAATTCATTAAATGCATGAAAAATAGCAAATGAAGTTAGATAGGGTTGAAATTTTAGGATGTGGCTTCTAATGGTTCATAGTGAATGCACAAAAAGTCTGGAGTTGAAATAAGTTAAAAAATTGAAATCCTTTTGTAACAGACGAGTTTTCGTCCGAAACCCTGCTACTTCGAAAGAGATTGTCCATTTTGTACACGAAGTGCATCCAGTTTTTGCCGTAACCCTCTCAACTTTTTAGCATATGCTATGTGGGTGAAATGATGATACCATGCCAAGTTTCAACCATTTCAGAGTTCATTTGTGGTGCTTTTTAATTTCATGGTCATTTAGCTCAAAACAATTCATTAAATGCATCAAAAATAGCAAATGAAGTTAGATAGGGTTGAAATTTTAGGATGTGGCTTCTAATGGTTCATATTGAATGCACAAAAAGCCTAGAGTTGAAATAAGTTAAAAAAATTGAAATCCTTTTGTAACAGACGAGTTTTCGTCCGAAACCGTGATACTTCGAAAGAGATTGTCCATTTTGTACACGAAGTGCATCCAGTTTTTGCCGTAACCCTCTCAACTTTTTAACACATGCTATGTGGGTGAAATGATGATACCATGCCAAGTTTCAACCATTTCAGAGTTCATTTGTGGTGCTTTTTAATTTCAGGGTCATTTAGCTCGAAACAATTCATTAAATGCATGAAAAATAGCAAATGAAGTTAGATAGGGTTGAAATTTTAGGATGTGGCTTCTAATGGTTCATAGTGAATGCACAAAAAGTCTGGAGTTGAAATAAGTTAAAAAAATTGAAATCCTTTTGTAACAGACGAGTTTTCGTCCGAAACCCTGCTACTTCGAAAGAGATTGTCCATTTTGTACACGAAGTGCATCCAGTTTTTGCCGTAACCCTCTCAACTTTTTAGCATATGCTATGTGGGTGAAATGATGATACCATGCCAAGTTTCAACCATTTCAGAGTTCATTTGTGGTGCTTTTTAATTTCATGGTCATTTAGCTCAAAACAATTCATTAAATGCATCAAAAATAGCAAATGAAGTTAGATAGGGTTGAAATTTTAGGATGTGGCTTCTAATGGTTCATATTGAATGCACAAAAAGTCTGGAGTTGAAATAAGTTAAAAAAAATTGAAATCCTTTTTTAACAGACGAGTTTTCGTCCGAAACCCTGATACTTCGAAAGAGATTGTCCATTTTGTACACGAAGTGCATCCAGTTTTTGCCGTAACCCTCTCAACTTTTTAGCGCATGCTATGTGGGGGAAATGATGATACCATGCCAAGTTTCAACCATTTCAGAGTTCATTTGTGGTGCTTTTTAATTTCAGGGTCATTTAACTCAAAACAATTCATTAAATGCATGAAAAATAGCAAATGAAGTTAGATAGGGTTGAAATTTTAGGATGTGGCTTCTAATGGTTCATATTGAATGCACAGGAAGTCTGGAGTTGAAATAAGTTAAAAAAAATTGAAATCCTTTTGTAACAGACGAGTTTTCGTCCGAAACCCTCATACTTCGAAAGAGATTGTCCATTTTGTACACGAAGTGCATCCAGTTTTTGCCGTAACCCTCTCAACTTTTTAGCACATGTTATGTGGGTGAAATGATGATACCATGCCAAGTTTCAACCATTGCAGGGTTCATTTGTGGTGCTTTTTAATTTCAGGGTCATTTAGCTCAAAACAATTCATTAAATGCATGAAAAATAGCAAATGAAGTTAGATAGGGTTGAAATTTTAGGATGTGGCTTCTAATGGTTCATATTGAATGCACAGGAAGTCTGGAGTTGAAATAAGTTAAAAAAATTGAAATCCTTTTGTAACAGACGAGTTTTCGGCCGAAACCCTCATACTTCGAAAGAGATTGTCCATTTTGTAGACGAAGTGCATCCAGTTTTAGCCATAACCCTCTCAACTTTTTAGCACATGCTATGTGGGTGAAATGATGATACCATGCCAAGTTTCAATCATTTCAGAGTTCATTTGTGATGCTTTTTAATTTTAGGGTCATTTAGCTCAAAACAATTCATTAAATGCATGAAAAATAGCAAATGAAGTTAGATAGGGTTGAAATTTTAGGATGTGGCTTATAATGGTTCATATTGAATGCACAAAAAGTCTGGAGTTGAAATAAGTTAAAAAAAATTGAAATCCTTTTGTAACAGACGAGTTTTCGTCCGAAACACTGACACTTCGAAAGAGATTGTCCATTTTGTACACGAAGTGCATCCAGTTTTTGCCGTAACCCTCTCAACTTTTTAGCACATGCTATGTGGCTGAAATGATGATACCATGCCAAGTTTCAACCATTTCAGAGTTCATTTGTGGTGCTTTTTAATTTCAGGGTCATTTAGCTCAAAACAATTCACTAAATGCATGAAAAATAGCAAATGAAGTTAGATAGGGTTGAAATTTTAGGATGTGGCTTCTAATGGTTCATATTGAATGCACAAAATGTCTGGAGTTGAAATAAGTTAAAAAATTTGAAATCCTTTTGTAACAGACGAGTTTTCGGCCGAAACCCTGATACTTCGAAAGAGATTGTCCATTTTGTACACGAAGTGCATCCAGTTTTTCCCGTAACCCTCTCAACTTTTTAGCACATGCTATGTGGGTGAAATGATGATACCATGCCAAGTTTCAACCATTTCAGAGTTCATTTGTGGTGCTTTTTAATTTCAGGGTCATTTAGCTCAAAACAATTCATTAAATGCATGAAAAATAGCAAATGAAGCTAGATAGGGTTGAAATTTTAGGATGTGGCTTCTAATGGTTCATAGTGAATGCACAAAATGTCTGGAGTTGAAATAAGTTTAAAAAATTGAAATCCTTTTGTAACAAACGAGTTTTCGTCCGAAACCCTGATACTTCGAAAGAGATTGTCCATTTTGTACACGAAGTGCATCCAGTTTTTGTCGTAACCCTCTCAACTTTTTAGCGCATGCTATGTGGGTGAAATGATGATACCATGCCAAGTTTCAACCATTTCAGAGTTCATTTGTGGTGCTTTTTAATTTCAGGGTCATTTAGCTCAAAACAATTCATTAAATGCATGAAAAATAGCAAATGAAGTTAGATAGGGTTGAAATTTTAGGATGTGGCTTCTAATGGTTCATATTGAATGCACAGGAAGTCTGGAGTTGAAATAAGTTAAAAAAATTGAAATCCTTTTGTAACAGACGAGTTTTCGTCCGAAACCCTGCTACTTCGAAAGAGATTGTCCATTTTGTACACGAAGTGCATCCAGTTTTTGCCGTAACCCTCTCAACTTTTTAGCACATGCTATGTGGGTGAAATGATGATACCATGCCAAGTTTCAACCATTTCAGAGTTCATTTGTGGTGCTTTTTAATTTCAGGATCATTTAGCTCAAAACAATTCATTAAATGCATGAAAAATAGCAAATGAAGTTAGATAGGGTTGAAATTTTAGGATGTGGCTTCTAATGGTTCATATTGAATGCACAGGAAGTCTGGAGTTGAAATAAGTTAAAAAAATTGAAATCCTTTTGTAACAGACGAGTTTTCGTCCGAAACCCTGCTACTTCGAAAGAGATTGTCCATTTTGTACACGAAGTGCATCCAGTTTTTGCCATAACCCTCTCAACTTTTTAGCACATGCTATGTGGGTGAAATGATGATACCATGCCAAGTTTCAACCATTTCAGGGTTCATTTGTGGTGCTTTTTAATTTCAGGATCATTTAGCTCAAAACAATTCATTAAATGCATGAAAAATAGCAAATGAAGTTAGATAGGGTTGAAATTTTAGGATGTGGCTTCTAATGGTTCATATTGAATGCACAAAATTTCTGGAGTTGAAATAAGTTAAAATTTTTGAAATCCTTTTGTAACAGACGAGTTTTCGTCCGAAACCCTCATACTTCGAAAGAGATTGTCCATTTTGTACACGAAGTGCATCCAGTTTTTGCCATAACCCTCTCAACTTTTTAGCACATGCTATGTGGGTGAAATGATGATACCATGCCAAGTTTCAACCATTTCAGGGTTCATTTGTGGTGCTTTTTAATTTCAGGATCATTTAGCTCAAAACAATTCATTAAATGCATGAAAAATAGCAAATGAAGTTAGATAGGGTTGAAATTTTAGGATGTGGCTTCTAATGGTTCATATTGAATGCACAAAATTTCTGGAGTTGAAATAAGTTAAAAAAATTGAAATCCTTTTGTAACAGACGAGTTTTCGTCCGAAACCCTGCTACTTGGAAAGAGATTGTCCATTTTGTACACGAAGTGCATCCAGTTTTTGCCGTAACCCTCTCAACTTTTTAGCACATGCTATGTGGGTGAAATGATGATACCATGCCAAGTTTCAACCATTTCAGAGTTCATTTGTGGTGCTTTTTAATTTCAGGATCATTTAGCTCAAAACAATTCATTAAATGCATGAAAAATAGCAAATGAAGTTAGATAGGGTTGAAATTTTAGGATGTGGCTTCTAATGGTTCATATTGAATGCACAGGAAGTCTGGAGTTGAAATAAGTTAAAAAAAATTGAAATCCTTTTGTAACAGACGAGTTTTCGTCCGAAACCCTGATACTTCGAAAGAGATTGTCCATTTTGTACACGAAGTGCATCCAGTTTTTGCCGTAACCCTCTCAACTTTTTAGCACATGCTATGTGGGTGAAATGATGATACCATGCCAAGTTTCAACCATTGCAGGGTTCATTTGTGGTGCTTTTTAATTTCAGGGTCATTTAGCTCAAAACAATTCATTAAATGCATGAAAAATAGCAAATGAAGTTAGATAGGGTTGAAATTTTAGGATGTGGCTTCTAATGGTTCATATTGAATGCACAGGAAGTCTGGAGTTGAAATAAGATAAAAAAATTGAAATCCTTTTGTAACAGACGAGTTTTCGGCCGAAACCCTCATACTTCGAAAGAGATTGTCCATTTTGTACACGAAGTGCATCCAGTTTTTGCCGTAACCCTCTCAACTTTTTAGCGCATGCTATGTGGGTGAAATGATGATACCATGCCAAGTTTCAACCATTTCAGAGTTCATTTGTGGTGCTTTTTAATTTCAGGGTCATTTAGCTCAAAACAATTCATTAAATGCATGAAAAATAGCAAATGAAGTTAGATAGGGTTGAAATTTTAGGATGTGGCTTCTAATGGTTCATATTGAATGCACAGGAAGTCTGGAGTTGAAATAAGTTAAAAAAATTGAAATCCTTTTGTAACAGACGAGTTTTCGTCCGAAACCCTGCTACTTCGAAAGAGATTGTCCATTTTGTACACGAAGTGCATCCAGTTTTTGCCGTAACCCTCTCAACTTTTTAGCACATGCTATGTGGGTGAAATGATGATACCATGCCAAGTTTCAACCATTTCAGGGTTCATTTGTGGTGCTTTTTAATTTCAGGATCATTTAGCTCAAAACAATTCATTAAATGCATGAAAAATAGCAAATGAAGTTAGATAGGGTTGAAATTTTAGGATGTGGCTTCTAATGGTTCATATTGAATGCACAGGAAGTCTGGAGTTGAAATAAGTTAAAAAAATTGAAATCCTTTTGTAACAGACGAGTTTTCGTCCGAAACCCTGCTACTTCGAAAGAGATTGTCCATTTTGTACACGAAGTGCATCCAGTTTTTGCCGTAACCCTCTCAACTTTTTAGCACATGCTATGTGGGTGAAATGATGATACCATGCCAAGTTTCAACCATTTCAGGGTTCATTTGTGGTGCTTTTTAATTTCAGGATCATTTAGCTCAAAACAATTCTTTAAATGCATGAAAATAGCAAATGAAGTTAGATAGGGTTGAAATTTTAGGATGTGGCTTCTAATGGTTCATATTGAATGCACAGGAAGTCTGGAGTTGAAATAAGATAAAAAAATTGAAATCCTTTTGTAACAGACGAGTTTTCGGCCGAAACCCTCATACTTCGAAAGAGATTGTCCATTTTGTACACGAAGTGCATCCAGTTTTTGCCGTAACCCTCTCAACTTTTTAGCGCATGCTATGTGGGTGAAATGATGATACCATGCCAAGTTTCAACCATTTCAGAGTTCATTTGTGGTGCTTTTTAATTTCAGGGTCATTTAGCTCAAAACAATTCATTAAATGCATGAAAAATAGCAAATGAAGTTAGATAGGGTTGAAATTTTAGGATGTGGCTTCTAATGGTTCATATTGAATGCACAGGAAGTCTGGAGTTGAAATAAGATAAAAAAATTGAAATCCTTTTGTAACAGACGAGTTTTCGGCCGAAACCCTCATACTTCGAAAGAGATTGTCCATTTTGTACACGAAGTGCATCCAGTTTTTGCCGTAACCCTCTCAACTTTTTAGCGCATGCTATGTGGGTGAAATGATGATACCATGCCAAGTTTCAACCATTTCAGAGTTCATTTGTGGTGCTTTTTAATTTCAGGGTCATTTAGCTCAAAACAATTCATTAAATGCATGAAAAATAGCAAATGAAGTTAGATAGGGTTGAAATTTTAGGATGTGGCTTCTAATGGTTCATATTGAATGCACAGGAAGTCTGGAGTTGAAATAAGTTAAAAAAATTGAAATCCTTTTGTAACAGACGAGTTTTCGGCCGAAACCCTCATACTTCGAAAGAGATTGTCCATTTTGTACACGAAGTGCATCCAGTTTTTGCCGTAACCCTCTCAACTTTTTAGCGCATGCTATGTGGGTGAAATGATGATACCATGCCAAGTTTCAACCATTTCAGAGTTCATTTGTGGTGCTTTTTAATTTCAGGGTCATTTAGCTCAAAACAATTCATTAAATGCATGAAAAATAGCAAATGAAGTTAGATAGGGTTGAAATTTTAGGATGTGGCTTCTAATGGTTCATATTGAATGCACAGGAAGTCTGGAGTTGAAATAAGTTAAAAAAATTGAAATCCTTTTGTAACAGACGAGTTTTCGTCCGAAACCCTGCTACTTCGAAAGAGATTGTCCATTTTGTACACGAAGTGCATCCAGTTTTTGCCGTAACCCTCTCAACTTTTTAGCACATGCTATGTGGGTGAAATGATGATACCATGCCAAGTTTCAACCATTTCAGGGTTCATTTGTGGTGCTTTTTAATTTCAGGATCATTTAGCTCAAAAGAATTCATTAAATGCATGAAAAATAGCAAATGAAGTTAGATAGGGTTGAAATTTTAGGATGTGGCTTCTAATGGTTCATATTGAATGCACAGGAAGTCTGGAGTTGAAATAAGTTAAAAAAATTGAAATCCTTTTGTAACAGACGAGTTTTCGTCCGAAACCCTGCTACTTCGAAAGAGATTGTCCATTTTGTACACGAAGTGCATCCAGTTTTTGCCGTAACCCTCTCAACTTTTTAGCACATGCTATGTGGGTGAAATGATGATACCATGCCAAGTTTCAACCATTTCAGGGTTCATTTGTGGTGCTTTTTAATTTCAGGATCATTTAGCTCAAAACAATTCATTAAATGCATGAAAATAGCAAATGAAGTTAGATAGGGTTGAAATTTTAGGATGTGGCTTCTAATGGTTCATATTGAATGCACAAAATTTCTGGAGTTGAAATAAGTTAAAAATTTTGAAATCCTTTTGTAACAGACGAGTTTTCGGCCGAAACCCTCATACTTCGAAAGAGATTGTCCATTTTGT
Organism: Elymus sibiricus; assembly: GCA_039707655.1. NCBI lineage: Eukaryota > Viridiplantae > Streptophyta > Magnoliopsida > Poales > Poaceae > Elymus > Elymus sibiricus. The sequence continues at coordinate 377,093,056 of CM077663.1, read as the reverse complement.
ACACGAAGTGCATCCAGTTTTTGCCATAACCCTCTCAACTTTTTAGCACATGCTATGTGGGTGAAATGATGATACCATGCCAAGTTTCAATCATTTCAGAGTTCATTTGTGGTGCTTTTTAATTTCAGGGTCATTTAGCTCAAAACAATTCATTAAATGCATGAAAAATAGCAAATGAAGTTAGATAGGGTTGAAATTTTATGATGTGGCTTCTAATGGTTCATATTGAATGCACAGGAAGTCTGGAGTTGAAATAAGATAAAAAAATTGAAATCCTTTTGTAACAGACGAGTTTTCGGCCGAAACCCTGCTACTTCGAAAGAGATTGTCCATTTTGTACACGAAGTGCATCCAGTTTTTGCCGTAACCCTCTCAACTTTTTAGCGCATGCTATGTGGGTGAAATGATGATACCATGCCAAGTTTCAACCATTTCAGAGTTCATTTGTGGTGCTTTTTAATTTCAGGGTCATTTAGCTCAAAACAATTCATTAAATGCATGAAAAATAGCAAATGAAGTTAGATAGGGTTGAAATTTTAGGATGTGGCTTCTAATGGCTCATATTGAATGCACAGGAAGTCTGGAGTTGAAATAAGTTAAAAAAATTGAAATCCTTTTGTAACAGACGAGTTTTCGTCCGAAACCCTGCTACTTCGAAAGAGATTGTCCATTTTGTACACGAAGTGCATCCAGTTTTTGCCGTAACCCTCTCAACTTTTTAGCACATGCTATGTGGGTGAAATGATGATACCATGCCATGTTTCAAGCATTTCAGGGTTCATTTGTGGTGCTTTTTAATTTCAGGATCATTTAGCTCAAAACAATTCATTAAATGCATGAAAAATAGCAAATGAAGTTAGATAGGGTTGAAATTTTAGGATGTGGCTTCTAATGGTTCATATTGAATGCACAAAATTTCTGGAGTTGAAATAAGTTAAAAAATTTGAAATCCTTTTGTAACAGACGAGTTTTCGGCCGAAACCCTCATACTTCGAAAGAGATTGTCCATTTTGTACACGAAGTGCATCCAGTTTTTGCCATAACCCTCTCAACTTTTTAGCACATGCTATGTGGGTGAAATGATGATACCATGCCAAATTTCAATCATTTCAGAGTTCATTTGTGGTGCTTTTTAATTTCAGGGTCATTTAGCTCAAAACAATTCATTAAATGCATGAAAAATAGCAAATGAAGTTAGATAGGGTTGAAATTTTATGATGTGGCTTCTAATGGTTCATATAGAATGCACAGGAAGTCTGGAGTTGAAATAAGATAAAAAAATTGAAATCCTTTTGTAACAGACGAGTTTTCGGCCGAAACCCTCATACTTCGAAAGAGATTGTCCATTTTGTACACGAAGTGCATCCAGTTTTTGCCGTAACCCTCTCAACTTTTTAGGGCATGCTATGTGGGTGAAATGATGATACCATGCCAAGTTTCAACCATTTCAGAGTTCATTTGTGGTGCTTTTTAATTTCAGGGTCATTTAGCTCAAAACAATTCATTAAATGCATGAAAAATAGCAAATGAAGTTAGATACGGTTGAAATTTTAGGATGTGGCTTCTAATGTTTCATATTGAATGCACAGGAAGTCTGGAGTTGAAATAAGTTAAAAAAATTGAAATCCTTTTGTAACAGACGAGTTTTCGTCCGAAACCCTGCTACTTCGAAAGAGATTGTCCATTTTGTACACGAAGTGCATCCAGTTTTTGCCGTAACCCTCTCAACTTTTTAGCACATGCTATGTGGGTGAAATGATGATACCATGCCAAGTTTCAACCATTTCAGAGTTCATTTGTGGTGCTTTTTAATTTCAGGGTCATTTAGCTCAAAACAATTCATTAAATGCATGAAAAATAGCAAATGAAGTTAGATAGGGTTGAAATTTTAGGATGTGGCTTCTAATGGTTCATATTGAATGCACAGGAAGTCTGGAGTTGAAATAAGTTAAAAAATTGAAATCCTTTTGTAACAGACGAGTTTTCGTCCGAAACCCTGCTACTTCGAAAGAGATTGTCCATTTTGTACACGAAGTGCATCGAGTTTTTGCCGTAACCCTCTCAACTTTTTAGCACATGCTATGTGGGTGAAATGATGATACCATGCCAAGTTTCAACCATTTCAGGGTTCATTTGTGGTGCTTTTTAATTTCAGGATCATTTAGCTCAAAACAATTCATTAAATGCATGAAAAATAGCAAATGAAGTTAGATAGGGTTGAAATTTTAGGATGTGGCTTCTAATGGTTCATATTGAATGCACAAAATTTCTGGAGTTGAAATAAGTTAAAAAAAATTGAAATCCTTTTGTAACAGACGAGTTTTCGTCCGAAACCCTGATACTTCGAAAGAGATTGTCCATTTTGTACACGAAGTGCATCCAGTTTTTGCCATAACCCTCTCAACTTTTTAGCACATGCTATGTGGGTGAAATGATGATACCATGCCAAGTTTCAATCATTTCAGAGTTCATTTGTGGTGCTTTTTAATTTCAGGGTCATTTAGCTCAAAACAATTCATTAAATGCATGAAAAATAGCAAATGAAGTTAGATAGGGTTGAAATTTTAGGATGTGGCTTATAATGGTTCATATTGAATGCACAGGAAGCCTAGAGTTGAAATAAGTTAAAAAGATTGAAATCCTTTTGTAACAGACGAGTTTTCGTCCGAAACCGTGATACTTCGAAAGAGATTGTCCATTTTGTACACGAAGTGCATCCAGTTTTTGCCGTAACCCTCTCAACTTTTTAACACATGCTATGTGGGTGAAATGATGATACCATGCCAAGTTTCAACCATTTCAGAGTTCATTTGTGGTGCTTTTTAATTTCAGGGTCATTTACCTCGAAACAATTCATTAAATGCATGAAAAATAGCAAATGAAGTTAGATAGGGTTGAAATTTTAGGATGTGGCTTCTAATGGTTCATAGTGAATGCACAAAAAGTCTGGAGTTGAAATAAGTTAAAAAAATTGAAATCCTTTTGTAACAGACGAGTTTTCGTCCGAAACACTGATACTTCGAAAGAGATTGTCCATTTTGTACACGAAGTGCATCCAGTTTTTGCCGTAACCCTCTCAAGTTTTTAGCATATGCTATGTGGGTGAAATGATGATACCATGCCAAGTTTCAACCATTTCAGAGTTCATTTGTGGTGCTTTTTAATTTCATGGTCATTTAGCTCAAAACAATTCATTAAATGCATCAAAAATAGCAAATGAAGTTAGATAGGGTTGAAATTTTAGGATGTGGCTTCTAATGGTTCATATTGAATGCACAAAAAGTCTGGAGTTGAAATAAGTTAAAAAAAATTGAAATCCTTTTGTAACAGACGAGTTTTCGTCCGAAACCCAGATACTTCGAAAGAGATTGTCCATTTTGTACACGAAGTGCATCCAGTTTTTGCCGTAACCCTCTCAACTTTTTAGCGCATGCTATGTGGGTGAAATGATGATACCATGCCAAGTTTCAACCATTTCAGAGTTCATTTGTGGTGCTTTTTAATTTCAGGGTCATTTAGCTCAAAACAATTCATTAAATGCATGAAAAATAGCAAATGAAGTTAGATAGGGTTGAAATTTTAGGATGTGGCTTCTAATGGTTCATATTGAATGCACAGGAAGTCTGGAGTTGAAATAAGTTAAAAAAAATTGAAATCCTTTTGTAACAGACGAGTTTTCGTCCGAAACCCTGATACTTCGAAAGAGATTGTCCATTTTGTACACGAAGTGCATCCAGTTTTTGCCGTAACCCTCTCAACTTTTTAGCACATGCTATGTGGGTGAAATGATGATACCATGCCAAGTTTCAACCATTGCAGGGTTCATTTGTGGTGCTTTTTAATTTCAGGGTCATTTAGCTCAAAACAATTCATTAAATGCATGAAAAATAGCAAATGAAGTTAGATAGGGTTGAAATTTTAGGATGTGGCTTCTAATGGTTCATATTGAATGCACAGGAAGTCTGGAGTTGAAATAAGTTAAAAAAATTGAAATCCTTTTGTAACAGACGAGTTTTAGTCCGAAACCCTGCTACTTCGAAAGAGATTGTCCATTTTGTACACGAAGTGCATCCAGTTTTTGCCGTAACCCTCTCAACTTTTTAGCACATGCTATGTGGGTGAAATGATGATACCATGCCAAGTTTCAACCATTTCAGAGTTCATTTGTGGTGCTTTTTAATTTCAGGGTCATTTAGCTCAAAACAATTCATTAAATGCATGAAAAATAGCAAATGAAGTTAGATAGGGTTGAAATTTTAGGATGTGGCTTCTACTGGTTCATATTGAATGCACAAAATGTCTGGAGTTGAAATAAGTTAAAAAATTTGAAAGCCTTTTGTAACAGACGAGTTTTCGGCCGAAACCCTCATACTTCGAAAGAGATTGTCCATTTTGTAGACGAAGTGCATCCAGTTTTAGCCATAACCCTCTCAACTTTTTAGCACATTTTATGTGGGTGAAATGATGATACCATGCCAAGTTTCAATCATTTCAGAGTTCATTTGTGATGCTTTTTAATTTTAGGGTCATTTAGCTCAAAACAATTCATTAAATGCATGAAAAATAGCAAATGAAGTTAGATAGGGTTGAAATTTTAGGATGTGGCTTATAATGGTTCATATTTAATGCACAAAAAGTCTGGAGTTGAAATAAGTTAAAAAAAATTGAAATCCTTTTGTAACAGACGAGTTTTCGTCTGAAACACTGACACTTCGAAAGAGATTGTCCATTTTGTACACGAAGTGCATCCAGTTTTTGCCGTAACCCTCTCAACTTTTTAGCACATGCTATGTGGCTGAAATTATGATACCATGCCAAGTTTCAACCATTTCAGAGTTCATTTGTGGTGCTTTTTAATTTCAGGGTCATTTAGCTCAAAACAATTCACTAAATGCATGAAAAATAGCAAATGAAGTTAGATAGGGTTGAAATTTTAGGATGTGGCTTCTAATGGTTCATATTGAATGCACAAAATGTCTGGAGTTGAAATAAGTTAAAAAAATTGAAATCCTTTTGTAACAGACGAGTTTTCGGCCGAAACCCTGATACTTCGAAAGAGATTGTCCATTTTGTACACGAAGTGCATCCAGTTTTTCCCGTAACCCTCTCAACTTTTGAGCACATGCTATGTGGGTGAAATGATGATACCATGCCAAGTTTCAACCATTTCAGAGTTCATTTGTGGTGCTTTTTAATTTCAGGGTCATTTAGCTCAAAACAATTCATTAAATGCATGAAAAATAGCAAATGAAGCTAGATAGGGTTGAAATTTTAGGATGTGGCTTCTAATGGTTCATAGTGAATGCACAAAATGTCTGGAGTTGAAATAAGTTTAAAAAATTGAAATCCTTTTGTAACAAACGAGTTTTCGTCCGAAACCCTGATACTTCGAAAGAGATTGTCCATTTTGTACACGAAGTGCATCCAGTTTTTGCCGTAACCCTCTCAACTTTTTAGCGCATGCTATGTGGGTGAAATGATGATACCATGCCAAGTTTCAACCATTTCAGAGTTCATTTATGGTGCTTTTTAATTTCAGGGTCATTTAGCTCAAAACAATTCATTAAATGCATGAAAAATAGCAAATGAAGTTAGATAGGGTTGAAATTTTAGGATGTGGCTTCTAATGGTTCATATTGAATGCACAGGAAGTCTGGAGTTGAAATAAGTTAAAAAATTGAAATCCTTTTGTAACAGACGAGTTTTCGTCCGAAACCCTGCTACTTCGAAAGAGATTGTCCATTTTGTACACGAAGTGCATCCAGTTTTTGCCGTAACCCTCTCAACTTTTTAGCACATGCTATGTGGGTGAAATGATGATACCATGCCAAGTTTCAACCATTTCAGGGTTCATTTGTGGTGCTTTTTAATTTCAGGATCATTTAGCTCAAAACAATTCATTAAATGCATGAAAAATAGCAAATTAAGTTAGATAGGGTTGAAAATTTAGGATGTGGCTTCTAATGGTTCATATTGAATGCACAAAATTTCTGGAGTTGAAATAAGTTAAAATTTTTGAAATCCTTTTGTAACAGACGAGTTTTCGGCCGAAACCCTCATACTTCGAAAGAGATTGTCCATTTTGTACACGAAGTGCATCCAGTTTTTGCCGTAACCATCTCAACTTTTTAGCGCATGCTATGTGGGTGAAATGATGATACCATGCCAAGTTTCAACCATTTCAGAGTTCATTTGTGGTGCTTTTTAATTTCAGGGTCATTTAGCTCAAAACAATTCATTAAATGCATGAAAAATAACAAATGAAGTTAGATAGGGTTGAAATTTTAGGATGTGGCTTCTAATGGTTCATATTGAATGCACAGGAAGTCTGGAGTTGAAATAAGATAAAAAAATTGAAATCCTTTTGTAACAGACGAGTTTTCGGCCGAAACCCTCATACTTCGAAAGAGATTGTCCATTTTGTACACGAAGTGCATCCAGTTTTTGCCGTAACCCTCTCAACTTTTTAGCGCATGCTATGTGGGTGAAATGATGATACCATGCCAAGTTTCAACCATTTCAGAGTTCATTTGTGGTGCTTTTTAATTTCAGGGTCATTTAGCTCAAAACAATTCATTAAATGCATGAAAAATAGCAAATGAAGTTAGATAGGGTTGAAATTTTAGGATGTGGCTTCTAATGGTTCATATTGAATGCACAGGAAGTCTGGAGTTGAAATAAGTTAAAAAAATTGAAATCCTTTTGTAACAGACGAGTTTTCGGCCGAAACCCTCATACTTCGAAAGAGATTGTCCATTTTGTACACGAAGTGCATCCAGTTTTTGCCGTAACCCTCTCAACTTTTTAGCGCATGCTATGTGGGTGAAATGATGATACCATGCCAAGTTTCAACCATTTCAGAGTTCATTTGTGGTGCTTTTTAATTTCAGGGTCATTTAGCTCAAAACAATTCATTAAATGCATGAAAAATAGCAAATGAAGTTAGATAGGGTTGAAATTTTAGGATGTGGCTTCTAATGGTTCATATTGAATGCACAGGAAGTCTGGAGTTGAAATAAGTTAAAAAAATTGAAATCCTTTTGTAACAGACGAGTTTTCGTCCGAAACCCTGCTACTTCGAAAGAGATTGTCCATTTTGTACACGAAGTGCATCCAGTTTTTGCCGTAACCCTCTCAACTTTTTAGCACATGCTATGTGGGTGAAATGATGATACCATGCCAAGTTTCAACCATTTCAGGGTTCATTTGTGGTGCTTTTTAATTTCAGGATCATTTAGCTCAAAACAATTCATTAAATGCATGAAAAATAGCAAATGAAGTTAGATAGGGTTGAAATTTTAGGATGTGGCTTCTAATGGTTCATATTGAATGCACAAAATTTCTGGAGTTGAAATAAGTTAAAAATTTTGAAATCCTTTTGTAACAGACGAGTTTTCGGCCGAAACCCTCATACTTCGAAAGAGATTGTCCATTTTGTACACGAAGTGCATCCAGTTTTTGCCATAACCCTCTCAACTTTTTAGCACATGCTATGTGGGTGAAATGATGATACCATGCCAAGTTTCAATCATTTCAGAGTTCATTTGTGGTGCTTTTTAATTTCAGGGTCATTTAGCTCAAAACAATTCATTAAATGCATGAAAAATAGCAAATGAAGTTAGATAGGGTTGAAATTTTAGGATGTGGCTTATAATGGTTCATATTGAATGCACAGGAAGCCTAGAGTTGAAATAAGTTAAAAAAAATTGAAATCCTTTTGTAACAGACGAGTTTTCGTCCGAAACCGTGATACTTCGAAAGAGATTGTCCATTTTGTACACGAAGTGCATCCAGTTTTTGCCGTAACCCTCTCAACTTTTTAGCACATGCTATGTGGGTGAAATGATGATACCATGCCAAGTTTCAACCATTGCAGGGTTCATTTGTGGTGCTTTTTAATTTCAGGGTCATTTAGCTCAAAACAATTCATTAAATGCATGAAAAATAGCAAATGAAGTTAGATAGGGTTGAAATTTTAGGATGTGGCTTCTAATGGTTCATATTGAATGCACAGGAAGTCTGGAGTTGAAATAAGTTAAAAAAATTGAAATCCTTTTGTAACAGACGAGTTTTAGTCCGAAACCCTGCTACTTCGAAAGAGATTGTCCATTTTGTACACGAAGTGCATCCAGTTTTTGCCGTAACCCTCTCAACTTTTTAGCACATGCTATGTGGGTGAAATGATGATACCATGCCAAGTTTCAACCATTTCAGAGTTCATTTGTGGTGCTTTTTAATTTCAGGGTCATTTAGCTCAAAACAATTCATTAAATGCATGAAAAATAGCAAATGAAGTTAGATAGGGTTGAAATTTTAGGATGTGGCTTCTACTGGTTCATATTGAATGCACAAAATGTCTGGAGTTGAAATAAGTTAAAAAATTTGAAAGCCTTTTGTAACAGACGAGTTTTCGGCCGAAACCCTCATACTTCGAAAGAGATTGTCCATTTTGTAGACGAAGTGCATCCAGTTTTAGCCATAACCCTCTCAACTTTTTAGCACATTTTATGTGGGTGAAATGATGATACCATGCCAAGTTTCAATCATTTCAGAGTTCATTTGTGATGCTTTTTAATTTTAGGGTCATTTAGCTCAAAACAATTCATTAAATGCATGAAAAATAGCAAATGAAGTTAGATAGGGTTGAAATTTTAGGATGTGGCTTATAATGGTTCATATTTAATGCACAAAAAGTCTGGAGTTGAAATAAGTTAAAAAAAATTGAAATCCTTTTGTAACAGACGAGTTTTCGTCTGAAACACTGACACTTCGAAAGAGATTGTCCATTTTGTACACGAAGTGCATCCAGTTTTTGCCGTAACCCTCTCAACTTTTTAGCACATGCTATGTGGCTGAAATTATGATACCATGCCAAGTTTCAACCATTTCAGAGTTCATTTGTGGTGCTTTTTAATTTCAGGGTCATTTAGCTCAAAACAATTCACTAAATGCATGAAAAATAGCAAATGAAGTTAGATAGGGTTGAAATTTTAGGATGTGGCTTCTAATGGTTCATATTGAATGCACAAAATGTCTGGAGTTGAAATAAGTTAAAAAAATTGAAATCCTTTTGTAACAGACGAGTTTTCGGCCGAAACCCTGATACTTCGAAAGAGATTGTCCATTTTGTACACGAAGTGCATCCAGTTTTTCCCGTAACCCTCTCAACTTTTGAGCACATGCTATGTGGGTGAAATGATGATACCATGCCAAGTTTCAACCATTTCAGAGTTCATTTGTGGTGCTTTTTAATTTCAGGGTCATTTAGCTCAAAACAATTCATTAAATGCATGAAAAATAGCAAATGAAGCTAGATAGGGTTGAAATTTTAGGATGTGGCTTCTAATGGTTCATAGTGAATGCACAAAATGTCTGGAGTTGAAATAAGTTTAAAAAATTGAAATCCTTTTGTAACAAACGAGTTTTCGTCCGAAACCCTGATACTTCGAAAGAGATTGTCCATTTTGTACACGAAGTGCATCCAGTTTTTGCCGTAACCCTCTCAACTTTTTAGCGCATGCTATGTGGGTGAAATGATGATACCATGCCAAGTTTCAACCATTTCAGAGTTCATTTATGGTGCTTTTTAATTTCAGGGTCATTTAGCTCAAAACAATTCATTAAATGCATGAAAAATAGCAAATGAAGTTAGATAGGGTTGAAATTTTAGGATGTGGCTTCTAATGGTTCATATTGAATGCACAGGAAGTCTGGAGTTGAAATAAGTTAAAAAATTGAAATCCTTTTGTAACAGACGAGTTTTCGTCCGAAACCCTGCTACTTCGAAAGAGATTGTCCATTTTGTACACGAAGTGCATCCAGTGTTTGCCGTAACCCTCTCAACTTTTTAGCACATGCTATGTGGGTGAAATGATGATACCATGCCAAGTTTCAACCATTTCAGGGTTCATTTGTGGTGCTTTTTAATTTCAGGATCATTTAGCTCAAAACAATTCATTAAATGCATGAAAAATAGCAAATTAAGTTAGATAGGGTTGAAAATTTAGGATGTGGCTTCTAATGGTTCATATTGAATGCACAAAATTTCTGGAGTTGAAATAAGTTAAAATTTTTGAAATCCTTTTGTAACAGACGAGTTTTCGGCCGAAACCCTCATACTTCGAAAGAGATTGTCCATTTTGTACACGAAGTGCATCCAGTTTTTGCCGTAACCATCTCAACTTTTTAGCGCATGCTATGTGGGTGAAATGATGATACCATGCCAAGTTTCAACCATTTCAGAGTTCATTTGTGGTGCTTTTTAATTTCAGGGTCATTTAGCTCAAAACAATTCATTAAATGCATGAAAAATAACAAATGAAGTTAGATAGGGTTGAAATTTTAGGATGTGGCTTCTAATGGTTCATATTGAATGCACAGGAAGTCTGGAGTTGAAATAAGATAAAAAAATTGAAATCCTTTTGTAACAGACGAGTTTTCGGCCGAAACCCTCATACTTCGAAAGAGATTGTCCATTTTGTACACGAAGTGCATCCAGTTTTTGCCGTAACCCTCTCAACTTTTTAGCGCATGCTATGTGGGTGAAATGATGATACCATGCCAAGTTTCAACCATTTCAGAGTTCATTTGTGGTGCTTTTTAATTTCAGGGTCATTTAGCTCAAAACAATTCATTAAATGCATGAAAAATAGCAAATGAAGTTAGATAGGGTTGAAATTTTAGGATGTGGCTTCTAATGGTTCATATTGAATGCACAGGAAGTCTGGAGTTGAAATAAGTTAAAAAAATTGAAATCCTTTTGTAACAGACGAGTTTTCGGCCGAAACCCTCATACTTCGAAAGAGATTGTCCATTTTGTACACGAAGTGCATCCAGTTTTTGCCGTAACCCTCTCAACTTTTTAGCGCATGCTATGTGGGTGAAATGATGATACCATGCCAAGTTTCAACCATTTCAGAGTTCATTTGTGGTGCTTTTTAATTTCAGGGTCATTTAGCTCAAAACAATTCATTAAATGCATGAAAAATAGCAAATGAAGTTAGATAGGGTTGAAATTTTAGGATGTGGCTTCTAATGGTTCATATTGAATGCACAGGAAGTCTGGAGTTGAAATAAGTTAAAAAAATTGAAATCCTTTTGTAACAGACGAGTTTTCGTCCGAAACCCTGCTACTTCGAAAGAGATTGTCCATTTTGTACACGAAGTGCATCCAGTTTTTGCCGTAACCCTCTCAACTTTTTAGCACATGCTATGTGGGTGAAATGATGATACCATGCCAAGTTTCAACCATTTCAGGGTTCATTTGTGGTGCTTTTTAATTTCAGGATCATTTAGCTCAAAACAATTCATTAAATGCATGAAAAATAGCAAATGAAGTTAGATAGGGTTGAAATTTTAGGATGTGGCTTCTAATGGTTCATATTGAATGCACAAAATTTCTGGAGTTGAAATAAGTTAAAAATTTTGAAATCCTTTTGTAACAGACGAGTTTTCGGCCGAAACCCTCATACTTCGAAAGAGATTGTCCATTTTGTACACGAAGTGCATCCAGTTTTTGCCATAACCCTCTCAACTTTTTAGCACATGCTATGTGGGTGAAATGATGATACCATGCCAAGTTTCAATCATTTCAGAGTTCATTTGTGGTGCTTTTTAATTTCAGGGTCATTTAGCTCAAAACAATTCATTAAATGCATGAAAAATAGCAAATGAAGTTAGATAGGGTTGAAATTTTAGGATGTGGCTTATAATGGTTCATATTGAATGCACAGGAAGCCTAGAGTTGAAATAAGTTAAAAAAAATTGAAATCCTTTTGTAACAGACGAGTTTTCGTCCGAAACCGTGATACTTCGAAAGAGATTGTCCATTTTGTACACGAAGTGCATCCAGTTTTTGCCGTAACCCTCTCAACTTTTTAACACATGCTATGTGGGTGAAATGATGATACCATGCCAAGTTTCAACCATTTCAGAGTTCATTTGTGGTGCTTTTTAATTTCAGGGTCATTTAGCTCGAAACAATTCATTAAATGCATGAAAAATAGCAAATGAAGTTAGATAGGGTTGAAATTTTAGGATGTGGCTTCTAATGGTTCATAGTGAATGCACAAAAAGTCTGGAGTTGAAATAAGTTAAAAAAATTGAAATCCTTTTGTAACAGACGAGTTTTCGTCCGAAACACTGATACTTCGAAAGAGATTGTCCATTTTGTACACGAAGTGCATCCAGTTTTTGCCGTAACCCTCTCAAATTTTTAGCATATGCTATGTGGGTGAAATGATGATACCATGCCAAGTTTCAACCATTTCAGAGTTCATTTGTGGTGCTTTTGAATTTCATGGTCATTTAGCTCAAAACAATTCATTAAATGCATCAAAAATAGCAAATGAAGTTAGATAGGGTTGAAATTTTAGGATGTGGCTTCTAATGGTTCATATTGAATGCACAAAAAGTCTGGAGTTGAAATAAGTTAAAAAAAATTGAAATCCTTTTGTAACAGACGAGTTTTCGTCCGAAACCCAGATACTTCGAAAGAGATTGTCCATTTTGTACACGAAGTGCATCCAGTTTTTGCCGTAACCCTCTCAACTTTTTAGCGCATGCTATGTGGGTGAAATGATGATACCATGCCAAGTTTCAACCATTTCAGAGTTCATTTGTGGTGCTTTTTAATTTCAGGGTCATTTAGCTCAAAACAATTCATTAAATGCATGAAAAATAGAAAATGAAGTTAGATAGGGTTGAAATTTTAGGATGTGGCTTCTAATGGTTCATATTGAATGCACAGGAAGTCTGGAGTTGAAATAAGTTAAAAAAAATTGAAATCCTTTTGTAACAGACGAGTTTTCGTCCGAAACCCTGATACTTCGAAAGAGATTGTCCATTTTGTACACGAAGTGCATCCAGTTTTTGCCGTAACCCTCTCAACTTTTTAGCACATGCTATGTGGGTGAAATGATGATACCATGCCAAGTTTCAACCATTGCAGGGTTCATTTGTGGTGCTTTTTAATTTCAGGGTCATTTAGCTCAAAACAATTCATTAAATGCATGAAAAATAGCAAATGAAGTTAGATAGGGTTGAAATTTTAGGATGTGGCTTCTAATGGTTCATATTGAATGCACAAAATGTCTGGAGTTGAAATAAGTTAAAAAAATTGAAATCCTTTTGTAACAGACGAGTTTTCGGCCGAAACCCTCATACATCGAAAGAGATTGTCCATTTTGTACACGAAGTGCATCCAGTTTTTGCCATAACCCTCTCTACTTTTTACCACATTCTATGTGGGTGAAATGATGATACCATGCCAAGTTTCAACCATTTCAGAGTTCATTTGTGGTGCTTTTTAATTTCAGGGTCATTTAGCTCAAAACAATTCATTAAATGCATGAAAAATAGCAAATGATGCTAGATAGGGTTGAAATTTTAGGATGTGGCTTCTAATGGTTCATAGTGAATGCACAAAATGTCTGGAGTTGAAATAAGTTAAAAAATTGAAATCCTTTTGTAATAAACGAGTTTTCGTCCGAAACCCTGATAACTCGAAAGAGATTGTCCATTTTGTACACGAAGTGCATCCAGTTTTTGCCGTAACCCTCTCAACTTTTTAGCGCATGCTATTTGGGTGAAATGATGATACCATGCCAAGTTTCAACCATTTCAGAGTTCATTTGTGGTGCTTTTTAATTTCTGGGTCATTTAGCTCAAAACAATTCATTAAATGCATGAAAAATAGCAAATGAAGTTAGATAGGGTTGAAATTTTAGGATGTGGCTTCTAATGGTTAATATTGAATGCACAGGAAGTCTGGAGTTGAAATAAGTTAAAAAAATTGAAATCCTTTTGTAACAGACGAGTTTTCGGCCGAAACCCTCATACTTCGAAAGAGATTGTCCATTTTGTACACGAAGTGCATCCAGTTTTTGCCGTAACCCTCTCAACTTTTTAGCGCATGCTATGTGGGTGAAATGATGATACCATGCCAAGTTTCAACCATTTCAGAGTTCATTTGTGGTGCTTTTTAATTTCAGGGTCATTTAGCTCAAAACAATTCATTAAATGCATGAAAAATAGCAAATGAAGTTAGATAGGGTTGAAATTTTAGGATGTGGCTTCTAATGGTTCATATTGAATGCACAGGAAGTCTGGAGTTGAAATAAGTTAAAAAAATTGAAATCCTTTTGTAACAGACGAGTTTTCGTCCGAAACCCTGCTACTTCGAAAGAGATTGTCCATTTTGTACACGAAGTGCATCCAGTTTTTGCCGTAACCCTCTCAACTTTTTAGCACATGCTATGTGGGTGAAATGATGATACCATGCCAAGTTTCAACCATTTCAGGGTTCATTTGTGGTGCTTTTTAATTTCAGGATCATTTAGCTCAAAACAATTCATTAAATGCATGAAAAATAGCAAATGAAGTTAGATAGGGTTGAAATTTTAGGATGTGGCTTCTAATGGTTCATATTGAATGCACAAAATTTCTGGAGTTGAAATAAGTTAAAAATTTTGAAATCCTTTTGTAACAGACGAGTTTTCGGCCGAAACCCTCATACTTCGAAAGAGATTGTCCATTTTGTACACGAAGTGCATCCAGTTTTTGCCATAACCCTCTCAACTTTTTAGCACATGCTATGTGGGTGAAATGATGATACCATGCCAAGTTTCAATCATTTCAGAGTTCATTTGTGGTGCTTTTTAATTTCAGGGTCATTTAGCTCAAAACAATTCATTAAATGCATGAAAAATAGCAAATGAAGTTAGATAGGGTTGAAATTTTAGGATGTGGCTTATAATGGTTCATATTGAATGCACAGGAAGCCTAGAGTTGAAATAAGTTAAAAAAAATTGAAATCCTTTTGTAACAGACGAGTTTTCGTCCGAAACCGTGATACTTCGAAAGAGATTGTCCATTTTGTACACGAAGTGCATCCAGTTTTTGCCGTAACCCTCTCAACTTTTTAACACATGCTATGTGGGTGAAATGATGATACCATGCCAAGTTTCAACCATTTCAGAGTTCATTTGTGGTGCTTTTTAATTTCAGGGTCATTTAGCTCGAAACAATTCATTAAATGCATGAAAAATAGCAAATGAAGTTAGATAGGGTTGAAATTTTAGGATGTGGCTTCTAATGGTTCATAGTGAATGCACAAAAAGTCTGGAGTTGAAATAAGTTAAAAAAATTGAAATCCTTTTGTAACAGACGAGTTTTCGTCCGAAACACTGATACTTCGAAAGAGATTGTCCATTTTGTACACGAAGTGCATCCAGTTTTTGCCGTAACCCTCTCAAATTTTTAGCATATGCTATGTGGGTGAAATGATGATACCATGCCAAGTTTCAACCATTTCAGAGTTCATTTGTGGTGCTTTTGAATTTCATGGTCATTTAGCTCAAAACAATTCATTAAATGCATCAAAAATAGCAAATGAAGTTAGATAGGGTTGAAATTTTAGGATGTGGCTTCTAATGGTTCATATTGAATGCACAAAAAGTCTGGAGTTGAAATAAGTTAAAAAAAATTGAAATCCTTTTGTAACAGACGAGTTTTCGTCCGAAACCCAGATACTTCGAAAGAGATTGTCCATTTTGTACACGAAGTGCATCCAGTTTTTGCCGTAACCCTCTCAACTTTTTAGCGCATGCTATGTGGGTGAAATGATGATACCATGCCAAGTTTCAACCATTTCAGAGTTCATTTGTGGTGCTTTTTAATTTCAGGGTCATTTAGCTCAAAACAATTCATTAAATGCATGAAAAATAGAAAATGAAGTTAGATAGGGTTGAAATTTTAGGATGTGGCTTCTAATGGTTCATATTGAATGCACAGGAAGTCTGGAGTTGAAATAAGTTAAAAAAAATTGAAATCCTTTTGTAACAGACGAGTTTTCGTCCGAAACCCTGATACTTCGAAAGAGATTGTCCATTTTGTACACGAAGTGCATCCAGTTTTTGCCGTAACCCTCTCAACTTTTTAGCACATGCTATGTGGGTGAAATGATGATACCATGCCAAGTTTCAACCATTGCAGGGTTCATTTGTGGTGCTTTTTAATTTCAGGGTCATTTAGCTCAAAACAATTCATTAAATGCATGAAAAATAGCAAATGAAGTTAGATAGGGTTGAAATTTTAGGATGTGGCTTCTAATGGTTCATATTGAATGCACAAAATGTCTGGAGTTGAAATAAGTTAAAAAAATTGAAATCCTTTTGTAACAGACGAGTTTTCGGCCGAAACCCTCATACATCGAAAGAGATTGTCCATTTTGTACACGAAGTGCATCCAGTTTTTGCCATAACCCTCTCTACTTTTTACCACATTCTATGTGGGTGAAATGATGATACCATGCCAAGTTTCAACCATTTCAGAGTTCATTTGTGGTGCTTTTTAATTTCAGGGTCATTTAGCTCAAAACAATTCATTAAATGCATGAAAAATAGCAAATGATGCTAGATAGGGTTGAAATTTTAGGATGTGGCTTCTAATGGTTCATAGTGAATGCACAAAATGTCTGGAGTTGAAATAAGTTAAAAAATTGAAATCCTTTTGTAATAAACGAGTTTTCGTCCGAAACCCTGATAACTCGAAAGAGATTGTCCATTTTGTACACGAAGTGCATCCAGTTTTTGCCGTAACCCTCTCAACTTTTTAGCGCATGCTATTTGGGTGAAATGATGATACCATGCCAAGTTTCAACCATTTCAGAGTTCATTTGTGGTGCTTTTTAATTTCTGGGTCATTTAGCTCAAAACAATTCATTAAATGCATGAAAAATAGCAAATGAAGTTAGATAGGGTTGAAATTTTAGGATGTGGCTTCTAATGGTTAATATTGAATGCACAGGAAGTCTGGAGTTGAAATAAGTTAAAAAAAATTGAAATCCTTTTGTAACAGACGAGTTTTCGTCCGAAACCCTGATACTTCGAAAGAGATTGTCCATTTTGTACACGAAGTGCATCCAGTTTTTGCCGTAACCCTCTCAACTTTTTAGCACATGCTATGTGGGTGAAATGATGATACCATGCCAAGTGTCAACCATTTCAGGGTTCATTTGTGGTGCTTTTTAATTTCAGGATCATTTAGCTCAAAACAATTCATTAAATGCATGAAAAATAGCAAATGAAGTTAGATAGGGTTGAAATTTTAGGATGTGGCTTCTAATGGTTCATATTGAATGCACAGGAAGTCTGGAGTTGAAATAAGTTAAAAAAATTGAAATCCTTTTGTAACAGACGAGTTTTCGTCCGAAACCCTGCTACTTCGAAAGAGATTGTCCATTTTGTACACGAAGTGCATCCAGTTTTTGCCGTAACCCTCTCAACTTTTTAGCACATGCTATGTGGGTGAAATGATGATACCATGCCAAGTTTCAACCATTTCAGAGTTCATTTGTGGTGCTTTTTAATTTCAGGGTCATTTAGCTCAAAACAATTCATTAAATGCATGAAAAATAGCAAATGAAGTTAGATAGGGTTGAAAATTTAGGATGTGGCTTCTAATGGTTCATATTGAATGCACAAAATTTCTGGAGTTGAAATAAGTTAAAATTTTTGAAATCCTTTTGTAACAGACGAGTTTTCGGCCGAAACCCTCATACTTCGAAAGAGATTGTCCATTTTGTACACGAAGTGCATCCAGTTTTTGCCGTAACCATCTCAACTTTTTAGCGCATGCTATGTGGGTGAAATGATGATACCATGCCAAGTTTCAACCATTTCAGAGTTCATTTGTGGTGCTTTTTAATTTCAGGGTCATTTAGCTCAAAACAATTCATTAAATGCATGAAAAATAGCAAATGAAGTTAGATAGGGTTGAAATTTTAGGATGTGGCTTCTAATGGTTCATATTGAATGCACAGGAAGTCTGGAGTTGAAATAAGTTAAAAAAATTGAAATCCTTTTGTAACAGACGAGTTTTCGTCCGAAACCCTGCTACTTCGAAAGAGATTGTCCATTTTGTACACGAAGTGCATCCAGTTTTTGCCGTAACCCTCTCAACTTTTTAGAACATGCTATGTGGGTGAAATGATGATACCATGCCAAGTTTCAACCATTTCAGAGTTCATTTGTGGTGCTTTTTAATTTCAGGGTCATTTAGCTCAAAACAATTCATTAAATGCATGAAAAATAGCAAATGAAGTTAGATAGGGTTGAAATTTTAGGATGTGGCTTCTAATGGTTCATATTGAATGCACAGGAAGTCTGGACTTGAAATAAGTTAAAAAAATTGAAATCCTTTTGTAACAGACGAGTTTTCGTCCGAAACCCTGCTACTTCGAAAGAGATTGTCCATTTTGTACACGAAGTGCATCCAGTTTTTGCCGTAACCCTCTCAACTTTTTAGCACATGCTATGTGGGTGAAATGATGATACCATGCCAAGTTTCAACCATTTCAGGGTTCATTTGTGGTGCTTTTTAATTTCAGGATCATTTAGCTCAAAACAATTCATTAAATGCATGAAAAATAGCAAATGAAGTTAGATAGGGTTGAAATTTTAGGATGTGGCTTCTAATGGTTCATATTGAATGCACAAAATTTCTGGAGTTGAAATAAGTTAAAAATTTTGAAATCCTTTTGTAACAGACGAGTTTTCGGCCGAAACCCTCATACTTCGAAAGAGATTGTCCATTTTGTACACGAAGTGCATCCAGTTTTTGCCATAACCCTCTCAACTTTTTAGCACATGCTATGTGGGTGAAATGATGATACCATGCCAAGTTTCAATCATTTCAGAGTTCATTTGTGGTGCTTTTTAATTTCAGGGTCATTTAGCTCAAAACAATTCATTAAATGCATGAAAAATAGCAAATGAAGTTAGATAGGGTTGAAATTTTAGGATGTGGCTTATAATGGTTCATATTGAATGCACAGGAAGCCTAGAGTTGAAATAAGTTAAAAAAATTGAAATCCTTTTGTAACAGACGAGTTTTCGTCCGAAACCGTGATACTTCGAAAGAGATTGTCCATTTTGTACACAAAGTGCATCCAGTTTTTGCCGTAACCCTCTCAACTTTTTAACACATGCTATGTGGGTGAAATGATGATACCATGCCAAGTTTCAACCATTTCAGAGTTCATTTGTGGTGCTTTTTAATTTCAGGGTCATTTAGCTCGAAACAATTCATTAAATGCATGAAAAATAGCAAATGAAGTTAGATAGGGTTGAAATTTTAGGATGTGGCTTCTAATGGTTCATAGTGAATGCACAAAAAGTCTGGAGTTGAAATAAGTTAAAAAAATTGAAATCCTTTTGTAACAGACGAGTTTTCGTCCGAAACACTAATACTTCGAAAGAGATTGTCCATTTTGTACACGAAGTGCATCCAGTTTTTGCCGTAACCCTCTCAAATTTTTAGCATATGCTATGTGGGTGAAATGATGATACCATGCCAAGTTTCAACCATTTCAGAGTTCATTTGTGGTGCTTTTGAATTTCATGGTCATTTAGCTCAAAACAATTCATTAAATGCATCAAAAATAGCAAATGAAGTTAGATAGGGTTGAAATTTTAGGATGTGGCTTCTAATGGTTCATATTGAATGCACAAAAAGTCTGGAGTTGAAATAAGTTAAAAAAAATTGAAATCCTTTTGTAACAGACGAGTTTTCGTCCGAAACCCAGATACTTCGAAAGAGATTGTCCATTTTGTACACGAAGTGCATCCAGTTTTTGCCGTAACCCTCTCAACTTTTTAGCGCATGCTATGTGGGTGAAATGATGATACCATGCCAAGTTTCAACCATTTCATAGTTCATTTGTGGTGCTTTTTAATTTCAGGGTCATTTAGCTCAAAACAATTCATTAAATGCATGAAAAATAGCAAATGAAGTTAGATAGGGTTGAAATTTTAGGATGTGGCTTCTAATGGTTCATATTGAATGCACAGGAAGTCTGGAGTTGGAATAAGTTAAAAAAAATTGAAATCCTTTTGTAACAGACGAGTTTTCGTCCGAAACCCTGATACTTCGAAAGAGATTGTCCATTTTGTACACGAAGTGCATCCAGTTTTTGCCGTAACCCTCTCAACTTTTTAGCACATGCTATGTGGGTGAAATGATGATACCATGCCAAGTTTCAACCATTGCAGGGTTCATTTGTGGTGCTTTTTAATTTCAGGGTCATTTAGCTCAAAACAATTCATTAAATGCATGAAAAATAGCAAATGAAGTTAGATAGGGTTGAAATTTTAGGATGTGGCTTCTAATGGTTCATATTGAATGCACAAAATGTCTGGAGTTGAAATAAGTTAAAAAAATTGAAATCCTTTTGTAACAGACGAGTTTTCGGCCGAAACCCTCATACATCGAAAGAGATTGTCCATTTTGTACACGAAGTGCATCCAGTTTTTGCCATAACCCTCTCTACTTTTTAGCACATTCTATGTGGGTGAAATGATGATACCATGCCAAGTTTCAACCATTTCAGAGTTCATTTGTGGTGCTTTTTAATTTCAGGGTCATTTAGCTCAAAACAATTCATTAAATGCATGAAAAATAGCAAATGATGCTAGATAGGGTTGAAATTTTAGGATGTGGCTTCTAATGGTTCATAGTGAATGCACAAAATGTCTGGAGTTGAAATAAGTTAAAAAATTGAAATCCTTTTGTAATAAACGAGTTTTCGTCCGAAACCCTGATACCTCGAAAGAGATTGTCCATTTTGTACACGAAGTGCATCCAGTTTTTGCCGTAACCCTCTCAACTTTTTAGCGCATGCTATGTGGGTGAAATGATGATACCATGCCAAGTTTCAACCATTTCAGAGTTCATTTGTGGTGCTTTTTAATTTCTGGGTCATTTAGCTCAAAACAATTCATTAAATGCATGAAAAATAGCAAATGAAGTTAGATAGGGTTGAAATTTTAGGATGTGGCTTCTAATGGTTAATATTGAATGCACAGGAAGTCTGGAGTTGAAATAAGTTAAAAAAATTGAAATCCTTTTGTAACAGACGAGTTTTCGTCCGAAACCCTGATACTTCGAAAGAGATTGTCCATTTTGTACACGAAGTGCATCCAGTTTTTGCCGTAACCCTCTCAACTTTTTAGCACATGCTATGTGGGTGAAATGATGATACCATGCCAAGTTTCAACCATTTCAGGGTTCATTTGTGGTGCTTTTTAATTTCATTATCATTTAGCTCAAAACAATTCATTAAATGCATGAAAAATAGCAAATGAAGTTAGATAGGGTTGAAATTTTAGGATGTGGCTTCTAATGGTTCATATTGAATGCACAGGAAGTCTGGAGTTGAAATAAGTTAAAAAAATTGAAATCCTTTTGTAACAGACGAGTTTTCGTCCGAAACCCTGCTACTTCGAAAGAGATTGTCCATTTTGTACACGAAGTGCATCCAGTTTTTGCCGTAACCCTCTCAACTTTTTAGCACATGCTATGTGGGTGAAATGATGATACCATGCCAAGTTTCAACCATTTCAGGGTTCATTTGTGGTGCTTTTTAATTTCAGGATCATTTAGCTCAAAACAATTCATTAAATGCATGAAAAATAGCAAATGAAGTTAGATAGGGTTGAAATTTTAGGATGTGGCTTCTAATGGTTCATATTGAATGCACAAAATTTCTGGAGTTGAAATAAGTTAAAATTTTTGAAATCCTTTTGTAACAGACGAGTTTTCGGCCGAAACCCTCATACTTCGAAAGAGATTGTCCATTTTGTACACGAAGTGCATCCAGTTTTTGCCATAACCCTCTCAACTTTTTAGCACATGCTATGTGGGTGAAATGATGATACCATGCCAAGTTTCAATCATTTCAGAGTTCATTTGTGGTGCTTTTTAATTTCAGGGTCATTTAGCTCAAAACAATTCATTAAATGCATGAAAAATAGCAAATGAAGTTAGATAGGGTTGAAATTTTAGGATGTGGCTTATAATGGTTCATATTGAATGCACAGGAAGCCTAGAGTTGAAATAAGTTAAAAAAAATTGAAATCCTTTTGTAACAGACGAGTTTTCGTCCGAAACCGTGATACTTCGAAAGAGATTGTCCATTTTGTACACGAAGTGCATCCAGTTTTTGCCGTAACCCTCTCAACTTTTTAACACATGCTATGTGGGTGAAATGATGATACCATGCCAAGTTTCAACCATTTCAGAGTTCATTTGTGGTGCTTTTTAATTTCAGGGTCATTTAGCTCGAAACAATTCATTAAATGCATGAAAAATAGCAAATGAAGTTAGATAGGGTTGAAATTTTAGGATGTGGCTTCTAATGGTTCATAGTGAATGCACAAAAAGTCTGGAGTTGAAATAAGTTAAAAAAATTGAAATCCTTTTGTAACAGACGAGTTTTCGTCCGAAACACTGATACTTCGAAAGAGATTGTCCATTTTGTACACGAAGTGCATCCAGTTTTTGCCGTAACCCTCTCAAATTTTTAGCATATGCTATGTGGGTGAAATGATGATACCATGCCAAGTTTCAACCATTTCAGAGTTCATTTGTGGTGCTTTTGAATTTCATGGTCATTTAGCTCAAAACAATTCATTAAATGCATCAAAAATAGCAAATGAAGTTAGATAGGGTTGAAATTTTAGGATGTGGCTTCTAATGGTTCATATTGAATGCACAAAAAGTCTGGAGTTGAAATAAGTTAAAAAAAATTGAAATCCTTTTGTAACAGACGAGTTTTCGTCCGAAACCCAGATACTTCGAAAGAGATTGTCCATTTTGTACACGAAGTGCATCCAGTTTTTGCCGTAACCCTCTCAACTTTTTAGCGCATGCTATGTGGGTGAAATGATGATACCATGCCAAGTTTCAACCATTTCAGAGTTCATTTGTGGTGCTTTTTAATTTCAGGGTCATTTAGCTCAAAACAATTCATTAAATGCATGAAAAATAGAAAATGAAGTTAGATAGGGTTGAAATTTTAGGATGTGGCTTCTAATGGTTCATATTGAATGCACAGGAAGTCTGGAGTTGAAATAAGTTAAAAAAAATTGAAATCCTTTTGTAACAGACGAGTTTTCGTCCGAAACCCTGATACTTCGAAAGAGATTGTCCATTTTGTACACGAAGTGCATCCAGTTTTTGCCGTAACCCTCTCAACTTTTTAGCACATGCTATGTGGGTGAAATGATGATACCATGCCAAGTTTCAACCATTGCAGGGTTCATTTGTGGTGCTTTTTAATTTCAGGGTCATTTAGCTCAAAACAATTCATTAAATGCATGAAAAATAGCAAATGAAGTTAGATAGGGTTGAAATTTAAGGATGTGGCTTCTAATGGTTCATAGTGAATGCACAAAATGTCTGGAGTTGAAATAAGTTAAAAAATTGAAATCCTTTTGTAATAAACGAGTTTTCGTCCGAAACCCTGATAACTCGAAAGAGATTGTCCATTTTGTACACGAAGTGCATCCAGTTTTTGCCGTAACCCTCTCAACTTTTTAGCGCATGCTATTTGGGTGAAATGATGATACCATGCCAAGTTTCAACCATTTCAGAGTTCATTTGTGGTGCTTTTTAATTTCTGGGTCATTTAGCTCAAAACAATTCATTAAATGCATGAAAAATAGCAAATGAAGTTAGAAAGGGTTGAAATTTTAGGATGTGGCTTCTAATGGTTAATATTGAATGCACAGGAAGTCTGGAGTTGAAATAAGTTAAAAAAATTGAAATCCTTTTGTAACAGACGAGTTTTCGTCCGAAACCCTGATACTTCGAAAGAGATTGTCCATTTTGTACACGAAGTGCATCCAGTTTTTGCCGTAACCCTCTCAACTTTTTAGCACATGCTATGTGGGTGAAATGATGATACCATGCCAAGTTTCAATCATTTCAAGGTTCATTTGTGGTGCTTTTTAATTTCAGGATCATTTAGCTCAAAACAATTCATTAAATGCATGAAAAATAGCAAATGAAGTTAGATAGGGTTGAAATTTTAGGATGTGGCTTCTACTGGTTCATATTGAATGCACAAAATGTCTGGAGTTGAAATAAGTTAAAAAATTTGAAATCCTTTTGTAACAGACGAGTTTTCGGCCGAAACCCTCATACTTCGAAAGAGATTGTCCATTTTGTAGACGAAGTGCATCCAGTTTTAGCCATAACCCTCTCAACTTTTTAGCACATGCTATGTGGGTGAAATGATGATACCATGCCAAGTTTCAATCATTTCAGAGTTCATTTGTGATGCTTTTTAATTTTAGGGTCATTTAGCTCAAAACAATTCATTAAATGCATGAAAAATAGCAAATGAAGTTAGATAGGGTTGAAATTTTAGGATGTGGCTTATAATGGTTCATATTGAATGCACAAAAAGTCTGGAGTTGAAATAAGTTAAAAAAAATTGAAATCCTTTTGTAACAGACGAGTTTTCGTCCGAAACACTGACACTTCGAAAGAGATTGTCCATTTTGTACACGAAGTGCATCCAGTTTTTGCCGTAACCCTCTCAACTTTTTAGCACATGCTATGTGGCTGAAATGATGATACCATGCCAAGTTTCAACCATTTCAGAGTTCATTTGTGGTGCTTTTTAATTTCTGGGTCATTTAGCTCAAAACAATTCATTAAATGCATGAAAAATAGCAAATGAAGTTAGATAGGGTTGAAATTTTAGGATGTGGCTTCTAATGGTTAATATTGAATGCACAGGAAGTCTGGAGTTGAAATAAGTTAAAAAAATTGAAATCCTTTTGTAACAGACGAGTTTTCGTCCGAAACCCTGATACTTCGAAAGAGATTGTCCATTTTGTACACGAAGTGCATCCAGTTTTTGCCGTAACCCTCTCAACTTTTTAGCACATGCTATGTGGGTGAAATGATGATACCACGCCAAGTTTCAACCATTTCAAGGTTCATTTGTGGTGCTTTTTAATTTCAGGATCATTTAGCTCAAAACAATTCATTAAATGCATGAAAAATAGCAAATGAAGTTAGATAGGGTTGAAATTTTAGGATGTGGCTTCTACTGGTTCATATTGAATGCACAAAATGTCTGGAGTTGAAATAAGTTAAAAAATTTGAAATCCTTTTGTAACAGACGAGTTTTCGGCCGAAACCCTCATACTTCGAAAGAGATTGTCCATTTTGTAGACGAAGTGCATCCAGTTTTAGCCATAACCCTCTCAACTTTGTAGCACATGCTATGTGGGTGAAATGATGATACCATGCCAAGTTTCAATCATTTCAGAGTTCATTTGTGATGCTTTTTAATTTTAGGGTCATTTAGCTCAAAACAATTCATTAAATGCATGAAAAATAGCAAATGAAGTTAGATAGGGTTGAAATTTTAGGATGTGGCTTCTACTGGTTCATATTGAATGCACAAAATGTCTGGAGTTGAAATAAGTTAAAAAATTTGAAATCCTTTTGTAACAGACGAGTTTTCGGCCGAAACCCTCATACTTCGAAAGAGATTGTCCATTTTGTAGACGAAGTGCATCCAGTTTTAGCCATAACCCTCTCAACTTTTTAGCACATGCTATGTGGGTGAAATGATGATACCATGCCAAGTTTCAATCATTTCAGAGTTCATTTGTGATGCTTTTTAATTTTAGGGTCATTTAGCTCAAAACAATTCATTAAATGCATGAAAAATAGCAAATGAAGTTAGATAGGGTTGAAATTTTAGGATGTGGCTTATAATGGTTCATATTGAATGCACAAAAAGTCTGGAGTTGAAATAAGTTAAAAAAAATTGAAATCCTTTTGTAACAGACGAGTTTTCGTCCGAAACACTGACACTTCGAAAGAGATTGTCCATTTTGTACACGAAGTGCATCCAGTTTTTGCCGTAACCCTCTCAACTTTTTAGCACATGCTATGTGGCTGAAATGATGATACCATGCCAAGTTTCAACCATTTCAGAGTTCATTTGTGGTGCTTTTTAATTTCTGGGTCATTTAGCTCAAAACAATTCATTAAATGCATGAAAAATAGCAAATGAAGTTAGATAGGGTTGAAATTTTAGGATGTGGCTTCTAATGGTTAATATTGAATGCACAGGAAGTCTGGAGTTGAAATAAGTTAAAAAAATTGAAATCCTTTTGTAACAGACGAGTTTTCGTCCGAAACCCTGATACTTCGAAAGAGATTGTCCATTTTGTACACGAAGTGCATCCAGTTTTTGCCGTAACCCTCTCAACTTTTTAGCACATGCTATGTGGGTGAAATGATGATACCACGCCAAGTTTCAACCATTTCAAGGTTCATTTGTGGTGCTTTTTAATTTCAGGATCATTTAGCTCAAAACAATTCATTAAATGCATGAAAAATAGCAAATGAAGTTAGATAGGGTTGAAATTTTAGGATGTGGCTTCTACTGGTTCATATTGAATGCACAAAATGTCTGGAGTTGAAATAAGTTAAAAAATTTGAAATCCTTTTGTAACAGACGAGTTTTCGGCCGAAACCCTCATACTTCGAAAGAGATTGTCCATTTTGTAGACGAAGTGCATCCAGTTTTAGCCATAACCCTCTCAACTTTGTAGCACATGCTATGTGGGTGAAATGATGATACCATGCCAAGTTTCAATCATTTCAGAGTTCATTTGTGATGCTTTTTAATTTTAGGGTCATTTAGCTCAAAACAATTCATTAAATGCATGAAAAATAGCAAATGAAGTTAGATAGGGTTGAAATTTTAGGATGTGGCTTATAATGGTTCATATTGAATGCACAAAAAGTCTGGAGTTGAAATAAGTTAAAAAAAATTGAAATCCTTTTGTAACAGACGAGTTTTCGTCCGAAACACTGACACTTCGAAAGAGATTGTCCATTTTGTACACGAAGTGCATCCAGTTTTTGCCGTAACCCTCTCAACTTTTTAGCACATGCTATGTGGCTGAAATGATGATACCATGCCAAGTTTCAACCATTTCAGAGTTCATTTGTGGTGCTTTTTAATTTCAGGGTCATTTAGCTCAAAACAATACACTAAATGCATGAAAAATAGCAAATGAAGTTAGATAGGGTTGAAATTTTAGGATGTGGCTTCTAATGGTTCATATTGAATGCACAAAATGTCTGGAGTTGAAATAAGTTCAAAAAATTGAAATCCTTTTGTAACAGACGAGTTTTCGTCCGAAACCTTGATACTTCGAAAGAGATTGTCCATTTTGTACACGAAGTGCATCCAGTTTTTGCCGTAACCCTCTCAACTTTTTAGCACATGCTATGTGGGTGAAATGATGATACCATGCAAAGTTTCAACCATTTCAGAGATCATTTGTGGTGCTTTTTAATTTCAGGGTCATTTAGCTCAAAACAATTCATTAAATGCATGAAAAATAGCAAATGAAGTTAGATAGGGTTGAAAATTTTGGATGTGGCTTCTAATGGTTCATATTGAATGCACAAAATGTCTGGAGTTGAAATAAGTTGAAAAATTTGAAATCCTTTTGTAACAGACGAGTTTTCGTCCGAAACCCTGATACTTCGAAAGAGATTGTCCATTTTGTACACGAAGTGCATCCAGTTTTTGCCGTAACCCTCTCAACTTTTTAGCACATGCTATGTGGGTGAAATGATGATACCATGCCAAGTTTCAACCATTTCAGGGTTCATTTGTGGTGCTTTTTAATTTCAGGATCATTTAGCTCAAAACAATTCATTAAATGCATGAAAAATAGCAAATGAAGTTAGATAGGGTTGAAATTTTAGGATGTGGCTTCTAATGGTTCATATTGAATGCACAAAATTTCTGGAGTTGAAATAAGTTAAAAATTTTGAAATCCTTTTGTAACAGACGAGTTTTCGGCCGAAACCCTCATACTTCGAAAGAGATTGTCCATTTTGTACACGAAGTGCATCCAGTTTTTGCCATAACCCTCTCAACTTTTTAGCACATGCTATGTGGGTGAAATGATGATACCATGCCAAGTTTCAATCATTTCAGAGTTCATTTGTGGTGCTTTTTAATTTCAGGGTCATTTAGCTCAAAACAATTCATTAAATGCATGAAAAATAGCAAATGAAGTTAGATAGGGTTGAAATTTTAGGATGTGGCTTATAATGGTTCATATTGAATGCACAGGAAGCCTAGAGTTGAAATAAGTTAAAAAAATTGAAATCCTTTTGTAACAGACGAGTTTTCGTCCGAAACCGTGATACTTCGAAAGAGATTGTCCATTTTGTACACGAAGTGCATCCAGTTTTTGCCGTAACCCTCTCAATTTTTTAACACATGCTATGTGGGTGAAATGATGATACCATGCCAAGTTTCAACCATTTCAGAGTTCATTTGTGGTGCTTTTTAATTTCAGGGTCATTTAGCTCGAAACAATTCATTAAATGCATGAAAAATAGCAAATGAAGTTAGATAGGGTTGAAATTTTAGGATGTGGCTTCTAATGGTTCATAGTGAATGCACAAAAAGTCTGGAGTTGAAATAAGTTAAAAAAATTGAAATCCTTTTGTAACAGACGAGTTTTCGTCCGAAACACTGATACTTCGAAAGAGATTGTCCATTTTGTACACGAAGTGCATCCAGTTTTTGCCGTAACCCTCTCAAATTTTTAGCATATGCTATGTGGGTGAAATGATGATACCATGCCAAGTTTCAACCATTTCAGAGTTCATTTGTGGTGCTTTTGAATTTCATGGTCATTTAGCTCAAAACAATTCATTAAATGCATCAAAAATAGCAAATGAAGTTAGATAGGGTTGAAATTTTAGGATGTGGCTTCTAATGGTTCATATTGAATGCACAAAAAGTCTGGAGTTGAAATAAGTTAAAAAAAATTGAAATCCTTTTGTAACAGACGAGTTTTCGTCCGAAACCCAGATACTTCGAAAGAGATTGTCCATTTTGTACACGAAGTGCATCCAGTTTTTGCCGTAACCCTCTCAACTTTTTAGCGCATGCTATGTGGGTGAAATGATGATACCATGCAAAGTTTCAACCATTTCAGAGATCATTTGTGGTGCTTTTTAATTTCAGGGTCATTTAGCTCAAAACAATTCATTAAATGCATGAAAAATAGCAAATGAAGTTAGATAGGGTTGAAAATTTTGGATGTGGCTTCTAATGGTTCATATTGAATG
This sequence comes from Elymus sibiricus, assembly GCA_039707655.1. Classification (NCBI taxonomy): domain Eukaryota; kingdom Viridiplantae; phylum Streptophyta; class Magnoliopsida; order Poales; family Poaceae; genus Elymus; species Elymus sibiricus. The sequence continues at coordinate 377,064,079 of CM077663.1, read as the reverse complement.
CACAAAATGTCTGGAGTTGAAATAAGTTGAAAATTTTGAAATCCTTTTGTAACAGACGAGTTTTCGGCTGAAACCCTGATACTTCGAAAGAGATTGTCCATTTTGTACACGAAGTGCATCCAGTTTTTGCCGTAACCCTCTCAACTTTTTAGCACATGCTATGTGGGTGAAATGATGATACCATGCCAAGTTTCAACCATTTCAGAGTTCATTTGTGGTGCTTTTTAATTTCAGGGTCATTTAGCTCAAAACAATTCATTAAATGCATGAAAAATAGCAAATGAAGTTAGATAGGGTTGAAATTTTAGGATGTGGCTTCTAATGGTTCATATTGAATGCACAGGAAGTCTGGAGTTGAAATAAGTTAAAAAAAATTGAAATCCTTTTTTAACAGACGAGTTTTCGTCCGAAACCCTGATACTTCGAAAGAGATTGTCCATTTTGTACACGAAGTGCATCCAGTTTTTGCCGTAACCCTCTCAACTTTTTAGCACATGCTATGTGGGTGAAATGATGATACCATGCCAAGTTTCAACCATTTCAGAGTTCATTTGTGGTGCTTTTTAATTTCAGGGTCATTTAGCTCAAAACAATTCATTAAATGCATGAAAAATAGCAAATGAAGTTAGATAGGGTTGAAATTTTAGGATGTGGCTTCTAATGGTTCATATTGAATGCACAGGAAGTCTGGAGTTGAAATAAGTTAAAAAAATTGAAATCCTTTTGTAACAGACGAGTTTTCGTCCGAAACCCTGCTACTTCGAAAGAGATTGTCCATTTTGTACACGAAGTGCATCCAGTTTTTGCCGTAACCCTCTCAAATTTTAGCACATGCTATGTGGGTGAAATGATGATACCATGCCAAGTTTCAACCATTTCAGGGTTCATTTGTGGTGCTTTTTAATTTCAGGATCATTTAGCTCAAAACAATTCATTAAATGCATGAAAAATAGCAAATGAAGTTAGATAGGGTTGAAATTTTAGGATGTGGCTTCTAATGGTTCATATTGAATGCACAAAATGTCTGGAGTTGAAATAAGTTCAAAAAATTGAAATCCTTTTGTAACAGACGAGTTTTCGTCCGAAACCCTGATACTTCGAAAGAGATTGTCCATTTTGTACACGAAGTGCATCCAGTTTTTGCCGTAACCCTCTCAACTTTTTAGCACATGCTATGTGGGTGAAATGATGATACCATGCCAAGTTTCAACCATTTCAGAGTTCATTTGTGGTGCTTTTTAATTTCAGGGTCATTTAGCTCAAAACAATTCATTAAATGCATGAAAAATAGCAAATGAAGTTAGATAGGGTTGAAATTTTAGGATGTGGCTTCTAATGGTTCATATTGAATGCACAGGAAGTCTGGAGTTGAAATAAGTTAAAAAAAATTGAAATCCTTTTTTAACAGACGAGTTTTCGTCCGAAACCCTGATACTTCGAAAGAGATTGTCCATTTTGTACACGAAGTGCATCCAGTTTTTGCCGTAACCCTCTCAACTTTTTAGCACATGCTATGTGGGTGAAATGATGATACCATGCCAAGTTTCAACCATTTCAGAGTTCATTTGTGGTGCTTTTTAATTTCAGGGTCATTTAGCTCAAAACAATTCATTAAATGCATGAAAAATAGCAAATGAAGTTAGATAGGGTTGAAATTTTAGGATGTGGCTTCTAATGGTTCATATTGAATGCACAGGAAGTCTGGAGTTGAAATAAGTTAAAAAAAATTGAAATCCTTTTTTAACAGACGAGTTTTCGTCCGAAACCCTGATACTTCGAAAGAGATTGTCCATTTTGTACACGAAGTGCATCCAGTTTTTGCCGTAACCCTCTCAACTTTTTAGCACATGCTATGTGGGTGAAATGATGATACCATGCCAAGTTTCAACCATTTCAGAGTTCATTTGTGGTGCTTTTTAATTTCAGGGTCATTTAGCTCAAAACAATTCATTAAATGCATGAAAAATAGCAAATGAAGTTAGATAGGGTTGAAATTTTAGGATGTGGCTTCTAATGGTTCATATTGAATGCACAGGAAGTCTGGAGTTGAAATAAGTTAAAAAAATTGAAATCCTTTTGTAACAGACGAGTTTTCGTCCGAAACCCTGCTACTTCGAAAGAGATTGTCCATTTTGTACACGAAGTGCATCCAGTTTTTGCCGTAACCCTCTCAAATTTTAGCACATGCTATGTGGGTGAAATGATGATACCATGCCAAGTTTCAACCATTTCAGGGTTCATTTGTGGTGCTTTTTAATTTCAGGATCATTTAGCTCAAAACAATTCATTAAATGCATGAAAAATAGCAAATGAAGTTAGATAGGGTTGAAATTTTAGGATGTGGCTTCTAATGGTTCATATTGAATGCACAAAATGTCTGGAGTTGAAATAAGTTCAAAAAATTGAAATCCTTTTGTAACAGACGAGTTTTCGTCCGAAACCCTGATACTTCGAAAGAGATTGTCCATTTTGTACACGAAGTGCATCCAGTTTTTGCCGTAACCCTCTCAACTTTTTAGCACATGCTATGTGGGTGAAATGATGATACCATGCCAAGTTTCAACCATTTCAGAGTTCATTTGTGGTGCTTTTTAATTTCAGGGTCATTTAGCTCAAAACAATTCATTAAATGCATGAAAAATAGCAAATGAAGTTAGATAGGGTTGAAATTTTAGGATGTGGCTTCTAATGGTTCATATTGAATGCACAGGAAGTCTGGAGTTGAAATAAGTTAAAAAAAATTGAAATCCTTTTTTAACAGACGAGTTTTCGTCCGAAACCCTGATACTTCGAAAGAGATTGTCCATTTTGTACACGAAGTGCATCCAGTTTTTGCCGTAACCCTCTCAACTTTTTAGCACATGCTATGTGGGTGAAATGATGATACCATGCCAAGTTTCAACCATTTCAGAGTTCATTTGTGGTGCTTTTTAATTTCAGGGTCATTTAGCTCAAAACAATTCATTAAATGCATGAAAAATAGCAAATGAAGTTAGATAGGGTTGAAATTTTAGGATGTGGCTTCTAATGGTTCATATTGAATGCACAGGAAGTCTGGAGTTGAAATAAGTTAAAAAAATTGAAATCCTTTTGTAACAGACGAGTTTTCGTCCGAAACCCTGCTACTTCGAAAGAGATTGTCCATTTTGTACACGAAGTGCATCCAGTTTTTGCCGTAACCCTCTCAAATTTTAGCACATGCTATGTGGGTGAAATGATGATACCATGCCAAGTTTCAACCATTTCAGGGTTCATTTGTGGTGCTTTTTAATTTCAGGATCATTTAGCTCAAAACAATTCATTAAATGCATGAAAAATAGCAAATGAAGTTAGATAGGGTTGAAATTTTAGGATGTGGCTTCTAATGGTTCATATTGAATGCACAAAATGTCTGGAGTTGAAATAAGTTCAAAAAATTGAAATCCTTTTGTAACAGACGAGTTTTCGTCCGAAACCCTGATACTTCGAAAGAGATTGTCCATTTTGTACACGAAGTGCATCCAGTTTTTGCCGTAACCCTCTCAACTTTTTAGCACATGCTATGTGGGTGAAATGATGATACCATGCCAAGTTTCAACCATTTCAGAGTTCATTTGTGGTGCTTTTTAATTTCAGGGTCATTTAGCTCAAAACAATTCATTAAATGCATGAAAAATAGCAAATGAAGTTAGATAGGGTTGAAATTTTAGGATGTGGCTTCTAATGGTTCATATTGAATGCACAGGAAGTCTGGAGTTGAAATAAGTTAAAAAAATTGAAATCCTTTTGTAACAGACGAGTTTTCGTCCGAAACCCTGCTACTTCGAAAGAGATTGTCCATTTTGTACACGAAGTGCATCCAGTTTTTGCCGTAACCCTCTCAAATTTTAGCACATGCTATGTGGGTGAAATGATGATACCATGCCAAGTTTCAACCATTTCAGGGTTCATTTGTGGTGCTTTTTAATTTCAGGATCATTTAGCTCAAAACAATTCATTAAATGCATGAAAAATAGCAAATGAAGTTAGATAGGGTTGAAATTTTAGGATGTGGCTTCTAATGGTTCATATTGAATGCACAAAATGTCTGGAGTTGAAATAAGTTCAAAAAATTGAAATCCTTTTGTAACAGACGAGTTTTCGTCCGAAACCCTGATACTTCGAAAGAGATTGTCCATTTTGTACACGAAGTGCATCCAGTTTTTGCCGTAACCCTCTCAACTTTTTAGCACATGCTATGTGGGTGAAATGATGATACCATGCCAAGTTTCAACCATTTCAGAGTTCATTTGTGGTGCTTTTTAATTTCAGGGTCATTTAGCTCAAAACAATTCATTAAATGCATGAAAAATAGCAAATGAAGTTAGATAGGGTTGAAATTTTAGGATGTGGCTTCTAATGGTTCATATTGAATGCACAGGAAGTCTGGAGTTGAAATAAGTTAAAAAAAATTGAAATCCTTTTTTAACAGACGAGTTTTCGTCCGAAACCCTGATACTTCGAAAGAGATTGTCCATTTTGTACACGAAGTGCATCCAGTTTTTGCCGTAACCCTCTCAACTTTTTAGCACATGCTATGTGGGTGAAATGATGATACCATGCCAAGTTTCAACCATTTCAGAGTTCATTTGTGGTGCTTTTTAATTTCAGGGTCATTTAGCTCAAAACAATTCATTAAATGCATGAAAAATAGCAAATGAAGTTAGATAGGGTTGAAATTTTAGGATGTGGCTTCTAATGGTTCATATTGAATGCACAGGAAGTCTGGAGTTGAAATAAGTTAAAAAAATTGAAATCCTTTTGTAACAGACGAGTTTTCGTCCGAAACCCTGCTACTTCGAAAGAGATTGTCCATTTTGTACACGAAGTGCATCCAGTTTTTGCCGTAACCCTCTCAAATTTTAGCACATGCTATGTGGGTGAAATGATGATACCATGCCAAGTTTCAACCATTTCAGGGTTCATTTGTGGTGCTTTTTAATTTCAGGATCATTTAGCTCAAAACAATTCATTAAATGCATGAAAAATAGCAAATGAAGTTAGATAGGGTTGAAATTTTAGGATGTGGCTTCTAATGGTTCATATTGAATGCACAAAATGTCTGGAGTTGAAATAAGTTCAAAAAATTGAAATCCTTTTGTAACAGACGAGTTTTCGTCCGAAACCCTGATACTTCGAAAGAGATTGTCCATTTTGTACACGAAGTGCATCCAGTTTTTGCCGTAACCCTCTCAACTTTTTAGCACATGCTATGTGGGTGAAATGATGATACCATGCCAAGTTTCAACCATTTCAGAGTTCATTTGTGGTGCTTTTTAATTTCAGGGTCATTTAGCTCAAAACAATTCATTAAATGCATGAAAAATAGCAAATGAAGTTAGATAGGGTTGAAATTTTAGGATGTGGCTTCTAATGGTTCATATTGAATGCACAGGAAGTCTGGAGTTGAAATAAGTTAAAAAAAATTGAAATCCTTTTTTAACAGACGAGTTTTCGTCCGAAACCCTGATACTTCGAAAGAGATTGTCCATTTTGTACACGAAGTGCATCCAGTTTTTGCCGTAACCCTCTCAACTTTTTAGCACATGCTATGTGGGTGAAATGATGATACCATGCCAAGTTTCAACCATTTCAGAGTTCATTTGTGGTGCTTTTTAATTTCAGGGTCATTTAGCTCAAAACAATTCATTAAATGCATGAAAAATAGCAAATGAAGTTAGATAGGGTTGAAATTTTAGGATGTGGCTTCTAATGGTTCATATTGAATGCACAGGAAGTCTGGAGTTGAAATAAGTTAAAAAAAATTGAAATCCTTTTTTAACAGACGAGTTTTCGTCCGAAACCCTGATACTTCGAAAGAGATTGTCCATTTTGTACACGAAGTGCATCCAGTTTTTGCCGTAACCCTCTCAACTTTTTAGCACATGCTATGTGGGTGAAATGATGATACCATGCCAAGTTTCAACCATTTCAGAGTTCATTTGTGGTGCTTTTTAATTTCAGGGTCATTTAGCTCAAAACAATTCATTAAATGCATGAAAAATAGCAAATGAAGTTAGATAGGGTTGAAATTTTAGGATGTGGCTTCTAATGGTTCATATTGAATGCACAGGAAGTCTGGAGTTGAAATAAGTTAAAAAAATTGAAATCCTTTTGTAACAGACGAGTTTTCGTCCGAAACCCTGCTACTTCGAAAGAGATTGTCCATTTTGTACACGAAGTGCATCCAGTTTTTGCCGTAACCCTCTCAAATTTTAGCACATGCTATGTGGGTGAAATGATGATACCATGCCAAGTTTCAACCATTTCAGGGTTCATTTGTGGTGCTTTTTAATTTCAGGATCATTTAGCTCAAAACAATTCATTAAATGCATGAAAAATAGCAAATGAAGTTAGATAGGGTTGAAATTTTAGGATGTGGCTTCTAATGGTTCATATTGAATGCACAAAATGTCTGGAGTTGAAATAAGTTCAAAAAATTGAAATCCTTTTGTAACAGACGAGTTTTCGTCCGAAACCCTGATACTTCGAAAGAGATTGTCCATTTTGTACACGAAGTGCATCCAGTTTTTGCCGTAACCCTCTCAACTTTTTAGCACATGCTATGTGGGTGAAATGATGATACCATGCCAAGTTTCAACCATTTCAGAGTTCATTTGTGGTGCTTTTTAATTTCAGGGTCATTTAGCTCAAAACAATTCATTAAATGCATGAAAAATAGCAAATGAAGTTAGATAGGGTTGAAATTTTAGGATGTGGCTTCTAATGGTTCATATTGAATGCACAGGAAGTCTGGAGTTGAAATAAGTTAAAAAAAATTGAAATCCTTTTTTAACAGACGAGTTTTCGTCCGAAACCCTGATACTTCGAAAGAGATTGTCCATTTTGTACACGAAGTGCATCCAGTTTTTGCCGTAACCCTCTCAACTTTTTAGCACATGCTATGTGGGTGAAATGATGATACCATGCCAAGTTTCAACCATTTCAGAGTTCATTTGTGGTGCTTTTTAATTTCAGGGTCATTTAGCTCAAAACAATTCATTAAATGCATGAAAAATAGCAAATGAAGTTAGATAGGGTTGAAATTTTAGGATGTGGCTTCTAATGGTTCATATTGAATGCACAGGAAGTCTGGAGTTGAAATAAGTTAAAAAAATTGAAATCCTTTTGTAACAGACGAGTTTTCGTCCGAAACCCTGCTACTTCGAAAGAGATTGTCCATTTTGTACACGAAGTGCATCCAGTTTTTGCCGTAACCCTCTCAAATTTTAGCACATGCTATGTGGGTGAAATGATGATACCATGCCAAGTTTCAACCATTTCAGGGTTCATTTGTGGTGCTTTTTAATTTCAGGATCATTTAGCTCAAAACAATTCATTAAATGCATGAAAAATAGCAAATGAAGTTAGATAGGGTTGAAATTTTAGGATGTGGCTTCTAATGGTTCATATTGAATGCACAAAATGTCTGGAGTTGAAATAAGTTCAAAAAATTGAAATCCTTTTGTAACAGACGAGTTTTCGTCCGAAACCCTGATACTTCGAAAGAGATTGTCCATTTTGTACACGAAGTGCATCCAGTTTTTGCCGTAACCCTCTCAACTTTTTAGCACATGCTATGTGGGTGAAATGATGATACCATGCCAAGTTTCAACCATTTCAGAGTTCATTTGTGGTGCTTTTTAATTTCAGGGTCATTTAGCTCAAAACAATTCATTAAATGCATGAAAAATAGCAAATGAAGTTAGATAGGGTTGAAATTTTAGGATGTGGCTTCTAATGGTTCATATTGAATGCACAGGAAGTCTGGAGTTGAAATAAGTTAAAAAAATTGAAATCCTTTTGTAACAGACGAGTTTTCGTCCGAAACCCTGCTACTTCGAAAGAGATTGTCCATTTTGTACACGAAGTGCATCCAGTTTTTGCCGTAACCCTCTCAAATTTTAGCACATGCTATGTGGGTGAAATGATGATACCATGCCAAGTTTCAACCATTTCAGGGTTCATTTGTGGTGCTTTTTAATTTCAGGATCATTTAGCTCAAAACAATTCATTAAATGCATGAAAAATAGCAAATGAAGTTAGATAGGGTTGAAATTTTAGGATGTGGCTTCTAATGGTTCATATTGAATGCACAAAATGTCTGGAGTTGAAATAAGTTCAAAAAATTGAAATCCTTTTGTAACAGACGAGTTTTCGTCCGAAACCCTGATACTTCGAAAGAGATTGTCCATTTTGTACACGAAGTGCATCCAGTTTTTGCCGTAACCCTCTCAACTTTTTAGCACATGCTATGTGGGTGAAATGATGATACCATGCCAAGTTTCAACCATTTCAGAGTTCATTTGTGGTGCTTTTTAATTTCAGGGTCATTTAGCTCAAAACAATTCATTAAATGCATGAAAAATAGCAAATGAAGTTAGATAGGGTTGAAATTTTAGGATGTGGCTTCTAATGGTTCATATTGAATGCACAGGAAGTCTGGAGTTGAAATAAGTTAAAAAAAATTGAAATCCTTTTTTAACAGACGAGTTTTCGTCCGAAACCCTGATACTTCGAAAGAGATTGTCCATTTTGTACACGAAGTGCATCCAGTTTTTGCCGTAACCCTCTCAACTTTTTAGCACATGCTATGTGGGTGAAATGATGATACCATGCCAAGTTTCAACCATTTCAGAGTTCATTTGTGGTGCTTTTTAATTTCAGGGTCATTTAGCTCAAAACAATTCATTAAATGCATGAAAAATAGCAAATGAAGTTAGATAGGGTTGAAATTTTAGGATGTGGCTTCTAATGGTTCATATTGAATGCACAGGAAGTCTGGAGTTGAAATAAGTTAAAAAAATTGAAATCCTTTTGTAACAGACGAGTTTTCGTCCGAAACCCTGCTACTTCGAAAGAGATTGTCCATTTTGTACACGAAGTGCATCCAGTTTTTGCCGTAACCCTCTCAAATTTTAGCACATGCTATGTGGGTGAAATGATGATACCATGCCAAGTTTCAACCATTTCAGGGTTCATTTGTGGTGCTTTTTAATTTCAGGATCATTTAGCTCAAAACAATTCATTAAATGCATGAAAAATAGCAAATGAAGTTAGATAGGGTTGAAATTTTAGGATGTGGCTTCTAATGGTTCATATTGAATGCACAAAATGTCTGGAGTTGAAATAAGTTCAAAAAATTGAAATCCTTTTGTAACAGACGAGTTTTCGTCCGAAACCCTGATACTTCGAAAGAGATTGTCCATTTTGTACACGAAGTGCATCCAGTTTTTGCCGTAACCCTCTCAACTTTTTAGCACATGCTATGTGGGTGAAATGATGATACCATGCAAAGTTTCAACCATTTCAGAGATCATTTGTGGTGCTTTTTAATTTCAGGGTCATTTAGCTCAAAACAATTCATTAAATGCATGAAAAATAGCAAATGAAGTTAGATAGGGTTGAAAATTTTGGATGTGGCTTCTAATGGTTCATATTGAATGCACAAAATGTCTGGAGTTGAAATAAGTTGAAAAATTTGAAATCCTTTTGTAACAGACGAGTTTTCGGCTGAAACCCTGATACTTCGAAAGAGATTGTCCATTTTGTACACGAAGTGCATCCAGTTTTTGCCGTAACCCTCTCAAATTTTTAGCATATGCTATGTGGGTGAAATGATGATACCATGCCAAGTTTCAACCATTTCAGAGTTCCTGTGTGGTGCTTTTTAATTTCAGGGTCATTTAGCTCAAAACAATTCATTAAATGCATGAAAAAAGGAAAAGAAGTTAGATAGGGTTGAAATTTTAGGATGTGGCTTCTAATGGTTCATATTGAATGCGCAAAAAATCTGGAGTTGAAATAAGTTAAAAAAATTGAAATCCTTTTGTAACGGACGAGTTTTCGTCCGAAACACTGACACTTCGAAAGAGATTGTCCATTTTGTACACGAAGTGCATCCAGTTTTTGCCGTAACCCTCTCAACTTTTTAGCACATGCTATGTGGCTGAAATGATGATACCATGCCAAGTTTCAACCATTTCAGAGTTCATTTGTGGTGCTTTTTAATTTCAGGGTCATTTAGCTCAAAACAATTCACTAAATGCATGAAAAATAGCAAATGAAGTTAGATAGGGTTGAAATTTTAGGATGTGGCTTCTAATGGTTCATATTGAATGCACAAAATGTCTGGAGTTGAAATAAGTTCAAAAAATTGAAATCCTTTTGTAACAGACGAGTTTTCGTCCGAAACCCTGATACTTCGAAAGAGATTGTCCATTTTGTACACGAAGTGCATCCAGTTTTTGCCGTAACCCTCTCAACTTTTTAGCACATGCTATGTGGGTGAAATGATGATACCATGCAAAGTTTCAACCATTTCAGAGATCATTTGTGGTGCTTTTTAATTTCAGGGTCATTTAGCTCAAAACAATTCATTAAATGCATGAAAAATAGCAAATGAAGTTAGATAGGGTTGAAAATTTTGGATGTGGCTTCTAATGGTTCATATTGAATGCACAAAATGTCTGGAGTTGAAATAAGTTGAAAATTTTGAAATCCTTTTGTAACAGACGAGTTTTCGTCCGAAACCCTGATACTTCGAAAGAGATTGTCCATTTTGTACACGAAGTGCATCCAGTTTTTGCCGTAACCCTCTCAAATTTTTAGCATATGCTATGTGGGTGAAATGATGATACCATGCCAAGTTTCAACCATTTCAGAGTTCCTGTGTGGTGCTTTTTAATTTCAGGGTCATTTAGCTCAAAACAATTCATTAAATGCATGAAAAAAGGAAAAGAAGTTAGATAGGGTTGAAATTTTAGGATGTGGCTTCTAATGGTTCATATTGAATGCACAAAAAATCTGGAGTTGAAATAAGTTAAAAAAAATTGAAATCCTTTTGTAACAGACGAGTTTTCGTCCGAAACCCTGATACTTCGAAAGAGATTGTCCATTTTGTACACGAAGTGCATCCAGTTTTTGCCGTAACCCTCTCAACTTTTTAGCACATGCTATGTGGGTGAAATGATGATACCATGCCAAGTTTCAACCATTTCAGAGTTCATTTGTGGTGCTTTTTAATTTCAGGGTCATTTAGCTCAAAACAATTCATTAAATGCATGAAAAATAGCAAATGAAGTTAGATAGGGTTGAAATTTTAGGATGTGGCTTCTAATGGTTCATATTGAATGCACAAAATGTCTAGAGTTATAATAAGTTAAAAAAATTGAAATCCTTTTGTAACAGACGAGTTTTCGGCCGAAACCCTGATACATCGAAAGAGATTGTCCATTTTGTACACGAAGTGCATCCAGTTTTTGCCATAACCCTCTCTACTTGTTAGCACATTCTATGTGGGTGAAATGATGATACCATGCCAAGTTTCAACCATTTCAGAGTTCATTTGTGGTGCTTTTTAATTTCAGGGTCATTTAGCTCAAAACAATTCATTAAATGCATGAAAAATAGCAAATGAAGCTAGATAGGGTTGAAATTTTAGGATGTGGCTTCTAATGGTTCATAGTGAATGCACAAAATGTCTGGAGTTGAAATAAGTTAAAAAATTGAAATCCTTTTGTAATAAACGAGTTTTCGTCCGAAACCCTGATACCTCGAAAGAGATTGTCCATTTTGTACACGAAGTGCATCCAGTTTTTGCCGTAACCCTCTCAACTTTTTAGCACATGCTATGTGGGTGAAATGATGATACCATGCCAAGTTTCAACCATTGCAGGGTTCATTTGTGGTGCTTTTTAATTTCAGGGTCATTTAGCTCAAAACAATTCATTAAATGCATGAAAAATAGCAAATGAAGTTAGATAGGGTTGAAATTTTAGGATGTGGCTTCTAATGGTTCATATTGAATGCACAGGAAGTCTGGAGTTGAAATAAGTTAAAAAAATTGAAATCCTTTTGTAACAGACGAGTTTTCGTCCGAAACCCTGATACTTCGAAAGAGATTGTCCATTTTGTACACGAAGTGCATCCAGTTTTTGCCGTAACCCTCTCAACTTTTTAGCACATGCTATGTGGGTGAAATGATGATACCATGCCAAGTTTCAACCATTTCAGAGTTCATTTGTGGTGCTTTTTAATTTCAGGGTCATTTAGCTCAAAACAATTCATTAAATGCATGAAAAATAGCAAATGAAGTTAGATAGGGTTGAAATTTTAGGATGTGGCTTCTAATGGTTCATATTGAATGCACAGGAAGTCTGGAGTTGAAATAAGTTAAAAAAAATTGAAATCCTTTTTTAACAGACGAGTTTTCGTCCGAAACCCTGATACTTCGAAAGAGATTGTCCATTTTGTACACGAAGTGCATCCAGTTTTTGCCGTAACCCTCTCAACTTTTTAGCACATGCTATGTGGGTGAAATGATGATACCATGCCAAGTTTCAACCATTTCAGAGTTCATTTGTGGTGCTTTTTAATTTCAGGGTCATTTAGCTCAAAACAATTCATTAAATGCATGAAAAATAGCAAATGAAGTTAGATAGGGTTGAAATTTTAGGATGTGGCTTCTAATGGTTCATATTGAATGCACAGGAAGTCTGGAGTTGAAATAAGTTAAAAAAATTGAAATCCTTTTGTAACAGACGAGTTTTCGTCCGAAACCCTGCTACTTCGAAAGAGATTGTCCATTTTGTACACGAAGTGCATCCAGTTTTTGCCGTAACCCTCTCAAATTTTAGCACATGCTATGTGGGTGAAATGATGATACCATGCCAAGTTTCAACCATTTCAGGGTTCATTTGTGGTGCTTTTTAATTTCAGGATCATTTAGCTCAAAACAATTCATTAAATGCATGAAAAATAGCAAATGAAGTTAGATAGGGTTGAAATTTTTGGATGTGGCTTCTAATGGTTCATATTCAATGCACAAAATTTCTGGAGTTGAAATAAGTTAAATTTTTTGAAATCCTTTTGTAACAGACGAGTTTTCGGCCGAAACCCTCATACTTCGAAAGAGATTGTCCATTTTGTACACGAAGTGCATCCAGTTTTTGCCGTAACGCTCTCAACTTTTTAGCACATGCTATGTGGGTGAAATGATGATACCATGCCAAGTTTCAATCATTTCAGAGTTCATTTGTGGTGCTTTTTAATTTCAGGGTCATTTAGCTCAAAACAATTCATTAAATGCATGAAAAATAGCAAATGAAGTTAGATAGGGTTGAAATTTTAGGATGTGGCTTCTAATGGTTCATATTGAATGCACAGGAAGTCTGGAGTTGAAATAAGTTAAAAAAATTGAAATCCTTTTGTAACAGACGAGTTTTCGTCCGAAACCGTGATACTTCGAAAGAGATTGTCCATTCTGTACACGAAGTGCATCCAGTTTTTGCCGTAACCCTCTCAACTTTTTAACACATGCTATGTGGGTGAAATGATGATACCATGCCAAGTTTCAACCATTTCAGAGTTCATTTGTGGTGCTTTTTAATTTCAGGGTCATTTAGCTCGAAACAATTCATTAAATGCATGAAAAATAGCAAATGAAGTTAGATAGGGTTGAAATTTTAGGATGTGGCTTCTAATGGTTCATATTGAATGCACAGGAAGTCTGGAGTTGAAATAAGTTAAAAAAATTGAAATCCTTTTGTAACAGACGAGTTTTCGTCCGAAACCCTGCTACTTCGAAAGAGATTGTCCATTTTGTACACGAAGTGCATCCAGTTTTTGCCGTAACCCTCTCAAATTTTAGCACATGCTATGTGGGTGAAATGATGATACCATGCCAAGTTTCAACCATTTCAGGGTTCATTTGTGGTGCTTTTTAATTTCAGGATCATTTAGCTCAAAACAATTCATTAAATGCATGAAAAATAGCAAATGAAGTTAGATAGGGTTGAAATTTTAGGATGTGGCTTCTAATGGTTCATATTGAATGCACAAAATTTCTGGAGTTGAAATAAGTTAAATTTTTTGAAATCCTTTTGTAACAGACGAGTTTTCGGCCGAAACCCTCATACTTCGAAAGAGATTGTCCATTTTGTACACGAAGTGCATCCAGTTTTTGCCATAACGCTCTCAACTTTTTAGCACATGCTATGTGGGTGAAATGATGATACCATGCCAAGTTTCAATCATTTCAGAGTTCATTTGTGGTGCTTTTTAATTTCAGGGTCATTTAGCTCAAAACAATTCATTAAATGCATGAAAAATAGCAAATGAAGTTAGATAGGGTTGAAATTTTAGGATGTGGCTTATAATGGTTCATATTGAATGCACAGGAAGCCTAGAGTTGAAATAAGTTAAAAAAATTGAAATCCTTTTGTAACAGACGAGTTTTCGTCCGAAACCGTGATACTTCGAAAGAGATTGTCCATTTTGTACACGAAGTGCATCCAGTTTTTGCTGTAACCCTGTCAACTTTTTAACACATGCTATGTGGGTGAAATGATGATACCATGCCAAGTTTCAACCATTTCAGAGTTCATTTGTGGTGCTTTTTAATTTCAGGGTCATTTAGCTCGAAACAATTCATTAAATGCATGAAAAATAGCAAATGAAGTTAGATAGGGTTGAAATTTTAGGATGTGGCTTCTAATGGTTCATAGTGAATGCACAAAAAGTATGGAGTTGAAATAAGTTAAAAAAATTGAAATCCTTTTGTAACAGACGAGTTTTCGTCCGAAACCCTGCTACTTCGAAAGAGATTGTCCATTTTGTACACGAAGTGCATCCAGTTTTTGCCGTAACCCTCTCAACTTTTTAGCATATGCTATGTGGGTGAAATGATGATACCATGCCAAGTTTCAACCATTTCAGAGTTCATTTGTGGTGCTTTTTAATTTCATGGTCATTTAGCTCAAAACAATTCATTAAATGCATCAAAAATAGCAAATGAAGTTAGATAGGGTTGAAATTTTAGGATGTGGCTTCTAATGGTTCATATTGAATGCACAAAAAGTCTGGAGTTGAAATAAGTTAAAAAAAATTGAAATCCTTTTTTAACAGACGAGTTTTCGTCCGAAACCCTGATACTTCGAAAGAGATTGTCCATTTTGTACACGAAGTGCATCCAGTTTTTGCCGTAACCCTCTCAACTTTTTAGCGCATGCTATGTGGGGGAAATGATGATACCATGCCAAGTTTCAACCATTTCAGAGTTCATTTGTGGTGCTTTTTAATTTCAGGGTCATTTAACTCAAAACAATTCATTAAATGCATGAAAAATAGCAAATGAAGTTAGATAGGGTTGAAATTTTAGGATGTGGCTTCTAATGGTTCATATTGAATGCACAGGAAGTCTGGAGTTGAAATAAGTTAAAAAAAATTGAAATCCTTTTGTAACAGACGAGTTTTCGTCCGAAACCCTCATACTTCGAAAGAGATTGTCCATTTTGTACACGAAGTGCATCCAGTTTTTGCCGTAACCCTCTCAACTTTTTAGCACATGTTATGTGGGTGAAATGATGATACCATGCCAAGTTTCAACCATTGCAGGGTTCATTTGTGGTGCTTTTTAATTTCAGGGTCATTTAGCTCAAAACAATTCATTAAATGCATGAAAAATAGCAAATGAAGTTAGATAGGGTTGAAATTTTAGGATGTGGCTTCTAATGGTTCATATTGAATGCACAGGAAGTCTGGAGTTGAAATAAGTTAAAAAAATTGAAATCCTTTTGTAACAGACGAGTTTTCGTCCGAAACCCTGCTACTTCGAAAGAGATTGTCCATTTTGTACACGAAGTGCATCCAGTTTTTGCCGTAACCCTCTCAACTTTTTAGCACATGCTATGTGGGTGAAATGATGATACCATGCCAAGTTTCAACCATTTCAGAGTTCATTTGTGGTGCTTTTTAATTTCAGGGTCATTTAGCTCAAAACAATTCATTAAATGCATGAAAAATAGCAAATGAAGTTAGATAGGGTTGAAATTTTAGGATGTGGCTTCTACTGGTTCATATTGAATGCACAAAATGTCTGGAGTTGAAATAAGTTAAAAAATTTGAAATCCTTTTGTAACAGACGAGTTTTCGGCCGAAACCCTCATACTTCGAAAGAGATTGTCCATTTTGTAGACGAAGTGCATCCAGTTTTAGCCATAACCCTCTCAACTTTTTAGCACATGCTATGTGGGTGAAATGATGATACCATGCCAAGTTTCAATCATTTCAGAGTTCATTTGTGATGCTTTTTAATTTTAGGGTCATTTAGCTCAAAACAATTCATTAAATGCATGAAAAATAGCAAATGAAGTTAGATAGGGTTGAAATTTTAGGATGTGGCTTATAATGGTTCATATTGAATGCACAAAAAGTCTGGAGTTGAAATAAGTTAAAAAAAATTGAAATCCTTTTGTAACAGACGAGTTTTCGTCCGAAACACTGACACTTCGAAAGAGATTGTCCATTTTGTACACGAAGTGCATCCAGTTTTTGCCGTAACCCTCTCAACTTTTTAGCACATGCTATGTGGCTGAAATGATGATACCATGCCAAGTTTCAACCATTTCAGAGTTCATTTGTGGTGCTTTTTAATTTCAGGGTCATTTAGCTCAAAACAATTCACTAAATGCATGAAAAATAGCAAATGAAGTTAGATAGGGTTGAAATTTTAGGATGTGGCTTCTAATGGTTCATATTGAATGCACAAAATGTCTGGAGTTGAAATAAGTTAAAAAAATTGAAATCCTTTTGTAACAGACGAGTTTTCGGCCGAAACCCTGATACTTCGAAAGAGATTGTCCATTTTGTACACGAAGTGCATCCAGTTTTTCCCGTAACCCTCTCAACTTTTTAGCACATGCTATGTGGGTGAAATGATGATACCATGCCAAGTTTCAACCATTTCAGAGTTCATTTGTGGTGCTTTTTAATTTCAGGGTCATTTAGCTCAAAACAATTCATTAAATGCATGAAAAATAGCAAATGAAGCTAGATAGGGTTGAAATTTTAGGATGTGGCTTCTAATGGTTCATAGTGAATGCACAAAAAGTCTGGAGTTGAAATAAGTTAAAAAAAATTGAAATCCTTTTGTAACAGACGAGTTTTCGTCCGAAACACTGACACTTCGAAAGAGATTGTCCATTTTGTACACGAAGTGCATCCAGTTTTTGCCGTAACCCTCTCAACGTTTTAGCACATGCTATGTGGCTGAAATGATGATACCATGCCAAGTTTCAACCATTTCAGAGTTCATTTGTGGTGCTTTTTAATTTCAGGGTCATTTAGCTCAAAACAATTCACTAAATGCATGAAAAATAGCAAATGAAGTTAGATAGGATTGAAATTTTAGGATGTGGCTTCTAATGGTTCATATTGAATGCACAAAATGTCTGGAGTTGAAATAAGTTAAAAAAATTGAAATCCTTTTGTAACAAACGAGTTTTCGTCCGAAACCCTGATACTTCGAAAGAGATTGTCCATTTTGTACACGAAGTGC
Organism: Elymus sibiricus; assembly: GCA_039707655.1. Classification (NCBI taxonomy): domain Eukaryota; kingdom Viridiplantae; phylum Streptophyta; class Magnoliopsida; order Poales; family Poaceae; genus Elymus; species Elymus sibiricus. The sequence continues at coordinate 377,046,723 of CM077663.1, read as the reverse complement.
ATCCAGTTTTTGCCGTAACCCTCTCAACTTTTTAGCGCATGCTATGTGGGTGAAATGATGATACCATGCCAAGTTTCAACCATTTCAGAGTTCATTTATGGTGCTTTTTAATTTCAGGGTCATTTAGCTCAAAACAATTCATTAAATGCATGAAAAATAGCAAATGAAGTTAGATAGGGTTGAAATTTTAGGATGTGGCTTCTAATGGTTCATATTGAATGCACAGGAAGTCTGGAGTTGAAATAAGTTAAAAAAATTGAAATCCTTTTGTAAGAGACGAGTTTTCGTCCGAAACCCTGCTACTTCGAAAGAGATTGTCCATTTTGTACACGAAGTGCATCCAGTTTTTGCCGTAACCCTCTCAACTTTTTAGCACATGCTATGTGGGTGAAATTATGATACCATGCCAAGTTTCAACCATTTCAGGGTTCATTTGTGGTGCTTTTTAATTTCAGGATCATTTAGCTCAAAACAATTCATTAAATGCTTGAAAAATAGCAAATGAAGTTAGATAGGGTTGAAATTTTAGGATGTGGCTTCTAATGGTTCATATTGAATGCACAAAATTTCTGGAGTTGAAATAAGTTAAAATTTTTGAAATCCTTTTGTAACAGACGAGTTTTCGGCCGAAACCCTCATACTTCGAAAGAGATTGTCCATTTTGTACACGAAGTGCATCCAGTTTTTGTCGTAACCCTCTCAACTTTTTAGCGCATGCTATGTGGGTGAAATGATGATACCATGCCAAGTTTCAACCATTTCAGAGTTCATTTGTGGTGCTTTTTAATTTCAGGGTCATTTAGCTCAAAACAATTCATTAAATGCATGAAAAATAGCAAATGAAGTTAGATAGGGTTGAAATTTTAGGATGTGGCTTCTAATGGTTCATATTGAATGCACAGGAAGTCTGGAGTTGAAATAAGTTAAAAAAATTGAAATCCTTTTGTAACAGACGAGTTTTCGTCCGAAACCCTGCTACTTCGAAAGAGATTGTCCATTTTGTACACGAAGTGCATCCAGTTTTTGCCGTAACCCTCTCAACTTTTTAGCACATGCTATGTGGGTGAAATGATGATACCATGCCAAGTTTCAACCATTTCAGAGTTCATTTGTGGTGCTTTTTAATTTCAGGATCATTTAGCTCAAAACAATTCATTAAATGCATGAAAAATAGCAAATGAAGTTAGATAGGGTTGAAATTTTAGGATGTGGCTTCTAATGGTTCATATTGAATGCACAGGAAGTCTGGAGTTGAAATAAGTTAAAAAAATTGAAATCCTTTTGTAACAGACGAGTTTTCGGCCGAAACCCTGATACTTCGAAAGAGATTGTCCATTTTGTACACGAAGTGCATCCAGTTTTTGCCGTAACCCTCTCAACTTTTTAGCGCATGCTATGTGCGTGAAATGATGATACCATGCCAAGTTTCAACCATTTCAGAGTTCATTTGTGGTGCTTTTTAATTTCAGGGTCATTTAGCTCAAAACAATTCATTAAATGCATGAAAAATAGCAAATGAAGTTAGATAGGGTTGAAAGTTTAGGATGTGGCTTCTAATGGTTCATATTGAATGCACAGGAAGTCTGGAGTTGAAATAAGTTAAAAAATTTGAAATCCTTTTGTAACAGACGAGTTTTCGTCCGAAACCCTGCTACTTCGAAAGAGATTGTCCATTTTGTACACGAAGTGCATCCAGTTTTTGCCGTAACCCTCTCAACTTTTTAGCACATGCTATGTGGGTGAAATGATGATACCATGCCAAGTTTCAACCATTTCAGGGTTCATTTGTGGTGCTTTTTAATTTCAGGATCATTTAGCTCAAAACAATTCATTAAATGCATGAAAAATAGCAAATGAAGTTAGATAGGGTTGAAATTTTAGGATGTGGCTTCTAATGGTTCATATTGAATGCACAAAATTTCTGGAGTTGAAATAAGTTAAAAATTTTGAAATCCTTTTGTAACAGACGAGTTTTCGGCCGAAACCCTCATACTTCGAAAGAGATTGTCCATTTTGTACACGAAGTGCATCCAGTTTTGGCCATAACCCTCTCAACTTTTTAGCACATGCTATGTGGGTGAAATGATGATACCATGCCAAGTTTCAATCATTTCAGAGTTCATTTGTGGTGCTTTTTAATTTCAGGGTCATTTAGCTCAAAACAATTCATTAAATGCATGAAAAATAGCAAATGAAGTTAGATAGGGTTGAAATTTTAGGATGTGGCTTCTAATGGTTCATATAGAATGCACAGGAAGTCTGGAGTTGAAATAAGATAAAAAAATTGAAATCCTTTTGTAACAGACGAGTTTTCGGCCGAAACCCTCATACTTCGAAAGAGATTGTCCATTTTGTACACGAAGTGCATCCAGTTTTTGCCGTAACCCTCTCAACTTTTTAGCGCATGCTATGTGGGTGAAATGATGATACCATGCCAAGTTTCAACCATTTCAGAGTTCATTTGTGGTGCTTTTTAATTTCAGGGTCATTTAGCTCAAAACAATTCATTAAATGCATGAAAAATAGCAAATGAAGTTAGATAGGGTTGAAATTTTAGGATGTGGCTTCTAATGTTTCATATTGAATGCACAGGAAGTCTGGAGTTGAAATAAGTTAAAAAAATTGAAATCCTTTTGTAACAGACGAGTTTTCGTCCGAAACCCTGCTACTTCGAAAGAGATTGTCCATTTTGTACACGAAGTGCATCCAGTTTTTGCCGTAACCCTCTCAACTTTTTAGCACATGCTATGTGGGTGAAATGATGATACCATGCCAAGTTTCAACCATTTCAGAGTTCATTTGTGGTGCTTTTTAATTTCATGGTCATTTAGCTCAAAACAATTCATTAAATGCATGAAAAATAGCAAATGAAGTTAGATAGGGTTGAAATTTTAGGATGTGGCTTCTAATGGTTCATATTGAATGCACAGGAAGTCTGGAGTTGAAATAAGTTAAAAAATTGAAATCCTTTTGTAACAGACGAGTTTTCGTCCGAAACCCTGCTACTTCGAAAGAGATTGTCCATTTTGTACACGAAGTGCATCCAGTTTTTGCCGTAACCCTCTCAACTTTTTAGCACATGCTATGTGGGTGAAATGATGATACCATGCCAAGTTTCAACCATTTCAGGGTTCATTTGTGGTGCTTTTTAATTTCAGGATCATTTAGCTCAAAACAATTCATTAAATGCATGAAAAATAGCAAATGAAGTTAGATAGGGTTGAAATTTTAGGATGTGGCTTCTAATGGTTCATATTGAATGCACAAAATTTCTGGAGTTGAAATAAGTTAAAATTTTTGAAATCCTTTTGTAACAGACGAGTTTTCGGCCGAAACCCTCATACTTCGAAAGAGATTGTCCATTTTGTACACGAAGTGCATCCAGTTTTTGCCATAACCCTCTCAACTTTTTAGCACATGCTATGTGGGTGAAATGATGATACCATGCCAAGTTTCAATCATTTCAGAGTTCATTTGTGGTGCTTTTTAATTTCAGGGTCATTTAGCTCAAAACAATTCATTAAATGCATGAAAAATAGCAAATGAAGTTAGATAGGGTTGAAATTTTAGGATGTGGCTTATAATGGTTCATATTGAATGCACAGGAAGCCTAGAGTTGAAATAAGTTAAAAAAATTGAAATCCTTTTGTAACAGACGAGTTTTCGTCCGAAACCGTGATACTTCGAAAGAGATTGTCCATTTTGTACACGAAGTGCATCCAGTTTTTGCCGTAACCCTCTCAACTTTTTAACACATGCTATGTGGGTGAAATGATGATACCATGCCAAGTTTCAACCATTTCAGAGTTCATTTGTGGTGCTTTTTAATTTCAGGGTCATTTAGCTCGAAACAATTCATTAAATGCATGAAAAATAGCAAATGAAGTTCGATAGGGTTGAAATTTTAGGATGTGGCTTCTAATGGTTCATAGTGAATGCACAAAAAGTCTGGAGTTGAAATAAGTTAAAAAAATTGAAATCCTTTTGTAACAGACGAGTTTTCGTCCGAAACACTGATACTTCGAAAGAGATTGTCCATTTTGTACACGAAGTGCATCCAGTTTTTGCCGTAACCCTCTCAAATTTTTAGCATATGCTATGTGGGTGAAATGATGATACCATGCCAAGTTTCAACCATTTCAGAGTTCATTTGTGGTGCTTTTTAATTTCATGGTCATTTAGCTCAAAACAATTCATTAAATGCATCAAAAATAGCAAATGAAGTTAGATAGGGTTGAAATTTTAGGATGTGGCTTCTAATGGTTCATATTGAATGCACAGGAAGCCTAGAGTTGAAATAAGTTAAAAAGATTGAAATCCTTTTGTAACAGACGAGTTTTCGTCCGAAACCGTGATACTTCGAAAGAGATTGTCCATTTTGTACACGAAGTGCATCCAGTTTTTGCCGTAACCCTCTCAACTTTTTAACACATGCTATGTGGGTGAAATGATGATACCATGCCAAGTTTCAACCATTTCAGAGTTCATTTGTGGTGCTTTTTAATTTCAGGGTCATTTAGCTCGAAACAATTCATTAAATGCATGAAAAATAGCAAATGAAGTTAGATAGGGTTGAAATTTTAGGATGTGGCTTCTAATGGTTCATAGTGAATGCACAAAAAGTCTGGAGTTGAAATAAGTTAAAAAAAATTGAAATCCTTTTGTAACAGACGAGTTTTCGTCCGAAACCCAGATACTTCGAAAGAGATTGTCCATTTTGTACACGAAGTGCATCCAGTTTTTGCCGTAACCCTCTCAACTTTTTAGCGCATGCTATGTGGGTGAAATGATGATACCATGCCAAGTTTCAACCATTTCAGAGTTCATTTGTGGTGCTTTTTAATTTCAGGGTCATTTAGCTCAAAACAATTCATTAAATGCATGAAAAATAGCAAATGAAGTTAGATAGGGTTGAAATTTTAGGATGTGGCTTCTAATGGTTCATATTGAATGCACAGGAAGTCTGGAGTTGAAATAAGTTAAAAAAATTGAAATCCTTTTGTAACAGACGAGTTTTCGTCCGAAACCCTGCTACTTCGAAAGAGATTGTCCATTTTGTACACGAAGTGCATCCAGTTTTTGCCGTAACCCTCTCAACTTTTTAGCACATGCTATGTGGGTGAAATGATGATACCATGCCAAGTTTCAACCATTTCAGAGTTCATTTGTGGTGCTTTTTAATTTCAGGGTCATTTAGCTCAAAACAATTCATTAGATGCATGAAAAATAGCAAATGAAGTTAGATAGGGTTGAAATTTTAGGATGTGGCTTCTACTGGTTCATATTGAATGCACAAAATGTCTGGAGTTGAAATAAGTTAAAAAAATTGAAATCCTTTTGTAACAGACGAGTTTTCGGCCGAAACCCTCATACTTCGAAAGAGATTGTCCATTTTGTAGACGAAGTGCATCCAGTTTTATCCATAACCCTCTCAACTTTTTAGCACATGCTATGTGGGTGAAATGATGATACCATGCCAAGTTTCAATCATGTCAGAGTTCATTTGTGATGCTTTTTAATTTTAGGGTCATTTAGCTCAAAACAATTCATTAAATGCATGAAAAATAGCAAATGAAGTTAGATAGGGTTGAAATTTTAGGATGTGGCTTATAATGGTTCATATTGAATGCACAAAAAGTCTGGAGTTGAAATAAGTTAAAAAAAATTGAAATCCTTTTGTAACAGACGAGTTTTCGTCCGAAACCCTGATACTTCGAAAGAGATTGTCCATTTTGTACACGAAGTGCATCCAGTTTTTGCCGTAACCCTCTCAACTTTTTAGCACATGCTATGTGGGTGAAATGATGATACCATGCCAAGTTTCAACCATTGCAGGGTTCATTTGTGGTGCTTTTTAATTTCAGGGTCATTTAGCTCAAAACAATTCATTAAATGCATGAAAAATAGCAAATGAAGTTAGATAGGGTTGAAATTTTAGGATGTGGCTTCTAATGGTTCATATTGAATGCACAGGAAGTCTGGAGTTGAAATAAGTTAAAAAAATTGAAATCCTTTTGTAACAGACGAGTTTTCGTCCGAAACCCTGCTACTTCGAAAGAGATTGTCCATTTTGTACACGAAGTGCATCCAGTTTTTGCCGTAACCCTCTCAACTTTTTAGCACATGCTATGTGGGTGAAATGATGATACCATGCCAAGTTTCAACCATTTCAGAGTTCATTTGTGGTGCTTTTTAATTTCAGGGTCATTTAGCTCAAAACAATTCATTAGATGCATGAAAAATAGCAAATGAAGTTAGATAGGGTTGAAATTTTAGGATGTGGCTTCTACTGGTTCATATTGAATGCACAAAATGTCTGGAGTTGAAATAAGTTAAAAAAATTGAAATCCTTTTGTAACAGACGAGTTTTCGGCCGAAACCCTCATACTTCGAAAGAGATTGTCCATTTTGTAGACGAAGTGCATCCAGTTTTATCCATAACCCTCTCAACTTTTTAGCACATGCTATGTGGGTGAAATGATGATACCATGCCAAGTTTCAATCATTTCAGAGTTCATTTGTGATGCTTTTTAATTTTAGGGTCATTTAGCTCAAAACAATTCATTAAATGCATGAAAAATAGCAAATGAAGTTAGATAGGGTTGAAATTTTAGGATGTGGCTTATAATGGTTCATATTGAATGCACAAAAAGTCTGGAGTTGAAATAAGTTAAAAAAAATTGAAATCCTTTTGTAACAGACGAGTTTTCGTCCGAAACACTGACACTTCGAAAGAGATTGTCCATTTTGTACACGAAGTGCATCCAGTTTTTGCCGTAACCCTCTCAACTTTTTAGCACATGCTATGTGGCTGAAATGATGATACCATGCCAAGTTTCAACCATTTCAGAGTTCATTTGTGGTGCTTTTTAATTTCAGGGTCATTTAGCTCAAAACAATTCACTAAATGCATGAAAAATAGCAAATGAAGTTAGATAGGGTTGAAATTTTAGGATGTGGCTTCTAATGGTTCATATTGAATGCACAAAATGTCTGGAGTTGAAATAAGTTAAAAAAATTGAAATCCTTTTGTAACAGACGAGTTTTCGGCCGAAACCCTGATACTTCGAAAGAGATTGTCCATTTTGTACACGAAGTGCATCCAGTTTTTCCCGTAACCCTCTCAACTTTTTAGCACATGCTATGTGGGTGAAATGATGATACCATGCCAAGTTTCAACCATTTCAGAGTTCATTTGTGGTGCTTTTTAATTTCAGGGTTATTTAGCTCAAAACAATTCATTAAATGCATGAAAAATAGCAAATGAAGCTAGATAGGGTTGAAATTTTAGGATGTGGCTTCTAATGGTTCATAGTGAATGCACAAAATGTCTGGAGTTGAAATAAGTTTAAAAAATTGAAATCCTTTTGTAACAAACGAGTTTTCGTCCGAAACCCTGATACTTCGAAAGAGATTGTCCATTTTGTACACGAAGTGCATCCAGTTTTTGCCGTAACCCTCTCAACTTTTTAGCGCATGCTATGTGGGTGAAATGATGATACCATGCCAAGTTTCAACCATTTCAGAGTTCATTTGTGGTGCTTTTTAATTTCAGGGTCATTTAGCTCAAAACAATTCATTAAATGCATGAAAAATAGCAAATGAAGTTAGATAGGGTTGAAATTTTAGGATGTGGCTTCTAATGGTTCATATTGAATGCACAGGAAGTCTGGAGTTGAAATAAGTTAAAAAAAATTGAAATCCTTTTGTAACAGACGAGTTTTCGTCCGAAACCCTGATACTTCGAAAGAGATTGTCCATTTTGTACACGAAGTGCATCCAGTTTTTGCCGTAACCCTCTCAACTTTTTAGCACATGCTATGTGGGTGAAATGATGATACCATGCCAAGTTTCAACCATTGCAGGGTTCATTTGTGGTGCTTTTTAATTTCAGGGTCATTTAGCTCAAAACAATTCATTAAATGCATGAAAAATAGCAAATGAAGTTAGATAGGGTTGAAATTTTAGGATGTGGCTTCTAATGGTTCATATTGAATGCACAGGAAGTCTGGAGTTGAAATAAGTTAAAAAAATTGAAATCCTTTTGTAACAGACGAGTTTTCGTCCGAAACCCTGCTACTTCGAAAGAGGTTGTCCATTTTGTACACGAAGTGCATCCAGTTTTTGCCGTAACCCTCTCAACTTTTTAGCACATGCTATGTGGGTGAAATGATGATACCATGCCAAGTTTCAACCATTTCAGAGTTCATTTGTGGTGCTTTTTAATTTCAGGATCATTTAGCTCAAAACAATTCATTAAATGCATGAAAAATAGCAAATGAAGTTAGATAGGGTTGAAATTTTAGGATGTGGCTTCTAATGGTTCATATTGAATGCACAGGAAGTCTGGAGTTGAAATAAGTTAAAAAAATTGAAATCCTTTTGTAACAGACGAGTTTTCGTCCGAAACCCTGCTACTTCGAAAGAGATTGTCCATTTTGTACACGAAGTGCATCCAGTTTTTGCCGTAACCCTCTCAACTTTTTAGCACATGCTATGTGGGTGAAATGATGATACCATGCCAAGTTTCAACCATTTCAGGGTTCATTTGTGGTGCTTTTTAATTTCAGGATCATTTAGCTCAAAACAATTCATTAAATGCATGAAAAATAGCAAATGAAGTTAGATAGGGTTGAAATTTTAGGATGTGGCTTCTAATGGTTCATATTGAATGCACAAAATTTCTGGAGTTGAAATAAGTTAAAAATTTTGAAATCCTTTTGTAACAGACGAGTTTTCGGCCGAAACCCTCATACTTCGAAAGAGATTGTCCATTTTGTACACGAAGTGCATCCAGTTTTTGCCATAACCCTCTCAACTTTTTAGCACATGCTATGTGGGTGAAATGATGATACCATGCCAAGTTTCAATCATTTCAAAGTTCATTTGTGGTGCTTTTTAATTTCAGGGTCATTTAGCTCAAAACAATTCATTAAATGCATGAAAAATAGCAAATGAAGTTAGATAGGGTTGAAATTTTAGGATGTGGCTTCTAATGGTTCATATTGAATGCACAGGAAGTCTGGAGTTGAAATAAGATAAAAAAATTGAAATCCTTTTGTAACAGACGAGTTTTCGGCCGAAACCCTCATACTTCGAAAGAGATTGTCCATTTTGTACACGAAGTGCATCCAGTTTTTGCCGTAACCCTCTCAACTTTTTAGCGCATGCTATGTGGGTGAAATGATGATACCATGCCAAGTTTCAATCATTTCAGAGTTCATTTGTGGTGCTTTTTAATTTCAGGGTCATTTAGCTCAAAACAATTCATTCAATGCATGAAAAATAGCAAATGAAGTTAGATAGGGTTGAAATTTTAGGATGTGGCTTCTAATGGTTCATATAGAATGCACAGGAAGTCTGGAGTTGAAATAAGATAAAAAAATTGAAATCCTTTTGTAACAGACGAGTTTTCGGCCGAAACCCTCATACTTCGAAAGAGATTGTCCATTTTGTACACGAAGTGCATCCAGTTTTTGCCGTAACCCTCTCAACTTTTTAGCGCATGCTATGTGGGTGAAATGATGATACCATGCCAAGTTTCAACCATTTCAGAGTTCATTTGTGGTGCTTTTTAATTTCAGGGTCATTTAGCTCAAAACAATTCATTAAATGCATGAAAAATAGCAAATGAAGTTAGATAGGGTTGAAATTTTAGGATGTGGCTTCTAATGTTTCATATTGAATGCACAGGAAGTCTGGAGTTGAAATAAGTTAAAAAAATTGAAATCCTTTTGTAACAGACGAGTTTTCGTCCGAAACCCTGCTACTTCGAAAGAGATTGTCCATTTTGTACACGAAGTGCATCCAGTTTTTGCCGTAACCCTCTCAACTTTTTAGCACATGCTATGTGGGTGAAATGATGATACCATGCCAAGTTTCAACCATTTCAGAGTTCATTTGTGGTGCTTTTTAATTTCATGGTCATTTAGCTCAAAACAATTCATTAAATGCATGAAAAATAGCAAATGAAGTTAGATAGGGTTGAAATTTTAGGATGTGGCTTCTAATGGTTCATATTGAATGCACAGGAAGTCTGGAGTTGAAATAAGTTAAAAAATTGAAATCCTTTTGTAACAGACGAGTTTTCGTCCGAAACCCTGCTACTTCGAAAGAGATTGTCCATTTTGTACACGAAGTGCATCCAGTTTTTGCCGTAACCCTCTCAACTTTTTAGCACATGCTATGTGGGTGAAATGATGATACCATGCCAAGTTTCAACCATTTCAGGGTTCATTTGTGGTGCTTTTTAATTTCAGGATCATTTAGCTCAAAACAATTCATTAAATGCATGAAAAATAGCAAATGAAGTTAGATAGGGTTGAAATTTTAGGATGTGGCTTCTAATGGTTCATATTGAATGCACAAAATTTCTGGAGTTGAAATAAGTTAAAATTTTTGAAATCCTTTTGTAACAGACGAGTTTTCGGCCGAAACCCTCATACTTCGAAAGAGATTGTCCATTTTGTACACGAAGTGCATCCAGTTTTTGCCATAACCCTCTCAACTTTTTAGCACATGCTATGTGGGTGAAATGATGATACCATGCCAAGTTTCAATCATTTCAGAGTTCATTTGTGGTGCTTTTTAATTTCAGGGTCATTTAGCTCAAAACAATTCATTAAATGCATGAAAAATAGCAAATGAAGTTAGATAGGGTTGAAATTTTAGGATGTGGCTTATAATGGTTCATATTGAATGCACAGGAAGCCTAGAGTTGAAATAAGTTAAAAAAATTGAAATCCTTTTGTAACAGACGAGTTTTCGTCCGAAACCGTGATACTTCGAAAGAGATTGTCCATTTTGTACACGAAGTGCATCCAGTTTTTGCCGTAACCCTCTCAACTTTTTAACACATGCTATGTGGGTGAAATGATGATACCATGCCAAGTTTCAACCATTTCAGAGTTCATTTGTGGTGCTTTTTAATTTCAGGGTCATTTAGCTCGAAACAATTCATTAAATGCATGAAAAATAGCAAATGAAGTTAGATAGGGTTGAAATTTTAGGATGTGGCTTCTAATGGTTCATAGTGAATGCACAAAAAGTCTGGAGTTGAAATAAGTTAAAAAATTGAAATCCTTTTGTAACAGACGAGTTTTCGTCCGAAACACTGATACTTCGAAAGAGATTGTCCATTTTGTACACGAAGTGCATCCTGTTTTTGCCGTAACCCTCTCAAATTTTTAGCATATGCTATGTGGGTGAAATGATGATACCATGCCAAGTTTCAACCATTTCAGAGTTCATTTGTGGTGCTTTTTAATTTCATGGTCATTTAGCTCAAAACAATTCATTAAATGCATCAAAAATAGCAAATGAAGTTAGATAGGGTTGAAATTTTAGGATGTGGCTTCTAATGGTTCATATTGAATGCACAAAAAGTCTGGAGTTGAAATAAGTTAAAAAAATTGAAATCCTTTTGTAACAGACGAGTTTTCGTCCGAAACCCAGATACTTCGAAAGAGATTGTCCATTTTGTACACGAAGTGCATCCAGTTTTTGCCGTAACCCTCTCAACTTTTTAGCGCATGCTATGTGGGTGAAATGATGATACCATGCCAAGTTTCAACCATTTCAGAGTTCATTTGTGGTGCTTTTTAATTTCAGGGTCATTTAGCTCAAAACAATTCATTAAATGCATGAAAAATAGCAAATGAAGTTAGATAGGGTTGAAATTTTAGGATGTGGCTTCTAATGGTTCATATTGAATGCACAGGAAGTCTGGAGTTGAAATAAGTTAAAAAAAATTGAAATCCTTTTGTAACAGACGAGTTTTCGTCCGAAACCCTGATACTTCGAAAGAGATTGTCCATTTTGTACACGAAGTGCATCCAGTTTTTGCCGTAACCCTCTCAACTTTTTAGCACATGCTATGTGGGTGAAATGATGATACCATGCCAAGTTTCAACCATTGCAGGGTTCATTTGTGGTGCTTTTTAATTTCAGGGTCATTTAGCTCAAAACAATTCATTAAATGCATGAAAAATAGCAAATGAAGTTAGATAGGGTTGAAATTTTAGGATGTGGCTTCTAATGGTTCATATTGAATGCACAGGAAGTCTGGAGTTGAAATAAGTTAAAAAAATTGAAATCCTTTTGTAACAGACGAGTTTTCGTCCGAAACCCTGCTACTTCGAAAGAGATTGTCCATTTTGTACACGAAGTGCATCCAGTTTTTGCCGTAACCCTCTCAACTTTTTAGCACATGCTATGTGGGTGAAATGATGATACCATGCCAAGTTTCAACCATTTCAGAGTTCATTTGTGGTGCTTTTTAATTTCAGGGTCATTTAGCTCAAAACAATTCATTAGATGCATGAAAAATAGCAAATGAAGTTAGATAGGGTTGAAATTTTAGGATGTGGCTTCTACTGGTTCATATTGAATGCACAAAATGTCTGGAGTTGAAATAAGTTAAAAAAATTGAAATCCTTTTGTAACAGACGAGTTTTCGGCCGAAACCCTCATACTTCGAAAGAGATTGTCCATTTTGTAGACGAAGTGCATCCAGTTTTATCCATAACCCTCTCAACTTTTTAGCACATGCTATGTGGGTGAAATGATGATACCATGCCAAGTTTCAATCATTTCAGAGTTCATTTGTGATGCTTTTTAATTTTAGGGTCATTTAGCTCAAAACAATTCATTAAATGCATGAAAAATAGCAAATGAAGTTAGATAGGGTTGAAATTTTAGGATGTGGCTTATAATGGTTCATATTGAATGCACAAAAAGTCTGGAGTTGAAATAAGTTAAAAAAAATTGAAATCCTTTTGTAACAGACGAGTTTTCGTCCGAAACACTGACACTTCGAAAGAGATTGTCCATTTTGTACACGAAGTGCATCCAGTTTTTGCCGTAACCCTCTCAACTTTTTAGCACATGCTATGTGGCTGAAATGATGATACCATGCCAAGTTTCAACCATTGCAGGGTTCATTTGTGGTGCTTTTTAATTTCAGGGTCATTTAGCTCAAAACAATTCATTAAATGCATGAAAAATAGCAAATGAAGTTAGATAGGGTTGAAATTTTAGGATGTGGCTTCTAATGGTTCATATTGAATGCACAGGAAGTCTGGAGTTGAAATAAGTTAAAAAAATTGAAATCCTTTTGTAACAGACGAGTTTTCGTCCGAAACCCTGCTACTTCGAAAGAGATTGTCCATTTTGTACACGAAGTGCATCCAGTTTTTGCCGTAACCCTCTCAACTTTTTAGCACATGCTATGTGGGTGAAATGATGATACCATGCCAAGTTTCAACCATTTCAGAGTTCATTTGTGGTGCTTTTTAATTTCAGGGTCATTTAGCTCAAAACAATTCATTAGATGCATGAAAAATAGCAAATGAAGTTAGATAGGGTTGAAATTTTAGGATGTGGCTTCTACTGGTTCATATTGAATGCACAAAATGTCTGGAGTTGAAATAAGTTAAAAAAATTGAAATCCTTTTGTAACAGACGAGTTTTCGGCCGAAACCCTCATACTTCGAAAGAGATTGTCCATTTTGTAGACGAAGTGCATCCAGTTTTATCCATAACCCTCTCAACTTTTTAGCACATGCTATGTGGGTGAAATGATGATACCATGCCAAGTTTCAATCATTTCAGAGTTCATTTGTGATGCTTTTTAATTTTAGGGTCATTTAGCTCAAAACAATTCATTAAATGCATGAAAAATAGCAAATGAAGTTAGATAGGGTTGAAATTTTAGGATGTGGCTTATAATGGTTCATATTGAATGCACAAAAAGTCTGGAGTTGAAATAAGTTAAAAAAAATTGAAATCCTTTTGTAACAGACGAGTTTTCGTCCGAAACACTGACACTTCGAAAGAGATTGTCCATTTTGTACACGAAGTGCATCCAGTTTTTGCCGTAACCCTCTCAACTTTTTAGCACATGCTATGTGGCTGAAATGATGATACCATGCCAAGTTTCAACCATTTCAGAGTTCATTTGTGGTGCTTTTTAATTTCAGGGTCATTTAGCTCAAAACAATTCACTAAATGCATGAAAAATAGCAAATGAAGTTAGATAGGGTTGAAATTTTAGGATGTGGCTTCTAATGGTTCATATTGAATGCACAAAATGTCTGGAGTTGAAATAAGTTAAAAAAATTGAAATCCTTTTGTAACACACGAGTTTTCGGCCGAAACCCTGATACTTCGAAAGAGATTGTCCATTTTGTACACGAAGTGCATCCAGTTTTTCCCGTAACCCTCTCAACTTTTTAGCACATGCTATGTGGGTGAAATGATGATACCATGCCAAGTTTCAACCATTTCAGAGTTCATTTGTGGTGCTTTTTAATTTCAGGGTTATTTAGCTCAAAACAATTCATTAAATGCATGAAAAATAGCAAATGAAGCTAGATAGGGTTGAAATTTTAGGATGTGGCTTCTAATGGTTCATAGTGAATGCACAAAATGTCTGGAGTTGAAATAAGTTTAAAAAATTGAAATCCTTTTGTAACAAACGAGTTTTCGTCCGAAACCCTGATACTTCGAAAGAGATTGTCCATTTTGTACACGAAGTGCATCCAGTTTTTGCCGTAACCCTCTCAACTTTTTAGCGCATGCTATGTGGGTGAAATGATGATACCATGCCAAGTTTCAACCATTTCAGAGTTCATTTGTGGTGCTTTTTAATTTCAGGGTCATTTAGCTCAAAACAATTCATTAAATGCATGAAAAATAGCAAATGAAGTTAGATAGGGTTGAAATTTTAGGATGTGGCTTCTAATGGTTCATATTGAATGCACAGGAAGTCTGGAGTTGAAATAAGTTAAAAAAATTTGAAATCCTTTTGTAACAGACGAGTTTTCGTCCGAAACCCTGATACTTCGAAAGAGATTGTCCATTTTGTACACGAAGTGCATCCAGTTTTTGCCGTAACACTCTCAACTTTTTAGCACATGCTATGTGGGTGAAATGATGATACCATGCCAAGTTTCAACCATTGCAGGGTTCATTTGTGGTGCTTTTTAATTTCAGGGTCATTTAGCTCAAAACAATTCATTAAATGCATGAAAAATAGCAAATGAAGTTAGATAGGGTTGAAATTTTAGGATGTGGCTTCTAATGGATCATATTGAATGCACAAAAATTCTGGAGTTGATATAAGTTAAAAAAATTGAAATCCTTTTGTAACAGACGAGTTTTCGGCCGAAACCCTGATACTTCGAAAGAGATTGTCCATTTTGTACACGAAGTGCATCCAGTTTTTCCCGTAACCCTCTCAACTTTTTAGCACATGCTATGTGGCTGAAATGATGATACCATGCCAAGTTTCAACCATTTCAGAGTTCATTTGTGGTGCTTTTTAATTTCAGGGTCATTTAGCTCAAAACAATTCATTAAATGCATGAAAAATAGCAAATGAAGTTAGATAGGGTTGAAATTTTAGGATGTGGCTTCTAATGGTTCATATTGAATGCACAGGAAGTCTGGAGTTGAAATAAGTTAAAAAAATTTGAAATCCTTTTGTAACAGACGAGTTTTCGTCCGAAACCCTGATACTTCGAAAGAGATTGTCCATTTTGTACACGAAGTGCATCCAGTTTTTGCCGTAACCCTCTCAACTTTTTAGCACATGCTATGTGGGTGAAATGATGATACCATGCCAAGTTTCAACCATTGCAGGGTTCATTTGTGGTGCTTTTTAATTTCAGGGTCATTTAGCTCAAAACAATTCATTAAATGCATGAAAAATAGCAAATGAAGTTAGATAGGGTTGAAATTTTAGGATGTGGCTTCTAATGGATCATATTGAATGCACAAAAACTCTGGAGTTGATATAAGTTAAAAAAATTAAAATCCTTTTGTAACAGACGAGTTTTCGTCCGAAACCCTGATACTTCGAAAGAGATTGTCCATTTTGTACACGAAGTGCATCCAGTTTTTGCCATAACCCTCTCAACTTTTTAGCACATGCTATGTGGGTGAAATGATGATACCAAGCCAAGTTTCAACCATTTCAGAGTTCATTTGTGGTGCTTTTTAATTTCAGGGTCATTTAGCTCAAAACAATTCATTAAATGCATGAAAAATAGCAAATGAAGCTAGATAGGGTTGAAATTTTAGGATGTGGCTTCTAATGGTTCATATTGAATGCACAAAATGTCTGGAGTTGAAATAAGTTCAAAAAATTGAAGTCCTTTTGTAACAGACGAGTTTTCGTCCGAAACCCTGATACTTCGAAAGAGATTGTCCATTTTGTACACGAAGTGCATCCAGTTTTTGCCGTAACCCTCTCAACTTTTTAGCGCATGCTATGTGGGTGAAACGATGATACCATGCCAAGTTTCAACCATTTCAGAGTTCATTTGTGGTGCTTTTTAATTTCAGGGTCATTTAGCTCAAAACAATTCATTAAATGCATGAAAAATAGCAAATGAAGTTAGATAGGGTTGAAATTTTAGGATGTGGCTTCTAATGGTTCATATTGAATGCACAGGAAGTCTGGAGTTGAAATAAGTTAAAAAAATTTGAAATCCTTTTGTAACAGACGAGTTTTCGTCCGAAACCCTGATACTTCGAAAGAGATTGTCCATTTTGTACACGAAGTGCATCCAGTTTTTGCCGTAACCCTCTCAACTTTTTAGCACATGCTATGTGGGTGAAATGATGATACCATGCCAAGTTTCAACCATTGCAGGGTTCATTTGTGGTGCTTTTTAATTTCAGGGTCATTTAGCTCAAAACAATTCATTAAATGCATGAAAAATAGCAAATGAAGTTAGATAGGGTTGAAATTTTAGGATGTGGCTTCTAATGGATCATATTGAATGCACAAAAATTCTGGAGTTGATATAAGTTAAAAAAATTGAAATCCTTTTGTAACAGACGAGTTTTCGGCCGAAACCCTGATACTTCGAAAGAGATTGTCCATTTTGTACACGAAGTGCATCCAGTTTTTCCCGTAACCCTCTCAACTTTTTAGCACATGCTATGTGGCTGAAATGATGATACCATGCCAAGTTTCAACCATTTCAGAGTTCATTTGTGGTGCTTTTTAATTTCAGGGTCATTTAGCTCAAAACAATTCATTAAATGCATGAAAAATAGCAAATGAAGTTAGATAGGGTTGAAATTTTAGGATGTGGCTTCTAATGGTTCATATTGAATGCACAGGAAGTCTGGAGTTGAAATAAGTTAAAAAAATTTGAAATCCTTTTGTAACAGACGAGTTTTCGTCCGAAACCCTGATACTTCGAAAGAGATTGTCCATTTTGTACACGAAGTGCATCCAGTTTTTGCCGTAACCCTCTCAACTTTTTAGCACATGCTATGTGGGTGAAATGATGATACCATGCCAAGTTTCAACCATTGCAGGGTTCATTTGTGGTGCTTTTTAATTTCAGGGTCATTTAGCTCAAAACAATTCATTAAATGCATGAAAAATAGCAAATGAAGTTAGATAGGGTTGAAATTTTAGGATGTGGCTTCTAATGGATCATATTGAATGCACAAAAAGTCTGGAGTTGATATAAGTTAAAAAAATTAAAATCCTTTTGTAACAGACGAGTTTTCGTCCGAAACCCTGATACTTCGAAAGAGATTGTCCATTTTGTACACGAAGTGCATCCAGTTTTTGCCATAACCCTCTCAACTTTTTAGCACATGCTATGTGGGTGAAATGATGATACCAAGCCAAGTTTCAACCATTTCAGAGTTCATTTGTGGTGCTTTTTAATTTCAGGGTCATTTAGCTCAAAACAATTCATTAAATGCATGAAAAATAGCAAATGAAGCTAGATAGGGTTGAAATTTTAGGATGTGGCTTCTAATGGTTCATATTGAATGCACAAAATGTCTGGAGTTGAAATAAGTTCAAAAAATTGAAGTCCTTTTGTAACAGACGAGTTTTCGTCCGAAACCCTGATACTTCGAAAGAGATTGTCCATTTTGTACACGAAGTGCATCCAGTTTTTGCCGTAACCCTCTCAACTTTTTAGCGCATGCTATGTGGGTGAAACGATGATACCATGCCAAGTTTCAACCATTTCAGAGTTCATTTGTGGTGCTTTTTAATTTCAGGGTCATTTAGCTCAAAACAATTCATTAAATGCATGAAAAATAGCAAATGAAGTTAGATAGGGTTGAAATTTTAGGATGTGGCTTCTAATGGTTCATATTGAATGCACAGGAAGTCTGGAGTTGAAATAAGTTAAAAAATTGAAATCCTTTTGTAACAGACGAGTTTTCGTCCGAAACCCTGCTACTTCGAAAGAGATTGTCCATTTTGTACACGAAGTGCATCCAGTTTTTGCCGTAACCCTCTCAACTTTTTAGCACATGCTATGTGGGTGAAATGATGATACCATGCCAAGTTTCAACCATTTCAGGGTTCATTTGTGGTGCTTTTTAATTTCAGGATCATTTAGCTCAAAACAATTCATTAAATGCATGAAAAATAGCAAATGAAGTTAGATAGGGTTGAAATTTTAGGATGTGGCTTCTAATGGTTCATATTGAATGCACAAAATTTCTGGAGTTGAAATAAGTTAAAATTTTTGAAATCCTTTTGTAACAGACGAGTTTTCGGCCGAAACCCTGATACTTCGAAAGAGATTGTCCATTTTGTACACGAAGTGCATCCAGTTTTTGCCGTAACCCTCTCAACTTTTTAGCACATGCTATGTGGGTGAAATGATGATACCAAGCCAAGTTTCAACCATTTCAGAGTTCATTTGTGGTGCTTTTTAATTTCAGGGTCATTTAGCTCAAAACAATTCATTAAATGCATGAAAAATAGCAAATGAAGTTAGATAGGGTTGAAATTTTAGGATGTGGTTTCTACTGGATCATATTGAATGCACAAAAAGTCTGGAGTTGATATAAGTTAAAAAAATTAAAATCCTTTTGTAACAGACGAGTTTTCGTCCGAAACCCTGATACTTCGAAAGAGATTGTCCATTTTGTACACGAAGTGCATCCAGTTTTTGCCGTAACCCTCTCAAATTTTTAGCACATGCTATGTGGGTGAAATGATGATACCAAGCCAAGTTTCAACCATTTCAGAGTTCATTTGTGGTGCTTTTTAATTTCAGGGTCATTTAGCTCAAAACAATTCATTAAATGCATGAAAAATAGCAAATGAAGTTAGATAGGGTTGAAATTTTAGGATGTGGCTTCTACTGGTTCATATTGAATGCACAAAATGTCTGGAGTTGAAATAAGTTAAAAAATTTGAAATCCTTTTGTAACAGACGAGTTTTCGGCCGAAACCCTCATACTTCGAAAGAGATTGTCCATTTTGTAGACGAAGTGCATCCAGTTTTAGCCATAACCCTCTCAACTTTTTAGCACATGCTATGTGGGTGAAATGATGATACCATGCCAAGTTTCAATCATTTCAGAGTTCATTTGTGATGCTTTTTAATTTTAGGGTCATTTAGCTCAAAACAATTCATTAAATGCATGAAAAATAGCAAATGAAGTTAGATAGGGTTGAAATTTTAGGATGTGGCTTATAATGGTTCATATTGAATGCACAAAAAGTCTGGAGTTGAAATAAGTTAAAAAAAATTGAAATCCTTTTGTAACAGACGAGTTTTCGTCCGAAACACTGACACTTCGAAAGAGATTGTCCATTTTGTACACGAAGTGCATCCAGTTTTTGCCGTAACCCTCTCAACTTTTTAGCACATGCTATGTGGCTGAAATGATGATACCATGCCAAGTTTCAACCATTTCAGAGTTCATTTGTGGTGCTTTTTAATTTCATGGTCATTTAGCTCAAAACAATTCACTAAATGCATGAAAAATAGCAAATGAAGTTAGATAGGGTTGAAATTTTAGGATGTGGCTTCTAATGGTTCATATTGAATGCACAAAATGTCTGGAGTTGAAATAAGTTAACAAAATTGAAATCCTTTTGTAACAGACGAGTTTTCGGCTGAAACCCTGATACTTCGAAAGAGATTGTCCATTTTGTACACGAAGTGCATCTAGTTTTTCCAGTAACCCTCTCAACTTTTTAGCACATGCTATGTGGGTGAAATGATGATACCATGCCAAGTTTCAACCATTTCAGAGTTCATTTGTGGTGCTTTTTAATTTCAGGGTCATTTAGCTCAAAACAATTCATTAAATGCATGAAAAATAGCAAATGAAGCTAGATAGGGTTGAAATTTTAGGATGTGGCTTCTAATGGATCATATTGAATGCACAAAAAGTCTGGAGTTGATATAAGTTAAAAAAATTGAAATCCTTTTGTAACAGACGAGTTTTCGGCCGAAACCCTGATACTTCGAAAGAGATTGTCCATTTTGTACACGAAGTGCATCCAGTTTTTCCCGTAACCCTCTCAACTTTTTAGCGCATGCTATGTGGGTGAAATGATGATACCGTGCCAAGTTTCAACCATTTCAGAGTTCATTTGTGGTGCTTTTTAATTTCAGGGTCATTTAGCTCAAAACAATTCACAAAATGCATGAAAAATAGCAAATGAAGTTAGATAGGGTTGAAATTTTAGGATGTGGCTTCTAATGGTTCATATTGAATGCACAAAATGTCTGGAGTTGAAATAAGTTAAAAAAATTGAAATCCTTTTGTAACAAACGAGTTTTCGTCCGAAACCCTGATCCTTCGAAAGAGATTGTCCATTTTGTACACGAAGTGCATCCAGTTTTTGCCGTAACCCTCTCAACTTTTTAGCGCATGCTATGTGGGTGAAATGATGATACCATGCCAAGTTTCAACCATTGCAGGGTTCATTTGTGGTGCTTTTTAATTTCAGGGTCATTTAGCTCAAAACAATTCATTAAATGCATGAAAAATAGCAAATGAAGTTAGATAGGGTTGAAATTTTAGGATGTGGCTTCTAATGGATCATATTGAATGGACAAAAAGTCTGGAGTTGATATAAGTTAAAAAAATTGAAATCCTTTTGTAACAGACGAGTTTTCGGCCGAAACCCTGATACTTCGAAAGAGATTGTCCATTTTGTACACGAAGTGCATCCAGTTTTTCCCGTAACCCTCTCAACTTTTTAGCACATGCTATGTGGCTGAAATGATGATACCATGCCAAGTTTCAACCATTTCAGAGTTCATTTGTGGTGCTTTTTAATTTCAGGGTCATTTAGCTCAAAACAATTCACTAAATGCATGAAAAATAGCAAATGAAGTTAGATAGGGTTGAAATTTTAGGATGTGGCTTCTAATGGTTCATATTGAATGCACAAAATGTCTGGAGTTGAAATAAGTTAAAAAATTTGAAATCCTTTTGTAACAGACGAGTTTTCGGCCGAAACCCTCATACTTCGAAAGAGATTGTCCATTTTGTAGACGAAGTGCATCCAGTTTTAGCCATAACCCTCTCAACTTTTTAGCACATGCTATGTGGGTGAAATGATGATACCATGCCAAGTTTCAATCATTTCAGAGTTCATTTGTGATGCTTTTTAATTTTAGGGTCATTTAGCTCAAAACAATTCATTAAATGCATGAAAAATAGCAAATGAAGTTAGATAGGGTTGAAATTTTAGGATGTGGCTTATAATGGTTCATATTGAATGCACAAAAAGTCTGGAGTTGAAATAAGTTAAAAAAAATTGAAATCCTTTTGTAACAGACGAGTTTTCGTCCGAAACACTGACACTTCGAAAGAGATTGTCCATTTTGTACACGAAGTGCATCCAGTTTTTGCCGTAACCCTCTCAACTTTTTAGAACATGCTATGTGGCTGAAATGATGATACCATGCCAAGTTTCAACCATTTCAGAGTTCATTTGTGGTGCTTTTTAATTTCAGGGTCATTTAGCTCAAAACAATTCACTAAATGCATGAAAAATAGCAAATAAAGTTAGATAGGGTTGAAATTTTAGGATGTGGCTTCTAATGGTTCATATTGAATGCACAAAATGTCTGGAGTTGAAATAAGTTAAAAAAATTGAAATCCTTCTGTAACAGACGAGTTTTCGGCCGAAACCCTGATACTACGAAAGAGATTGTCCATTTTGTACACGAAGTGCATCCAGTTTTTCCCGTAACCCTCTCAACTTTTTAGCACATGCTATGTGGGTGAAATGATGATATCATGCCAAGTTTCAACCATTTCAGAGTTCATTTGTGGTGCTTTTTAATTTCAGGGTCATTTAGCTCAAAACAATTCATTAAATGCATGAAAAATAGCAAATGAAGCTAGATAGGGTTGAAATTTTAGGATGTGGCTTCTAATGGTTCATAGTGAATGCACAAAATGTCTGGAGTTGAAATAAGTTTAAAAAATTGAAATCCTTTTGTAACAAACGAGTTTTCGTCCGAAACCCTGATACTTCGAAAGAGATTGTCCATTTTGTACACGAAGTGCATCCAGTTTTTGCCGTAACCCTCTCAACTTTTTAGCGCATGCTATGTGGGTGAAATGATGATACCATGCCAAGTTTCAACCATTTCAGAGTTCATTTGTGGTGCTTTTTAATTTCAGGGTCATTTAGCTCAAAACAATTCATTAAATGCATTAAAAATAGCAAATGAAGTTAGATAGGGTTGAAATTTTAGGATGTGGCTTCTAATGGATCATATTGAATGCACAAAAAGTCTGGAGTTGATATAAGTTAAAAAAATTGAAATCCTTTTGTAATAGACGAGTTTTCGGCCGAAACCCTGATACTTCGAAAGAGATTGTCCATTTTGTACACGAAGTGCATCCAGTTTTTCCCGTAACCCACTCAACTTTTTACCACATGCTATGTGGCTGAAATGATGATACCATGCCAAGTTTCAACCATTTCAGAGTTCATTTGTGGTGCTTTTTAATTTCAGGGTCATTTAGCTCAAAACAATTCACTAAATGCATGAAAAATAGCAAATGAAGTTAGATAGGGTTGAAATTTTAGGATGTGGCTTCTAATGGTTCATAGTGAATGCACAAAATGTCTGGAGTTGAAATAAGTTAAAAAAATTGAAATCCTTTTGTAACAGACGAGTTTTCGGCCGAAACCCTGATACTTCGAAAGAGATTGTCCATTTTGTACACGAAGTGCATCTAGTTTTTCCCGTAACCCTCTCAACTTTTTAGCACATGCTATGTGGGTGAAATGATGATACCATGCCAAGTTTCAACCATTTCAGAGTTCATTTGTGGTGCTTTTTAATTTCAGGGTCATTTAGCTCAAAACAATTCATTAAATGCATGAAAAATAGCAAATGAAGCTAGATAGGGTTGAAATTTTAGGATGTGGCTTCTAATGGTTCATAGTGAATGCACAAAATGTCTGGAGTTGAAATAAGTTTAAAAAATTGAAATCCTTTTGTAACAAACGAGTTTTCGTCCGAAACCCTGATACTTCGAAAGAGATTGTCCATTTTGTACACGAAGTGCATCCAGTTTTTGCCGTAACCCTCTCAACTTTTTAGCGCATGCTATGTGGGTGAAATGATGATACCATGCCAAGTTTCAACCATTGCAGGGTTCATTTGTGGTGCTTTTTAATTTCAGGGTCATTTAGCTCAAAACAATTCATTAAATGCTTGAAAAATAGCAAATGAAGTTAGATAGGGTTGAAATTTTAGGATGTGGCTTCTAATGGATCATATTGAATGCACAAAAAGTCTGGAGTTGATATAAGTTAAAAAAATTGAAATCATTTTGTAACAGACGAGTTTTCGGCCGAAACCCTGATACTTCGAAAGAGATTGTCCATTTTGTACACGAAGTGCATCCAGTTTTTCCCGTAACCCTCTCAACTTTTTAGCACATGCTATGTGGGTGAAATGATGATACCGTGCCAGGTTTCAACCATTTCAGAGTTCATTTGTGGTGCTTTTTAATTTCAGGGTCATTTAGCTCAAAACAATTCACTAAATGCATGAAAAATAGCAAATGAAGTTAGATAGGGTTGAAATTTTAGGATGTGGCTTCTAATGGTTCATATTGAATGCACAAAATGTCTGGAGTTGAAATAAGTTAAAAAAATTGAAATCCTTTTGTAACAAACGAGTTTTCGTCCGAAACCCTGATACTTCGAAAGAGATTGTCCATTTTGTACACGAAGTGCATCCAGTTTTTGCCGTAACCCTCTCAACTTTTTAGCGCATGCTATGTGGGTGAAATGATGATACCATGCCAAGTTTCAACCATTGCAGGGTTCATTTGTGGTGCTTTTTAATTTCAGGGTCATTTAGCTCAAAACAATTCATTAAATGCATGAAAAATAGCAAATGAAGTTAGATAGGGTTGAAATTTTAGGATGTGGCTTCTAATGGATCATATTGAATGCACAAAAAGTCTGGAGTTGATATAAGTTAAAAAAATTGAAATCCTTTTGTAACAGACGAGTTTTCGGCCGAAACCCTGATACTTCGAAAGAGATTGTCCATTTTGTACACGAAGTGCATCCAGTTTTTCCCGTAACCCTCTCAACTTTTTAGCACATGCTATGTGGCTGAAATGATGATACCATGCCAAGTTTCAACCATTTCAGAGTTCATTTGTGGTGCTTTTTAATTTCAGGGTCATTTAGCTCAAAACAATTCACTAAATGCATGAAAAATAGCAAATGAAGTTAGATAGGGTTGAAATTTTAGGATGTGGCTTCTAATGGTTCATATTGAATGCACAAAATGTCTGGAGTTGAAATAAGTTAAAAAATTTGAAATCCTTTTGTAACAGACGAGTTTTCGGCCGAAACCCTCATACTTCGAAAGAGATTGTCCATTTTGTAGACGAAGTGCATCCAGTTTTAGCCATAACCCTCTCAACTTTTTAGCACATGCTATGTGGGTGAAATGATGATACCATGCCAAGTTTCAATCATTTCAGAGTTCATTTGTGATGCTTTAAAATTTTAGGGTCATTTAGCTCAAAACAATTCATTAAATGCATGAAAAATAGCAAATGAAGTTAGATAGGGTTGAAATTTTAGGATGTGGCTTATAATGGTTCATATTGAATGCACAAAAAGTCTGGAGTTGAAATAAGTTAAAAAAAATTGAAATCCTTTTGTAACAGACGAGTTTTCGTCCGAAACACTGACACTTCGAAAGAGATTGTCCATTTTGTACACGAAGTGCATCCAGTTTTTGCCGTAACCCTCTCAACTTTTTAGCACATGCTATGTGGGTGAAATGATGATACCATGCCAAGTTTCAACCATTTCAGAGTTCATTTGTGGTGCTTTTTAATTTCAGGGTCATTTAGCTCAAAACAATTCACTAAATGCATGAAAAATAGCAAATGAAGTTAGATAGGGTTGAAATTTTAGGATGTGGCTTCTAATGGTTCATATTGAATGCACAAAATGTCTGGAGTTGAAATAAGTTAACAAAATTGAAATCCTTTTGTAACAGACGAGTTTTCGGCCGAAACCCTGATACTTCGAAAGAGATTGTCCATTTTGTACACGAAGTGCATCTAGTTTTTCCCGTAACCCTCTCAACTTTTTAGCACATGCTATGTGGGTGAAATGATGATACCATGCCAAGTTTCAACCATTTCAGAGTTCATTTGTGGTGCTTTTTAATTTCAGGGTCATTTAGCTCAAAACAATTCATTAAATGCATGAAAAATAGCAAATGAAGCTAGATAGGGTTGAAATTTTAGGATGTGGCTTCTAATGGATCATATTGAATGCACAAAAAGTCTGGAGTTGATATAAGTTAAAAAAATTGAAATCCTTTTGTAACAGACGAGTTTTCGGCCGAAACCCTGATACTTCGAAAGAGATTGTCCATTTTGTACACGAAGTGCATCCAGTTTTTCCCGTAACCCTCTCAACTTTTTAGCACATGCTATGTGGGTGAAATGATGATACCGTGCCAAGTTTCAACCATTTCAGAGTTCATTTGTGGTGCTTTTTAATTTCAGGGTCATTTAGCTCAAAACAATTCACAAAATGCATGAAAAATAGCAAATGAAGTTAGATAGGGTTGAAATTTTAGGATGTGGCTTCTAATGGTTCATATTGAATGCACAAAATGTCTGGAGTTGAAATAAGTTAAAAAAATTGAAATCCTTTTGTAACAAACGAGTTTTCGTCCGAAACCCTGATACTTCGAAAGAGATTGTCCATTTTGTACACGAAGTGCATCCAGTTTTTGCCGTAACCCTCTCAACTTTTTAGCGCATGCTATGTGGGTGAAATGATGATACCATGCCAAGTTTCAACCATTGCAGGGTTCATTTGTGGTGCTTTTTAATTTCAGGGTCATTTAGCTCAAAACAATTCATTAAATGCATGAAAAATAGCAAATGAAGTTAGATAGGGTTGAAATTTTAGGATGTGGCTTCTAATGGATCATATTGAATGCACAAAAAGTCTGGAGTTGATATAAGTTAAAAAAATTGAAATCCTTTTGTAACAGACGAGTTTTCGGCCGAAACCCTGATACTTCGAAAGAGATTGTCCATTTTGTACACGAAGTGCATCCAGTTTTTCCCGTAACCCTCTCAACTTTTTAGCACATGCTATGTGGCTGAAATGATGATACCATGCCAAGTTTCAACCATTTCAGAGTTCATTTGTGGTGCTTTTTAATTTCAGGGTCATTTAGCTCAAAACAATTCACTAAATGCATGAAAAATAGCAAATGAAGTTAGATAGGGTTGAAATTTTAGGATGTGGCTTCTAATGGTTCATATTGAATGCACAAAATGTCTGGAGTTGAAATAAGTTAAAAAATTTGAAATCCTTTTGTAACAGACGAGTTTTCGGCCGAAACCCTCATACTTCGAAAGAGATTGTCCATTTTGTAGACGAAGTGCATCCAGTTTTAGCCATAACCCTCTCAACTTTTTAGCACATGCTATGTGGGTGAAATGATGATACCATGCCAAGTTTCAATCATTTCAGAGTTCATTTGTGATGCTTTTTAATTTTAGGGTCATTTAGCTCAAAACAATTCATTAAATGCATGAAAAATAGCAAATGAAGTTAGATAGGGTTGAAATTTTAGGATGTGGCTTATAATGGTTCATATTGAATGCACAAAAAGTCTGGAGTTGAAATAAGTTAAAAAAAATTGAAATCCTTTTGTAACAGACGAGTTTTCGTCCGAAACACTGACACTTCGAAAGAGATTGTCCATTTTGTACACGAAGTGCATCCAGTTTTTGCCGTAACCCTCTCAACTTTTTAGAACATGCTATGTGGCTGAAATGATGATACCATGCCAAGTTTCAACCATTTCAGAGTTCATTTGTGGTGCTTTTTAATTTCAGGGTCATTTAGCTCAAAACAATTCACTAAATGCATGAAAAATAGCAAATGAAGTTAGATAGGGTTGAACTTTTAGGATGTGGCTTCTAATGGTTCATATTGAATGCACAAAATGTCTGGAGTTGAAATAAGTTAAAAAAATTGAAATCCTTTTGTAACAGACGAGTTTTCGGCCGAAACCCTGATACTTCGAAAGAGATTGTCCATTTTGTACACGAAGTGCATCCAGTTTTTCCCGTAACCCTCTCAACTTTTTAGCACATGCTATGTGGGTGAAATGATGATACCATGCCAAGTTTCAACCATTTCAGAGTTCATTTGTGGTGCTTTTTAATTTCAGGGTCATTTAGCTCAAAACAATTCATTAAATGCATGAAAAATAGCAAATGAAGCTAGATAGGGTTGAAATTTTAGGATGTGGCTTCTAATGGTTCATAGTGAATGCACAAAATGTCTGGAGTTGAAATAAGTTTAAAAAATTGAAATCCTTTTGTAACAAACGAGTTTTCGTCCGAAACCCTGATACTTCGAAAGAGATTGTCCATTTTGTACACGAAGTGCATCCAGTTTTTGCCGTAACCCTCTCAACTTTTTAGCGCATGCTATGTGGGTGAAATGATGATACCATGCCAAGTTTCAACCATTTCAGAGTTCATTTGTGGTGCTTTTTAATTTCAGGGTCATTTAGCTCAAAACAATTCATTAAATGCATGAAAAATAGCAAATGAAGTTAGATAGGGTTGAAATTTTAGGATGTGGCTTCTAATGGATCATATTGAATGCACAAAAAGTCTGGAGTTGATATAAGTTAAAAAAATTGAAATCCTTTTGTAATAGACGAGTTTTCGGCCGAAACCCTGATACTTCGAAAGAGATTGTCCATTTTGTACACGAAGTGCATCCAGTTTTTCCCGTAACCCACTCAACTTTTTACCACATGCTATGTGGCTGAAATGATGATACCATGCCAAGTTTCAACCATTTCAGAGTTCATTTGTGGTGCTTTTTAATTTCAGGGTCATTTAGCTCAAAACAATTCACTAAATGCATGAAAAATAGCAAATGAAGTTAGATAGGGTTGAAATTTTAGGATGTGGCTTCTAATGGTTCATAGTGAATGCACAAAATGTCTGGAGTTGAAATAAGTTAAAAAAATTGAAATCCTTTTGTAACAGACGAGTTTTCGGCCGAAACCCTGATACTTCGAAAGAGATTGTCCATTTTGTACACGAAGTGCATCTAGTTTTTCCCGTAACCCTCTCAACTTTTTAGCACATGCTATGTGGGTGAAATGATGATACCATGCCAAGTTTCAACCATTTCAGAGTTCATTTGTGGTGCTTTTTAATTTCAGGGTCATTTAGCTCAAAACAATTCATTAAATGCATGAAAAATAGCAAATGAAGCTAGATAGGGTTGAAATTTTAGGATGTGGCTTCTAATGGTTGATAGTGAATGCACAAAATGTCTGGAGTTGAAATAAGTTTAAAAAATTGAAATCCTTTTGTAACAAACGAGTTTTCGTCCGAAACCCTGATACTTCGAAAGAGATTGTCCATTTTGTACACGAAGTGCATCCAGTTTTTGCCGTAACCCTCTCAACTTTTTAGCGCATGCTATGTGGGTGAAATGATGATACCATGCCAAGTTTCAACCATTGCAGGGTTCATTTGTGGTGCTTTTTAATTTCAGGGTCATTTAGCTCAAAACAATTCATTAAATGCATGAAAAATAGCAAATGAAGTTAGATAGGGTTGAAATTTTAGGATGTGGCTTCTAATGGATCATATTGAATGCATAAAAAGTCTGGAGTTGATATAAGTTAAAAAAATTGAAATCCTTTTGTAACAGACGAGTTTTCGGCCGAAACCCTGATACTTCGAAAGAGATTGTCCATTTTGTACACGAAGTGCATCCAGTTTTTCCCGTAACCCTCTCAACTTTTTAGCACATGCTATGTGGGTGAAATGATGATACCGTGCCAGGTTTCAACCATTTCAGAGTTCATTTGTGGTGCTTTTTAATTTCAGGGTCATTTAGCTCAAAACAATTCAGCAAATGCATGAAAAATAGCAAATGAAGTTAGATAGGGTTGAAATTTTAGGATGTGGCTTCTAATGGTTCATATTGAATGCACAAAATGTCTGGAGTTGAAATAAGTTAAAAAAATTGAAATCCTTTTGTAACAAACGAGTTTTCGTCCGAAACCCTGATACTTCGAAAGAGATTGTCCATTTTGTACACGAAGTGCATCCAGTTTTTGCCGTAACCCTCTCAACTTTTTAGCGCATGCTATGTGGGTGAAATGATGATACCATGCCAAGTTTCAACCATTGCAGGGTTCATTTGTGGTGCTTTTTAATTTCAGGGTCATTTAGCTCAAAACAATTCATTAAATGCATGAAAAATAGCAAATGAAGTTAGATAGGGTTGAAATTTTAGGATGTGGCTTCTAATGGATCATATTGAATGCACAAAAAGTCTGGAGTTGATATAAGTTAAAAAAATTGAAATCCTTTTGTAACAGACGAGTTTTCGGCCGAAACCCTGATACTTCGAAAGAGATTGTCCATTTTGTACACGAAGTGCATCCAGTTTTTCCCGTAACCCTCTCAACTTTTTAGCACATGCTATGTGGCTGAAATGATGATACCATGCCAAGTTTCAACCATTTCAGAGTTCATTTGTGGTGCTTTTTAATTTCAGGGTCATTTAGCTCAAAACAATTCACTAAATGCATGAAAAATAGCAAATGAAGTTAGATAGGGTTGAAATTTTAGGATGTGGCTTCTAATGGTTCATATTGAATGCACAAAATGTCTGGAGTTGAAATAAGTTAAAAAATTTGAAATCCTTTTGTAACAGACGAGTTTTCGGCCGAAACCCTCATACTTCGAAAGAGATTGTCCATTTTGTAGACGAAGTGCATCCAGTTTTAGCCATAACCCTCTCAACTTTTTAGCACATGCTATGTGGGTGAAATGATGATACCATGCCAAGTTTCAATCATTTCAGAGTTCATTTGTGATGCTTTTTAATTTTAGGGTCATTTAGCTCAAAACAATTCATTAAATGCATGAAAAATAGCAAATGAAGTTAGATAGGGTTGAAATTTTAGGATGTGGCTTATAATGGTTCATATTGAATGCACAAAAAGTCTGGAGTTGAAATAAGTTAAAAAAAATTGAAATCCTTTTGTAACAGACGAGTTTTCGTCCGAAACACTGACACTTCGAAAGAGATTGTCCATTTTGTACACGAAGTGCATCCAGTTTTTGCCGTAACCCTCTCAACTTTTTAGAACATGCTATGTGGCTGAAATGATGATACCATGCCAAGTTTCAACCATTTCAGAGTTCATTTGTGGTGCTTTTTAATTTCAGGGTCATTTAGCTCAAAACAATTCACTAAATGCATGAAAAATAGCAAATGAAGTTAGATAGGGTTGAACTTTTAGGATGTGGCTTCTAATGGTTCATATTGAATGCACAAAATGTCTGGAGTTGAAATAAGTTAAAAAAATTGAAATCCTTTTGTAACAGACGAGTTTTCGGCCGAAACCCTGATACTTCGAAAGAGATTGTCCATTTTGTACACGAAGTGCATCCAGTTTTTCCCGTAACCCTCTCAACTTTTTAGCACATGCTATGTGGGTGAAATGATGATACCATGCCAAGTTTCAACCATTTCAGAGTTCATTTGTGGTGCTTTTTAATTTCAGGGTCATTTAGCTCAAAACAATTCATTAAATGCATGAAAAATAGCAAATGAAGCTAGATAGGGTTGAAATTTTAGGATGTGGCTTCTAATGGATCATATTGAATGCACAAAAAGTCTGGAGTTGATATAAGTTAAAAAAATTGAAATCCTTTTGTAATAGACGAGTTTTCGGCCGAAAC
This sequence comes from Elymus sibiricus, assembly GCA_039707655.1. Taxonomy (NCBI): domain Eukaryota; kingdom Viridiplantae; phylum Streptophyta; class Magnoliopsida; order Poales; family Poaceae; genus Elymus; species Elymus sibiricus. The sequence continues at coordinate 377,015,658 of CM077663.1, read as the reverse complement.
CCTGATACTTCGAAAGAGATTGTCCATTTTGTACACGAAGTGCATCCAGTTTTTCCCGTAACCCACTCAACTTTTTACCACATGCTATGTGGCTGAAATGATGATACCATGCCAAGTTTCAACCATTTCAGAGTTCATTTGTGGTGCTTTTTAATTTCAGGGTCATTTAGCTCAAAACAATTCACTAAATGCATGAAAAATAGCAAATGAAGTTAGATAGGGTTGAAATTTTAGGATGTGGCTTCTAATGGTTCATAGTGAATGCACAAAATGTCTGGAGTTGAAATAAGTTAAAAAAATTGAAATCCTTTTGTAACAGACGAGTTTTCGGCCGAAACCCTGATACTTCGAAAGAGATTGTCCATTTTGTACACGAAGTGCATCTAGTTTTTCCCGTAACCCTCTCAACTTTTTAGCACATGCTATGTGGGTGAAATGATGATACCATGCCAAGTTTCAACCATTTCAGAGTTCATTTGTGGTGCTTTTTAATTTCAGGGTCATTTAGCTCAAAACAATTCATTAAATGCATGAAAAATAGCAAATGAAGCTAGATAGGGTTGAAATTTTAGGATGTGGCTTCTAATGGTTGATAGTGAATGCACAAAATGTCTGGAGTTGAAATAAGTTTAAAAAATTGAAATCCTTTTGTAACAAACGAGTTTTCGTCCGAAACCCTGATACTTCGAAAGAGATTGTCCATTTTGTACACGAAGTGCATCCAGTTTTTGCCGTAACCCTCTCAACTTTTTAGCGCATGCTATGTGGGTGAAATGATGATACCATGCCAAGTTTCAACCATTGCAGGGTTCATTTGTGGTGCTTTTTAATTTCAGGGTCATTTAGCTCAAAACAATTCATTAAATGCATGAAAAATAGCAAATGAAGTTAGATAGGGTTGAAATTTTAGGATGTGGCTTCTAATGGATCATATTGAATGCATAAAAAGTCTGGAGTTGATATAAGTTAAAAAAATTGAAATCCTTTTGTAACAGACGAGTTTTCGGCCGAAACCCTGATACTTCGAAAGAGATTGTCCATTTTGTACACGAAGTGCATCCAGTTTTTCCCGTAACCCTCTCAACTTTTTAGCACATGCTATGTGGGTGAAATGATGATACCGTGCCAGGTTTCAACCATTTCAGAGTTCATTTGTGGTGCTTTTTAATTTCAGGGTCATTTAGCTCAAAACAATTCAGCAAATGCATGAAAAATAGCAAATGAAGTTAGATAGGGTTGAAATTTTAGGATGTGGCTTCTAATGGTTCATATTGAATGCACAAAATGTCTGGAGTTGAAATAAGTTAAAAAAATTGAAATCCTTTTGTAACAAACGAGTTTTCGTCCGAAACCCTGATACTTCGAAAGAGATTGTCCATTTTGTACACGAAGTGCATCCAGTTTTTGCCGTAACCCTCTCAACTTTTTAGCGCATGCTATGTGGGTGAAATGATGATACCATGCCAAGTTTCAACCATTGCAGGGTTCATTTGTGGTGCTTTTTAATTTCAGGGTCATTTAGCTCAAAACAATTCATTAAATGCATGAAAAATAGCAAATGAAGTTAGATAGGGTTGAAATTTTAGGATGTGGCTTCTAATGGATCATATTGAATGCACAAAAAGTCTGGAGTTGATATAAGTTAAAAAAATTGAAATCCTTTTGTAACAGACGAGTTTTCGGCCGAAACCCTGATACTTCGAAAGAGATTGTCCATTTTGTACACGAAGTGCATCCAGTTTTTCCCGTAACCCTCTCAACTTTTTAGCACATGCTATGTGGCTGAAATGATGATACCATGCCAAGTTTCAACCATTTCAGAGTTCATTTGTGGTGCTTTTTAATTTCAGGGTCATTTAGCTCAAAACAATTCACTAAATGCATGAAAAATAGCAAATGAAGTTAGATAGGGTTGAAATTTTAGGATGTGGCTTCTAATGGTTCATATTGAATGCACAAAATGTCTGGAGTTGAAATAAGTTAAAAAATTTGAAATCCTTTTGTAACAGACGAGTTTTCGGCCGAAACACTCATACTTCGAAAGAGATTGTCCATTTTGTAGACGAAGTGCATCCAGTTTTAGCCATAACCCTCTCAACTTTTTAGCACATGCTATGTGGGTGAAATGATGATACCATGCCAAGTTTCAATCATTTCAGAGTTCATTTGTGATGCTTTAAAATTTTAGGGTCATTTAGCTCAAAACAATTCATTAAATGCATGAAAAATAGCAAATGAAGTTAGATAGGGTTGAAATTTTAGGATGTGGCTTATAATGGTTCATATTGAATGCACAAAAAGTCTGGAGTTGAAATAAGTTAAAAAAAATTGAAATCCTTTTGTAACAGACGAGTTTTCGTCCGAAACACTGACACTTCGAAAGAGATTGTCCATTTTGTACACGAAGTGCATCCAGTTTTTGCCGTAACCCTCTCAACTTTTTAGCACATGCTATGTGGCTGAAATGATGATACCATGCCAAGTTTCAACCATTTCAGAGTTCATTTGTGGTGCTTTTTAATTTCAGGGTCATTTAGCTCAAAACAATTCACTAAATGCATGAAAAATAGCAAATGAAGTTAGATAGGGTTGAAATTTTAGGATGTGGCTTCTAATGGTTCATATTGAATGCACAAAATGTCTGGAGTTGAAATAAGTTAACAAAATTGAAATCCTTTTGTAACAGACGAGTTTTCGGCCGAAACCCTGATACTTCGAAAGAGATTGTCCATTTTGTACACGAAGTGCATCTAGTTTTTCCCGTAACCCTCTCAACTTTTTAGCACATGCTATGTGGGTGAAATGATGATACCATGCCAAGTTTCAACCATTTCAGAGTTCATTTGTGGTGCTTTTTAATTTCAGGGTCATTTAGCTCAAAACAATTCATTAAATGCATGAAAAATAGCAAATGAAGCTAGATAGGGTTGAAATTTTAGGATGTGGCTTCTAATGGATCATATTGAATGCACAAAAAGTCTGGAGTTGATATAAGTTAAAAAAATTGAAATCCTTTTGTAACAGACGAGTTTTCGGCCGAAACCCTGATACTTCGAAAGAGATTGTCCATTTTGTACACGAAGTGCATCCAGTTTTTCCCGTAACCCTCTCAACTTTTTAGCACATGCTATGTGGGTGAAATGATGATACCGTGCCAAGTTTCAACCATTTCAGAGTTCATTTGTGGTGCTTTTTAATTTCAGGGTCATTTAGCTCAAAACAATTCACAAAATGCATGAAAAATAGCAAATAAAGTTAGATAGGGTTGAAATTTTAGGATGTGGCTTATAATGGTTCATATTGAATGCACAAAATGTCTGGAGTTGAAATAAGTTAAAAAAATTGAAATCCTTTTGTAACAAACGAGTTTTCGTCCGAAACCCTGATACTTCGAAAGAGATTGTCCATTTTGTACACGAAGTGCATCCAGTTTTTGCCGTAACCCTCTCAACTTTTTAGCGCATGCTATGTGGGTGAAATGATGATACCATGCCAAGTTTCAACCATTGCAGGGTTCATTTGTGGTGCTTTTTAATTTCAGGGTCATTTAGCTCAAAACAATTCATTAAATGCATGAAAAATAGCAAATGAAGTTAGATAGGGTTGAAATTTTAGGATGTGGCTTCTAATGGATCATATTGAATGCACAAAAAGTCTGGAGTTGATATAAGTTAAAAAAATTGAAATCCTTTTGTAACAGACGAGTTTTCGGCCGAAACCCTGATACTTCGAAAGAGATTGTCCATTTTGTACACGAAGTGCATCCAGTTTTTCCCGTAACCCTCTCAACTTTTTAGCACATGCTATGTGGCTGAAATGATGATACCATGCCAAGTTTCAACCATTTCAGAGTTCATTTGTGGTGCTTTTTAATTTCAGGGTCATTTAGCTCAAAACAATTCACTAAATGCATGAAAAATAGCAAATGAAGTTAGATAGGGTTGAAATTTTAGGATGTGGCTTATAATGGTTCTTATTGAATGCACAAAATGTCTGGAGTTGAAATAAGTTAAAAAATTTGAAATCCTTTTGTAACAGACGAGTTTTCGGCCGAAACCCTCATACTTCGAAAGAGATTGTCCATTTTGTAGACGAAGTGCATCCAGTTTTAGCCATAACCCTCTCAACTTTTTAGCACATGCTATGTGGGTGAAATGATGATACCATGCCAAGTTTCAATCATTTCAGAGTTCATTTGTGATGCTTTTTAATTTTAGGGTCATTTAGCTCAAAACAATTCATTAAATGCATGAAAAATAGCAAATGAAGTTAGATAGGGTTGAAATTTTAGGATGTGGCTTATAATGGTTCATATTGAATGCACAAAAAGTCTGGAGTTGAAATAAGTTAAAAAAAATTGAAATCCTTTTGTAACAGACGAGTTTTCGTCCGAAACACTGACACTTCGAAAGAGATTGTCCATTTTGTACACGAAGTGCATCCAGTTTTTGCTGTAACCCTCTCAACTTTTTAGAACATGCTATGTGGCTGAAATGATGATACCATGCCAAGTTTCAACCATTTCAGAGTTCATTTGTGGTGCTTTTTAATTTCAGGGTCATTTAGCTCAAAACAATTCACTAAATGCATGAAAAATAGCAAATGAAGTTAGATAGGGTTGAAATTTTAGGATGTGGCTTCTAATGGTTCATATTGAATGCACAAAATGTCTGGAGTTGAAATAAGTTAAAAAAATTGAAATCCTTTTGTAACAGACGAGTTTTCGGCCGAAACCCTGATACTTCGAAAGAGATTGTCCATTTTGTACACGAAGTGCATCCAGTTTTTCCCGTAACCCTCTCAACTTTTTAGCACATGCTATGTGGGTGAAATGATGATACCATGCCAAGTTTCAACCATTTCAGAGTTCATTTGTGGTGCTTTTTAATTTCAGGGTCATTTAGCTCAAAACAATTCATTAAATGCATGAAAAATAGCAAATGAAGCTAGATAGGGTTGAAATTTTAGGATGTGGCTTATAATGGTTCATAGTGAATGCACAAAATGTCTGGAGTTGAAATAAGTTTAAAAAATTGAAATCCTTTTGTAACAAACGAGTTTTCGTCCGAAACCCTGATACTTCGAAAGAGATTGTCCATTTTGTACACGAAGTGCATCCAGTTTTTGCCGTAACCCTCTCAACTTTTTAGCGCATGCTATGTGGGTAAAATGATGATACCATGCCAAGTTTCAACCATTGCAGGGTTCATTTGTGGTGCTTTTTAATTTCAGGGTCATTTAGCTCAAAACAATTCATTAAATGCATGAAAAATAGCAAATGAAGTTAGATAGGGTTGAAATTTTAGGATGTGGCTTCTAATGGATCATATTGAATGCACAAAAAGTCTGGAGTTGATATAAGTTAAAAAAATTGAAATCCTTTTGTAACAGACGAGTTTTCGGCCGAAACCCTGATACTTCGAAAGAGATTGTCCATTTTGTACACGAAGTGCATCCAGTTTTTCCCGTAACCCTCTCAACTTTTTAGCACATGCTATGTGGGTGAAATGATGATACCGTGCCAGGTTTCAACCATTTCAGAGTTCATTTGTGGTGCTTTTTAATTTCAGGGTCATTTAGCTCAAAACAATTCAGTAAATGCATGAAAAATAGCAAATGAAGTTAGATAGGGTTGAAATTTTAGGATGTGGCTTCTAATGGTTCATATTGAATGCACAAAATGTCTGGAGTTGAAATAAGTTAAAAAAATTGAAATCCTTTTGTAACAAACGAGTTTTCGTCCGAAACCCTGATACTTCGAAAGAGATTGTCCATTTTGTACACGAAGTGCATCCAGTTTTTGCCGTAACCCTCTCAACTTTTTAGCGCATGCTATGTGGGTGAAATGATGATACCATGCCAAGTTTCAACCATTGCAGGGTTCATTTGTGGTGCTTTTTAATTTCAGGGTCATTTAGCTCAAAACAATTCATTAAATGCATGAAAAATAGCAAATGAAGTTAGATAGGGTTGAAATTTTAGGATGTGGCTTCTAATGGATCATATTGAATGCACAAAAAGTCTGGAGTTGATATAAGTTAAAAAAATTGAAATCCTTTTGTAACAGACGAGTTTTCGGCCGAAACCCTGATACTTCGAAAGAGATTGTCCATTTTGTACACGAAGTGCATCCAGTTTTTCCCGTAACCCTCTCAACTTTTTAGCACATGCTATGTGGCTGAAATGATGATACCATGCCAAGTTTCAACCATTTCAGAGTTCATTTGTGGTGCTTTTTAATTTCAGGGTCATTTAGCTCAAAACAATTCACTAAATGCATGAAAAATAGCAAATGAAGTTAGATAGGGTTGAAATTTTAGGATGTGGCTTCTAATGGTTCATATTGAATGCACAAAATGTCTGGAGTTGAAATAAGTTAAAAAATTTGAAATCCTTTTGTAACAGACGAGTTTTCGGCCGAAACCCTCATACTTCGAAAGAGATTGTCCATTTTGTAGACGAAGTGCATCCAGTTTTAGCCATAACCCTCTCAACTTTTTAGCACATGCTATGTGGGTGAAATGATGATACCATGCCAAGTTTCAATCATTTCAGAGTTCATTTGTGATGCTTTAAAATTTTAGGGTCATTTAGCTCAAAACAATTCATTAAATGCATGAAAAATAGCAAATGAAGTTAGATAGGGTTGAAATTTTAGGATGTGGCTTATAATGGTTCATATTGAATGCACAAAAAGTCTGGAGTTGAAATAAGTTAAAAAAAATTGAAATCCTTTTGTAACAGACGAGTTTTCGTCCGAAACACTGACACTTCGAAAGAGATTGTCCATTTTGTACACGAAGTGCATCCAGTTTTTGCCGTAACCCTCTCAACTTTTTAGCACATGCTATGTGGCTGAAATGATGATACCATGCCAAGTTTCAACCATTTCAGAGTTCATTTGTGGTGCTTTTTAATTTCAGGGTCATTTAGCTCAAAACAATTCACTAAATGCATGAAAAATAGCAAATGAAGTTAGATAGGGTTGAAATTTTAGGATGTGGCTTCTAATGGTTCATATTGAATGCACAAAATGTCTGGAGTTGAAATAAGTTAACAAAATTGAAATCCTTTTGTAACAGACGAGTTTTCGGCCGAAACCCTGATACTTCGAAAGAGATTGTCCATTTTGTACACGAAGTGCATCTAGTTTTTCCCGTAACCCTCTCAACTTTTTAGCACATGCTATGTGGGTGAAATGATGATACCATGCCAAGTTTCAACCATTTCAGAGTTCATTTGTGGTGCTTTTTAATTTCAGGGTCATTTAGCTCAAAACAATTCATTAAATGCATGAAAAATAGCAAATGAAGCTAGATAGGGTTGAAATTTTAGGATGTGGCTTCTAATGGATCATATTGAATGCACAAAAAGTCTGGAGTTGATATAAGTTAAAAAAATTGAAATCCTTTTGTAACAGACGAGTTTTCGGCCGAAACCCTGATACTTCGAAAGAGATTGTCCATTTTGTACACGAAGTGCATCCAGTTTTTCCCGTAACCCTCTCAACTTTTTAGCACATGCTATGTGGGTGAAATGATGATACCGTGCCAAGTTTCAACCATTTCAGAGTTCATTTGTGGTGCTTTTTAATTTCAGGGTCATTTAGCTCAAAACAATTCACAAAATGCATGAAAAATAGCAAATAAAGTTAGATAGGGTTGAAATTTTAGGATGTGGCTTCTAATGGTTCATATTGAATGCACAAAATGTCTGGAGTTGAAATAAGTTAAAAAAATTGAAATCCTTTTGTAACAAACGAGTTTTCGTCCGAAACCCTGATACTTCGAAAGAGATTGTCCATTTTGTACACGAAGTGCATCCAGTTTTTGCCGTAACCCTCTCAACTTTTTAGCGCATGCTATGTGGGTGAAATGATGATACCATGCCAAGTTTCAACCATTGCAGGGTTCATTTGTGGTGCTTTTTAATTTCAGGGTCATTTAGCTCAAAACAATTCATTAAATGCATGAAAAATAGCAAATGAAGTTAGATAGGGTTGAAATTTTAGGATGTGGCTTCTAATGGATCATATTGAATGCACAAAAAGTCTGGAGTTGATATAAGTTAAAAAAATTGAAATCCTTTTGTAACAGACGAGTTTTCGGCCGAAACCCTGATACTTCGAAAGAGATTGTCCATTTTGTACACGAAGTGCATCCAGTTTTTCCCGTAACCCTCTCAACTTTTTAGCACATGCTATGTGGCTGAAATGATGATACCATGCCAAGTTTCAACCATTTCAGAGTTCATTTGTGGTGCTTTTTAATTTCAGGGTCATTTAGCTCAAAACAATTCATTAAATGCATGAAAAATAGCAAATGAAGTTAGATAGGGTTGAAATTTTAGGATGTGGCTTCTAATGGTTCATAGTGAATGCACAAAATGTCTGGAGTTGAAATAAGTTTAAAAAATTGAAATCCTTTTGTAACAAACGAGTTTTCGTCCGAAACCCTGATACTTCGAAAGAGATTGTCCATTTTGTACACGAAGTGCATCTAGTTTTTGCCGTAACCCTCTCAACTTTTTAGCGCATGCTATGTGGGTGAAATGATGATACCATGCCAAGTTTCAACCATTTCAGAGTTCATTTGTGGTGCTTTTTAATTTCAGGGTCATTTAGCTCAAAACAATTCATTAAATGCATGAAAAATAGCAAATGAAGTTAGATAGGGTTGAAATTTTAGGATGTGGCTTCTAATGGATCATATTGAATGCACAAAAAGTCTGGAGTTGATATAAGTTAAAAAAATTGAAATCCTTTTGTAATAGACGAGTTTTCGGCCGAAACCCTGATACTTCGAAAGAGATTGTCCATTTTGTACACGAAGTGCATCCAGTTTTTCCCGTAACCCACTCAACTTTTTACCACATGCTATGTGGCTGAAATGATGATACCATGCCAAGTTTCAACCATTTCAGAGTTCATTTGTGGTGCTTTTTAATTTCAGGGTCATTTAGCTCAAAACAATTCACTAAATGCATGAAAAATAGCAAATGAAGTTAGATAGGGTTGAAATTTTAGGATGTGGCTTCTAATGGTTCATAGTGAATGCACAAAATGTCTGGAGTTGAAATAAGTTAAAAAAATTGAAATCCTTTTGTAACAGACGAGTTTTCGGCCGAAACCCTGATACTTCGAAAGAGATTGTCCATTTTGTACACGAAGTGCATCTAGTTTTTCCCGTAACCCTCTCAACTTTTTAGCACATGCTATGTGGGTGAAATGATGACACCATGCCAAGTTTCAACCATTTCAGAGTTCATTTGTGGTGCTTTTTAATTTCAGGGTCATTTAGCTCAAAACAATTCATTAAATGCATGAAAAATAGCAAATGAAGCTAGATAGGGTTGAAATTTTAGGATGTGGCTTCTAATGGTTCATAGTGAATGCACAAAATGTCTGGAATTGAAATAAGTTTAAAAAATTGAAATCCTTTTGTAACAAACGAGTTTTCGTCCGAAACCCTGATACTTCGAAAGAGATTGTCCATTTTGTACACGAAGTGCATCCAGTTTTTGCCGTAACCCTCTCAACTTTTTAGCGCATGCTATGTGGGTGAAATGATGATACCATGCCAAGTTTCAACCATTGCAGGGTTCATTTGTGGTGCTTTTTAATTTCAGGGTCATTTAGCTCAAAACAATTCATTAAATGCATGAAAAATAGCAAATGAAGTTAGATAGGGTTGAAATTTTAGGATGTGGCTTCTAATGGATCATATTGAATGCACAAAAAGTCTGGAGTTGATATAAGTTAAAAAAATTGAAATCCTTTTGTAAATGACGAGTTTTCGGCCGAAACCCTGATACTTCGAAAGAGATTGTCCATTTTGTACACGAAGTGCATCCAGTTTTTCCCGTAACCCTCTCAACTTTTTAGCACATGCTATGTGGGTGAAATGATGATACCGTGCCAGGTTTCAACCATTTCAGAGTTCATTTGTGGTGCTTTTTAATTTCAGGGTCATTTAGCTCAAAACAATTCACTAAATGCATGAAAAATAGCAAATGAAGTTAGATAGGGTTGAAATTTTAGGATGTGGCTTCTAATGGTTCATATTGAATGCACAAAATGTCTGGAGTTGAAATAAGTTAAAAAAATTGAAATCCTTTTGTAACAAACGAGTTTTCGTCCGAAACCCTGATACTTCGAAAGAGATTGTCCATTTTGTACACGAAGTGCATCCAGTTTTTGCCGTAACCCTCTCAACTTTTTAGCGCATGCTATGTGGGTGAAATGATGATACCATGCCAAGTTTCAACCATTGCAGGGTTCATTTGTGGTGCTTTTTAATTTCAGGGTCATTTAGCTCAAAACAATTCATTAAATGCATGAAAAATAGCAAATGAAGTTAGATAGGGTTGAAATTTTAGGATGTGGCTTCTAATGGATCATATTGAATGCACAAAAAGTCTGGAGTTGATATAAGTTAAAAAAATTGAAATCCTTTTGTAACAGACGAGTTTTCGGCCGAAACCCTGATACTTCGAAAGAGATTGTCCATTTTGTACACGAAGTGCATCCAGTTTTTCCCGTAACCCTCTCAACTTTTTAGCACATGCTATGTGGCTGAAATGATGATACCATGCCAAGTTTCAACCATTTCAGAGTTCATTTGTGGTGCTTTTTAATTTCAGGGTCATTTAGCTCAAAACAATTCACTAAATGCATGAAAAATAGCAAATGAAGTTAGATAGGGTTGAAATTTTAGGATGTGGCTTCTAATGGTTCATATTGAATGCACAAAATGTCTGGAGTTGAAAGAAGTTAAAAAATTTGAAATCCTTTTGTAACAGACGAGTTTTCGGCCGAAACCCTCATACTTCGAAAGAGATTGTCCATTTTGTAGACGAAGTGCATCCAGTTTTAGCCATAACCCTCTCAACTTTTTAGCACATGCTATGTGGGTGAAATGATGATACCATGCCAAGTTTCAATCATTTCAGAGTTCATTTGTGATGCTTTAAAATTTTAGGGTCATTTAGCTCAAAACAATTCATTAAATGCATGAAAAATAGCAAATGAAGTTAGATAGGGTTGAAATTTTAGGATGTGGCTTATAATGGTTCATATTGAATGCACAAAAAGTCTGGAGTTGAAATAAGTTAAAAAAAATTGAAATCCTTTTGTAACAGACGAGTTTTCGTCCGAAACACTGACACTTCGAAAGAGATTGTCCATTTTGTACACGAAGTGCATCCAGTTTTTGCCGTAACCCTCTCTACTTTTTAGCACATGCTATGTGGCTGAAATGATGATACCATGCCAAGTTTCAACCATTTCAGAGTTCATTTGTGGTGCTTTTTAATTTCAGGGTCATTTAGCTCAAAACAATTCACTAAATGCATGAAAAATAGCAAATGAAGTTAGATAGGGTTGAAATTTTAGGATGTGGCTTCTAATGGTTCATATTGAATGCACAAAATGTCTGGAGTTGAAATAAGTTAACAAAATTGAAATCCTTTTGTAACAGACGAGTTTTCGGCCGAAACCCTGATACTTCGAAAGAGATTGTCCATTTTGTACACGAAGTGCATCTAGTTTTTCCCGTAACCCTCTCAACTTTTTAGCACATGCTATGTGGGTGAAATGATGATACCATGCCAAGTTTCAACCATTTCAGAGTTCATTTGTGGTGCTTTTTAATTTCAGGGTCATTTAGCTCAAAACAATTCATTAAATGCATGAAAAATAGCAAATGAAGCTAGATAGGGTTGAAATTTTAGGATGTGGCTTCTAATGGATCATATTGAATGCACAAAAAGTCTGGAGTTGATATAAGTTAAAAAAAATGAAATCCTTTTGTAACAGACGAGTTTTCGGCCGAAACCCTGATACTTCGAAAGAGATTGTCCATTTTGTACACGAAGTGCATCCAGTTTTTCCCGTAACCCTCTCAACTTTTTAGCACATGCTATGTGGGTGAAATGATGATACCGTGCCAAGTTTCAACCATTTCAGAGTTCATTTGTGGTGCTTTTTAATTTCAGGGTCATTTAGCTCAAAACAATTCACTAAATGCATGAAAAATAGCAAATGAAGTTAGATAGGGTTGAAATTTTAGGATGTGGCTTCTAATGGTTCATATTGAATGCACAAAATGTCTGGAGTTGAAATAAGTTAAAAAAATTGAAATCCTTTTGTAACAAACGAGTTTTCGTCCGAAACCCTGATACTTCGAAATTGATTGTCCATTTTGTACACGAAGTGCATCCAGTTTTTGCCGTAACCCTCTCAACTTTTTAGCGCATGCTATGTGGGTGAAATGATGATACCATGCCAAGTTTCAACCATTGCAGGGTTCATTTGTGGTGCTTTTTAATTTCAGGGTCATTTAGCTCAAAACAATTCATTAAATGCATGAAAAATAGCAAATGAAGTTAGATAGGGTTGAAATTTTAGGATGTGGCTTCTAATGGATCATATTGAATGCACAAAAAGTCTGGAGTTGATATAAGTTAAAAAAATTGAAATCCTTTTGTAACAGACGAGTTTTCGGCCGAAACCCTGATACTTCGAAAGAGATTGTCCATTTTGTACACGAAGTGCATCCAGTTTTTCCCGTAACCCTCTCAACTTTTTAGCACATGCTATGTGGCTGAAATGATGATACCATGCCAAGTTTCAACCATTTCAGAGTTCATTTGTGGTGCTTTTTAATTTCAGGGTCATTTAGCTCAAAACAATTCACTAAATGCATGAAAAATAGCAAATGAAGTTAGATAGGGTTGAAATTTTAGGATGTGGCTTCTAATGGTTCTTATTGAATGCACAAAATGTCTGGAGTTGAAATAAGTTAAAAAATTTGAAATCCTTTTGTAACAGACGAGTTTTCGGCCGAAACCCTCATACTTCGAAAGAGATTGTCCATTTTGTAGACGAAGTGCATCCAGTTTTAGCCATAACCCTCTCAACTTTTTAGCACATGCTATGTGGGTGAAATGATGATACCATGCCAAGTTTCAATCATTTCAGAGTTCATTTGTGATGCTTTTTAATTTTAGGGTCATTTAGCTCAAAACAATTCATTAAATGCATGAAAAATAGCAAATGAAGTTAGATAGGGTTGAAATTTTAGGATGTGGCTTATAATGGTTCATATTGAATGCACAAAAAGTCTGGAGTTGAAATAAGTTAAAAAAAATTGAAATCCTTTTGTAACAGACGAGTTTTCGTCCGAAACACTGACACTTCGAAAGAGATTGTCCATTTTGTACACGAAGTGCATCCAGTTTTTGCCGTAACCCTCTCAACTTTTTAGAACATGCTATGTGGCTGAAATGATCATACCATGCCAAGTTTCAACCATTTCAGAGTTCATTTGTGGTGCTTTTTAATTTCAGGGTCATTTAGCTCAAAACAATTCACTAAATGCATGAAAAATAGCAAATGAAGTTAGATAGGGTTGAAATTTTAGGATGTGGCTTCTAATGGTTCATATTGAATGCACAAAATGTCTGGAGTTGAAATAAGTTAAAAAAATTGAAATCCTTTTGTAACAGACGAGTTTTCGGCCGAAACCCTGATACTTCGAAAGAGATTGTCCATTTTGTACACGAAGTGCATCCAGTTTTTCCCGTAACCCTCTCAACTTTTTAGCACATGCTATGTGGGTGAAATGATGATACCATGCCAAGTTTCAACCATTTCAGAGTTCATTTGTGGTGCTTTTTAATTTCAGGGTCATTTAGCTCAAAACAATTCATTAAATGCATGAAAAATAGCAAATGAAGCTAGATAGGGTTGAAATTTTAGGATGTGGCTTATAATGGTTCATAGTGAATGCACAAAATGTCTGGAGTTGAAATAAGTTTAAAAAATTGAAATCCTTTTGTAACAAACGAGTTTTCGTCCGAAACCCTGATACTTCGAAAGAGATTGTCCATTTTGTACACGAAGTGCATCCAGTTTTTGCCGTAACCCTCTCAACTTTTTAGCGCATGCTATGTGGGTAAAATGATGATACCATGCCAAGTTTCAACCATTGCAGGGTTCATTTGTGGTGCTTTTTAATTTCAGGGTCATTTAGCTCAAAACAATTCATTAAATGCATGAAAAATAGCAAATGAAGTTAGATAGGGTTGAAATTTTAGGATGTGGCTTCTAATGGATCATATTCAATGCACAAAAAGTCTGGAGTTGATATAAGTTAAAAAAATTGAAATCCTTTTGTAATAGACGAGTTTTCGGCCGAAACCCTGATACTTCGAAAGAGATTGTCCATTTTGTACACGAAGTGCATCCAGTTTTTCCCGTAACCCTCTCAACTTTTTACCACATGCTATGTGGCTGAAATGATGATACCATGCCAAGTTTCAACCATTTCAGAGTTCATTTGTGGTGCTTTTTAATTTCAGGGTCATTTAGCTCAAAACAATTCACTAAATGCATGAAAAATAGCAAATGAAGTTAGATAGGGTTGAAATTTTAGGATGTGGCTTCTAATGGTTCATAGTGAATGCACAAAATGTCTGGAGTTGAAATAAGTTAAAAAAATTGAAATCCTTTTGTAACAGACGAGTTTTCGGCCGAAACACTGATACTTCGAAAGAGATTGTCCATTTTGTACACGAAGTGCATCTAGTTTTTCCCGTAACCCTCTCAACTTTTTAGCACATGCTATGTGAGTGAAATGATGATACCATGCCAAGTTTCAACCATTTCAGAGTTCATTTGTGGTGCTTTTTAATTTCAGGGTCATTTAGCTCAAAACAATTCATTAAATGCATGAAAAATAGCAAATGAAGCTAGATAGGGTTGAAATTTTAGGATGTGGCTTCTAATGGTTCATAGTGAATGCACAAAATGTCTGGAGTTGAAATAAGTTTAAAAAATTGAAATCCTTTTGTAACAAACGAGTTTTCGTCCGAAACCCTGATACTTCGAAAGAGATTGTCCATTTTGTACACGAAGTGCATCCAGTTTTTGCCGTAACCCTCTCAACTTTTTAGCGCATGCTATGTGGGTGAAATGATGATACCATGCCAAGTTTCAACCATTGCAGGGTTCATTTGTGGTGCTTTTTAATTTCAGGGTCATTTAGCTCAAAACAATTCATTAAATGCATGAAAAATAGCAAATGAAGTTAGATAGGGTTGAAATTTTAGGATGTGGCTTCTAATGGATCATATTGAATGCACAAAAAGTCTGGAGTTGATATAAGTTAAAAAAATTGAAATCCTTTTGTAACAGACGAGTTTTCGGCCGAAACCCTGATACTTCGAAAGAGATTGTCCATTTTGTACACGAAGTGCATCCAGTTTTTCCCGTAACCCTCTCAACTTTTTAGCACATGCTATGTGGCTGAAATGATGATACCATGCCAAGTTTCAACCATTTCAGAGTTCATTTGTGGTGCTTTTTAATTTCAGGGTCATTTAGCTCAAAACAATTCACTAAATGCATGAAAAATAGCAAATGAAGTTAGATAGGGTTGAAATTTTAGGATGTGGCTTCTAATGGTTCATATTGAATGCACAAAATGTCTGGAGTTGAAATTAGTTAAAAAATTTGAAATCCTTTTGTAACAGACGAGTTTTCGGCCGAAACCCTCATACTTCGAAAGAGATTGTCCATTTTGTAGACGAAGTGCATCCAGTTTTAGCCATAACCCTCTCAACTTTTTAGCACATGCTATGTGGGTGAAATGATGATACCATGCCAAGTTTCAATCATTTCAGAGTTCATTTGTGATGCTTTTTAATTTTAGGGTCATTTAGCTCAAAACAATTCATTAAATGCATGAAAAATAGCAAATGAAGTTAGATAGGGTTGAAATTTTAGGATGTGGCTTATAATGGTTCATATTGAATGCACAAAAAGTCTGGAGTTGAAATAAGTTAAAAAAAATTGAAATCCTTTTGTAACAGACGAGTTTTCGTCCGAAACACTGACACTTCGAAAGAGATTGTCCATTTTGTACACGAAGTGCATCCAGTTTTTGCCGTAACCCTCTCAACTTTTTAGAACATGCTATGTGGCTGAAATGATGATACCATGCCAAGTTTCAACCATTTCATAGTTCATTTGTGGTGCTTTTTAATTTCAGGGTCATTTAGCTCAAAACAATTCACTAAATGCATGAAAAATAGCAAATGAAGTTAGATAGGGTTGAAATTTTAGGATGTGGCTTCTAATGGTTCATATTGAATGCACAAAATGTCTGGAGTTGAAATAAGTTAAAAAAATTGAAATCCTTTTGTAACAGACGAGTTTTCGGCCGAAACCCTGATACTTCGAAAGAGATTGTCCATTTTGTACACGAAGTGCATCCAGTTTTTCCCGTAACCCTCTCAACTTTTTAGCACATGCTATGTGGGTGAAATGATGATACCATGCCAAATTTCAACCATTTCAGAGTTCATTTGTGGTGCTTTTTAATTTCAGGGTCATTTAGCTCAAAACAATTCATTAAATGCATGAAAAATAGCAAATGAAGCTAGATAGGGTTGAAATTTTAGGATGTGGCTTCTAATGGTTCATAGTGAATGCACAAAATGTCTGGAGTTGAAATAAGTTTAAAAAATTGAAATCCTTTTGTAACAAACGAGTTTTCGTCCGAAACCCTGATACTTCGAAAGAGATTGTCCATTTTGTACACGAAGTGCATCCAGTTTTTGCCGTAACCCTCTCAACTTTTTAGCGCATGCTATGTGGGTGAAATGATGATACCATGCCAAGTTTCAACCATTGCAGGGTTCATTTGTGGTGTTTTTAATTTCAGGGTCATTTAGCTCAAAACAATTCATTAAATGCATGAAAAATAGCAAATGAAGTTAGATAGGGTTGAAATTTTAGGATGTGGCTTCTAATGGATCATATTGAATGCACAAAAAGTCTGGAGTTGATATAAGTTAAAAAAAATTGAAATCCTTTTGTAATAGACGAGTTTTCGGCCGAAACCCTGATACTTCGAAAGAGATTGTCCATTTTGTACACGAAGTGCATCCAGTTTTTCCCGTAACCCTCTCAACTTTTTACCACATGCTATGTGGCTGAAATGATGATACCATGCCAAGTTTCAACCATTTCAGAGTTCATTTGTGGTGCTTTTTAATTTCAGGGTCATTTAGCTCAAAACAATTCACTAAATGCATGAAAAATAGCAAATGAAGTTAGATAGGGTTGAAATTTTAGGATGTGGCTTCTAATGGTTCATAGTGAATGCACAAAATGTCTGGAGTTGAAATAAGTTAAAAAAAATTGAAATCCTTTTGTAACAGACGAGTTTTCGGCCGAAACCCTGATACTTCGAAAGAGATTGTCCATTTTGTACACGAAGTGCATCCAGTTTTTCCCGTAACCCTCTCAACTTTTTAGCACATGCTATGTGGGTGAAATGATGATACCATGCCAAATTTCAACCATTTCAGAGTTCATTTGTGGTGCTTTTTAATTTCAGGGTCATTTAGCTCAAAACAATTCATTAAATGCATGAAAAATAGCAAATGAAGCTAGATAGGGTTGAAATTTTAGGATGTGGCTTCTAATGGTTCATAGTGAATGCACAAAATGTCTGGAGTTGAAATAAGTTTAAAAAATTGAAATCCTTTTGTAACAAACGAGTTTTCGTCCGAAACCCTGATACTTCGAAAGAGATTGTCCATTTTGTACACGAAGTGCATCCAGTTTTTGCCGTAACCCTCTCAACTTTTTAGCGCATGCTATGTGGGTGAAATGATGATACCATGCCAAGTTTCAACCATTGCAGGGTTCATTTGTGGTGTTTTTAATTTCAGGGTCATTTAGCTCAAAACAATTCATTAAATGCATGAAAAATAGCAAATGAAGTTAGATAGGGTTGAAATTTTAGGATGTGGCTTCTAATGGATCATATTGAATGCACAAAAAGTCTGGAGTTGATATAAGTTAAAAAAAATTGAAATCCTTTTGTAATAGACGAGTTTTCGGCCGAAACCCTGATACTTCGAAAGAGATTGTCCATTTTGTACACGAAGTGCATCCAGTTTTTCCCGTAACCCTCTCAACTTTTTACCACATGCTATGTGGCTGAAATGATGATACCATGCCAAGTTTCAACCATTTCAGAGTTCATTTGTGGTGCTTTTTAATTTCAGGGTCATTTAGCTCAAAACAATTCACTAAATGCATGAAAAATAGCAAATGAAGTTAGATAGGGTTGAAATTTTAGGATGTGGCTTCTAATGGTTCATAGTGAATGCACAAAATGTCTGGAGTTGAAATAAGTTAAAAAAATTGAAATCCTTTTGTAACAGACGAGTTTTCGGCCGAAACCCTGATACTTCGAAAGAGATTGTCCATTTTGTACACGAAGTGCATCTAGTTTTTCCCGTAACCCTCTCAACTTTTTAGCACATGCTATGTGGGTGAAATGATGATACCATGCCAAGTTTCAACCATTTCAGAGTTCATTTGTGGTGCTTTTTAATTTCAGGGTCATTTAGCTCAAAACAATTCATTAAATGCATGAAAAATAGCAAATGAAGCTAGATAGGGTTGAAATTTTAGGATGTGGCTTCTAATGGTTCATAGTGAATGCACAAAATGTCTGGAGTTGAAATAAGTTTAAAAAATTGAAATCCTTTTGTAACAAACGAGTTTTCGTCCGAAACCCTGATACTTCGAAAGAGATTGTCCATTTTGTACACGAAGTGCATCCAGTTTTTGCCGTAACCCTCTCAACTTTTTAGCGCATGCTATGTGGGTGAAATGATGATACCATGCCAAGTTTCAACCATTGCAGGGTTCATTTGTGGTGCTTTTTAATTTCAGGGTCATTTAGCTCAAAACAATTCATTAAATGCATGAAAAATAGCAAATGAAGTTAGATAGGGTTGAAATTTTAGGATGTGGCTTCTAATGGATCATATTGAATGCACAAAAAGTCTGGAGTTGATATAAGTTAAAAAAATTGAAATCCTTTTGTAATAGACGAGTTTTCGGCCGAAACCCTGATACTTCGAAAGAGATTGTCCATTTTGTACACGAAGTGCATCCAGTTTTTCCCGTATCCCTCTCACCTTTTTACCACATGCTATGTGGCTGAAATGATGATACCATGCCAAGTTTCAACCATTTCAGAGTTCATTTGTGGTGCTTTTTAATTTCAGGGTCATTTAGCTCAAAACAATTCACTAAATGCATGAAAAATAGCAAATGAAGTTAGATAGGGTTGAAATTTTAGGATGTGGCTTCTAATGGTTCATAGTGAATGCACAAAATGTCTGGAGTTGAAATAAGTTAAAAAAATTGAAATCCTTTTGTAACAGACGAGTTTTCGTCCGAAACCCTGATACTTCAAAAGAGATTGTCCATTCTGTACACGAAGTGCATCCAGTTTGTGCCGTAACCCTCTCAACTTTTTAGCGCATGCTATGTGGGTGAAATGATGATACCATGCCAAGTTTCAACCATTTCAGAGTTCATTTGTGGTGCTTTTTAATTTCAGGGTCATTTAGCTCAAAACAATTCATTAAATGCATGAAAAATAGCTAATGAAGTTAGATAGGGTTGAAATTTTAGGATGTGGCTTCTAATGGTTCATATTGAATGCACAGGAAGTCTGGAGTTGAAATAAGTTAAAAAAAATTGAAATCCTTTTGTAATAGACGAGTTTTCGTCCGAAACCCTGATACTTCGAAAGAGATTGTCCATTTTGTACACGAAGTGCATCCAGTTTTTGCCGTAACCCTCTCAACTTTTTAGCACATGCTATGTGGGTGAAATGATGATACCATGCCAAGTTTCAACCATTGCAGGGTTCATTTGTGGTGCTTTTTAATTTCAGGGTCATTTAGCTCAAAACAATTCATTAAATGCATGAAAAATACTAAATGAAGTTAGATAGGGTTGAAATTTTAGCATGTGGCTTCTAATGGATCATATTGAATGCACAAAAAGTCTGGAGTTGAAATAAGTTAAAAAAATTAAAATCCTTTTGTAACAGACGAGTTTTCGTCCGAAACCCTGATACTTCGAAAGAGATTGCCCATTTTGTACACGAAGTGCATCCAGTTTTTGCCGTAACCCTCTCAACTTTTTAGCACATGCTATGTGGGTGAAATGATGATACCAAGCCAAGTTTCAACCATTTTAGAGTTCATTTGTGGTGCTTTTTAATTTCAGGGACATTTAGCTCAAAACAATTCATTAAATGCATGAAAAATAGCAAATGAAGCTAGATAGGGTTGAAATTTTAGGATGTGGCTTCTAATGGTTCATATTGAATGCACAAAATATCTGGAGTTGAAATAAGTTCAAAAAATTGAAATCCTTTTGTAACAGACGAGTTTTCGTCCGAAACCCTGATACTTCGAAAGAGATTGTCCATTTTGTACACGAAGTGCATCCAGTTTTTTCCGTAACCCTCTCAACTTTTTAGCGCATGCTATGTGGGTGAAATGATGATACCATGCCAAGTTTCAACCATTTCAGAGTTCATTTGTGGTGCTTTTTTATTTCAGGGTCATTTAGCTCAAAACAATTCATTAAATGCATGAAAAATAGCAAATGAAGTTAGATAGGGTTGAAATTTTAGGATGTGGCTTCTAATGGTTCATAGTGAATGCACAAAATGTCTGGAGTTGAAATAAGTTAAAAAATTTGAAATCCTTTTGTAACAGACGAGTTTTCGGCCGAAACCCTCATACTTCGAAAGACATTGTCCATTTTGTAGACGAAGTGCATCCAGTTTTAGCCATAACCCTCTCAACTTTTTAGCACATGCTATGTGGGTGAAATGATGATACCATGCCAAGTTTCAATCATTTCAGAGTTCATTTGTGATGCTTTAAAATTTTAGGGTCATTTAGCTCAAAACAATTCATTAAATGCATGAAAAATAGCAAATGAAGTTAGATAGGGTTGAAATTTTAGGATGTGGCTTATAATGGTTCATATTGAATGCACAAAAAGTCTGGAGTTGAAATAAGTTAAAAAAAATTGAAATCCTTTTGTAACAGACGAGTTTTCGTCCGAAACACTGACACTTCGAAAGGGCTTGTCCATTTTGTACACGAAGTGCATCCAGTTTTTGCCGTAACCCTCTCAACTTTTTAGAACATGCTATGTGGCTGAAATGATCATACCATGCCAAGTTTCAACCATTTCAGAGTTCATTTGTGGTGCTTTTTAATTTCAGGGTCATTTAGCTCAAAACAATTCACTAAATGCATGAAAAATAGCAAATGAAGTTAGATAGGGTTGAAATTTTAGGATGTGGCTTCTAATGGTTCATATTGAATGCACAAAATGTCTGGAGTTGAAATAAGTTAAAAAAATTGAAATCCTTTTGTAACAGACGAGTTTTTGGCCGAAACCCTGATACTTCGAAAGAGATTGTCCATTTTGTACATGAAGTGCATCCAGTTTTTCCCGTAACCCTCTCAACTTTTTAGCACATGCTATGTGGGTGAAATGATGATACCATGCCAAGTTTCAACCATTTCAGAGTTCATTTGTGGTGCTTTTTAATTTCAGGGTCATTTAGCTCAAAACAATTCATTAAATGCATGAAAAATAGCAAATGAAGCTAGATAGGGTTGAAATTTTAGGATGTGGCTTCTAATGGTTCCTAGTGAATGCACAAAATGTCTGGAGTTGAAATAAGTTTAAAAAATTGAAATCCTTTTGTAACAAACGAGTTTTCGTCCGAAACCCTGATACTTCGAAAGAGATTGTCCATTTTGTACACGAAGTGCATCCAGTTTTTGCCGTAACCCTCTCAACTTTTTAGCGCATGCTATGTGGGTGAAATGATGATACCATGCCAAGTTTCAACCATTGCAGGGTTCATTTGTGGTGCTTTTTAATTTCAGGGTCATTTAGCTCAAAACAATTAATTAAATGCATGAAAAATAGCAAATGAAGTTAGATAGGGTTGAAATTTTAGGATGTGGCTTCTAATGGATCATATTGAATGCACAAAAAGTCTGGAGTTGATATAAGTTAAAAAAATTGAAATCCTTTTGTAATAAACGAGTTTTCGGCCGAAACCCTGATACTTCGAAAGAGATTGTCCATTTTGTACACGAAGTGCATCCAGTTTTTCCCGTATCCCTCTCACCTTTTTACCACATGCTATGTGGCTGAAATGATGATACCATGCCAAGTTTCAACCATTTCAGAGTTCATTTGTGGTGCTTTTTAATTTCAGGGTCATTTAGCTCAAAACAATTCACTAAATGCATGAAAAATAGCAAATGAAGTTAGATAGGGTTCAAATTTTAGGATGTGGCTTCTAATGGTTCATAGTGAATTCACAAAATGTCTGGAGTTGAAATAAGTTAAAAAAATTGAAATCCTTTTGTAACAGACGAGTTTTCGTCCGAAACCCTGATACTTCGAAAGAGATTGTCCATTCTGTACACGAAGTGCATCCAGTTTTTGCCGTAACCCTCTCAACTTTTTAGCGCATGCTATGTGGGTGAAATGATGATACCATGCCAAGTTTCAACCATTTCAGAGTTCATTTGTGGTGCTTTTTAATTTCAGGGTCATTTAGCTCAAAACAATTCATTAAATGCATGAAAAATAGCAAATGAAGCTAGATAGGGTTGAAATTTTAGGATGTGGCTTCTAATGGTTCATATTGAATGCACAAAATGTCTGGAGTTGAAATAAGTTCAAAAAATTGAAATCCTTTTGTAACAGACGAGTTTTCGTCCGAAACCCTGATACTTCGAAAGAGATTGTCCATTTTGTACACGAAGTGCATCCAGTTTTTGCCGTAACCCTCTCAACTTTTTAGCACATGCTATGTGGGTGAAATGATGATACCATGCCAAGTTTCAACCATTGCAGGGTTCATTTGTGGTGCTTTTTAATTTCAGGGTCATTTAGCTCAAAACAATTCATTAAATGCATGAAAAATAGCAAATGAAGTTAGATAGGGTTGAAATTTTAGCATGTGGCTTCTAATGGATCATATTGAATGCACAAAAAGTCTGGAGTTGAAATAAGTTAAAAAAAATTAAAATCCTTTTGTAACAGACGAGTTTTCCTCCGAAACCCTGATACTTCGAAAGAGATTGCCCATTTTGTACACGAAGTGCATCCAGTTTTTGCCGTAACCCTCTCAACTTTTTAGCACATGCTATGTGGGTGAAATGATGATACCAAGCCAAGTTTCAACCATTTTAGAGTTCATTTGTGGTGCTTTTTAATTTCAGGGTCATTTAGCTCAAAACAATTCATTAAATGCATGAAAAATAGCAAATGAAGCTAGATAGGGTTGAAATTTTAGGATGTGGCTTCTAATGGTTCATATTGAATGCACAAAATGTCTGGAGTTGAAATAAGTTCAAAAAATTGAAATCCTTTTGTAACAGACGAGTTTTCGTCCGAAACCCTGATACTTCGAAAGAGATTGTCCATTTTGTACACGAAGTGCATCCAGTTTTTTCCGTAACCCTCTCAACTTTTTAGCGCATGCTATGTGGGTGAAATGATGATACCATGCCAAGTTTCAACCATTTCAGAGTTCATTTGTGGTGCTTTTTTATTTCAGGGTCATTTAGCTCAAAACAATTCATTAAATGCATGAAAAATAGCAAATGAAGTTAGATAGGGTTGAAATTTTAGGATGTGGATTCTAATGGTTCATAGTGAATGCACAAAATGTCTGGAGTTGAAATAAGTTAAAAAATTTGAAATCCTTTTGTAACAGACGAGTTTTCGGCCGAAACCCTCATACTTCGAAAGAGATTGTCCATTTTGTAGACGAAGTGCATCCAGTTTTAGCCATAACCCTCTCAACTTTTTAGCACATGCTATGTGGGTGAAATGATGATACCATGCCAAGTTTCAATCATTTCAGAGTTCATTTGTGATGCTTTAAAATTTTAGGGTCATTTAGCTCAAAACAATTCATTAAATGCATGAAAAATAGCAAATGAAGTTAGATAGGGTTGAAATTTTAGGATGTGGCTTATAATGGTTCATATTGAATGCACAAAAAGTCTGGAGTTGAAATAAGTTAAAAAAAATTGAAATCCTTTTGTAACAGACGAGTTTTCGTCCGAAACACTGACACTTCGAAAGAGATTGTCCATTTTGTACACGAAGTGCATCCAGTTTTTGCCGTAACCCTCTCAACTTTTTAGAACATGCTATGTGGCTGAAATGATGATACCATGCCAAGTTTCAACCATTTCAGAGTTCATTTGTGGTGCTTTTTAATTTCAGGGTCATTTAGCTCAAATTAATTCACTAAATGCATGAAAAATAGCAAATGAAGTTAGATAGGGTTGAAATTTTAGGATGTGGCTTCTAATGGTTCATATTGAATGCACAAAATGTCTGGAGTTGAAATAAGTTAAAAAAATTGAAATCCTTTTGTAACAGACGAGTTTTTGGCCGAAACCCTGATACTTCGAAAGAGATTGTCCATTTTGTACACGAAGTGCATCCAGTTTTTCCCATAACCCTCTCAACTTTTTAGCACATGCTATGTGGGTGAAATGATGATACCATGCCAAGTTTCAACCATTGCAGGGTTCATTTGTGGTGCTTTTTAATTTCAGGGTCATTTAGCTCAAAACAATTCATTAAATGCATGAAAAATAGCAAATGAAGTTAGATAGGGTTGAAATTTTAGCATGTAGCTTCTAATGGATCATATTGAATGCACAAAAAGTCTGGAGTTGAAATAAGTTAAAAAAAATTAAAATCCTTTTGTAACAGACGAGTTTTCCTCCGAAACCCTGATACTTCGAAAGAGATTGCCCATTTTGTACACGAAGTGCATCCAGTTTTTGCCGTAACCCTCTCAACTTTTTAGCACATGCTATGTGGGTGAAATGATGATACCAAGCCAAGTTTCAACCATTTTAGAGTTCATTTGTGGTGCTTTTTAATTTCAGGGTCATTTAGCTCAAAACAATTCATTAAATGCATGAAAAATAGCAAATGAAGCTAGATAGGGTTGAAATTTTAGGATGTGGCTTCTAATGGTTCATATTGAATGCACAAAATGTCTGGAGTTGAAATAAGTTCAAAAAATTGAAATCCTTTTGTAACAGACGAGTTTTCGTCCGAAACCCTGATACTTCGAAAGAGATTGTCCATTTTGTACACGAAGTGCATCCAGTTTTTGCCGTAACCCTCTCAACTTTTTAGCGCATGCTATGTGGGTGAAATGATGATACCATGCCAAGTTTCAACCTTTTCAGAGTTCATTTGTGGTGCTTTTTTATTTCAGGGTCATTTAGCTCAAAACAATTCATTAAATGCATGAAAAATAGCAAATGAAGTTAGATAGGGTTGAAATTTTAGGATGTGGCTTCTAATGGTTCATAGTGAATGCACAAAATGTCTGGAGTTGAAATAAGTTAAAAAAAATTGAAATCCTTTTGTAACAGACGAGTTTTCGTCCGAAACACTGACACTTCGAAAGAGATTGTCCATTTTGTACACGAAGTGCATCCAGTTTTTGCCGTAACCCTCTCAACTTTTTAGAACATGCTATGTGGCTGAAATGATGATACCATGCCAAGTTTCAACCATTTCAGAGTTCATTTGTGGTGCTTTTTAATTTCAGGGTCATTTAGCTCAAATTAATTCACTAAATGCATGAAAAATAGCAAATGAAGTTAGATAGGGTTGAAATTTTAGGATGTGGCTTCTAATGGTTCATATTGAATGCACAAAATGTCTGGAGTTGAAATAAGTTAAAAAAATTGAAATCCTTTTGTAACAGACGAGTTTTTGGCCGAAACCCTGATACTTCGAAAGAGATTGTCCATTTTGTACACGAAGTGCATCCAGTTTTTCCCATAACCCTCTCAACTTTTTAGCACATGCTATGTGGGTGAAATGATGATACCATGCCAAGTTTCAACCATTTCAGAGTTCATTTGTGGTGCTTTTTAATTTCAGGGTCATTTAGCTCAAAACAATTCATTAAATGCATGAAAAATAGCAAATGAAGCTAGATAGGGTTGAAATTTTAGGATGTGGCTTCTAATGGTTCCTAGTGAATGCACAAAATGTCTGGAGTTGAAATAAGTTTAAAAAATTGAAATCCTTTTGTAACAAACGAGTTTTCGTCCGAAACCCTGATACTTCGAAAGAGATTGTCCATTTTGTACACGAAGTGCATCCAGTTTTTGCCGTAACCCTCTCAACTTTTTAGCGCATGCTATGTGGGTGAAATGATGATACCATGCCAAGTTTCAACCATTGCAGGGTTCATTTGTGGTGCTTTTTAATTTCAGGGTCATTTAGCTCAAAACAATTCATTAAATGCATGAAAAATAGCAAATGAAGTTAGATAGGGTTGAAATTTTAGGATGTGGCTTCTAATGGATCATATTGAATGCACAAAAAGTCTGGAGTTGATATAAGTTAAAAAAATTGAAATCCTTTTGTAATAGACGAGTTTTCGGCCGAAACCCTGATACTTCGAAAGAGATTGTCCATTTTGTACACGAAGTGCATCCAGTTTTTCCCGTATCCCTCTCACCTTTTTACCACATGCTATGTGGCTGAAATGATGATACCATGCCAAGTTTCAACCATTTCAGAGTTCATTTGTGGTGCTTTTTAATTTCAGGGTCATTTAGCTCAAAACAATTCACTAAATGCATGAAAAATAGCAAATGAAGTTAGATAGGGTTGAAATTTTAGGATGTGGCTTCTAATGGTTCATAGTGAATGCACAAAATGTCTGGAGTTGAAATAAGTTAAAAAAATTGAAATCCTTTTGTAACAGACGAGTTTTCGTCCGAAACCCTGATACTTCGAAAGAGATTGTCCATTCTGTACACGAAGTGCATCCAGTTTTTGCCGTAACCCTCTCAACTTTTTAGCGCATGCTATGTGGGTGAAATGATGATACCATGCCAAGTTTCAACCATTTCAGAGTTCATTTGTGGTGCTTTTTAATTTCAGGGTCATTTAGCTCAAAACAATTCATTAAATGCATGAAAAATAGCTAATGAAGTTAGATAGGGTTGAAATTTTAGGATGTGGCTTCTAATGGTTCATATTGAATGCACAGGAAGTCTGGAGTTGAAATAAGTTAAAAAAAATTGAAATCCTTTTGTAATAGACGAGTTTTCGTCCGAAACCCTGATACTTCGAAAGAGATTGTCCATTTTGTACACGAAGTGCATCCAGTTTTTGCCGTAACCCTCTCAACTTTTTAGCACATGCTATGTGGGTGAAATGATGATACCATGCCAAGTTTCAACCATTGCAGGGTTCATTTGTGGTGCTTTTTAATTTCAGGGTCATTTAGCTCAAAACAATTCATTAAATGCATGAAAAATAGCAAATGAAGTTAGATAGGGTTGAAATTTTAGCATGTGGCTTCTAATGGATCATATTGAATGCACAAAAAGTCTGGAGTTGAAATAAGTTAAAAAAAATTAAAATCCTTTTGTAACAGACGAGTTTTCGTCCGAAACCCTGATACTTCGAAAGAGATTGCCCATTTTGTACACGAAGTGCATCCAGTTTTTGCCGTAACCCTCTCAACTTTTTAGCACATGCTATGTGGGTGAAATGATGATACCAAGCCAAGTTTCAACCATTTTAGAGTTCATTTGTGGTGCTTTTTAATTTTAGGGTCATTTAGCTCAAAACAATTCATTAAATGCATGAAAAATAGCAAATGAAGCTAGATAGGGTTGAAATTTTAGGATGTGGCTTCTAATGGTTCATATTGAATGCACAAAGTGTCTGGAGTTGAAATAAGTTCAAAAAATTGAAATCCTTTTGTAACAGACGAGTTTTCGTCCGAAACCCTGATACTTCGAAAGAGATTGTCCATTTTGTACACGAAGTGCATCCAGTTTTTTCCGTAACCCTCTCAACTTTTTAGCGCATGCTATGTGGGTGAAATGATGATACCATGCCAAGTTTCAACCATTTCAGAGTTCATTTGTGGTGCTTTTTTATTTCAGGGTCATTTAGCTCAAAACAATTCATTAAATGCATGAAAAATAGCAAATGAAGTTAGATAGGGTTGAAATTTTAGGATGTGGCTTCTAATGGTTCATATTGAATGCACAGGAAGTCTGGAGTTGAAATAAGTTAAAAAAATTGAAATCCTTTTGTAACAGACGAGTTTTCGTCCGAAACCCTGCTACTTCGAAAGAGATTGTCCATTTTGTACACGAAGTGCATCCAGTTTTTCCCGTAACCCTCTCAACTTTTTAGCACATGCTATGTGGCTGAAATGATGATACCATGCAAAGTTTCAACCATTTCAGAGTTCATTTGTGGTGCTTTTTAATTTCAGGGTCATTTAGCTCAAAACAATTCACTAAATGCATGAAAAATAGCAAATGAAGTTAGATAGGGTTGAAATTTTAGGATGTGGCTTCTAATGGTTCATATTGAATGCGCAAAATGTCTGGAGTTGAAATAAGTTAAAAAATTTGAAATCCTTTTGTAACAGACGAGTTTTCGGCCGAAACCCTCATACTTCGAAAGAGATTGTCCATTTTGTAGACGAAGTGCATCCAATTTTAGCCATAACCCTCTCAACTTTTTAGCACATGCTATGTGGGTGAAATGATGATACCATGCCAAGTTTCAATCATTTCAGAGTTCATTTGTGATGCTTTAAAATTTTAGGGTCATTTAGCTCAAAACAATTCATTAAATGCATGAAAAATAGCAAATGAAGTTAGATAGGGTTGAAATTTTAGGATGTGGCTTATAATGGTTCATATTGAATGCACAAAAAGTCTGGAGTTGAAATAAGTTAAAAAAAATTGAAATCCTTTTGTAACAGACGAGTTTTCGTCCGAAACACTGACACTTCGAAAGAGATTGTCCATTTTGTACACGAAGTGCATCCAGTTTTTGCCGTAACCCTCTCAACTTTTTAGAACATGCTATGTGGCTGAAATGATGATACCATGCCAAGTTTCAACCATTTCAGAGTTCATTTGTGGTGCTTTTTAATTTCTGGGTCATTTAGCTCAAAACAATTCACTAAATGCATGAAAAATAGCAAATGAAGTTAGATAGGGTTGAAATTTTAGGATGTGGCTTCTAATGGTTCATATTGAATGCACAAAATGTCTGGAGTTGAAATAAGTTAAAAAAATTGAAATCCTTTTGTAACAGACGAGTTTTTGGCCGAAACCCTGATACTTCGAAAGAGATTGTCCATTTTGTACACGAAGTGCATCCAGTTTTTCCCGTAACCCTCTCAACTTTTTAGCACATGCTATGTGGGTGAAATGATGATACCATGCCAAGTTTCAACCATTTCAGAGTTCATTTGTGGTGCTTTTTAATTTCAGGGTCATTTAGTTCAAAACAATTCATTAAATGCATGAAAAATAGCAAATGAAGCTAGATAGGGTTGAAATTTTAGGATGTGGCTTCTAATGGTTCCTAGTGAATGCACAAAATGTCTGGAGTTGAAATAAGTTTAAAAAATTGAAATCCTTTTGTAACAAACGAGTTTTCGTCCGAAACCCTGATACTTCGAAAGAGATTGTCCATTTTGTACACGAAGTGCATCCAGTTTTTGCCGTAACCCTCTCAACTTTTTAGCGCATGCTATGTGGGTGAAATGATGATACCATGCCAAGTTTCAACCATTGCAGGGTTCATTTGTGGTGCTTTTTAATTTCAGGGTCATTTAGCTCAAAACAATTCATTAAATGCATGAAAAATAGCAAATGAAGTTAGATAGGGTTGAAATTTTAGGATGTGGCTTCTAATGGATCATATTGAATGCACAAAAAGTCTGGAGTTGATATAAGTTAAAAAAAATTGAAATCCTTTTGTAATAGACGAGTTTTCGGCCGAAACCCTGATACTTCGAAAGAGATTGTCCATTTTGTACACGAAGTGCATCCAGTTTTTCCCGTATCCCTCTCACCTTTTTACCACATGCTATGTGGCTGAAATGATGATACCATGCCAAGTTTCAACCATTTCAGAGTTCATTTGTGGTGCTTTTTAATTTCAGGGTCATTTAGCTCAAAACAATTCACTAAATGCATGAAAAATAGCAAATGAAGTTAGATAGGGTTGAAATTTTAGGATGTGGCTTCTAATGGTTCATAGTGAATGCACAAAATGTCTGGAGTTGAAATAAGTTAAAAAAATTGAAATCCTTTTGTAACAGACGAGTTTTCGTCCGAAACCCTCATACTTCGAAAGAGATTGTCCATTCTGTACACGAAGTGCATCCAGTTTTTGCCGTAACCCTCTCAACTTTTTAGCGCATGCTATGTGGGTGAAATGATGATACCATGCCAAGTTTCAACCATTTCAGAGTTCATTTGTGGTGCTTTTTAATTTCAGGGTCATTTAGCTCAAAACAATTCATTAAATGCATGAAAAATAGCTAATGAAGTTAGATAGGGTTGAAATTTTAGGATGTGGCTTCTAAAGGTTCATATTGAATGCACAGGAAGTCTGGAGTTGAAATAAGTTAAAAAAAATTGAAATCCTTTTGTAATAGACGAGTTTTCGTCCGAAACCCTGATACTTCGAAAGAGATTGTCCATTTTGTACACGAAGTGCATCCAGTTTTTGCCGTAACCCTCTCAACTTTTTAGCACATGCTATGTGGGTGAAATGATGATACCATGCCAAGTTTCAACCATTGCAGGGTTCATTTGTGGTGCTTTTTAATTTCAGGGTCATTTAGCTCAAAACAATTCATTAAATGCATGAAAAATAGCAAATGAAGTTAGATAGGGTTGAAATTTTAGCATGTGGCTTCTAATGGATCATATTGAATGCACAAAAAGTCTGGAGTTGAAATAAGTTAAAAAAAATTAAAATCCTTTTGTAACAGACGAGTTTTCGTCCGAAACCCTGATACTTCGAAAGAGATTGCCCATTTTGTACACGAAGTGCATCCAGTTTTTGCCGTAACCCTCTCAACTTTTTAGCACATGCTATGTGGGTGAAATGATGATACCAAGCCAAGTTTCAACCATTTTAGAGTTCATTTGTGGTGCTTTTTAATTTCAGGGTCACTTAGCTCAAAACAATTCATTAAATGGATGAAAAATAGCAAATGAAGCTAGATAGGGTTGAAATTTTAGGATGTGGCTTCTAATGGTTCATATTGAATGCACAAAATGTCTGGAGTTGAAATAAGTTCAAAAAATTGAAATCCTTTTGTAACAGACGAGTTTTCGTCCGAAACCCTGATACTTCGAAAGAGATTGTCCATTTTGGACACGAAGTGCATCCAGTTTTTTCCGTAACCCTCTCAACTTTTTAGCGCATGCTATGTGGGTGAAATGATGATACCATGCCAAGTTTCAACCATTTCAGAGTTCATTTGTGGTGCTTTTTTATTTCAGGGTCATTTAGCTCAAAACAATTCATTAAATGCATGAAAAATAGCAAATGAAGTTAGATAGGGTTGAAATTTTAGGATGTGGCTTCTAATGGTTCATAGTGAATGCACAAAATGTCTGGAGTTGAAATAAGTTAAAAAATTTGAAATCCTTTTGTAACAGACGAGTTTTCGGCCGAAACCCTCATACTTCGAAAGAGATTGTCCATTTTGTAGACGAAGTGCATCCAGTTTTAGCCATAACCCTCTCAACTTTTTTGCACATGCTATGTGGGTGAAATGATGATACCATGCCAAGTTTCAATCATTTCAGAGTTCATTTGTGATGCTTTAAAATTTTAGGGTCATTTAGCTCAAAACAATTCATTAAATGCATGAAAAATAGCAAATGAAGTTAGATAGGGTTGAAATTTTAGGATGTGGCTTATAATGGTTCATATTGAATGCACAAAAACTCTGGAGTTGAAATAAGTTAAAAAAAATTGAAATCCTTTTGTAACAGACGAGTTTTCGTCCGAAACAATGACACTTCGAAAGAGATTGTCCATTTTGTACACGAAGTGCATCCAGTTTTTGCCGTAACCCTCTCAACTTTTTAGAACATGCTATGTGGCTGAAATGATGATACCATGCCAAGTTTCAACCATTTCAGAGTTCATTTGTGGTGCTTTTTAATTTCAGGGTCATTTAGCTCAAAACAATTCACTAAATGCATGAAAAATAGCAAATGAAGTTAGATAGGGTTGAAATTTTAGGATGTGGCTTCTAATGGTTCATATTGAATGCACAAAATGTCTGGAGTTGAAATAAGTTAAAAAAATTGAAATCCTTTTGTAACAGACGAGTTTTTGGCCGAAACCCTGATACTTCGAAAGAGATTGTCCATTTTGTACACGAAGTGCATCCAGTTTTTCCCGTAACCCTCTCAACTTTTTAGCACATGCTATGTGGGTGAAATGATGATACCATGCCAAGTTTCAACCATTTCAGAGTTCATTTGTGGTGCTTTTTAATTTCAGGGTCATTTAGCTCAAAACAATTCATTAAATGCATGAAAAATAGCAAATGAAGCTAGATAGGGTTGAAATTTTGGGATGTGGCTTCTAATGGTTCCTAGTGAATGCACAAAATGTCTGGAGTTGAAATAAGTTTAAAAAATTGAAATCCTTTTGTAACAAACGAGTTTTCGTCCGAAACCCTGATACTTCGAAAGAGATTGTCCATTTTGTACACGAAGTGCATCCAGTTTTTGCCGTAACCCTCTCAACTTTTTAGCGCATGCTATGTTGGTGAAATGATGATACCATGCCAAGTTTCAACCATTGCAGGGTTCATTTGTGGTGCTTTTTAATTTCAGGGTCATTTAGCTCAAAACAATTCATTAAATGCATGAAAAATAGCAAATGAAGTTAGATAGGGTTGAAATTTTAGGATGTGGCTTCTAATGGATCATATTGAATGCACAAAAAGTCTGGAGTTGATATAAGTTAAAAAAATTGAAATCCTTTTGTAATAGACGAGTTTTCGGCCGAAACCCTGATACTTCGAAAGAGATTGTCCATTTTGTACACGAAGTGCATCCAGTTTTTCCCGTATCCCTCTCACCTTTTTACCACATGCTATGTGGCTGAAATGATGATACCATGCCAAGTTTCAACCATTTCAGAGTTCATTTGTGGTGCTTTTTAATTTCAGGGTCATTTAGCTCAAAACAATTCACTAAATGCATGAAAAATAGCAAATGAAGTTAGATAGGGTTGAAATTTTAGGATGTGGCTTCTAATGGTTCATAGTGAATGCACAAAATGTCTGGAGTTGAAATAAGTTAAAAAAATTGAAATCCTTTTGTAACAGACGAGTTTTCGTCCGAAACCCTGATACTTCGAAAGAGATTGTCCATTCTGTACACGAAGTGCATCTAGTTTTTGCCGTAACCCTCTCAACTTTTTAGCGCATGCTATGTGGGTGAAATGATGATACCATGCCAAGTTTCAACCATTTCAGAGTTCATTTGTGGTGCTTTTTAATTTCAGGGTCATTTAGCTCAAAACAATTCATTAAATGGATGAAAAATAGCTAATGAAGTTAGATAGGGTTGAAATTTTAGGATGTGGCTTCTAATGGTTCATATTGAATGCACAGGAAGTCTGGAGTTGAAATAAGTTAAAAAAAATTGAAATCCTTTTGTAATAGACGAGTTTTCGTCCGAAACCCTGATACTTCGAAAGAGATTGTCCATTTTGTACACGAAGTGCATCCAGTTTTTGTCGTAACCCTCTCAACTTTTTAGCACATGCTATGTGGGTGAAATGATGATACCATGCCAAGTTTCAACCATTGCAGGGTTCATTTGTGGTGCTTTTTAATTTCAGGGTCATTTAGCTCAAAACAATTCATTAAATGCATGAAAAATAGCAAATGAAGTTAGATAGGGTTGAAATTTTAGCATGTGGCTTCTAATGGATCATATTGAATGCACAAAAAGTCTGGAGTTGAAATAAGTTAAAAAAAATTAAAATCCTTTTGTAACAGACGAGTTTTCGTCCGAAACCCTGATACTTCGAAAGAGATTGCCCATTTTGTACACGAAGTGCATCCAGTTTTTGCCGTAACCCTCTCAACTTTTTAGCACATGCTATGTGGGTGAAATGATGATACCAAGCCAAGTTTCAACCATTTTAGAGTTCATTTGTGGTGCTTTTTAATTTCAGGGTCATTTAGCTCAAAACAATTCATTAAATGCATGAAAAATAGCAAATGAAGCTAGATAGGGTTGAAATTTTAGGATGTGGCTTCTAATGGTTCATATTGAATGCACAAAATGTCTGGAGTTGAAATAAGTTCAAAAAATTGAAATCCTTTTGTAACAGACGAGTTTTCGTCCGAAACCCTGATACTTCGAAAGAGATTGTCCATTTTGTACACGAAGTGCATCCAGTTTTTTCCGTAACCCTCTCAACTTTTTAGCGCATGCTATGTGGGTGAAATGATGATACCATGCCAAGTTTCAACCATTTCAGAGTTCATTTGTGGTGCTTTTTAATTTCAGGGTCATTTAGCTCAAAACAATTCATTAAATGCATGAAAAATAGCAAATGAAGTTAGATAGGGTTGAAATTTTAGGATGTGGCTTCTAATGGTTCATATTGAATGCACAAAATTTCTGGAGTTGAAATAAGTTAAAATTTTTGAAATCCTTTTGTAACAGACGAGTTTTCGGCCGAAACCCTCATACTTCGAAAGAGATTGTCCATTTTGTACACGAAGTGCATCCAGTTTTTGCCATAACCCTCTCAACTTTTTAGCACATGCTATGTGGGTGAAATGATGATACCATGCCAAGTTTCAATCATTTCAGAGTTCATTTGTGGTGCTTTTTAATTTCAGGGTCATTTAGCTCAAAACAATTCATTAAATGCATGAAAAATAGCAAATGAAGTTAGATCGGGTTGAAATTTTAGGATGTGGCTTCTAATGGTTCATATTGAATGCACAGGAAGTCTGGAGTTGAAATAAGTTAAAAAAATTGAAATCCTTTTGTAACAGACGAGTTTTCGTCCGAAACCCTGATACTTCGAAAGAGATTGCCCATTTTGTACACGAAGTGCATCCAGTTTTTGCCGTAACCCTCTCAACTTTTTAGCACATGCTATGTGGGTGAAATGATGATACCAAGCCAAGTTTCAACCATTTTAGAGTTCATTTGTGGTGCTTTTTAATTTCAGGGTCATTTAGCTCAAAACAATTCATTAAATGCATGAAAAATAGCAAATGAAGTTAGATAGGGTTGAAATTTTAGGATGTGGCTTCTAATGGTTCATATTGAATGCACAGGAAGTCTGGAGTTGAAATAAGTTAAAAAAATTGAAATCCTTTTGTAACAGACGAGTTTTCGTCCGAAACCCTGCTACTTCGAAAGAGATTGTCCATTTTGTACACGAAGTGCATCCAGTTTTTCCCGTAACCCTCTCAACTTTTTAGCACATGCTATGTGGCTGAAATGATGATACCATGCAAAGTTTCAACCATTTCAGAGTTCATTTGTGGTGCTTTTTAATTTCAGGGTCATTTAGCTCAAAACAATTCACTAAATGCATGAAAAATAGCAAATGAAGTTAGATAGGGTTGAAATTTTAGGATGTGGCTTCTAATGGTTCATATTGAATGCGCAAAATGTCTGGAGTTGAAATAAGTTAAAAAATTTGAAATCCTTTTGTAACAGACGAGTTTTCGGCCGAAACCCTCATACTTCGAAAGAGATTGTCCATTTTGTAGACGAAGTGCATCCAGTTTTAGCCATAACCCTCTCAACTTTTTAGCACATGCTATGTGGGTGAAATGATGATACCATGCCAAGTTTCAATCATTTCAGAGTTCATTTGTGATGCTTTAAAATTTTAGGGTCATTTAGCTCAAAACAATTCATTAAATGCATGAAAAATAGCAAATGAAGTTAGATAGGGTTGAAATTTTAGGATGTGGCTTATAATGGTTCATATTGAATGCACAAAAAGTCTGGAGTTGAAATAAGTTAAAAAAAATTGAAATCCTTTTGTAACAGACGAGTTTTCGTCCGAAACACTGACACTTCGAAAGAGATTGTCCATTTTGTACACGAAGTGCATCCAGTTTTTGCCGTAACCCTCTCAACTTTTTAGAACATGCTATGTGGATGAAATGATGATACCATGCCAAGTTTCAACCATTTCAGAGTTCATTTGTGGTGCTTTTTAATTTCAGGGTCATTTAGCTCAAAACAATTCACTAAATGCATGAAAAATAGCAAATGAAGTTAGATAGGGTTGAAATTTTAGGATGTGGCTTCTAATGGTTCATATTGAATGCACAAAATGTCTGGAGTTGAAATAAGTTAAAAAAATTGAAATCCTTTTGTAACAGACGAGTTTTTGGCCGAAACCCTGATACTTCGAAAGAGATTGTCCATTTTGTACACGAAGTGCATCCAGTTTTTCCCGTAACCCTCTCAACTTTTTAGCACATGCTATGTGGGTGAAATGATGATACCATGCCAAGTTTCAACCATTTCAGAGTTCATTTGTGGTGCTTTTTAATTTCAGGGTCATTTAGCTCAAAACAATTCATTAAATGCATGAAAAATAGCAAATGAAGCTAGATAGGGTTGAAATTTTAGGATGTGGCTTCTAATGGTTCCTAGTGAATGCACAAAATGTCCGGAGTTGAAATAAGTTTAAAAAATTGAAATCCTTTTGTAACAAACGAGTTTTTGTCCGAAACCCTGATACTTCGAAAGAGATTGTCCATTTTGTACACGAAGTGCATCCAGTTTTTGCCGTAACCCTCTCAACTTTTTAGCGCATGCTATGTGGGTGAAATGATGATACCATGCCAAGTTTCAACCATTGCAGGGTTCATTTGTGGTGCTTTTTAATTTCAGGGTCATTTAGCTCAAAATAATTCATTAAATGCATGAAAAATAGCAAATGAAGTTAGATAGGGTTGAAATTTTAGGATCTGGCTTCTAATGGATCATATTGAATGCACAAAAAGTCTGGAGTTGATATAAGTTAAAAAAATTGAAATCCTTTTGTAATAGACGAGTTTTCGGCCGAAACCCTGATACTTCGAAAGAGATTGTCCATTTTGTACACGAAGTGCATCCAGTTTTTCCCGTATCCCTCTCACCTTTTTACCACATGCTATGTGGCTGAAATGATGATACCATGCCAAGTTTCAACCATTTCAGAGTTCATTTGTGGTGCTTTTTAATTTCAGGGTCATTTAGCTCAAAACAATTCACTAAATGCATGAAAAATAGCAAATGAAGTTAGATAGGGTTGAAATTTTAGGATGTGGCTTCTAATGGTTCATAGTGAATGCACAAAATGTCTGGAGTTGAAATAAGTTAAAAAAATTGAAATCCTTTTGTAACAGACGAGTTTTCGTCCGAAACCCTGATACTTCGAATGAGATTGTCCATTCTGTACACGAAGTGCATCCAGTTTTTGCCGTAACCCTCTCAACTTTTTAGCGCATGCTATGTGGGTGAAATGATGATACCATGCCAAGTTTCAACCATTTCAGAGTTCATTTGTGGTGCTTTTTAATTTCAGGGTCATTTAGCTCAAAACAATTCATTAAATGCATGAAAAATAGCTAATGAAGTTAGATAGGGTTGAAATTTTAGGATGTGGCTTCTAAAGGTTCATATTGAATGCACAGGAAGTCTGGAGTTGAAATAAGTTAAAAAAATTGAAATCCTTTTGTAACAGACGAGTTTTCGTCCGAAACCCTGATACTTCGAAAGAGATTGCCCATTTTGTACACGAAGTGCATCCAGTTTTTGCCGTAACCCTCTCAACTTTTTAGCACATGCTATGTGGGTGAAATGATGATACCAAGCCAAGTTTCAACCATTTTAGAGTTCATTTGTGGTGCTTTTTAATTTCAGGGTCATTTAGCTCAAAACAATTCATTAAATGCATGAAAAATAGCAAATGAAGTTAGATAGGGTTGAAATTTTAGGATGTGGCTTCTAATGGTTCATATTGAATGCACAGGAAGTCTGGAGTTGAAATAAGTTAAAAAAATTGAAATCCTTTTGTAACAGACGAGTTTTCGTCCGAAACCCTGCTACTTCGAAAGAGATTGTCCATTTTGTACACGAAGTGCATCCAGTTTTTCCCGTAACCCTCTCAACTTTTTAGCACATGCTATGTGGCTGAAATGATGATACCATGCAAAGTTTCAACCATTTCAGAGTTCATTTGTGGTGCTTTTTAATTTCAGGGTCATTTAGCTCAAAACAATTCACTAAATGCATGAAAAATAGCAAATGAAGTTAGATAGGGTTGAAATTTTAGGATGTGGCTTCTAATGGTTCATATTGAATGCGCAAAATGTCTGGAGTTGAAATAAGTTAAAAAATTTGAAATCCTTTTGTAACAGACGAGTTTTCGGCCGAAACCCTCATACTTCGAAAGAGATTGTCCATTTTGTAGACGAAGTGCATCCAGTTTTAGCCATAACCCTCTCAACTTTTTAGCACATGCTATGTGGGTGAAATGATGATACCATGCCAAGTTTCAATCATTTCAGAGTTCATTTGTGATGCTTTAAAATTTTAGGGTCATTTAGCTCAAAACAATTCATTAAATGCATGAAAAATAGCAAATGAAGTTAGATAGGGTTGAAATTTTAGGATGTGGCTTATAATGGTTCATATTGAATGCACAAAAAGTCTGGAGTTGAAATAAGTTAAAAAAAATTGAAATCCTTTTGTGACAGACGAGTTTTCGTCCGAAACACTGACACTTCGAAAGAGATTGTCCATTTTGTACACGAAGTGCATCCAGTTTTTGCCGTAACCCTCTCAACTTTTTAGAACATGCTATGTGGATGAAATGATGATACCATGCCAAGTTTCAACCATTTCAGAGTTCATTTGTGGTGCTTTTTAATTTCAGGGTCATTTAGCTCAAAACAATTCACTAAATGCATGAAAAATAGCAAATGAAGTTAGATAGGGTTGAAATTTTAGGATGTGGCTTCTAATGGTTCATATTGAATGCACAAAATGTCTGGAGTTGAAATAAGTTAAAAAAATTGAAATCCTTTTGTAACAGACGAGTTTTTGGCCGAAACCCTGATACTTCGAAAGAGATTGTCCATTTTGTACACGAAGTGCATCCAGTTTTTCCCGTAACCCTCTCAACTTTTTAGCACATGCTATGTGGGTGAAATGATGATACCATGCCAAGTTTCAACCATTTCAGAGTTCATTTGTGGTGCTTTTTAATTTCAGGGTCATTTAGCTCAAAACAATTCATTAAATGCATGAAAAATAGCAAATGAAGCTAGATAGGGTTGAAATTTTAGGATGTGGCTTCTAATGGTTCCTAGTGAATGCACAAAATGTCCGGAGTTGAAATAAGTTTAAAAAATTGAAATCCTTTTGTAACAAACGAGTTTTTGTCCGAAACCCTGATACTTCGAAAGAGATTGTCCATTTTGTACACGAAGTGCATCCAGTTTTTGCCGTAACCCTCTCAACTTTTTAGCGCATGCTATGTGGGTGAAATGATGATACCATGCCAAGTTTCAACCATTGCAGGGT
This sequence comes from Elymus sibiricus, assembly GCA_039707655.1. Taxonomy (NCBI): domain Eukaryota; kingdom Viridiplantae; phylum Streptophyta; class Magnoliopsida; order Poales; family Poaceae; genus Elymus; species Elymus sibiricus. The sequence continues at coordinate 376,976,292 of CM077663.1, read as the reverse complement.
TCATTTGTGGTGCTTTTTAATTTCAGGGTCATTTAGCTCAAAATAATTCATTAAATGCATGAAAAATAGCAAATGAAGTTAGATAGGGTTGAAATTTTAGGATCTGGCTTCTAATGGATCATATTGAATGCACAAAAAGTCTGGAGTTGATATAAGTTAAAAAAATTGAAATCCTTTTGTAATAGACGAGTTTTCGGCCGAAACCCTGATACTTCGAAAGAGATTGTCCATTTTGTACACGAAGTGCATCCAGTTTTTCCCGTATCCCTCTCACCTTTTTACCACATGCTATGTGGCTGAAATGATGATACCATGCCAAGTTTCAACCATTTCAGAGTTCATTTGTGGTGCTTTTTAATTTCAGGGTCATTTAGCTCAAAACAATTCACTAAATGCATGAAAAATAGCAAATGAAGTTAGATAGGGTTGAAATTTTAGGATGTGGCTTCTAATGGTTCATAGTGAATGCACAAAATGTCTGGAGTTGAAATAAGTTAAAAAAATTGAAATCCTTTTGTAACAGACGAGTTTTCGTCCGAAACCCTGATACTTCGAATGAGATTGTCCATTCTGTACACGAAGTGCATCCAGTTTTTGCCGTAACCCTCTCAACTTTTTAGCGCATGCTATGTGGGTGAAATGATGATACCATGCCAAGTTTCAACCATTTCAGAGTTCATTTGTGGTGCTTTTTAATTTCAGGGTCATTTAGCTCAAAACAATTCATTAAATGCATGAAAAATAGCTAATGAAGTTAGATAGGGTTGAAATTTTAGGATGTGGCTTCTAAAGGTTCATATTGAATGCACAGGAAGTCTGGAGTTGAAATAAGTTAAAAAAAATTGAAATCCTTTTGTAATAGACGAGTTTTCGTCCGAAACCCTGATACTTCGAAAGAGATTGTCCATTTTGTACACGAAGTGCATCCAGTTTTTGCCGTAACCCTCTCAACTTTTTAGCACATGCTATGTGGGTGAAATGATGATACCATGCCAAGTTTCAACCATTGCAGGGTTCATTTGTGGTGCTTTTTAATTTCAGGGTCATTTAGCTCAAAACAATTCATTAAATGCATGAAAAATAGCAAATGAAGTTAGATAGGGTTGAAATTTTAGCATGTGGCTTCTAATGGATCATATTGAATGCACAAAAAGTCTGTAGTTGAAATAAGTTAAAAAAAATTAAAATCCTTTTGTAACAGACGAGTTTTCGTCCGAAACCCTGATACTTCGAAAGAGATTGCCCATTTTGTACACGAAGTGCATCCAGTTTTTGCCGTAACCCTCTCAACTTTTTAGCACATGCTATGTGGGTGAAATGATGATACCAAGCCAAGTTTCAACCATTTTAGAGTTCATTTGTGGTGCTTTTTAATTTCAGGGTCACTTAGCTCAAAACAATTCATTAAATGCATGAAAAATAGCAAATGAAGCTAGATAGGGTTGAAATTTTAGGATGTGGCTTCTAATGGTTCATATTGAATGCACAAAATGTCTGGAGTTGAAATAAGTTCAAAAAATTGAAATCCTTTTGTAACAGACGAGTTTTCGTCCGAAACCCTGATACTTCGAAAGAGATTGTCCATTTTGGACACGAAGTGCATCCAGTTTTTTCCGTAACCCTCTCAACTTTTTAGCGCATGCTATGTGGGTGAAATGATGATACCATGCCAAGTTTCAACCATTTCAGAGTTCATTTGTGGTGCTTTTTTATTTCAGGGTCATTTAGCTCAAAACAATTCATTAAATGCATGAAAAATAGCAAATGAAGTTAGATAGGGTTGAAATTTTAGGATGTGGCTTCTAATGGTTCATAGTGAATGCACAAAATGTCTGGAGTTGAAATAAGTTAAAAAATTTGAAATCCTTTTGTAACAGACGAGTTTTCGGCCGAAACCCTCATACTTCGAAAGAGATTGTCCATTTTGTAGACGAAGTGCATCCAGTTTTAGCCATAACCCTCTCAACTTTTTAGCACATGCTATGTGGGTGAAATGATGATACCATGCCAAGTTTCAATCATTTCAGAGTTCATTTGTGATGCTTTAAAATTTTAGGGTCATTTAGCTCAAAACAATTCATTAAATGCATGAAAAATAGCAAATGAAGTTAGATAGGGTTGAAATTTTAGGATGTGGCTTATAATGGTTCATATTGAATGCACAAAAAGTCTGGAGTTGAAATAAGTTAAAAAAAATTGAAATCCTTTTGTAACAGACGAGTTTTCGTCCGAAACACTGACACTTCGAAAGAGATTGTCCATTTTGTACACGAAGTGCATCCAGTTTTTGCCGTAACCCTCTCAACTTTTTAGAACATGCTATGTGGCTGAAATGATGATACCATGCCAAGTTTCAACCATTTCAGAGTTCATTTGTGGTGCTTTTTAATTTCAGGGTCATTTAGCTCAAAACAATTCACTAAATGCATGAAAAATAGCAAATGAAGTTAGATAGGGTTGAAATTTTAGGATGTGGCTTCTAATGGTTCATATTGAATGCACAAAATGTCTGGAGTTGAAATAAGTTAAAAAAATTGAAATCCTTTTGTAACAGACGAGTTTTTGGCCGAAACCCTGATACTTCGAAAGAGATTGTCCATTTTGTACACGAAGTGCATCCAGTTTTTCCCGTAACCCTCTCAACTTTTTAGCACATGCTATGTGGGTGAAATGATGATACCATGCCAAGTTTCAACCATTTCAGAGTTCATTTGTGGTGCTTTTTAATTTCAGGGTCATTTAGCTCAAAACAATTCATTAAATGCATGAAAAATAGCAAATGAAGCTAGATAGGGTTGAAATTTTAGGATGTGGCTTCTAATGGTTCCTAGTGAATGCACAAAATGTCTGGAGTTGAAATAAGTTTAAAAAATTGAAATCCTTTTGTAACAAACGAGTTTTCGTCCGAAACCCTGATACTTCGAAAGAGATTGTCCATTTTGTACACGAAGTGCATCCAGTTTTTGCCGTAACCCTCTCAACTTTTTAGCGCATGCTATGTTGGTGAAATGATGATACCATGCCAAGTTTCAACCATTGCAGGGTTCATTTGTGGTGCTTTTTAATTTCAGGGTCATTTAGCTCAAAACAATTCATTAAATGCATGAAAAATAGCAAATGAAGTTAGATAGGGTTGAAATTTTAGGATGTGGCTTCTAATGGATCATATTGAATGCACAAAAAGTCTGGAGTTGATATAAGTTAAAAAAATTGAAATCCTTTTGTAATAGACGAGTTTTCGGCCGAAACCCTGATACTTCGAAAGAGATTGTCCATTTTGTACACGAAGTGCATCCAGTTTTTCCCGTATCCCTCTCACCTTTTTACCACATGCTATGTGGCTGAAATGATGATACCATGCCAAGTTTCAACCATTTCAGAGTTCATTTGTGGTGCTTTTTAATTTCAGGGTCATTTAGCTCAAAACAATTCACTAAATGCATGAAAAATAGCAAATGAAGTTAGATAGGGTTGAAATTTTAGGATGTGGCTTCTAATGGTTCATAGTGAATGCACAAAATGTCTGGAGTTGAAATAAGTTAAAAAAATTGAAATCCTTTTGTAACAGACGAGTTTTCGTCCGAAACCCTGATACTTCGAAAGAGATTGTCCATTCTGTACACGAAGTGCATCCAGTTTTTGCCGTAACCCTCTCAACTTTTTAGCGCATGCTATGTGGGTGAAATGATGATACCATGCCAAGTTTCAACCATTTCAGAGTTCATTTGTGGTGCTTTTTAATTTCAGGGTCATTTAGCTCAAAACAATTCATTAAATGCATGAAAAATAGCTAATGAAGTTAGATAGGGTTGAAATTTTAGGATGTGGCTTCTAATGGTTCATATTGAATGCACAGGAAGTCTGGAGTTGAAATAAGTTAAAAAAAATTGAAATCCTTTTGTAATAGACGAGTTTTCGTCCGAAACCCTGATACTTCGAAAGAGATTGTCCATTTTGTACACGAAGTGCATCCAGTTTTTGCCGTAACCCTCTCAACTTTTTAGCACATGCTATGTGGGTGAAATGATGATACCATGCCAAGTTTCAACCATTGCAGGGTTCATTTGTGGTGCTTTTTAATTTCAGGGTCATTTAGCTCAAAACAATTCATTAAATGCATGAAAAATAGCAAATGAAGTTAGATAGGGTTGAAATTTTAGCATGTGGCTTCTAATGGATCATATTGAATGCACAAAAAGTCTGGAGTTGAAATAAGTTAAAAAAATTAAAATCCTTTTGTAACAGACGAGTTTTCGTCCGAAACCCTGATACTTCGAAAGAGATTGCCCATTTTGTACACGAAGTGCATCCAGTTTTTGCCGTAACCCTCTCAACTTTTTAGCACATGCTATGTGGGTGAAATGATGATACCAAGCCAAGTTTCAACCATTTTAGAGTTCATTTGTGGTGCTTTTTAATTTCAGGGTCATTTAGCTCAAAACAATTCATTAAATGCATGAAAAATAGCAAATGAAGCTAGATAGGGTTGAAATTTTAGGATGTGGCTTCTAATGGTTCATATTGAATGCACAAAATGTCTGGAGTTGAAATAAGTTCAAAAAATTGAAATCCTTTTGTAACAGACGAGTTTTCGTCCGAAACCCTGATACTTCGAAAGAGATTGTCCATTTTGTACACGAAGTGCATCCAGTTTTTTCCGTAACCCTCTCAACTTTTTAGCGCATGCTATGTGGGTGAAATGATGATACCATGCCAAGTTTCAACCATTTCAGAGTTCATTTGTGGTGCTTTTTAATTTCAGGGTCATTTAGCTCAAAACAATTCATTAAATGCATGAAAAATAGCAAATGAAGTTAGATAGGGTTGAAATTTTAGGATGTGGCTTCTAATGGTTCATATTGAATGCACAAAATTTCTGGAGTTGAAATAAGTTAAAAATTTTGAAATCCTTTTGTAACAGACGAGTTTTCGGCCGAAACCCTCAGACTTCGAAAGAGATTGTCCATTTTGTACACGAAGTGCATCCAGTTTTTGCCATAACCCTCTCAACTTTTTAGCACATGCTATGTGGGTGAAATGATGATACCATGCCAAGTTTCAATCATTTCAGAGTTCATTTGTGGTGCTTTTTAATTTCAGGGTCATTTAGCTCAAAACAATTCATTAAATGCATGAAAAATAGCAAATGAAGTTAGATAGGGTTGAAATTTTAGGATGTGGCTTATAATGGTTCATATTGAATGCACAGGAAGTCTGGTGTTGAAATAAGTTAAAAAAATTGAAATCCTTTTGTAACAGACGAGTTTTCGTCCGAAACCCTGCTACTTCGAAAGAGATTGTCCATTTTGTACACGAAGTGCATCCAGTTTTTGCCGTAACCCTCTCAACTTTTTAGCACATCGTATGTGGGTGAAATGATGATACCATGCCAAGTTTCAACCATTTCAGGGTTCATTTGTGGTGCTTTTTAATTTCAGGGTCATTTAGCTCAAAACAATTCATTAAATGCATGAAAAATAGCAAATGAAGTTAGATAGGGTTGAAATTTTAGGATGTGGCTTCTAATGGTTCATATTGAATGCACAAAATTTCTGGAGTTGAAATAAGTTAAAATTTTTGAAATCCTTTTGTAACAGACGAGTTTTCGGCCGAAACCCTCATACTTCGAAAGAGATTGTCCATTTTGTACACGAAGTGCATCCAGTTTTTGCCATAACCCTCTCAACTTTTTAGCACATGCTATGTGGGTGAAATTATGATACCATGCCAAGTTTCAATCATTTCAGAGTTCATTTGTGGTGCTTTTTAATTTCAGGGTCATTTAGCTCAAAACAATTCATTAAATGCATGAAAAATAGCAAATGAAGTTAGATCGGGTTGAAATTTTAGGATGTGGCTTATAATGGTTCATGTTGAATGCACAGGAAGTCTGGAGTTGAAATAAGTTAAAAAAATGGAAATCCTTTTGTAACAGACGAGTTTTCGTCCGAAACCCTGATACTTCGAAAGAGATTGTCCATTTTGTACACGAAGTGCATCCAGTTTTTGCCGTAACCCTCTCAACTTTTTAGCACATGCTATGTGGGTGAAATGATGATACCATGCCAAGTTTCAACCATTTCAGAGTTCATTTGTGGTGCTTTTTAATTTCAAGGTCATTTAGCTCAAAACAATTCATTAAATGCATGAAAAATAGCTAATGAAGTTAGATAGGGTTGAAATTTTAGGATGTGGCTTCTAATGGTTCATATTGAATGCACAGGAAGTCTGGAGTTGAAATAAGTTAAAAAAAATTGAAATCCTTTTGTAATAGACGAGTTTTCGTCCAAAACCCTGATACTTCGAAAGAGATTGTCCATTTTGTACACGAAGTGCATCCAGTTTTTGCCGTAACCCTCTCGACTTTTTAGCACATGCTATGTGGGTGAAATGATGATACCATGCCAAGTTTCAACCATTTTAGGGTTCATTTGTGGTGCTTTTTAATTTCAGGGTCATTTAGCTCAAAACAATTCATTAAATGCATGAAAAATAGCAAATGAAGTTAGATAGGGTTGAAATTTTAGGATGTGGCTTCTAATGGATCATATTGAATGCACAAAAAGTCTGGAGTTGAAATAAGTTAAAAAAATTAAAATCCTTTTGTAACAGACGAGTTTTCGTCCGAAACCCTGATACTTCGAAAGAGATTGCCCATTTTGTACACGAAGTGCATCCAGTTTTTGCCGTAACCCTCTCAACTTTTTAGCACATGCTATGTGGGTGAAATGATGATACCAAGCCAAGTTTCAACCATTTCAGAGTTCATTTGTGGTGCTTTTTAATTTCAGGGTCATTTAGCTCAAAACAATTCATTAAATGCATGAAAAATAGCAAATGAAGCTAGATAGGGTTGAAATTTTAGGATGTGGCTTCTAATGGTTCATATTGAATGCACAAAATGTCTGGAGTTGAAATAAGTTCAAAAAATTGAAATCCTTTTGTAACAGACGAGTTTTCGTCCGAAACCCTGATACTTCGAAAGAGATTGTCCATTTTGTAAACGAAGTGCATCCAGTTTTTGCCGTAACCCTCTCAACTTTTTAGCGCATGCTATGTGGGTGAAATGATGATACCATGCCAAGTTTCAACCATTTCAGAGTTCATTTGTGGTGCTTTTTAATTTCAGGGTCATTTAGCTCAAAACAATTCATTAAATGCAAGAAAAATAGCAAATGAAGTTCGATAGGGTTGAAATTTTAGGATGTGGCTTCTAATGGTTCATATTGAATGCACAGGAAGTCTGGAGTTGAAATAAGTTAAAAAAATTGAAATCCTTTTGTAACAGACGAGTTTTCGTCCGAAACCCTGCTACTTCGAAAGAGATTGTCCATTTTGTACACGAAGTGCATCCATTTTTTGCCGTAACCCTCTCAACTTTTTAGCACATGCTATGTGGGTGAAATGATGATACCATGCCAAGTTTCAATCATTTCAGAGTTCATTTGTGATGCTTTTTAATTTTAGGGTCATTTAGCTCAAAACAATTCATTAAATGCATGAAAAATAGCAAATGAAGTTAGATAGGGTTGAAATTTTAGGATGTGGCTTATAATGGTTCATATTGAATGCACAAAAAGTCTGGAGTTGAAATAAGTTAAAAAAAATTGAAATCCTTTGGTAACAGACGAGTTTTCGTCCGAAACACTGACACTTCGAAAGAGATTGTCCATTTTGTACACGAAGTGCATCCAGTTTTTGCCGTAACCCTCTCAACTTTTTAGCACATTCTATGTGGCTGAAATGATGATACCATGCCAAGTTTCAACCATTTCAGAGTTCATTTGTGGTGCTTTTTAATTTCAGGGTCATTTAGCTCAAAACAATTCACTAAATGCATGAAAAATAGCAAATGAAGTTAGATAGGTTTGAAATTTTAGGATGTGGCTTATAATGGTTCATATTGAATGCACAAAAAGTCTGGAGTTGAAATAAGTGAAAAAAAATTGAAATCCTTTTGTAACAGACGAGTTTTCGTCCGAAACACTGACACTTCGAAAAAGATTGTCCATTTTGTACACGACGTGCATCCAGTTTTTGCCATAACCCTCTCAACTTTTTAGCACATGCTATGTGGCTGAAATGATGATACCATGCCAAGTTTCAACCATTTCAGAGTTCATTTGTGGTGCTTTTTAATTTCAGGGTCATTTAGCTCAAAACAATTCACTAAATGCATGAAAAATAGCAAATGAAGTTAGATAGGGTTGAAATTTTAGGATGTGGCTTCTAATGGTTCATATTGAATGCACAAAATGTCTGGAGTTGAAATAAGTTCAAAAAATTGAAATCCTTTTGTAACAGACAAGTTTTCGTCCGAAACCCTGATACTTCGAAAGAGATTGTCCATTTTGTACACGAAGTTCATCCAGTTTTTGCCGTAACCCTCTCAACTTTTTAGCACATGCTATGTGGGTGAAATGATGATACCATGCAAAGTTTCAACCATTTCAGAGATCATTTGTGGTGCTTTTTAATTTCAGGGTCATTTAGCTCAAAACAATTCATTAAATGCATGAAAAATAGCAAATGAAGTTAGATAGGGTTGAAAATTTTGGATGTGGCTTCTAATGGTTCATATTGAATGCACAAAATGTCTGGAGTTGAAATAAGTTGAAAAATTTGAAATCCTTTTGTAACAGACGAGTTTTCGGCTGAAACCCTGATACTTCGAAAGAGATTGTCCATTTTGTACACGAACTGCATCCAGTTTTTGCCGTAACCCTCTCAAATTTTTAGCATATGCTATGTGGGTGAAATGATGATACCATGCCAAGTTTCAACCATTTCAGAGTTCCTGTGTGGTGCTTTTTAATTTCAGGGTCATTTAGCTCAAAATAATTCATTAAATGCATGAAAAAAGGAAAAGAAGTTAGATAGGGTTGAAATTTTAGGATGTGGCTTCTAATGGTTCATATTGAATGCGCAAAAAATCTGGAGTTGAAATAAGTTAAAAAAAATTGAAATTCTTTTGTAACAGACGAGTTTTCGTCCGAAACCCTGATACTTCGAAAGAGATTGTCCATTTTGTACACGAAGTGCATCCAGTTTTTGCCGTAACCCTCTCAACTTTTTTGCACATTCTATGTGGCTGAAATGATGATACCATGCCAAGTTTCAACCATTTCAGAGTTCATTTGTGGTGCTTTTTAATTTCAGGGTCATTTAGCTCAAAACAATTCACTAAATGCATGAAAAATAGCAAATGAAGTTAGATAGGGTTGAAATTTTAGGATGTGGCTTATAATGGTTCATATTGAATGCACAAAAAGTCTGGAGTTGAAATAAGTTAAAAAAAATTGAAATCCTTTTGTAACAGACGAGTTTTCGTCCGAAAGACTGACACTTCGAAAGAGATTGTTCATTTTGTACACGAAGTGCATCCAGTTTTTGCCGTAACCCTCTCAACTTTTTAGCACATTCTATGTGGCTGAAATGATGATACCATGCCAAGTTTCAACCATTTCAGAGTTCATTTGTGGTGCTTTTTAATTTCAGGGTCATTTAGCTCAAAACAATTCACTAAATGCATGAAAAATAGCAAATGAAGTTAGATAGGGTTGAAATTTTAGGATGTGGCTTATAATGGTTCATATTGAATGCACAAAAAGTCTGGAGTTGAAATAAGTGAAAAAAAATTGAAATCCTTTTGTAACAGACGAGTTTTCGTCCGAAACACTGACACTTCGAAAGAGATTGTCCATTTTGTACACGAAGTGCATCCAGTTTTTGCCATAACCCTCTCAACTTTTTAGCACATGCTATGTGGCTGAAATGATGATACCATGCCAAGTTTCAACCATTTCAGAGTTCATTTGTGGTGCTTTTTAATTTCAGGGTCATTTAGCTCAAAACAATTCACTAAATGCATGAAAAATAGCAAATGAAGTTAGATAGGGTTGAAATTTTAGGATGTGGCTTCTAATGGTTCATATTGAATGGACAAAATGTCTGGAGTTGAAATAAGTTCAAAAAATTGAAATCCTTTTGTAACAGACGAGTTTTCGTCCGAAACCCTGATACTTCGAAAGAGATTGTCCATTTTGTACACGAAGTGCATCCAGTTTTTGCCGTAACCCTCTCAACTTTTTAGCACATGCTATGTGGGTGAAATGATGATACCATGCAAAGTTTCAACCATTTCAGAGATCATTTGTGGTGCTTTTTAATTTCAGGGTCATTTAGCTCAAAACAATTCATTAAATGCATGAAAAATAGCAAATGAAGTTAGATAGGGTTGAAAATTTTGGATGTGGCTTCTAATGGTTCATATTGAATGCACAAAATGTCTGGAGTTGAAATAAGTTGAAAAATTTGAAATCCTTTTGTAACAGACGAGTTTTCGGCTGAAACCCTGATACTTCGAAAGAGATTGTCCATTTTGTACACGAACTGCATCCAGTTTTTGCCGTAACCCTCTCAAATTTTTAGCATATGCTATGTGGGTGAAATGATGATACCATGCCAAGTTTCAACCATTTCAGAGTTCCTGTGTGGTGCTTTTTAATTTCAGGGTCATTTAGCTCAAAATAATTCATTAAATGCATGAAAAAAGGAAAAGAAGTTAGATAGGGTTGAAATTTTAGGATGTGGCTTCTAATGGTTCATATTGAATGCGCAAAAAATCTGGAGTTGAAATAAGTTAAAAAAAATTGAAATCCTTTTGTAACAGACGAGTTTTCGTCCGAAACCCTGCTACTTCGAAAGAGATTGTCCATTTTGTACACGAAGTGCATCCAGTTTTTGCCGTAACCCTCTCAACTTTTTAGCACATTCTATGTGGCTGAAATGATGATACCATGCCAAGTTTCAACCATTTCAGAGTTCATTTTTGGTGCTTTTTAATTTCAGGGTCATTTAGCTCAAAACAATTCACTAAATGCATGAAAAATAGCAAATGAAGTTAGATAGGGTTGAAATTTTAGGATGTGGCTTATAATGGTTCATATTGAATGCACAAAAAGTCTGGAGTTGAAATAAGTTAAAAAAAATTGAAATCCTTTTGTAACAGACGAGTTTTCGTCCGAAAGACTGACACTTCGGAAGAGATTGTCCATTTTGTACACGAAGTGCATCCAGTTTTTGCCGTAACCCTCTCAACTTTTTAGCACATTCTATGTGGCTGAAATGATGATACCATGCCAAGTTTCAACCATTTCAGAGTTCATTTGTGGTGCTTTTTAATTTCAGGGTCATTTAGCTCAAAACAATTCACTAAATGCATGAAAAATAGCAAATGAAGTTAGATAGGGTTGAAATTTTAGGATGTGGCTTATAATGGTTCATATTGAATGCACAAAAAGTCTGGAGTTGAAATAAGTGAAAAAAAATTGAAATCCTTTTGTAACAGACGAGTTTTCGTCCGAAACACTGACACTTCGAAAGAGATTGTCCATTTTGTACACGAAGTGCATCCAGTTTTTGCCATAACCCTCTCAACTTTTTAGCACATGCTATGTGGCTGAAATGATGATACCATGCCAAGTTTCAACCATTTCAGAGTTCATTTGTGGTGCTTTTTAATTTCAGGGTCATTTAGCTCAAAACAATTCACTAAATGCATGAAAAATAGCAAATGAAGTTAGATAGGGTTGAAATTTTAGGATGTGGCTTCTAATGGTTCATATTGAATGGACAAAATGTCTGGAGTTGAAATAAGTTCAAAAAATTGAAATCCTTTTGTAACAGACGAGTTTTCGTCCGAAACCCTGATACTTCGAAAGAGATTGTCCATTTTGTACACGAAGTGCATCCAGTTTTTGCCGTAACCCTCTCAACTTTTTAGCACATGCTATGTGGGTGAAATGATGATACCATGCAAAGTTTCAACCATTTCAGAGATCATTTGTGGTGCTTTTTAATTTCAGGGTCATTTAGCTCAAAACAATTCATTAAATGCATGAAAAATAGCAAATGAAGTTAGATAGGGTTGAAAATTTTGGATGTGGCTTCTAATGGTTCATATTGAATGCACAAAATGTCTGGAGTTGAAATAAGTTGAAAATTTTGAAATCCTTTTGTAACAGACGAGTTTTCGGCTGAAACCCTGATACTTCGAAAGAGATTGTCCATTTTGTACACGAACTGCATCCAGTTTTTGCCGTAAACCTCTCAAATTTTTAGCATATGCTATGTGGGTGAAATGATGATACCATGCCAAGTTTCAACCATTTCAGAGTTCCTGTGTGGTGCTTTTTAATTTCAGGGTCATTTAGCTCAAAATAATTCATTAAATGCATGACAAAAGGAAAAGAAGTTAGATAGGGTTGAAATTTTAGGATGTGGCTTCTAATGGTTCATATTGAATGCGCAAAAAATCTGGAGTTGAAATAAGTTAAAAAAAATTGAAATCCTTTTGTAACAGACGAGTTTTCGTCCGAAACCCTGCTACTTCGAAAGAGATTGTCCATTTTGTACACGAAGTGCATCCAGTTTTTGCCGTAACCCTCTCAACTTTTTAGCACATTCTATGTGGCTGAAATGATGATACCATGCCAAGTTTCAACCATTTCAGAGTTCATTTGTGGTGCTTTTTAATTTCAGGGTCATTTAGCTCAAAACAATTCACTAAATGCATGAAAAATAGCAAATGAAGTTAGATAGGGTTGAAATTTTAGGATGTGGCTTATAATGGTTCATATTGAATGCACAAAAAGTCTGGAGTTGAAATAAGTTAAAAAAAATTGAAATCCTTTTGTAACAGACGAGTTTTCGTCCGAAAGACTGACACTTCGAAAGAGATTGTCCATTTTGTACACGAAGTGCATCCAGTTTTTGCCGTAACCCTCTCAACTTTTTAGCACATTCTATGTGGCTGAAATGATGATACCATGCCAAGTTTCAACCATTTCAGAGTTCATTTGTGGTGCTTTTTAATTTCAGGGTCATTTAGCTCAAAACAATTCACTAAATGCATGAAAAATAGCAAATGAAGTTAGATAGGGTTGAAATTTTAGGATGTGGCTTATAATGGTTCATATTGAATGCACAAAAAGTCTGGAGTTGAAATAAGTGAAAAAAAATTGAAATCCTTTTGTAACAGACGAGTTTTCGTCCGAAACACTGACACTTCGAAAGAGATTGTCCATTTTGTACACGAAGTGCATCCAGTTTTTGCCATAACCCTCTCAACTTTTTAGCACATGCTATGTGGCTGAAATGATGATACCATGCCAAGTTTCAACCATTTCAGAGTTCATTTGTGGTGCTTTTTAATTTCAGGGTCATTTAGCTCAAAACAATTCATTAAATGCATGAAAAATAGCAAATGAAGTTAGATAGGGTTGAAATTTTAGGATGTGGCTTCTAATGGTTCATAGTGAATGCACAAAATGTCTGGAGTTGAAATAAGTTAAAAAAATTGAAATCCTTTTGTAACAAACGAGTTTTCGTCCGAAACCCTGATACTTCGAAAGAGAATGTCCATTTTGTACACGAAGTGCATCCAGTTTTTGCCGTAACCCTCTCAACTTTTTAGCGCATGCTATGTGGGTGAAATGATGATACCATGCCAAGTTTCAACCATTTCAGAGTTCATTTGTGGTGCTTTTTAATTTCAGGGTCATTTAGCTCAAAACAATTCATTAAATGCATGAAAAATAGCTAATGAAGTTAGATAGGGTTGAAATTTTAGGATGTGGCTTCTAATGGTTCATATTGAATGCACAGGAAGTCTGGAGTTGAAATAAGTTAAAAAAAATTGAAATCCTTTTGTAATAGACGAGTTTTCGTCCAAAACCCTGATACTTCGAAAGAGATTGTCCATTTTGTACACGAAGTGCATCCAGTTTTTGCCGTAACCCTCTCAACTTTTTAGCACATGCTATGTGGGTGAAATGATGATACCATGCCAAGTTTCAACCATTTTAGGGTTCATTTGTGGTGCTTTTTAATTTCAGGGTCATTTAGCTCAAAACAATTCATTAAATGCATGAAAAATAGCAAATGAAGTTAGATAGGGTTGAAATTTTAGGATGTGGCTTCTAATGGATCATATTGAATGCACAAAAAGTCTGGAGTTGAAATAAGTTAAAAAAATTAAAATCCTTTTGTAACAGACGAGTTTTCGTCCGAAACCCTGATACTTCGAAAGAGATTGCCCATTTTGTACACGAAGTGCATCCAGTTTTTGCCGTAACCCTCTCAACTTTTTAGCACATGCTATGTGGGTGAAATGATGATACCAAGCCAAGTTTCAACCATTTCAGAGTTCATTTGTGGTGCTTTTTAATTTCAGGGTCATTTAGCTCAAAACAATTCATTAAATGCATGAAAAATAGCAAATGAAGCTAGATAGGGTTGAAATTTTAGGATGTGGCTTCTAATTGTTCATATTGAATGCACAAAATGTCTGGAGTTGAAATAAGTTCAAAAAATTGAAATCCTTTTGTAACAGACGAGTTTTCGTCCGAAACCCTGATACTTCGAAACAGATTGTCCATTTTGTAAACGAAGTGCATCCAGTTTTTGCCGTAACCCTCTCAACTTTTTAGCGCATGCTATGTGGGTGAAATGATGATACCATGCCAAGTTTCAACCATTTCAGAGTTCATTTGTGGTGCTTTTTAATTTCAGGGTCATTTAGCTCAAAACAATTCATTAAATGCAAGAAAAATAGCAAATGAAGTTAGATAGGGTTGAAATTTTAGGATGTGGCTTCTAATGGTTCATATTGAATGCACAGGAAGTCTGGAGTTGAAATAAGTTAAAAAAATTGAAATCCTTTTGTAACAGACGAGTTTTCGTCCGAAACCCTGCTACTTCGAAAGAGATTGTCCATTTTGTACACGAAGTGCATCCATTTTTTGCCGTAACCCTCTCAACTTTTTAGCACATGCTATGTGGGTGAAATGATGATACCATGCGAAGTTTCAATCATTTCAGAGTTCATTTGTGATGCTTTTTAATTTTAGGGTCATTTAGCTCAAAACAATTCTTTAAATGCATGAAAAATAGCAAATGAAGTTAGATAGGGTTGAAATTTTAGGATGTGGCTTATAATGGTTCATATTGAATGCACAAAAAGTCTGGAGTTGAAATAAGTTAAAAAAAATTGAAATCCTTTTGTAACAGACGAGTTTTCGTCCGAAACACTGACACTTCGAAAGAGATTGTCCATTTTGTACACGAAGTGCATCCAGTTTTTGCCGTAACCCTCTCAACTTTTTAGCACATTCTATGTGGCTGAAATGATGATACCATGCCAAGTTTCAACCATTTCAGAGTTCATTTGTGGTGCTTTTTAATTTCAGGGTCATTTAGCTCAAAACAATTCACTAAATGCATGAAAAATAGCAAATGAAGTTAGATAGGGTTGAAATTTTAGGATGTGGCTTATAATGGTTCATATTGAATGCACAAAAAGTCTGGAGTTGAAATAAGTGAAAAAAATTTGAAATCCTTTTGTAACAGACGAGTTTTCGTCCGAAACACTGACACTTCGAAAGAGATTGTCCATTTTGTACACGAAGTGCATCCAGTTTTTGTCATAACCCTCTCAACTTTTTAGCACATGCTATGTGGCTGAAATGATGATACCATGCCAAGTTTCAACCATTTCAGAGTTCATTTGTGGTGCTTTTTAATTTCAGGGTCATTTAGCTCAAAACAATTCACTAAATGCATGAAAAATAGCAAATGAAGTTAGATAGGGTTGAAATTTTAGGATGTGGCTTCTAATGGTTCATATTGAATGCACAAATTGTCTGGAGTTGAAATAAGTTCAAAAAATTGAAATCCTTTTGTAACAGACGAGTTTTCGTCCGAAACCCTGATACTTCGAAAGAGATTGTCCATTTTGTACACGAAGTGCATCCAGTTTTTGCCGTAACCCTCTCAACTTTTTAGCACATGCTATGTGGGTGAAATGATGATACCATGCAAAGTTTCAACCATTTCAGAGATCATTTGTGGTGCTTTTTAATTTCAGGGTCATTTAGCTCAAAACAATTCATTAAATGCATGAAAAATAGCAAATGAAGTTAGATAGGGTTGAAAATTTTGGATGTGGCTTCTAATGGTTCATATTGAATGCACAAAATGTCTGGAGTTGAAATAAGTTGAAAAATTTGAAATCCTTTTGTAACAGACGAGTTTTCGGCTAAAACCCTGATACTTCGAAAGAGATTGTCCATTTTGTACACGAACTGCATCCAGTTTTTGCGGTAACCCTCTCAAATTTTTAGCATATGCTATGTGGGTGAAATGATGATACCATGCCAAGTTTCAACCATTTCAGAGTTCCTGTGTGGTGCTTTTTAATTTCAGGGTCATTTAGCTCAAAATAATTCATTAAATGCATGAAAAAAGGAAAAGAAGTTAGATAGGGTTGAAATTTTAGGATGTGGCTTCTAATGGTTCATATTGAATGCGCAAAAAATCTGGAGTTGAAATAAGTTAAAAAAAATTGAAATCCTTTTGTAACAGACGAGTTTTCGTCCGAAACCCTGATACTTCGAAAGAGATTGTCCATTTTGTACACGAAGTGCATCCAGTTTTTGCCGTAACCCTCTCAACTTTTTAGCACATGCTATGTGGGTGAAATGATGATACCATGCCAAGTTTCAACCATTTCAGAGTTCATTTGTGGTGCTTTTTATTATCAGGGTCATTTAGCTCAAAACAATTCATTAAATGCATGAAAAATAGCAAATGAAGTTAGATAGGGTTGAAATTTTAGGATGTGGCTTCTAATGGTTCATATTGAATGCACAAAATGTCTGGAGTTGAAATAAGTTAAAAAAATTGAAATCCTTTTGTAACAGACGAGTTTTCGGCCGAAACCCTGATACATCGAAAGAGATTGTCCATTTTGTACACGAAGTGCATCCAGTTTTTGCCATAACCCTCTCTACTTTTTAGCACATTCTATGTGGGTGAAATGATGATACCATGCCAAGTTTCAACCATTTCAGAGTTCATTTGTGGTGCTTTTTAATTTCAGGGTCATTTAGCTCAAAACAATTCATTAAATGCATGAAAAATAGCAAATGAAGCTAGATAGGGTTGAAATTTTAGGATGTGGCTTCTAATGGTTCATAGTGAATGCACAAAATGTCTGGAGTTGAAATAAGTTAAAAATTGAAATCCTTTTGTAATAAACGAGTTTTCGTCCGAAACCCTGATACCTCGAAAGAGATTGTCCATTTTGTACACGAAGTGCATCCAGTTTTTGCCGTAACCCTCTCAACTTTTTAGCGCATGCTATGTGGGTGAAATGATGATACCATGCCAAGTTTCAACCATTTCAGAGTTCATTTGTGGTGCTTTTTAATTTCTGGGTCATTTAGCTCAAAACAATTCATTAAATGCATGAAAAATAGCAAATGAAGTTAGATAGGGTTGAAATTTTAGGATGTGGCTTCTAATGGTTAATATTGAATGCACAGGAAGTCTGGAGTTGAAATAAGTTAAAAAAATTGAAATCCTTTTGTAACAGACGAGTTTTCGTCCGAAACCCTGATACTTCGAAAGAGATTGTCCATTTTGTACACGAAGTGCATCCAGTTTTTGCCGTAACCCTCTCAACTTTTTAGCACATGCTATGTGGGTGAAATGATGATACCACGCCAAGTTTCAACCATTTCAAGGTTCATTTGTGGTGCTTTTTAATTTAAGGGTCATTTAGCTCAAAACAATTCATTAAATGCATGAAAAATAGCAAATGAAGTTAGATAGGGTTGAAATTTTAGGATGTGGCTTCTAATGGTTCATATTGAATGGACAAAATGTCTGGAGTTGAAATAAGTTCAAAAAATTGAAATCCTTTTGTAACAGACGAGTTTTCGTCCGAAACCCTGATACTTCGAAAGAGATTGTCCATTTTGTACACGAAGTGCATCCAGTTTTTGCCGTAACCCTCTCAACTTTTTAGCACATGCTATGTGGGTGAAATGATGATACCATGCAAAGTTTCAACCATTTCAGAGATCATTTGTGGTGCTTTTTAATTTCAGGGTCATTTAGCTCAAAACAATTCATTAAATGCATGAAAAATAGCAAATGAAGTTAGATAGGGTTGAAAATTTTGGATGTGGCTTCTAATGGTTCATATTGAATGCACAAAATGTCTGGAGTTGAAATAAGTTGAAAAATTTGAAATCCTTTTGTAACAGACGAGTTTTCGGCTGAAACCCTGATACTTCGAAAGAGATTGTCCATTTTGTACACGAACTGCATCCAGTTTTTGCCGTAACCCTCTCAAATTTTTAGCATATGCTATGTGGGTGAAATGATGATACCATGCCAAGTTTCAACCATTTCAGAGTTCCTGTGTGGTGCTTTTTAATTTCAGGGTCATTTAGCTCAAAATAATTCATTAAATGCATGACAAAAGGAAAAGAAGTTAGATAGGGTTGAAATTTTAGGATGTGGCTTCTAATGGTTCATATTGAATGCGCAAAAAATCTGGAGTTGAAATAAGTTAAAAAAAATTGAAATCCTTTTGTAACAGACGAGTTTTCGTCCGAAACCCTGCTACTTCGAAAGAGATTGTCCATTTTGTACACGAAGTGCATCCAGTTTTTGCCGTAACCCTCTCAACTTTTTAGCACATTCTATGTGGCTGAAATGATGATACCATGCCAAGTTTCAACCATTTCAGAGTTCATTTGTGGTGCTTTTTAATTTCAGGGTCATTTAGCTCAAAACAATTCACTAAATGCATGAAAAATAGCAAATGAAGTTAGATAGGGTTGAAATTTTAGGATGTGGCTTATAATGGTTCATATTGAATGCACAAAAAGTCTGGAGTTGAAATAAGTTAAAAAAAATTGAAATCCTTTTGTAACAGACGAGTTTTCGTCCGAAAGACTGACACTTCGAAAGAGATTGTCCATTTTGTACACGAAGTGCATCCAGTTTTTGCCGTAACCCTCTCAACTTTTTAGCACATTCTATGTGGCTGAAATGATGATACCATGCCAAGTTTCAACCATTTCAGAGTTCATTTGTGGTGCTTTTTAATTTCAGGGTCATTTAGCTCAAAACAATTCACTAAATGCATGAAAAATAGCAAATGAAGTTAGATAGGGTTGAAATTTTAGGATGTGGCTTATAATGGTTCATATTGAATGCACAAAAAGTCTGGAGTTGAAATAAGTGAAAAAAAATTGAAATCCTTTTGTAACAGACGAGTTTTCGTCCGAAACACTGACACTTCGAAAGAGATTGTCCATTTTGTACACGAAGTGCATCCAGTTTTTGCCATAACCCTCTCAACTTTTTAGCACATGCTATGTGGCTGAAATGATGATACCATGCCAAGTTTCAACCATTTCAGAGTTCATTTGTGGTGCTTTTTAATTTCAGGGTCATTTAGCTCAAAACAATTCATTAAATGCATGAAAAATAGCAAATGAAGTTAGATAGGGTTGAAATTTTAGGATGTGGCTTCTAATGGTTCATAGTGAATGCACAAAATGTCTGGAGTTGAAATAAGTTAAAAAAATTGAAATCCTTTTGTAACAAACGAGTTTTCGTCCGAAACCCTGATACTTCGAAAGAGAATGTCCATTTTGTACACGAAGTGCATCCAGTTTTTGCCGTAACCCTCTCAACTTTTTAGCGCATGCTATGTGGGTGAAATGATGATACCATGCCAAGTTTCAACCATTTCAGAGTTCATTTGTGGTGCTTTTTAATTTCAGGGTCATTTAGCTCAAAACAATTCATTAAATGCATGAAAAATAGCTAATGAAGTTAGATAGGGTTGAAATTTTAGGATGTGGCTTCTAATGGTTCATATTGAATGCACAGGAAGTCTGGAGTTGAAATAAGTTAAAAAAAATTGAAATCCTTTTGTAATAGACGAGTTTTCGTCCAAAACCCTGATACTTCGAAAGAGATTGTCCATTTTGTACACGAAGTGCATCCAGTTTTTGCCGTAACCCTCTCAACTTTTTAGCACAAGCTATGTGGGTGAAATGATGATACCATGCCAAGTTTCAACCATTTTAGGGTTCATTTGTGGTGCTTTTTAATTTCAGGGTCATTTAGCTCAAAACAATTCATTAAATGCATGAAAAATAGCAAATGAAGTTAGATAGGGTTGAAATTTTAGGATGTGGCTTCTAATGGATCATATTGAATGCACAAAAAGTCTGGAGTTGAAATAAGTTAAAAAAATTAAAATCCTTTTGTAACAGACGAGTTTTCGTCCGAAACCCTGATACTTCGAAAGAGATTGCCCATTTTGTACACGAAGTGCATCCAGTTTTTGCCGTAACCCTCTCAACTTTTTAGCACATGCTATGTGGGTGAAATGATGATACCAAGCCAAGTTTCAACCATTTCAGAGTTCATTTGTGGTGCTTTTTAATTTCAGGGTCATTTAGCTCAAAACAATTCATTAAATGCATGAAAAATAGCAAATGAAGCTAGATAGGGTTGAAATTTTAGGATGTGGCTTCTAATTGTTCATATTGAATGCACAAAATGTCTGGAGTTGAAATAAGTTCAAAAAATTGAAATCCTTTTGTAACAGACGAGTTTTCGTCCGAAACCCTGATACTTCGAAAGAGATTGTCCATTTTGTAAACGAAGTGCATCCAGTTTTTGCCGTAACCCTCCCAACTTTTTAGCGCATGCTATGTGGGTGAAATGATGATACCATGCCAAGTTTCAACCATTTCAGAGTTCATTTGTGGTGCTTTTTAATTTCAGGGTCATTTAGCTCAAAACAATTCATTAAATGCAAGAAAAATAGCAAATGAAGTTAGATAGGGTTGAAATTTTAGGATGTGGCTTCTAATGGTTCATATTGAATGCACAGGAAGTCTGGAGTTGAAATAAGTTAAAAAAATTGAAATCCTTTTGTAACAGACGAGTTTTCGTCCGAAACCCTGCTACTTCGAAAGAGATTGTCCATTTTGTACACGAAGTGCATCCATTTTTTGCCGTAACCCTCTCAACTTTTTAGCACATGCTATGTGGGTGAAATGATGATACCATGCCAAGTTTCAATCATTTCAGAGTTCATTTGTGATGCTTTTTAATTTTAGGGTCATTTAGCTCAAAACAATTCTTTAAATGCATGAAAAATAGCAAATGAAGTTAGATAGGGTTGAAATTTTAGGATGTGGCTTATAATGGTTCATATTGAATGCACAAAAAGTCTGGAGTTGAAATAAGTTAAAAAAAATTGAAATCCTTTTGTAACAGACGAGTTTTCGTCCGAAACACTGACACTTCGAAAGTGATTGTCCATTTTGTACACGAAGTGCATCCAGTTTTTGCCGTAACCCTCTCAACTTTTTAGCACATTCTATGTGGCTGAAATGATGATACCATGCCAAGTTTCAACCATTTCAGAGTTCATTTGTGGTGCTTTTTAATTTCAGGGTCATTTAGCTCAAAACAATTCACTAAATGCATGAAAAATAGCAAATGAAGTTAGATAGGGTTGAAATTTTAGGATGTGGCTTATAATGGTTCATATTGAATGCACAAAAAGTCTGGACTTGAAATAAGTGAAAAAAAATTGAAATCCTTTTGTAACAGACGAGTTTTCGTCCGAAACACTGACACTTCGAAAGAGATTGTCCATTTTGTACACGAAGTGCATCCAGTTTTTGTCATAACCCTCTCAACTTTTTAGCACATGCTATGTGGCTGAAATGATGATACCATGCCAAGTTTCAACCATTTCAGAGTTCATTTGTGGTGCTTTTTAATTTCAGGGTCATTTAGCTCAAAACAATTCACTAAATGCATGAAAAATAGCAAATGAAGTTAGATAGGGTTGAAATTTTAGGATGTGGCTTCTAATGGTTCATATTGAATGCACAAAATGTCTGGAGTTGAAATAAGTTCAAAAAATTGAAATCCTTTTGTAACAGACGAGTTTTCGTCCGAAACCCTGATACTTCGAAAGAGATTGTCCATTTTGTACACGAAGTGCATCCAGTTTTTGCCGTAACCCTCTCAACTTTTTAGCACATGCTATGTGGGTGAAATGATGATACCATGCAAAGTTTCAACCATTTCAGAGATCATTTGTGGTGCTTTTTAATTTCAGGGTCATTTAGCTCAAAACAATTCATTAAATGCATGAAAAATAGCAAATGAAGTTAGATAGGGTTGAAAATTTTGGATGTGGCTTCTAATGGTTCATATTGAATGCACAAAATGTCTGGAGTTGAAATAAGTTGAAAATTTTGAAATCCTTTTGTAACAGACGAGTTTTCGGCTAAAACCCTGATACTTCGAAAGAGATTGTCCATTTTGTACACGAACTGCATCCAGTTTTTGCGGTAACCCTCTCAAATTTTTAGCATATGCTATGTGGGTGAAATGATGATACCATGCCAAGTTTCAACCATTTCAGAGTTCCTGTGTGGTGCTTTTTAATTTCAGGGTCATTTAGCTCAAAATAATTCATTAAATGCATGAAAAAAGGAAAAGAAGTTAGATAGGGTTGAAATTTTAGGATGTGGCTTCTAATGGTTCATATTGAATGCGCAAAAAATCTGGAGTTGAAATAAGTTAAAAAAAATTGAAATCCTTTTGTAACAGACGAGTTTTCGTCCGAAACCCTGATACTTCGAAAGAGATTGTCCATTTTGTACACGAAGTGCATCCAGTTTTTGCCGTAACCCTCTCAACTTTTTAGCACATGCTATGTGGGTGAAATGATGATACCATGCCAAGTTTCAACCATTTCAGAGTTCATTTGTGGTGCTTTTTATTATCAGGGTCATTTAGCTCAAAACAATTCATTAAATGCATGAAAAATAGCAAATGAAGTTAGATAGGGTTGAAATTTTAGGATGTGGCTTCTAATGGTTCATATTGAATGCACAAAATGTCTGGAGTTGAAATAAGTTAAAAAAATTGAAATCCTTTTGTAACAGACGAGTTTTCGGCCGAAACCCTGATACATCGAAAGAGATTGTCCATTTTGTACACGAAGTGCATCCAGTTTTTGCCATAACCCTCTCTACTTTTTAGCACATTCTATGTGGGTGAAATGATGATACCATGCCAAGTTTCAACCATTTCAGAGTTCATTTGTGGTGCTTTTTAATTTCAGGGTCATTTAGCTCAAAACAATTCATTAAATGCATGAAAAATAGCAAATGAAGCTAGATAGGGTTGAAATTTTAGGATGTGGCTTCTAATGGTTCATAGTGAATGCACAAAATGTCTGGAGTTGAAATAAGTTAAAAATTGAAATCCTTTTGTAATAAACGAGTTTTCGTCCGAAACCCTGATACCTCGAAAGAGATTGTCCATTTTGTACACGAAGTGCATCCAGTTTTTGCCGTAACCCTCTCAACTTTTTAGCGCATGCTATGTGGGTGAAATGATGATACCATGCCAAGTTTCAACCATTTCAGAGTTCATTTGTGGTGCTTTTTAATTTCTGGGTCATTTAGCTCAAAACAATTCATTAAATGCATGAAAAATAGCAAATGAAGTTAGATAGGGTTGAAATTTTAGGATGTGGCTTCTAATGGTTAATATTGAATGCACAGGAAGTCTGGAGTTGAAATAAGTTAAAAAAATTGAAATCCTTTTGTAACAGACGAGTTTTCGTCCGAAACCCTGATACTTCGAAAGAGATTGTCCATTTTGTACACGAAGTGCATCCAGTTTTTGCCGTAACCCTCTCAACTTTTTAGCACATGCTATGTGGGTGAAATGATGATACCACGCCAAGTTTCAACCATTTCAAGGTTCATTTGTGGTGCTTTTTAATTTCTGGGTCATTTAGCTCAAAACAATTCATTAAATGCATGAAAAATAGCAAATGAAGTTAGATAGGGTTGAAAATTTTGGATGTGGCTTCTAATGGTTCATATTGAATGCACAAAATGTCTGGAGTTGAAATAAGTTGAAAATTTTGAAATCCTTTTGTAACAGACGAGTTTTCGGCTAAAACCCTGATACTTCGAAAGAGATTGTCCATTTTGTACACGAAGTGCATCCAGTTTTTGCCATAACCCTCTCTACTTTTTAGCACATTCTATGTGGGTGAAATGATGATACCATGCCAAGTTTCAACCATTTCAGAGTTCATTTGTGGTGCTTTTTAATTTCAGGGTCATTTAGCTCAAAACAATTCATTAAATGCATGAAAAATAGCAAATGAAGCTAGATAGGGTTGAAATTTTAGGATGTGGCTTCTAATGGTTCATAGTGAATGCACAAAATGTCTGGAGTTGAAATAAGTTAAAAATTGAAATCCTTTTGTAATAAACGAGTTTTCGTCCGAAACCCTGATACCTCGAAAGAGATTGTCCATTTTGTACACGAAGTGCATCCAGTTTTTGCCGTAACCCTCTCAACTTTTTAGCGCATGCTATGTGGGTGAAATGATGATACCATGCCAAGTTTCAACCATTTCAGAGTTCATTTGTGGTGCTTTTTAATTTCTGGGTCATTTAGCTCAAAACAATTCATTAAATGCATGAAAAATAGCAAATGAAGTTAGATAGGGTTGAAATTTTAGGATGTGGCTTCTAATGGTTAATATTGAATGCACAGGAAGTCTGGAGTTGAAATAAGTTAAAAAAATTGAAATCCTTTTGTAACAGACGAGTTTTCGTCCGAAACCCTGATACTTCGAAAGAGATTGTCCATTTTGTACACGAAGTGCATCCAGTTTTTGCCGTAACCCTCTCAACTTTTTAGCACATGCTATGTGGGTGAAATGATGATACCACGCCAAGTTTCAACCATTTCAAGGTTCATTTGTGGTGCTTTTTAATTTCTGGGTCATTTAGCTCAAAACAATTCATTAAATGCATGAAAAATAGCAAATGAAGTTAGATAGGGTTGAAAATTTTGGATGTGGCTTCTAATGGTTCATATTGAATGCACAAAATGTCTGGAGTTGAAATAAGTTGAAAATTTTGAAATCCTTTTGTAACAGACGAGTTTTCGGCTAAAACCCTGATACTTCGAAAGAGATTGTCCATTTTGTACACGAACTGCATCCAGTTTTTGCGGTAACCCTCTCAAATTTTTAGCATATGCTATGTGGGTGAAATGATGATACCATGCCAAGTTTCAACCATTTCAGAGTTCCTGTGTGGTGCTTTTTAATTTCAGGGTCATTTAGCTCAAAATAATTCATTAAATGCATGAAAAAAGGAAAAGAAGTTAGATAGGGTTGAAATTTTAGGATGTGGCTTCTAATGGTTCATATTGAATGCGCAAAAAATCTGGAGTTGAAATAAGTTAAAAAAAATTGAAATCCTTTTGTAACAGACGAGTTTTCGTCCGAAACCCTGATACTTCGAAAGAGATTGTCCATTTTGTACACGAAGTGCATCCAGTTTTTGCCGTAACCCTCTCAACTTTTTAGCACATGCTATGTGGGTGAAATGATGATACCATGCCAAGTTTCAACCATTTCAGAGTTCATTTGTGGTGCTTTTTATTATCAGGGTCATTTAGCTCAAAACAATTCATTAAATGCATGAAAAATAGCAAATGAAGTTAGATAGGGTTGAAATTTTAGGATGTGGCTTCTAATGGTTCATATTGAATGCACAAAATGTCTGGAGTTGAAATAAGTTAAAAAAATTGAAATCCTTTTGTAACAGACGAGTTTTCGGCCGAAACCCTGATACATCGAAAGAGATTGTCCATTTTGTACACGAAGTGCATCCAGTTTTTGCCATAACCCTCTCTACTTTTTAGCACATTCTATGTGGGTGAAATGATGATACCATGCCAAGTTTCAACCATTTCAGAGTTCATTTGTGGTGCTTTTTAATTTCAGGGTCATTTAGCTCAAAACAATTCATTAAATGCATGAAAAATAGCAAATGAAGCTAGATAGGGTTGAAATTTTAGGATGTGGCTTCTAATGGTTCATAGTGAATGCACAAAATGTCTGGAGTTGAAATAAGTTAAAAATTGAAATCCTTTTGTAATAAACGAGTTTTCGTCCGAAACCCTGATACCTCGAAAGAGATTGTCCATTTTGTACACGAAGTGCATCCAGTTTTTGCCGTAACCCTCTCAACTTTTTAGCGCATGCTATGTGGGTGAAATGATGATACCATGCCAAGTTTCAACCATTTCAGAGTTCATTTGTGGTGCTTTTTAATTTCTGGGTCATTTAGCTCAAAACAATTCATTAAATGCATGAAAAATAGCAAATGAAGTTAGATAGGGTTGAAATTTTAGGATGTGGCTTCTAATGGTTAATATTGAATGCACAGGAAGTCTGGAGTTGAAATAAGTTAAAAAAATTGAAATCCTTTTGTAACAGACGAGTTTTCGTCCGAAACCCTGATACTTCGAAAGAGATTGTCCATTTTGTACACGAAGTGCATCCAGTTTTTGCCGTAACCCTCTCAACTTTTTAGCACATGCTATGTGGGTGAAATGATGATACCACGCCAAGTTTCAACCATTTCAAGGTTCATTTGTGGTGCTTTTTAATTTAAGGGTCATTTAGCTCAAAACAATTCATTAAATGCATGAAAAATAGCAAATGAAGTTAGATAGGGTTGAAATTTTAGGATGTGGCTTCTACTGGTTCATATTGAATGCACAAAATGTCTGGAGTTGAAATAAGTTAAAAAATTTGAAATCCTTTTGTAACAGACGAGTTTTCGGCCGAAACCCTCATACTTCGAAAGAGATTGTCCATTTTGTAGACGAAGTGCATCCAGTTTTAGCCATAACCCTCTCAAATTTTTAGCATATGCTATGTGGGTGAAATGATGATACCATGCCAAGTTTCAACCATTTCAGAGTTCCTGTGTGGTGCTTTTTAATTTCAGGGTCATTTAGCTCAAAATAATTCATTAAATGCATGAAAAAAGGAAAAGAAGTTAGATAGGGTTGAAATTTTAGGATGTGGCTTCTAATGGTTCATATTGAATGCGCAAAAAATCTGGAGTTGAAATAAGTTAAAAAAAATTGAAATCCTTTTGTAACAGACGAGTTTTCGTCCGAAACCCTGATACTTCGAAAGAGATTGTCCATTTTGTACACGAAGTGCATCCAGTTTTTGCCGTAACCCTCTCAACTTTTTAGCACATGCTATGTGGGTGAAATGATGATACCATGCCAAGTTTCAACCATTTCAGAGTTCATTTGTGGTGCTTTTTATTATCAGGGTCATTTAGCTCAAAACAATTCATTAAATGCATGAAAAATAGCAAATGAAGTTAGATAGGGTTGAAATTTTAGGATGTGGCTTCTAATGGTTCATATTGAATGCACAAAATGTCTGGAGTTGAAATAAGTTAAAAAAATTGAAATCCTTTTGTAACAGACGAGTTTTCGGCCGAAACCCTGATACATCGAAAGAGATTGTCCATTTTGTACACGAAGTGCATCCAGTTTTTGCCATAACCCTCTCTACTTTTTAGCACATTCTATGTGGGTGAAATGATGATACCATGCCAAGTTTCAACCATTTCAGAGTTCATTTGTGGTGCTTTTTAATTTCAGGGTCATTTAGCTCAAAACAATTCATTAAATGCATGAAAAATAGCAAATGAAGCTAGATAGGGTTGAAATTTTAGGATGTGGCTTCTAATGGTTCATAGTGAATGCACAAAATGTCTGGAGTTGAAATAAGTTAAAAATTGAAATCCTTTTGTAATAAACGAGTTTTCGTCCGAAACCCTGATACCTCGAAAGAGATTGTCCATTTTGTACACGAAGTGCATCCAGTTTTTGCCGTAACCCTCTCAACTTTTTAGCGCATGCTATGTGGGTGAAATGATGATACCATGCCAAGTTTCAACCATTTCAGAGTTCATTTGTGGTGCTTTTTAATTTCTGGGTCATTTAGCTCAAAACAATTCATTAAATGCATGAAAAATAGCAAATGAAGTTAGATAGGGTTGAAATTTTAGGATGTGGCTTCTAATGGTTAATATTGAATGCACAGGAAGTCTGGAGTTGAAATAAGTTAAAAAAATTGAAATCCTTTTGTAACAGACGAGTTTTCGTCCGAAACCCTGATACTTCGAAAGAGATTGTCCATTTTGTACACGAAGTGCATCCAGTTTTTGCCGTAACCCTCTCAACTTTTTAGCACATGCTATGTGGGTGAAATGATGATACCACGCCAAGTTTCAACCATTTCAAGGTTCATTTGTGGTGCTTTTTAATTTAAGGGTCATTTAGCTCAAAACAATTCATTAAATGCATGAAAAATAGCAAATGAAGTTAGATAGGGTTGAAATTTTAGGATGTGGCTTCTACTGGTTCATATTGAATGCACAAAATGTCTGGAGTTGAAATAAGTTAAAAAATTTGAAATCCTTTTGTAACAGACGAGTTTTCGGCCGAAACCCTCATACTTCGAAAGAGATTGTCCATTTTGTAGACGAAGTGCATCCAGTTTTAGCCATAACCCTCTCAAGTTTTTAGCACATGCTATGTGGGTGAAATGATGATACCATGCCAAGTTTCAATCATTTCAGAGTTCATTTGTGATGCTTTTTAATTTTAGGGTCATTTAGCTCAAAACAATTCATTAAATGCATGAAAAATAGCAAATGAAGTTAGATAGGGTTGAAATTTTAGGATGTGGCTTATAATGGTTCATATTGAATGCACAAAAAGTCTGGAGTTGAAATAAGTTAAAAAAAATTGAAATCCTTTTGTTACAGACGAGTTTTCGTCCGAAACACTGACACTTCGAAAGAGATTGTCCATTTTGTACACGAAGTGCATCCAGTTTTTGCCATAACCCTCTCAACTTTTTAGCACATGCTATGTGGCTGAAATGATGATACCATGCCAAGTTTCAACCATTTCAGAGTTCATTTGTGGTGCTTTTTAATTTCAGGGTCATTTAGCTCAAAACAATTCATTAAATGCATGAAAAATAGCAAATGAAGTTAGATAGGGTTGAAATTTTAGGATGTGGCTTCTAATGGTTCATATTGAATGCACAAAATGTCTGGAGTTGAAATAAGTTAAAAAAATTGAAATCCTTTTGTAACAGACGAGTTTTCGGCCGAAACCCTGATACTTCGAAAGAGATTGTCCATTTTGTACACGAAGTGCATCCAGTTTTTCCCGTAACCCTCTCAACTTTTTAGCACATGCTATGTGGGTGAAATGATGATACCATGCCAAGTTTCAACCATTTCAGAGTTGATTTGTGGTGCTTTTTAATTTCAGGGTCATTTAGCTCAAAACAATTCATTAAATGCATGAAAAATAGCAAATGAAGCTAGATAGGGTTGAAATTTTAGGATGTGGCTTCTAATGGTTCATAGTGAATGCACAAAATGTCTGGAGTTGAAATAAGTTTAAAAAATTGAAATCCTTTTGTAACAAACGAGTTTTCGTCCGAAACCCTGATACTTCGAAAGAGATTGTCCATTTTGTACACGAAGTGCATCCAGTTTTTGCCATAACCCTCTCAACTTTTTAGCACATGCTATGTGGCTGAAATGATGATACCATGCCAAGTTTCAACCATTTCAGAGTTCATTTGTGGTGCTTTTTAATTTCAGGGTCATTTAGCTCAAAACAATTCATTAAATGCATGAAAAATAGCAAATGAAGTTAGATAGGGTTGAAATTTTAGGATGTGGCTTCTAATGGTTCATATTGAATGCACAAAATGTCTGGAGTTGAAATAAGTTAAAAAAATTGAAATCCTTTTGTAACAGACGAGTTTTCGGCAGAAACCCTGATACTTCGAAAGAGATTGTCCATTTTGTACACGAAGTGCATCCAGTTTTTCCCGTAACCCTCTCAACTTTTTAGCACATGCTATGTGGGTGAAATGATGATACCATGCCAAGTTTCAACCATTTCAGAGTTGATTTGTGGTGCTTTTTAATTTCAGGGTCATTTAGCTCAAAACAATTCATTAAATGCATGAAAAATAGCAAATGAAGCTAGATAGGGTTGAAATTTTAGGATGTGGCTTCTAATGGTTCATAGTGAATGCACAAAATGTCTGGAGTTGAAATAAGTTTAAAAAATTGAAATCCTTTTGTAACAAACGAGTTTTCGTCCGAAACCCTGATACTTCGAAAGAGATTGTCCATTTTGTACACGAAGTGCATCCAGTTTTTGCCGTAACCCTCTCAACTTTTTAGCGCATGCTATGTGGGTGAAATGATGATACCATGCCAAGTTTCAACCATTTCAGAGTTCATTTGTGGTGCTTTTTAATTTCAGGGTCATTTAGCTCAAAACAATTCATTAAATGCATGAAAAATAGCAAATGAAGTTAGATAGGGTTGAAATTTTAGGATGTGGCTTCTAATGGTTCATATTGAATGCACAGGAAGTCTGGAGTTGAAATAAGTTAAAAAAAATTGAAATCCTTTTGTAATAGACGAGTTTTCGTCCGAAACCCTGATACTTCGAAGGAGATTGTCCATTTTGTACACGAAGTGCATCCAGTTTTTGCCGTAACCCTCTCAACTTTTTAGCACATGCTATGTGGGTGAAATTATGATACCATGCCAAGTTTCAACCATTGCAGGGTTCATTTGTGGTGCTTTTTAATTTCAGGGTCATTTAGCTCAAAACAATTCATTAAATGCATGAAAAATAGCAAATGAAGTTAGATAGGGTTGAAATTTTAGGATGTGGCTTCTAATGGTTCATATTGAATGCACAGGAAGTCTGGAGTTGAAATAAGTTAAAAAAAATTGAAATCCTTTTGTAATAGACGAGTTTTCGTCCGAAACCCTGATACTTCGAAAGAGATTGTCCATTTTGTACACGAAGTGCATCCAGTTTTTGCCGTAACCCTCTCAACTTTTTAGCACATGCTATGTGGGTGAAATGATGATACCAAGCCAAGTTTCAACCATTTCAGAGTTCATTTGTGGTGCTTTTTAATTTCAGGGTCATTTAGCTCAAAACAATTCATTAAATGCATGAAAAATAGCTAATGAAGTTAGATAGGGTTGAAATTTTAGGATGTGGCTTCTAATGGTTCATATTGAATGCACAGGAAGTCTGGAGTTGAAATAAGTTAAAAAAAATTGAAATCCTTTTGTAATAGACGAGTTTTCGTCCAAAACCCTGATACTTCGAAAGAGATTGTCCATTTTGTACACGAAGTGCATCCAGTTTTTGCCGTAACCCTCTCAACTTTTTAGCACATGCTATGTGGGTGAAATGATGATACCATGCCAAGTTTCAACCATTTTAGGGTTCATTTGTGGTGCTTTTTAATTTCAGGGTCATTTAGCTCAAAACAATTCATTAAATGCATGAAAAATAGCAAATGAAGTTAGATAGGGTTGAAATTTTAGGATGTGGCTTCTAATGGATCATATTGAATGCACAAAAAGTCTGGAGTTGAAATAAGTTAAAAAAATTAAAATCCTTTTGTAACAGACGAGTTTTCGTCCGAAACCCAGATACTTCGAAAGAGATTGCCCATTTTGTACACGAAGTGCATCCAGTTTTTGCCGTAACCCTCTCAACTTTTTAGCACATGCTATGTGGGTGAAATGATGATACCAAGCCAAGTTTCAACCATTTCAGAGTTCATTTGTGGTGCTTTTTAATTTCAGGGTCATTTAGCTCAAAACAATTCATTAAATGCATGAAAAATAGCAAATGAAGCTAGATAGGGTTGAAATTTTAGGATGTGGCTTCTAATTGTTCATATTGAATGCACAAAATGTCTGGAGTTGAAATAAGTTCAAAAAATTGAAATCCTTTTGTAACAGACGAGTTTTCGTCCGAAACCCTGATACTTCGAAAGAGATTGTCCATTTTGTAAACGAAGTGCATCCAGTTTTTGCCGTAACCCTCTCAACTTTTTAGCGCATGCTATGTGGGTGAAATGATGATACCATGCCAAGTTTCAACCATTTCAGAGTTCATTTGTGGTGCTTTTTAATTTCAGGGTCATTTAGCTCAAAACAATTCATTAAATGCAAGAAAAATAGCAAATGAAGTTAGATAGGGTTGAAATTTTAGGATGTGGCTTCTAATGGTTCATATTGAATGCACAGGAAGTCTGGAGTTGAAATAAGTTAAAAAAATTGAAATCCTTTTGTAACAGACGAGTTTTCGTCCGAAACCCTGCTACTTCGAAAGAGATTGTCCATTTTGTACACGAAGTGCATCCATTTTTTGCCGTAACCCTCTCAACTTTTTAGCACATGCTATGTGGGTGAAATGATGATACCATGCCAAGTTTCAATCATTTCAGAGTTCATTTGTGATGCTTTTTAATTTTAGGGTCATTTAGCTCAAAACAATTCTTTAAATGCATGAAAAATAGCAAATGAAGTTAGATAGGGTTGAAATTTTAGGATGTGGCTTATAATGGTTCATATTGAATGCACAAAAAGTCTGGAGTTGAAATAAGTTAAAAAAAATTGAAATCCTTTTGTAACAGACGAGTTTTCGTCCGAAACACTCACACTTCGAAAGAGATTGTCCATTTTGTACACGAAGTGCATCCAGTTTTTGCCGTAACCCTCTCAACTTTTTAGCACATTCTATGTGGCTGAAATGATGATACCATGCCAAGTTTCAACCATTTCAGAGTTCATTTGTGGTGCTTTTTAATTTCAGGGTCATTTAGCTCAAAACAATTCACTAAATGCATGAAAAATAGCAAATGAAGTTAGATAGGGTTGAAATTTTAGGATGTGGCTTATAATGGTTCATATTGAATGCACAAAAAGTCTGGAGTTGAAATAAGTGAAAAAAAAATTGAAATCCTTTTGTAACAGACGAGTTTTCGTCCGAAACACTGACACTTCGAAAGAGATTGTCCATTTTGTACACGAAGTGCATCCAGTTTTTGTCATAACCCTCTCAACTTTTTAGCACATGCTATGTGGCTGAAATGATGATACCATGCCAAGTTTCAACCATTTTAGGGTTCATTTGTGGTGCTTTTTAATTTCAGGGTCATTTAGCTCAAAACAATTCATTAAATGCATGAAAAATAGCAAATGAAGTTAGATAGGGTTGAAATTTTAGGATGTGGCTTCTAATGGATCATATTGAATGCACAAAAAGTCTGGAGTTGAAATAAGTTAAAAAAATTAAAATCCTTTTGTAACAGACGAGTTTTCGTCCGAAACCCTGATACTTCGAAAGAGATTGCCCATTTTGTACACGAAGTGCATCCAGTTTTTGCCGTAACCCTCTCAACTTTTTAGCACATGCTATGTGGGTGAAATGATGATACCAAGCCAAGTTTCAACCATTTCAGAGTTCATTTGTGGTGCTTTTTAATTTCAGGGTCATTTAGCTCAAAACAATTCATTAAATGCATGAAAAATAGCAAATGAAGCTAGATAGGGTTGAAATTTTAGGATGTGGCTTCTAATTGTTCATATTGAATGCACAAAATGTCTGGAGTTGAAATAAGTTCAAAAAATTGAAATCCTTTTGTAACAGACGAGTTTTCGTCCGAAACCCTGATACTTCGAAAGAGATTGTCCATTTTGTAAACGAAGTGCATCCAGTTTTTGCCGTAACCCTCTCAACTTTTTAGCGCATGCTATGTGGGTGAAATGATGATACCATGCCAAGTTTCAACCATTTCAGAGTTCATTTGTGGTGCTTTTTAATTTCAGGGTCATTTAGCTCAAAACAATTCATTAAATGCAAGAAAAATAGCAAATGAAGTTAGATAGGGTTGAAATTTTAGGATGTGGCTTCTAATGGTTCATATTGAATGCACAGGAAGTCTGGAGTTGAAATAAGTTAAAAAAATTGAAATCCTTTTGTAACAGACGAGTTTTCGTCCGAAACCCTGCTACTTCGAAAGAGATTGTCCATTTTGTACACGAAGTGCATCCATTTTTTGCCGTAACCCTCTCAACTTTTTAGCACATGCTATGTGGGTGAAATGATGATACCATGCCAAGTTTCAATCATTTCAGAGTTCATTTGTGATGCTTTTTAATTTTAGGGTCATTTAGCTCAAAACAATTCTTTAAATGCATGAAAAATAGCAAATGAAGTTAGATAGGGTTGAAATTTTAGGATGTGGCTTATAATGGTTCATATTGAATGCACAAAAAGTCTGGAGTTGAAATAAGTTAAAAAAAATTGAAATCCTTTTGTAACAGACGAGTTTTCGTCCGAAACACTCACACTTCGAAAGAGATTGTCCATTTTGTACACGAAGTGCATCCAGTTTTTGCCGTAACCCTCTCAACTTTTTAGCACATTCTATGTGGCTGAAATGATGATACCATGCCAAGTTTCAACCATTTCAGAGTTCATTTGTGGTGCTTTTTAATTTCAGGGTCATTTAGCTCAAAACAATTCACTAAATGCATGAAAAATAGCAAATGAAGTTAGATAGGGTTGAAATTTTAGGATGTGGCTTATAATGGTTCATATTGAATGCACAAAAAGTCTGGAGTTGAAATAAGTGAAAAAAAAATTGAAATCCTTTTGTAACAGACGAGTTTTCGTCCGAAACACTGACACTTCGAAAGAGATTGTCCATTTTGTACACGAAGTGCATCCAGTTTTTGTCATAACCCTCTCAACTTTTTAGCACATGCTATGTGGCTGAAATGATGATACCATGCCAAGTTTCAACCATTTCAGAGTTCATTTGTGGTGCTTTTTAATTTCAGGGTCATTTAGCTCAAAACAATTCACTAAATGCATGAAAAATAGCAAATGAAGTTAGATAGGGTTGAAATTTTAGGATGTGGCTTCTAATGGTTCATATTGAATGCACAAAATGTCTGGAGTTGAAATAAGTTCAAAAAATTGAAATCCTTTTGTAACAGACGAGTTTTCGTCCGAAACCCTGATACTTCGAAAGAGATTGTCCATTTTGTACACGAAGTGCATCCAGTTTTTGCCGTAACCCTCTCAACTTTTTAGCACATGCTATGTGGGTGAAATGATGATACCATGCCAAGTTTCAACCATTTCAGAGTTCATTTGTGGTGCTTTTTATTATCAGGGTCATTTAGCTCAAAACAATTCATTAAATGCATGAAAAATAGCAAATGAAGTTAGATAGGGTTGAAATTTTAGGATGTGGCTTCTAATGGTTCAT
This sequence comes from Elymus sibiricus, assembly GCA_039707655.1. Taxonomy (NCBI): domain Eukaryota; kingdom Viridiplantae; phylum Streptophyta; class Magnoliopsida; order Poales; family Poaceae; genus Elymus; species Elymus sibiricus. The sequence goes on along the minus strand of CM077663.1, from coordinate 376,941,335 downwards.
ATCGAATGCACAAAATGTCTGGAGTTGAAATAAGTTAAAAAAATTGAAATCCTTTTGTAACAGACGAGTTTTCGGCCGAAACCCTGATACATCGAAAGAGATTGTCCATTTTGTACACGAAGTGCATCCAGTTTTTGCCATAACCCTCTCTACTTTTTAGCACATTCTATGTGGGTGAAATGATGATACCATGCCAAGTTTCAACCATTTCAGAGTTCATTTGTGGTGCTTTTTAATTTCAGGGTCATTTAGCTCAAAACAATTCATTAAATGCATGAAAAATAGCAAATGAAGCTAGATAGGGTTGAAATTTTAGGATGTGGCTTCTAATGGTTCATAGTGAATGCACAAAATGTCTGGAGTTGAAATAAGTTAAAAATTGAAATCCTTTTGTAATAAACGAGTTTTCGTCCGAAACCCTGATACCTCGAAAGAGATTGTCCATTTTGTACACGAAGTGCATCCAGTTTTTGCCGTAACCCTCTCAACTTTTTAGCGCATGCTATGTGGGTGAAATGATGATACCATGCCAAGTTTCAACCATTTCAGAGTTCATTTGTGGTGCTTTTTAATTTCAGGGTCATTTAGCTCAAAACAATTCATTAAATGCATGAAAAATAGCAAATGAAGTTAGATAGGGTTGAAATTTTAGGATGTGGCTTCTAATGGTTCATATTGAATGCACAGGAAGTCTGGAGTTGAAATAAGTTAAAAAAATTGAAATCCTTTTGTAACAGACGAGTTTTCGTCCGAAACCCTGATACTTCGAAAGAGATTGTCCATTTTGTACACGAAGTGCATCCAGTTTTTGCCGTAACCCTCTCAACTTTTTAGCACATGCTATGTGGGTGAAATGATGATACCACGCCAAGTTTCAACCATTTCAAGGTTCATTTGTGGTGCTTTTTAATTTAAGGGTCATTTAGCTCAAAACAATTCATTAAATGCATGAAAAATAGCAAATGAAGTTAGATAGGGTTGAAATTTTAGGATGTGGCTTCTACTGGTTCATATTGAATGCACAAAATGTCTGGAGTTGAAATAAGTTAAAAAATTTGAAATCCTTTTGTAACAGACGAGTTTTCGGCCGAAACCCTCATACTTCGAAAGAGATTGTCCATTTTGTAGACGAAGTGCATCCAGTTTTAGCCATAACCCTCTCAACTTTTTAGCACATGCTATGTGGGTGAAATGATGATACCATGCCAAGTTTCAATCATTTCAGAGTTCATTTGTGATGCTTTTTAATTTTAGGGTCATTTAGCTCAAAACAATTCATTAAATGCATGAAAAATAGCAAATGAAGTTAGATAGGGTTGAAATTTTAGGATGTGGCTTATAATGGTTCATATTGAATGCACAAAAAGTCTGGAGTTGAAATAAGTTAAAAAAAATTGAAATCCTTTTGTTACAGACGAGTTTTCGTCCGAAACACTGACACTTCGAAAGAGATTGTCCATTTTGTACACGAAGTGCATCCAGTTTTTGCCATAACCCTCTCAACTTTTTAGCACATGCTATGTGGCTGAAATGATGATACCATGCCAAGTTTCAACCATTTCAGAGTTCATTTGTGGTGCTTTTTAATTTCAGGGTCATTTAGCTCAAAACAATTCATTAAATGCATGAAAAATAGCAAATGAAGTTAGATAGGGTTGAAATTTTAGGATGTGGCTTCTAATGGTTCATATTGAATGCACAAAATGTCTGGAGTTGAAATAAGTTAAAAAAATTGAAATCCTTTTGTAACAGACGAGTTTTCGGCCGAAACCCTGATACTTCGAAAGAGATTGTCCATTTTGTACACGAAGTGCATCCAGTTTTTCCCGTAACCCTCTCAACTTTTTAGCACATGCTATGTGGGTGAAATGATGATACCATGCCAAGTTTCAACCATTTCAGAGTTGATTTGTGGTGCTTTTTAATTTCAGGGTCATTTAGCTCAAAACAATTCATTAAATGCATGAAAAATAGCAAATGAAGCTAGATAGGGTTGAAATTTTAGGATGTGGCTTCTAATGGTTCATACTGAATGCACAAAATGTCTGGAGTTGAAATAAGTTTAAAAAATTGAAATCCTTTTGTAACAAACAAGTTTTCGTCCGAAACCCTGATACTTCGAAAGAGATTGTCCATTTTGTACACGAAGTGCATCCAGTTTTTGCCGTAACCCTCTCAACTTTTTAGCGCATGCTATGTGGGTGAAATGATGATACCATGCCAAGTTTCAACCATTTCAGAGTTCATTTGTGGTGCTTTTTAATTTCAGGGTCATTTAGCTCAAAACAATTCATTAAATGCATGAAAAATAGCAAATGAAGTTAGATAGGGTTGAAATTTTAGGATGTGGCTTCTAATGGTTCATATTGAATGCACAGGAAGTCTGGAGTTGAAATAAGTTAAAAAAAATTGAAATCCTTTTGTAATAGACGAGTTTTCGTCCGAAACCCTGATACTTCGAAGGAGATTGTCCATTTTGTACACGAAGTGCATCCAGTTTTTGCCGTAACCCTCTCAACTTTTTAGCACATGCTATGTGGGTGAAATTATGATACCATGCCAAGTTTCAACCATTGCAGGGTTCATTTGTGGTGCTTTTTAATTTCAGGGTCATTTAGCTCAAAACAATTCATTAAATGCATGAAAAATAGCAAATGAAGTTAGATAGGGTTGAAATTTTAGGATGTGGCTTCTAATGGTTCATATTGAATGCACAGGAAGTCTGGAGTTGAAATAAGTTAAAAAAAATTGAAATCCTTTTGTAATAGACGAGTTTTCGTCCGAAACCCTGATACTTCGAAAGAGATTGTCCATTTTGTACACGAAGTGCATCCAGTTTTTTCCGTAACCCTCTCAACTTTTTAGCACATGCTATGTGGGTGAAATGATGATACCAAGCCAAGTTTCAACCATTTCAGAGTTCATTTGTGGTGCTTTTTAATTTCAGGGTCATTTAGCTCAAAACAATTCATTAAATGCATGAAAAATAGCAAATGAAGCTAGATAGGGTTGAAATTTTAGGATGTGGCTTCTAATGGTTCATATTGAATGCACAAAATTTCTGGAGTTGAAATAAGTTAAAAAAAATTAAAATCCTTTTGTAACAGACGAGTTTTCGTCCGAAACCCTGATACTTCGAAAGAGATTGTCCATTTTGTACACGAAGTGCATCCAGTTTTTGCCGTAACCCTCTCAACTTTTTAGCGCATGCTATGTGGGTGAAATGATGATACCATGCCAAGTTTCAACCATTTCAGAGTTCATTTGTGGTGCTTTTTAATTTCAGGGTCATTTAGCTCAAAACAATTCATTAAATGCATGAAAAATAGCAAATGAAGTTAGATAGGGTTGAAATTTTAGGATGTGGCTTCTAATGGTTCATATTGAATGCACAGGAAGTCTGGTGTTGAAATAAGTTAAAAAAATTGAAATCCTTTTGTAACAGACGAGTTTTCGTCCGAAACCCTGCTACTTCGAAAGAGATTGTCCATTTTGTACACGAAGTGCATCCAGTTTTTGCCGTAACCCTCTCAACTTTTTAGCACATGCTATGTGGGTGAAATGATGATACCATGCCAAGTTTCAACCATTTCAGGGTTCATTTGTGGTGCTTTTTAATTTCAGGGTCATTTAGCTCAAAACAATTCATTAAATCCATGAAAAATAGCAAATGAAGTTAGATAGGGTTGAAATTTTAGGATGTGGCTTCTAATGGTTCATATTGAATGCAAAAAATTTCTGGAGTTGAAATAAGTTAAAAAAATTAAAATCCTTTTGTAACAGACGAGTTTTCGTCCGAAACCCTGATACTTCGAAAGAGATTGTCCATTTTGTACACGAAGTGCATCCAGTTTTTGCCGTAACCCTCTCAACTTTTTAGCACATGCTATGTGGGTGAAATTATGATACCATGCCAAGTTTCAACCATTGCAGGGTTCATTTGTGGTGCTTTTTAATTTCAGGGTCATTTAGCTCAAAACAATTCATTAAATGCATGAAAAATAGCAAATGAAGTTAGATAGGGTTGAAATTTTAGGATGTGGCTTCTAATGGATCATATTGAATGCACAAAAAGTCTGGAGTTGATATAAGTTAAAAAAATTAAAATCCTTTTGTAACAGACGAGTTTTCGTCCGAAACCCTGATACTTCGAAAGAGATTGTCCATTTTGTACACGAAGTGCATCCAGTTTTTGCCGTAACCCTCTCAACTTTTTAGCACATGCTATGTGGGTGAAATGATGATACCAAGCCAAGTTTCAACCATTTCAGAGTTCATTTGTGGTGCTTTTTAATTTCAGGGTCATTTAGCTCAAAACAATTCATTAAATGCATGAAAAATAGCAAATGAAGCTAGATAGGGTTGAAATTTTAGGATGTGGCTTCTAATGGTTCATATTGATTGCACAAAATGTCTGGAGTTGAAATAAGTTCAAAAAATTGAAATCCTTCTGTAACAGACGAGTTTTCGTCCGAAACCCTGATACTTCGAAAGAGATTGTCCATTTTGTACACGAAGTGCATCCAGTTTTTGCCGTAACCCTCTCAACTTTTTAGCGCATGCTATGTGGGTGAAATGATGATACCATGCCAAGTTTCAACCATTTCAGAGTTCATTTGTGGTGCTTTTTAATTTCAGGGTCATTTAGCTCAAAACAATTCATTAAATGCATGAAAAATAGCAAATGAAGTTAGATAGGGTTGAAATTTTAGGATGTGGCTTCTAATGGTTCATATTGAATGCACAGGAAGTCTGGAGTTGAAATAAGTTAAAAAAATTGAAATCCTTTTGTAACAGACGAGTTTTCGTCCGAAACCCTGCTACTTCGAAAGAGATTGTCCATTTTGTACACGAAGTGCATCCAGTTTTTGCCGTAACCCTCTCAACTTTTTAGCACATGCTATGTGGGTGAAATGATGATACCATGCCAAGTTTCAACCATTTCAGGGTTCATTTGTGGTGCTTTTTAATTTCAGGGTCATTTAGCTCAAAACAATTCATTAAATGCATGAAAAATAGCAAATGAAGTTAGATAGGGTTGAAATTTTAGGATGTGGCTTCTAATGGTTCATATTGAATGCACAAAATTTCTGGAGTTGAAATAAGTTAAAATTTTTGAAATCCTTTTGTAACAGACGAGTTTTCGGCCGAAACCCTCAGACTTCGAAAGAGATTGTCCATTTTGTACACGAAGTGCATCCAGTTTTTGCCATAACCCTCTCAACTTTTTAGCACATGCTATGTGGGTGAAATGATGATACCATGCCAAGTTTCAATCATTTCAGAGTTCATTTGTGGTGCTTTTTAATTTCAGGGTCATTTAGCTCAAAACAATTCATTAAATGCATGAAAAATAGCAAATGAAGTTAGATAGGGTTGAAATTTTAGGATGTGGCTTATAATGGTTCATATTGAATGCACAGGAAGTCTGGAGTTGAAATAAGTTAAAAAAATTGAAATCCTTTTGTAACAGACGAGTTTTCGTCCGAAACCCTGATACTTCGAAAGAGATTGTCCATTTTGTACACGAAGTGCATCCAGTTTTTGCCGTAACCCTCTCAACTTTTTAGCACATGCTATGTGGGTGAAATGATGATACCAAGCCAAGTTTCAACCATTTCAGAGTTCATTTGTGGTGCTTTTTAATTTCAGGGTCATTTAGCTCAAAACAATTCATTAAATGCATGAAAAATAGCAAATGAAGTTAGATAGGGTTGAAATTTTAGGATGTGGCTTATAATGGTTCATATTGAATGCACAGGAAGTCTGGAGTTGAAATAAGTTAAAAAAATTGAAATCCTTTTGTAACAGACGAGTTTTCGTCCGAAACCCTGATACTTCGAAAGAGATTGTCCATTTTGTACACGAAGTGCATCCAGTTTTTGCCGTAACCCTCTCAACTTTTTAGCACATGCTATGTGGGTGAAATGATGATACCAAGCCAAGTTTCAATCATTTCAGAGTTCATTTGTGGTGCTTTTTAATTTCAGGGTCATTTAGCTCAAAACAATTCATTAAATGCATGAAAAATAGCAAATGAAGTTAGATAGGGTTGAAATTTTAGGATGTGGCTTATAATGGTTCATATTGAATGCACAGGAAGTCTGGAGTTGAAATAAGTTAAAAAAATTGAAATCCTTTTGTAACAGACGAGTTTTCGTCCGAAACCCTGATACTTCGAAAGAGATTGTCCATTTTGTACACGAAGTGCATCCAGTTTTTGCCGTAACCCTCTCAACTTTTTAGCACATGCTATGTGGGTGAAATGATGATACCACGCCAAGTTTCAACCATTTCAAGGTTCATTTGTGGTGCTTTTTAATTTAAGGGTCATTTAGCTCAAAACAATTCATTAAATGCATGAAAAATAGCAAATGAAGTTAGATAGGGTTGAAATTTTAGGATGTGGCTTCTACTGGTTCATATTGAATGCACAAAATGTCTGGAGTTGAAATAAGTTAAAAAATTTGAAATCCTTTTGTAACAGACGAGTTTTCGGCCGAAACCCTCATACTTCGAAAGAGATTGTCCATTTTGTAGACGAAGTGCATCCAGTTTTAGCCATAACCCTCTCAACTTTTTAGCACATGCTATGTGGGTGAAATGATGATACCATGCCAAGTTTCAATCATTTCAGAGTTCATTTGTGATGCTTTTTAATTTTAGGGTCATTTAGCTCAAAACAATTCATTAAATGCATGAAAAATAGCAAATGAAGTTAGATAGGGTTGAAATTTTAGGATGTGGCTTATAATGGTTCATATTGAATGCACAAAAAGTCTGGAGTTGAAATAAGTTAAAAAAAATTGAAATCCTTTTGTTACAGACGAGTTTTCGTCCGAAACACTGACACTTCGAAAGAGATTGTCCATTTTGTACACGAAGTGCATCCAGTTTTTGCCATAACCCTCTCAACTTTTTAGCACATGCTATGTGGCTGAAATGATGATACCATGCCAAGTTTCAACCATTTCAGAGTTCATTTGTGGTGCTTTTTAATTTCAGGGTCATTTAGCTCAAAACAATTCATTAAATGCATGAAAAATAGCAAATGAAGTTAGATAGGGTTGAAATTTTAGGATGTGGCTTCTAATGGTTCATATTGAATGCACAAAATGTCTGGTGTTGAAATAAGTTAAAAAAATTGAAATCCTTTTGTAACAGACGAGTTTTCGGCCGAAACCCTGATACTTCGAAAGAGATTGTCCATTTTGTACACGAAGTGCATCCAGTTTTTCCCGTAACCCTCTCAACTTTTTAGCACATGCTATGTGGGTGAAATGATGATACCATGCCAAGTTTCAACCATTTCAGAGTTGATTTGTGGTGCTTTTTAATTTCAGGGTCATTTAGCTCAAAACAATTCATTAAATGCATGAAAAATAGCAAATGAAGCTAGATAGGGTTGAAATTTTAGGATGTGGCTTATAATGGTTCATATTGAATGCACAGGAAGTCTGGAGTTGAAATAAGTTAAAAAAATTGAAATCCTTTTGTAACAGACGAGTTTTCGTCCGAAACCCTGATACTTCGAAAGAGATTGTCCATTTTGTACACGAAGTGCATCCAGTTTTTGCCGTAACCCTCTCAACTTTTTAGCACATGCTATGTGGGTGAAATGATGATACCACGCCAAGTTTCAACCATTTCAAGGTTCATTTGTGGTGCTTTTTAATTTAAGGGTCATTTAGCTCAAAACAATTCATTAAATGCATGAAAAATAGCAAATGAAGTTAGATAGGGTTGAAATTTTAGGATGTGGCTTCTACTGGTTCATATTGAATGCACAAAATGTCTGGAGTTGAAATAAGTTAAAAAATTTGAAATCCTTTTGTAACAGACGAGTTTTCGGCCGAAACCCTCATACTTCGAAAGAGATTGTCCATTTTGTAGACGAAGTGCATCCAGTTTTAGCCATAACCCTCTCAACTTTTTAGCACATGCTATGTGGGTGAAATGATGATACCATGCCAAGTTTCAATCATTTCAGAGTTCATTTGTGATGCTTTTTAATTTTAGGGTCATTTAGCTCAAAACAATTCATTAAATGCATGAAAAATAGCAAATGAAGTTAGATAGGGTTGAAATTTTAGGATGTGGCTTATAATGGTTCATATTGAATGCACAAAAAGTCTGGAGTTGAAATAAGTTAAAAAAAATTGAAATCCTTTTGTTACAGACGAGTTTTCGTCCGAAACACTGACACTTCGAAAGAGATTGTCCATTTTGTACACGAAGTGCATCCAGTTTTTGCCATAACCCTCTCAACTTTTTAGCACATGCTATGTGGCTGAAATGATGATACCATGCCAAGTTTCAACCATTTCAGAGTTCATTTGTGGTGCTTTTTAATTTCAGGGTCATTTAGCTCAAAACAATTCATTAAATGCATGAAAAATAGCAAATGAAGTTAGATAGGGTTGAAATTTTAGGATGTGGCTTCTAATGGTTCATATTGAATGCACAAAATGTCTGGAGTTGAAATAAGTTAAAAAAATTGAAATCCTTTTGTAACAGACGAGTTTTCGGCCGAAACCCTGATACTTCGAAAGAGATTGTCCATTTTGTACACGAAGTGCATCCAGTTTTTCCCGTAACCCTCTCAACTTTTTAGCACATGCTATGTGGGTGAAATGATGATACCATGCCAAGTTTCAACCATTTCAGAGTTGATTTGTGGTGCTTTTTAATTTCAGGGTCATTTAGCTCAAAACAATTCATTAAATGCATGAAAAATAGCAAATGAAGCTAGATAGGGTTGAAATTTTAGGATGTGGCTTCTAATGGTTCATACTGAATGCACAAAATGTCTGGAGTTGAAATAAGTTTAAAAAATTGAAATCCTTTTGTAACAAACAAGTTTTCGTCCGAAACCCTGATACTTCGAAAGAGATTGTCCATTTTGTACACGAAGTGCATCCAGTTTTTGCCGTAACCCTCTCAACTTTTTAGCGCATGCTATGTGGGTGAAATGATGATACCATGCCAAGTTTCAACCATTTCAGAGTTCATTTGTGGTGCTTTTTAATTTCAGGGTCATTTAGCTCAAAACAATTCATTAAATGCATGAAAAATAGCAAATGAAGTTAGATAGGGTTGAAATTTTAGGATGTGGCTTCTAATGGTTCATATTGAATGCACAGGAAGTCTGGAGTTGAAATAAGTTAAAAAAAATTGAAATCCTTTTGTAATAGACGAGTTTTCGTCCGAAACCCTGATACTTCGAAGGAGATTGTCCATTTTGTACACGAAGTGCATCCAGTTTTTGCCGTAACCCTCTCAACTTTTTAGCACATGCTATGTGGGTGAAATTATGATACCATGCCAAGTTTCAACCATTGCAGGGTTCATTTGTGGTGCTTTTTAATTTCAGGGTCATTTAGCTCAAAACAATTCATTAAATGCATGAAAAATAGCAAATGAAGTTAGATAGGGTTGAAATTTTAGGATGTGGCTTCTAATGGTTCATATTGAATGCACAGGAAGTCTGGAGTTGAAATAAGTTAAAAAAAATTGAAATCCTTTTGTAATAGACGAGTTTTCGTCCGAAACCCTGATACTTCGAAAGAGATTGTCCATTTTGTACACGAAGTGCATCCAGTTTTTTCCGTAACCCTCTCAACTTTTTAGCACATGCTATGTGGGTGAAATGATGATACCAAGCCAAGTTTCAACCATTTCAGAGTTCATTTGTGGTGCTTTTTAATTTCAGGGTCATTTAGCTCAAAACAATTCATTAAATGCATGAAAAATAGCAAATGAAGCTAGATAGGGTTGAAATTTTAGGATGTGGCTTCTAATGGTTCATATTGAATGCACAAAATTTCTGGAGTTGAAATAAGTTAAAAAAAATTAAAATCCTTTTGTAACAGACGAGTTTTCGTCCGAAACCCTGATACTTCGAAAGAGATTGTCCATTTTGTACACGAAGTGCATCCAGTTTTTGCCGTAACCCTCTCAACTTTTTAGCGCATGCTATGTGGGTGAAATGATGATACCATGCCAAGTTTCAACCATTTCAGAGTTCATTTGTGGTGCTTTTTAATTTCAGGGTCATTTAGCTCAAAACAATTCATTAAATGCATGAAAAATAGCAAATGAAGTTAGATAGGGTTGAAATTTTAGGATGTGGCTTCTAATGGTTCATATTGAATGCACAGGAAGTCTGGTGTTGAAATAAGTTAAAAAAATTGAAATCCTTTTGTAACAGACGAGTTTTCGTCCGAAACCCTGCTACTTCGAAAGAGATTGTCCATTTTGTACACAAAGTGCATCCAGTTTTTGCCGTAACCCTCTCAACTTTTTAGCACATGCTATGTGGGTGAAATGATGATACCATGCCAAGTTTCAACCATTTCAGGGTTCATTTGTGGTGCTTTTTAATTTCAGGGTCATTTAGCTCAAAACAATTCATTAAATCCATGAAAAATAGCAAATGAAGTTAGATAGGGTTGAAATTTTAGGATGTGGCTTCTAATGGTTCATATTGAATGCAAAAAATTTCTGGAGTTGAAATAAGTTAAAAAAATTAAAATCCTTTTGTAACAGACGAGTTTTCGTCCGAAACCCTGATACTTCGAAAGAGATTGTCCATTTTGTACACGAAGTGCATCCAGTTTTTGCCGTAACCCTCTAAACTTTTTAGCACATGCTATGTGGGTGAAATTATGATACCATGCCAAGTTTCAACCATTGCAGGGTTCATTTGTGGTGCTTTTTAATTTCAGGGTCATTTAGCTCAAAACAATTCATTAAATGCATGAAAAATAGCAAATGAAGTTAGATAGGGTTGAAATTTTAGGATGTGGCTTCTAATGGATCATATTGAATGCACAAAAAGTCTGGAGTTGATATAAGTTAAAAAAATTAAAATCCTTTTGTAACAGACGAGTTTTCGTCCGAAACCCTGATACTTCGAAAGAGATTGTCCATTTTGTACACGAAGTGCATCCAGTTTTTGCCGTAACCCTCTCAACTTTTTAGCACATGCTATGTGGGTGAAATGATGATACCAAGCCAAGTTTCAACCATTTCAGAGTTCATTTGTGGTGCTTTTTAATTTCAGGGTCATTTAGCTCAAAACAATTCATTAAATGCATGAAAAATAGCAAATGAAGCTAGATAGGGTTGAAATTTTAGGATGTGGCTTCTAATGGTTCATATTGATTGCACAAAATGTCTGGAGTTGAAATAAGTTCAAAAAATTGAAATCCTTCTGTAACAGACGAGTTTTCGTCCGAAACCCTGATACTTCGAAAGAGATTGTCCATTTTGTACACGAAGTGCATCCAGTTTTTGCCGTAACCCTCTCAACTTTTTAGCGCATGCTATGTGGGTGAAATGATGATACCATGCCAAGTTTCAACCATTTCAGAGTTCATTTGTGGTGCTTTTTAATTTCAGGGTCATTTAGCTCAAAACAATTCATTAAATGCATGAAAAATAGCAAATGAAGTTAGATAGGGTTGAAATTTTAGGATGTGGCTTCTAATGGTTCATATTGAATGCACAGGAAGTCTGGAGTTGAAATAAGTTAAAAAAATTGAAATCCTTTTGTAACAGACGAGTTTTCGTCCGAAACCCTGCTACTTCGAAAGAGATTGTCCATTTTGTACACGAAGTGCATCCAGTTTTTGCCGTAACCCTCTCAACTTTTTAGCACATGCTATGTGGGTGAAATGATGATACCATGCCAAGTTTCAACCATTTCAGGGTTCATTTGTGGTGCTTTTTAATTTCAGGGTCATTTAGCTCAAAACAATTCATTAAATGCATGAAAAATAGCAAATGAAGTTAGATAGGGTTGAAATTTTAGGATGTGGCTTCTAATGGTTCATATTGAATGCACAAAATTTCTGGAGTTGAAATAAGTTAAAATTTTTGAAATCCTTTTGTAACAGACGAGTTTTCGGCCGAAACCCTCAGACTTCGAAAGAGATTGTCCATTTTGTACACGAAGTGCATCCAGTTTTTGCCATAACCCTCTCAACTTTTTAGCACATGCTATGTGGGTGAAATGATGATACCATGCCAAGTTTCAATCATTTCAGAGTTCATTTGTGGTGCTTTTTAATTTCAGGGTCATTTAGCTCAAAACAATTCATTAAATGCATGAAAAATAGCAAATGAAGTTAGATAGGGTTGAAATTTTAGGATGTGGCTTATAATGGTTCATATTGAATGCACAGGAAGTCTGGAGTTGAAATAAGTTAAAAAAATTGAAATCCTTTTGTAACAGACGAGTTTTCGTCCGAAACCCTGATACTTCGAAAGAGATTGTCCATTTTGTACACGAAGTGCATCCAGTTTTTGCCGTAACCCTCTCAACTTTTTAGCACATGCTATGTGGGTGAAATGATGATACCATGCCAAGTTTCAACCATTTCAGAGTTCATTTGTGGTGCTTTTTAATTTCAGGGTCATTTAGCTCGAAACAATTCATTAAATGCATGAAAAATAGCAAATGAAGTTAGATAGGGTTGAAATTTTAGGATGTGGCTTCTAATGGTTCATAGTGAATGCACAAAATGTCTGGAGTTGAAATAAGTTAAAAAAATTGAAATCCTTTTGTAACAAACGAGTTTTCGTCCGAAACCCTGATACTTCGAAAGAGATTGTCCATTCTGTACACGAAGTGCATCCAGTTTTTGCCGTAACCCTCTCAACTTTTTAGCGCATGCTATGTGGGTGAAATGATGATACCATGCCAAGTTTCAACCATTTCAGAGTTCATTTGTGGTGCTTTTTAATTTCAGGGTCATTTAGCTCAAAACAATTCATTAAATGCATGAAAAATAGCTAATGAAGTTAGATAGGGTTGAAATTTTAGGATGTGGCTTCTAATGGTTCATATTGAATGCACAGGAAGTCTGGAGTTGAAATAAGTTAAAAAAATTGAAATCCTTTTGTAACAGACGAGTTTTCGTCCGAAACCCTGATACTTCGAAAGAGATTGTCCATTTTGTACACGAAGTGCATCCAGTTTTTGCCGTAACCCTCTCAACTTTTTAGCACATGCTATGTGGGTGAAATGATGATACCATGCCAAGTTTCAACCATTGCAGGGTTCATTTGTGGTGCTTTTTAATTTCAGGGTCATTTAGCTCAAAACAATTCATTAAATGCATGAAAAATAGCAAATGAAGTTAGATAGGGTTGAAATTTTAGGATGTGGCTTCTAATGGTTCATATTGAATGCACAAAATTTCTGGAGTTGAAATAAGTTAAAAAAAATAAAATCCTTTTGTAACAGACGAGTTTTCGTCCGAAACCCTGATACTTCGAAAGAGATTGTCCATTTTGTACACGAAGTGCATCCAGTTTTTGCCGTAACCCTCTCAACTTTTTAGCACATGCTATGTGGGTGAAATTATGATACCATGCCAAGTTTCAACCATTGCAGGGTTCATTTGTGGTGCTTTTTAATTTCAGGGTCATTTAGCTCAAAACAATTCATTAAATGCATGAAAAATAGCAAATGAAGTTAGATAGGGTTGAAATTTTAGGATGTGGCTTCTAATGGATCATATTGAATGCACAAAAAGTCTGGAGTTGATATAAGTTAAAAAAATTAAAATCCTTTTGTAACAGACGAGTTTTCGTCCGAAACCCTGATACTTCGAAAGAGATTGTCCATTTTGTACACGAAGTGCATCCAGTTTTTGCCGTAACCCTCTCAACATTTTAGCACATGCTATGTGGGTGAAATGATGATACCAAGCCAAGTTTCAACCATTTCAGAGTTCATTTGTGGTGCTTTTTAATTTCAGGGTCATTTAGCTCAAAACAATTCATTAAATGCATGAAAAATAGCAAATGAAGCTAGATAGGGTTGAAATTTTAGGATGTGGCTTCTAATGGTTCATATTGAATGCACAAAATGTCTGGAGTTGAAATAAGTTCAAAAAATTGAAATCCTTTTGTAACAGACGAGTTTTCGTCCGAAACCCTGATACTTCGAAAGAGATTGTCCATTTTGTACACGAAGTGCATCCAGTTTTTGCCGTAACCCTCTCAACTTTTTAGCGCATGCTATGTGGGTGAAATGATGATACCATGCCAAGTTTCAACCATTTCAGAGTTCATTTGTGGTGCTTTTTAATTTCAGGGTCATTTAGCTCAAAACAATTCATTAAATGCATGAAAAATAGCAAATGAAGTTAGATAGGGTTGAAATTTTAGGATGTGGCTTCTAACGGTTCAAATTGAATGCACAGGAAGTCTGGAGTTGAAATAAGTTAAAAAAATTGAAATCCTTTTGTAACAGACGAGTTTTCGTCCGAAACCCTGCTACTTCGAAAGAGATTGTCCATTTTGTACACGAAGTGCATCCAGTTTTTGCCGTAACCCTCTCAACTTTTTAGCACATGCTATGTGGGTGAAATGATGATACCATGCCAAGTTTCAACCATTTCAGGGTTCATTTGTGGTGCTTTTTAATTTCAGGGTCATTTAGCTCAAAACAATTCATTAAATGCATGAAAAATAGCAAATGAAGTTAGATAGGGTTGAAATTTTAGGATGTGGCTTCTAATGGTTCATATTGAATGCACAAAATTTCTGGAGTTGAAATAAGTTAAAATTTTTGAAATCCTTTTGTAACAGACGAGTTTTCGGCCGAAACCCTCAGACTTCGAAAGAGATTGTCCATTTTGTACACGAAGTGCATCCAGTTTTTGCCATAACCCTCTCAACTTTTTAGCACATGCTATGTGGGTGAAATGATGATACCATGCCAAGTTTCAATCATTTCAGAGTTCATTTGTGGTGCTTTTTAATTTCAGGGTCATTTAGCTCAAAACAATTCATTAAATGCATGAAAAATAGCAAATGAAGTTAGATAGGGTTGAAATTTTAGGATGTGGCTTATAATGGTTCATATTGAATGCACAGGAAGTCTGGTGTTGAAATAAGTTAAAAAAATTGAAATCCTTTTGTAACAGACGAGTTTTCGTCCGAAACCCTGCTACTTCGAAAGAGATTGTCCATTTTGTACACGAAGTGCATCCAGTTTTTGCCGTAACCCTCTCAACTTTTTAGCACATGCTATGTGGGTGAAATGATGATACCATGCCAAGTTTCAACCATTTCAGGGTTCATTTGTGGTGCTTTTTAATTTCAGGGTCATTTAGCTCAAAACAATTCATTAAATGCATGAAAAATAGCAAATGAAGTTAGATAGGGTTGAAATTTTAGGATGTGGCTTCTAATGGTTCATATTGAATGCACAAAATTTCTGGAGTTGAAATAAGTTAAAAAAATTAAAATCCTTTTGTAACAGACGAGTTTTCGTCCGAAACCCTGATACTTCGAAAGAGATTGTCCATTTTGTACACGAAGTGCATCCAGTTTTTGCCGTAACCCTCTCAACTTTTTAGCACATGCTATGTGGGTGAAATTATGATACCATGCCAAGTTTCAACCATTGCAGGGTTCATTTGTGGTGCTTTTTAATTTCAGGGTCATTTAGCTCAAAACAATTCATTAAATGCATGAAAAATAGCAAATGAAGTTAGATAGGGTTGAAATTTTAGGATGTGGCTTCTAATGGATCATATTGAATGCACAAAAATTCTGGAGTTGATATAAGTTAAAAAAATTAAAATCCTTTTGTAACAGACGAGTTTTCGTCCGAAACCCTGATACTTCGAAAGAGATTGTCCATTTTGTACACGAAGTGCATCCAGTTTTTGCCGTAACCCTCTCAACATTTTAGCACATGCTATGTGGGTGAAATGATGATACCAAGCCAAGTTTCAACCATTTCAGAGTTCATTTGTGGTGCTTTTTAATTTCAGGGTCATTTAGCTCAAAACAATTCATTAAATGCATGAAAAATAGCAAATGAAGCTAGATAGGGTTGAAATTTTAGGATGTGGCTTCTAATGGTTCATATTGAATGCACAAAATGTCTGGAGTTGAAATAAGTTAAAAAAATTGAAATCCTTTTGTAACAGACGAGTTTTCGTCCGAAACCCTGATACTTCGAAAGAGATTGTCCATTTTGTACACGAAGTGCATCCAGTTTTTGCCGTAACCCTCTCAACTTTTTAGCGCATGCTATGTGGGTGAAATGATGATACCATGCCAAGTTTCAACCATTTCAGAGTTCATTTGTGGTGCTTTTTAATTTCAGGGTCATTTAGCTCAAAACAATTCATTAAATGCATGAAAAATAGCAAATGAAGTTAGATAGGGTTGAAATTTTAGGATGTGGCTTCTAATGGTTCAAATTGAATGCACAGGAAGTCTGGAGTTGAAATAAGTTAAAAAAATTGAAATCCTTTTGTAACAGACGAGTTTTCGTCCGAAACCCTGCTACTTCGAAAGAGATTGTCCATTTTGTACACGAAGTGCATCCAGTTTTTGCCGTAACCCTCTCAACTTTTTAGCACATGCTATGTGGGTGAAATGATGATACCATGCCAAGTTTCAACCATTTCAGGGTTCATTTGTGGTGCTTTTTAATTTCAGGGTCATTTAGCTCAAAACAATTCATTAAATGCATGAAAAATAGCAAATGAAGTTAGATAGGGTTGAAATTTTAGGATGTGGCTTCTAATGGTTCATATTGAATGCACAAAATTTCTGGAGTTGAAATAAGTTAAAAATTTTGAAATCCTTTTGTAACAGACGAGTTTTCGGCCGAAACCCTCAGACTTCGAAAGAGATTGTCCATTTTGTACACGAAGTGCATCCAGTTTTTGCCATAACCCTCTCAACTTTTTAGCACATGCTATGTGGGTGAAATGATGATACCATGCCAAGTTTCAATCATTTCAGAGTTCATTTGTGGTGCTTTTTAATTTCAGGGTCATTTAGCTCAAAACAATTCATTAAATGCATGAAAAATAGCAAATGAAGTTAGATAGGGTTGAAATTTTAGGATGTGGCTTATAATGGTTCATATTGAATGCACAGGAAGTCTGGTGTTGAAATAAGTTAAAAAAATTGAAATCCTTTTGTAACAGACGAGTTTTCGTCCGAAACCCTGCTACTTCGAAAGAGATTGTCCATTTTGTACACGAAGTGCATCCAGTTTTTGCCGTAACCCTCTCAACTTTTTAGCACATGCTATGTGGGTGAAATGATGATACCATGCCAAGTTTCAACCATTTCAGGGTTCATTTGTGGTGCTTTTTAATTTCAGGGTCATTTAGCTCAAAACAATTCATTAAATGCATGAAAAATAGCAAATGAAGTTAGATAGGGTTGAAATTTTAGGATGTGGCTTCTAATGGTTCATATTGAATGCACAAAATTTCTGGAGTTGAAATAAGTTAAAAAAATTAAAATCCTTTTGTAACAGACGAGTTTTCGTCCGAAACCCTGATACTTCGAAAGAGATTGTCCATTTTGTACACGAAGTGCATCCAGTTTTTGCCGTAACCCTCTCAACTTTTTAGCACATGCTATGTGGGTGAAATTATGATACCATGCCAAGTTTCAACCATTGCA
This sequence comes from Elymus sibiricus, assembly GCA_039707655.1. Lineage (NCBI taxonomy): Eukaryota > Viridiplantae > Streptophyta > Magnoliopsida > Poales > Poaceae > Elymus > Elymus sibiricus. The sequence continues at coordinate 376,923,878 of CM077663.1, read as the reverse complement.
GGGTTCATTTGTGGTGCTTTTTAATTTCTGGGTCATTTAGCTCAAAACAATTCATTAAATGCATGAAAAATAGCAAATGAAGTTAGATAGGGTTGAAATTTTAGGATGTGGCTTCTAATGGATCATATTGAATGCACAAAAAGTCTGGAGTTGATATAAGTTAAAAAAATTAAAATCCTTTTGTAACAGACGAGTTTTCGTCCGAAACCCTGATACTTCGAAAGAGATTGTCCATTTTGTACACGAAGTGCATCCAGTTTTTGCCGTAACCCTCTCAACTTTTTAGCACATGCTATGTGGGTGAAATGATGATACCAAGCCAAGTTTCAACCATTTCAGAGTTCATTTGTGGTGCTTTTTAATTTCAGGGTCATTTAGCTCAAAACAATTCATTAAATGCATGAAAAATAGCAAATGAAGCTAGATAGGGTTGAAATTTTAGGATGTGGCTTCTAATGGTTCATATTGAATGCACAAAATGTCTGGAGTTGAAATAAGTTCAAAAAATTGAAATCCTTTTGTAACAGACGAGTTTTCGTCCGAAACCCTGATACTTCGAAAGAGATTGTCCATTTTGTACACGAAGTGCATCCAGTTTTTGCCGTAACCCTCTCAACTTTTTAGCGCATGCTATGTGGGTGAAATGATGATACCATGCCAAGGTTCAACCATTTCAGAGTTCATTTGTGGTGCTTTTTAATTTCAGGGTCATTTAGCTCAAAACAATTCATTAAATGCATGAAAAATAGCAAATGAAGTTAGATAGGGTTGAAATTTTAGGATGTGGCTTCTAATGGTTCATATTGAATGCACAGGAAGTCTGGAGTTGAAATAAGTTAAAAAAATTGAAATCCTTTTGTAACAGATGAGTTTTCGTCCGAAACCCTGCTACTTCGAAAGAGATTGTCCATTTTGTACACGAAGTGCATCCAGTTTTTGCCGTAACCCTCTCAACTTTTTAGCACATGCTATGTGGGTGAAATGATGATACCATGCCAAGTTTCAACCATTTCAGGGTTCATTTGTGGTGCTTTTTAATTTCAGGGTCATTTAGCTCAAAACAATTCATTAAATGCATGAAAAATAGCAAATGAAGTTAGATAGGGTTGAAATTTTAGGATGTGGCTTCTAATGGTTCATATTGAATGCACAAAATTTCTGGAGTTGAAATAAGTTAAAATTTTTGAAATCCTTTTGTAACAGACGAGTTTTCGGCCGAAACCCTCAGACTTCGAAAGAGATTGTCCATTTTGTACACGAAGTGCATCCAGTGTTTGCCATAACCCTCTCAACTTTTTAGCACATGCTATGTGGGTGAAATGATGATACCATGCCAAGTTTCAATCATTTCAGAGTTCATTTGTGGTGCTTTTTAATTTCAGGGTCATTTAGCTCAAAACAATTCATTAAATGCATGAAAAATAGCAAATGAAGTTAGATAGGGTTGAAATTTTAGGATGTGGCTTATAATGGTTCATATTGAATGCACAGGAAGTCTGGAGTTGAAATAAGTTAAAAAAATTGAAATCCTTTTGTAACAGACGAGTTTTCGTCCGAAACCCTGATACTTCGAAAGAGATTGTCCATTTTGTACACGAAGTGCATCCAGTTTTTGCCGTAACCCTCTCAACTTTTTAGCACATGCTATGTGGGTGAAATGATGATACCATGCCAAGTTTCAACCATTTCAGAGTTCATTTGTGGTGCTTTTTAATTTCAGGGTCATTTAGCTCGAAACAATTCATTAAATGCATGAAAAATAGCAAATGAAGTTAGATAGGGTTGAAATTTTAGGATGTGGCTTCTAATGGTTCATAGTGAATGCACAAAATGTCTGGAGTTGAAATAAGTTAAAAAAATTGAAATCCTTTTGTAACAAACGAGTTTTCGTCCGAAACCCTGATACTTCGAAAGAGATTGTCCATTCTGTACACGAAGTGCATCCAGTTTTTGCCGTAACCCTCTCAACTTTTTAGCGCATGCTATGTGGGTGAAATGATGATACCATGCCAAGTTTCAACCATTTCAGAGTTCATTTGTGGTGCTTTTTAATTTCAGGGTCATTTAGCTCAAAACAATTCATTAAATGCATGCAAAATAGCTAATGAAGTTAGATAGGGTTGAAATTTTAGGATGTGGCTTCTAATGGTTCATATTGAATGCACAGGAAGTCTGGAGTTGAAATTGTTGGGGAACGTTGCATGGGAAACAAAAATTTTCCTACGCACACACAAGATCTATCCATGGTGATGAGCATCTACGAGAGGGAGAGTGAATCTACATACCCTTGTAGATCGCTAAGCGGAAGCGTTTAAGAAACGCGGTTGATGTAGTCGAACGTCTCCGCGATCCAAATCGCAAGTCGTCCCTCGATCCGATCACGAACTAGCGCCGAACGGACGGCACCTCCGCGTTCAACACACGTACGGCTTGATGACGCCTTCACCTCCTCGATCCAGCGAGCGATGGTGAAGTAGTGGTTGAGTTCCAGCAGCACGACGGCGTGGTGATGGTGGTGAGGAACAATCTCTGCAGGGCTTCGCCAAGCGCTACGGAGATTATGACGGAGGAACTAGAGGGTTAGGGTTGCCGCACACGGCTTGGGGAAATCTTGATGTATCCCGTGTGCTAGCCCTGCCCCTCTATTTATATGTTGAGCCTTAGGGTCTAAACTTGGAGTAAAAGCCTCCTCCAGGTCGGTTTTGCCCGCACAAGGTCGGTTTGGCCCGCAGGGAAAGAGTCCAACTCGGACCCCTGCCGAATCGTGCACAGCCGCACACAAGCGGTAGTACCGCTTCACACAAGCGGTAGTACCGCTTGGGCGGTAGTACCGCTTCACACAAGCGGTAGTACCGCTCCGGCGGTAGTACCGCTTCACCAAGCGGTAGTACCGCTTACGCGGCAGCAAAACTACTTTTGCACTTTCCAATACCTCGTGGGCTTTTATCCCTTGGCCCATATAAAGTGTTGCTGCACCCGAACACTTCGGTAAACATCCGGAACCCCTTCCGGTGAACTTCGGAACTCTTCCGGAGATCAAAACACTATTATCACATATATCAATCTTTACCTCCGGACTATTCCGGAGATCCTCGTCATGTCCGGGATCTTATCCGGGACTCCGAACAACTTTCGGTCACCAACATAATAACTCAATTATACTAATCGTCACCAAACGTTAAGTGTGTAGACCCTGCGGGTTCGAGAACTATGTAGACATGACCGAGACACCTCTACGGCCAATAACCAATAGCGGGACCTGGATGCCCATATTGGCTCCTACATATTCTACGAAGATCTTTATCGGTCGAACCTCTATGTCAAGGATTCAGTTAATCCCGTATGCTGTTCCCTTTGTTCTTCGGTATGTTACTTGCCCGAGATTCGATCGTCGGTATCACTATACCTAGTTCAATCTCGTTACCGGCAAGTCTCTTTACTCGTTCCGTAATACAAGATCTCGTGGCTAACACTTTAGTCACATTGCTTGCAAGGCTCATTGTGATGTTGTATTACCGAGTGGGCCCTGAGATACCTCTCCGTCATACGGAGTAACAAATCCCAGTCTTGATCCATGCCAACCCAACAGACACCCTCGGAGATACCTGTAGAGCACCTTTATAGTCACCCAGTTACGTTGCGACGTTTGATACACACAAGGTATTCCTCCGGTGTCAGTGAGTTGCATGATCTCATGGTCAAAGGAACAGATACTTGACATGCAGAAAACAATAGCAATAAACTGACACGATCAAATGCTACGTTTACAGTTTGGGTCTTGTCCATCACATCATTCTCCTAATGATGTGATCCCGTTATCAAATGACATCTCATGTCAATGGCTAGGAAACCTTAACCATCTTTGATCAACGAGCTAGTCAACTAGAGGCTTACTAGGGACACAGTGTTGTCTATGTACCCACACATGTATTTGAGTTTCCAATCAATACAATTATAGCATGGATAATAAATGATTATCATGAACAAGGAAATATAATAATAACCAATTTATTATTGCCTCTAGGGCATATTTCCAACAGTCTCCCACTTGCACTAGAGTCAATAATCTAGTTCACATCACTATGTGATTTATATTGTAATGAATCGAACACCCATGCAGTTCTGGTGTTGTTCATGTTTAGCCTTTGGAAGAGGTTTAGTCATCGGATCTGCAACATTTAGATCCGTGTGTACTTTGCAAATATTTATGTCGTCCTCCTTGATGTAATCGCGGATGGAATTGAAACGTCGTTTTATGTGTCTGGTCCTCTTGTGAAATCTTGGTTCCTTGGCTAGAGCAATGGCACCAGTGTTATCACAAAACAGAGTCATTGGGTTAAGCGCACTTGGCACTACTCCAAGATCTGTCATGAACTCCTTCATCCAGACACCTTCCTTCGCCGCCTCCGAGGCTGCGATGTACTCCGCTTCGCATGTAGAATCAGCTACCACGCTTTGCTTGGAACTGCACCAGCTAACCGCACCCCCATTAAGAATAAATACGTATCCGGTTTGAGACTTAGAGTCATCCGGATCAGTGTCAAAGCTTGCATCGACGTAACCCTTTACGACGAGCTCTTGATCACCTCCATAAACGAGAAACATGTCCTTAGTCCTTTTCAGGTATTTCAGGATATTCTTGACCGCCGTCCAGTGTTCCATTCCTGGATCACTTTGAAACCTTCCGACCATACTTATGGCAAGGCTGACATCGGGTCTTGTGCACAGCATTGCATACATGACAGAGCCTATGGCTGAAGCATAGGGGATGACACTCATCTTTTCTCTATATTCTGCAGTCACTGGGCATTGAGTCTTACTCAACTTCACACCTTGCAAAACAGGCAAGAACCCCTTCTTGGACTGATCCATTTTGAACTTCTTCAAAATCTTATCAAGGTATGTGCTTTGTGAAAGTCCTATTAAACGTCTTGATCTATCTCTATAGATCTTGATGCCTAATATGAAAGCAGCTTCTCCTAGGTCCTTCATTGAAAAACTCTTGTTCAAATTTTCCTTTACACTTTCCAGCATTTCTATATTGTTTCCAATCAGCAATATGTCATCCACATATAATATTAGAAACGCTATAGAGCTCCCACTCACTTTCTTGTAAATACAAGCTTCTCCGTAAACTTGTATAAACTCGAACGCTTTGATCACCTCATCAAAACGAAGATTCCAACTCCGAGATGCTTGCACCAGTCCATAAATGGATCGCTGGAGTTTGCAAACTTTGTCAGCATTCTCTGGATCGACAAAACCTTCTGGTTGCATCATATACAACTCTTCCTTAAGGTAACCGTTAAGGAATGCTGTTTTGACATCCATCTGCCAAATTTCATAATCGAAAAAGGCAGCTATTGCTAACATGATTCTGACGGACTTAAGCATCGCTACGGGTGAGAAGGTCTCATCGTAGTCAACTCCTTGAACTTTGTGAAAAACCCTTTGCCACAAGTCGAGCTTTATAGACGGTGACATTACCGTCCGCGTCCGTCTTCCTCTTAAAGATCCATTTGTTCTGAATGGCCTTACGCCCTTCAGGTAATACTTCCAAAGTCCATACTTTGTTTTCATACATGGATCCCATCTCGGATTTCATGGCCTCTAACCACTTCTCGGAATCCGGGCCCATCATCGCTTCTCCATAGCTCGTAGGTTCATCGTTGTCTAACAACATGACCTCTAAGACAGGGTTGCCGTACCACTCGGGAGCAGTACGCGTCCTTGTCGACCTACGAGGTTCGATAGCAACTTGATCCAAAGCTTCATGATCATCATCATTAACTTCCTCTTCAGCTAATGTAGGCTCCACAGAAACAATTTTCTGCGCTGCGCTACTCTCAGGTTGAAGTAAAGGTTCAACAACCTCATCAAGTTCTATCTTCCTCCCACTCAATTCTTTCGAGAGAAACTCTTTCTCAAGAAATGTTCCGTTTTTAGCGACAAACACTTTGCCTTCGGATCTGAGGTAGAAGGTATACCCAACTGTCTCTTTTGGGTATCCTATGAAGACGCATTTCTCCGCTTTGGGTTCCAGCTTTTCAGGCTGAAGCTTTTTGACATAAGCATCACATCCCCAAACTTTAAGAAACGACAGCTTTGGCTTCTTGCCAAACCAAAGTTCATATGGCGTCGTCTCAACGGATTTCGATGGTGCCCTATTTAAAGTGAATGCAGCTGTCTCTAATGCATAACCCCAAAACGATAGTGGCAAATCGGCAAGAGACATCATAGATCGCACCATATCCAATAAAGTTCGATTACGACGTTCGGACACACCATTACGCTGTGGTGTTCCAGGCGGTGTTAATTGTGAAACAATTCCACACTGTCTTAAGTGACTGCCAAACTCATAACTCAGATATTCTCCTCCTCGATCAGATCGTAGGAATTTAATCTTCTTGTTACGATGATTCTCAACTTCACTCTGAAATTGTTTGAACTTTTCAAATGTTTCAGACTTGTGTTTCATTAAGTAAATATACCCATATCTACTTAAGTCATCAGTGAAGGTGAGAAAGTAACGATAACCACCGCGCGCCTCAATACTCATCGGACCGCACACATCAGTATGTATGATTTCCAATAAGTCACTTGCCCGTTCCATTATTCCAGAGAACGGCGTTTTAGTCATCTTGCCCATGAGGCATGGCTCACATGTGTCAAGTGATTCAAAATCAAGTGACTCCAAAAGTCCATCAGCATGGAGCTTCCTCATGCGTTTTACGCCAATATGACCTAAACGGCAGTGCCACAAGAAAGTGGTATTATCATTATCAATTCTACATCTTTTGGCATCAATGTTATGAACATGTGTATCATTACTATCGAGATTCAATAAGAATAAACCCCTCACATCGGGTGCATGACCATAAAAGATATTACTCATATAAATAGAACAACCATTATTCTCTGATTTAAATGAGTAACCGTCTCGCAATAAACAAGATCCAGATATAATGTTCATGCTTAACGCAGGCACCAAATAACACTTATTTAGGTTCATCACTAATCCCGACGGTAATCGAAGAGCGAGCGTGCCAACGGCGATCACATCAACCTTGGAACCATTTCCCACGCGCATCGTCACTTCGTCCTTTGCCAGCCTCCGTCTATTCCGCAGTTCCTGTTTTGAGTTGCAAATATGAGCAACCGCACCGGTATCAAATACCCAGGCACTACAACGAGAGTTGGTAAGGTACACATCAATAACATGTATATCATATATACCTTGTTTGTTGTTGGCCGCCTTCTTGTCAGCCAAATACTTGGGGCAATTCCGCTTCCAGTGTCCAGTTCCCTTGCAATGAAAACACACAGTTTCTGGTTTGGGTCCAGCCTTGGGTTTCTTCACGAGAGGAGCAACTGCTTTGCCACTCTTCTTAGAGTTACCCTTCTTACCCTTGCCATTTTTCTTGAAACTAGTGGTTTTATTGACCATCAACACTTGATGCTCCTTCTGAATTTCAGACTCAGCGGCTTTCAGCATCGCAAACAGCTCGGCGACTGACTTGTTCATCCCGTGCATGTTATAGTTCAACACGAAGCTCTTGTAGCTAGGTGGCAATGATTGAAGAACTCTGTCAGTGATAGCCTCTGGCGGAAGGGGCATCCCTAACTCAGCCAGACGGGTGGAGTACCCAGACATTCTGAGCACGTGATCACTGATAGACCCGTTCTCCTCCATCTTGCAAGCATAGAACTTATCGGAGATCTCATATCTCTCGATCCGGGCATTCTTCTGAAAGATAAACTTCAACTCCTGGAACATCTCATATGCTCCATGACGTTCAAAACGTCTTTGAAGTCCCGGTTCTAAGCCATACAACATTGCACATTGAACTATTGAGTAATCATCAGAACGAGCCTGCCAGGCGTTCACAACGTCTAGAGACTCAACTGGAGCGGGTGGATCACCAAGCGGTGCATCAAGGACATAAGCCTTCTGGGAAGCCGTAAGGATAATCCTTAGATTACGGGCCCAGTCCACAAAGTTACTTCCATCATCTTTCAACTTAGCTTTCTCTAGGAACGCATTAAAATTCAGGGGTGCTACTGCGCGAGCCATGATCTACAACATAAATATTGCAAAGACAACTTAGACTATTGTTCTTAGATAATGAGTTTAGTTAATCATATTACTTAAAAACTCCCACTCAAATTGACATCCCTCCGATCATTCGAGTGTAACATGATCCAAATCCACCAACTCAAGTCCGATCATCACGTGAGTTGAGGTGGTTTCAATGGTGAACATCTTCATGTTGATCATATCTACTATATGACTCATGTTCGACCTTTCGGTCTCTTGTGTTCCGAGGCCATGTCTGTACATGCTAGGCTCGTCAAGTTTAACCCGAGTGTTCCGCACGTGTAACATGGCTTACACCCGTTGTATGCGAACGTAGAGTCTATCACACCCGATCATCACGGCGTGTCTCGAAACGACGAACTTTCGCAACGGTGCACACTTGGGGAGAACACAATTTATCTTGAAATTTAAGTGAGGGATCACCTTATAATGCTACCGTCGTCCTAAGCAAAATAAGATGCATAAAAGGATTAACATCACATGCAAATCATAAGTGACATGATATGGCCATGAACTTGTGCTTTTGATCTCCATCTCCAAAGCACCGGCATGATCTCCATCGTCACCGGCATGACACCATGATCTCCATCATCTTGATCTCCATCAACGTGTCGCCATAAGGTTGTCGCGCTAACTGTTGCTTCCACGACTATAGCTAACGTTTAGCGATAAAGTAAAGCATTACATAGCGCTTAATGATTGACACGCAGGTCATACAATAATTAAAGACAACTCTATGGCTCCTGCCAGTTGCCGTACTCATCGACATGCAAGTCGTGATATTCTATACAAAACATGATCATCTCATACATCACATATATCTCATCATGTAATTGGCCATATCATATCACATCATACCCTGCAAAAACAAGTTAGACGTCCTCTAATTGTTGTTGCAAATTTTACGTGGCTGCTACGGGTTTGCAAGAACCGTTCTTACCTACGCAAAACCACAACGTGGTGTAGTGATTGCTTTTTGATCTTCTAAAAGAACCCTCTTCATTGAACCGATTCAACTAAAGTGAGAGAGACAGACACCCGCCAGTCACCTTTATGCAACAAGTGCACGCAGCGGTAAAACCAGTCTCGCGTAAGCGTACGCGTAATGTCGGTCCGGGCCGCTTCATCTCACAATGCCGCTGAATCAAGTATCAACTAGTAACGGCAAGCAATATGTATACACCCACGCCCACAACTCGTTTGTGTTCTACTCGAGATCTCATCTACGCATAGACCTGGCTCTGATACCACTGTTGGGGAACGTTGCATGGGAAACAAAAATTTTCCTACGCACACACAAGATCTATCCATGGTGATGAGCATCTACGAGAGGGAGAGTGAATCTACATACCCTTGTAGATCGCTAAGCGGAAGCGTTTAAGAAACGCGGTTGATGTAGTCGAACGTCTCCGCGATCCAAATCGCAAGTCGTCCCTCGATCCGATCACGAACTAGCGCCGAACGGACGGCACCTCCGCGTTCAACACACGTACGGCTTGATGACGCCTTCACCTCCTCGATCCAGCGAGCGATGGTGAAGTAGTGGTTGAGTTCCAGCAGCACGACGGCGTGGTGATGGTGGTGAGGAACAATCTCTGCAGGGCTTCGCCAAGCGCTACGGAGATTATGACGGAGGAACTAGAGGGTTAGGGTTGCCGCACACGGCTTGGGGAAATCTTGATGTATCCCGTGTGCTAGCCCTGCCCCTCTATTTATATGTTGAGCCTTAGGGTCTAAACTTGGAGTAAAAGCCTCCTCCAGGTCGGTTTTGCCCGCACAAGGTCGGTTTGGCCCGCAGGGAAAGAGTCCAACTCGGACCCCTGCCGAATCGTGCACAGCCGCACACAAGCGGTAGTACCGCTTCACACAAGCGGTAGTACCGCTTGGGCGGTAGTACCGCTTCACACAAGCGGTAGTACCGCTCCGGCGGTAGTACCGCTTCACCAAGCGGTAGTACCGCTTACGCGGCAGCAAAACTACTTTTGCACTTTCCAATACCTCGTGGGCTTTTATCCCTTGGCCCATATAAAGTGTTGCTGCACCCGAACACTTCGGTAAACATCCGGAACCCCTTCCGGTGAACTTCGGAACTCTTCCGGAGATCAAAACACTATTATCACATATATCAATCTTTACCTCCGGACTATTCCGGAGATCCTCGTCATGTCCGGGATCTTATCCGGGACTCCGAACAACTTTCGGTCACCAACATAATAACTCAATTATACTAATCGTCACCAAACGTTAAGTGTGTAGACCCTGCGGGTTCGAGAACTATGTAGACATGACCGAGACACCTCTACGGCCAATAACCAATAGCGGGACCTGGATGCCCATATTGGCTCCTACATATTCTACGAAGATCTTTATCGGTCGAACCTCTATGTCAAGGATTCAGTTAATCCCGTATGCTGTTCCCTTTGTTCTTCGGTATGTTACTTGCCCGAGATTCGATCGTCGGTATCACTATACCTAGTTCAATCTCGTTACCGGCAAGTCTCTTTACTCGTTCCGTAATACAAGATCTCGTGGCTAACACTTTAGTCACATTGCTTGCAAGGCTCATTGTGATGTTGTATTACCGAGTGGGCCCTGAGATACCTCTCCGTCATACGGAGTAACAAATCCCAGTCTTGATCCATGCCAACCCAACAGACACCCTCGGAGATACCTGTAGAGCACCTTTATAGTCACCCAGTTACGTTGCGACGTTTGATACACACAAGGTATTCCTCCGGTGTCAGTGAGTTGCATGATCTCATGGTCAAAGGAACAGATACTTGACATGCAGAAAACAATAGCAATAAACTGACACGATCAAATGCTACGTTTACAGTTTGGGTCTTGTCCATCACATCATTCTCCTAATGATGTGATCCCGTTATCAAATGACATCTCATGTCAATGGCTAGGAAACCTTAACCATCTTTGATCAACGAGCTAGTCAACTAGAGGCTTACTAGGGACACAGTGTTGTCTATGTACCCACACATGTATTTGAGTTTCCAATCAATACAATTATAGCATGGATAATAAACGATTATCATGAACAAGGAAATATAATAATAACCAATTTATTATTGCCTCTAGGGCATATTTCCAACAGAAATAAGTTAAAAAAATTGAAATCCTTTTGTAACAGACGAGTTTTCGTCCGAAACCCTGCTACTTCGAAAGAGATTGTCCATTTTGTACACGAAGTGCATCCAGTTTTTGCCGTAACCCTCTCAACTTTTTAGCACATGCTATGTGGGTGAAATGATGATACCATGCCAAGTTTCAACCATTGCAGGGTTCATTTGTGGTGCTTTTTAATTTCAGGGTCATTTAGCTCAAAACAATTCATTAAATGCATGAAAAATAGCAAATGAAGTTAGATAGGGTTGAAATTTTAGGATGTGGCTTCTAATGGTTCATATTGAATGCACAAAATTTCTGGAGTTGAAATAAGTTAAAAAAAATAAAATCCTTTTGTAACAGACGAGTTTTCGTCCAAAACCCTGATACTTCGAAAGAGATTGTCCATTTTGTACACGAAGTGCATCCAGTTTTTGCCGTAACCCTCTCAACTTTTTAGCACATGCTATGTGGGTGAAATTATGATACCATGCCAAGTTTCAACCATTGCAGGGTTCATTTGTGGTGCTTTTTAATTTCAGGGTCATTTAGCTCAAAACAATTCATTAAATGCATGAAAAATAGCAAATGAAGTTAGATAGGGTTGAAATTTTAGGATGTGGCTTCTAATGGATCATATTGAATGCACAAAAAGTCTGGAGTTGATATAAGTTAAAAAAATTAAAATCCTTTTGTAACAGACGAGTTTTCGTCCGAAACCCTGATACTTCGAAAGAGATTGTCCATTTTGTACACGAAGTGCATCCAGTTTTTGCCGTAACCCTCTCAACTTTTTAGCACATGCTATGTGGGTGAAATGATGATACCAAGCCAAGTTTCAACCATTTCAGAGTTCATTTGTGGTGCTTTTTAATTTCAGGGTCATTTAGCTCAAAACAATTCATTAAATGCATGAAAAATAGCAAATGAAGCTAGATAGGGTTGAAATTTTAGGATGTGGCTTCTAATGGTTCATATTGAATGCACAAAATGTCTGGAGTTGAAATAAGTTCAAAAAATTGAAATCCTTTTGTAACAGACGAGTTTTCGTCCGAAACCCTGATACTTCGAAAGAGATTGTCCATTTTGTACACGAAGTGCATCCAGTTTTTGCCGTAACCCTCTCAACTTTTTAGCGCATGCTATGTGGGTGAAATGATGATACCATGCCAAGTTTCAACCATTTCAGAGTTCATTTGTGGTGCTTTTTAATTTCAGGGTCATTTAGCTCAAAACAATTCATTAAATGCATGAAAAATAGCAAATGAAGTTAGATAGGGTTGAAATTTTAGGATGTGGCTTCTAATGGTTCATATTGAATGCACAGGAAGTCTGGAGTTGAAATAAGTTAAAAAAATTGAAATCCTTTTGTAACAGACGAGTTTTCGTCCGAAACCCTGCTACTTCGAAAGAGATTGTCCATTTTGTACACGAAGTGCATCCAGTTTTTGCCGTAACCCTCTCAACTTTTTAGCACATGCTATGTGGGTGAAATGATGATACCATGCCAAGTTTCAACCATTTCAGGGTTCATTTGTGGTGCTTTTTAATTTCAGGGTCATTTAGCTCAAAACAATTCATTAAATGCATGAAAAATAGCAAATGAAGTTAGATAGGGTTGAAATTGTAGGATGTGGCTTCTAATGGTTCATATTGAATGCACAAAATTTCTGGAGTTGAAATAAGTTAAAAATTTTGAAATCCTTTTGTAACAGACGAGTTTTCGGCCGAAACCCTCAGACTTCGAAAGAGATTGTCCATTTTGTACACGAAGTGCATCCAGTTTTTGCCATAACCCTCTCAACTTTTTAGCACATGCTATGTGGGTGAAATGATGATACCATGCCAAGTTTCAATCATTTCAGAGTTCATTTGTGGTGCTTTTTAATTTCAGGGTCATTTAGCTCAAAACAATTCATTAAATGCATGAAAAATAGCAAATGAAGTTAGATAGGGTTGAAATTTTAGGATGTGGCTTATAATGGTTCATATTGAATGCACAGGAAGTCTGGAGTTGAAATAAGTTAAAAAAATTGAAATCCTTTTGTAACAGACGAGTTTTCGTCCGAAACCCTAATACTTCGAAAGAGATTGTCCATTTTGTACACGAAGTGCATCCAGTTTTTGCCGTAACCCTCTCAACTTTTTAGCACATGCTATGTGGGTGAAATGATGATACCATGCCAAGTTTCAACCATTTCAGAGTTCATTTGTGGTGCTTTTTAATTTCAGGGTCATTTAGCTCGAAACAATTCATTAAATGCATGAAAAATAGCAAATGAAGTTAGATAGGGTTGAAATTTTAGGATGTGGCTTCTAATGGTTCATAGTGAATGCACAAAATGTCTGGAGTTGAAATAAGTTAAAAAAATTGAAATCCTTTTGTAACAAACGAGTTTTCGTCCGAAACCCTGATACTTCGAAAGAGATTGTCCATTCTGTACACGAAGTGCATCCAGTTTTTGCCGTAACCCTCTCAACTTTTTAGCGCATGCTATGTGGGTGAAATGATGATACCATGCCAAGTTTCAACCATTTCAGAGTTCATTTGTGGTGCTTTTTAATTTCAGGGTCATTTAGCTCAAAACAATTCATTGAATGCATGAAAAATAGCTAATGAAGTTAGATAGGGTTGAAATTTTAGGATGTGGCTTTTAATGGTTCATATTGAATGCACAGGAAGTCTGGAGTTGAAATAAGTTAAAAAAAATTGAAATCCTTTTGTAATAGACGAGTTTTCGTCCGAAACCCTGATACTTCGAAAGAGATTGTCCATTTTGTACACGAAGTGCATCCAGTTTTTGCCGTAACCCTCTCAACTTTTTAGCACATGCTATGTGGGTGAAATGATGATACCATGCCAAGTTTCAACCATTGCAGGGTTCATTTGTGGTGCTTTTTAATTTCAGGGTCATTTAGCTCAAAACAATTCATTAAATGCATGAAAAATAGCAAATGAAGTTAGATAGGGTTGAAATTTTAGGATGTGGCTTCTAATGGATCATATTGAATGCACAAAAAGTCTGGAGTTGAAATAAGTTAAAAAAATTAAAATCCTTTTGTAACACACGAGTTTTCGTCCGAAACCCTGATACTTCGAAAGAGATTGGCCATTTTGTACACGAAGTGCATCCAATTTTTGCCGTAACCCTCTCAACTTTTTAGCACATGCTATGTGGGTGAAATGATGATACCAAGCCAAGTTTCAACCATTTTAGAGTTCATTTGTGGTGCTTTTTAATTTCAGGGTCATTTAGCTCAAAACAATTCATTAAATGCATGAAAAATAGCAAATGAAGCTAGATAGGGTTGAAATTTTAGGATGTGGCTTCTAATGGTTCATATTGAATGCACAAAATGTCTGGAGTTGAAACAAGTTCAAAAAATTGAAATTCTTTTGTAACAGACGAGTTTTCGTCCGAAACCCTGATACTTCGAAAGAGATTGTCCATTTTGTACACGAAGTGCATCCAGTTTTTGCCGTAACCCTCTCAACTTTTTAGCGCATGCTATGTGGGTGAAATGATGATACCATGCCAAGTTTCAACCATTTCAGAGTTCATTTGTGGTGCTTTTTTATTTCAGGGTCATTTAGCTCAAAACAATTCATTAAATGCATGAAAAATAGCAAATGAAGTTAGATAGGGTTGAAATTTTAGGATGTGGCTTCTAATGGTTCATATTGAATGCACAGGAAGTCTGGAGTTGAAATAAGTTAAAAAAATTGAAATCCTTTTGTAACAGACGAGTTTTCGTCCGAAACCCTGCTACTTCGAAAGAGATTGTCCATTTTGTACACGAAGTGCATCCAGTTTTTGCCGTAACCCTCTCAACTTTTTAGCACATGCTATGTGGGTGAAATGATGATACCATGCCAAGTTTCAACCATTTCAGGGTTCATTTGTGGTGCTTTTTAATTTCAGGATCATTTAGCTCAAAACAATTCATTAAATGCATGAAAAATAGCAAATGAAGTTAGATAGGGTTGAAATTTTAGGATGTGGCTTCTAATGGTTCATATTGAATGCACAAAATTTCTGGAGTTGAAATAAGTTAAAATTTTTGAAATCCTTTTGTAACAGACGAGTTTTCGGCCGAAACCCTCATATTTCGAAAGAGATTGTCCATTTTGTACACGAAGTGCATCCAGTTTTTGCCATAACCCTCTCAACTTTTTAGCACATGCTATGTGGGTGAAATGATGATACCATGCCAAGTTTCAATCATTTCAGAGTTCATTTGTGGTGCTTTTTAATTTCAGGGTCATTTAGCTCAAAACAATTCATTAAATGCATGAAAAATAGCAAATGAAGTTAGATAGGGTTGAAATTTTAGGATGTGGCTTATAATGGTTCATATTGAATGCACAGGAAGCCTAGAGTTGAAATAAGTTAAAAAAATTGAAATCCTTTTGTAACAGACGAGTTTTCGTCCGAAACCGTGATACTTCGAAAGAGATTGTCCATTTTGTACACGAAGTGCATCCAGTTTTTGCCGTAACCCTCTCAACTTTTTAACACATGCTATGTGGGTGAAATGATGATACCATGCCAAGTTTCAACCATTTCAGAGTTCATTTGTGGTGCTTTTTAATTTCAGGGTCATTTAGCTCGAAACAATTCATTAAATGCATGAAAAATAGCAAATGAAGTTAGATAGGGTTGAAATTTTAGGATGTGGCTTCTAATGGTTCATAGTGAATGCACAAAATGTCTGGAGTTGAAATAAGTTAAAAAAATTGAAATCCTTTTGTAACAAACGAGTTTTCGTCCGAAACCCTGATACTTCGAAAGAGATTGTCCATTTTGTACACGAAGTGCATCCAGTTTTTGCCGTAACCCTCTCAACTTTTTAACACATGCTATGTGGGTGAAATGATGATACCATGCCAAGTTTCAACCATTTCAGAGTTCATTTGTGGTGCTTTTTAATTTCAGGGTCATTTAGCTCGAAACAATTCATTAAATGCATGAAAAATAGCAAATGAAGTTAGATAGGGTTGAAATTTTAGGATGTGGCTTCTAATGGTTCATAGTGAATGCACAAAATGTCTGGAGTTGAAATAAGTTAAAAAAATTGAAATCCTTTTGTAACAAACGAGTTTTCGTCCGAAACCCTGATACTTCGAAAGAGATTGTCCATTTTGTACACGAAGTGCATCCAGTTTTTGCCGTAACCCTCTCAACTTTTTAGCACATGCTATGTGGGTGAAATTATGATACCATGCCAAGTTTCAACCATTGCAGGGTTCATTTGTGGTGCTTTTTAATTTCAGGGTCATTTAGCTCAAAACAATTCATTAAATGCATGAAAAATAGCAAATGAAGTTAGATAGGGTTGAAATTTTAGGATGTGGCTTCTAATGGATCATATTGAATGCACAAAAAGTCTGGAGTTGATATAAGTTAAAAAAATTAAAATCCTTTTGTAACAGACGAGTTTTCGTCCGAAACCCTGATACTTCGAAAGAGATTGTCCATTTTGTACACGAAGTGCATCCAGTTTTTGCCGTAACCCTCTCAACTTTTTAGCACATGCTATGTGGGTGAAATGATGATACCAAGACAAGTTTCAACCATTTCAGAGTTCATTTGTGGTGCTTTTTAATTTCAGGGTCATTTAGCTCAAAACAATTCATTAAATGCATGAAAAATAGCAAATGAAGCTAGATAGGGTTGAAATTTTAGGATGTGGCTTCTAATGGTTCATATTGAATGCACAAAATGTCTGGAGTTGAAATAAGTTCAAAAAATTGAAATCCTTTTGTAACAGACGAGTTTTCGTCCGAAACCCTGATACTTCGAAAGAGATTGTCCATTTTGTACACGAAGTGCATCCAGTTTTTGCCGTAACCCTCTCAACTTTTTAACACATGCTATGTGGGTGAAATGATGATACCATGCCAAGTTTCAACCATTTCAGAGTTCATTTGTGGTGCTTTTTAATTTCAGGGTCATTTAGCTCGAAACAATTCATTAAATGCATGAAAAATAGCAAATGAAGTTAGATAGGGTTGAAATTTTAGGATGTGGCTTCTAATGGTTCATAGTGAATGCACAAAATGTCTGGAGTTGAAATAAGTTAAAAAAATTGAAATCCTTTTGTAACAAACGAGTTTTCGTCCGAAACCCTGATACTTCGAAAGAGATTGTCCATTTTGTACACGAAGTGCATCCAGTTTTTGCCGTAACCCTCTCAACTTTTTAGCACATGCTATGTGGGTGAAATTATGATACCATGCCAAGTTTCAACCATTGCAGGGTTCATTTGTGGTGCTTTTTAATTTCAGGGTCATTTAGCTCAAAACAATTCATTAAATGCATGAAAAATAGCAAATGAAGTTAGATAGGGTTGAAATTTTAGGATGTGGCTTCTAATGGATCATATTGAATGCACAAAAAGTCTGGAGTTGATATAAGTTAAAAAAATTAAAATCCTTTTGTAACAGACGAGTTTTCGTCCGAAACCCTGATACTTCGAAAGAGATTGTCCATTTTGTACACGAAGTGCATCCAGTTTTTGCCGTAACCCTCTCAACTTTTTAGCACATGCTATGTGGGTGAAATGATGATACCAAGACAAGTTTCAACCATTTCAGAGTTCATTTGTGGTGCTTTTTAATTTCAGGGTCATTTAGCTCAAAACAATTCATTAAATGCATGAAAAATAGCAAATGAAGCTAGATAGGGTTGAAATTTTAGGATGTGGCTTCTAATGGTTCATATTGAATGCACAAAATGTCTGGAGTTGAAATAAGTTCAAAAAATTGAAATCCTTTTGTAACAGACGAGTTTTCGTCCGAAACCCTGATACTTCGAAAGAGATTGTCCATTTTGTACACGAAGTGCATCCAGTTTTTGCCGTAACCCTCTCAACTTTTTAACACATGCTATGTGGGTGAAATGATGATACCATGCCAAGTTTCAACCATTTCAGAGTTCATTTGTGGTGCTTTTTAATTTCAGGGTCATTTAGCTCGAAACAATTCATTAAATGCATGAAAAATAGCAAATGAAGTTAGATAGGGTTGAAATTTTAGGATGTGGCTTCTAATGGTTCATAGTGAATGCACAAAATGTCTGGAGTTGAAATAAGTTAAAAAAATTGAAATCCTTTTGTAACAAACGAGTTTTCGTCCGAAACCCTGATACTTCGAAAGAGATTGTCCATTTTGTACACGAAGTGCATCCAGTTTTTGCCGTAACCCTCTCAACTTTTTAGCACATGCTATGTGGGTGAAATTATGATACCATGCCAAGTTTCAACCATTGCAGGGTTCATTTGTGGTGCTTTTTAATTTCAGGGTCATTTAGCTCAAAACAATTCATTAAATGCATGAAAAATAGCAAATGAAGTTAGATAGGGTTGAAATTTTAGGATGTGGCTTCTAATGGATCATATTGAATGCACAAAAAGTCTGGAGTTGATATAAGTTAAAAAAATTAAAATCCTTTTGTAACAGACGAGTTTTCGTCCGAAACCCTGATACTTCGAAAGAGATTGTCCATTTTGTACACGAAGTGCATCCAGTTTTTGCCGTAACCCTCTCAACTTTTTAGCACATGCTATGTGGGTGAAATGATGATACCAAGACAAGTTTCAACCATTTCAGAGTTCATTTGTGGTGCTTTTTAATTTCAGGGTCATTTAGCTCAAAACAATTCATTAAATGCATGAAAAATAGCAAATGAAGCTAGATAGGGTTGAAATTTTAGGATGTGGCTTCTAATGGTTCATATTGAATGCACAAAATGTCTGGAGTTGAAATAAGTTCAAAAAATTGAAATCCTTTTGTAACAGACGAGTTTTCGTCCGAAACCCTGATACTTCGAAAGAGATTGTCCATTTTGTACACGAAGTGCATCCAGTTTTTGCCGTAACCCTCTCAACTTTTTAACACATGCTATGTGGGTGAAATGATGATACCATGCCAAGTTTCAACCATTTCAGAGTTCATTTGTGGTGCTTTTTAATTTCAGGGTCATTTAGCTCGAAACAATTCATTAAATGCATGAAAAATAGCAAATGAAGTTAGATAGGGTTGAAATTTTAGGATGTGGCTTCTAATGGTTCATAGTGAATGCACAAAATGTCTGGAGTTGAAATAAGTTAAAAAAATTGAAATCCTTTTGTAACAAACGAGTTTTCGTCCGAAACCCTGATACTTCGAAAGAGATTGTCCATTTTGTACACGAAGTGCATCCAGTTTTTGCCGTAACCCTCTCAACTTTTTAGCACATGCTATGTGGGTGAAATTATGATACCATGCCAAGTTTCAACCATTGCAGGGTTCATTTGTGGTGCTTTTTAATTTCAGGGTCATTTAGCTCAAAACAATTCATTAAATGCATGAAAAATAGCAAATGAAGTTAGATAGGGTTGAAATTTTAGGATGTGGCTTCTAATGGATCATATTGAATGCACAAAAAGTCTGGAGTTGATATAAGTTAAAAAAATTAAAATCCTTTTGTAACAGACGAGTTTTCGTCCGAAACCCTGATACTTCGAAAGAGATTGTCCATTTTGTACACGAAGTGCATCCAGTTTTTGCCGTAACCCTCTCAACTTTTTAGCACATGCTATGTGGGTGAAATGATGATACCAAGCCAAGTTTCAACCATTTCAGAGTTCATTTGTGGTGCTTTTTAATTTCAGGGTCATTTAGCTCAAAACAATTCATTAAATGCATGAAAAATAGCAAATGAAGCTAGATAGGGTTGAAATTTTAGGATGTGGCTTCTAATGGTTCATATTGAATGCACAAAATGTCTGGAGTTGAAATAAGTTCAAAAAATTGAAATCCTTTTGTAACAGACGAGTTTTCGTCCGAAACCCTGATACTTCGAAAGAGATTGTCCATTTTGTACACGAAGTGCATCCAGTTTTTGCCGTAACCCTCTCAACTTTTTAGCGCATGCTATGTGGGTGAAATGATGATACCATGCCAAGTTTCAACCATTTCAGAGTTCATTTGTGGTGCTTTTTAATTTCAGGGTCATTTAGCTCAAAACAATTCATTAAATGCATGAAAAATAGCAAATGAAGTTAGATAGGGTTGAAATTTTAGGATGTGGCTTCTAATGGTTCATATTGAATGCACAGGAAGTCTGGAGCTGAAATAAGTTAAAAAAATTGAAATCCTTTTGTAACAGACGAGTTTTCGTCCGAAACCCTGCTACTTCGAAAGAGATTGTCCATTTTGTACACGAAGTGCATCCAGTTTTTGCCGTAACCCTCTCAACTTTTTAGCACATGCTATGTGGGTGAAATGATGATACCATGCCAAGTTTCAACCATTTCAGGGTTCATTTGTGGTGCTTTTTAATTTCAGGGTCATTTAGCTCAAAACAATTCATTAAATGCATGAAAAATAGCAAATGAAGTTAGATAGGGTTGAAATTTTAGGATGTGGCTTCTAATGGTTCATATTGAATGCACAAAATTTCTGGAGTTGAAATAAGTTAAAAATTTTGAAATCCTTTTGTAACAGACGAGTTTTCGGCCGAAACCCTCAGACTTCGAAAGAGATTGTCCATTTTGTACACGAAGTGCATCCAGTTTTTGCCATAACCCTCTCAACTTTTTAGCACATGCTATGTGGGTGAAATGATGATACCATGCCAAGTTTCAATCATTTCAGAGTTCATTTGTGGTGCTTTTTAATTTCAGGGTCATTTAGCTCAAAACAATTCATTAAATGCATGAAAAATAGCAAATGAAGTTAGATAGGGTTGAAATTTTAGGATGTGGCTTATAATGGTTCATATTGAATGCACAGGAAGTCTGGAGTTGAAATAAGTTAAAAAAATTGAAATCCTTTAGTAACAGACGAGTTTTCGTCCGAAACCCTGATATTTCGAAAGAGATTGTCCATTTTGTACACGAAGTGCATCCAGTTTTTGCCGTAACCCTCTCAACTTTTTAGCACATGCTATGTGGGTGAAATGATGATACCATGCCAAGTTTCAACCATTTCAGAGTTCATTTGTGGTGCTTTTTAATTTCAGGGTCATTTAGCTCGAAACAATTCATTAAATGCATGAAAAATAGCAAATGAAGTTAGATAGGGTTGAAATTTTAGGATGTGGCTTCTAATGGTTCATAGTGAATGCACAAAATGTCTGGAGTTGAAATAAGTTAAAAAAATTGAAATCCTTTTGTAACAAACGAGTTTTCGTCCGAAACCCTGATACTTCGAAAGAGATTGTCCATTCTGTACACGAAGTGCATCCAGTTTTTGCCGTCACCCTCTCAACTTTTTAGCGCATGCTATGTGGGTGAAATGATGAGACCATGCCAAGTTTCAACCATTTCAGAGTTCATTTGTGGTGCTTTTTAATTTCAGGGTCATTTAGCTCAAAACAATTCATTAAATGCATGAAAAATAGCTAATGAAGTTAGATAGGGTTGAAATTTTAGGATGTGGCTTCTAATGGTTCATATTGAATGCACAGGAAGTCTGGAGTTGAAATAAGTTAAAAAAATTGAAATCCTTTTGTAATAGACGAGTTTTCGTCCGAAACCCTGATACTTCGAAAGAGATTGTCCATTTTGTACACGAAGTGCATCCAGTTTTTGCCGTAACCCTCTCAACTTTTTAGCACATGCTATGTGGGTGAAATGATGATACCATGCCAAGTTTCAACCATTGCAGGGTTCATTTGTGGTGCTTTTTAATTTCAGGGTCATTTAGCTCAAAACAATTCATTAAATGCATGAAAAATAGCAAATGAAGTTAGATAGGGTTGAAATTTTAGGATGTGGCTTCTAATGGATCATATTGAATGCACAAAAAGTCTGGAGTTGAAATAAGTTAAAAAAATTAAAATCCTTTTGTAACACACGAGTTTTCGTCCGAAACCCTGATACTTCGAAAGAGATTGTCCATTTTGTACACGAAGTGCATCCAGTTTTTGCCGTAACCCTCTCAACTTTTTAACACATGCTATGTGGGTGAAATGATGATACCATGCCAAGTTTCAACCATTTCAGAGTTCATTTGTGGTGCTTTTTAATTTCAGGGTCATTTAGCTCGAAACAATTCATTAAATGCATGAAAAATAGCAAATGAAGTTAGATAGGGTTGAAATTTTAGGATGTGGCTTCTAATGGTTCATAGTGAATGCACAAAATGTCTGGAGTTGAAATAAGTTAAAAAAATTGAAATCCTTTTGTAACAAACGAGTTTTCGTCCGAAACCCTGATACTTCGAAAGAGATTGTCCATTTTGTACACGAAGTGCATCCAGTTTTTGCCGTAACCCTCTCAACTTTTTAGCACATGCTATGTGGGTGAAATTATGATACCATGCCAAGTTTCAACCATTGCAGGGTTCATTTGTGGTGCTTTTTAATTTCAGGGTCATTTAGCTCAAAACAATTCATTAAATGCATGAAAAATAGCAAATGAAGTTAGATAGGGTTGAAATTTTAGGATGTGGCTTCTAATGGATCATATTGAATGCACAAAAAGTCTGGAGTTGATATAAGTTAAAAAAATTAAAATCCTTTTGTAACAGACGAGTTTTCGTCCGAAACCCTGATACTTCGAAAGAGATTGTCCATTTTGTACACGAAGTGCATACAGTTTTTGCCGTAACCCTCTCAACTTTTTAGCACATGCTATGTGGGTGAAATGATGATACCAAGCCAAGTTTCAACCATTTCAGAGTTCATTTGTGGTGCTTTTTAATTTCAGGGTCATTTAGCTCAAAACAATTCATTAAATGCATGAAAAATAGCAAATGAAGCTACATAGGGTTGAAATTTTAGGATGTGGCTTCTAATGGTTCATATTGAATGCACAAAATGTCTGGAGTTGAAATAAGTTCAAAAAATTGAAATCCTTTTGTAACAGACGAGTTTTCGTCCGAAACCCTGATACTTCGAAAGAGATTGTCCATTTTGTACACGAAGTGCATCCAGTTTTTGCCGTAACCCTCTAAACTTTTTAGCGCATGCTATGTGGGTGAAATGATGATACCATGCCAAGTTTCAACCATTTCAGAGTTCATTTGTGGTGCTTTTTAATTTCAGGGTCATTTAGCTCAAAACAATTCATTAAATGCATGAAAAATAGCAAATGAAGTTAGATAGGGTTGAAATTTTAGGATGTGGCTTCTAATGGTTCATATTGAATGCACAGGAAGTCTGGAGTTGAAATAAGTTAAAAAAATTGAAATCCTTTTGTAACAAACGAGTTTTCGTCCGAAACCCTGATACTTCGAAAGAGATTGTCCATTCTGTACACGAAGTGCATCCAGTTTTTGCCGTCACCCTCTCAACTTTTTAGCGCATGCTATGTGGGTGAAATGATGAGACCATGCCAAGTTTCAACCATTTCAGAGTTCATTTGTGGTGCTTTTTAATTTCAGGGTCATTTAGCTCAAAACAATTCATTAAATGCATGAAAAATAGCTAATGAAGTTAGATAGGGTTGAAATTTTAGGATGTGGCTTCTAATGGTTCATATTGAATGCACAGGAAGTCTGGAGTTGAAATAAGTTAAAAAAATTGAAATCCTTTTGTAATAGACGAGTTTTCGTCCGAAACCCTGATACTTCGAAAGAGATTGTCCATTTTGTACACGAAGTGCATCCAGTTTTTGCCGTAACCCTCTCAACTTTTTAGCACATGCTATGTGGGTGAAATGATGATACCATGCCAAGTTTCAACCATTGCAGGGTTCATTTGTGGTGCTTTTTAATTTCAGGGTCATTTAGCTCAAAACAATTCATTAAATGCATGAAAAATAGCAAATGAAGTTAGATAGGGTTGAAATTTTAGGATGTGGCTTCTAATGGATCATATTGAATGCACAAAAAGTCTGGAGTTGAAATAAGTTAAAAAAATTAAAATCCTTTTGTAACACACGAGTTTTCGTCCGAAACCCTGATACTTCGAAAGAGATTGTCCATTTTGTACACGAAGTGCATCCAGTTTTTGCCGTAACCCTCTCAACTTTTTAACACATGCTATGTGGGTGAAATGATGATACCATGCCAAGTTTCAACCATTTCAGAGTTCATTTGTGGTGCTTTTTAATTTCAGGGTCATTTAGCTCGAAACAATTCATTAAATGCATGAAAAATAGCAAATGAAGTTAGATAGGGTTGAAATTTTAGGATGTGGCTTCTAATGGTTCATAGTGAATGCACAAAATGTCTGGAGTTGAAATAAGTTAAAAAAATTGAAATCCTTTTGTAACAAACGAGTTTTCGTCCGAAACCCTGATACTTCGAAAGAGATTGTCCATTTTGTACACGAAGTGCATCCAGTTTTTGCCGTAACCCTCTCAACTTTTTAGCACATGCTATGTGGGTGAAATTATGATACCATGCCAAGTTTCAACCATTGCAGGGTTCATTTGTGGTGCTTTTTAATTTCAGGGTCATTTAGCTCAAAACAATTCATTAAATGCATGAAAAATAGCAAATGAAGTTAGATAGGGTTGAAATTTTAGGATGTGGCTTCTAATGGATCATATTGAATGCACAAAAAGTCTGGAGTTGATATAAGTTAAAAAAATTAAAATCCTTTTGTAACAGACGAGTTTTCGTCCGAAACCCTGATACTTCGAAAGAGATTGTCCATTTTGTACACGAAGTGCATACAGTTTTTGCCGTAACCCTCTCAACTTTTTAGCACATGCTATGTGGGTGAAATGATGATACCAAGCCAAGTTTCAACCATTTCAGAGTTCATTTGTGGTGCTTTTTAATTTCAGGGTCATTTAGCTCAAAACAATTCATTAAATGCATGAAAAATAGCAAATGAAGCTACATAGGGTTGAAATTTTAGGATGTGGCTTCTAATGGTTCATATTGAATGCACAAAATGTCTGGAGTTGAAATAAGTTCAAAAAATTGAAATCCTTTTGTAACAGACGAGTTTTCGTCCGAAACCCTGATACTTCGAAAGAGATTGTCCATTTTGTACACGAAGTGCATCCAGTTTTTGCCGTAACCCTCTAAACTTTTTAGCGCATGCTATGTGGGTGAAATGATGATACCATGCCAAGTTTCAACCATTTCAGAGTTCATTTGTGGTGCTTTTTAATTTCAGGGTCATTTAGCTCAAAACAATTCATTAAATGCATGAAAAATAGCAAATGAAGTTAGATAGGGTTGAAATTTTAGGATGTGGCTTCTAATGGTTCATATTGAATGCACAGGAAGTCTGGAGTTGAAATAAGTTAAAAAAATTGAAATCCTTTTGTAACAAACGAGTTTTCGTCCGAAACCCTGATACTTCGAAAGAGATTGTCCATTCTGTACACGAAGTGCATCCAGTTTTTGCCGTCACCCTCTCAACTTTTTAGCGCATGCTATGTGGGTGAAATGATGAGACCATGCCAAGTTTCAACCATTTCAGAGTTCATTTGTGGTGCTTTTTAATTTCAGGGTCATTTAGCTCAAAACAATTCATTAAATGCATGAAAAATAGCTAATGAAGTTAGATAGGGTTGAAATTTTAGGATGTGGCTTCTAATGGTTCATATTGAATGCACAGGAAGTCTGGAGTTGAAATAAGTTAAAAAAATTGAAATCCTTTTGTAATAGACGAGTTTTCGTCCGAAACCCTGATACTTCGAAAGAGATTGTCCATTTTGTACACGAAGTGCATCCAGTTTTTGCCGTAACCCTCTCAACTTTTTAGCACATGCTATGTGGGTGAAATGATGATACCATGCCAAGTTTCAACCATTGCAGGGTTCATTTGTGGTGCTTTTTAATTTCAGGGTCATTTAGCTCAAAACAATTCATTAAATGCATGAAAAATAGCAAATGAAGTTAGATAGGGTTGAAATTTTAGGATGTGGCTTCTAATGGATCATATTGAATGCACAAAAAGTCTGGAGTTGAAATAAGTTAAAAAAATTAAAATCCTTTTGTAACACACGAGTTTTCGTCCGAAACCCTGATACTTCGAAAGAGATTGTCCATTTTGTACACGAAGTGCATCCAGTTTTTGCCGTAACCCTCTCAACTTTTTAACACATGCTATGTGGGTGAAATGATGATACCATGCCAAGTTTCAACCATTTCAGAGTTCATTTGTGGTGCTTTTTAATTTCAGGGTCATTTAGCTCGAAACAATTCATTAAATGCATGAAAAATAGCAAATGAAGTTAGATAGGGTTGAAATTTTAGGATGTGGCTTCTAATGGTTCATAGTGAATGCACAAAATGTCTGGAGTTGAAATAAGTTAAAAAAATTGAAATCCTTTTGTAACAAACGAGTTTTCGTCCGAAACCCTGATACTTCGAAAGAGATTGTCCATTTTGTACACGAAGTGCATCCAGTTTTTGCCATAACCCTCTCAACTTTTTAGCACATGCTATGTGGGTGAAATGATGATACCATGCCAAGTTTCAATCATTTCAGAGTTCATTTGTGGTGCTTTTTAATTTCAGGGTCATTTAGCTCAAAACAATTCATTAAATGCATGAAAAATAGCAAATGAAGTTAGATAGGGTTGAAATTTTAGGATGTGGCTTATAATGGTTCATATTGAATGCACAGGAAGTCTGGAGTTGAAATAAGTTAAAAAAATTGAAATCCTTTTGTAACAGACGAGTTTTCGTCCGAAACCCTGATACTTCGAAAGAGATTGTCCATTTTGTACACGAAGTGCATCCAGTTTTTGCCGTAACCCTCTCAACTTTTTAGCACATGCTATGTGGGTGAAATGATGATACCATGCCAAGTTTCAACCATTTCAGAGTTCATTTGTGGTGCTTTTTAATTTCAGGGTCATTTAGCTCGAAACAATTCATTAAATGCATGAAAAATAGCAAATGAAGTTAGATAGAGTTGAAATTTTAGGATGTGGCTTCTAATGGTTCATAGTGAATGCACAAAATGTCTGGAGTTGAAATAAGTTAAAAAAATTGAAATCCTTTTGTAACAAACGAGTTTTCGTCCGAAACCCTGATACTTCGAAAGAGATTGTCCATTCTGTACACGAAGTGCATCCAGTTTTTGCCGTAACCCTCTCAACTTTTTAGCGCATGCTATGTGGGTGAAATGATGATACCATGAAAAGTTTCAACCATTTCAGAGTTCATTTGTGGTGCTTTTTAATTTCAGGGTCATTTAGCTCAAAACAATTCATTAAATGCATGAAAAATAGCTAATGAAGTTAGATAGGGTTGAAATTTTAGGATGTGGCTTCTAATGGTTCATATTGAATGCACAGGAAGTCTGGAGTTGAAATAAGTTAAAAAAAATTGAAATCCTTTTGTAATAGACGAGTTTTCGTCCGAAACCCTGATACTTCGAAAGAGATTGTCCATTTTGTACACGAAGTGCATCCAGTTTTTGCCGTAACCCTCTCAACTTTTTAGCACATGCTATGTGGGTGAAATGATGATACCATGCCAAGTTTCAACCATTGCAGGGTTCATTTGTGGTGCTTTTTAATTTCAGGGTCATTTAGCTCAAAACAATTCATTAAATGCATGAAAAATACCAAATGAAGTTAGATAGGGTTGAAATTTTAGGATGTGGCTTCTAATGGATCATATTGAATGCACAAAAAGTCTGGAGTTGAAATAAGTTAAAAAAATTAAAATCCTTTTGTAACACACGAGTTTTCGTCCGAAACCCTGATACTTCGAAAGAGATTGGCCATTTTGTACACGAAGTGCATCCAGTTTTTGCCGTAACCCTCTCAACTTTTTAGCACATGCTATGTGGGTGAAATGATGATACCAAGCCAAGTTTCAACCATTTTAGAGTTCATTTGTGGTGCTTTTTAATTTCAGGGTCATTTAGCTCAAAACAATTCATTAAATGCATGAAAAATAGCAAATGAAGCTAGATAGGGTTGAAATTTTAGGATGTGGCTTCTAATGGTTCATATTGAATGCACAAAATGTCTGGAGTTGAAATAAGTTCAAAAAATTGAAATCCTTTTGTAACAGACGAGTTTTCGTCCGAAACCCTGATACTTCGAAAGAGATTGTCCATTTTGTACACGAAGTGCATCCAGTTTTTGCCGTAACCCTCTCAACTTTTTAGCGCATGCTATGTGGGTGAAATGATGATACCATGCCAAGTTTCAACCATTTCAGAGTTCATTTGTGGTGCTTTTTAATTTCAGGGTCATTTAGCTCAAAACAATTCATTAAATGCATGAAAAATAGCAAATGAAGTTAGATACTGTTGAAATTTTAGGATGTGGCTTCTAATGGATCATATTGAATGCACAAAAAGTCTGGAGTTGAAATAAGTTAAAAAAATTAAAATCCTTTTGTAACAGACGAGTTTTCGTCCGAAACCCTGATACTTCGAAAGAGATTGTCCATTTTGTACACGAAGTGCATACAGTTTTTGCCGTAACCCTCTCAACTTTTTAGCACATGCTATGTGGGTGAAATGATGATACCAAGCCAAGTTTCAACCATTTCAGAGTTCATTTGTGGTGCTTTTTAATTTCAGGGTCATTTAGCTCAAAACAATTCATTAAATGCATGAAAAATAGCAAATGAAGCTACATAGGGTTGAAATTTTAGGATGTGGCTTCTAATGGTTCATATTGAATGCACAAAATGTCTGGAGTTGAAATAAGTTCAAAAAATTGAAATCCTTTTGTAACAGACGAGTTTTCGTCCGAAACCCTGATACTTCGAAAGAGATTGTCCATTTTGTACACGAAGTGCATCCAGTTTTTGCCGTAACCCTCTAAACTTTTTAGCGCATGCTATGTGGGTGAAATGATGATACCATGCCAAGTTTCAACCATTTCAGAGTTCATTTGTGGTGCTTTTTAATTTCAGGGTCATTTAGCTCAAAACAATTCATTAAATGCATGAAAAATAGCAAATGAAGTTAGATAGGGTTGAAATTTTAGGATGTGGCTTCTAATGGTTCATATTGAATGCACAGGAAGTCTGGAGTTGAAATAAGTTAAAAAAATTGAAATCCTTTTGTAACAGACGAGTTTTCGTCCGAAACCCTGCTACTTCGAAAGAGATTGTCCATTTTGTACACGAAGTGCATCCAGTTTTTGCCGTAACCCTCTCAACTTTTTAGCACATGCTATGTGGGTGAAATGATGATACCATGCCAAGTTTCAACCATTTCAGGGTTCATTTGTGGTGCTTTTTAATTTCAGGGTCATTTAGCTCAAAACAATTCATTAAATGCATGAAAAATAGCAAATGAAGTTAGATAGGGTTGAAATTTTAGGATGTGGCTTCTAATGGTTCATATTGAATGCACAAAATTTCTGGAGTTGAAATAAGTTAAATTTTTTGAAATCCTTTTGTAACAGACGAGTTTTCGGCCGAAACCCTCAGACTTCGAAAGAGATTGTCCATTTTGTACACGAAGTGCATCCAGTTTTTGCCATAACCCTCTCAACTTTTTAGCACATGCTATGTGGGTGAAATGATGATACCATGCCAAGTTTCAATCATTTCAGAGTTCATTTGTGGTGCTTTTTAATTTCAGGGTCATTTAGCTCAAAACAATTCATTAAATGCATGAAAAATAGCAAATGAAGTTAGATAGGGTTGAAATTTTAGGATGTGGCTTATAATGGTTCATATTGAATGCACAGGAAGTCTGGAGTTGAAATAAGTTAAAAAAATTGAAATCCTTTTGTAACAGACGAGTTTTCGTCCGAAACCCTGATACTTCGAAAGAGATTGTCCATTTTGTACACGAAGTGCATCCAGTTTTTGCCGTAACCCTCTCAACTTTTTAGCACATGCTATGTGGGTGAAATGATGATACCATGCCAAGTTTCAACCATTTCAGAGTTCATTTGTGGTGCTTTTTAATTTCAGGGTCATTTAGCTCGAAACAATTCATTAAATGCATGAAAAATAGCAAATGAAGTTAGATAGAGTTGAAATTTTAGGATGTGGCTTCTAATGGTTCATAGTGAATGCACAAAATGTCTGGAGTTGAAATAAGTTAAAAAAATTGAAATCCTTTTGTAACAAACGAGTTTTCGTCCGAAACCCTGATACTTCGAAAGAGATTGTCCATTCTGTACACGAAGTGCATCCAGTTTTTGCCGTAACCCTCTCAACTTTTTAGCACATGCTATGTGGGTGAAATGATGATACCAAGCCAAGTTTCAACCATTTCAGAGTTCATTTGTGGTGCTTTTTAATTTCAGGGTCATTTAGCTCAAAACAATTCATTAAATGCATGAAAAATAGCAAATGAAGCTACATAGGGTTGAAATTTTAGGATGTGGCTTCTAATGGTTCATATTGAATGCACAAAAAGTCTGGAGTTGAAATAAGTTAAAAAAATTGAAATCCTTTTGTAACAGACGAGTTTTCGTCCGAAACCCTGATACTTCGAAAGAGATTGTCCATTTTGTATACGAAGTGCATCCAGTTTTTGCCGTAACCCTCTCAACTTTTTAGCGCATGCTATGTGGGTGAAATGATGATACCATGCCAAGTTTCAACCATTTCAGAGTTCATTTGTGGTGCTTTTTAATTTCAGGGTCATTTAGCTCAAAACAATTCATTAAATGCATGAAAAATAGCTAATGAAGTTAGATAGGGTTGAAATTTTAGGATGTGGCTTCTAATGGTTCATATTGAATGCACAGGAAGTCTGGAGTTGAAATAAGTTAAAAAAAATTGAAATCCTTTTGTAATAGACGAGTTTTCGTCCGAAACCCTGATACTTCGAAAGAGATTGTCCATTTTGTACACGAAGTGCATCCAGTTTTTGCCGTAACCCTCTCAACTTTTTAGCACATGCTATGTGGGTGAAATGATGATACCATGCCAAGTTTCAACCATTGCAGGGTTCATTTGTGGTGCTTTTTAATTTCAGGGTCATTTAGCTCAAAACAATTCATTAAATGCATGAAAAATAGCAAATGAAGTTAGATAGGGTTGAAATTTTAGGATGTGGCTTCTAATGGATCATATTGAATGCACAAAAAGTCTGGAGTTGAAATAAGTTAAAAAAATTAAAATCCTTTTGTAACACACGAGTTTTCGTCCGAAACCCTGATACTTCGAAAGAGATTGGCCATTTTGTACACGAAGTGCATCCAGTTTTTGCCGTAACCCTCTCAACTTTTTAGCACATGCTATGTGGGTGAAATGATGATACCAAGCCAAGTTTCAACCATTTTAGAGTTCATTTGTGGTGCTTTTTAATTTCAGGGTCATTTAGCTCAAAACAATTCATTAAATGCATGAAAAATAGCAAATGAAGCTAGATAGGGTTGAAATTTTAGGATGTGGCTTCTAATGGTTCATATTGAATGCACAAAATGTCTGGAGTTGAAATAAGTTCAAAAAATTGAAATCCTTTTGTAACAGACGAGTTTTCGTCCGAAACCCTGATACTTCGAAAGAGATTGTCCATTTTGTACACGAAGTGCATCCAGTTTTTGCCGTAACCCTCTCAACTTTTTAGCGCATGCTATGTGGGTGAAATGATGATACCATGCCAAGTTTCAACCATTTCAGAGTTCATTTGTGGTGCTTTTTAATTTCAGGGTCATTTAGCTCAAAACAATTCATTAAATGCATGAAAAATAGCAAATGAAGTTAGATACTGTTGAAATTTTAGGATGTGGCTTCTAATGGATCATATTGAATGCACAAAAAGTCTGGAGTTGAAATAAGTTAAAAAAATTAAAATCCTTTTGTAACACACGAGTTTTCGTCCGAAACCCTGATACTTCGAAAGAGATTGTCCATTTTGTACACGAAGTGCATCCAGTTTTTGCCGTAACCCTCTCAACTTTTTAACACATGCTATGTGGGTGAAATGATGATACCATGCCAAGTTTCAACCATTTCAGAGTTCATTTGTGGTGCTTTTTAATTTCAGGGTCATTTAGCTCGAAACAATTCATTAAATGCATGAAAAATAGCAAATGAAGTTAGATAGGGTTGAAATTTTAGGATGTGGCTTCTAATGGTTCATAGTGAATGCACAAAATGTCTGGAGTTGAAATAAGTTAAAAAAATTGAAATCCTTTTGTAACAAACGAGTTTTCGTCCGAAACCCTGATACTTCGAAAGAGATTGTCCATTTTGTACACGAAGTGCATCCAGTTTTTGCCGTAACCCTCTCAACTTTTTAGCACATGCTATGTGGGTGAAATTATGATACCATGCCAAGTTTCAACCATTGCAGGGTTCATTTGTGGTGCTTTTTAATTTCAGGGTCATTTAGCTCAAAACAATTTATTAAATGCATGAAAAATAGCAAATGAAGTTAGATAGGGTTGAAATTTTAGGATGTGGCTTCTAATGGATCATATTGAATGCACAAAAAGTCTGGAGTTGATATAAGTTAAAAAAATTAAAATCCTTTTGTAACAGACGAGTTTTCGTCCGAAACCCTGATACTTCGAAAGAGATTGTCCATTTTGTACACGAAGTGCATCCAGTTTTTGCCGTAACCCTCTCAACTTTTTAGCACATGCTATGTGGGTGAAATGATGATACCAAGCCAAGTTTCAACCATTTCAGAGTTCATTTGTGGTGCTTTTTAATTTCAGGGTCATTTAGCTCAAAACAATTCATTAAATGCATGAAAAATAGCAAATGAAGCTAGATAGGGTTGAAATTTTAGGATGTGGCTTCTAATGGTTCATATTGAATGCACAAAATGTCTGGAGTTGAAATAAGTTCAAAAAATTGAAATCCTTTTGTAACAGACGAGTTTTCGTCCGAAACCCTGATACTTCGAAAGAGATTGTCCATTTTGTACACGAAGTGCATCCAGTTTTTGCCGTAACCCTCTCAACTTTTTAGCGCATGCTATGTGGGTGAAATGATGATACCATGCCAAGTTTCAACCATTTCAGAGTTCATTTGTGGTGCTTTTTAATTTCAGGGTCATTTAGCTCAAAACAATTCATTAAATGCATGAAAAATAGCAAATGAAGTTAGATAGGGTTGAAATTTTAGGATGTGGCTTCTAATGGTTCATATTGAATGCACAGGAAGTCTGGAGTTGAAATAAGTTAAAAAAATTGAAATCCTTTTGTAACAGACGAGTTTTCGTCCGAAACCCTGCTACTTCGAAAGAGATTGTCCATTTTGTACACGAAGTGCATCCAGTTTTTGCCGTAACCCTCTCAACTTTTTAGCACATGCTATGTGGGTGAAATGATGATACCATGCCAAGTGTCAACCATTTCAGGGTTCATTTGTGGTGCTTTTTAATTTCAGGGTCATTTAGCTCAAAACAATTCATTAAATGCATGAAAAATAGCAAATGAAGTTAGATAGGGTTGAAATTTTAGGATGTGGCTTCTAATGGTTCATATTGAATGCACAAAATTTCTGGAGTTGAAATAAGTTAAAAATTTTGAAATCCTTTTGTAACAGACGAGTTTTCGGCCGAAACCCTCATACTTCGAAAGAGATTGTCCATTTTGTACACGAAGTGCATCCAGTTTTTGCCATAACCCTCTCAACTTTTTAGCACATGCTATGTGGGTGAAATGATGATACCATGCCAAGTTTCAATCATTTCAAAGTTCATTTGTGGTGCTTTTTAATTTCAGGGTCATTTAGCTCAAAACAATTCATTAAATGCATGAAAAATAGCTAATGAAGTTAGATAGGGTTGAAATTTTAGGATGTGGCTTCTAATGGTTCATATTGAATGCACAGGAAGTCTGGAGTTGAAATAAGTTAAAAAAAATTGAAATCCTTTTGTAATAGACGAGTTTTCGTCCGAAACCCTGATACTTCGAAAGAGATTGTCCATTTTGTACACGAAGTGCATCCAGTTTTTGCCGTAACCCTCTCAACTTTTTAGCACATGCTATGTGGGTGAAATGATGATACCATGCCAAGTTTCAACCATTGCAGGGTTCATTTGTGGTGCTTTTTAATTTCAGGGTCATTTAGCTCAAAACAATTCATTAAATGCATGAAAAATAGCAAATGAAGTTAGATAGGGTTGAAATTTTAGGATGTGGCTTCTAATGGATCATATTGAATGCACAAAAAGTCTGGAGTTGAAATAAGTTAAAAAAATTAAAATCCTTTTGTAACACACGAGTTTTCGTCCGAAACCCTGATACTTCGAAAGAGATTGGCCATTTTGTACACGAAGTGCATCCAGTTTTTGCCGTAACCCTCTCAACTTTTTAGCACATGCTATGTGGGTGAAATGATGATACCAAGCCAAGTTTCAACCATTTTAGAGTTCATTTGTGGTGCTTTTTAATTTCAGGGTCATTTAGCTCAAAACAATTCATTAAATGCATGAAAAATAGCAAATGAAGCTAGATAGGGTTGAAATTTTAGGATGTGGCTTCTAATGGTTCATATTGAATGCACAAAATGTCTGGAGTTGAAATAAGTTCAAAAAATTGAAATCCTTTTGTAACAGACGAGTTTTCGTCCGAAACCCTGATACTTCGAAAGAGATTGTCCATTTTGTACACGAAGTGCATCCAGTTTTTGCCGTAACCCTCTCAACTTTTTAGCGCATGCTATGTGGGTGAAATGATGATACCATGCCAAGTTTCAACCATTTCAGAGTTCATTTGTGGTGCTTTTTTATTTCAGGGTCATTTAGCTCAAAACAATTCATTAAATGCATGAAAAATAGCAAATGAAGTTAGATAGGGTTGAAATTTTAGGATGTGGCTTCTAATGGTTCATATTGAATGCACAGGAAGTCTGGAGTTGAAATAAGTTAAAAAAATTGAAATCCTTTTGTAACAGACGAGTTTTCGTCCGAAACCCTGCTACTTCGAAAGAGATTGTCCATTTTGTACACGAAGTGCATCCAGTTTTTGCCGTAACCCTCTCAACTTTTTAGCACATGCTATGTGGGTGAAATGATGATACCATGCCAAGTTTCAACCATTTCAGGGTTCATTTGTGGTGCTTTTTAATTTCAGGATCATTTAGCTCAAAACAATTCATTAAATGCATGAAAAATAGCAAATGAAGTTAGATAGGGTTGAAATTTTAGGATGTGGCTTCTAATGGTTCATATTGAATGCACAAAATTTCTGGAGTTGAAATAAGTTAAAATTTTTGAAATCCTTTTGTAACAGACGAGTTTTCGGCCGAAACCCTCATACTTCGAAAGAGATTGTCCATTTTGTACACGAAGTGCATCCAGTTTTTGCCATAACCCTCTCAACTTTTTAGCACATGCTATGTGGGTGAAATGATGATACCATGCCAAGTTTCAATCATTTCAGAGTTCATTTGTGGTGCTTTTTAATTTCAGGGTCATTTAGCTCAAAACAATTCATTAAATGCATGAAAAATAGCAAATGAAGTTAGATAGGGTTGAAATTTTAGGATGTGGCTTATAATGGTTCATATTGAATGCACAGGAAGCCTAGAGTTGAAATAAGTTAAAAAAATTGAAATCCTTTTGTAACAGACGAGTTTTCGTCCGAAACCGTGATACTTCGAAAGAGATTGTCCATTTTGTACACGAAGTGCATCCAGTTTTTGCCGTAACCCTCTCAACTTTTTAACACATGCTATGTGGGTGAAATGATGATACCATGCCAAGTTTCAACCATTTCAGAGTTCATTTGTGGTGCTTTTTAATTTCAGTGTCATTTAGCTCGAAACAATTCATTAAATGCATGAAAAATAGCAAATGAAGTTAGATAGGGTTGAAATTTTAGGATGTGGCTTCTAATGGTTCATAGTGAATGCACAAAATGTCTGGAGTTGAAATAAGTTAAAAAAATTGAAATCCTTTTGTAACAAACGAGTTTTCGTCCGAAACCCTGATACTTCGAAAGAGATTGTCCATTTTGTACACGAAGTGCATCCAGTTTTTGCCGTAACCCTCTCAACTTTTTAGCGCATGCTATGTGGGTGAAATGATGATACCATGCCAAGTTTCAACCATTTCAGAGTTCATTTGTGGTGCTTTTTAATTTCAGGGTCATTTAGCTCAAAACAATTCATTAAATGCATGAAAAATAGCTAATGAAGTTAGATAGGGTTGAAATTTTAGGATGTGGCTTCTAATGGTTCATATTGAATGCACAGGAAGTCTGGAGTTGAAATAAGTTAAAAAAAATTGAAATCCTTTTGTAATAGACGAGTTTTCGTCCGAAACCCTGATACTTCGAAAGAGATTGTCCATTTTGTACACGAAGTGCATCCAGTTTTTGCCGTAACCCTCTCAACTTTTTAGCACATGCTATGTGGGTGAAATGATGATACCATGCCAAGTTTCAACCATTGCAGGGTTCATTTGTGGTGCTTTTTAATTTCAGGGTCATTTAGCTCAAAACAATTCATTAAATGCATGAAAAATAGCAAATGAAGTTAGATAGGGTTGAAATTTTAGGATGTGGCTTCTAATGGTTCATATTGAATGCACAGGAAGTCTGGAGTTGAAATAAGTTAAAAAAATTGAAATCCTTTTGTAACAGACGAGTTTTCGTCCGAAACCCTGCTACTTCGAAAGAGATTGTCCATTTTGTACACGAAGTGCATCCAGTTTTTGCCGTAACCCTCTCAACTTTTTAGCACATGCTATGTGGGTGAAATGATGATACCATGCCAAGTTTCAACCATTTCAGGGTTCATTTGTGGTGCTTTTTAATTTCAGGGTCATTTAGCTCAAAACAATTCATTAAATGCATGAAAAATAGCAAATGAAGTTAGATAGGGTTGAAATTTTAGGATGTGGCTTATAATGGATCATATTGAATGCACAAAAAGTCTGGAGTTGAAATAAGTTAAAAAAATTAAAATCCTTTTGTAACACACGAGTTTTCGTCCGAAACCCTGATACTTCGAAAGAGATTGCCCATTTTGTACACGAAGTGCATCCAGTTTTTTCCGTAACCCTCTCAACTTTTTAGCACATGCTATGTGGGTGAAATGATGATACCAAGCCAAGTTTCAACCATTTTAGAGTTCATTTGTGGTCCTTTTTCATTTCAGGGTCATTTAGCTCAAAACAATTCATTAAATGCATGAAAAATTGCAAATGAAGCTAGATAGGGTTGAAATTTTAGGATGTGGCTTCTAATGGTTCATATTGAATGCACAAAATGTCTGGAGTTGAAATAAGTTCAAAAAATTGAAATCCTTTTGTAACAGACGAGTTTTCGTCCGAAACCCTGATACTTCGAAAGAGATTGTCCATTTTGTACACGAAGTGCATCCAGTTTTTGCCGTAACCCTCTCAACTTTTTAGCGCATGCTATGCGGGTGAAATGATGATACCATGCCAAGTTTCAACCATTTCAGAGTTCATTTGTGGTGCTTTTTTATTTGAGGGTCATTTAGCTCAAAACAATTCATTAAATGCATGAAAAATAGCAAATGAAGTTAGATAGGGTTGAAATTTTAGGATGTGGCTTCTAATGCTTCATATTGAATGCACAGGAAGTCTGGAGTTGAAATAAGTTAAAAAAATTGAAATCCTTTTGTAACAGACGAGTTTTCGTCCGAAACCCTGCTACTTCGAAAGAGATTGTCCATTTTGTACACGAAGTGCATCCAGTTTTTGCCGTAACCCTCTCAACTTTTTAGCACATGCTATGTGGGTGAAATGATGATACCATGCCAAGTTTCAACCATTTCAGGGTTCATTTGTGGTGCTTTTTAATTTCAGGATCATTTAGCTCAAAACAATTCATTAAATGCATGAAAAATAGCAAATGAAGTTAGATAGGGTTGAAATTTTAGGATGTGGCTTCTAATGGTTCATATTGAATGCACAAAATTTATGGAGTTGAAATAAGTTAAATTTTTTGAAATCCTTTTGTAACAGACGAGTTTTCGGCCGAAACCCTCATACTTCGAAAGAGATTGTCCATTTTGTACACGAAGTGCATCCAGTTTTTGCCATAACCCTCTCAACTTTTTAGCACATGCTATGTGGGTGAAATGATGATACCATGCCAAGTTTCAATCATTTCAGAGTTCATTTGTGGTGCTTTTTAATTTCAGGGTCATTTAGCTCAAAACAATTCATTAAATGCATGAAAAATAGCAAATGAAGTTAGATAGGGTTGAAATTTTAGGATGTGGCTTATAATGGTTCATATTGAATGCACAGGAAGCCTAGAGTTGAAATAAGTTAAAAAAATTGAAATCCTTTTGTAACAGACGAGTTTTCGTCCGAAACCGTGATACTTCGAAAGAGATTGTCCATTTTGTACACGAAGTGCATCCAGTTTTTGCCGTAACCCTCTCAACTTTTTAACACATGCTATGTGGGTGAAATGATGATACCATGCCAAGTTTCAACCATTTCAGAGTTCATTTGTGGTGCTTTTTAATTTCAGGGTCATTTAGCTCGAAACAATTCATTAAATGCATGAAAAATAGCAAATGAAGTTAGATAGGGTTGAAATTTTAGGATGTGGCTTCTAATGGTTCATAGTGAATGCACAAAATGTCTGGAGTTGAAATAAGTTAAAAAAATTGAAATCCTTTTGTAACAAACGAGTTTTCGTCCGAAACCCTGATACTTCGAAAGAGATTGTCCATTTTGTACACGAAGTGCATCCAGTTTTTGCCGTAACCCTCTCAACTTTTTAGCGCATGCTATGTGGGTGAAATGATGATACCATGCCAAGTTTCAACCATTTCAGAGTTCATTTGTGGTGCTTTTTAATTTCAGGGTCATTTAGCTCAAAACAATTCATTAAATGCATGAAAAATAGCTAATGAAGTTAGATAGGGTTGAAATTTTAGGATGTGGCTTCTAATGGTTCATATTGAATGCACAGGAAGTCTGGAGTTGAAATAAGTTAAAAAAAATTGAAATCCTTTTGTAATAGACGAGTTTTCGTCCGAAACCCTGATACTTCGAAAGAGATTGTCCATTTTGTACACGAAGTGCATCCAGTTTTTGCCGTAACCCTCTCAACTTTTTAGCACATGCTATGTGCGTGAAATGATGATACCATGCCAAGTTTCAACCATTGCAGGGTTCATTTGTGGTGCTTTTTAATTTCAGGGTCATTTAGCTCAAAACAATTCATTAAATGCATGAAAAATAGCAAATGAAGTTAGATAGGGTTGAAATTTTAGGATGTGGCTTCTAATGGTTCATATTGAATGCACAGGAAGTCTGGAGTTGAAATAAGTTAAAAAAATTGAAATCCTTTTTTAACAGACGAGTTTTCGTCCGAAACCCTGCTACTTCGAAAGAGATTGTCCATTTTGTACACGAAGTGCATCCAGTTTTTGCCGTAACCCTCTCAACTTTTTAGCACATGCTATGTGGGTGAAATGATGATACCATGCCAAGTTTCAACCATTTCAGGGTTCATTTGTGGTGCTTTTTAATTTCAGGGTCATTTAGCTCAAAACAATTCATTAAATGCATGAAAAATAGCAAATGAAGTTAGATAGGGTTGAAATTTTAGGATGTGGCTTCTAATGGTTCATATTGAATGCACAAAATTTCTGGAGTTGAAATAAGTTAAAAATTTTGAAATCCTTTTGTAACAGACCAGTTTTCGGCCGAAACCCTCATACTTCGAAAGAGATTGTCCATTTTGTACACGAAGTGCATCCAGTTTTTGCCATAACCCTCTCAACTTTTTAGCACATGCTATGTGGGTGAAATGATGATACCATGCCAAGTTTCAATCATTTCAGAGTTCATTTGTGGTGCTTTTTAATTTCAGGGTCATTTAGCTCAAAACAATTCATTAAATGCATGAAAAATAGCAAATGAAGTTAGATAGGGTTGAAATTTTAGGATGTGGCTTATAATGGTTCATATTGAATGCACAGGAAGTCTGGAGTTGAAATAAGTTAAAAAAATTGAAATCCTTTTGTAACAGACGAGTTTTCGTCCGAAACCCTGATACTTCGAAAGAGATTATCCATTTTGTACACGAAGTGCATCCAGTTTTTGCCGTAACCCTCTCAACTTTTTAGCACATGCTATGTGGGTGAAATGATGATACCATGCCAAGTTTCAACCATTTCAGAGTTCATTTGTGGTGCTTTTTAATTTCAGGGTCATTTAGCTCGAAACAATTCATTAAATGCATGAAAAATAGCAAATGAAGTTAGATAGGGTTGAAATTTTAGGATGTGGCTTCTAATGGTTCATAGTGAATCCACAAAATGTCTGGAGTTGAAATAAGTTAAAAAAATTGAAATCCTTTTGTAACAAACGAGTTTTCGTCCGAAACCCTGATACTTCGAAAGAGATTGTCCATTCTGTACACGAAGTGCATCCAGTTTTTGCCGTAACCCTCTCAACTTTTTAGCGCATGCTATGTGGGTGAAATGATGATACCATGCCAAGTTTCAACCATTTCAGAGTTCATTTGTGGTGCTTTTTAATTTCAGGGTCATTTAGCTCAAAACAATTCATTAAATGCATGAAAAATAGCTAATGAAGTTAGATAGGGTTGAAATTTTAGGATGTGGCTTCTAATGGTTCATATTGAATGCACAGGAAGTCTGGAGTTGAAATAAGTTAAAAAAAATTGAAATCCTTTTGTAATAGACGAGTTTTCGTCCGAAACCCTGATACTTCGAAAGAGATTGTCCATTTTGTACACGAAGTGCATCCAGTTTTTGCCGTAACCCTCTCAACTTTTTAGCACATGCTATGTGGGTGAAATGATGATACCATGCCAAGTTTCAACCATTGCAGGGTTCATTTGTGGTGCTTTTTAATTTCAGGGTCATTTAGCTCAAAACAATTCATTAAATGCATGAAAAATAGCAAATGAAGTTAGATAGGGTTGAAATTTTAGGATGTGGCTTCTAATGGATCATATTGAATGCACAAAAAGTCTGGAGTTGAAATAAGTTAAAAAAATTAAAATCCTTTTGTAACAGACGAGTTTTCGTCCGAAACCCTGATACTTCGAAAGAGATTGCCCATTTTGTACACGAAGTGCATCCAGTTTTTGCCGTAACCCTCTCAACTTTTTAGCACATGCTATGTGGGTGAAATGATGATACCAAGCGAAGTTTCAACCATTTTAGAGTTCATTTGTGGTGCTTTTTAATTTCAGGGTCATTTAGCTCAAAACAATTCATTAAATGCATGAAAAATAGCAAATGAAGCTAGATAGGGTTGAAATTTTAGGATGTGGCTTCTAATGGTTCATATTGAATGCACAAAATGTCTGGAGTTGAAATAAATTCAAAAAATTGAAATCCTTTTGTAACAGACGAGTTTTCGTCCGAAACCCTGATACTTCGAAAGAGATTGTCCATTTTGTACACGAAGTGCATCCAGTTTTTTCCGTAACCCTCTCAACTTTTTAGCGCATGCTATGTGGGTGAAATGATGATACCATGCCAAGTTTCAACCATTTCAGAGTTCATTTGTGGTGCTTTTTTATTTCAGGGTCATTTAGCTCAAAACAATTCATTAAATGCATGAAAAATAGCAAATGAAGTTAGATAGGGTTGTAATTTTAGGATGTGGCTTCTAATGGTTCATATTGAATATACAGGAAGTCTGGAGTTGAAATAAGTTAAAAAAATTGAAATCCTTTTGTAACAGACGAGTTTTCGTCCGAAACCCTGCTACTTCGAAAGAGATTGTCCATTTTGTACACGAAGTGCATCCAGTTTTTGCCGTAACCCTCTCAACTTTTTAGCACATGCTATGTGGGTGAAATTATGATACCATGCCAAGTTTCAACCATTTCAGGGTTCATTTGTGGTGCTTTTTAATTTCAGGGTCATTTAGCTCAAAACAATTCATTAAATGCATGAAAAATAGCAAATGAAGTTAGATAGGGTTGAAATTTTAGGATGTGGCTTCTAATGGTTCATATTGAATGCACAAAATTTCTGGAGTTGAAATAAGTTAAAAATTTTGAAATCCTTTTGTAACAGACGAGTTTTCGGCCGAAACCCTCATACTTCGAAAGAGATTGTCCATTTTGTACACGAAGTGCATCCAGTTTTTGCCATAACCCTCTCAACTTTTTAGCACATGCTATGTGGGTGAAATGATGATACCATGCCAAGTTTCAATCATTTCAGAGTTCATTTGTGGTGCTTTTTAATTTCAGGGTCATTTTGCTCAAAACAATTCATTAAATGCATGAAAAATAGCAAATGAAGTTAGATAGGGTTGAAATTTTAGGATGTGGCTTATAATGGTTCATATTGAATGCACAGGAAGTCTGGAGTTGAAATAAGTTAAAAAAATTGAAATCCTTTTGTAATAGACGAGTTTTCGTCCGAAACCCTGATACTTCGAAAGAGATTGTCCATTTTGTACACGAAGTGCATCCAGTTTTTGCCGTAACCCTCTCAACTTTTTAGCACATGCTATGTGGGTGAAATGATGATACCATGCCAAGTTTCAACCATTGCAGGGTTCATTTGTGGTGCTTTTTAATTTCAGGGTCATTTAGCTCAAAACAATTCATTAAATGCATGAAAAATAGCAAATGAAGTTAGATAGGGTTGAAATTTTAGGATGTGGCTTCTAATGGATCATATTGAATGCACAAAAAGTCTGGAGTTGAAATAAGTTAAAAAAATTAAAATCCTTTTGTAACAGACGAGTTTTCGTCCGAAACCCTGATACTTCGAAAGAGATTGCCCATTTTGTACACGAAGTGCATCCAGTTTTTGCCGTAACCCTCTCAACTTTTTAGCACATGCTATGTGGGTGAAATGATGATACCAAGCCAAGTTTCAACCATTTTAGAGTTCATTTGTGGTGCTTTTTAATTTCAGGGTCATTTAGCTCAAAACAATTCATTAAATGCATGGA
The DNA here is from genome assembly GCA_039707655.1 of Elymus sibiricus. NCBI lineage: Eukaryota > Viridiplantae > Streptophyta > Magnoliopsida > Poales > Poaceae > Elymus > Elymus sibiricus. Next base: position 376,880,981 of record CM077663.1, on the reverse strand, counting down.
AAATAGCAAATGAAGCTAGATAGGGTTGAAATTTTAGGATGTGGCTTCTAATGGTTCATATTGAATGCACAAAATGTCTGGAGTTGAAATAAATTCAAAAAATTGAAATCCTTTTGTAACAGACGAGTTTTCGTCCGAAACCCTGATACTTCGAAAGAGATTGTCCATTTTGTACACGAAGTGCATCCAGTTTTTTCCGTAACCCTCTCAACTTTTTAGCGCATGCTATGTGGGTGAAATGATGATACCATGCCAAGTTTCAACCATTTCAGAGTTCATTTGTGGTGCTTTTTTATTTCAGGGTCATTTAGCTCAAAACAATTCATTAAATGCATGAAAAATAGCAAATGAAGTTAGATAGGGTTGAAATTTTAGGATGTGGCTTCTAATGGTTCATATTGAATGCACAGGAAGTCTGGAGTTGAAATAAGTTAAAAAAATTGAAATCCTTTTGTAACAGACGAGTTTTCGTCCGAAACCCTGCTACTTCGAAAGAGATTGTCCATTTTGTACACGAAGTGCATCCAGTTTTTGCCGTAACCCTCTCAACTTTTTAGCACATGCTATGTGGGTGAAATGATGATACCATGCCAAGTTTCAACCATTTCAGGGTTCATTTGTGGTGCTTTTTAATTTCAGGGTCATTTAGCTCAAAACAATTCATTAAATGCATGAAAAATAGCAAATGAAGTTAGATAGGGTTGAAATTTTAGGATGTGGCTTCTAATGGTTCATATTGAATGCACAAAATTTCTGGAGTTGAAATAAGTTAAATTTTTTGAAATCCTTTTGTAACAGACGAGTTTTCGGCCGAAACCCTCATACTTCGAAAGAGATTGTCCATTTTGTACACGAAGTGCATCCAGTTTTTGCCATAACCCTCTCAACTTTTTAGCACATGCTATGTGGGTGAAATGATGATACCATGCCAAGTTTCAATCATTTCAGAGTTCATTTGTGGTGCTTTTTAATTTCAGGGTCATTTAGCTCAAAACAATTCATTAAATGCATGAAAAATAGCAAATGAAGTTAGATAGGGTTGAAATTTTAGGATGTGGCTTATAATGGTTCATATTGAATGCACAGGAAGTCTGGAGTTGAAATAAGTTAAAAAAAATGAAATCCTTTTGTAACAGACGAGTTTTCGTCCGAAACCCTGATACTTCGAAAGAGATTGTCCATTTTGTACACGAAGTGCATCCAGTTTTTGCCGTAACCCTCTCAACTTTTTAGCACATGCTATGTGGGTGAAATGATGATACCATGCCAAGTTTCAACCATTTCAGAGTTCATTTGTGGTGCTTTTTAATTTCAGGGTCATTTAGCTCGAAACAATTCATTAAATGCATCAAAAATAGCAAATGAAGTTAGATAGGGTTGAAATTTTAGGATGTGGCTTCTAATGGTTCATAGTGAATGCACAAAATGTCTGGAGTTGAAATAAGTTAAAAAAATTGAAATCCTTTTGTAACAAACGAGTTTTCGTCCGAAACCCTGATACTTCGAAAGAGATTGTCCATTCTGTACACGAAGTGCATCCAGTTTTTGCCGTAACCCTCTCAACTTTTTAGCGCATGTTATGTGGGTGAAATGATGATACCATGCCAAGTTTCAACCATTTCAGAGTTCATTTGTGGTGCTTTTTAATTTCAGGGTCATTTAGCTCAAAACAATTCATTAAATGCATGAAAAATAGCTAATGAAGTTAGATAGGGTTGAAATTTTAGGATGTGGCTTCTAATGGTTCATATTGAATGCACAGGAAGTCTGGAGTTGAAATAAGTTAAAAAAAATTGAAATCCTTTTGTAATAGACGAGTTTTCGTCCGAAACCCTGATACTTCGAAAGAGATTGTCCATTTTGTACACGAAGTGCATCCAGTTTTTGCCGTAACCCTCTCAACTTTTTAGCACATGCTATGTGGGTGAAATGATGATACCATGCCAAGTTTCAACCATTGCAGGGTTCATTTGTGGTGCTTTTTAATTTCAGGGTCATTTAGCTCAAAACAATTCATTAAATGCATGAAAAATAGCAAATCAAGTTAGATAGGGTTGAAATTTTAGGATGTGGCTTCTAATGGATCATATTGAATGCACAAAAAGTCTGGAGTTGAAATAAGTTAAAAAAATTAAAATCCTTTTGTAACACACGAGTTTTCGTCCGAAACCCTGATACTTCGAAAGAGATTGCCCATTTTGTACACGAAGTGCATCCAGTTTTTGCCGTAACCCTCTCAACTTTTTAGCACATGCTATGTGGGTGAAATGATGATACCAAGCCAAGTTTCAACCATTTTAGAGTTCATTTGTGGTGCTTTTTAATTTCAGGGTCATTTAGCTCAAAACAATTCATTAAATGCATGAAAAATAGCAAATGAAGCTAGATAGGGTTGAAATTTTAGGATGTGGCTTCTAATGGTTCATATTGAATGCACAAAATGTCTGGAGTTGAAATAAGTTCAAAAAATTGAAATCCTTTTATAACAGACGAGTTTTCGTCCGAAACCCTGATACTTCGAAAGAGATTGTCCATTTTGTACACGAAGTGCATCCAGTTTTTTCCGTAACCCTCTCAACTTTTTAGCGCATGCTATGTGGGTGAAATGATGATACCAAGCCAAGTTTCAACCATTTTAGAGTTCATTTGTGGTGCTTTTTTATTTCAGGGTCATTTAGCTCAAAACAATTCATTAAATGCATGAAAAATAGCAAATGAAGTTAGATAGGGTTGTAATTTTAGGATGTGGCTTCTAATGGTTCATATTGAATGCACAGGAAGTCTGGAGTTGAAATAAGTTAAAAAAATTGAAATCCTTTTGTAACAGACGAGTTTTCGTCCGAAACCCTGCTACTTCGAAAGAGATTGTCCATTTTGTACACGAAGTGCATCCAGTTTTTGCCGTAACCCTCTCAACTTTTTAGCACATGCTATGTGGGTGAAATGATGATACCATGCCAAGTTTCAACCATTTCAGGGTTCATTTGTGGTGCTTTTTAATTTCAGGGTCATTTAGCTCAAAACAATTCATTAAATGCATGAAAAATAGCAAATGAAGTTAGATAGGGTTGAAATTTTAGGATGTGGCTTCTAATGGTTCATATTGAATGCACAAAATTTCTGGAGTTGAAATAAGTTAAATTTTTTGAAATCCTTTTGTAACAGACGAGTTTTCGGCCGAAACCCTCATACTTCGAAAGAGAGTGTCCATTTTGTACACGAAGTGCATCCAGTTTTTGCCATAACCCTCTCATCTTTTTAGAACATGCTATGTCGGTGAAATGATGATACCATGCCAAGTTTCAATCATTTCAGAGTTCATTTGTGGTGCTTTTTAATTTCAGGGTCATTTAGCTCAAAACAATTCATTAAATGCATGAAAAATAGCAAATGAAGTTAGATCGGGTTGAAATTTTAGGATGTGGCTTATAATGGTTCATATTGAATGCACAGGAAGTCTGGAGTTGAAATAAGTTAAAAAAATGGAAATCCTTTTGTAACAGACGAGTTTTCGTCCGAAACCCTGATACTTCGAAAGAGATTGTCCATTTTGTACACGAAGTGCATCCAGTTTTTGCCGTAACCCTCTCAACATTTTAGCACATGCTATGTGGGTGAAATGATGATACCATGCCAAGTTTCAACCATTTCAGAGTTCATTTGTGGTGCTTTTTAATTTCAGGGTCATTTAGCTAGAAACAATTCATTAATGCATGAAAAATAGCAAATGAAGTTAGATAGGGTTGAAATTTTAGGATGTGGCTTCTAATGGTTCATAGTGAATGCACAAAATGTCTGGAGTTGAAATAAGTTAAAAAAATTGAAATCCTTTTGTAACAAACGAGTTTTCGTCCGAAACCCTGATACTTCGAAAGAGATTGTCCATTTTGTACACGAAGTGCATCCAGTTTTTGCCGTAACCCTCTCAACTTTTTAGCGCATGCTATGTGGGTGAAATGATGATACCATGCCAAGTTTCAACCATTTCAGAGTTCATTTGTGGTGCTTTTTAATTTCAGGGTCATTTAGCTCAAAACAATTCATTAAATGCATGAAAAATAGCTAATGAAGTTAGATAGGGTTGAAATTTTAGGATGTGGCTTCTAATGGTTCATATTGAATGCACAGGAAGTCTGGAGTTGAAATAAGTTAAAAAAAATTGAAATCCTTTTGTAATAGACGAGTTTTCGTCCGAAACCCTGATACTTCGAAAGAGATTGTCCATTTTGTACACGAAGTGCATCCAGTTTTTGCCGTAACCCTCTCAACTGTTTAGCACATGCTATGTGGGTGAAATGATGATACCATGCCAAGTTTCAACCATTTTAGGGTTCATTTGTGGTGCTTTTTAATTTCAGGGTCATTTAGCTCAAAACAATTCATTAAATGCATGAAAAATAGCAAATGAAGTTAGATAGGGTTGAAATTTTAGGATGTGGCTTCTAATGGATCATATTGAATGCACAAAAAGTCTGGAGTTGAAATAAGTTAAAAAATTAAAATCCTTTTGTAACAGACGAGTTTTCGTCCGAAACCCTGATACTTCGAAAGAGATTGTCCATTTTGTACACGAAGTGCATCCAGTTTTTGCCATAACCCTCTCAACTTTTTAGCACATGCTATGTGGGTGAAATGATGATACCATGCCAAGTTTCAACCATTGCAGGGTTCATTTGTGGTGCTTTTTAATTCCAGGGTCATTTAGCTCAAAACAATTCATTATATGCATGAAAAATAGCAAATGAAGTTAGATAGGGTTGAAATTTTAGGATGTGGCTTCTAATGGATCATATTGAATGCACAAAAAGTCTGGAGTTGAAATAAGTTAAAAAAATTGAAATCCTTTTGTAACAGACGAGTTTTCGTCCGAAACCCTGATACTTCGAAAGAGATTGTCCATTTTGTACACGAAGTGCATCCAGTTTTTGCCGTAACCCTCTCAACTTTGTAGCACATGCTATGTGGGTGAAATGATGATACCAAGCCAAGTTTCAACCATTTCAGAGTTCATTTGTGGTGCTTTTTAGTTTCAGGGTCATTTAGCTCAAAACAATTCATTAAATGCATGAAAAATAGCAAATGAAGCTAGATAGGGTTGAAATTTTAGGATGTGGCTTCTAATGGTTCATATTGAATGCACAAAATTTCTGGAGTTGAAATAAGTTCAAAAAATTGAAATCCTTTTGTAACAGACGAGTTTTCGGCCGAAACCCTGATACTTCGAAAGAGATTGTCCATTTTGTACACGAAGTGCATCCAGTTTTTGCCGTAACCCTCTCAACTTTTTAGCGCATGCTATGTGGGTGAAATGATGATACCATGCCAAGTTTCAACCATTTCAGAGTTCATTTGTGGTGCTTTTTAATTTCAGGGTCATTTAGCTCAAAACAATTCATTAAATGCATGAAAAATAGCAAATGAAGTTAGATAGGGTTGAAATTTTAGGATGTGGCTTCTAATGGATCATATTGAATGCACAAAAAGTCTGGAGTTGATATAAGTTAAAAAAATTAAAATCCTTTTGTAACAGACGAGTTTTCGTCCGAAACCCTGATACTTCGAAAGAGATTGTCCATTTTGTACACGAAGTGCATCCAGTTTTTGCCGTAACCCTCTCAACTTTTTAGCACATGCTATGTGGGTGAAATGATGATACCAAGCCAAGTTTCAACCATTTCAGAGTTCATTTGTGGTGCTTTTTAATTTCAGGGTCATTTAGCTCAAAACAATTCATTAAATGCATGAAAAATAGCAAATGAAGCTAGATAGGGTTGAAATTTTAGGATGTGGCTTCTAATGGTTCATATTGAATGCACAAAATGTCTGGAGTTGAAATAAGTTCAAAAAATTGAAATCCTTTTGTAACAGACGAGTTTTCGTCCGAAACCCTGATACTTCGAAAGAGATTGTCCATTTTGTACACGAAGTGCATCCAGTTTTTGCCGTAACCCTCTCAACTTTTTTGCGCATGCTATGTGGGTGAAATGATGATACCATGCCAAGTTTTAACCATTTCAGAGTTCATTTGTGGTGCTTTTTAATTTCAGGGTCATTTAGCTCGAAACAATTCATTAAATGCATGAAAAATAGCAAATGAAGTTAGATAGGGTTGAAATTTTAGGATGTGGCTGCTAATGGTTCATAGTGAATGCACAAAATGTATGGAGCTGAAATAAGTGAAAAAAAATTGAAATCCTTTTGTAACAAACGAGTTTTCGTCCGAAACCCTGATACTTCGAAAGAGATTGTCCATTTTGTACACGAAGTGCATCCAGTTTTTGCCGTAACCCTCTCAACTTTTTAGCACATGCTATGTGGGTGCAATGATGATACCATGCCAAGTTTCAACCATTTCAGAGTTCATTTGTGGTGCTTTTTAATTTCAGGGTCATTTAGCTCAAAACAATTCATTAAATGCATGAAAAATAGCTAATGAAGTTAGATAGGGTTGAAATTTTAGGATGTGGCTTCTAATGGTTCATATTGAATGCACAGGAAGTCTGGAGTTGAAATAAGATAAAAAAATTGAAATCCTTTTGTAACAGACGAGTTTTCGTCCGAAACCCTGCTACTTCGAAAGAGATTGTCCATTTTGTACACGAAGTGCATCCAGTTTTTGCCGTAACCCTCTCAGCTTTTTAGCGCATGCTATGTGGGTGAAATGATGATACCATGCCAAGTTTCAACCATTTCAGAGTTCATTTGTGGTGCTTTTTAATTTCAGGGTCATTTAGCTCAAAACAATTCATTAAATGCATGAAAAATAGCAAATGAAGTTAGATAGGGTTGAAATTTTAGGATGTGGCTTCTAATGGATCATATTGAATGCACAAAAAGTCTGGAGTTGATATAAGTTAAAAAAATTAAAATCCTTTTGTAACAGACGAGTTTTCGTCCGAAACCCTGATACTTCGAAAGAGATTGTCCATTTTGTACACGAAGTGCATCCAGTTTTTGCCGTAACCCTCTCAACTTTTTAGCACATGCTATGTGGGTGAAATGATGATACCAAGCCAAGTTTCAACCATTTCAGAGTTCATTTGTGGTGCTTTTTAATTTCAGGGTCATTTAGCTCAAAACAATTCATTAAATGCATGAAAAATAGCAAATGAAGCTAGATAGGGTTGAAATTTTAGGATGTGGCTTCTAATGGTTCATATTGAATGCACAAAATGTCTGGAGTTGAAATAAGTTCAAAAAATTGAAATCCTTTTGTAACACACGAGTTTTCGTCCGAAACCCTGATACTTCGAAAGAGATTGTCCATTTTGTACACGAAGTGCATCCAGTTTTTGCCGTAACCCTCTCAACTTTTTTGCGCATGCTATGTGGGTGAAATGATGATACCATGCCAAGTTTCAACCATTTCAGAGTTCATTTGTGGTGCTTTTTAATTTCAGGGTCATTTATCTCAAAACAATTCATTAAATGCAAGAAAAATAGCAAATGAAGTTAGATAGGGTTGAAATTTTAGGATGTGGCTTCTAATGGTTCATATTGAATGCACAGGAAGTCTGGAGTTGAAATAAGTTAAAAAAATTGAAATCCTTTTGTAACAGACGAGTTTTCGTCCGAAACCCTGCTACTTCGAAAGAGATTGTCCATTTTGTACACGAAGTGCATCCAGTTTTTGCCGTAACCCTCTCAACTTTTTAGCACATGCTATGTGGGTGAAATGATGATACCATGCCAAGTTTCAACCATTTCAGGGTCATTTAGCTCAAAACAATTCATTAAATGCATGAAAAATAGCAAATGAAGTTAGATAGGGTTGAAATTTTAGGATGTGGCTTCTAATGGTTCATATTGAATGCACAAAATGTCTGGAGTTGAAATAAGTTAAAAAAATTGAAATCCTTTTGTAACAGACGAGTTTTCGGCCGAAACCCTCATACTTCGAAAGAGATTGTCCATTTTGTACACGAAGTGCATCCAGTTTTTGCCATAACCCTCTCAACTTTTTAGCACATGCTATGTGGGTGAAATGATGATACCATGCCAAGTTTCAATCATTTCAAAGTTCATTTGTGGTGCTTTTTAATTTCAGGGTCATTTAGCTCAAAACAATTCATTAAATGCATGAAAAATAGCTAATGAAGTTAGATAGGGTTGAAATTTTAGGATGTGGCTTATAATGGTTCATATTGAATGCACAGGAAGTCTGGAGTTGAAATAAGTTTAAAAAATTGAAATCCTTTTGTAACAAACGAGTTTTCGTCCGAAACCCTGATACTTCGAAAGAGATTGTCCATTTTGTACACGAAGTGCATCCAGTTTTTGCCGTAACCCTCTCAACTTTTTAGCGCATGCTATGTGGGTGAAATGATGATACCATGCCAAGTTTCAGCCATTTCAGAGTTCATTTGTGGTGCTTTTTAATTTCAGGGTCATTTAGCTCAAAACAATTCATTAAATGCATGAAAAATAGCAAATAAAGTTAGATAGGGTTGAAATTTTAGGATGTGGCTTCTAATGGTTCATATTGAATGCACAGGAAGTCTGGAGTTGAAATAAGTTAAAAAAATTGTAATCCTTTTGTAACAGACGAGTTTTCGTCCGAAACCCTGCTACTTCGAAAGAGATTGTCCATTTTGTACACGAAGTGCATCCAGTTTTTGCCGTAACCCTCTCAACTTTTTAGCACATGCTATGTGGGTGAAATGATGATACCATGCCAAGTTTCAACCATTTCAGGGTTCATTTGTGGTGCTTTTTAATTTCAGGGTCATTTAGCTCAAAACAATTCATTAAATGCATGAAAAATAGCAAATGAAGTTAGATAGGGTTGAAATTTTAGGATGTGGCTTCTAATGGTTCATATTGAATGCACCAAATTTCTGGAGTTGAAATAAGTTAAAATTTTTGAAATCGTTTTGTAACAGACGAGTTTTCGGCCGAAACCCTCATACTTCGAAAGAGATTGTCCATTTGTACACGAAGTGCATCCAGTTTTTTCCATAACCCTCTCAACTTTTTAGCACATGCTATGTGGGTGAAATGATGATACCATGCCAAGTTTCAATCATTTCAGAGTTCATTTGTGGTGCTTTTTAATTTCAGGGTCATTTAGCTCAAAACAATTCATTAAATGCATGAAAAATAGCAAATGAAGTTAGATAGGGTTGAAATTTTAGGATGTGGCTTCTAATGGTTCATAGTGAATGCACAAAATGTCTAGAGCTGAAATAAGTTAAAAAAATTGAAATCCTTTTGTAACAAACGAGTTTTCGTCCGAAACCCTGATACTTCGAAAGAGATTGTCCATTTTGTACACGAAGTGCATCCAGTTTTTTCCGTAACCCTCTCCACTTTTTAGCACATGCTATGTGGGTGAAATGATGATACCATGCCAAGTTTCAACCATTTCAGAGTTCATTTGTGGTGCTTTTTAATTTCAGGGTCATTTAGCTCGAAACAATTCATTAAATGCATAAAAAATAGCAAATGAAGTTAGATAGGGTTGAAATTTTAGGATGTGGCTTATAATGGTTCATAGTGAATGCACAAAATGTCTAGATCTGAAATAAGTTAAAAAAATTGAAATCCTTTTGTAACAAACGAGTTTTCGTCCGAAACCCTGATACTTCGAAAGAGATTGTCCATTTTGTACACGAAGTGCATCCAGTTTTTGCCGTAACCCTCTCAACTTTTTAGCGCATGCTATGTGGGTGAAATGATGATACCATGCCAAGTTTCAACCATTTCAGAGTTCATTTGTGGTGCTTTTTAATTTCAGGGTCATTTAGCTCAAAACAATTCATTAAATGCATGAAAAATAGCTAATGAAGTTAGATAGGGTTGAAATTTTATGATGTGGCTTCTAATGGTTCATAGTGAATGCACAAAATGTCTAGAGCTGAAATAAGTTAAAAAAATTGAAATCCTTTTGTAACAAACGAGTTTTCGTCCGAAACCCTGATACTTCGAAAGAGATTGTCCATTTTGTACACGAAGTGCATCCAGTTTTTGCCGTAACCCTCTCAACTTTTTAGCGCATGCTATGTGGGTGAAATGATGATACCATGCCAAGTTTCAACCATTTCAGAGTTCATTTGTGGTGCTTTTTAATTTCTGGGTCATTTAGCTCAAAACAATTCATTAAATGCATGAAAAATAGCTAATGAAGTTAGATAGGGTTGAAATTTTAGGATGTGGCTTCTAATGGTTCATATTGAATGCACAGGAAGTCTGGAGTTGAAATAAGTTAAAAAAATTGAAATCCTTTTGTAACAGACGAGTTTTCGTCCGAAACCCTGATACTTCGAAAAAGATTGTCCATTTTGTACACGAAGTGCATCCAGTTTTTGCCGTAACCCTCTCAACTTTTTAGCACATGCTATGTGGGTGAAATGATGATACCATGCCAAGTTTTAACCATTTCAGAGTTCATTTGTGGTGCATTTTAATTTTAGGGTCATTTAGCTCGAAACAATTCATTAAATGCATGAAAAATAGCAAATGAAGTTAGATAGGGTTGAAATTTTAGGATGTGGCTGCTAATGGTTCATAGTGAATGCACAAAATGTCTGGAGCTGAAATAAGTTAAAAAAATTGAAATCCTTTTGTAACAAACGAGTTTTCGTCCGAAACCCTGATACTTCGAAAGAGATTGTCCATTTTGTACACGAAGTGCATCCAGTTTTTGCCGTAACCCTCTCAACTTTTTAGCGCATGCTATGTGGGTGCAATGATGATACCATGCCAAGTTTCAACCATTTCAGAGTTCATTTGTGGTGCTTTTTAATTTCAGGGTCATTTAGCTCAAAACAATTCATTAAATGCATGAAAAATAGCTAATGAAGTTAGATAGGGTTGAAATTTTAGGATGTGGCTTCTAATGGTTCATATTGAATGCACAGGAAGTCTGGAGTTGAAATAAGTTAAAAAAAATTGAAATCCTTTTGTAACAGACGAGTTTTCGTCCGAAACCCTGATACTTCGAAAGAGATTGTCCATTTTGTACACGAAGTGCATCCAGTTTTTGCCGTAACCCTCTCAACTTTTTAGCACATGCTATGTGGGTGAAATGATGATACCATGCCAAGTTTCAACCATTGCAGGGTTCATTTGTGGTGCTTTTTAATTTCAGGGTCATTTAGCTCAAAACAATTCATTATATGCATGAAAAATAGCAAATGAAGTTAGATAGGGTTGAAATTTTAGGATGTGGCTTCTAATGGATCATATTGAATGCACAAAAAGTCTGGAGTTGAAATAAGTTAAAAAAATTGAAATCCTTTTGTAACAGACGAGTTTTCGTCCGAAACCCTGATACTTCGAAAGAGATTGTCCATTTTGTACACGAAGTGCATCCAGTTTTTGCCGTAACCCTCTCAACTTTTTAGCACATGCTATGTGGGTGAAATGATGATACCAAGCCAAGTTTCAACCATTTCAGAGTTCATTTGTGGTGCTTTTTAGTTTCAGGGTCATTTAGCTCAAAACAATTCATTAAATGCATGAAAAATAGCAAATGAAGCTAGATAGGGTTGAAATTTTAGGATGTGGCTTCTAATGGTTCATATTGAATGCACAAAATTTCTGGAGGTGAAATAAGTTCAAAAAATTGAAATCCTTTTGTAACAGACGAGTTTTCGTCCGAAACCCTGATACTTCGAAAGAGATTGTCCATTTTGTACACGAAGTGCATCCAGTTTTTGCCGTAACCCTCTCAACTTTTTAGCGCATGCTATGTGGGTGAAATGATGATACCATGCCAAGTTTCAACCATTTCAGAGTTCATTTGTGGTGCTTTTTAATTTCAGGGTCATTTAGCTCAAAACAAATCATTAAATGCATGAAAAATAGCAAATGAAGTTAGATAGGGTTGAAATTTTAGGATGTGGCTTCTAATGGTTCATATTGAATGCACAGGAAGTCTGGAGTTGAAATAAGATAAAAAAATTGAAATCCTTTTGTAACAGACGAGTTTTCGTCCGAAACCCTGCTACTTCGAAAGAGATTGTCCATTTTGTACACGAAGTGCATCCAGTTTTTGCCGTAACCCTCTCAACTTTTTAGCACATGCTATGTGGCTGAAATGATGATACCATGCCAAGTTTCAACCATTTCAGAGTTCATTTGTGGTGCTTTTTAATTTCAGGGTCATTTAGCTCGAAACAATTCATTAAATGCATGAAAAATAGCAAATGAAGTTAGATAGGGTTGAAATTTTAGGATGTGGCTTCTAATGGTTCATATTGAATGCACAAAATGTCTGGAGCTGAAATAAGTTAAAAAAATTGAAATCCTTTTGTAACAAACGAGTTTTCGTCCGAAACCCTGATACTTCGAAAGAGATTGTCCATTTTGTACACGAAGTGCATCCAGTTTTTGCCGTAACCCTCTCAACTTTTTAGCGCATGCTATGTGGGTGCAATGATGATACCATGCCAAGTTTCAACCATTTCAGAGTTCATTTGTGGTGCTTTTTAATTTCAGGGTCATTTAGCTCAAAACAATTCATTAAATGCATGAAAAATAGCTAATGAAGTTAGATAGGGTTGAAATTTTAGGATGTGGCTTCTAATGGTTCATATTGAATGCACAGGAAGTCTGGAGTTGAAATAAGTTAAAAAAAATTGAAATCCTTTTGTAACAGACGAGTTTTCGTCCGAAACCCTGATACTTCGAAAGAGATTGTCCATTTTGTACACGAAGTGCATCCAGTTTTTGCCGTAACCCTCTCAACTTTTTAGCACATGCTATGTGGGTGAAATGATGATACCATGCCAAGTTTCAACCATTGCAGGGTTCATTTGTGGTGCTTTTTAATTTCAGGGTCATTTAGCTCAAAACAATTCATTATATGCATGAAAAATAGCAAATGAAGTTAGATAGGGTTGAAATTTTAGGATGTGGCTTCTAATGGATCATATTGAATGCACAAAAAGTCTGGAGTTGAAATAAGTTAAAAAAATTGAAATCCTTTTGTAACAGACGAGTTTTCGTCCGAAACCCTGATACTTCGAAAGAGATTGTCCATTTTGTACACGAAGTGCATCCAGTTTTTGCCGTAACCCTCTCAACTTTTTAGCACATGCTATGTGGGTGAAATGATGATACCAAGCCAAGTTTCAACCATTTCAGAGTTCATTTGTGGTGCTTTTTAGTTTCAGGGTCATTTAGCTCAAAACAATTCATTAAATGCATGAAAAATAGCAAATGAAGCTAGATAGGGTTGAAATTTTAGGATGTGGCTTCTAATGGTTCATATTGAATGCACAAAATTTCTGGAGTTGAAATAAGTTCAAAAAATTGAAATCCTTTTGTAACAGACGAGTTTTCGTCCGAAACCCTGATACTTCGAAAGAGATTGTCCATTTTGTACACGAAGTGCATCCAGTTTTTGCCGTAACCCTCTCAACTTTTTAGCGCATGCTATGTGGGTGAAATGATGATACCATGCCAAGTTTCAACCATTTCAGAGTTCATTTGTGGTGCTTTTTAATTTCAGGGTCATTTAGCTCAAAACAAATCATTAAATGCATGAAAAATAGCAAATGAAGTTAGATAGGGTTGAAATTTTAGGATGTGGCTTCTAATGGTTCATATTGAATGCACAGGAAGTCTGGAGTTGAAATAAGATAAAAAAATTGAAATCCTTTTGTAACAGACGAGTTTTCGTCCGAAACCCTGCTACTTCGAAAGAGATTGTCCATTTTGTACACGAAGTGCATCCAGTTTTTGCCGTAACCCTCTCAACTTTTTAGCACATGCTATGTGGCTGAAATGATGATACCATGCCAAGTTTCAACCATTTCAGAGTTAATTTGTGGTGCTTTTTAATTTCAGGGTCATTTAGCTCAAAACAATTCATTAAATGCATGAAAAATAGCAAATGAAGTTAGATAGGGTTGAAATTTTAGGATGTGGCTTCTAATGGTTCATATTGAATGCACAAAATGTCTGGAGCTGAAATAAGTTAAAAAAATTGAAATCCTTTTGTAACAAACGAGTTTTCGTCCGAAACCCTGATACTTCGAAAGAGATTGTCCATTTTGTACACGAAGTGCATCCAGTTTTTGCCGTAACCCTCTCAACTTTTTAGCGCATGCTATGTGGGTGCAATGATGATACCATGCCAAGTTTCAACCATTTCAGAGTTCATTTGTGGTGCTTTTTAATTTCAGGGTCATTTAGCTCAAAACAATTCATTAAATGCATGAAAAATAGCTAATGAAGTTAGATAGGGTTGAAATTTTAGGATGTGGCTTCTAATGGTTCATATTGAATGCACAGGAAGTCTGGAGTTGAAATAAGTTAAAAAAAATTGAAATCCTTTTGTAACAGACGAGTTTTCGTCCGAAACCCTGATACTTCGAAAGAGATTGTCCATTTTGTACACGAAGTGCATCCAGTTTTTGCCGTAACCCTCTCAACTTTTTAGCACATGCTATGTGGGTGAAATGATGATACCATGCCAAGTTTCAACCATTGCAGGGTTCATTTGTGGTGCTTTTTAATTTCAGGGTCATTTAGCTCAAAACAATTCATTATATGCATGAAAAATAGCAAATGAAGTTAGATAGGGTTGAAATTTTAGGATGTGGCTTCTAATGGATCATATTGAATGCACAAAAAGTCTGGAGTTGAAATAAGTTAAAAAAATTGAAATCCTTTTGTAACAGACGAGTTTTCGTCCGAAACCCTGATACTTCGAAAGAGATTGTCCATTTTGTACACGAAGTGCATCCAGTTTTTGCCGTAACCCTCTCAACTTTTTAGCACATGCTATGTGGGTGAAATGATGATACCAAGCCAAGTTTCAACCATTTCAGAGTTCATTTGTGGTGCTTTTTAGTTTCAGGGTCATTTAGCTCAAAACAATTCATTAAATGCATGAAAAATAGCAAATGAAGCTAGATAGGGTTGAAATTTTAGGATGTGGCTTCTAATGGTTCATATTGAATGCACAAAATTTCTGGAGTTGAAATAAGTTCAAAAAATTGAAATCCTTTTGTAACAGACGAGTTTTCGTCCGAAACCCTGATACTTCGAAAGAGATTGTCCATTTTGTACACGAAGTGCATCCAGTTTTTGCCGTAACCCTCTCAACTTTTTAGCGCATGCTATGTGGGTGAAATGATGATACCATGCCAAGTTTCAACCATTTCAGAGTTCATTTGTGGTGCTTTTTAATTTCAGGGTCATTTAGCTCAAAACAAATCATTAAATGCATGAAAAATAGCAAATGAAGTTAGATAGGGTTGAAATTTTAGGATGTGGCTTCTAATGGTTCATATTGAATGCACAGGAAGTCTGGAGTTGAAATAAGATAAAAAAATTGAAATCCTTTTGTAACAGACGAGTTTTCGTCCGAAACCCTGCTACTTCGAAAGAGATTGTCCATTTTGTACACGAAGTGCATCCAGTTTTTGCCGTAACCCTCTCAACTTTTTAGCACATGCTATGTGGGTGAAATGATGATACCATGCCAAGTTTCAACCATTTCAGGGTTCATTTGTGGTGCTTTTTAATTTCAGGGTCATTTAGCTCAAAACAATTCATTAAATGCATGAAAAATAGCAAATGAAGTTAGATAGGGTTGAAATTTTAGGATGTGGCTTCTAATGGTTCATATTGAATGCACAAAATGTCTGGAGTTGAAATAAGTAAAAAAAATTGAAATCCTTTTGTAACAGACGAGTTTTCGGCCGAAACCCTGATACTTCGAAAGAGATTGTCCATTTTGTACACGAAGTGCATCCAGTTTTTGCCGTAACCCTCTCAACTTTTTAGCACATGCTATGTGGGTGAAATGATGATACCAAGCCAAGTTTCAACCATTTCAGAGTTCATTTGTGGTGCTTTTTAGTTTCAGGGTCATTTAGCTCAAAACAATTCATTAAATGCATGAAAAATAGCAAATGAAGCTAGATAGGGTTGAAATTTTAGGATGTGGCTTCTAATGGTTCATATTGAATGCACAAAATTTCTGGAGTTGAAATAAGTTCAAAAAATTGAAATCCTTTTGTAACAAACGAGTTTTCGTCCGAAACCCTGATACTTCGAAAGAGATTGTCCATTTTGTACACGAAGTGCATCCAGTTTTTGCCGTAACCCTCTCAACTTTTTAGCACATGCTATGTGGGTGAAATGATGATACCATGCCAAGTTTCAACCATTTCAGAGTTCATTTGTGGTGCTTTTTAATTTCAGGGTCATTTAGCTCAAAACAAATCATTAAATGCATGAAAAATAGCAAATGAAGTTAGATAGGGTTGAAATTTTAGGATGTGGCTTCTAATGGTTCATATTGAATGCACAGGAAGTCTGGAGTTGAAATAAGATAAAAAAATTGAAATCCTTTTGTAACAGACGAGTTTTCGTCCGAAACCCTGCTACTTCGAAAGAGATTGTCCATTTTGTACACGAAGTGCATCCAGTTTTTGCCGTAACCCTCTCAACTTTTTAGCACATGCTATGTGGCTGAAATGATGATACCATGCCAAGTTTCAACCATTTCAGAGTTCATTTGTGGTGCTTTTTAATTTCAGGGTCATTTAGCTCAAAACAATTCATTAAATGCATGAAAAATAGCAAATGAAGTTAGATAGGGTTGAAATTTTAGGATGTGGCTTCTAATGGTTCATATTGAATGCACAAAATGTCTGGAGTTGAAATAAGTAAAAAAAATTGAAATCCTTTTGTAACAGACGAGTTTTCGGCCGAAACCCTGATACTTCGAAGGAGATTGTCCATTTTGTACACGAAGTGCATCCAGTTTTTGCCGTAACCCTCTCAACTTGTTAGCACATGCTATGTGGGTGAAATGATGACACCATGCCAAGTTTCAACCATTTCAGAGTTCATTTGTGGTGCTTTTTAATTTCAGGGTCATTTAGCTCAAAACAATTCATTAAATGCATGAGAAATAGCAAATGAAGCTAGATAGGGTTGAAATTTTAGGATGTGGCTTCTAATGGTTCATAGTGAATGCACAAAATGTCTGGAGTTGAAATAAGTTTAAAAAATTGAAATCCTTTTGTAACAAACGAGTTTTCGTCCGAAACCCTGATACTTCGAAAGAGATTGTCCATTTTGTACACGAAGTGCATCCAGTTTTTGCCGTAACCCTCTCAACTTTTTAGCGCATGCTATGTGGGTGAAATGATGATACCATGCCAAGTTTCAGCCATTTCAGAGTTCATTTGTGGTGCTTTTTAATTTCAGGGTCATTTAGCTCAAAACAATTCATTAAATGCATGAAAAATAGCAAATAAAGTTAGATAGGGTTGAAATTTTAGGATGTGGCTTCTAATGGTTCATATTGAATGCACAGGAAGTCTGGAGTTGAAATAAGTTAAAAAAATTGTAATCCTTTTGTAACAGACGAGTTTTCGTCCGAAACCCTGCTACTTCGAAAGAGATTGTCCATTTTGTACACGAAGTGCATCCAGTTTTTGCCGTAACCCTCTCAACTTTTTAGCACATGCTATGTGGGTGAAATGATGATACCATGCCAAGTTTCAACCATTTCAGGGTTCATTTGTGGTGCTTTTTAATTTCAGGGTCATTTAGCTCAAAACAATTCATTAAATGCATGAAAAATAGCAAATGAAGTTAGATAGGGTTGAAATTTTAGGATGTGGCTTCTAATGGTTCATATTGAATGCACAAAATGTCTGGAGTTGAAATAAGTAAAAAAAATTGAAATCCTTTTGTAACAGACGAGTTTTCGGCCGAAACCCTGATACTTCGAAGGAGATTGTCCATTTTGTACACGAAGTGCATCCAGTTTTTGCCGTAACCCTCTCAACTTTTTAGCACATGCTATGTGGGTGAAATGATGACACCATGCCAAGTTTCAACCATTTCAGAGTTCATTTGTGGTGCTTTTTAATTTCAGGGTCATTTAGCTCAAAACAATTCATTAAATGCATGAAAAATAGCAAATGAAGCTAGATAGGGTTGAAATTTTAGGATGTGGCTTCTAATGGTTCATAGTGAATGCACAAAATGTCTGGAGTTGAAATAAGTTTAAAAAATTGAAATCCTTTTGTAACAAACGAGTTTTCGTCCGAAACCCTGATACTTCGAAAGAGATTGTCCATTTTGTACACGAAGTGCATCCAGTTTTTGCCGTAACCCTCTCAACTTTTTAGCGCATGCTATGTGGGTGAAATGATGATACCATGCCAAGTTTCAGCCATTTCAGAGTTCATTTGTGGTGCTTTTTAATTTCAGGGTCATTTAGCTCGAAACAATTCATTAAATGCATGAAAAATAGCAAATGAAGTTAGATAGGGTTGAAATTTTAGGATGTGGCTGCTAATGGTTCATAGTGAATGCACAAAATGTCTGGAGCTGAAATAAGTTAAAAAAAATTGAAATCCTTTTGTAACAAACGAGTTTTCGTCCGAAACCCTGATACTTCGAAAGAGATTGTCCATTTTGTACACGAAGTGCATCCAGTTTTTGCCGTAACCCTCTCAACTTTTTAGCGCATGCTATGTGGGTGCAATGATGATACCATGCCAAGTTTCAACCATTTCAGAGTTCATTTGTGGTGCTTTTTAATTTCAGGGTCATTTAGCTCAAAACAATTCATTAAATGCATGAAAAATAGCTAATGAAGTTAGATAGGGTTGAAATTTTAGGATGTGGCTTCTAATGGTTCATATTGAATGCACAGGAAGTCTGGAGTTGAAATAAGTTAAAAAAAATTGAAATCCTTTTGTAACAGACGAGTTTTCGTCCGAAACCCTGATACTTCGAAAGAGATTGTCCATTTTGTACACGAAGTGCATCCAGTTTTTGCCGTAACCCTCTCAACTTTTTAGCACATGCTATGTGGGTGAAATGATGATACCATGCCAAGTTTCAACCATTGCAGGGTTCATTTGTGGTGCTTTTTAATTTCAGGGTCATTTAGCTCAAAACAATTCATTATATGCATGAAAAATAGCAAATGAAGTTAGATAGGGTTGAAATTTTAGGATGTGGCTTCTAATGGATCATATTGAATGCACAAAAAGTCTGGAGTTGAAATAAGTTAAAAAAATTGAAATCCTTTTGTAACAGACGAGTTTTCGTCCGAAACCCTGATACTTCGAAAGAGATTGTCCATTTTGTACACGAAGTGCATCCAGTTTTTGCCGTAACCCTCTCAACTTTTTAGCACATGCTATGTGGGTGAAATGATGATACCAAGCCAAGTTTCAACCATTTCAGAGTTCATTTGTGGTGCTTTTTAGTTTCAGGGTCATTTAGCTCAAAACAATTCATTAAATGCATGAAAAATAGCAAATGAAGCTAGATAGGGTTGAAATTTTAGGATGTGGCTTCTAATGGTTCATATTGAATGCACAAAATTTCTGGAGTTGAAATAAGTTCAAAAAATTGAAATCCTTTTGTAACAGACGAGTTTTCGTCCGAAACCCTGATACTTCGAAAGAGATTGTCCATTTTGTACACGAAGTGCATCCAGTTTTTGCCGTAACCCTCTCAACTTTTTAGCGCATGCTATGTGGGTGAAATGATGATACCATGCCAAGTTTCAACCATTTCAGAGTTCATTTGTGGTGCTTTTTAATTTCAGGGTCATTTAGCTCAAAACAAATCATTAAATGCATGAAAAATAGCAAATGAAGTTAGATAGGGTTGAAATTTTAGGATGTGGCTTCTAATGGTTCATATTGAATGCACAGGAAGTCTGGAGTTGAAATAAGATAAAAAAATTGAAATCCTTTTGTAACAGACGAGTTTTCGTCCGAAACCCTGCTACTTCGAAAGAGATTGTCCATTTTGTACACGAAGTGCATCCAGTTTTTGCCGTAACCCTCTCAACTTTTTAGCACATGCTATGTGGCTGAAATGATGATACCATGCCAAGTTTCAACCATTTCAGAGTTCATTTGTGGTGCTTTTTAATTTCAGGGTCATTTAGCTCAAAACAATTCATTAAATGCATGAAAAATAGCAAATGAAGTTAGATAGGGTTGAAATTTTAGGATGTGGCTTCTAATGGTTCATATTGAATGCACAAAATGTCTGGAGTTGAAATAAGTAAAAAAAATTGAAATCCTTTTGTAACAGACGAGTTTTCGGCCGAAACCCTGATACTTCGAAGGAGATTGTCCATTTTGTACACGAAGTGCATCCAGTTTTTGCCGTAACCCTCTCAACTTTTTAGCACATGCTATGTGGGTGAAATGATGACACCATGCCAAGTTTCAACCATTTCAGAGTTCATTTGTGGTGCTTTTTAATTTCAGGGTCATTTAGCTCAAAACAATTCATTAAATGCATGAAAAATAGCAAATGAAGCTAGATAGGGTTGAAATTTTAGGATGTGGCTTCTAATGGTTCATAGTGAATGCACAAAATGTCTGGAGTTGAAATAAGTTTAAAAAATTGAAATCCTTTTGTAACAAACGAGTTTTCGTCCGAAACCCTGATACTTCGAAAGAGATTGTCCATTTTGTACACGAAGTGCATCCAGTTTTTGCCGTAACCCTCTCAACTTTTTAGCGCATGCTATGTGGGTGAAATGATGATACCATGCCAAGTTTCAGCCATTTCAGAGTTCATTTGTGGTGCTTTTTAATTTCAGGGTCATTTAGCTCAAAACAATTCATTAAATGCATGAAAAATAGCAAATAAAGTTAGATAGGGTTGAAATTTTAGGATGTGGCTTCTAATGGTTCATATTGAATGCACAGGAAGTCTGGAGTTGAAATAAGTTAAAAAAATTGTAATCCTTTTGTAACAGACGAGTTTTCGTCTGAAACCCTGCTACTTCGAAAGAGATTGTCCATTTTGTACACGAAGTGCATCCAGTTTTTGCCGTAACCCTCTCAACTTTTTAGCACATGCTATGTGGGTGAAATGATGATACCATGCCAAGTTTCAACCATTTCAGGGTTCATTTGTGGTGCTTTTTAATTTCAGGGTCATTTAGCTCAAAACAATTCATTAAATGCATGAAAAATAGCAAATGAAGTTAGATAGGGTTGAAATTTTAGGATGTGGCTTCTAATGGTTCATATTGAATGCACAAAATGTCTGGAGTTGAAATAAGTAAAAAAAATTGAAATCCTTTTGTAACAGACGAGTTTTCGGCCGAAACCCTGATACTTCGAAGGAGATTGTCCATTTTGTACACGAAGTGCATCCAGTTTTTGCCGTAACCCTCTCAACTTTTTAGCACATGCTATGTGGGTGAAATGATGACACCATGCCAAGTTTCAACCATTTCAGAGTTCATTTGTGGTGCTTTTTAATTTCAGGGTCATTTAGCTCAAAACAATTCATTAAATGCATGAAAAATAGCAAATGAAGCTAGATAGGGTTGAAATTTTAGGATGTGGCTTCTAATGGTTCATAGTGAATGCACAAAATGTCTGGAGTTGAAATAAGTTTAAAAAATTGAAATCCTTTTGTAACAAACGAGTTTTCGTCCGAAACCCTGATACTTCGAAAGAGATTGTCCATTTTGTACACGAAGTGCATCCAGTTTTTGCCGTAACCCTCTCAACTTTTTAGCGCATGCTATGTGGGTGAAATGATGATACCATGCCAAGTTTCAGCCATTTCAGAGTTCATTTGTGGTGCTTTTTAATTTCAGGGTCATTTAGCTCAAAACAATTCATTAAATGCATGAAAAATAGCAAATAAAGTTAGATAGGGTTGAAATTTTAGGATGTGGCTTCTAATGGTTCATATTGAATGCACAGGAAGTCTGGAGTTGAAATAAGTTAACAAAATTGAAATCCTTTTGTAACAGACGAGTTTTCGTCCGAAACCCTGCTACTTCGAAAGAGATTGTCCATTTTGTACACGAAGTGCATCCAGTTTTTGCCGTAACCGTCTCAACTTTTTAGCACATGCTATGTGAGTGAAATGATGATACCATGCCAAGTTTCAACCATTTCAGGGTTCATTTGTGGTGCTTTTTAATTTCAGGGTCATTTAGCTCAAAACAATTCATTAAATGCATGAAAAATAGCAAATGAAGTTAGATAGGGTTGAAATTTTAGGATGTGGCTTCTAATGGTTCATATTGAATGCACAAAATGTCTGGAGTTGAAATAAGTTAAAAAAATTGAAATCCTTTTGTAACAGACGAGTTTTCGGCCGAAACCCTCATACTTCGAAAGAGATTGTCCATTTTGTACACGAAGTGCATCCAGTTTTTGCCATAACCCTCTCAACTTTTTAGCACATGCTATGTGGGTGAAATGATGATACCATGCCAAGTTTCAATCATTTCAAAGTTCATTTGTGGTGCTTTTTAATTTCAGGGTCATTTAGCTCAAAACAATTCATTAAATGCATGAAAAATAGCTAATGAAGTTAGATAGGGTTGAAATTTTAGGATGTGGCTTCTAATGGTTCATATTGAATGCACAGGAAGTCTGGAGTTGAAATAAGTTAAAAAAAATTGAAATCCTTTTGTAACAGACGAGTTTTCGTCCGAAACCCTGATACTTCGAAAGAGATTGTCCATTTTGTACACGAAGTGCATCCAGTTTTTGCCGTAACCCTCTCAACTTTTTAGCACATGCTATGTGGGTGAAATGATGATACCATGCCAAGTTTCAACCATTGCAGGGTTCATTTGTGGTGCTTTTTAATTTCAGGGTCATTTAGCTCAAAACAATTCATTATATGCATGAAAAATAGCAAATGAAGTTAGATAGGGTTGAAATTTTAGGATGTGGTTTCTAATGGATCATATTGAATGCACAAAAAGTCTGGAGTTGAAATAAGTTAAAAAAATTGAAATCCTTTTGTAACAGACGAGTTTTCGTCCGAAACCCTGCTACTTCGAAAGAGATTGTCCATTTTGTACACGAAGTGCATCCAGTTTTTGCCGTAACCCTCTCAACTTTTTAGCACATGCTATGTGGGTGAAATGATGATACCAAGCCAAGTTTCAACCATTTCAGAGTTCATTTGTGGTGCTTTTTAGTTTCAGGGTCATTTAGCTCAAAACAATTCATTAAATGCATGAAAAATAGCAAATGAAGCTAGATAGGGTTGAAATTTTAGGATGTGGCTTCTAATGGTTCATATTGAATGCACAAAATTTCTGGAGTTGAAATAAGTTCAAAAAATTGAAATCCTTTTGTAACAGACGAGTTTTCGTCCGAAACCCTGATACTTCGAAAGAGATTGTCCATTTTGTACACGAAGTGCATCCAGTTTTTGCCGTAACCCTCTCAACTTTTTAGCGCATGCTATGTGGGTGAAATGATGATACCATGCCAAGTTTCAACCATTTCAGAGTTCATTTGTGGTGCTTTTTAATTTCAGGGTCATTTAGCTCAAAACAAATCATTAAATGCATGAAAAATAGCAAATGAAGTTAGATAGGGTTGAAATTTTAGGATGTGGCTTCTAATGGTTCATATTGAATGCACAGGAAGTCTGGAGTTGAAATAAGATAAAAAAATTGAAATCCTTTTGTAACAGACGAGTTTTCGTCCGAAACCCTGCTACTTCGAAAGAGATTGTCCATTTTGTACACGAAGTGCATCCAGTTTTTGCCGTAACCCTCTCAACTTTTTAGCACATGCTATGTGGCTGAAATGATGATACCATGCCAAGTTTCAACCATTTCAGAGTTCATTTGTGGTGCTTTTTAATTTCAGGGTCATTTAGCTCAAAACAATTCATTAAATGCATGAAAAATAGCAAATGAAGTTAGATAGGGTTGAAATTTTAGGATGTGGCTTCTAATGGTTCATATTGAATGCACAAAATGTCTGGAGTTGAAATAAGTAAAAAAAATTGAAATCCTTTTGTAACAGACGAGTTTTCGGCCGAAACCCTGATACTTCGAAGGAGATTGTCCATTTTGTACACGAAGTGCATCCAGTTTTTGCCGTAACCCTCTCAACTTTTTAGCACATGCTATGTGGGTGAAATGATGACACCATGCCAAGTTTCAACCATTTCAGAGTTCATTTGTGGTGCTTTTTAATTTCAGGGTCATTTAGCTCAAAACAATTCATTAAATGCATGAAAAATAGCAAATGAAGCTAGATAGGGTTGAAATTTTAGGATGTGGCTTCTAATGGTTCATAGTGAATGCACAAAATGTCTGGAGTTGAAATAAGTTTAAAAAATTGAAATCCTTTTGTAACAGACGAGTTTTCGTCCGAAACCCTGATACTTCGAAAGAGATTGTCCATTTTGTACACGAAGTGCATCCAGTTTTTGCCGTAACCCTCTCAACTTTTTAGCGCATGCTATGTGGGTGAAATGATGATACCATGCCAAGTTTCAGCCATTTCAGAGTTCATTTGTGGTGCTTTTTAATTTCAGGGTCATTTAGCTCAAAACAATTCATTAAATGCATGAAAAATAGCAAATAAAGTTAGATAGGGTTGAAATTTTAGGATGTGGCTTCTAATGGTTCATATTGAATGCACAGGAAGTCTGGAGTTGAAATAAGTTAAAAAAATTGTAATCCTTTTGTAACAGACGAGTTTTCGTCCGAAACCCTGCTACTTCGAAAGAGATTGTCCATTTTGTACACGAAGTGCATCCAGTTTTTGCCGTAACCCTCTCAACTTTTTAGCACATGCTATGTGGCTGAAATGATGATACCATGCCAAGTTTCAACCATTTCAGAGTTCATTTGTGGTGCTTTTTAATTTCAGGGTCATTTAGCTCAAAACAATTCATTAAATGCATGAAAAATAGCAAATGAAGTTAGATAGGGTTGAAATTTTAGGATGTGGCTTCTAATGGTTCATATTGAATGCACAAAATGTCTGGAGTTGAAATAAGTAAAAAAAATTGAAATCCTTTTGTAACAGACGAGTTTTCGGCCGAAACCCTGATACTTCGAAGGAGATTGTCCATTTTGTACACGAAGTGCATCCAGTTTTTGCCGTAACCCTCTCAACTTTTTAGCACATGCTATGTGGGTGAAATGATGACACCATGCCAAGTTTCAACCATTTCAGAGTTCATTTGTGGTGCTTTTTAATTTCAGGGTCATTTAGCTCAAAACAATTCATTAAATGCATGAAAAATAGCAAATGAAGCTAGATAGGGTTGAAATTTTAGGATGTGGCTTCTAATGGTTCATAGTGAATGCACAAAATGTCTGGAGTTGAAATAAGTTTAAAAAATTGAAATCCTTTTGTAACAAACGAGTTTTCGTCCGAAACCCTGATACTTCGAAAGAGATTGTCCATTTTGTACACGAAGTGCATCCAATTTTTGCCGTAACCCTCTCAACTTTTTAGCGCATGCTATGTGGGTGAAATGATGATACCATGCCAAGTTTCAGCCATTTCAGAGTTCATTTGTGGTGCTTTTTAATTTCAGGGTCATTTAGCTCAAAACAATTCATTAAATGCATGAAAAATAGCAAATAAAGTTAGATAGGGTTGAAATTTTAGGATGTGGCTTCTAATGGTTCATATTGAATGCACAGGAAGTCTGGAGTTGAAATAAGTTAACAAAATTGAAATCCTTTTGTAACAGACGAGTTTTCGTCCGAAACCCTGCTACTTCGAAAGAGATTGTCCATTTTGTACACGAAGTGCATCCAGTTTTTGCCGTAACCCTCTCAACTTTTTAGCACATGCTATGTGGGTGAAATGATGATACCATGCCAAGTTTCAACCATTTCAGGGTTCATTTGTGGTGCTTTTTAATTTCAGGGTCATTTAGCTCAAAACAATTCATTAAATGCATGAAAAATAGCAAATGAAGTTAGATAGGGTTGAAATTTTAGGATGTGGCTTCTAATGGTTCATATTGAATGCACAAAATGTCTGGAGTTGAAATAAGTTAAAAAAATTGAAATCCTTTTGTAACAGACGAGTTTTCGGCCGAAACCCTGATACTTCGAAGGAGATTGTCCATTTTGTACACGAAGTGCATCCAGTTTTTGCCGTAACCCTCTCAACTTTTTAGCACATGCTATGTGGGTGAAATGATGACACCATGCCAAGTTTCAACCATTTCAGAGTTCATTTGTGGTGCTTTTTAATTTCAGGGTCATTTAGCTCAAAACAATTCATTAAATGCATGAAAAATAGCAAATGAAGCTAGATAGGGTTGAAATTTTAGGTTGTGGCTTCTAATGGTTCATAGTGAATGCACAAAATGTCTGGAGTTGAAATAAGTTTAAAAAATTGAAATCCTTTTGTAACACACGAGTTTTCGTCCGAAACCCTGATACTTCGAAAGAGATTGTCCATTTTGTACACGAAGTGCATCCAGTTTTTGCCGTAACCCTCTCAACTTTTTAGCGCATGCTATGTGGGTGAAATGATGATACCATGCCAAGTTTCAGCCATTTCAGAGTTCATTTGTGGTGCTTTTTAATTTCAGGGTCATTTAGCTCAAAACAATTCATTAAATGCATGAAAAATAGCAAATAAAGTTAGATAGGGTTGAAATTTTAGGATGTGGCTTCTAATGGTTCATATTGAATGCACAGGAAGTCTGGAGTTGAAATAAGTTAACAAAATTGAAATCCTTTTGTAACAGACGAGTTTTCGTCCGAAACCCTGCTACTTCGAAAGAGATTGTCCATTTTGTACACGAAGTGCATCCAGTTTTTGCCGTAACCCTCTCAACTTTTTAGCACATGCTATGTGGGTGAAATGATGATACCATGCCAAGTTTCAACCATTTCAGGGTTCATTTGTGGTGCTTTTTAATTTCAGGGTCATTTAGCTCAAAACAATTCATTAAATGCATGAAAAATAGCAAATGAAGTTAGATAGGGTTGAAATTTTAGGATGTGGCTTCTAATGGTTCATATTGAATGCACAAAATGTCTGGAGTTGAAATAAGTTAAAAAAATTGAAATCCTTTTGTAACAGACGAGTTTTCGGCCGAAACCCTCATACTTCGAAAGAGATTGTCCATTTTGTACACGAAGTGCATCCAGTTTTTGCCATAACCCTCTCAACTTTTTAGCACATGCTATGTGGGTGAAATGATGATACCATGCCAAGTTTCAATCATTTCAAAGTTCATTTGTGGTGCTTTTTAATTTCAGGGTCATTTAGCTCAAAACAATTCATTAAATGCATGAAAAATAGCAAATGAAGTTAGATAGGGTTGAAATTTTAGGATGTGGCTTATAATGGTTCATATTGAATGCACAGGAAGTCTGGAGTTGAAATAAGTTAAAAAAATTGAAATCCTTTTGTAACAGACGAGTTTTCGTCCGAAACCCTGATACTACGAAAGAGATTGTCCATTTTGAACACGAAGTGCATCCAGTTTTTGCCGTAACACTCTCAACTTTTTAGCACATGCTATGTGGGTCAAATGATGATACCATGCCAAGTTTCAACCATTTCAGAGTTCATTTGTGGTGCTTTTTAATATCAGGGTCATTTAGCTCGAAACAATTCATTAACTGCATGAAAAATAGCAAATGAAGTTAGATAGGGTTGAAATTTTAGGATGTGGCTTCTAATGGTTCATAGTGAATGCACAAAATGTCTGGAGTTGAAATAAGTAAAAAAATTCAAATCCTTTTGTAACAAACGAGTTTTCGTCCGAAACCCTGATACTTCGAAAGAGATTGTCCATTTTCTACACGAAGTGCATCCAGTTTTTGCCGTAACCCTCTCAACTTTTTAGCGAATGCTATGTGTGTTAAATGATGATACCATGCCAAGTTTCAACCATTTCAGAGTTCATTCGTGGTGCTTTTTTATTTCAGGGTCATTTAGCTCAAAACAATTCATTAAATGCATGAAAAATAGCTAATGAAGTTAGATAGGGTTGAAATTTTCGGATGTGGCTTCTAATGGTTCATATTGAATGCACAGGAAGTCTGGAGTTGAAATAAGTTAAAAAAAATTGAAATCCTTTTGTAACAGACGAGTTTTCGTCCGAAACCCTGATACTTCGAAAGAGATTGTCCATTTTGTACACGAAGTGCATCCTGTTTTTGCCGTAACCCTCTCAACTTTTTAGCACATGCTATGTGGGTGAAATGATGATACCATGCCAAGTTTCAACCAATTCAGGGTTCATTTGTGGTGCTTTTTAATTTCAGGGTCATTTAGCTCAAAACAATTCATTAAATGCATGAAAAATAGCAAATGAAGCTAGATAGGGTTGAAATTTTAGGATGTGGCTTCTAATGGTTCATAGTGAATGCACAAAATGTCTGGAGTTGAAATAAGTTTAAAAAATTGAAATCCTTTTGTAACAAACGAGTTTTCGTCCGAAACCCTGATACTTCGAAAGAGATTGTCCATTTTGTACACGAAGTGCATCCAATTTTTGCCGTAACCCTCTCAACTTTTTAGCGCATGCTATGTGGGTGAAATGATGATACCATGCCAAGTTTCAGCCATTTCAGAGTTCATTTGTGGTGCTTTTTAATTTCAGGGTCATTTAGCTCAAAACAATTCATTAAATGCATGAAAAATAGCAAATAAAGTTAGATAGGGTTGAAATTTTAGGATGTGGCTTCTAATGGTTCATATTGAATGCACAAAAAGTCTGGAGTTGAAATAAGTTAACAAAATTGAAATCCTTTTGTAACAGACGAGTTTTCGTCCGAAACCCTGCTACTTCGAAAGAGATTGTCCATTTTGTACACAAAGTGCATCCAGTTTTTGCCGTAACCCTCTCAACTTTTTAGCACATGCTATGTGGGTGAAATGATGATACCAAGCCAAGTTTCAACCATTTCAGAGTTCATTTGTGGTGCTTTTTAATTTCAGGGTCATTTAGCTCAAAACAATTCATTAAATGCATGAAAAATAGCAAATGAAGCTAGATAGGGTTGAAATTTTAGGATTTGGCTTCTAATGGTTCATATTGAATGCACAAAATGTCTGGAGTTGAAATAAGTTCAAAAAATTGAAATCCTTTTGTAACAGACGAGTTTTCGTCTGAAACCCTGATACTTCGAAAGAGATTGTCCATTTTGTACACGAAGTGCATCCAGTTTTTGCCGTAACCCTCTCAACTTTTTAGCGCATGCTATGTGGGTGAAATGATGATACCATGCCAAGTTTCAACCATTTCAGGGTTCATTTGTGGTGCTTTTTAATTTCAGGGTCATTTAGCTCAAAACAATTCATTAAATGCATGAGAAATAGCAAATGAAGTTAGATAGGGTTGAAATTTTAGGATGTGGCTTATAATGGTTCATATTGAATGCACAGGAAGTCTGGAGTTGAAATAAGTTAAAAAAATTGAAATCCTTTTGTAACAGACGAGTTTTCGTCCGAAACCCTGCTACTTCGAAAGAGATTGTCCATTTTGTACACGAAGTGCATCCAGTTTTTGCCGTAACCCTCTCAACTTTTTAGCACATGCTATGTGGGTGAAATGATGATACCAAGCCAAGTTTCAACCATTTCAGAGTTCATTTGTGGTGCTTTTTAATTTCATGGTCATTTAGCTCAAAACAATTCATTAAATGCATGAAAAATAGCAAATGAAGTTAGATAGGGTTGAAATTTTAGGATGTGGCTTCTAATGGTTCATATTGAATGCACAAAATGTCTGGAGATGAAATAAGTTAAAAAAATTGAAATCCTTTTGTAACAGACGAGTTTTCGGCCGAAACCCTGATACTTCGAAAGAGATTGTCCATTTTGTACACGAAGTGCATCCAATTTTTGCCGTAACCCTCTCAACTTTTTAGCACATGCTATGTGGGTGAAATGATGATACCATGCCAAGTTTCAACCATTTCCGAGTTCATTTGTGGTGCTTTTTAATTTCATGGTCATTTAGCTCAAAACAATTCATTAAATGCATGAAAAATAGCAAATGAAGCTAGATAGGGTTGAAATTTTAGGATGTGGCTTCTAATGGTTCATAGTGAATGCACAAAATGTCTGGAGTTGAAATAAGTTCAAAAAATTGAAATCCTTTTGTAACAGACGAGTTTTCGTCCGAAACCCTGATACTTCGAAAGAGATTGTCCATTTTGTACACGAAGTGCATCCTGTTTTTGCCGTAACCCTCTCAACTTTTTAGCACATGCTATGTGGGTGAAATGATGATACCATGCCAAGTTTCAACCAATTCAGGGTTCATTTGTGGTGCTTTTTAATTTCAGGGTCATTTTGCTCAAAACAATTCATTAAATGCATGAAAAATAGCAAATGAAGTTAGATAGGGTTGAAATTTTAGGATGTGGCTTCGAATGGATCATATTGAATGCACAAAAAGTCTGGAGTTGAAATAAGTTAAAAAAATTGAAATCCTTTTGTAACAGACGAGTTTTCGTCCGAAACCCTGATACTTCGAAAGAGATTGTCCATTTTGTACACAAAGTGCATCCAGTTTTTGCCGTAACCCTCTCAACTTTTTAGCACATGCTATGTGGGTGAAATGATGATACCAAGCCAAGTTTCAACCATTTCAGAGTTCATTTGTGGTGCTTTTTAATTTCAGGGTCATTTAGCTCAAAACAATTCATTAAATGCATGAAAAATAGCAAATGAAGCTAGATAGGGTTGAAATTTTAGGATTTGGCTTCTAATGGTTCATATTGAATGCACAAAATGTCTGGAGTTGAAATAAGTTCAAAAAATTGAAATCCTTTTGTAACAGACGAGTTTTCGTCCGAAACCCTGCTACTTCGAAAGAGATTGTCCATTTTGTACACGAAGTGCATCCAGTTTTTGCCGTAACCCTCTCAACTTTTTAGCACATGCTATGTGGGTGAAATGATGATACCAAGCCAAGTTTCAACCATTTCAGAGTTCATTTGTGGTGCTTTTTAATTTCATGGTCATTTAGCTCAAAACAATTCATTAAATGCATGAAAAATAGCAAATGAAGTTAGATAGGGTTGAAATTTTAGGATGTGGCTTCTAATGGTTCATATTGAATGCACAAAATGTCTGGAGATGAAATAAGTTAAAAAAATTGAAATCCTTTTGTAACAGACGAGTTTTCGGCCGAAACCCTGATACTTCGAAAGAGATTGTCCATTTTGTACACGAAGTGCATCCAATTTTTGCCGTAACCCTCTCAACTTTTTAGCACATGCTATGTGGGTGAAATGATGATACCATGCCAAGTTTCAACCATTTCCGAGTTCATTTGTGGTGCTTTTTAATTTCAGGGTCATTTAGCTCAAAACAATTCATTAAATGCATGAAAAATAGCAAATGAAGCTAGATAGGGTTGAAATTTTAGGATGTGGCTTCTAATGGTTCATAGTGAATGCACAAAATGTCTGGAGTTGAAATAAGTTCAAAAAATTGAAATCCTTTTGTAACAGACGAGTTTTCGTCCGAAACCCTGATACTTCGAAAGAGATTGTCCATTTTGTACACGAAGTGCATCCTGTTTTTGCCGTAACCCTCTCAACTTTTTAGCACATGCTATGTGGGTGAAATGATGATACCATGCCAAGTTTCAACCAATTCAGGGTTCATTTGTGGTGCTTTTTAATTTCAGGGTCATTTTGCTCAAAACAATTCATTAAATGCATGAAAAATAGCAAATGAAGTTAGATAGGGTTGAAATTTTAGGATGTGGCTTCGAATGGATCATATTGAATGCACAAAAAGTCTGGAGTTGAAATAAGTTAAAAAAATTGAAATCCTTTTGTAACAGACGAGTTTTCGTCCGAAACCCTGATACTTCGAAAGAGATTGTCCATTTTGTACACAAAGTGCATCCAGTTTTTGCCGTAACCCTCTCAACTTTTTAGCACATGCTATGTGGGTGAAATGATGATACCAAGCCAAGTTTCAACCATTTCAGAGTTCATTTGTGGTGCTTTTTAATTTCAGGGTCATTTAGCTCAAAACAATTCATTAAATGCATGAAAAATAGCAAATGAAGCTAGATAGGGTTGAAATTTTAGGATTTGGCTTCTAATGGTTCATATTGAATGCACAAAATGTCTGGAGTTGAAATAAGTTCAAAAAATTGAAATCCTTTTGTAACAGACGAGTTTTCGTCTGAAACCCTGATACTTCGAAAGAGATTGTCCATTTTGTACACGAAGTGCATCCAGTTTTTGCCGTAACCCTCTCAACTTTTTAGCGCATGCTATGTGGGTGAAATGATGATACCATGCCAAGTTTCAACCAGTTCAGGGTTCATTTGTGGTGCTTTTTAATTTCAGGGTCATTTAGCTCAAAACAATTCATTAAATGCATGAGAAATAGCAAATGAAGTTAGATAGGGTTGAAATTTTAGGATGTGGCTTATAATGGTTCATATTGAATGCACAGGAAGTCTGGAGTTGAAATAAGTTAAAAAAATTGAAATCCTTTTGTAACAGACGGGTTTTCGTCCGAAACCCTGATACTTCGAAAGAGATTGTCCATTTTGTACACGAAGTGCATCCAGTTTTTGCCGTAACCCTCTCAACTTTTTAGCACATGCTATGTGGGTGAAATGATGATACCAAGCCAAGTTTCAACCATTTCAGAGTTCATTTGTGGTGCTTTTTAATTTCAGGGTCATTTAGCTCAAAACAATTCATTAAATGCATGAAAAATAGCAAATGAAGCTAGATAGGGTTGAAACTTTAGGATTTGGCTTCTAATGGTTCATATTGAATGCACAAAATGTCTGGAGTTGAAATAAGTTAGAAAAATTGAAATCCTTTTGTAACAGACGAGTTTTCGTCTGAAACCCTGATACTTCGAAAGAGATTGTCCATTTTGTACACGAAGTGCATCCAGTTTTTGCCGTAACCCTCTCAACTTTTTAGCGCATGCTATGTGGGTGAAATGATGATACCATGCCAAGTTTCAACCATTTCAGGGTTCATTTGTGGTGCTTTTTAATTTCAGGGTCATTTAGCTCAAAACAATTCATTAAATGCATGAGAAATAGCAAATGAAGTTAGATAGGGTTGAAATTTTAGGATGTGGCTTATAATGGTTCATATTGAATGCACAGGAAGTCTGGAGTTGAAATAAGTTAAAAAAATTGAAATCCTTTTGTAACAGACGAGTTTTCGTCCGAAACCCTGATACTTCGAAAGAGATTGTCCATTTTGTACACGAAGTGCATCCAGTTTTTGCCGTAACCCTCTCAACTTTTTAGCACATGCTATGTGGGTGAAATGATGATACCAAGCCAAGTTTCAACCATTTCAGAGTTCATTTGTGGTGCTTTTTAATTTCAGGGTCATTTAGCTCAAAACAATTCATTAAATGCATGAAAAATAGCAAATGAAGCTAGATAGGGTTGAAACTTTAGGATTTGGCTTCTAATGGTTCATATTGAATGCACAAAATGTCTGGAGTTGAAATAAGTTAGAAAAATTGAAATCCTTTTGTAACAGACGAGTTTTCGTCTGAAACCCTGATACTTCGAAAGAGATTGTCCATTTTGTACACGAAGTGCATCCAGTTTTTGCCGTAACCCTCTCAACTTTTTAGCGCATGCTATGTGGGTGAAATGATGATACCATGCCAAGTTTCAACCATTTCAGGGTTCATTTGTGGTGTTTTTTGATTTCAGGGTCATTTAGCTCAAAACAATTCATTAAATGCATGAGAAATAGCAAATGAAGTTAGATAGGGTTGAAATTTTAGGATGTGGCTTCTAATGGTTCATATTGAATGCACAGGAAGTCTGGAGTTGAAATAAGTTAAAAAAATTGAAATCCTTTTGTAACAGACGAGTTTTCGTCCGAAACCCTGCTACTTCGAAAGAGATTGTCCATTTTGTACACGAAGTGCATCCAGTTTTTGCCGTAACCCTCTCAACATTTTAGCACATGCTATGTTGCTGAAATGATGATACCATGCCAAGTTTCAACCATTTCAGAGTTCATTTGTGGTGCTTTTTAATTTCATGGTCATTTAGCTCAAAACAATTCATTAAATGCATGAAAAATAGCAAATGAAGTTAGATAGGGTTGAAATTTTAGGATGTGGCTTCTAATGGTTCATATTGAATGCACAAAATGTCTGGAGATGAAATAAGTTAAAAAAATTGAAATCCTTTTGTAACAGACGAGTTTTCGGCCGAAACCCTGATACTTCGAAAGAGATTGTCCATTTTGTACACGAAGTGCATCCAATTTTTGCCGTAACCCTCTCAACTTTTTAGCACATGCTATGGGGGTGAAATGATGATACCATGCCAAGTTTCAACCATTTCCGAGTTCATTTGTGGTGCTTTTTAATTTCAGGGTCATTTAGCTCAAAACAATTCATTAAATGCATGAAAAATAGCAAATGAAGCTAGATAGGGTTGAAATTTTAGGATGTGGCTTCTAATGGTTCATAGTGAATGCACAAAATGTCTGGAGTTGAAATAAGTTCAAAAAATTGAAATCCTTTTGTAACAGACGAGTTTTCGTCCGAAACCCTGATACTTCGAAAGAGATTGTCCATTTTGTACACGAAGTGCATCCTGTTTTTGCCGTAACCCTCTCAACTTTTTAGCACATGCTATGTGGGTGAAATGATGATACCATGCCAAGTTTCAACCAATTCAGGGTTCATTTGTGGTGCTTTTTAATTTCAGGGTCATTTAGCTCAAAACAATTCATTAAATGCATGAAAAATAGCAAATGAAGTTAGATAGGGTTGAAATTTTAGGATGTGGCTTCGAATGGATCATATTGAATGCACAAAAAGTCTGGAGTTGAAATAAGTTAAAAAAATTGAAATCCTTTTGTAACAGACGAGTTTTCGTCCGAAACCCTGATACTTCGAAAGAGATTGTCCATTTTGTACACGAAGTGCATCCAGTTTTTACCGTAACCCTCTCAACTTTTTAGCACATGCTATGTGGGTGAAATGATGATACCAAGCCAAGTTTCAACCATTTCAGAGTTCATTTGTGGTGCTTTTTAATTTCAGGGTCATTTAGCTCAAAACAATTCATTAAATGCATGAAAAATAGCAAATGAAGCTAGATAGGGTTGAAATTTTAGGATTTGGCTTCTAATGGTTCATATTGAATGCACAAAATGTCTGGAGTTGAAATAAGTTCAAAAAATTGAAATCCTTTTGTAACAGACGAGTTTTCGTCTGAAACCCTGATACTTCGAAAGAGATTGTCCATTTTGTACACGAAGTGCATCCAGTTTTTGTCGTAACCCTCTCAACTTTTTAGCGCATGCTATGTGGGTGAAATGATGATACCATGCCAAGTTTCAACCATTTCAGGGTTCATTTGTGGTGCTTTTTAATTTCAGGGTCATTTAGCTCAAAACAATTCATTAAATGCATGAGAAATAGCAAATGAAGTTAGATAGGGTTGAAATTTTAGGATGTGGCTTATAATGGTTCATATTGAATGCACAGGAAGTCTGGAGTTGAAATAAGTTAAAAAAATTGAAATCCTTTTGTAACAGACGAGTTTTCGTCCGAAACCCTGATACTACGAAAGAAATTGTCCATTTTGAACACGAAGTGCATCCAGTTTTTGCCGTAACACTCTCAACTTTTTAGCACATGCTATGTGGGTCAAATGATGATACCATGCCAAGTTTCAACCATTTCAGAGTTCATTTGTGGTGCTTTTTAATATCAGGGTCATTTAGCTCGAAACAATTCATTAACTGCATGAAAAATAGCAAATGAAGTTAGATAGGGTTGAAATTTTAGGATGTGGCTTCTAATGGTTCATAGTGAATGCACAAAATGTCTGGAGTTGAAATAAGTTAAAAAAATTCAAATCCTTTTGTAACAAACGAGTTTTCGTCCGAAACCCTGATACTTCGAAAGAGATTGTCCATTTTGTACACGAAGTGCATCCAGTTTTTGCCGTAACCCTCTCAACTTTTTAGCACATGCTATGTGGGTGAAATGATGATACCAAGCCAAGTTTCAACCATTTCAGAGTTCATTTGTGGTGCTTTTTAATTTTAGGGTCATTTAGCTCAAAACAATTCATTAAATGCAAGAAAAATAGCAAATGAAGCTAGATAGGGTTGAAATTTTAGGATTTGGCTTCTAATGGTTCATATTGAATGCACAAAATGTCTGGAGTTGAAATAAGTTCAAAAAATTGAAATCCTTTTGTAACAGACGACTTTTCGTCTGAAACCCTGATACTTCGAAAGAGATTGTCCATTTTGTACACGAAGTGCATCCAGTTTTTGCCGTAACCCTCTCAACTTTTTAGCGCATGCTATGTGGGTGAAATGATGATACCATGCCAAGTTTCAACCATTTCAGGGTTCATTTGTGGTGCTTTTTAATTTCAGGGTCATTTAGCTCAAAACAATTCATTAAATGCATGAGAAATAGCAAATGAAGTTAGATAGGGTTGAAATTTTAGGATGTGGCTTCTAATGGTTCATATTGAATGCACAGGAAGTCTGGAGTTGAAATAAGTTAAAAAAATTGTAATCCTTTTGTAACAGACGAGTTTTCGTCCGAAACCCTGCTACTTCGAAAGAGATTGTCCATTTTGTACACGAAGTGCATCCAGTTTTTGCCGTAACCCTCTCAACATTTTAGCACATGCTATGTTGCTGAAATGATGATACCATGCCAAGTTTCAACCATTTCAGAGTTCATTTGTGGTGCTTTTTAATTTCATGGTCATTTAGCTCAAAACAATTCATTAAATGCATGAAAAATAGCAAATGAAGTTAGATAGGGTTGAAATTTTAGGATGTGGCTTCTAATGGTTCATATTGAATGCACAAAATGTCTGGAGATGAAATAAGTTAAAAAAATTGAAATCCTTTTGTAACAGACGAGTTTTCGGCCGAAACCCTGATACTTCGAAAGAGATTGTCCATTTTGTACACGAAGTGCATCCAATTTTTGCCGTAACCCTCTCAACTTTTTAGCACATGCTATGTGGGTGAAATGATGATACCATGCCAAGTTTCAACCATTTCCGAGTTCATTTGTGGTGCTTTTTAATTTCAGGGTCATTTAGCTCAAAACAATTCATTAAATGCATGAAAAATAGCAAATGAAGCTAGATAGGGTTGAAATTTTAGGATGTGGCTTCTAATGGTTCATAGTGAATGCACAAAATGTCTGGAGTTGAAATAAGTTCAAAAAATTGAAATCCTTTTGTAACAGACGAGTTTTCATCCGAAACCCTGATACTTCGAAAGAGATTGTCCATTTTGTACACGAAGTGCATCCTGTTTTTGCC
Organism: Elymus sibiricus; assembly: GCA_039707655.1. Lineage (NCBI taxonomy): Eukaryota > Viridiplantae > Streptophyta > Magnoliopsida > Poales > Poaceae > Elymus > Elymus sibiricus. Next base: position 376,843,964 of record CM077663.1, on the reverse strand, counting down.
GTAACCCTCTCAACTTTTTAGCACATGCTATGTGGGTGAAATGATGATACCATGCCAAGTTTCAACCAATTCAGGGTTCATTTGTTGTGCTTTTTAATTTCAGGGTCATTTAGCTCAAAACAATTCATTAAATGCATGAAAAATAGCAAATGAAGTTAGATAGGGTTGAAATTTTAGGATGTGGCTTCGAATGGATCATATTGAATGCACAAAAAGTCTGGAGTTGAAATAAGTTAAAAAAATTGAAATCCTTTTGTAACAGACGAGTTTTCGTCCGAAACCCTGATACTTCGAAAGAGATTGTCCATTTTGTACACGAAGTGCATCCAGTTTTTACCGTAACCCTCTCAACTTTTTAGCACATGCTATGTGGGTGAAATGATGATACCAAGCCAAGTTTCAACCATTTCAGAGTTCATTTGTGGTGCTTTTTAATTTCAGGGTCATTTAGCTCAAAACAATTCATTAAATGCATGAAAAATAGCAAATGAAGCTAGATAGGGTTGAAATTTTAGGATTTGGCTTCTAATGGTTCATATTGAATGCACAAAATGTCTGGAGTTGAAATAAGTTCAAAAAATTGAAATCCTTTTGTAACAGACGAGTTTTCGTCTGAAACCCTGATACTTCGAAAGAGATTGTCCATTTTGTACACGAAGTGCATCCAGTTTTTGCCGTAACCCTCTCAACTTTTTAGCGCATGCTATGTGGGTGAAATGATGATACCATGCCAAGTTTCAACCATTTCAGGGTTCATTTGTGGTGCTTTTTAATTTCAGGGTCATTTAGCTCAAAACAATTCATTAAATGCATGAGAAATAGCAAATGAAGTTAGATAGGGTTGAAATTTTAGGATGTGGCTTATAATGGTTCATATTGAATGCACAGGAAGTCTGGAGTTGAAATAAGTTTAAAAAATTGAAATCCTTTTGTAACAGACGAGTTTTCGTCCGAAACCCTGATACTACGAAAGAGATTGTCCATTTTGAACACGAAGTGCATCCAGTTTTTGCCGTAACACTCTCAACTTTTTAGCACATGCTATGTGGGTCAAATGATGATACCATGCCAAGTTTCAACCATTTCAGAGTTCATTTGTGGTGCTTTTTAATATCAGGGTCATTTAGCTCGAAACAATTCATTAACTGCATGAAAAATAGCAAATGAAGTTAGATAGGGTTGAAATTTTAGGATGTGGCTTCTAATGGTTCATAGTGAATGCACAAAATGTCTGGAGTTGAAATAAGTTAAAAAAATTCAAATCCTTTTGTAACAAACGAGTTTTCGTCCGAAACCCTGATACTTCGAAAGAGATTGTCCATTTTGTACACGAAGTGCATCCAGTTTTTGCCGTAACCCTCTCAACTTTTTAGCACATGCTATGTGGGTGAAATGATGATACCAAGCCAAGTTTCAACCATTTCAGAGTTCATTTGTGGTGCTTTTTAATTTTAGGGTCATTTAGCTCAAAACAATTCATTAAATGCAAGAAAAATAGCAAATGAAGCTAGATAGGGTTGAAATTTTAGGATTTGGCTTCTAATGGTTCATATTGAATGCACAAAATGTCTGGAGTTGAAATAAGTTCAAAAAATTGAAATCCTTTTGTAACAGACGACTTTTCGTCTGAAACCCTGATACTTCGAAAGAGATTGTCCATTTTGTACACGAAGTGCATCCAGTTTTTGCCGTAACCCTCTCAACTTTTTAGCGCATGCTATGTGGGTGAAATGATGATACCATGCCAAGTTTCAACCATTTCAGGGTTCATTTGTGGTGCTTTTTAATTTCAGGGTCATTTAGCTCAAAACAATTCATTAAATGCATGAGAAATAGCAAATGAAGTTAGATAGGGTTGAAATTTTAGGATGTGGCTTCTAATGGTTCATATTGAATGCACAGGAAGTCTGGAGTTGAAATAAGTTAAAAAAATTGTAATCCTTTTGTAACAGACGAGTTTTCGTCCGAAACCCTGCTACTTCGAAAGAGATTGTCCATTTTGTACACGAAGTGCATCCAGTTTTTGCCGTAACCCTCTCAACATTTTAGCACATGCTATGTTGCTGAAATGATGATACCATGCCAAGTTTCAACCATTTCAGAGTTCATTTGTGGTGCTTTTTAATTTCATGGTCATTTAGCTCAAAACAATTCATTAAATGCATGAAAAATAGCAAATGAAGTTAGATAGGGTTGAAATTTTAGGATGTGGCTTCTAATGGTTCATATTGAATGCACAAAATGTCTGGAGATGAAATAAGTTAAAAAAATTGAAATCCTTTTGTAACAGACGAGTTTTCGGCCGAAACCCTGATACTTCGAAAGAGATTGTCCATTTTGTACACGAAGTGCATCCAATTTTTGCCGTAACCCTCTCAACTTTTTAGCACATGCTATGTGGGTGAAATGATGATACCATGCCAAGTTTCAACCATTTCCGAGTTCATTTGTGGTGCTTTTTAATTTCAGGGTCATTTAGCTCAAAACAATTCATTAAATGCATGAAAAATAGCAAATGAAGCTAGATAGGGTTGAAATTTTAGGATGTGGCTTCTAATGGTTCATAGTGAATGCACAAAATGTCTGGAGTTGAAATAAGTTCAAAAAATTGAAATCCTTTTGTAACAGACGAGTTTTCGTCCGAAACCCTGATACTTCGAAAGAGATTGTCCATTTTGTACACGAAGTGCATCCTGTTTTTGCCGTAACCCTCTCAACTTTTTAGCACATGCTATGTGGGTGAAATGATGATACCATGCCAAGTTTCAACCAATTCAGGGTTCATTTGTGGTGCTTTTTAATTTCAGGGTCATTTAGCTCAAAACAATTCATTAAATGCATGAAAAATAGCAAATGAAGTTAGATAGGGTTGAAATTTTAGGATGTGGCTTCGAATGGATCATATTGAATGCACAAAAAGTCTGGAGTTGAAATAAGTTAAAAAAATTGAAATCCTTTTGTAACAGACGAGTTTTCGTCCGAAACCCTGATACTTCGAAAGAGATTGTCCATTTTGTACACGAAGTGCATCCAGTTTTTACCGTAACCCTCTCAACATTTTAGCACATGCTATGTGGGTGAAATGATGATACCAAGCCAAGTTTCAACCATTTCAGAGTTCATTTGTGGTGCTTTTTAATTTCAGGGTCATTTAGCTCAAAACAATTCATTAAATGCATGAAAAATAGCAAATGAAGCTAGATAGGGTTGAAATTTTAGGATTTGGCTTCTAATGGTTCATATTGAATGCACAAAATGTCTGGAGTTGAAATAAGTTCAAAAAATTGAAATCCTTTTGTAACAGACGAGTTTTCGTCTGAAACCCTGATACTTCGAAAGAGATTGTCCATTTTGTACACGAAGTGCATCCAGTTTTTGCCGTAACCCTCTCAACTTTTTAGCGCATGCTATGTGGGTGAAATGATGATACCATGCCAAGTTTCAACCATTTCAGGGTTCATTTGTGGTGCTTTTTAATTTCAGGGTCATTTAGCTCAAAACAATTCATTAAATGCATGAGAAATAGCAAATGAAGTTAGATAGGGTTGAAATTTTAGGATGTGGCTTATAATGGTTCATATTGAATGCACAGGAAGTCTGGAGTTGAAATAAGTTAAAAAAATTGAAATCCTTTTGTAACAGACGAGTTTTCGTCCGAAACCCTGATACTTCGAAAGAGATTGTCCATTTTGTACACGAAGTGCATCCAGTTTTTGCCGTAACCCTCTCAACTTTTTAGCACATGCTATGTGGGTGAAATGATGATACCAAGCCAAGTTTCAACCATTTCAGAGTTCATTTGTGGTGCTTTTTAATTTTAGGGTCATTTAGCTCAAAACAATTCATTAAATGCAAGAAAAATAGCAAATGAAGCTAGATAGGGTTGAAATTTTAGGATTTGGCTTCTAATGGTTCATATTGAATGCACAAAATGTCTGGAGTTGAAATAAGTTCAAAAAATTGAAATCCTTTTGTAACAGACGAGTTTTCGTCTGAAACCCTGATACTTCGAAAGAGATTGTCCATTTTGTACACGAAGTGCATCCAGTTTTTGCCGTAACCCTCTCAACTTTTTAGCGCATGCTATGTGGGTGAAATGATGATACCATGCCAAGTTTCAACCATTTCAGGGTTCATTTGTGGTGCTTTTTAATTTCAGGGTCATTTAGCTCAAAACAATTCATTAAATGCATGAGAAATAGCAAATGAAGTTAGATAGGGTTGAAATTTTAGGATGTGGCTTCTAATGGTTCATATTGAATGCACAGGAAGTCTGGAGTTGAAATAAGTTAAAAAAATTGTAATCCTTTTGTAACAGACGAGTTTTCGTCCGAAACCCTGCTACTTCGAAAGAGATTGTCCATTTTGTACACGAAGTGCATCTAGTTTTTGCCGTAACCCTCTCAACATTTTAGCACATGCTATGTTGCTGAAATGATGATACCATGCCAAGTTTCAACCATTTCAGAGTTCATTTGTGGTGCTTTTTAATTTCATGGTCATTTAGCTCAAAACAATTCATTAAATGCCTGAAAAATAGCAAATGAAGTTAGATAGGGTTGAAATTTTAGGATGTGGCTTCTAATGGTTCATATTGAATGCACAAAATGTCTGGAGATGAAATAAGTTAAAAAAATTGAAATCCTTTTGTAACAGACGAGTTTTCGGCCGAAACCCTGATACTTCGAAAGAGATTGTCCATTTTGTACACGAAGTGCATCCAATTTTTGCCGTAACCCTCTCAACTTTTTAGCACATGCTATGTGGGTGAAATGATGATACCATGCCAAGTTTCAACCATTGCAGGGTTCATTTGTGGTGCTTTTTAATTTCAGGGTCATTTAGCTCAAAACAATTCATTAAATGCATGAGAAATAGCAAATGAAGTTAGATAGGGTTGAAATTTTAGGATGTGGCTTCTAATGGTTCATATTGAATGCACAGGAAGTCTGGAGTTGAAATAAGTTAAAAAAATTGTAATCCTTTTGTAACAGACGAGTTTTCGTCCGAAACCCTGCTACTTCGAAAGAGATTGTCCATTTTGTACACGAAGTGCATCCAGTTTTTGCCGTAACCCTCTCAACATTTTAGCACATGCTATGTTGCTGAAATGATGATACCATGCCAAGTTTCAACCATTTCAGAGTTCATTTGTGGTGCTTTTTAATTTCATGGTCATTTAGCTCAAAACAATTCATTAAATGCATGAAAAATAGCAAATGAAGTTAGATAGGGTTGAAATTTTAGGATGTGGCTTCTAATGGTTCATATTGAATGCACAAAATGTCTGGAGATGAAATAAGTTAAAAAAATTGAAACCCTTTTGTAACAGACGAGTTTTCGGCCGAAACCCTGATACTTCGAAAGAGATTGTCCATTTTGTACACGAAGTGCATCCAATTTTTGCTGTAACCCGCTCAACTTTTTAGCACATGCTATGTGGGTGAAATGATGATACCATGCCAAGTTTCAACCATTTCCGAGTTCATTTGTGGTGCTTTTTAATTTCAGGGTCATTTAGCTCAAAACAATTCATTAAATGCATGAAAAATAGCAAATGAAGCTAGATAGGGTTGAAATTTTAGGATGTGGCTTCTAATGGTTCATAGTGAATGCACAAAATGTCTGGAGTTGAAATAAGTTCAAAAAATTGAAATCCTTTTGTAACAGACGAGTTTTCGTCCGAAACCCTGATACTTCGAAAGAGATTGTCCATTTTGTACACGAAGTGCATCCAGTTTTTGCCGTAACCCTCTCAACTTTTTAGCGCATGCTATGTGGGTGAAATGATGATACCATGCCAAGTTTCAACCATTTCAGGGTTCATTTGTGGTGCTTTTTAATTTCAGGGTCATTTAGCTCAAAACAATTCATTAAATGCATGAGAAATAGCAAATGAAGTTAGATAGGGTTGAAATTTTAGGATGTGGCTTCTAATGGTTCATATTGAATGCACAGGAAGTCTGGAGTTGAAATAAGTTAAAAAAATTGTAATCCTTTTGTAACAGACGAGTTTTCGTCCGAAACCCTGCTACTTCGAAAGAGATTGTCCATTTTGTACACGAAGTGCATCCAGTTTTTGCCGTAACCCTCTCAACATTTTAGCACATGCTATGTTGCTGAAATGATGATACCATGCCAAGTTTCAACCATTTCAGAGTTCATTTGTGGTGCTTTTTAATTTCATGGTCATTTAGCTCAAAACAATTCATTAAATGCCTGAAAAATAGCAAATGAAGTTAGATAGGGTTGAAATTTTAGGATGTGGCTTCTAATGGTTCATATTGAATGCACAAAATGTCTGGAGATGAAATAAGTTAAAAAAATTGAAATCCTTTTGTAACAGACGAGTTTTCGGCCGAAACCCTGATACTTCGAAAGAGATTGTCCATTTTGTACACGAAGTGCATCCAATTTTTGCCGTAACCCTCTCAACTTTTTAGCACATGCTATGTGGGTGAAATGATGATACCATGCCAAGTTTCAACCATTGCAGGGTTCATTTGTGGTGCTTTTTAATTTCAGGGTCATTTAGCTCAAAACAATTCATTAAATGCATGAGAAATAGCAAATGAAGTTAGATAGGGTTGAAATTTTAGGATGTGGCTTCTAATGGTTCATATTGAATGCACAGGAAGTCTGGAGTTGAAATAAGTTAAAAAAATTGTAATCCTTTTGTAACAGACGAGTTTTCGTCCGAAACCCTGCTACTTCGAAAGAGATTGTCCATTTTGTACACGAAGTGCATCCAGTTTTTGCCGTAACCCTCTCAACATTTTAGCACATGCTATGTTGCTGAAATGATGATACCATGCCAAGTTTCAACCATTTCAGAGTTCATTTGTGGTGCTTTTTAATTTCATGGTCATTTAGCTCAAAACAATTCATTAAATGCATGAAAAATAGCAAATGAAGTTAGATAGGGTTGAAATTTTAGGATGTGGCTTCTAATGGTTCATATTGAATGCACAAAATGTCTGGAGATGAAATAAGTTAAAAAAATTGAAACCCTTTTGTAACAGACGAGTTTTCGGCCGAAACCCTGATACTTCGAAAGAGATTGTCCATTTTGTACACGAAGTGCATCCAATTTTTGCTGTAACCCTCTCAACTTTTTAGCACATGCTATGTGGGTGAAATGATGATACCATGCCAAGTTTCAACCATTTCCGAGTTCATTTGTGGTGCTTTTTAATTTCAGGGTCATTTAGCTCAAAACAATTCATTAAATGCATGAAAAATAGCAAATGAAGCTAGATAGGGTTGAAATTTTAGGATGTGGCTTCTAATGGTTCATAGTGAATGCACAAAATGTCTGGAGTTGAAATAAGTTCAAAAAATTGAAATCCTTTTGTAACAGACGAGTTTTCGTCCGAAACCCTGATACTTCGAAAGAGATTGTCCATTTTGTACACGAAGTGCATCCTGTTTTTGCCGTAACCCTCTCAACTTTTTAGCACATGCTATGTGGGTGAAATGATGATACCATGCCAAGTTTCAACCAATTCAGGGTTCATTTGTGGTGCTTTTTAATTTCAGGGTCATTTAGCTCAAAACAATTCATTAAATGCAAGAAAAATAGCAAATGAAGTTAGATAGGGTTGAAATTTTAGGATGTGGCTTCGAATGGATCATATTGAATGCACAAAAAGTCTGGAGTTGAAATAAGTTAAAAAAATTGAAATCCTTTTGTAACAGACGAGTTTTCGTCCGAAACCCTGATACTTCGAAAGAGATTGTCCATTTTGTACACGAAGTGCATCCAGTTTTTACCGTAACCCTCTCAACATTTTAGCACATGCTATGTGGGTGAAATGATGATACCAAGCCAAGTTTCAACCATTTCAGAGTTCATTTGTGGTGCTTTTTAATTTCAGGGTCATTTAGCTCAAAACAATTCATTAAATGCATGAAAAATAGCAAATGAAGCTAGATAGGGTTGAAATTTTAGGATTTGGCTTCTAATGGTTCATATTGAATGCACAAAATGTCTGGAGTTGAAATAAGTTCAAAAAATTGAAATCCTTTTGTAACAGACGAGTTTTCGTCTGAAACCCTGATACTTCGAAAGAGATTGTCCATTTTGTACACGAAGTGCATCCAGTTTTTGCCGTAACCCTCTCAACTTTTTAGCGCATGCTATGTGGGTGAAATGATGATACCATGCCAAGTTTCAACCATTTCAGGGTTCATTTGTGGTGCTTTTTAATTTCAGGGTCATTTAGCTCAAAACAATTCATTAAATGCATGAGAAATAGCAAATGAAGTTAGATAGGGTTGAAATTTTAGGATGTGGCTTATAATGGTTCATATTGAATGCACAGGAAGTCTGGAGTTGAAATAAGTTAAAAAAATTGAAATCCTTTTGTAACAGACGAGTTTTCGTCCGAAACCCTGATACTTCGAAAGAGATTGTCCATTTTGTACACGAAGTGCATCCAGTTTTTGCCGTAACCCTCTCAACTTTTTAGCACATGCTATGTGGGTGAAATGATGATACCAAGCCAAGTTTCAACCATTTCAGAGTTCATTTGTGGTGCTTTTTAATTTTAGGGTCATTTAGCTCAAAACAATTCATTAAATGCAAGAAAAATAGCAAATGAAGCTAGATAGGGTTGAAATTTTAGGATTTGGCTTCTAATGGTTCATATTGAATGCACAAAATGTCTGGAGTTGAAATAAGTTCAAAAAATTGAAATCCTTTTGTAACAGACGAGTTTTCGTCTGAAACCCTGATACTTCGAAAGAGATTGTCCATTTTGTACACGAAGTGCATCCAGTTTTTGCCGTAACCCTCTCAACTTTTTAGCGCATGCTATGTGGGTGAAATGATGATACCATGCCAAGTTTCAACCATTTCAGGGTTCATTTGTGGTGCTTTTTAATTTCAGGGTCATTTAGCTCAAAACAATTCATTAAATGCATGAGAAATAGCAAATGAAGTTAGATAGGGTTGAAATTTTAGGATGTGGCTTCTAATGGTTCATATTGAATGCACAGGAAGTCTGGAGTTGAAATAAGTTAAAAAAATTGTAATCCTTTTGTAACAGACGAGTTTTCGTCCGAAACCCTGCTACTTCGAAAGAGATTGTCCATTTTGTACACGAAGTGCATCCAGTTTTTGCCGTAACCCTCTCAACATTTTAGCACATGCTATGTTGCTGAAATGATGATACCATGCCAAGTTTCAACCATTTCAGAGTTCATTTGTGGTGCTTTTTAATTTCATGGTCATTTAGCTCAAAACAATTCATTAAATGCCTGAAAAATAGCAAATGAAGTTAGATAGGGTTGAAATTTTAGGATGTGGCTTCTAATGGTTCATATTGAATGCACAAAATGTCTGGAGATGAAATAAGTTAAAAAAATTGAAATCCTTTTGTAACAGACGAGTTTTCGGCCGAAACCCTGATACTTCGAAAGAGATTGTCCATTTTGTACACGAAGTGCATCCAATTTTTGCCGTAACCCTCTCAACTTTTTAGCACATGCTATGTGGGTGAAATGATGATACCATGCCAAGTTTCAACCATTGCAGGGTTCATTTGTGGTGCTTTTTAATTTCAGGGTCATTTAGCTCAAAACAATTCATTAAATGCATGAGAAATAGCAAATGAAGTTAGATAGGGTTGAAATTTTAGGATGTGGCTTCTAATGGTTCATATTGAATGCACAGGAAGTCTGGAGTTGAAATAAGTTAAAAAAATTGTAATCCTTTTGTAACAGACGAGTTTTCGTCCGAAACCCTGCTACTTCGAAAGAGATTGTCCATTTTGTACACGAAGTGCATCCAGTTTTTGCCGTAACCCTCTCAACATTTTAGCACATGCTATGTTGCTGAAATGATGATACCATGCCAAGTTTCAACCATTTCAGAGTTCATTTGTGGTGCTTTTTAATTTCATGGTCATTTAGCTCAAAACAATTCATTAAATGCATGAAAAATAGCAAATGAAGTTAGATAGGGTTGAAATTTTAGGATGTGGCTTCTAATGGTTCATATTGAATGCACAAAATGTCTGGAGATGAAATAAGTTAAAAAAATTGAAAACCTTTTGTAACAGACGAGTTTTCGGCCGAAACCCTGATACTTCGAAAGAGATTGTCCATTTTGTACACGAAGTGCATCCAATTTTTGCTGTAACCCTCTCAACTTTTTAGCACATGCTATGTGGGTGAAATGATGATACCATGCCAAGTTTCAACCATTTCCGAGTTCATTTGTGGTGCTTTTTAATTTCAGGGTCATTTAGCTCAAAACAATTCATTAAATGCATGAAAAATAGCAAATGAAGCTAGATAGGGTTGAAATTTTAGGATGTGGCTTCTAATGGTTCATAGTGAATGCACAAAATGTCTGGAGTTGAAATAAGTTCAAAAAATTGAAATCCTTTTGTAACAGACGAGTTTTCGTCCGAAACCCTGATACTTCGAAAGAGATTGTCCATTTTGTACACGAAGTGCATCCTGTTTTTGCCGTAACCCTCTCAACTTTTTAGCACATGCTATGTGGGTGAAATGATGATACCATGCCAAGTTTCAACCAATTCAGGGTTCATTTGTGGTGCTTTTTAATTTCAGGGTCATTTAGCTCAAAACAATTCATTAAATGCATGAAAAATAGCAAATGAAGTTAGATAGGGTTGAAATTTTAGGATGTGGCTTCGAATGGATCATATTGAATGCACAAAAAGTCTGGAGTTGAAATAAGTTAAAAAAATTGAAATCCTTTTGTAACAGACGAGTTTTCGTCCGAAACCCTGATACTTCGAAAGAGATTGTCCATTTTGTACACGAAGTGCATCCAGTTTTTACCGTAACCCTCTCAACATTTTAGCACATGCTATGTGGGTGAAATGATGATACCAAGCCAAGTTTCAACCATTTCAGAGTTCATTTGTGGTGCTTTTTAATTTCAGGGTCATTTAGCTCAAAACAATTCATTAAATGCATGAAAAATAGCAAATGAAGCTAGATAGGGTTGAAATTTTAGGATTTGGCTTCTAATGGTTCATATTGAATGCACAAAATGTCTGGAGTTGAAATAAGTTCAAAAAATTGAAATCCTTTTGTAACAGACGAGTTTTCGTCTGAAACCCTGATACTTCGAAAGAGATTGTCCATTTTGTACACGAAGTGCATCCAGTTTTTGCCGTAACCCTCTCAACTTTTTAGCGCATGCTATGTGGGTGAAATGATGATACCATGCCAAGTTTCAACCATTTCAGGGTTCATTTGTGGTGCTTTTTAATTCCAGGGTCATTTAGCTCAAAACAATTCATTAAATGCATGAGAAATAGCAAATGAAGTTAGATAGGGTTGAAATTTTAGGATGTGGCTTATAATGGTTCATATTGAATGCACAGGAAGTCTGGAGTTGAAATAAGTTAAAAAAATTGAAATCCTTTTGTAACAGACGAGTTTTCGTCCGAAACCCTGATACTTCGAAAGAGATTGTCCATTTTGTACACGAAGTGCATCCAGTTTTTGCCGTAACCCTCTCAACTTTTTAGCACATGCTATGTGGGTGAAATGATGATACCAAGCCAAGTTTCAACCATTTCAGAGTTCATTTGTGGTGCTTTTTAATTTTAGGGTCATTTAGCTCAAAACAATTCATTAAATGCAAGAAAAATAGCAAATGAAGCTAGATAGGGTTGAAATTTTAGGATTTGGCTTCTAATGGTTCATATTGAATGCACAAAATGTCTGGAGTTGAAATAAGTTCAAAAAATTGAAATCCTTTTGTAACAGACGAGTTTTCGTCTGAAACCCTGATACTTCGAAAGAGATTGTCCATTTTGTACACGAAGTGCATCCAGTTTTTGCCGTAACCCTCTCAACTTTTTAGCGCATGCTATGTGGGTGAAATGATGATACCATGCCAAGTTTCAACCATTTCAGGGTTCATTTGTGGTGCTTTTTAATTTCAGGGTCATTTAGCTCAAAACAATTCATTAAATGCATGAGAAATAGCAAATGAAGTTAGATAGGGTTGAAATTTTAGGATGTGGCTTCTAATGGTTCATATTGAATGCACAGGAAGTCTGGAGTTGAAATAAGTTAAAAAAATTGTAATCCTTTTGTAACAGACGAGTTTTCGTCCGAAACCCTGCTACTTCGAAAGAGATTGTCCATTTTGTACACGAAGTGCATCCAGTTTTTGCCGTAACCCTCTCAACATTTTAGCACATGCTATGTTGCTGAAATGATGATACCATGCCAAGTTTCAACCATTTCAGAGTTCATTTGTGGTGCTTTTTAATTTCATGGTCATTTAGCTCAAAACAATTCATTAAATGCCTGAAAAATAGCAAATGAAGTTAGATAGGGTTGAAATTTTAGGATGTGGCTTCTAATGGTTCATATTGAATGCACAAAATGTCTGGAGATGAAATAAGTTAAAAAAATTGAAATCCTTTTGTAACAGACGAGTTTTCGGCCGAAACCCTGATACTTCGAAAGAGATTGTCCATTTTGTACACGAAGTGCATCCAATTTTTGCCGTAACCCTCTCAACTTTTTAGCACATGCTATGTGGGTGAAATGATGATACCATGCCAAGTTTCAACCATTGCAGGGTTCATTTGTGGTGCTTTTTAATTTCAGGGTCATTTAGCTCAAAACAATTCATTAAATGCATGAGAAATAGCAAATGAAGTTAGATAGGGTTGAAATTTTAGGATGTGGCTTCTAATGGTTCATATTGAATGCACAGGAAGTCTGGAGTTGAAATAAGTTAAAAAAATTGTAATCCTTTTGTAACAGACGAGTTTTCGTCCGAAACCCTGCTACTTCGAAAGAGATTGTCCATTTTGTACACGAAGTGCATCCAGTTTTTGCCGTAACCCTCTCAACATTTTAGCACATGCTATGTTGCTGAAATGATGATACCATGCCAAGTTTCAACCATTTCAGAGTTCATTTGTGGTGCTTTTTAATTTCATGGTCATTTAGCTCAAAACAATTCATTAAATGCATGAAAAATAGCAAATGAAGTTAGATAGGGTTGAAATTTTAGGATGTGGCTTCTAATGGTTCATATTGAATGCACAAAATGTCTGGAGATGAAATAAGTTAAAAAAATTGAAAACCTTTTGTAACAGACGAGTTTTCGGCCGAAACCCTGATACTTCGAAAGAGATTGTCCATTTTGTACACGAAGTGCATCCAATTTTTGCTGTAACCCTCTCAACTTTTTAGCACATGCTATGTGGGTGAAATGATGATACCATGCCAAGTTTCAACCATTTCCGAGTTCATTTGTGGTGCTTTTTAATTTCAGGGTCATTTAGCTCAAAACAATTCATTAAATGCATGAAAAATAGCAAATGAAGCTAGATAGGGTTGAAATTTTAGGATGTGGCTTCTAATGGTTCATAGTGAATGCACAAAATGTCTGGAGTTGAAATAAGTTCAAAAAATTGAAATCCTTTTGTAACAGACGAGTTTTCGTCCGAAACCCTGATACTTCGAAAGAGATTGTCCATTTTGTACACGAAGTGCATCCTGTTTTTGCCGTAACCCTCTCAACTTTTTAGCACATGCTATGTGGGTGAAATGATGATACCATGCCAAGTTTCAACCAATTCAGGGTTCATTTGTGGTGCTTTTTAATTTCAGGGTCATTTAGCTCAAAACAATTCATTAAATGCATGAAAAATAGCAAATGAAGTTAGATAGGGTTGAAATTTTAGGATGTGGCTTCGAATGGATCATATTGAATGCACAAAAAGTCTGGAGTTGAAATAAGTTAAAAAAATTGAAATCCTTTTGTAACAGACGAGTTTTCGTCCGAAACCCTGATACTTCGAAAGAGATTGTCCATTTTGTACACGAAGTGCATCCAGTTTTTGCCGTAACCCTCTCAACTTTTTAGCACATGCTATGTGGGTGAAATGATGATACCAAGCCAAGTTTCAACCATTTCAGAGTTCATTTGTGGTGCTTTTTAATTTTAGGGTCATTTAGCTCAAAACAATTCATTAAATGCAAGAAAAATAGCAAATGAAGCTAGATAGGGTTGAAATTTTAGGATTTGGCTTCTAATGGTTCATATTGAATGCACAAAATGTCTGGAGTTGAAATAAGTTCAAAAAATTGAAATCCTTTTGTAACAGACGAGTTTTCGTCTGAAACCCTGATACTTCGAAAGAGATTGTCCATTTTGTACACGAAGTGCATCCAGTTTTTGCCGTAACCCTCTCAACTTTTTAGCGCATGCTATGTGGGTGAAATGATGATACCATGCCAAGTTTCAACCATTTCAGGGTTCATTTGTGGTGCTTTTTAATTTCAGGGTCATTTAGCTCAAAACAATTCATTAAATGCATGAGAAATAGCAAATGAAGTTAGATAGGGTTGAAATTTTAGGATGTGGCTTCTAATGGTTCATATTGAATGCACAGGAAGTCTGGAGTTGAAATAAGTTAAAAAAATTGTAATCCTTTTGTAACAGACGAGTTTTCGTCCGAAACCCTGCTACTTCGAAAGAGATTGTCCATTTTGTACACGAAGTGCATCCAGTTTTTGCCGTAACCCTCTCAACATTTTAGCACATGCTATGTTGCTGAAATGATGATACCATGCCAAGTTTCAACCATTTCAGAGTTCATTTGTGGTGCTTTTTAATTTCATGGTCATTTAGCTCAAAACAATTCATTAAATGCCTGAAAAATAGCAAATGAAGTTAGATAGGGTTGAAATTTTAGGATGTGGCTTCTAATGGTTCATATTGAATGCACAAAATGTCTGGAGATGAAATAAGTTAAAAAAATTGAAATCCTTTTGTAACAGACGAGTTTTCGGCCGAAACCCTGATACTTCGAAAGAGATTGTCCATTTTGTACACGAAGTGCATCCAATTTTTGCCGTAACCCTCTCAACTTTTTAGCACATGCTATGTGGGTGAAATGATGATACCATGCCAAGTTTCAACCATTGCAGGGTTCATTTGTGGTGCTTTTTAATTTCAGGGTCATTTAGCTCAAAACAATTCATTAAATGCATGAGAAATAGCAAATGAAGTTAGATAGGGTTGAAATTTTAGGATGTGGCTTCTAATGGTTCATATTGAATGCACAGGAAGTCTGGAGTTGAAATAAGTTAAAAAAATTGTAATCCTTTTGTAACAGACGAGTTTTCGTCCGAAACCCTGCTACTTCGAAAGAGATTGTCCATTTTGTACACGAAGTGCATCCAGTTTTTGCCGTAACCCTCTCAACATTTTAGCACATGCTATGTTGCTGAAATGATGATACCATGCCAAGTTTCAACCATTTCAGAGTTCATTTGTGGTGCTTTTTAATTTCATGGTCATTTAGCTCAAAACAATTCATTAAATGCATGAAAAATAGCAAATGAAGTTAGATAGGGTTGAAATTTTAGGATGTGGCTTCTAATGGTTCATATTGAATGCACAAAATGTCTGGAGATGAAATAAGTTAAAAAAATTGAAAACCTTTTGTAACAGACGAGTTTTCGGCCGAAACCCTGATACTTCGAAAGAGATTGTCCATTTTGTACACGAAGTGCATCCAATTTTTGCTGTAACCCTCTCAACTTTTTAGCACATGCTATGTGGGTGAAATGATGATACCATGCCAAGTTTCAACCATTTCCGAGTTCATTTGTGGTGCTTTTTAATTTCAGGGTCATTTAGCTCAAAACAATTCATTAAATGCATGAAAAATAGCAAATGAAGCTAGATAGGGTTGAAATTTTAGGATGTGGCTTCTAATGGTTCATAGTGAATGCACAAAATGTCTGGAGTTGAAATAAGTTCAAAAAATTGAAATCCTTTTGTAACAGACGAGTTTTCGTCCGAAACCCTGATACTTCGAAAGAGATTGTCCATTTTGTACACGAAGTGCATCCTGTTTTTGCCGTAACCCTCTCAACTTTTTAGCACATGCTATCTGGGTGAAATGATGATACCATGCCAAGTTTCAACCAATTCAGGGTTCATTTGTGGTGCTTTTTAATTTCAGGGTCATTTAGCTCAAAACAATTCATTAAATGCATGAAAAATAGCAAATGAAGTTAGATAGGGTTGAAATTTTAGGATGTGGCTTCGAATGGATCATATTGAATGCACAAAAAGTCTGGAGTTGAAATAAGTTAAAAAAATTGAAATCCTTTTGTAACAGACGAGTTTTCGTCCGAAACCCTGATACTTCGAAAGAGATTGTCCATTTTGTACACGAAGTGCATCCAGTTTTTACCGTAACCCTCTCAACATTTTAGCACATGCTATGTGGGTGAAATGATGATACCAAGCCAAGTTTCAACCATTTCAGAGTTCATTTGTGGTGCTTTTTAATTTCAGGGTCATTTAGCTCAAAACAATTCATTAAATGCATGAAAAATAGCAAATGAAGCTAGATAGGGTTGAAATTTTAGGATTTGGCTTCTAATGGTTCATATTGAATGCACAAAATGTCTGGAGTTGAAATAAGTTCAAAAAATTGAAATCCTTTTGTAACAGACGAGTTTTCGTCTGAAACCCTGATACTTCGAAAGAGATTGTCCATTTTGTACACGAAGTGCATCCAGTTTTTGCCGTAACCCTCTCAACTTTTTAGCGCATGCTATGTGGGTGAAATGATGATACCATGCCAAGTTTCAACCATTTCAGGGTTCATTTGTGGTGCTTTTTAATTTCAGGGTCATTTAGCTCAAAACAATTCATTAAATGCATGAGAAATAGCAAATGAAGTTAGATAGGGTTGAAATTTTAGGATGTGGCTTATAATGGTTCATATTGAATGCACAGGAAGTCTGGAGTTGAAATAAGTTAAAAAAATTGAAATCCGTTTGTAACAGACGAGTTTTCGTCCGAAACCCTGATACTTCGAAAGAGATTGTCCATTTTGTACACGAAGTGCATCCAGTTTTTGCCGTAACCCTCTCAACTTTTTAGCACATGCTATGTGGGTGAAATGATGATACCAAGCCAAGTTTCAACCATTTCAGAGTTCATTTGTGGTGCTTTTTAATTTTAGGGTCATTTAGCTCAAAACAATTCATTAAATGCAAGAAAAATAGCAAATGAAGCTAGATGGGGTTGAAATTTTAGGATTTGGCTTCTAATGGTTCATATTGAATGCACAAAATGTCTGGAGTTGAAATAAGTTCAAAAAATTGAAATCCTTTTGTAACAGACGAGTTTTCGTCTGAAACCCTGATACTTCGAAAGAGATTGTCCATTTTGTACACGAAGTGCATCCAGTTTTTGCCGTAACCCTCTCAACTTTTTAGCGCATGCTATGTGGGTGAAATGATGATACCATGCCAAGTTTCAACCATTTCAGGGTTCATTTGTGGTGCTTTTTAATTTCAGGGTCATTTAGCTCAAAACAATTCATTAAATGCATGAGAAATAGCAAATGAAGTTAGATAGGGTTGAAATTTTAGGATGTGGCTTCTAATGGTTCATATTGAATGCACAGGAAGTCTGGAGTTGAAATAAGTTAAAAAAATTGTAATCCTTTTGTAACAGACGAGTTTTCGTCCGAAACCCTGCTACTTCGAAAGAGATTGTCCATTTTGTACACGAAGTGCATCCAGTTTTTGCCGTAACCCTCTCAACATTTTAGCACATGCTATGTTGCTGAAATGATGATACCATGCCAAGTTTCAACCATTTCAGAGTTCATTTGTGGTGCTTTTTAATTTCATGGTCATTTAGCTCAAAACAATTCATTAAATGCATGAAAAATAGCAAATGAAGTTAGATAGGGTTGAAATTTTAGGATGTGGCTTCTAATGGTTCATATTGAATGCACAAAATGTCTGGAGATGAAATAAGTTAAAAAAATTGAAAACCTTTTGTAACAGACGAGTTTTCGGCCGAAACCCTGATACTTCGAAAGAGATTGTCCATTTTGTACACGAAGTGCATCCAATTTTTGCTGTAACCCTCTCAACTTTTTAGCACATGCTATGTGGGTGAAATGATGATACCATGCCAAGTTTCAACCATTTCCGAGTTCATTTGTGGTGCTTTTTAATTTCAGGGTCATTTAGCTCAAAACAATTCATTAAATGCATGAAAAATAGCAAATTAAGCTAGATAGGGTTGAAATTTTAGGATGTGGCTTCTAATGGTTCATAGTGAATGCACAAAATGTCTGGAGTTGAAATAAGTTCAAAAAATTGAAATCCTTTTGTAACAGACGAGTTTTCGTCCGAAACCCTGATACTTCGAAAGAGATTGTCCATTTTGTACACGAAGTGCATCCTGTTTTTGCCGTAACCCTCTCAACTTTTTAGCACATGCTATCTGGGTGAAATGATGATACCATGCCAAGTTTCAACCAATTCAGGGTTCATTTGTGGTGCTTTTTAATTTCAGGGTCATTTAGCTCAAAACAATTCATTAAATGCATGAAAAATAGCAAATGAAGTTAGATAGGGTTGAAATTTTAGGATGTGGCTTCGAATGGATCATATTGAATGCACAAAAAGTCTGGAGTTGAAATAAGTTAAAAAAATTGAAATCCTTTTGTAACAGACGAGTTTTCGTCCGAAACCCTGATACTTCGAAAGAGATTGTCCATTTTGTACACGAAGTGCATCCAGTTTTTACCGTAACCCTCTCAACATTTTAGCACATGCTATGTGGGTGAAATGATGATACCAAGCCAAGTTTCAACCATTTCAGAGTTCATTTGTGGTGCTTTTTAATTTCAGGGTCATTTAGCTCAAAACAATTCATTAAATGCATGAAAAATAGCAAATGAAGCTAGATAGGGTTGAAATTTTAGGATTTGGCTTCTAATGGTTCATATTGAATGCACAAAATGTCTGGAGTTGAAATAAGTTCAAAAAATTGAAATCCTTTTGTAACAGACGAGTTTTCGTCTGAAACCCTGATACTTCGAAAGAGATTGTCCATTTTGTACACGAAGTGCATCCAGTTTTTGCCGTAACCCTCTCAACTTTTTAGCGCATGCTATGTGGGTGAAATGATGATACCATGCCAAGTTTCAACCATTTCAGGGTTCATTTGTGGTGCTTTTTAATTTCAGGGTCATTTAGCTCAAAACAATTCATTAAATGCATGAGAAATAGCAAATGAAGTTAGATAGGGTTGAAATTTTAGGATGTGGCTTATAATGGTTCATATTGAATGCACAGGAAGTCTGGAGTTGAAATAAGTTAAAAAAATTGAAATCCGTTTGTAACAGACGAGTTTTCGTCCGAAACCCTGATACTTCGAAAGAGATTGTCCATTTTGTACACGAAGTGCATCCAGTTTTTGCCGTAACCCTCTCAACTTTTTAGCACATGCTATGTGGGTGAAATGATGATACCAAGCCAAGTTTCAACCATTTCAGAGTTCATTTGTGGTGCTTTTTAATTTTAGGGTCATTTAGCTCAAAACAATTCATTAAATGCAAGAAAAATAGCAAATGAAGCTAGATAGGGTTGAAATTTTAGGATTTGGCTTCTAATGGTTCATATTGAATGCACAAAATGTCTGGAGTTGAAATAAGTTCAAAAAATTGAAATCCTTTTGTAACAGACGAGTTTTCGTCTGAAACCCTGATACTTCGAAAGAGATTGTCCATTTTGTACACGAAGTGCATCCAGTTTTTGCCGTAACCCTCTCAACTTTTTAGCGCATGCTATGTGGGTGAAATGATGATACCATGCCAAGTTTCAACCATTTCAGGGTTCATTTGTGGTGCTTTTTAATTTCAGGGTCATTTAGCTCAAAACAATTCATTAAATGCATGAGAAATAGCAAATGAAGTTAGATAGGGTTGAAATTTTAGGATGTGGCTTCTAATGGTTCATATTGAATGCACAGGAAGTCTGGAGTTGAAATAAGTTAAAAAAATTGTAATCCTTTTGTAACAGACGAGTTTTCGTCCGAAACCCTGCTACTTCGAAAGAGATTGTCCATTTTGTACACGAAGTGCATCCAGTTTTTGCCGTAACCCTCTCAACATTTTAGCACATGCTATGTTGCTGAAATGATGATACCATGCCAAGTTTCAACCATTTCAGAGTTCATTTGTGGTGCTTTTTAATTTCATGGTCATTTAGCTCAAAACAATTCATTAAATGCATGAAAAATAGCAAATGAAGTTAGATAGGGTTGAAATTTTAGGATGTGGCTTCTAATGGTTCATATTGAATGCACAAAATGTCTGGAGATGAAATAAGTTAAAAAAATTGAAATCCTTTTGTAACAGACGAGTTTTCGGCCGAAACCCTGATACTTCGAAAGAGATTGTCCATTTTGTACACGAAGTGCATCCAATTTTTGCCGTAACCCTCTCAACTTTTTAGCACATGCTATGTGGGTGAAATGATGATACCATGCCAAGTTTCAACCATTTCCGAGTTCATTTGTGGTGCTTTTTAATTTCAGGGTCATTTAGCTCAAAACAATTCATTAAATGCATGAAAATAGCAAATTAAGCTAGATAGGGTTGAAATTTTAGGATGTGGCTTCTAATGGTTCATATTGAATGCACAAAATGTCTGGAGTTGAAATAAGTTCAAAAAATTGAAATCCTTTTGTAACAGACGAGTTTTCGTCCGAAACCCTGATACTTCGAAAGAGATTGTCCATTTTGTACACGAAGTGCATCCAGTTTTTGCCGTAACCCTCTCAACTTTTTAGCACATGCTATGTGGGTGAAATGATGATACCAAGCCAAGTTTCAACCATTTCAGAGTTCATTTGTGGTGCTTTTTAATTTTAGGGTCATTTAGCTCAAAACAATTCATTAAATGCAAGAAAAATAGCAAATGAAGCTAGATAGGGTTGAAATTTTAGGATTTGGCTTCTAATGGTTCATATTGAATGCACAAAATGTCTGGAGTTGAAATAAGTTCAAAAAATTGAAATCCTTTTGTAACAGACGAGTTTTCGTCTGAAACCCTGATACTTCGAAAGAGATTGTCCATTTTGTACACGAAGTGCATCCAGTTTTTGCCGTAACCCTCTCAACTTTTTAGCGCATGCTATGTGGGTGAAATGATGATACCATGCCAAGTTTCAACCATTTCAGGGTTCATTTGTGGTGCTTTTTAATTTCAGGGTCATTTAGCTCAAAACAATTCATTAAATGCATGAGAAATAGCAAATGAAGTTAGATAGGGTTGAAATTTTAGGATGTGGCTTCTAATGGTTCATATTGAATGCACAGGAAGTCTGGAGTTGAAATAAGTTAAAAAAATTGTAATCCTTTTGTAACAGACGAGTTTTCGTCCGAAACCCTGCTACTTCGAAAGAGATTGTCCATTTTGTACACGAAGTGCATCCAGTTTTTGCCGTAACCCTCTCAACATTTTAGCACATGCTATGTTGCTGAAATGATGATACCATGCCAAGTTTCAACCATTTCAGAGTTCATTTGTGGTGCTTTTTAATTTCATGGTCATTTAGCTCAAAACAATTCATTAAATGCATGAAAAATAGCAAATGAAGTTAGATAGGGTTGAAATTTTAGGATGTGGCTTCTAATGGTTCATATTGAATGCACAAAATGTCTGGAGATGAAATAAGTTAAAAAAATTGAAATCCTTTTGTAACAGACGAGTTTTCGGCCGAAACCCTGATACTTCGAAAGAGATTGTCCATTTTGTACACGAAGTGCATCCAATTTTTGCCGTAACCCTCTCAACTTTTTAGCACATGCTATGTGGGTGAAATGATGATACCATGCCAAGTTTCAACCATTTCCGAGTTCATTTGTGGTGCTTTTTAATTTCAGGGTCATTTAGCTCAAAACAATTCATTAAATGCATGAAAAATAGCAAATGAAGCTAGATAGGGTTGAAATTTTAGGATGTGGCTTCTAATGGTTCATAGTGAATGCACAAAATGTCTGGAGTTGAAATAAGTTCAAAAAATTGAAATCCTTTTGTAACAGACGAGTTTTCGTCTGAAACCCTGATACTTCGAAAGAGATTGTCCATTTTGTACACGAAGTGCATCCAGTTTTTGCCGTAACCCTCTCAACTTTTTAGCGCATGCTATGTGGGTGAAATGATGATACCATGCCAAGTTTCAACCATTTCAGGGTTCATTTGTGGTGCTTTTTAATTTCAGGGTCATTTAGCTCAAAACAATTCATTAAATGCATGAGAAATAGCAAATGAAGTTAGATAGGGTTGAAATTTTAGGATGTGGCTTCTAATGGTTCATATTGAATGCACAGGAAGTCTGGAGTTGAAATAAGTTAAAAAAATTGTAATCCTTTTGTAACAGACGAGTTTTCGTCCGAAACCCTGCTACTTCGAAAGAGATTGTCCATTTTGTACACGAAGTGCATCCAGTTTTTGCCGTAACCCTCTCAACATTTTAGCACATGCTATGTTGCTGAAATGATGATACCATGCCAAGTTTCAACCATTTCAGAGTTCATTTGTGGTGCTTTTTAATTTCATGGTCATTTAGCTCAAAACAATTCATTAAATGCATGAAAAATAGCAAATGAAGTTAGATAGGGTTGAAATTTTAGGATGTGGCTTCTAATGGTTCATATTGAATGCACAAAATGTCTGGAGATGAAATAAGTTAAAAAAATTGAAATCCTTTTGTAACAGACGAGTTTTCGGCCGAAACCCTGATACTTCGAAAGAGATTGTCCATTTTGTACACGAAGTGCATCCAATTTTTGCCGTAACCCTCTCAACTTTTTAGCACATGCTATGTGGGTGAAATGATGATACCATGCCAAGTTTCAACCATTTCCGAGTTCATTTGTGGTGCTTTTTAATTTCAGGGTCATTTAGCTCAAAACAATTCATTAAATGCATGAAAAATAGCAAATGAAGCTAGATAGGGTTGAAATTTTAGGATGTGGCTTCTAATGGTTCATAGTGAATGCACAAAATGTCTGGAGTTGAAATAAGTTCAAAAAATTGAAATCCTTTTGTAACAGACGAGTTTTCGTCCGAAACCCTGATACTTCGAAAGAGATTGTCCATTTTGTACACGAAGTGCATCCTGTTTTTGCCGTAACCCTCTCAACTTTTTAGCACATGCTATGTGGGTGAAATGATGATACCATGCCAAGTTTCAACCAATTCAGGGTTCATTTGTGGTGCTTTTTAATTTCAGGGTCATTTAGCTCAAAACAATTCATTAAATGCATGAAAAATAGCAAATGAAGTTAGATAGGGTTGAAATTTTAGGATGTGGCTTCGAATGGATCATATTGAATGCACAAAAAGTCTGGAGTTGAAATAAGTTAAAAAAATTGAAATCCTTTTGTAACAGACGAGTTTTCGTCCGAAACCCTGATACTTCGAAAGAGATTGTCCATTTTGTACACGAAGTGCATCCAGTTTTTACCGTAACCCTCTCAACTTTTTAGCACATGCTATGTGGGTGAAATGATGATACCAAGCCAAGTTTCAACCATTTCAGAGTTCATTTGTGGTGCTTTTTAATTTCATGGTCATTTTGCTCAAAACAATTCATTAAATGCATGAAAAATAGCAAATGAAGTTAGATAGGGTTGAAATTTAAGGATGTGGCTTCTAATGGTTCATATTGAATGCACAAAATGTCTGGAGTTGAAATAAGTTAAAAAAATTGAAATCCTTTTGTAACAGACGAGTTTTCGGCCGAAACCCTGATACTTCGAAAGAGATTGTCCATTTTGTACACGAAGTGCATCCAATTTTTGCCGTAACACTCTCAACTTTTTAGCACATGCTATGTGGGTGAAATGATGATACCATGCCAAGTTTCAACCATTTCCGAGTTCATTTGTGGTGCTTTTTAATTTCAGGGTCATTTAGCTCAAAACAATTAATTAAATGCATGAAAAATAGCAAATGAAACTAGATAGGGTTGAAATTTTAGGATGTGGCTTCTAATGGTTCATAGTGAATGCACAAAATGTCTAGAGTTGAAATAAGTTCAAAAAATTGAAATCCTTTGGTAACAGACGAGTTTTCGTCCGAAACCGTGATACTTCGAAAGAGATTGTCCATTTTGTACACGAAGTGCATCCAGTTTTTGCCGTAACCCTCTCAACATTTTAGCACATGCTATGTTGCTGAAATGATGATACCATGCCAAGTTTCAACCATTTCAGAGTTCATTTGTGGTGCTTTTTATTTTCATGGTCATTTAGCTCAAAACAATTCATTAAATGCATGAAAAATAGCAAATGAAGTTAGATAGGGTTGAAATTTTAGGATGTGGCTTCTAATGGTTCATATTGAATGCACAAAATGTCTGGAGATGAAATAAGTTAAAAAAATTGAAATCCTTTTGTAACAGACGAGTTTTCGGCCGAAACCCTGATACTTCGAAAGAGATTGTCCATTTTGTACACGAAGTGCATCCAATTTTTGCCGTAACCCTCTCAACTTTTTAGCACATGCTATGTGGGTGAAATGATGATACCATGCCAAGTTTCAACCATTTCCGAGTTCATTTGTGGTGCTTTTTAATTTCAGGGTCATTTAGCTCAAAACAATTCATTAAATGCATGAAAAATAGCAAATGAAGCTAGATAGGGTTGAAATTTTAGGATGTGGCTTCTAATGGTTCATAGTGAATGCACAAAATGTCTGGAGTTGAAATAAGTTCAAAAAATTGAAATCCTTTTGTAACAGACGAGTTTTCGTCCGAAACCCTGATACTTCGAAAGAGATTGTCCATTTTGTACACGAAGTGCATCCTGTTTTTGCCGTAACCCTCTCAACTTTTTAGCACATGCTATGTGGGTGAAATGATGATACCATGCCAAGTTTCAACCAATTCAGGGTTCATTTGTGGTGCTTTTTAATTTCAGGGTCATTTAGCTCAAAACAATTCATTAAATGCATGAAAAATAGCAAATGAAGTTAGATAGGGTTGAAATTTTAGGATGTGGCTTCGAATGGATCATATTGAATGCACAAAAAGTCTGGAGTTGAAATAAGTTAAAAAAATTGAAATCCTTTTGTAACAGACGAGTTTTCGTCCGAAACCCTGATACTTCGAAAGAGATTGTCCATTTTGTACACGAAGTGCATCCAGTTTTTACCGTAACCCTCTCAACTTTTTAGCACATGCTATGTGGGTGAAATGATGATACCAAGCCAAGTTTCAACCATTTCAGAGTTCATTTGTGGTGCTTTTTAATTTCATGGTCATTTTGCTCAAAACAATTCATTAAATGCATGAAAAATAGCAAATGAAGTTAGATAGGGTTGAAATTTAAGGATGTGGCTTCTAATGGTTCATATTGAATGCACAAAATGTCTGGAGTTGAAATAAGTTAAAAAAATTGAAATCCTTTTGTAACAGACGAGTTTTCGGCCGAAACCCTGATACTTCGAAAGAGATTGTCCATTTTGTACACGAAGTGCATCCAATTTTTGCCGTAACACTCTCAACTTTTTAGCACATGCTATGTGGGTGAAATGATGATACCATGCCAAGTTTCAACCATTTCCGAGTTCATTTGTGGTGCTTTTTAATTTCAGGGTCATTTAGCTCAAAACAATTAATTAAATGCATGAAAAATAGCAAATGAAACTAGATAGGGTTGAAATTTTAGGATGTGGCTTCTAATGGTTCATAGTGAATGCACAAAATGTCTAGAGTTGAAATAAGTTCAAAAAATTGAAATCCTTTGGTAACAGACGAGTTTTCGTCCGAAACCGTGATACTTCGAAAGAGATTGTCCATTTTGTACACGAAGTGCATCCAGTTTTTGCCGTAACCCTCTCAACATTTTAGCACATGCTATGTTGCTGAAATGATGATACCATGCCAAGTTTCAACCATTTCAGAGTTCATTTGTGGTGCTTTTTATTTTCATGGTCATTTAGCTCAAAACAATTCATTAAATGCATGAAAAATAGCAAATGAAGTTAGATAGGGTTGAAATTTTAGGATGTGGCTTCTAATGGTTCATATTGAATGCACAAAATGTCTGGAGATGAAATAAGTTAAAAAAATTGAAATCCTTTTGTAACAGACGAGTTTTCGGCCGAAACCCTGATACTTCGAAAGAGATTGTCCATTTTGTACACGAAGTGCATCCAATTTTTGCCGTAACCCTCTCAACTTTTTAGCACATGCTATGTGGGTGAAATGATGATACCATGCCAAGTTTCAACCATTTCCGAGTTCATTTGTGGTGCTTTTTAATTTCAGGGTCATTTAGCTCAAAACAATTCATTAAATGCATGAAAAATAGCAAATGAAGCTAGATAGGGTTGAAATTTTAGGATGTGGCTTCTAATGGTTCATAGTGAATGCACAAAATGTCTGGAGTTGAAATAAGTTCAAAAAATTGAAATCCTTTTGTAACAGACGAGTTTTCGTCCGAAACCCTGATACTTCGAAAGAGATTGTCCATTTTGTACACGAAGTGCATCCTGTTTTTGCCGTAACCCTCTCAACTTTTTAGCACATGCTATGTGGGTGAAATGATGATACCATGCCAAGTTTCAACCAATTCAGGGTTCATTTGTGGTGCTTTTTAATTTCAGGGTCATTTAGCTCAAAACAATTCATTAAATGCATGAAAAATAGCAAATGAAGTTAGATAGGGTTGAAATTTTAGGATGTGGCTTCGAATGGATCATATTGAATGCACAAAAAGTCTGGAGTTGAAATAAGTTAAAAAAATTCAAATCCTTTTGTAACAGACGAGTTTTCGTCCGAAACCCTGATACTTCGAAAGAGATTGTCCATTTTGTACACGAAGTGCATCCAGTTTTTACCGTAACCCTCTCAACTTTTTAGCACATGCTATGTGGGTGAAATGATGATACCAAGCCAAGTTTCAACCATTTCAGAGTTCATTTGTGGTGCTTTTTAATTTCAGGGTCATTTAGCTCAAAACAATTCATTAAATGCATGAAAAATAGCAAATGAAGCTAGATAGGGTTGAAATTTTAGGATTTGGCTTCTAATGGTTCATATTGAATGCACAAAATGTCTGGAGTTGAAATAAGTTCAAAAAATTGAAATCCTTTTGTAACAGACGAGTTTTCGTCTGAAACCCTGATACTTCGAAAGAGATTGTCCATTTTGTACACGAAGTGCATCCAGTTTTTGCCGTAACCCTCTCAACTTTTTAGCGCATGCTATGTGGGTGAAATGATGATACCATGCCAAGTTTCAACCATTTCAGGGTTCATTTGTGGTGCTTTTTAATTTCAGGGTCATTTAGCTCAAAACAATTCATTAAATGCATGAGAAATAGCAAATGAAGTTAGATAGGGTTGAAATTTTAGGATGTGGCTTATAATGGTTCATATTGAATGCACAGGAAGTCTGGAGTTGAAATAAGTTAAAAAAATTGAAATCCTTTTGTAACAGACGAGTTTTCGTCCGAAACCCTGATACTTCGAAAGAGATTGTCCATTTTGTACACGAAGTGCATCCAGTTTTTGCCGTAACCCTCTCAACTTCTTAGCACATGCTATGTGGGTGAAATGATGATACCAAGCCAAGTTTCAACCATTTCAGAGTTCATTTGTGGTGCTTTTTAATTTTAGGGTCATTTAGCTCAAAACAATTCATTAAATGCAAGAAAAATAGCAAATGAAGCTAGATAGGGTTGAAATTTTAGGATTTGGCTTCTAATGGTTCATATTGAATGCACAAAATGTCTGGAGTTGAAATAAGTTCAAAAAATTGAAATCCTTTTGTAACAGACGACTTTTCGTCTGAAACCCTGATACTTCGAAAGAGATTGTCCATTTTGTACACGAAGTGCATCCAGTTTTTGCCGTAACCCTCTCAACTTTTTAGCGCATGCTATGTGGGTGAAATGATGATACCATGCCAAGTTTCAACCATTTCAGGGTTCATTTGTGGTGCTTTTTAATTTCAGGGTCATTTAGCTCAAAACAATTCATTAAATGCATGAGAAATAGCAAATGAAGTTAGATAGGGTTGAAATTTTAGGATGTGGCTTCTAATGGTTCATATTGAATGCACAGGAAGTCTGGAGTTGAAATAAGTTAAAAAAATTGTAATCCTTTTGTAACAGACGAGTTTTCGTCCGAAACCCTGCTACTTCGAAAGAGATTGTCCATTTTGTACACGAAGTGCATCCAGTTTTTGCCGTAACCCTCTCAACATTTTAGCACATGCTATGTTGCTGAAATGATGATACCATGCCAAGTTTCAACCATTTCAGAGTTCATTTGTGGTGCTTTTTAATTTCATGGTCATTTAGCTCAAAACAATTCATTAAATGCATGAAAAATAGCAAATGAAGTTAGATAGGGTTGAAATTTTAGGATGTGGCTTCTAATGGTTCATATTGAATGCACAAAATGTCTGGAGATGAAATAAGTTAAAAAAATTGAAATCCTTTTGTAACAGACGAGTTTTCGGCCGAAACCCTGATACTTCGAAAGAGATTGTCCATTTTGTACACGAAGTGCATCCAATTTTTGCCGTAACCCTCTCAACTTTTTAGCACATGCTATGTGGGTGAAATGATGATACCATGCCAAGTTTCAACCATTTCCGAGTTCATTTGTGGTGCTTTTTAATTTCAGGGTCATTTAGCTCAAAACAATTCATTAAATGCATGAAAAATAGCAAATGAAGCTAGATAGGGTTGAAATTTTAGGATGTGGCTTCTAATGGTTCATAGTGAATGCACAAAATGTCTGGAGTTGAAATAAGTTCAAAAAATTGAAATCCTTTTGTAACAGACGAGTTTTCGTCCGAAACCCTGATACTTCGAAAGAGATTGTCCATTTTGTACACGAAGTGCATCCTGTTTTTGCCGTAACCCTCTCAACTTTTTAGCACATGCTATGTGGGTGAAATGATGATACCATGCCAAGTTTCAACCAATTCAGGGTTCATTTGTGGTGCTTTTTAATTTCAGGGTCATTTAGCTCAAAACAATTCATTAAATGCATGAAAAATAGCAAATGAAGTTAGATAGGGTTGAAATTTTAGGATGTGGCTTCGAATGGATCATATTGAATGCACAAAAAGTCTGGAGTTGAAATAAGTTAAAAAAATTGAAATCCTTTTGTAACAGACGAGTTTTCGTCCGAAACCCTGATACTTCGAAAGAGATTGTCCATTTTGTACACGAAGTGCATCCAGTTTTTACCGTAACCCTCTCAACATTTTAGCACATGCTATGTGGGTGAAATGATGATACCAAGCCAAGTTTCAACCATTTCAGAGTTCATTTGTGGTGCTTTTTAATTTCAGGGTCATTTAGCTCAAAACAATTCATTAAATGCATGAAAAATAGCAAATGAAGCTAGATAGGGTTGAAATTTTAGGATTTGGCTTCTAATGATTCATATTGAATGCACAAAATGTCTGGAGTTGAAATAAGTTCAAAAAATTGAAATCCTTTTGTAACAGACGAGTTTTCGTCTGAAACCCTCATACTTCGAAAGAGATTGTCCATTTTGTACACGAAGTGCATCCAGTTTTTGCCGTAACCCTCTCAACTTTTTAGCGCATGCTATGTGGGTGAAATGATGATACCATGCCAAGTTTCAACCATTTCAGGGTTCATTTGTGGTGCTTTTTAATTTCAGGGTCATTTAGCTCAAAACAATTCATTAAATGCATGAGAAATAGCAAATGAAGTTAGATAGGGTTGAAATTTTAGGATGTGGCTTATAATGGTTCATATTGAATGCACAGGAAGTCTGGAATTGAAATAAGTTAAAAAAATTGAAATCCTTTTGTAACAGACGAGTTTTCGTCCGAAACCCTGATACTTCGAAAGAGATTGTCCATTTTGTACACGAAGTGCATCCAGTTTTTGCCGTAACCCTCTCAACTTTTTAGCACATGCTATGTGGGTGAAATGATGATACCAAGCCAAGTTTCAACCATTTCAGAGTTCATTTGTGGTGCTTTTTAATTTTAGGGTCATTTAGCTCAAAACAATTCATTAAATGCAAGAAAAATAGCAAATGAAGCTAGATAGGGTTGAAATTTTAGGATTTGGCTTCTAATGGTTCATATTGAATGCACAAAATGTCTGGAGTTGAAATAAGTTCAAAAAATTGAAATCCTTTTGTAACAGACGAGTTTTCGTCTGAAACCCTGATACTTCGAAAGAGATTGTCCATTTTGTACACGAAGTGCATCCAGTTTTTGCCGTAACCCTCTCAACTTTTTAGCGCATGCTATGTGGGTGAAATGATGATACCATGCCAAGTTTCAACCATTTCAGGGTTCATTTGTGGTGCTTTTTAATTTCAGGGTCATTTAGCTCAAAACAATTCATTAAATGCATGAGAAATAGCAAATGAAGTTAGATAGGGTTGAAATTTTAGGATGTGGCTTCTAATGGTTCATATTGAATGCACAGGAAGTCTGGAGTTGAAATAAGTTAAAAAAATTGTAATCCTTTTGTAACAGACGAGTTTTCGTCCGAAACCCTGCTACTTCGAAAGAGATTGTCCATTTTGTACACGAAGTGCATCCAGTTTTTGCCGTAACCCTCTCAACATTTTAGCACATGCTATGTTGCTGAAATGATGATACCATGCCAAGTTTCAACCATTTCAGAGTTCATTTGTGGTGCTTTTTAATTTCATGGTCATTTAGCTCAAAACAATTCATTAAATGCATGAAAAATAGCAAATGAAGTTAGATAGGGTTGAAATTTTAGGATGTGGCTTCTAATGGTTCATATTGAATGCACAAAATGTCTGGAGATGAAATAAGTTAAAAAAATTGAAATCCTTTTGTAACAGACGAGTTTTCGGCCGAAACCCTGATACTTCGAAAGAGATTGTCCATTTTGTACACGAAGTGCATCCAATTTTTGCCGTAACCCTCTCAACTTTTTAGCACATGCTATGTGGGTGAAATGATGATACCATGCCAAGTTTCAACCATTTCCGAGTTCATTTGTGGTGATTTTTAATTTCAGGGTCATTTAGCTCAAAACAATTCATTAAATGCATGAAAAATAGCAAATGAAGCTAGATAGGGTTGAAATTTTAGGATGTGGCTTCTAATGGTTCATAGTGAATGCACAAAATGTCTGGAGTTGAAATAAGTTCAAAAAATTGAAATCCTTTTGTAACAGACGAGTTTTCGTCCGAAACCCTGATACTTCGAAAGAGATTGTCCATTTTGTACACGAAGTGCATCCTGTTTTTGCCGTAACCCTCTCAACTTTTTAGCACATGCTATGTGGGTGAAATGATGATACCATGCCAAGTTTCAACCAATTCAGGGTTCATTTGTGGTGCTTTTTAATTTCAGGGTCATTTAGCTCAAAACAATTCATTAAATGCATGAAAAATAGCAAATGAAGTTAGATAGGGTTGAAATTTTAGGATGTGGCTTCGAATGGATCATATTGAATGCACAAAAAGTCTGGAGTTGAAATAAGTTAAAAAAATTGAAATCCTTTTGTAACAGACGAGTTTTCGTCCGAAACCCTGATACTTCGAAAGAGATTGTCCATTTTGTACACGAAGTGCATCCAGTTTTTACCGTAACCCTCTCAACATTTTAGCACATGCTATGTGGGTGAAATGATGATACCAAGCCAAGTTTCAACCATTTCAGAGTTCATTTGTGGTGCTTTTTAATTTCAGGGTCATTTAGCTCAAAACAATTCATTAAATGCATGAAAAATAGCAAATGAAGCTAGATAGGGTTGAAATTTTAGGATTTGGCTTCTAATGGTTCATATTGAATGCACAAAATGTCTGGAGTTGAAATAAGTTCAAAAAATTGAAATCCTTTTGTAACAGACGAGTTTTCGTCTGAAACCCTCATACTTCGAAAGAGATTGTCCATTTTGTACACGAAGTGCATCCAGTTTTTGCCGTAACCCTCTCAACTTTTTAGCGCATGCTATGTGGGTGAAATGATGATACCATGCCAAGTTTCAACCATTTCAGGGTTCATTTGTGGTGCTTTTTAATTTCAGGGTCATTTAGCTCAAAACAATTCATTAAATGCATGAGAAATAGCAAATGAAGTTAGATAGGGTTGAAATTTTAGGATGTGGCTTATAATGGTTCATATTGAATGCACAGGAAGTCTGGAGTTGAAATAAGTTAAAAAAATTGAAATCCTTTTGTAACAGACGAGTTTTCGTCCGAAACCCTGATACTTCGAAAGAGATTGTCCATTTTGTACACGAAGTGCATCCAGTTTTTGCCGTAACCCTCTCAACTTTTTAGCACATGCTATGTGGGTGAAATGATGATACCAAGCCAAGTTTCAACCATTTCAGAGTTCATTTGTGGTGCTTTTTAATTTTAGGGTCATTTAGCTCAAAACAATTCATTAAATGCAAGAAAAATAGCAAATGAAGCTAGATAGGGTTGAAATTTTAGGATTTGGCTTCTAATGGTTCATATTGAATGCACAAAATGTCTGGAGTTGAAATAAGTTCAAAAAATTGAAATCCTTTTGTAACAGACGAGTTTTCGTCTGAAACCCTGATACTTCGAAAGAGATTGTCCATTTTGTACACGAAGTGCATCCAGTTTTTGCCGTAACCCTCTCAACTTTTTAGCGCATGCTATGTGGGTGAAATGATGATACCATGCCAAGTTTCAACCATTTCAGGGTTCATTTGTGGTGCTTTTTAATTTCAGGGTCATTTAGCTCAAAACAATTCATTAAATGCATGAGAAATAGCAAATGAAGTTAGATAGGGTTGAAATTTTAGGATGTGGCTTCTAATGGTTCATATTGAATGCACAGGAAGTCTGGAGTTGAAATAAGTTAAAAAAATTGTAATCCTTTTGTAACAGACGAGTTTTCGTCCGAAACCCTGCTACTTCGAAAGAGATTGTCCATTTTGTACACGAAGTGCATCCAGTTTTTGCCGTAACCCTCTCAACATTTTAGCACATGCTATGTTGCTGAAATGATGATACCATGCCAAGTTTCAACCATTTCAGAGTTCATTTGTGGTGCTTTTTAATTTCATGGTCATTTAGCTCAAAACAATTCATTAAATGCATGAAAAATAGCAAATGAAGTTAGATAGGGTTGAAATTTTAGGATGTGGCTTCTAATGGTTCATATTGAATGCACAAAATGTCTGGAGATGAAATAAGTTAAAAAAATTGAAATCCTTTTGTAACAGACGAGTTTTCGGCCGAAACCCTGATACTTCGAAAGAGATTGTCCATTTTGTACACGAAGTGCATCCAATTTTTGCCGTAACCCTCTCAACTTTTTAGCACATGCTATGTGGGTGAAATGATGATACCATGCCAAGTTTCAACCATTTCCGAGTTCATTTGTGGTGCTTTTTAATTTCAGGGTCATTTAGCTCAAAACAATTCATTAAATGCATGAAAAATAGCAAATGAAGCTAGATAGGGTTGAAATTTTAGGATGTGGCTTCTAATGGTTCATAGTGAATGCACAAAATGTCTGGAGTTGAAATAAGTTCAAAAAATTGAAATCCTTTTGTAACAGACGAGTTTTCGTCCGAAACCCTGATACTTCGAAAGAGATTGTCCATTTTGTACACGAAGTGCATCCTGTTTTTGCCGTAACCCTCTCAACTTTTTAGCACATGCTATGTGGGTGAAATGATGATACCATGCCAAGTTTCAACCAATTCAGGGTTCATTTGTGGTGCTTTTTAATTTCAGGGTCATTTAGCTCAAAACAATTCATTAAATGCATGAAAAATAGCAAATGAAGTTAGATAGGGTTGAAATTTTAGGATGTGGCTTCGAATGGATCATATTGAATGCACAAAAAGTCTGGAGTTGAAATAAGTTAAAAAAATTGAAATCCTTTTGTAACAGACGAGTTTTCGTCCGAAACCCTGATACTTCGAAAGAGATTGTCCATTTTGTACACGAAGTGCATCCAGTTTTTACCGTAACCCTCTCAACTTTTTAGCACATGCTATGTGGGTGAAATGATGATACCAAGCCAAGTTTCAACCATTTCAGAGTTCATTTGTGGTGCTTTTTAATTTCATGGTCATTTTGCTCAAAACAATTCATTAAATGCATGAAAAATAGCAAATGAAGTTAGATAGGGTTGAAATTTTAGGATGTGGCTTCGAATGGATCATATTGAATGCACAAAAAGTCTGGAGTTGAAATAAGTTAAAAAAATTGAAATCCTTTTGTAACAGACGAGTTTTCGTCCGAAACCCTGATACTTCGAAAGAGATTGTCCATTTTGTACACGAAGTGCATCCAGTTTTTACCGTAACCCTCTCAACTTTTTAGCACATGCTATGTGGGTGAAATGATGATACCAAGCCAAGTTTCAACCATTTCAGAGTTCATTTGTGGTGCTTTTTAATTTCATGGTCATTTTGCTCAAAACAATTCATTAAATGCATGAAAAATAGCAAATGAAGTTAGATAGGGTTGAAATTTAAGGATGTGGCTTCTAATGGTTCATATTGAATGCACAAAATGTCTGGAGTTGAAATAAGTTAAAAAAATTGAAATCCTTTTGTAACAGACGAGTTTTCGGCCGAAACCCTGATACTTCGAAAGAGATTGTCCATTTTGTACACGAAGTGCATCCAATTTTTGCCGTAACCCTCTCAACTTTTTAGCACATGCTATGTGGGTGAAATGATGATACCATGCCAAGTTTCAACCATTTCCGAGTTCATTTGTGGTGCTTTTTAATTTCAGGGTCATTTAGCTCAAAACAATTAATTAAATGCATGAAAAATAGCAAATGAAACTAGATAGGGTTGAAATTTTAGGATGTGGCTTCTAATGGTTCATAGTGAATGCACAAAATGTCTAGAGTTGAAATAAGTTCAAAAAATTGAAATCCTTTGGTAACAGACGAGTTTTCGTCCGAAACCCTGATACTTCGAAAGAGATTGTCCATTTTGTACACGAAGTGCATCCTGTTTTTGCCGTATCCCTCTCAACTTTTTATCACATGCTATGTGGGTGAAATGATGATACCATGCCAAGTTTCAACCATTTCAGGGTTCATTTGTGGTGCTTTTTAATTTCAGGGTCATTTAGCTCAAAACAATTCATTAAATGCATGAAAAATAGCAAATGAAGTTAGATAGGGTTGAAATTTTAGGATGTGGCTTCGAATGGATCATATTGAATGCACAAAAAGTCTGGAGTTGAAATAAGTTAAAAAAGAATTGAAATCCTTTTGTAACAGACGAGTTTTCGTCCGAAACCCTGATACTTCGAAAGAGATTGTCCATTTTGTACACGAAGTGCATCCAGTTTTTGCCGTAACCCTCTCAACTTTTTAGCACATGCTATGTGGCTGAAATGATGATACCATGCCAAGTTTCAACCATTTCAGAGTTCATTTGTGGTGCTTTTTAATTTCAGGGTCATTTAGCTCAAAACAATTCATTAAATGCATGAAAAATAGCAAATGAAGTTAGATAGGGTTGAAAGTTTAGGATGTGGCTTCTAATGGTTCATATTGAATGCACAAAATGTCTGGAGTTGAAATAAGTTAAAAAAATTGAAATCCTTTTGTAACAGACGAGTTTTCGGCCGAAACCCTGGTACTTCGAAAGAGATTGTCCATTTTGTACACGAAGTGCATCCAATTTTTGCCGTAACCCTCTCAACTTTTTAGCACATGCTATGTGGGTGAAATGATGATACCAAGCCAAGTTTCAACCATTTCAGAGTTCATTTGTGGTGCTTTTTAGTTTCAGGGTCATTTAGCTCAAAACAATTCATTAAATGCATGAAAAATAGCAAATGAAGCCAGTTAGGGTTGAAACTTTAGGATGTGGCTTCTAATGGTTCTTATTGAATGCACAAAATGTCTAGAGTTGAAATAAGTTCAAAAAATTGAAATCCTTTTGTAACAGACGAGTTTTCGTCCGAAACCCTGATACTTCGAAATAGATTGTCCATTTTGTACACGAAGTGCATCCAGTTTTTGCCGTAACCCTCTCAACTTTTTAGCGCATGCTATGTGGGTGAAATGATGATACCATGCCAAGTTTCAACCATTTCAGAGTTCATTTGTGGTGCT
The DNA here is from genome assembly GCA_039707655.1 of Elymus sibiricus. NCBI lineage: Eukaryota > Viridiplantae > Streptophyta > Magnoliopsida > Poales > Poaceae > Elymus > Elymus sibiricus. The sequence goes on along the minus strand of CM077663.1, from coordinate 376,808,044 downwards.
TTTTAATTTCAGGGTCATTTAGCTCAAAACAATTCATTAAATGCATGAAAAATAGCAAATGAAGTTAGATAGGGTTGAAATTTTAGGATGTGGCTTCTAATGGTTCATAGTGAATGCACAAAATGTCTGGAGTTGAAATAAGTTTAAAAAATTGAAATCCTTTTGTAACAAACGAGTTTTCGTCCGAAACCCTGATACTTCGAAAGAGATTGTCCATTTTGTACACGAAGTGCATCCAGTTTTTGCCGTAACCCTCTCAACTTTTTAGCGCATGCTATGTTTCTAATGGTTCATATTGAATGCACAGGAAGTCTGGAGTTGAAATAGGTTAAAAAAAATTGAAATCCTTTTGTAACAGACGAGTTTTCGTCCGAAACCCTGATACTTCGAAAGAGATTGTCCATTTTGTACACGAAGTGCATCCAGTTTTTGCCGTAACCCTCTCAACTTTTTAGCACATGCTATGTGGGTGAAATGATGATACCATGCCAAGTTTCAACCATTGCAGGGTTCATTTGTGGTGCTTTTTAATTTCAGGGTCATTTAGCTCAAAACAATTCATTAAATGCATGAAAAATAGCAAATGAAGTTAGATAGGGTTGAAATTTTAGGATGTGGCTTCTAATGGTTCATATTGAATGCACAGGAAGTCTGGAGTTGAAATAAGTTAAAAAAATTGAAATCCTTTTGTAACAGACGAGTTTTCGTCCGAAACCCTGCTACTTCGAAAGAGATTGTCCATTTTGTACACGAAGTGCATCCAGTTTTTGCCGTAACCCTCTCAACTTTTTAGCACATGCTATGTGGGTGAAATGATGATACCATGCCAAGTTTCAACCATTTCAGGGTTCATTTGTGGTGCTTTTTAATTTCAGGGTCATTTAGCTCAAAACAATTCATTAAATGCATGAAAAATAGCAAATGAAGTTAGATAGGGTTGAAATTTTAGGATGTGGCTTCTAATGGTTCATAGTGAATGCACAAAATGTCTGGAGTTGAAATAAGTTAAAAAAATTGAAATCCTTTTGTAACAAACGAGTTTTCGTCCGAAACCCTAATACTTCGAAAGAGATTGTCCATTTTCTACACGAAGTGCATCCAGTTTTTGCCGTAACCCTCTCAACTTTTTAGCGCATGCTATGTGTGTGAAATGATGATACCATGCCAAGTTTCAACCATTTCAGAGTTCATTTGTGGTGCTTTTTAATTTCAGGGTCATTTAGCTCAAAACAATTCATTAAATGCATGAAAAATAGCTAATGAAGTTAGATAGAGTTGAAATTTTAGGATGTGGCTTCTAATGGTTCATATTGAATGCACAGGAAGTCTGGAGTTGAAATAAGTTAAAAAAATTGAAATCCTTTTGTAACAAACGAGTTTTCGTCCGAAACCCTGATACTTCGAAAGAGATTGTCCATTTTCTACACGAAGTGCATCCAGTTTTTGCCGTGACCCTCTCAACTTTTTAGCGCATGCTATGTGTGTGAAATGATGATACCATGCCAAGTTTCAACCATTTCAGAGTTCATTTGTGGTGCTTTTTAATTTCAGGGTCATTTAGCTCAAAACAATTCATTAAATGCATGAAAAATAGCTAATGAAGCTAGATAGAGTTGAAATTTTAGGATGTGGCTTCTAATGGTTCATATTGAATGCACAGGAAGTCTGGAGTTGAAATAAGTTAAAAAAATTGAAATCCTTTTGTAACAAACGAGTTTTCGTCCGAAACACTGATACTTCGAAAGAGATTGTCCATTTTCTACACGAAGTGCATCCAGTTTTTGCCGTGACCCTCTCAACTTTTTAGCGCATGCTATGTGTGTGAAATGATGATACCATGCCAAGTTTCAACCATTTCAGAGTTCATTTGTGGTGCTTTTTAATTTCAGGGTCATTTAGCTCAAAATAATTCATTAAATGCATGAAAAATAGCAAATGAAGTTAGATAGAGTTGAAATTTTAGGATGTGGCTTCTAATGGTTCTTATTGAATGCACAGGAAGTCTAGAGTTGAAATAAGTTCAAAAAATTGAAATCCTTTTGTAACAGACGAGTTTTCGTCCGAAACCCTGATACTTCGAAATAGATTGTCCATTTTGTACACGAAGTGCATCCAGTTTTTGCCGTAACCCTCTCAACTTTTTAGCGCATGCTATGTGGGTGAAATGATGATACCATGCCAAGTTTCAACCATTTCAGAGTTCATTTGTGGTGCTTTTTAATTTCAGGGTCATTTAGCTCAAAACAATTAATTAAATGCATGAAAAATAGCAAATGAAGCTAGATAGGGTTGAAATTTTAGGATGTGGCTTCTAATGGTTCATAGTGAATGCACAAAATGTCTAGAGTTGAAATAAGTTCAAAAAATTGAAATCCTTTTGTAACAGACGAGTTTTCGTCCGAAACCCTGCTACTTCGAAAGAGATTGTCCATTTTGTACACGAAGTGCATCCAGTTTTTGCCGTAACCCTCTCAACTTTTTAGCACATGCTATGTGGGTGAAATGATGATACCATGCCAAGTTTCAACCATTTCAGAGTTCATTTGTGGTGCTTTTTAATATCAGGGTCATTTAGCTCGAAACAATTCATTAAATGCATGAAAAATAGCAAATGAAGTTAGATAGGGTTGAAATTTTAGGATGTGGCTTCTAATGGTTCATAGTGAATGCACAAAATGTCTGGAGTTGAAATAAGTTAAAAAAATTGAAATCCTTGTGTAACAAACGAGTTTTCGTCCGAAACCCTGATACTTCGAAAGAGATTGTCCATTTTCTACACGAAGTGCATCCAGTTTTTGCCGTAACCCTCTCAACTTTTTAGGGCATGCTATGTGTGTGAAATGATGATACCATGCCAAGTTTCAACCATTTCAGAGTTCATTTGTGGTGCTTTTTAATTTCAGGGTCATTTAGCTCAAAACAATTCATTAAATGCATGAAAAATAGCTAATGAAGTTAGATAGAGTTGAAATTTTAGGATGTGGCTTCTAATGGTTCATATTGAATGCACAGGAAGTCTGGAGTTGAAATAGGTTAAAAAAAATTGAAATCCTTTTGTAACAGACGAGTTTTCGTCCGAAACCCTGATACTTCGAAAGAGATTGTCCATTTTGTACACGAAGTGCATCCAGTTTTTGCCGTAACCCTCTCAACTTTTTAGCACATGCTATGTGGGTGAAATGATGATACCATGCCAAGTTTCAACCATTGCAGGGTTCATTTGTGGTGCTTTTTAATTTCAGGGTCATTTAGCTCAAAACAATTCATTAAATGCATGAAAAGTAGCAAATGAAGTTAGATAGGGTTGAAATTTTAGGATGTGGCTTCTAATGGATCATATTGAATGCACAAAAAGTCTGGAGTTGAAATAAGTTAAAAAAATTGAAATCCTTTTGTAACAGACGAGTTTTCGTCCGAAACCCTGATACTTCGAAAGAGATTGTCCATTTTGTACACGAAGTGCATCCAGTTTTTGCCGTAACCCTCTCAACTTTTTAGCACATGCTATGTGGGTGAAATGATGATACCAAGCCAAGTTTCAACCATTTCAGAGTTCATTTGTGGTGCTTTTTAGTTTCAGGGTCATTTAGCTCAAAACAATTCATTAAATGCATGAAAAATAGCAAATGAAGCCAGTTAGGGTTGAAACTTTAGGATGTGGCTTCTAATGGTTCTTATTGAATGCACAAAATGTCTAGAGTTGAAATAAGTTCAAAAAATTGAAATCCTTTTGTAACAGACGAGTTTTCGTCCGAAACCCTGATACTTCGAAATAGATTGTCCATTTTGTACACGAAGTGCATCCAGTTTTTGCCGTAACCCTCTCAACTTTTTAGCGCATGCTATGTGGGTGAAATGATGATACCATGCCAAGTTTCAACCATTTCAGAGTTCATTTGTGGTGCTTTTTAATTTCAGGGTCATTTAGCTCAAAACAATTCATTAAATGCATGAAAAATAGCAAATGAAGTTAGATAGGGTTGAAATTTTAGGATGTGGCTTCTAATGGTTCATAGTGAATGCACAAAATGTCTGGAGTTGAAATAAGTTTAAAAAATTGAAATCCTTTTGTAACAAACGAGTTTTCGTCCGAAACCCTGATACTTCGAAAGAGATTGTCCATTTTGTACACGAAGTGCATCCAGTTTTTGCCGTAACCCTCTCAACTTTTTAGCGCATGCTATGTGGGTGAAATGATGATACCATGCCAAGTTTCAACCATTTCAGAGTTCATTTGTGGTGCTTTTTAATTTCAGGGTCATTTAGCTCAAAACAATTCATTAAATGCATGAAAAATAGCAAATGAAGTTAGATAGGGTTGAAATTTTAGGATGTGGCTTCTAATGGTTCATATTGAATGCACAGGAAGTCTGGAGTTGAAATAAGTTAAAAAAATTGAAATCCTTTTGTAACAGACGAGTTTTCGTCCGAAACCCTGCTACTTCGAAAGAGATTGTCCATTTTGTACACGAAGTGCATCCAGTTTTTGCCGTAACCCTCTCAACTTTTTAGCACATGCTATGTGGGTGAAATGATGATACCATGCCAAGTTTCAACCATTTCAGGGTTCATTTGTGGTGCTTTTTAATTTCAGGGTCATTTAGCTCAAAACAATTCATTAAATGCATGAAAAATAGCAAATGAAGTTAGATAGGGTTGAAATTTTAGGATGTGGCTTCTAATGGTTCATAGTGAATGCACAAAATGTCTGGAGTTGAAATAAGTTAAAAAAATTGAAATCCTTTTGTAACAAACGAGTTTTCGTCCGAAACCCTAATACTTCGAAAGAGATTGTCCATTTTCTACACGAAGTGCATCCAGTTTTTGCCGTAACCCTCTCAACTTTTTAGCGCATGCTATGTGTGTGAAATGATGATACCATGCCAAGTTTCAACCATTTCAGAGTTCATTTGTGGTGCTTTTTAATTTCAGGGTCATTTAGCTCAAAACAATTCATTAAATGCATGAAAAATAGCTAATGAAGTTAGATAGAGTTGAAATTTTAGGATGTGGCTTCTAATGGTTCATATTGAATGCACAGGAAGTCTGGAGTTGAAATAAGTTAAAAAAATTGAAATCCTTTTGTAACAAACGAGTTTTCGTCCGAAACCCTGATACTTCGAAAGAGATTATCCATTTTCTACACGAAGTGCATCCAGTTTTTGCCGTGACCCTCTCAACTTTTTAGCGCATGCTATGTGTGTGAAATGATGATACCATGCCAAGTTTCAACCATTTAAGAGTTCATTTGTGGTGCTTTTTAATTTCAGGGTCATTTAGCTCAAAACAATTCATTAAATGCATGAAAAATAGCTAATGAAGCTAGATAGAGTTGAAATTTTAGGATGTGGCTTCTAATGGTTCATATTGAATGCACAGGAAGTCTGGAGTTGAAATAAGTTAAAAAAATTGAAATCCTTTTGTAACAAACGAGTTTTCGTCCGAAACACTGATACTTCGAAAGAGATTGTCCATTTTCTACACGAAGTGCATCCAGTTTTTGCCGTGACCCTCTCAACTTTTTAGCGCATGCTATGTGTGTGAAATGATGATACCATGCCAAGTTTCAACCATTTCAGAGTTCATTTGTGGTGCTTTTTAATTTCAGGGTCATTTAGCTCAAAACAATTCATTAAATGCATGAAAAATAGCAAATGAAGTTAGATAGAGTTGAAATTTTAGGATGTGGCTTCTAATGGTTCTTATTGAATGCACAGGAAGTCTAGAGTTGAAATAAGTTCAAAAAATTGAAATCCTTTTGTAACAGACGAGTTTTCATCCGAAACCCTGATACTTCGAAAGAGATTGTCCATTTTGTACACGAAGTGCATCCTGTTTTTGCCGTATCCCTCTCAACTTTTTATCACATGCTATGTGGGTGAAATGATGATACCATGCCAAGTTTCAACCATTTCACGGTTCATTTGTGGTGCTTTTTAATTTCAGGGTCATTTAGCTCAAAACAATTCATTAAATGCATGAAAAATAGCAAATGAAGCTAGATAGGGTTGAAAGTTTAGGATGTGGCTTCTAATGGTTCATATTGAATGCACAAAATGTCTGGAGTTGAAATAAGTTAAAAAAATTGAAATCCTTTTGTAACAGACGAGTTTTCGGCCGAAACCCTGGTACTTCGAAAGAGATTGTCCATTTTGTACACGAAGTGCATCCAATTTTTGCCGTAACCCTCTCAACTTTTTAGCACATGCTATGTGGGTGAAATGATGATACCATGCCAAGTTTCAACCATTTCCGAGTTCATTTGTGGTGCTTTTTAATTTCAGGGTCATTTAGCTCAAAACAATTCATTAAATGCATGAAAAATAGCAAATGAAGCTAGATAGGGTTGAAATTTTAGGATGTGGCTTCTAATGGTTCATATTGAATGCACAAAATGTCTGGAGTTGAAATAAGTTAAAAAAAATTGAAATCCTTTTGTAACAGACGAGTTTTCGTCCGAAACCCTGATACTACGAAAGAGATTATCCATTTTGTACACGAAGTGCATCCAGTTTTTGCCGTAACCCTCTCAACTTTTTAGCACAAGCTATGTGGGTGAAATGATGATACCATGCCAAGTTTCAACCATTTCAGAGTTCATTTGTGGTGCTTTTTAATATCAGGGTCATTTAGCTCAAAACAATTCATTAAATGCATGAAAAATAGCAAATGAAGTTAGATAGGGTTGAAATTTTAGGATGTGGCTTCTAATGGTTCATAGTGAATGCACAAAATGTCTGGAGTTGAAATAAGTTAAAAAAATTGAAATCCTTGTGTAACAAATGAGTTTTCGTCCGAAACCCTGATACTTCGAAAGAGATTGTCCATTTTCTACACGAAGTGCATCCAGTTTTTGCCGTAACCCTCTCAACTTTTTAGGGCATGCTATGTGTGTGAAATGATGATACCATGCCAAGTTTCAACCATTTCAGAGTTCATTTGTGGTGCTTTTTAATTTCAGGGTCATTTAGCTCAAAACAATTCATTAAATGCATGAAAAATAGCTAATGAAGTTAGATAGAGTTGAAATTTTAGGATGTGGCTTCTAATGGTTCATATTGAATGCACAGGAAGTCTGGAGTTGAAATAGGTTAAAAAAATTGAAATCCTTTTGTAACAGACGAGTTTTCGTCCGAAACCCTGATACTTCGAAAGAGATTGTCCATTTTGTACACGAAGTGCATCCAGTTTTTGCCGTAACCCTCTCAACTTTTTAGCACATGCTATGTGGGTGAAATGATGATACCATGCCAAGTTTCAACCATTGCAGGGTTCATTTGTGGTGCTTTTTAATTTCAGGGTCATTTAGCTCAAAACAATTCATTAAATGCATGAAAAATAGCAAATGAAGTTAGATAGGGTTGAAATTTTAGGATGTGGCTTCTAATGGATCATATTGAATGCACAAAAAGTCTGGAGTTGAAATAAGTTAAAAAAATTGAAATCCTTTTGTAACAGACGAGTTTTCGTCCGAAACCCTGATACTTCGAAAGAGATTGTCCATTTTGTACACGAAGTGCATCCAGTTTTTGCCGTAACCCTCTCAACTTTTTAGCACATGCTATGTGGGTGAAATGATGATACCAAGCCAAGTTTCAACCATTTCAGAGTTCATTTGTGGTGCTTTTTAGTTTCAGGGTCATTTAGCTCAAAACAATTCATTAAATGCATGAAAAATAGCAAATGAAGCCAGTTAGGGTTGAAACTTTAGGATGTGGCTTCTAATGGTTCTTATTGAATGCACAAAATGTCTAGAGTTGAAATAAGTTCAAAAAATTGAAATCCTTTTGTAACAGACGAGTTTTCGTCCGAAACCCTGATACTTCGAAATAGATTGTCCATTTTGTACACGAAGTGCATCCAGTTTTTGCCGTAACCCTCTCAACTTTTTAGCGCATGCTATGTGGGTGAAATGATGATACCATGCCAAGTTTCAACCATTTCAGAGTTCATTTGTGGTGCTTTTTAATTTCAGGGTCATTTAGCTCAAAACAATTCATTAAATGCATGAAAAATAGCAAATGAAGTTAGATAGGGTTGAAATTTTAGGATGTGGCTTCTAATGGTTCATAGTGAATGCACAAAATGTCTGGAGTTGAAATAAGTTTAAAAAATTGAAATCCTTTTGTAACAAACGAGTTTTCGTCCGAAACCCTGATACTTCGAAAGAGATTGTCCATTTTGTACACGAAGTGCATCCAGTTTTTGCCGTAACCCTCTCAACTTTTTAGCGCATGCTATGTGGGTGAAATGATGATACCATGCCAAGTTTCAACCATTTCAGAGTTCATTTGTGGTGCTTTTTAATTTCAGGGTCATTTAGCTCAAAACAATTCATTAAATGCATGAAAAATAGCAAATGAAGTTAGATAGGGTTGAAATTTTAGGATGTGGCTTCTAATGGTTCATATTGAATGCACAGGAAGTCTGGAGTTGAAATAAGTTAAAAAAATTGAAATCCTTTTGTAACAGACGAGTTTTCGTCCGAAACCCTGCTACTTCGAAAGAGATTATCCATTTTGTACACGAAGTGCATCCAGTTTTTGCCGTAACCCTCTCAACTTTTTAGCACATGCTATGTGGGTGAAATGATGATACCATGCCAAGTTTCAACCATTTCAGGGTTCATTTGTGGTGCTTTTTAATTTCAGGGTCATTTAGCTCAAAACAATTCATTAAATGCATGAAAAATAGCAAATGAAGTTAGATAGGGTTGAAATTTTAGGATGTGGCTTCTAATGGTTCATAGTGAATGCACAAAATGTCTGGAGTTGAAATAAGTTAAAAAAATTGAAATCCTTTTGTAACAAACGAGTTTTCGTCCGAAACCCTAATACTTCGAAAGAGATTGTCCATTTTCTACACGAAGTGCATCCAGTTTTTGCCGTAACCCTCTCAACTTTTTAGCGCATGCTATGTGTGTGAAATGATGATACCATGCCAAGTTTCAACCATTTCAGAGTTCATTTGTGGTGCTTTTTAATTTCAGGGTCATTTAGCTCAAAACAATTCATTAAATGCATGAAAAATAGCTAATGAAGTTAGATAGAGTTGAAATTTTAGGATGTGGCTTCTAATGGTTCATATTGAATGCACAGGAAGTCTGGAGTTGAAATAAGTTAAAAAAATTGAAATCCTTTTGTAACAAACGAGTTTTCGTCCGAAACCCTGATACTTCGAAAGAGATTGTCCATTTTCTACACGAAGTGCATCCAGTTTTTGCCGTGACCCTCTCAACTTTTTAGCGCATGCTATGTGTGTGAAATGATGATACCATGCCAAGTTTCAACCATTTAAGAGTTCATTTGTGGTGCTTTTTAATTTCAGGGTCATTTAGCTCAAAACAATTCATTAAATGCATGAAAAATAGCTAATGAAGCTAGATAGAGTTGAAATTTTAGGATGTGGCTTCTAATGGTTCATATTGAATGCACAGGAAGTCTGGAGTTGAAATAAGTTAAAAAAATTGAAATCCTTTTGTAACAAACGAGTTTTCGTCCGAAACACTGATACTTCGAAAGAGATTGTCCATTTTCTACACGAAGTGCATCCAGTTTTTGCCGTGACCCTCTCAACTTTTTAGCGCATGCTATGTGTGTGAAATGATGATACCATGCCAAGTTTCAACCATTTCAGAGTTCATTTGTGGTGCTTTTTAATTTCAGGGTCATTTAGCTCAAAACAATTCATTAAATGCATGAAAAATAGCAAATGAAGTTAGATAGAGTTGAAATTTTAGGATGTGGCTTCTAATGGTTCTTATTGAATGCACAGGAAGTCTAGAGTTGAAATAAGTTCAAAAAATTGAAATCCTTTTGTAACAGACGAGTTTTCGTCCGAAACCCTGATACTTCGAAATAGATTGTCCATTTTGTACACGAAGTGCATCCAGTTTTTGCCGTAACCCTCTCAACTTTTTAGCGCATGCTATGTGGGTGAAATGATGATACCATGCCAAGTTTCAACCATTTCAGAGTTCATTTGTGGTGCTTTTTAATTTCAGGGTCATTTAGCTCAAAACAATTCATTAAATGCATGAAAAATAGCAAATGAAGTTAGATAGGGTTGAAATTTTAGGATGTGGCTTCTAATGGTTCATAGTGAATGCACAAAATGTCTGGAGTTGAAATAAGTTTAAAAAATTGAAATCCTTTTGTAACAAACGAGTTTTCGTCCGAAACCCTGATACTTCGAAAGAGATTGTCCATTTTGTACACGAAGTGCATCCAGTTTTTGCCGTAACCCTCTCAACTTTTTAGCACATGCTATGTGGGTGAAATGATGATACCATGCCAAGTTTCAACCATTTCAGAGTTCATTTGTGGTGCTTTTTAATTTCAGGGTCATTTAGCTCAAAACAATTAATTAAATGCATGAAAAATAGCAAATGAAGCTAGATAGGGTTGAAATTTTAGGATGTGGCTTCTAATGGTTCATAGTGAATGCACAAAATGTCTAGAGTTGAAATAAGTTCAAAAAATTGAAATCCTTTGGTAACAGACGAGTTTTCGTCCGAAACCCTGATACTTCGAAAGAGATTGTCCATTTTGTACACGAAGTGCATCCTGTTTTTGCCGTATCCCTCTCAACTTTTTATCACATGCTATGTGGGTGAAATGATGATACCATGCCAAGTTTCAACCATTTCAGGGTTCATTTGTGGTGCTTTTTAATTTCAGGGTCATTTAGCTCAAAACAATTCATTAAATGCATGAAAAATAGCAAATGAAGTTAGATAGGGTTGAAATTTTAGGATGTGGCTTCGAATGGATCATATTTAATGCACAAAAAGTCTGGAGTTGAAATAAGTTAAAAAAGAATTGAAATCCTTTTGTAACAGACGAGTTTTCGTCCGAAACCCTGATACTTCGAAAGAGATTGTCCATTTTGTACACGAAGTGCATCCAGTTTTTGCCGTAACCCTCTCAACTTTTTAGCACATGCTATGTGGGTGAAATGATGATACCATGCCAAGTTTCAACCATTTCCGAGTTCATTTGTGGTGCTTTTTAATTTCAGGGTCATTTAGATCAAAACAATTAATTAAATGCATGAAAAATAGCAAATGAAGCTAGATAGGGTTGAAATTTTAGGATGTGGCTTCTAATGGTTCATATTGAATGCACAAAATGTCTGGAGTTGAAATAAGTTTAAAAAATTGAAATAGTTTTGTAACAAACGAGTTTTCGTCCGAAACCCTGATACTTCGAAAGAGATTGTCCATTTTGTACACGAAGTGCATCCAGTTTTTGCCGTAACCCTCTCAACTTTTTAGCGCATGCTATGTGGGTGAAATGATGATACCATGCCAAGTTTCAACCATTTCAGAGTTCATTTGTGGTGCTTTTTAATTTCAGGGTCATTTAGCTCAAAACAATTCATTAAATGCATGAAAAATAGCAAATGAAGTTAGATAGGGTTGAAATTTTAGGATGTGGCTTCTAATGGTTCATATTGAATGCACAGGAAGTCTGGAGTTGAAATAAGTTAAAAAAATTGAAATCCTTTTGTAACAGACGAGTTTTCGTCCGAAACCCTGCTACTTCGAAAGAGATTGTCCATTTTGTACACGAAGTGCATCCAATTTTTGCCGTAACCCTCTCAACTTTTTAGCACATGCTATGTGGGTGAAATGATGATACCATGCCAAGTTTCAACCATTTCAGGGTTCATTTGTGGTGCTTTTTAATTTCAGGGTCATTTAGCTCAAAACAATTCATTAAATGCATGAAAAATAGCAAATGAAGTTAGATAGGGTTGAAATTTTAGGATGTGGCTTCTAATGGTTCATATTGAATGCACAAAATGTCTGGAGTTGAAATAAGTTAAAAAAAATTGAAATCCTTTTGTAACAGACGAGTTTTCGTCCGAAACCCTGATACTACGAAAGAGATTGTCCATTTTGTACACGAAGTGCATCCAGTTTTTGCCGTAACCCTCTCAACTTTTTAGCACAAGCTATGTGGGTGAAATGATGATACCATGCCAAGTTTCAACCATTTCAGAGTTCATTTGTGGTGCTTTTTAATATCAGGGTCATTTAGCTCGAAACAATTCATTAAATGCATGAAAAATAGCAAATGAAGTTAGATAGGGTTGAAATTTTAGGATGTGGCTTCTAATGGTTCATAGTGAATGCACAAAAAGTCTGGAGTTGAAATAAGTTAAAAAAATTGAAATCCTTGTGTAACAAACGAGTTTTCGTCCGAAACCCTGATACTTCGAAAGAGATTGTCCATTTTCTACACGAAGTGCATCCAGTTTTTGCCGTAACCCTCTCAACTTTTTAGGGCATGCTATGTGTGTGAAATGATGATACCATGCCAAGTTTCAACCATTTCAGAGTTCATTTGTGGTGCTTTTTAATTTCAGGGTCATTTAGCTCAAAACAATTCATTAAATGCATGAAAAATAGCTAATGAAGTTAGATAGAGTTGAAATTTTAGGATGTGGCTTCTAATGGTTCATATTGAATGCACAGGAAGTCTGGAGTTGAAATAGGTTAAAAAAAATTGAAATCCTTTTGTAACAGACGAGTTTTCGTCCGAAACCCTGATACTTCGAAAGAGATTGTCCATTTTGTACACGAAGTGCATCCAGTTTTTGCCGTAACCCTCTCAACTTTTTAGCACATGCTATGTGGGTGAAATGATGATACCATGCCAAGTTTCAACCATTGCAGGGTTCATTTGTGGTGCTTTTTAATTTCAGGGTCATTTAGCTCAAAACAATTCATTAAATGCATGAAAAATAGCAAATGAAGTTAGATAGGGTTGAAATTTTAGGATGTGGCTTCTAATGGATCATATTGAATGCACAAAAAGTCTGGAGTTGAAATAAGTTAAAAAAATTGAAATCCTTTTGTAACAGACGAGTTTTCGTCCGAAACCCTGATACTTCGAAAGAGATTGTCCATTTTGTACACGAAGTGCATCCAGTTTTTGCCGTAACCCTCTCAACTTTTTAGCACATGCTATGTGGGTGAAATGATGATACCAAGCCAAGTTTCAACCATTTCAGAGTTCATTTGTGGTGCTTTTTAGTTTCAGGGTCATTTAGCTCAAAACAATTCATTAAATGCATGAAAAATAGCAAATGAAGCCAGTTAGGGTTGAAACTTTAGGATGTGGCTTCTAATGGTTCTTATTGAATGCACAAAATGTCTAGAGTTGAAATAAGTTCAAAAAATTGAAATCCTTTTGTAACAGACGAGTTTTCGTCCGAAACCCTGATACTTCGAAATAGATTGTCCATTTTGTACACGAAGTGCATCCAGTTTTTGCCGTAACCCTCTCAACTTTTTAGCGCATGCTATGTGGGTGAAATGATGATACCATGCCAAGTTTCAACCATTTCAGAGTTCATTTGTGGTGCTTTTTAATTTCAGGGTCATTTAGCTCAAAACAATTCATTAAATGCATGAAAAATAGCAAATGAAGTTAGATAGGGTTGAAATTTTAGGATGTGGCTTCTAATGGTTCATATTGAATGCACAGGAAGTCTGGAGTTGAAATAAGTTAAAAAAATTGAAATCCTTTTGTAACAGACGAGTTTTCGTCCGAAACCCTGCTACTTCGAAAGAGATTGTCCATTTTGTACACGAAGTGCATCCAGTTTTTGCCGTAACCCTCTCAACTTTTTAGCACATGCTATGTGGGTGAAATGATGATACCATGCCAAGTTTCAACCATTTCAGGGTTCATTTGTGGTGCTTTTTAATTTCAGGGTCATTTAGCTCAAAACAATTCATTAAATGCATGAAAAATAGCAAATGAAGTTAGATAGGGTTGAAATTTTAGGATGTGGCTTCTAATGGTTCATAGTGAATGCACAAAATGTCTGGAGTTGAAATAAGTTAAAAAAATTGAAATCCTTTTGTAACAAACGAGTTTTCGTCCGAAACCCTAATACTTCGAAAGAGATTGTCCATTTTCTACACGAAGTGCATCCAGTTTTTGCCGTAACCCTCTCAACTTTTTAGCGCATGCTATGTGTGTGAAATGATGATACCATGCCAAGTTTCAACCATTTCAGAGTTCATTTGTGGTGCTTTTTAATTTCAGGGTCATTTAGCTCAAAACAATTCATTAAATGCATGAAAAATAGCTAATGAAGTTAGATAGAGTTGAAATTTTAGGATGTGGCTTCTAATGGTTCATATTGAATGCACAGGAAGTCTGGAGTTGAAATAAGTTAAAAAAATTGAAATCCTTTTGTAACAAACGAGTTTTCGTCCGAAACCCTGATACTTCGAAAGAGATTGTCCATTTTCTACACGAAGTGCATCCAGTTTTTGCCATGACCCTCTCAACTTTTTAGCGCATGCTATGTGTGTGAAATGATGATACCATGCCAAGTTTCAACCATTTAAGAGTTCATTTGTGGTGCTTTTTAATTTCAGGGTCATTTAGCTCAAAACAATTCATTAAATGCATGAAAAATAGCTAATGAAGCTAGATAGAGTTGAAATTTTAGGATGTGGCTTCTAATGGTTCATATTGAATGCACAGGAAGTCTGGAGTTGAAATAAGTTAAAAAAATTGAAATCCTTTTGTAACAAACGAGTTTTCGTCCGAAACACTGATACTTCGAAAGAGATTGTCCATTTTCTACACGAAGTGCATCCAGTTTTTGCCGTGACCCTCTCAACTTTTTAGCGCATGCTATGTGTGTGAAATGATGATACCATGCCAAGTTTCAACCATTTCAGAGTTCATTTGTGGTGCTTTTTAATTTCAGGGTCATTTAGCTCAAAACAATTCATTAAATGCATGAAAAATAGCTAATGAAGTTAGATAGAGTTGAAATTTTAGGATGTGGCTTCTAATGGTTCATATTGAATGCACAGGAAGTCTGGAGTTGAAATAAGTTAAAAAAATTGAAATCCTTTTGTAACAAATGAGTTTTCGTCCGAAACCCTGATACTTCGAAAGAGATTGTCCATTTTCTACACGAAGTGCATCCAGTTTTTGCCGTAACCCTCTCAACTTTTTAGCGCATGCTATGTGTGTGAAATGATGATACCATGCCAAGTTTCAACCATTTCAGAGTTCATTTGTGGTGCTTTTTAATTTCAGGGTCATTTAGCTCAAAAGAATTCATTAAATGCATGAAAAATAGCAAATGAAGCTAGATAGGGTTGAAATTTTAGGATGTGGCTTCTAATGGTTCATATTGAATGCACAGGAAGTTTGGAGTTGAAATAAGTTAAAAAAATTGAAATCCTTTTGTAACAGACGAGTTTTCGTCCGAAACCCTGCTACTTCGAAAGAGATTGTCCATTTTGTACACGAAGTGCATCCAGTTTTTGCCGTAACCCTCTCAACTTTTTAGCACATGCTATGTGGCTGAAATGATGATACCATGCCAAGTTTCAACCATTTGAGAGTTCATTTGTGGTGCTTTTTAATTTCAGGGTCATTTAGCTCAAAACAATTCATTAAATGCATGAAAAATAGCAAATGAAGTTAGATAGGGTTGAAATTTTAGGATGTGGCTTCTAATGGTTAATATTGAATACACAGGAAGTCTGGAGTTGAAATAAGTTAAAAAATTGAAATCCTTTTGTAACAGACGAGTTTTCGTCCGAAACCCTGCTACTTCGAAAGAGATTGTCCATTTTGTACACGAAGTGCATCCAGTTTTTGCCTTAACCCTCTCAACTTTTTTGCACATGCTATGTGGGTGAAATGATGATACCATGCCAAGTTTCAACCATTTCAGGGTTCATTTGTGGTGCTTTTAAATTTCAGGGTCATTTAGCTCAAAACAATTCATTAAATGCATGAAAAATAGCAAATGAAGTTAGATAGGGTTGAAATTTTAGGATGTGGCTTCTAATGGTTCATATTGAATGCACAAAATGTCTGGAGTTGAAATAAGTTAAAAAATTTGAAATCCTTTTGTAACAGACGAGTTTTCGGCCGAAACCCTCATACTTCGAAAGAGATTGTCCATTTTGTACACGAAGTGCATCCATTTTTTGCCATAACCCTCTCAACTTTTTAGCACATGCTATGTGGGTGAAATGATGATACCATGCCAAGTTTCAATCATTTCAGAGTTCATTTGTGGTGCTTTTTAATTTCAGGGTCATTTAGCTCAAAACAATTCATTAAATGCATGAAAAATAGCAAATGAAGTTAGATAGGGTTGAAATTTTAAGATGTGGCTTATAATGGTTCATATTGAATGCACAGGAAGTCTGGAGTTGAAATAAGTTAAAAAAATTGAAATCCTTTTGTAACAGACGAGTTTTCGTCCGAAACCCTGATACTATGAAAGAGATTGTCCATTTTGTACACGAAGTGCATCCAGTTTTTGCCGTAACCCTCTCAACTTTTTAGCACATGCTATGTGGGTGAAATGATGATACCATGCCAAGTTTCAACCATTTCAGAGTTCACTTGTGGTGCTTTTTAATATCAGGGTCATTTAGCTCGAAACAATTCATTAAATGCATCAAAAATAGCAAATGAAGTTAGATAGGGTTGAAATTTTAGGATGTGGCTTCTAATGGTTCATAGTGAATGCACCAAATGTCTGGAGTTGAAATAAGTTAAAAAAATTGAAATCCTTTTGTAACAAACGAGTTTTCGTCCGAAACCCTGTTACTTCGAAAGAGATTGTCCATTTTCTACACGAAGTGCATCCAGTGCCGTAACCCTCTCAACTTTTTAGCGCATGCTATGTGTGTGAAATGATGATACCATGCCAAGTTTCAACCATTTCAGAGTTCATTTCTGGTGCTTTTTAATTTCAGGGTCATTTAGCTCAAAACAATTCATTAAATGCATGAAAAATAGCTAATGAAGTTAGATAGGGTTGAAATTTTAGGATGTGGCTTCTAATGGTTCATATTGAATGCACAGGAAGTCTGGAGTTGAAATAAGTTAAAAAAATTGAAATCCTTTTGTAACAGACGAGTTTTCGTCCGAAACCCTGATACTTCGAAAGAGATTGTCCATTTTGTACACGAAGTGCATCCAGTTTTGGCCGTAACCCTCTCAACTTTTTAGCACATGCTATGTGGGTGAAATGATGATACAATGCCAAGTTTCAACCATTTCAGGGTTCATTTGTGGTGCTTTTTAATTTCAGGGTCATTTAGCTCAAAACAATTCATTAAATGCATGAAAAATAGCAAATGAAGTTAGATAGGGTTGAAATTTTTGGATGTGGCTTCTAATGGATCATATTGAATGCACAAAAAGTCTGGAGTTGAAATAAGTTAAAAAAATTGAAATACTTTTGTAACAGACGAGTTTTCGTCCGAAACCCTGCTACTTCGAAAGAGATTGTCCATTTTGTACACGAAGTGCATCCAGTTTTTGACGTAACCCTCTCAACTTTTTAGCACATGCTATGTGGGTGAAATGATGATACCATGCCAAGTTTCAACCATTTCAGGGTTCATTTGTGGTGCTTTTTAATTTCAGGGTCATTTAGCTCTAAACAATTCATTAAATGCATGAAAAATAGCAAATGAAGTTAGATAGGGTTGAAATTTTTGGATGTGGCTTCTAATGGTTCATATTGAATGCACAAAATGTCTGGAGTTGAAATAAGTTAAAAAATTTGAAATTCTTTTGTAACAGACGAGTTTTCGGCCGAAACCCTCATACTTCGAAAGAGATTGTCCATTTTGTACACGAAGTGCATCCAGTTTTTGCAATAACCCTCTCAACTTTTTAGCACATGCTATGTGGGTGAAATGATGATACCATGCCAAGTTTCAATCATTTCAGAGTTCATTTGTGGTGCTTTTTAATTTCAGGGTCATTTAGCTCAAAACAATTCATTAAATGCATGAAAAATAGCAAATGAAGTTAGATAGGGTTGAAATTTTAGGATGTGGCTTATAATGGTTCATATTGAATGCGCAGGAAGTCTGGAGTTGAAATAAGTTTAAAAAATTGAAATCCTTTTGTAACAGACGAGTTTTCGTCCGAAACCCTGATACTACGAAAGAGATTGTCCATTTTGTACACGAAGTGCATCCAGTTTTTGCCGTAACCCTCTCAACTTTTTAGCACATGCTATGTGGGTGAAATGATGATCCCATGCCAAGTTTCAACCATTTCAGAGTTCACTTGTGGTGCTTTTTAATATCAGGGTCATTTAGCTCGAAACAATTCATTAAATGCATGAAAAATAGCAAATGAAGTTAGATAGGGTTGAAATTTTAGGATGTGGCTTCTAATGGTTCATAGTGAATGCACAAAATGTCTGTAGTTGAAATAAGTTAAAAAAATTGAAATCCTTTTGTAACAAACGAGTTTTCGTCCGAAACCCTGATACTTCGAAAGAGATTGTCCATTTTCTACATGAAGTGCATCCAGTTTTTGCCGTAACCCTCTCAACTTATTAGCGCATGCTATGTGTGTGAAATGATGATACCATGCCAAGTTTCAACCATTTCAGAGTTCATTTCTGGTGCTTTTTAATTTCAGGGTCATTTAGCTCAAAACAATTCATTAAATGCATGAAAAATAGCTAATGAAGTTAGATAGGGTTGAAATTTTAGGATGTGGCTTCTAATGGTTCATATTGAATGCACAGGAAGTCTGGAGTTGAAATAAGTTAAAAAAATTGAAATCCTTTTGTAACAGACGAGTTTTCGTCCGAAACCCTGATACTTCGAAAGAGATTGTCCATTTTGTACACGAAGTGCATCCAGTTTTTGCCGTAACCCTCTCAACTTTTTAGCACATGCTATGTGGGTGAAATGATGATACCATGCCAAGTTTCAACCATTTCAGGGTTCATTTGTGGTGCTTTTTAATTTTAGGGTCATTTAGCTCAAAACAATTCATTAAATGCATGAAAAATAGCAAATGAAGTTAGATAGGGTTGAAATTTTAGGATGTGGCTTCTAATGGTTCATATTGAATGCACAGGAAGTCTGGAGTTGAAATAAGTTAAAAAAAATTGAAATCCTTTTGTAACAGACGAGTTTTCGTCCGAAACCCTGATACTTCGAAAGAGATTGTCCATTTTGTACACGAAGTGCATCCAGTTTTTGCCGTAACCCTCTCAACTTTTTAGCACATGCTATGTGGGTGAAATGATGATACCAAGCCAAGTTTCAACCATTTCAGAGTTCATTTGTGGTGCTTTTTAATTTCAGGGTCATTTAGCTCAAAACAATTCATTAAATGCATGAAAAATAGCAAATGAAGCTAGATAGGGTTGAAATTATAGGATGTGGCTTCTAATGGTTCATATTGAACGCACAAAATGTCTGGAGTTGAAATAAGTTCAAAAAATTGAAATCCTTTTGTAACAGACGAGTTTTCGTTCGAAACCCTGATACTTCGAAAGAGATTGTCCATTTTGTACACGAAGTGCATCCAGTTTTTGCCGTAACCCTCTCAACTTTCTAGCGCATGCTATGTGGGTGAAATGATGATACCATGCCAAGTTTCAACCATTTCAGAGTTCATTTGCGGTGCCTTTTAATTTCAGGGTCATTTAGCTCAAAACAATTCATTAAATGCATGAAAAATAGCAAATGAAGTTAGATAGGGTTGAAATTTTAGGATGTGGCTTCTAATGGTTCATATTGAATGCACAGGAAGTCTGGAGTTGAAATAAGTTAAAAAAATTGAAATCCTTTTGTAACAGACGAGTTTTCGTCCGAAACCCTGCTACTTCGAAAGAGATTGTCCATTTTGTACACGAAGTGCATCCAGTGCCGTAACCCTCTCAACTTTTTAGCGCATGCTATGTGTGTGAAATGATGATACCATGCCAAGTTTCAACCATTTCAGAGTTCATTTCTGGTGCTTTTTAATTTCAGGGTCATTTAGCTCAAAACAATTCATTAAATGCATGAAAAATAGCAAATGAAGCTAGATAGGGTTGAAATTATAGGATGTGGCTTCTAATGGTTCATATTGAATGCACAAAATGTCTAGAGTTGAAATAAGTTCAAAAAATTGAAATCCTTTTGTAACAGACGAGTTTTCGTCCGAAACCCTGATACTTCGAAAGAGATTGTCCATTTTGTACACGAAGTGCATCCAGTTTTTGCCGTAACCCTCTCAACTTTTTAGCACATGCTATGTGGGTGAAATGATGATACCATGCCAAGTTTCAACCATTTCAGGGTTCATTTGTGGTGCTTTTTAATTTTAGGGTCATTTAGCTCAAAACAATTCATTAAATGCATGAAAAATAGCAAATGAAGTTAGATAGGGTTGAAATTTTAGGATGTGGCTTCTAATGGTTCATATTGAATGCACAGGAAGTCTGGAGTTGAAATAAGTTAAAAAAAATTGAAATCCTTTTGTAACAGACGAGTTTTCGTCCGAAACCCTGATACTTCGAAAGAGATTGTCCATTTTGTACACGAAGTGCATCCAGTTTTTGCCGTAACCCTCTCAACTTTTTAGCACATGCTATGTGGGTGAAATGATGATACCAAGCCAAGTTTCAACCATTTCAGAGTTCATTTGTGGTGCTTTTTAATTTCAGGGTCATTTAGCTCAAAACAATTCATTAAATGCATGAAAAATAGCAAATGAAGCTAGATAGGGTTGAAATTATAGGATGTGGCTTCTAATGGTTCATATTGAACGCACAAAATGTCTGGAGTTGAAATAAGTTCAAAAAATTGAAATCCTTTTGTAACAGACGAGTTTTCGTTCGAAACCCTGATACTTCGAAAGAGATTGTCCATTTTGTACACGAAGTGCATCCAGTTTTTGCCGTAACCCTCTCAACTTTCTAGCGCATGCTATGTGGGTGAAATGATGATACCATGCCAAGTTTCAACCATTTCAGAGTTCATTTGCGGTGCCTTTTAATTTCAGGGTCATTTAGCTCAAAACAATTCATTAAATGCATGAAAAATAGCAAATGAAGTTAGATAGGGTTGAAATTTTAGGATGTGGCTTCTAATGGTTCATATTGAATGCACAGGAAGTCTGGAGTTGAAATAAGTTAAAAAAATTGAAATCCTTTTGTAACAGACGAGTTTTCGTCCGAAACCCTGCTACTTCGAAAGAGATTGTCCATTTTGTACACGAAGTGCATCCAGTGCCGTAACCCTCTCAACTTTTTAGCGCATGCTATGTGTGTGAAATGATGATACCATGCCAAGTTTCAACCATTTCAGAGTTCATTTCTGGTGCTTTTTAATTTCAGGGTCATTTAGCTCAAAACAATTCATTAAATGCATGAAAAATAGCAAATGAAGCTAGATAGGGTTGAAATTATAGGATGTGGCTTCTAATGGTTCATATTGAATGCACAAAATGTCTGGAGTTGAAATAAGTTCAAAAAATTGAAATCCTTTTGTAACAGACGAGTTTTCGTCCGAAACCCTGATACTTCTAAAGAGATTGTCCATTTTGTACACGAAGTGCATCCAGTTTTTGCCGTAACCCTCTCAACTTTTTAGCGCATGCTATGTGGGTGAAATGATGATACCATGCCAAGTTTCAACCATTGCAGGGTTCATTTGTGGTGCTTTTTAATTTCAGGGTCATTTAGCTCAAAACAATTCATTAAATGCATGAAAAATAGCAAATGAAGTTAGATAGGGTTGAAATTTTAGGATGTGGCTTCTAATGGATCATATTGAATGCACAAAAAGTCTGGAGTTGAAATAAGTTAAAAAAATTGAAATCCTTTTGTAACAGACGAGTTTTCGTCCGAAACCCTGATACTTCGAAAGAGATTGTCCATTTTGTACACGAAGTGCATCCAGTTTTTGCCGTAACCCTCTCAACTTTTTAGCACATGCTATGTGGGTGAAATGATGATACCAAGCCAAGTTTCAACCATTTCAGAGTTCATTTGTGGTGCTTTTTAGTTTCAGGGTCATTTAGCTCAAAACAATTCATTAAATGCATGAAAAATAGCAAATGAAGCCAGTTAGGGTTGAAACTTTAGGATGTGGCTTCTAATGGTTCTTATTGAATGCACAAAATGTCTAGAGTTGAAATAAGTTCAAAAAATTGAAATCCTTTTGTAACAGACGAGTTTTCGTCCGAAACCCTGATACTTCGAAATAGATTGTCCATTTTGTACACGAAGTGCATCCAGTTTTTGCCGTAACCCTCTCAACTTTTTAGCGCATGCTATGTGGGTGAAATGATGATACCATGCCAAGTTTCAACCATTTCAGAGTTCATTTGTGGTGCTTTTTAATTTCAGGGTCATTTAGCTCAAAACAATTCATTAAATGCATGAAAAATAGCAAATGAAGTTAGATAGGGTTGAAATTTTAGGATGTGGCTTCTAATGGTTCATAGTGAATGCACAAAATGTCTGGAGTTGAAATAAGTTTAAAAAATTGAAATCCTTTTGTAACAAACGAGTTTTCGTCCGAAACCCTGATACTTCGAAAGAGATTGTCCATTTTGTACACGAAGTGCATCCAGTTTTTGCCGTAACCCTCTCAACTTTTTAGCGCATGCTATGTGGGTGAAATGATGATACCATGCCAAGTTTCAACCATTTCAGAGTTCATTTGTGGTGCTTTTTAATTTCAGGGTCATTTAGCTCAAAACAATTCATTAAATGCATGAAAAATAGCAAATGAAGTTAGATAGGGTTGAAATTTTAGGATGTGGCTTCTAATGGTTCATATTGAATGCACAGGAAGTCTGGAGTTGAAATAAGTTAAAAAAATTGAAATCCTTTTGTAACAGACGAGTTTTCGTCCGAAACCCTGCTACTTCGAAAGAGATTGTCCATTTTGTACACGAAGTGCATCCAGTTTTTGCCGTAACCCTCTCAACTTTTTAGCACATGCTATGTGGGTGAAATGATGATACCATGCCAAGTTTCAACCATTTCAGGGTTCATTTGTGGTGCTTTTTAATTTCAGGGTCATTTAGCTCAAAACAATTCATTAAATGCATGAAAAATAGCAAATGAAGTTAGATAGGGTTGAAATTTTAGGATGTGGCTTCTAATGGTTCATAGTGAATGCACAAAATGTCTGGAGTTGAAATAAGTTAAAAAAATTGAAATCCTTTTGTAACAAACGAGTTTTCGTCCGAAACCCTAATACTTCGAAAGAGATTGTCCATTTTCTACACGAAGTGCATCCAGTTTTTGCCGTAACCCTCTCAACTTTTTAGCGCATGCTATGTGTGTGAAATGATGATACCATGCCAAGTTTCAACCATTTCAGAGTTCATTTGTGGTGCTTTTTAATTTCAGGGTCATTTAGCTCAAAACAATTCATTAAATGCATGAAAAATAGCTAATGAAGTTAGATAGAGTTGAAATTTTAGGATGTGGCTTCTAATGGTTCATATTGAATGCACAGGAAGTCTGGAGTTGAAATAAGTTAAAAAAATTGAAATGCTTTTGTAACAAACGAGTTTTCGTCCGAAACCCTGATACTTCGAAAGAGATTGTCCATTTTCTACACGAAGTGCATCCAGTTTTTGCCGTGACCCTCTCAACTTTCTAGCGCATGCTATGTGTGTGAAATGATGATACCATGCCAAGTTTCAACCATTTCAGAGTTCATTTGTGGTGCTTTTTAATTTCAGGGTCATTTAGCTCAAAACAATTCATTAAATGCATGAAAAATAGCTAATGAAGTTAGATAGAGTTGAAATTTTAGGATGTGGCTTCTAATGGTTCATTTTGAATGCACGGGAAGTCTGGAGTTGAAATAAGTTAAAAAAAATTGAAATCCTTTTGTAACAAACGAGTATTCGTCCGAAACCCTGATACTTCGAAAGAGATTGTACATTTTCTACACGAAGTGCATCCAGTTTTTGCCGTGACCCTCTCAACTTTTTAGCGCATGCTATGTGTGTGAAATGATGATACCATGCCAAGTTTCAACCATTTCAGAGTTCATTTGTGGTGCTTTTTAATTTCAGGGTCATTTAGCTCAAAACAATTCATTAAATGCATGAAAAATAGCTAATGAAGTTAGATAGAGTTGAAATTTTAGGATGTGGCTTCTAATGGTTCATATTGAATGCACAGGAAGTCTGGAGTTGAAATAAGTTAAAAAAATTGAAATCCTTTTGTAACAAACGAGTTTTCGTCCGAAACCCTGATACTTCGAAAGAGATTGTCCATTTTCTACACGAAGTGCATCCAGTTTTTGCCGTAACCCTCTCAACTTTTTAGCGCATGCTATGTGTGTGAAATGATGATACCATGCCAAGTTTCAACCATTTCAGAGTTCATTTGTGGTGCTTTTTAATTTCAGGGTCATTTAGCTCAAAAGAATTCATTAAATGCATGAAAAATAGCAAATGAAGCTAGATAGGGTTGAAATTTTAGGATGTGGCTTCTAATGGTTCATATTGAATGCACAGGAAGTTTGGAGTTGAAATAAGTTAAAAAAATTGAAATCCTTTTGTAACAGACGAGTTTTCGTCCGAAACCCTGCTACTTCGAAAGAGATTGTCCATTTTGTACACGAAGTGCATCCAGTTTTTGCCGTAACCCTCTCAACTTTTTAGCACATGCTATGTGGCTGAAATGATGATACCATGCCAAGTTTCAACCATTTGAGAGTTCATTTGTGGTGCTTTTTAATTTCAGGGTCATTTAGCTCAAAACAATTCATTAAATGCATGAAAAATAGCAAATGAAGTTAGATAGGGTTGAAATTTTAGGATGTGGCTTCTAATGGTTAATATTGAATACACAGGAAGTCTGGAGTTGAAATAAGTTAAAAAATTGAAATCCTTTTGTAACAGACGAGTTTTCGTCCGAAACCCTGCTACTTCGAAAGAGATTGTCCATTTTGTACACGAAGTGCATCCAGTTTTTGCCTTAACCCTCTCAACTTTTTAGCACATGCTATGTGGGTGAAATGATGATACCATGCCAAGTTTCAACCATTTCAGGGTTCATTTGTGGTGCTTTTAAATTTCAGGGTCATTTAGCTCAAAACAATTCATTAAATGCATGAAAAATAGCAAATGAAGTTAGATAGGGTTGAAATTTTAGGATGTGGCTTCTAATGGTTCATATTGAATGCACAAAATGTCTGGAGTTGAAATAAGTTAAAAATTTTGAAATCCTTTTGTAACAGACGAGTTTTCGGCCGAAACCCTCATACTTCGAAAGAGATTGTCCATTTTGTACACGAAGTGCATCCATTTTTTGCCATAACCCTCTCAACTTTTTAGCACATGCTATGTGGGTGAAATGATGATACCATGCCAAGTTTCAATCATTTCAGAGTTCATTTGTGGTGCTTTTTAATTTCAGGGTCATTTAGCTCAAAACAATTCATTAAATGCATGAAAAATAGCAAATGAAGTTAGATAGGGTTGAAATTTTAGGATGTGGCTTATAATTGTTCATATTGAATGCACAGGAAGTCTGGAGTTGAAATAAGTTAAAAAAATTGAAATCCTTTTGTAACAGACGAGTTTTCGTCCGAAACCCTGATACTATGAAAGAGATTGTCCATTTTGTACACGAAGTGCATCCAGTTTTTGCCGTAACCCTCTCAACTTTTTAGCACATGCTATGTGGGTGAAATGATGATACCATGCCAAGTTTCAACCATTTCAGAGTTCACTTGTGGTGCTTTTTAATATCAGGGTCATTTAGCTCGAAACAATTCATTAAATGCATCAAAAATAGCAAATGAAGTTAGATAGGGTTGAAATTTTAGGATGTGGCTTCTAATGGTTCATAGTGAATGCACAAAATGTCTGGAGTTGAAATAAGTTAAAAAAATTGAAATCCTTTTGTAACAAACGAGTTTTCGTCCGAAACCCTGTTACTTCGAAAGAGATTGTCCATTTTCTACACGAAGTGCATCCAGTGCCGTAACCCTCTCAACTTTTTAGCGCATGCTATGTGTGTGAAATGATGATACCATGCCAAGTTTCAACCATTTCAAAGTTCATTTCTGGTGCTTTTTAATTTCAGGGTCATTTAGCTCAAAACAATTCATTAAATGCATGAAAAATAGCTAATGAAGTTAGATAGGGTTGAAATTTTAGGATGTGGCTTCTAATGGTTCATATTGAATGCACAGGAAGTCTGGAGTTGAAATAAGTTAAAAAAATTGAAATCCTTTTGTAACAGACAAGTTTTCGTCCGAAACCCTGATACTTCGAAAGAGATTGTCCATTTTGTACACGAAGTGCATCCAGTTTTGGCCGTAACCCTCTCAACTTTTTAGCACATGCTATGTGGGTGAAATGATGATACAATGCCAAGTTTCAACCATTTCAGGGTTCATTTGTGGTGCTTTTTAATTTCAGGGTCATTTAGCTCAAAACAATTCATTAAATGCATGAAAAATAGCAAATGAAGTTAGATAGGGTTGAAATTTTTGGATGTGGCTTCTAATGGATCATATTGAATGCACAAAAAGTCTGGAGTTGAAATAAGTTAAAAAAATTGAAATACTTTTGTAACAGACGAGTTTTCGTCCGAAACCCTGCTACTTCGAAAGAGATTGTCCATTTTGTACACGAAGTGCATCCAGTTTTTGACGTAACCCTCTCAACTTTTTAGCACATGCTATGTGGGTGAAATGATGATACCATGCCAAGTTTCAACCATTTCAGGGTTCATTTGTGGTGCTTTTTAATTTCAGGGTCATTTAGCTCTAAACAATTCATTAAATGCATGAAAAATAGCAAATGAAGTTAGATAGGGTTGAAATTTTAGGATGTGGCTTCTAATGGTTCATATTGAATGCACAAAATGTCTGGAGTTGAAATAAGTTAAAAAATTTGAAATTCTTTTGTAACAGACGAGTTTTCGGCCGAAACCCTCATACTTCGAAAGAGATTGTCCATTTTGTACACGAAGTGCATCCAGTTTTTGCAATAACCCTCTCAACTTTTTAGCACATGCTATGTGGGTGAAATGATGATACCATGCCAAGTTTCAATCATTTCAGAGTTCATTTGTGGTGCTTTTTAATTTCAGGGTCATTTAGCTCAAAACAATTCATTAAATGCATGAAAAATAGCAAATGAAGTTAGATAGGGTTGAAATTTTAGGATGTGGCTTATAATGGTTCATATTGAATGCGCAGGAAGTCTGGAGTTGAAATAAGTTAAAAAAATTGAAATCCTTTTGTAACAGACGAGTTTTCGTCCGAAACCCTGATACTACGAAAGAGATTGTCCATTTTGTACACGAAGTGCATCCAGTTTTTGCCGTAACCCTCTCAACTTTTTAGCACATGCTATGTGGGTGAAATGATGATCCCATGCCAAGTTTCAACCATTTCAGAGTTCACTTGTGGTGCTTTTTAATATCAGGGTCATTTAGCTCGAAACAATTCATTAAATGCATGAAAAATAGCAAATGAAGTTAGATAGGGTTGAAATTTTAGGATGTGGCTTCTAATGGTTCATAGTGAATGCACAAAATGTCTGGAGTTGAAATAAGTTAAAAAAATTGAAATCCTTTTGTAACAAACGAGTTTTCGTCCGAAACCCTGATACTTCGAAAGAGATTGTCCATTTTCTACATGAAGTGCATCCAGTTTTTGCCGTAACCCTCTCAACTTTTTAGCGCATGCTATGTGTGTGAAATGATGATACCATGCCAAGTTTCAACCATTTCAGAGTTCATTTCTGGTGCTTTTTAATTTCAGGGTCATTTAGCTCAAAACAATTCATTAAATGCATGAAAAATAGCTAATGAAGTTAGATAGGGTTGAAATTTTAGGATGTGGCTTCTAATGGTTCATATTGAATGCACAGGAAGTCTGGAGTTGAAATAAGTTAAAAAAATTGAAATCCTTTTGTAACAGACGAGTTTTCGTCCGAAACCCTGATACTTCGAAAGAGATTGTCCATTTTGTACACGAAGTGCATCCAGTTTTTGCCGTAACCCTCTCAACTTTTTAGCACATGCTATGTGGGTGAAATGATGATACCATGCCAAGTTTCAACCATTTCAGGGTTCATTTGTGGTGCTTTTTAATTTTAGGGTCATTTACCTCAAAACAATTCATTAAATGCATGAAAAATAGCAAATGAAGTTAGATAGGGTTGAAATTTTAGGATGTGGCTTCTAATGGTTCATATTGAATGCACAGGAAGTCTGGAGTTGAAATAAGTTAAAAAAATTGAAATCCTTTTGTAACAGACGAGTTTTCGTCCGAAACCCTGATACTTCGAAAGAGATTGTCCATTTTGTACACGAAGTGCATCCAGTTTTTGCCGTAACCCTCTCAACTTTTTAGCACATGCTATGTGGGTGAAATGATGATACCAAGCCAAGTTTCAACCATTTCAGAGTTCATTTGTGGTGCTTTTTAATTTCAGGGTCATTTAGCTCAAAACAATTCATTAAATGCATGAAAAATAGCAAATGAAGCTAGATAGGGTTGAAATTATAGGATGTGGCTTCTAATGGTTCATATTGAACGCACAAAATGTCTGGAGTTGAAATAAGTTCAAAAAATTGAAATCCTTTTGTAACAGACGAGTTTTCGTCCGAAACCCTGATACTTCGAAAGAGATTGTCCATTTTGTACACGAAGTGCATCCAGTTTTTGCCGTAACCCTCTCAACTTTTTAGCGCATGCTATGTGGGTGAAATGATGATACCATGCCAAGTTTCAACCATTTCAGAGTTCATTTGCGGTGCTTTTTAATTTCAGGGTCATTTAGCTCAAAACAATTCATTAAATGCATGAAAAATAGCAAATGAAGTTAGATAGGGTTGAAATTTTAGGATGTGGCTTCTAATGGTTCATATTGAATGCACAGGAAGTCTGGAGTTGAAATAAGTTAAAAAAATTGAAATCCTTTTGTAACAGACGAGTTTTCGTCCGAAACCCTGCTACTTCGAAAGAGATTGTCCATTTTGTACACGAAGTGCATCCAGTGCCGTAACCCTCTCAACTTTTTAGCGCATGCTATGTGTGTGAAATGATGATACCATGCCAAGTTTCAACCATTTCAGAGTTCATTTCTGGTGCTTTTTAATTTCAGGGTCATTTAGCTCAAAACAATTCATTAAATGCATGAAAAATAGCAAATGAAGCTAGATAGGGTTGAAATTATAGGATGTGGCTTCTAATGGTTCATATTGAACGCACAAAATGTCTGGAGTTGAAATAAGTTCAAAAAATTGAAATCCTTTTGTAACAGACGAGTTTTCGTCCGAAACCCTGATACTTCGAAAGAGATTGTCCATTTTGTACACGAAGTGCATCCAGTTTTTGCCGTAACCCTCTCAACTTTTTAGCGCATGCTATGTGGGTGAAATGATGATACCATGCCAAGTTTCAACCATTTCAGAGTTCATTTGCGGTGCTTTTTAATTTCAGGGTCATTTAGCTCAAAACAATTCATTAAATGCATGAAAAATAGCAAATGAAGTTAGATAGGGTTGAAATTTTAGGATGTGGCTTCTAATGTTTCATATTGAATGCACAGGAAGTCTGGAGTTGAAATAAGTTAAAAAAATTGAAATCCTTTTGTAACAGACGAGTTTTCGTCCGAAACCCTGCTACTTCGAAAGAGATTGTCCATTTTCTACACGAAGTGCATCCAGTGTCGTAACCCTCTCAACTTTTTAGCGCATGCTATGTGTGTGAAATGATGATACCATGCCAAGTTTCAACCATTTCAGAGTTCATTTCTGGTGCTTTTTAATTTCAGGGTCATTTAGCTCAAAACAATTCATTAAATGCATGAAAAATAGCTAATGAAGTTAGATAGGGTTGAAATTTTAGGATGTGGCTTCTAATGGTTCATATTGAATGCACAGGAAGTCTGGAGTTGAAATAAGTTAAAAAAATTGAAATCCTTTTGTAACAGACGAGTTTTCGTCCGAAACCCTGATACTTCGAAAGAGATTGTCCATTTTGTACACGAAGTGCATCCAGTTTTGGCCGTAACCCTCTCAACTTTTTAGCACATGCTATGTGGGTGAAATGATGATACAATGCCAAGTTTCAACCATTTCAGGGTTCATTTGTGGTGCTTTTTAATTTCAGGGTCATTTAGCTCAAAACAATTCATTAAATGCATGAAAAATAGCAAATGAAGTTAGATAGGGTTGAAATTTTTGGATGTGGCTTCTAATGGATCATATTGAATGCACAAAAAGTCTGGAGTTGAAATAAGTTAAAAAAATTGAAATACTTTTGTAACAGACGAGTTTTCGTCCGAAACCCTGCTACTTCGAAAGAGATTGTCCATTTTGTACACGAAGTGCATCCAGTTTTTGACGTAACCCTCTCAACTTTTTAGCACATGCTATGTGGGTGAAATGATGATACCATGCCAAGTTTCAACCATTTCAGGGTTCATTTGTGGTGCTTTTTAATTTCAGGGTCATTTAGCTCTAAACAATTCATTAAATGCATGAAAAATAGCAAATGAAGTTAGATAGGGTTGAAATTTTAGGATGTGGCTTCTAATGGTTCATATTGAATGCACAAAATGTCTGGAGTTGAAATAAGTTAAAAAATTTGAAATTCTTTTGTAACAGACGAGTTTTCGGCCGAAACCCTCATACTTCGAAAGAGATTGTCCATTTTGTACACGAAGTGCATCCAGTTTTTGCAATAACCCTCTCAACTTTTTAGCACATGCTATGTGGGTGAAATGATGATACCATGCCAAGTTTCAATCATTTCAGAGTTCATTTGTGGTGCTTTTTAATTTCAGGGTCATTTAGCTCAAAACAATTCATTAAATGCATGAAAAATAGCAAATGAAGTTAGATAGGGTTGAAATTTTAGGATGTGGCTTATAATGGTTCATATTGAATGCGCAGGAAGTCTGGAGTTGAAATAAGTTAAAAAAATTGAAATCCTTTTGTAACAGACGAGTTTTCGTCCGAAACCCTGATACTACGAAAGAGATTGTCCATTTTGTACACGAAGTGCATCCAGTTTTTGCCGTAACCCTCTCAACTTTTTAGCACATGCTATGTGGGTGAAATGATGATCCCATGCCAAGTTTCAACCATTTCAGAGTTCACTTGTGGTGCTTTTTAATATCAGGGTCATTTAGCTCGAAACAATTCATTAAATGCATGAAAAATAGCAAATGAAGTTAGATAGGGTTGAAATTTTAGGATGTGGCTTCTAATGGTTCATAGTGAATGCACAAAATGTCTGGAGTTGAAATAAGTTAAAAAAATTGAAATCCTTTTGTAACAAACGAGTTTTCGTCCGAAACCCTGATACTTCGAAAGAGATTGTCCATTTTCTACATGAAGTGCATCCAGTTTTTGCCGTAACCCTCTCAACTTTTTAGCGCATGCTATGTGTGTGAAATGATGATACCATGCCAAGTTTCAACCATTTCAGAGTTCATTTCTGGTGCTTTTTAATTTCAGGGTCATTTAGCTCAAAACAATTCATTAAATGCATGAAAAATAGCTAATGAAGTTAGATAGGGTTGAAATTTTAGGATGTGGCTTCTAATGGTTCATATTGAATGCACAGGAAGTCTGGAGTTGAAATAAGTTAAAAAAATTGAAATTCTTTTGTAACAGACGAGTTTTCGTCCGAAACCCTGATACTTCGAAAGAGATTGTCCATTTTGTACACGAAGTGCATCCAGTTTTTGCCGTAACCCTCTCAACTTTTTAGCACATGCTATGTGGGTGAAATGATGATACCATGCCAAGTTTCAACCATTTCAGGGTTCATTTGTGGTGCTTTTTAATTTTAGGGTCATTTAGCTCAAAACAATTCATTAAATGCATGAAAAATAGCAAATGAAGTTAGATAGGGTTGAAATTTTAGGATGTGGCTTCTAATGGTTCATATTGAATGCACAGGAAGTCTGGAGTTGAAATAAGTTAAAAAAATTGAAATCCTTTTGTAACAGACGAGTTTTCGTCCGAAACCCTGATACTTCGAAAGAGATTGTCCATTTTGTACACGAAGTGCATCCAGATTTTGCCGTAACCCTCTCAACTTTTTAGCACATGCTATGTGGGTGAAATGATGATACCAAGCCAAGTTTCAACCATTTCAGAGTTCATTTGTGGTGCTTTTTAATTTCAGGGTCATTTAGCTCAAAACAATTCATTAAATGCATGAAAAATAGCAAATGAAGCTAGATAGGGTTGAAATTATAGGATGTGGCTTCTAATGGTTCATATTGAACGCACAAAATGTCTGGAGTTGAAATAAGTTCAAAAAATTGAAATCCTTTTGTAACAGACGAGTTTTCGTCCGAAACCCTGATACTTCGAAAGAGATTGTCCATTTTGTACACGAAGTGCATCCAGTTTTTGCCGTAACCCTCTCAACTTTTTAGCGCATGCTATGTGGGTGAAATGATGATACCATGCCAAGTTTCAACCATTTCAGAGTTCATTTGCGGTGCTTTTTAATTTCAGGGTCATTTAGCTCAAAACAATTCATTAAATGCATGAAAAATAGCAAATGAAGTTAGATAGGGTTGAAATTTTAGGATGTGGCTTCTAATGGTTCATATTGAATGCACAGGAAGTCTGGAGTTGAAATAAGTTAAAAAAATTGAAATCCTTTTGTAACAGACGAGTTTTCGTCCGAAACCCTGCTACTTCGAAAGAGATTGTCCATTTTGTACACGAAGTGCATCCAGTTTTTGCCGTAACCCTCTCAACTTTTTAGCATATGCTATGTGGGTGAAATGATGATACCATGCCAAGTCTCAACCATTTCAGGGTTCATTTGTGGTGCTTTTTAATTTCAGGGTCATTTAGCTCAAAACAATTCATTAAATGCATGAAAAATAGCAAATGAAGTTAGATAGGGTTGAAATTTTAGGATGTGGCTTCTAATGGTTCATATTGAATGCACAGGAAGTCTGGAGTTGAAATAAGTTAAAAAAATTGAAATCCTTTTGTAACAGACGAGTTTTCGTCCGAAACCCTGCTACATCGAAAGAGATTGTCCATTTTGTACACGAAGTGCATCCAGTTTTTGCCGTAACCCTCTCAACTTTTTAGCACATGCTATGTGGGTGAAATGATGATACCATGCCAAGTTTCAACCATTTCAGGGTTCATTTGTGGTGCTTTTTAATTTCAGGGTCGTTTAGCTCAAAACAATTCATTAAATGCATGAAAAATAGCAAATGAAGTTAGATAGGGTTGAAATTTTAGGATGTGGCTTCTAATGGTTCGTATTGAATGCACAAAATGTCTAGAGTTGAAATAAGTTAAAAAATTTGAAATCCTTTTGTAACAAACGAGTTTTCGGCCGAAACCCTCATACTTCGAAAGAGATTGTCCATTTTGTACACGAAGTGCATCCAGTTTTTGCCATAACCCTCTCAACTTTTTAGCACATGCTATGTGGGTGAAATGATCATACCATGCCAAGTTTCAATCATTTCAGAGTTCATTTGTGGTGCTTTTTAATTTCAGGGTCATTTAGCTCAAAACAATTCATTAAATGCATGAAAAATAGCAAATGAAGTTAGATAGGGTTGAAATTTTAGGATGTGGCTTATAATGGTTCATATTGAATGCACACGAAGTCTGGAGTTGAAATAAGTTAAAAAAATTGAAATCCTTTTGTAACAGACGAGTTTTCGTCCGAAACCCTGATACTTCGAAAGAGATTGTCCATTTTGTACACGAAGTGCATCCAGTTTTTTCCGTAACCCTCTCCACTTTTTAGCACATGCTATGTGGGTGAAATGATGATACCATGCCAAGTTTCAACCATTTCAGAGTTCATTTGTGGTGCTTTTTAATTTCAGGGTCATTTAGCTCGAAACAATTCATTAAATGCATAAAAAATAGCAAATGAAGTTAGATAGGGTTGAAATTTTAGGATGTGGCTTCTAATGGTTCATAGTGAATGCACAAAATGTCTGGAGTTGAAATAAGTTAAAAAAATTGAAATCCTTTTGTAACAAACGAGTTTTCGTCCGAAACCCTGATACTTCGAAAGAGATTGTCCATTTTGTACACGAAGTGCATCCAGTTTTTGCCGTAACCATCTCAACTTTTTAGCGCATGCTATGTGGGTGAAATGATGATACCATGCCAAGTTTCAACCATTTCAGAGTTCATTTGTGGTGCTTTTTAATTTCAGGGTCATTTAGCTCAAAACAATTCACTAAATGCATGAAAAATAGCAAATGAAGTTAGATAGGGTTGAAATTTTAGGATGTGTCTTCTAATGGTTCATATTGAATGCACAGGTAGTCTGGAGTTGAAATAAGTTAAAAAAAATTGAAATCCTTTTGTAACAGACGAGTTTTCGTCCGAAACCTTGATACTTCGAAAGAGATTGTCCATTTTGTACACGAAGTGCATCCAGTTTTTGCCGTAACCCTCTCAACTTTTTAGCACATGCTATGTGGGTGAAATGATGATACCATGCCAAGTTTCAAGCATTTCAGAGTTCATTTGTGGTGCTTTTTAATTTCACGGTCATTTAGCTCAAAACAATTCATTAAATGCATGAAAAATAGCAAATGAAGTTAGATAGGGTTGAAATTTTAGGATGTGGCTTATAATGGTTCATATTGAATGCACAGGAAGTCTGGAGTTGAAATAAGTTAAAAAAATTGAAATCCTTTTGTAACAGACGAGTTTTCGTCCGAAACCCTGCTACTTCGAAAGAGATTGTCCATTTTGTACACGAAGTGCATCCAGTTTTTTCCGTAACCCTCTCAACTTTTTAGCACATGCTATGTGGCTGAAATGATGATACCATGCCAAGTTTCAACCATTTCAGAGTTCATTTGTGGTGCTTTTTAATTTCAGGGTCATTTAGCTCAAAACAATTCATTAAATGCATGGAAAATAGCAAATGAAGTTAGATAGGGTTGAAATTTTAGGATGTGGCTTCTAATGGTTCATATTGAATGCACAGGAAGTCTGGAGTTGAAATAAGTTAAAAAAATTGAAATCCTTTTGTAACAGACGAGTTTTCGTCCGAAACCCTGCTACTTCGAAAGAGATTGTCCATTTTGTACACGAAGTGCATCCAGTTTTTGCCGTAACCCTCTCAACTTTTTAGCACATGCTATGTGGGTGAAATTATGATACCATGCCAAGTTTCAACCATTTCAGAGTTCATTTGTGGTGCTTTTTAATTTCAGGGTCATTTAGCTCAAAACAATTCATTAAATGCATGAAAAATAGCAAATGAAGTTAGATAGGGTTGAAATTTTAGGATGTGGCTTATAATGGTTCATATTGAATGCACAGGAAGTCTGGAGTTGAAATAAGTTAAAAAAATTGAAATCCTTTTGTAACAGACGAGTTTTCGTCCGAAACCTTGATACTTCGAAAGAGATTGTCCATTTTGTACACGAAGTGCATCCAGTTTTTGCCGTAACCCTCTCAACTTTTTAGCACATGCTATGTGGGTGAAATGATGATACCATGCCAAGTTTCAAGCATTTCAGAGTTCATTTGTGGTGCTTTTTAATTTCACGGTCATTTAGCTCAAAACAATTCATTAAATGCATGAAAAATAGCAAATGAAGTTAGATAGGGTTGAAATTTTAGGATGTGGCTTATAATGGTTCATATTGAATGCACAGGAAGTCTGGAGTTGAAATAAGTTAAAAAAATTGAAATCCTTTTGTAACAGACGAGTTTTCGTCCGAAACCCTGCTACTTCGAAAGAGATTGTCCATTTTGTACACGAAGTGCATCCAGTTTTTTCCGTAACCCTCTCAACTTTTTAGCACATGCTATGTGGCTGAAATGATGATACCATGCCAAGTTTCAACCATTTCAGAGTTCATTTGTGGTGCTTTTTAATTTCAGGGTCATTTAGCTCAAAACAATTCATTAAATGCATGGAAAATAGCAAATGAAGTTAGATAGGGTTGAAATTTTAGGATGTGGCTTCTAATGGTTCATATTGAATGCACAGGAAGTCTGGAGTTGAAATAAGTTAAAAAAATTGAAATCCTTTTGTAACAGACGAGTTTTCGTCCGAAACCCTGCTACTTCGAAAGAGATTGTCCATTTTGTACACGAAGTGCATCCAGTTTTTGCCGTAACCCTCTCAACTTTTTAGCACATGCTATGTGGGTGAAATTATGATACCATGCCAAGTTTCAACCATTTCAGAGTTCATTTGTGGTGCTTTTTAATTTCAGGGTCATTTAGCTCAAAACAATTCATTAAATGCATGAAAAATAGCAAATGAAGTTAGATAGGGTTGAAATTTTAGGATGTGGCTTCTAATGGTTCATATTGAATGTACAAAAAGTCTGGAGTTGAAATAAGTTAAAAAATTTGAAATCCTTTTTTAAGAAACGAGTTTTCGTCCGAAACCCTTATACTTCGAAAGAGATTGTCCATTTTGTACACGAAGTGCATCCAGTTTTTGCCGTAACCCTCTCAAATTTTTAGCACATGCTATCTAGGTGAAATGATGATACCATGCCAAGTTTCAACCATTTCAGAGCTCATGTGTGGTGCTTTTTAATTTCAGGGTCATTTAGCTCAAAACAATTCATTAAATGCATGAAAAATAGCAAATGAAGTTAGATAGGGTTGAAATTTTAGGATGTGGCTTCTAATGGTTCATATTGAATGCACAGGAAGTCTGGAGTTGAAATAAGTTAAAATAATTGAAATCCTTTTGTAACAGACGAGTTTTCGTCCGAAACCCTGCTACTTCGAAAGAGATTGTCCATTTTGTACACGAAGTGCATCCAGTTTTTGCCGTAACCCTCTCAACTTTTTAGCACATGCTATGTGGGTGAAATGATGATACCATGCCAAGTTTCAACCATTTCAGGGTTCATTTGTGGTGCTTTTTAATTTCAGGGTCATTTAGCTCAAAACAATTCATTAAATGCATGAAAAATAGCAAATGAAGTTAGATAGGGTTGAAATTTTAGGATGTGGCTTCTAATGGTTCATATTGAATGCAAAAAATGTCTGGAGTTGAAATAAGTTAAAAAAATTGAAATCCTTTTGTAACAAACGAGTTTTCGTCCGAAACCCTGATACTACGAAAGAGATTGTCCATTTTGTACACGAAGTGCATCCAGTTTTTGCCGTAACCCTCTCAACTTTTTAGCACATGCTATGTGGGTGAAATGATGATACCATGCCAAGTTTCAACCATTTCAGAGTTCATTTGTGGTGCTTTTTAATTTCAGGGTCATTTAGCTCAAAACAATTCATTAAATGCATGAAAAATAGCAAATGAAGTTAGATAGGGTTGAAAGTTTAGGATGTGGCTTCTAATGGTTCATATTGAATGCACAAAAAGTCTGGAGTAGAAATAAGTTAAAAAAATTGAAATCCTTTTGTAACAAACGAGTTTTCGTCCGAAACCCTTATACTTCGAAAGAGATTGTCCATTTTGTACACGACGTGCATCCAGTTTTTGCCGTAACCCTCTCAAATTTTTAGCACATGCTATCTGGGTGAAATGATGATACCATGCCAAGTTTCAACCATTTCAGAGCTCATGTGTGGTGCTTTATAATTTCAGGGTCATTTAGCTCAAAACAATTCATTAAATGCATGAAAAATGGCAAATGAAGTTAGATAGGGTTGAAATTTTAGGATGTGGCTTCTAATGGTTCATATTGAATGCACAAAATGTCTGGAGTTGAAATAAGTTAAAAATTTGAAATCCTTTTGTAACAGACGAGTTTTCGGCCGAAACCGTGATACTTCGAAAGAGATTGTCCATTTTGTACACGAAGTGCATCCAGTTTTTGCCGTAACCCTCTCAACTTTTTAGCACATGCTATGTGGGTGAAAGGATGATACCATGCCAAGTTTCAAGCATTTCAGAGTTCATTTGTGGTGCTTTTTAATTTCAGGGTCATTTAGCTCAAAACAATTCATTAAATGCATGAAAAATAGCAAATGAAGTTAGATAGGGTTGAAATTTTAGGATGTGGCTTATAATGGTTCATATTGAATGCACAGGAAGTCTGGAGTTGAAATAAGTTAAAAAAATTGAAATCCTTTTGTAACAGACGAGTTTTCGTCCGAAACCCTGCTACTTCGAAAGAGATTGTCCATTTTGTACACGAAGTGCATCCAGTTTTTGCCGTAACCCTCTCAACTTTTTAGCACATGCTATGTGGGTGAAATTATGATACCATGCCAAGTTTCAACCATTTCAGAGTTCATTTGTGGTGCTTTTTAATTTCAGGGTCATTTAGCTCAAAACAATTCATTAAATGCATGAAAAATAGCAAATGAAGTTAGATAGGGTTGAAATTTTAGGATGTGGCTTCTAATGGTTCATATTGAATGTACAAAAAGTCTGGAGTTGAAATAAGTTAAAAAATTTGAAATCCTTTTTTAAGAAACGAGTTTTCGTCCGAAACCCTTATACTTCGAAAGAGATTGTCCATTTTGTACACGAAGTGCATCCAGTTTTTGCCGTAACCCTCTCAAATTTTTAGCACATGCTATCTAGGTGAAATGATGATACCATGCCAAGTTTCAACCATTTCAGAGCTCATGTGTGGTGCTTTTTAATTTCAGGGTCATTTAGCTCAAAACAATTCATTAAATGCATGAAAAATAGCAAATGAAGTTAGATAGGGTTGAAATTTTAGGATGTGGCTTCTAATGGTTCATATTGAATGCACAGGAAGTCTGGAGTTGAAATAAGTTAAAATAATTGAAATCCTTTTGTAACAGACGAGTTTTCGTCCGAAACCCTGCTACTTCGAAAGAGATTGTCCATTTTGTACACGAAGTGCATCCAGTTTTTGCCGTAACCCTCTCAACTTTTTAGCACATGCTATGTGGGTGAAATGATGATACCATGCCAAGTTTCAACCATTTCAGGGTTCATTTGTGGTGCTTTTTAATTTCAGGGTCATTTAGCTCAAAACAATTCATTAAATGCATGAAAAATAGCAAATGAAGTTAGATAGGGTTGAAATTTTAGGATGTGGCTTCTAATGGTTCATATTGAATGCAAAAAATGTCTGGAGTTGAAATAAGTTAAAAAAATTGAAATCCTTTTGTAACAAACGAGTTTTCGTCCGAAACCCTGATACTACGAAAGAGATTGTCCATTTTGTACACGAAGTGCATCCAGTTTTTGCCGTAACCCTCTCAACTTTTTAGCACATGCTATGTGGGTGAAATGATGATACCATGCCAAGTTTCAACCATTTCAGAGTTCATTTGTGGTGCTTTTTAATTTCAGGGTCATTTAGCTCAAAACAATTCATTAAATGCATGAAAAATAGCAAATGAAGTTAGATAGGGTTGAAAGTTTAGGATGTGGCTTCTAATGGTTCATATTGAATGCACAAAAAGTCTGGAGTAGAAATAAGTTAAAAAAATTGAAATCCTTTTGTAACAAACGAGTTTTCGTCCGAAACCCTTATACTTCGAAAGAGATTGTCCATTTTGTACACGACGTGCATCCAGTTTTTGCCGTAACCCTCTCAAATTTTTAGCACATGCTATCTGGGTGAAATGATGATACCATGCCAAGTTTCAACCATTTCAGAGCTCATGTGTGGTGCTTTATAATTTCAGGGTCATTTAGCTCAAAACAATTCATTAAATGCATGAAAAATAGCAAATGAAGTTATATAGGGTTGAAATTTTAGGATGTGGCTTCTAATGGTTCATATTGAATGCACAAAATGTCTGGAGTTGAAATAAGTTAAAAATTTGAAATCCTTTTGTAACAGACGAGTTTTCGGCCGAAACCGTGATACTTCGAAAGAGATTGTCCATTTTGTACACGAAGTGCATCCAGTTTTTGCCGTAACCCTCTCAACTTTTTAGCACATGCTATGTGGGTGAAATGATGATACCATGCCAAGTTTCAACCATTTCAGAGTTCATTTGTGGTGCTTTTTAATTTCAGGGTCATTTAGCTCAAAACAATTCATTAAATGCATGTAAAGTAGCAAATGAAGTTAGATAGGGTTGAAATTTTAGGATGTGGCTTCTAATGGTTCATATTGAATGCACAAAAAGTATGGAGTTGAAATAAGTTAAAAAAATTGAAATCCTTTTGTAACAGACGAGTTTTCGTCCGAAACCCTGATACTTCGAAAGAGATTGTCCATTTTGTACACGAAGTGCATCCAGTTTTTGCCATAACCCTCTCAACTTTTTAGCACATGCTATGTGGGTGAAATGATCATACAATGCCAAGTTTCAATCATTTCAGAGTTCATTTGTGGTGCTTTTTAATTTCAGGGTCATTTAGCTCAAAACAATTCATTAAATGCATGAAAAATAGCAAATGAAGTTAGATAGGGTTGAAATTTTAGGATGTGGCTTATAATGGTTCATATTGATTGCATAGGAAGTCTGGAGTTGAAATAAGTTAAAAAAATTGAAATCCTTTTGTAACAGACGAGTTTTCGTCCGAAACCCTGATACTTCGAAAGAGATTGTCCATTTTGTACACGAAGTGCATCCAGTTTTTTCCGTAACCCTCTCCACTTTTTAGCACATGCTATGTGGGTGAAATGATGATACCATGCCAAGTTTCAACCATTTCAGAGTTCATTTGTGGTGCTTTTTAATTTCAGGGTCATTTAGCTCGAAACAATTCATTAAATGCATAAAAAATAGCAAATGAAGTTAGATAGGGTTGAAATTTTAGGATGTGGCTTCTAATGGTTCATAGTGAATGCACAAAATGTCTGGAGTTGAAATAAGTTAAAAAAATTGAAATCCTTTTGTAACAAACGAGTTTTCATCCGAAACCCTGATACTTCGAAAGAGATTGTCCATTTTGTACACGAAGTGCATCCAGTTTTTGCCGTAACCCTCTCAACTTTTTAGCGCATGCTATGTGGGTGAAATGATGATACCATGCCAAGTTTCAACCATTTCAGAGTTCATTTGTGGTGCTTTTTAATTTCAGGGTCATTTAGCTCAAAACAATTTACTAAATGCATGAAAAATAGCAAATGAAGTTAGATAGAGTTGAAATTTTAGGATGTGGCTTCTAATGGTTCATATTGAATGCACAGGTAGTCTGGAGTTGAAATAAGTTAAAAAAAATTGAAATCCTTTTGTAACAGACGAGTTTTCGTCCGAAACCTTGATACTTCGAAAGAGATTGTCCATTTTGTACACGAAGTGCATCCAGTTTTTGCCGTAACCCTCTCAACTTTTTAGCACATGCTATGTGGGTGAAAGGATGATACCATGCCAAGTTTCAAGCATTTCAGAGTTCATTTGTGGTGCTTTTTAATTTCAGGGTCATTTAGCTCAAAACAATTCATTAAATGCATGAAAAATAGCAAATGAAGTTAGATAGGGTTGAAATTTTAGGATGTGGCTTATAATGGTTCATATTGAATGCACAGGAAGTCTGGAGTTGAAATAAGTTAAAAAAATTGAAATCCTTTTGTAACAGACGAGTTTTCGTCCGAAACCCTGCTACTTCGAAAGAGATTGTCCATTTTGTACACGAAGTGCATCCAGTTTTTGCCGTAACCCTCTCAACTTTTTAGCACATGCTATGTGGGTGAAATTATGATACCATGCCAAGTTTCAACCATTTCAGAGTTCATTTGTGGTGCTTTTTAATTTCAGGGTCATTTAGCTCAAAACAATTCATTAAATGCATGAAAAATAGCAAATGAACTTAGATAGGGTTGAAATTTTAGGATGTGGCTTCTAATGGTTCATATTGAATGCACTAAATGTCTGGAGTTGAAATAAGTTAAAAATTTGAAATCCTTTTGTAACAGACGAGTTTTCGGCCGAAACCGTGATACTTCGAAAGAGATTGTCCATTTTGTACACGAAGTGCATCCAGTTTTTGCCGTAACCCTCTCAACTTTTTAGCACATGCTATGTGGGTGAAATGATGATACCATGCCAAGTTTCAACCATTTCAGAGTTCATTTGTGGTGCTTTTTAATTTCAGGGTCATTTAGCTCAAAACAATTCATTAAATGCATGTAAAGTAGCAAATGAAGTTAGATAGGGTTGAAATTTTAGGATGTGGCTTCTAATGGTTCATATTGAATGCACAAAAAGTATGGAGTTGAAATAAGTTAAAAAAATTGAAATCCTTTTGTAACAGACGAGTTTTCGTCCGAAACCCTGATACTTCGAAAGAGATTGTCCATTTTGTACACGAAGTGCATCCAGTTTTTGCCATA
The DNA here is from genome assembly GCA_039707655.1 of Elymus sibiricus. Taxonomy (NCBI): domain Eukaryota; kingdom Viridiplantae; phylum Streptophyta; class Magnoliopsida; order Poales; family Poaceae; genus Elymus; species Elymus sibiricus. The sequence continues at coordinate 376,766,051 of CM077663.1, read as the reverse complement.
ACCCTCTCAACTTTTTAGCACATGCTATGTGGGTGAAATGATCATACCATGCCAAGTTTCAATCATTTCAGAGTTCATTTGTGGTGCTTTTTAATTTCAGGGTCATTTAGCTCAAAACAATTCATTAAATGCATGAAAAATAGCAAATGAAGTTAGATAGGGTTGAAATTTTAGGATGTGGCTTATAATGGTTCATATTGATTGCATAGGAAGTCTGGAGTTGAAATAAGTTAAAAAAATTGAAATCCTTTTGTAACAGACGAGTTTTCGTCCGAAACCCTGATACTTCGAAAGAGATTGTCCATTTTGTACACGAAGTGCATCCAGTTTTTTCCGTAACCCTCTCCACTTTTTAGCACATGCTATGTGGGTGAAATGATGATACCATGCCAAGTTTCAACCATTTCAGAGTTCATTTGTGGTGCTTTTTAATTTCAGGGTCATTTAGCTCGAAACAATTCATTAAATGCATAAAAAATAGCAAATGAAGTTAGATAGGGTTGAAATTTTAGGATGTGGCTTCTAATGGTTCATAGTGAATGCACAAAATGTCTGGAGTTGAAATAAGTTAAAAAAATTGAAATCCTTTTGTAACAAACGAGTTTTCATCCGAAACCCTGATACTTCGAAAGAGATTGTCCATTTTGTACACGAAGTGCATCCAGTTTTTGCCGTAACCCTCTCAACTTTTTAGCGCATGCTATGTGGGTGAAATGATGATACCATGCCAAGTTTCAACCATTTTAGAGTTCATTTGTGGTGCTTTTTAATTTCAGGGTCATTTAGCTCAAAACAATTCACTAAATGCATGAAAAATAGCAAATGAAGTTAGATAGGGTTGAAATTTTAGGATGTGGCTTCTAATGGTTCATATTGAATGCACAGGTAGTCTGGAGTTGAAATAAGTTAAAAAAAATTGAAATCCTTTTGTAACAGACGAGTTTTCGTCCGAAACCTTGATACTTCGAAAGAGATTGTCCATTTTGTACACGAAGTGCATTCAGTTTTTGCCGTAACCCTCTCAACTTTTTAGCACATGCTATGTGGGTGAAAGGATGATACCATGCCAAGTTTCAAGCATTTCAGAGTTCATTTGTGGTGCTTTTTAATTTCAGGGTCATTTAGCTCAAAACAATTCATTAAATGCATGAAAAATAGCAAATGAAGTTAGATAGGGTTGAAATTTTAGGATGTGGCTTATAATGGTTCATATTGAATGCACAGGAAGTCTGGAGTTGAAATAAGTTAAAAAAATTGAAATCCTTTTGTAACAGACGAGTTTTCGTCCGAAACCCTGCTACTTCGAAAGAGATTGTCCATTTTGTACACGAAGTGCATCCAGTTTTTGCCGTAACCCTCTCAACTTTTTAGCACATGCTATGTGGGTGAAATTATGATACCATGCCAAGTTTCAACCATTTCAGAGTTCATTTGTGGTGCTTTTTAATTTCAGGGTCATTTAGCTCAAAACAATTCATTAAATGCATGAAAAATAGCAAATGAAGTTAGATAGTGTTGAAATTTTAGGATGTGGCTTCTAATGGTTCATATTGAATGCACAAAAAGTCTGGAGTAGAAATAAGTTAAAAAAATTGAAATCCTTTTGTAACAAACGAGTTTTCGTCCGAAACCCTTATACTTCGAAAGAGATTGTCCATTTTGTACACGACGTGCATCCAGTTTTTGCCGTAACCCTCTCAAATTTTTAGCACATGCTATCTGGGTGAAATGATGATACCATGCCAAGTTTCAACCATTTCAGAGCTCATGTGTGGTGCTTTTTAATTTCAGGGTCATTTAGCTCAAAACAATTCATTAAATGCATGAAAAATAGCAAATGAAGTTAGATAGGGTTGAAATTTTAGGATGTGGCTTCTAATGGTTCATATTGAATGCACAAAATGTCTGGAGTTGAAATAAGTTAAAAAATTTGAAATCCTTTTGTAACAGACGAGTTTTCGGCCGAAACCGTGATACTTCGAAAGAGATTGTCCATTTTGTACACGAAGTGCATCCAGTTTTTGCCGTAACCCTCTCAACTTTTTAGCACATGCTATGTGGGTGAAATGATGATACCATGCCAAGTTTCAACCATTTCAGAGTTCATTTGTGGTGCTTTTTAATTTCAGGGTCATTTAGCTCAAAACAATTCATTAAATGCATGAAAAGTAGCAAATGAAGTTAGATAGGGTTGAAATTTTAGGATGTGGCTTCTAATAGTTCATATTGAATGCACAAAAAGTATGGAGTTGAAATAAGTTAAAAAAATTGAAATCCTTTTGTAACAGACGAGTTTTCGTCCGAAACCCTGATACTTCGAAAGAGATGGTCCATTTTGTACACGAAGTGCATCCAGTTTTTGCCGTAAGCCTCTCAACTTTTTAGCACATGCTATGTGGGTGAAATGATGATACCATGCCAAGTTTCAACCATTTCAGAGTTCATTTGTGGTGCTTTTTAATTTCAGGGTCATTTAGCTCAAAACAATTCATTAAATGCATGAAAAATAGCAAATGAAGTTAGATAGGGTTGAAATTTTAGGATGTGGCTTCTAATGGTTCATAGTGAATGCACAAAATGTCTGGAGTTGAAATAAGTTAAAAAAATTGAAATCCTTTTGTAACAAACGAGTTTTCGTCCGAAACCCTGCTACTTCGAAAGAGATTGTCCATTTTGTACACGAAGTGCATCCAGTTTTTGCCGTAACCCTCTCAACTTTTTAGCACATGCTATGTGGGTGAAATGATGATACCATGCCAAGTTTCAACCATTTCAGGGTTCATTTGTGGTGCTTTTTAATTTCAGGGTCATTTAGCTCAAAACAATTCATTAAATGCATGAAAAATAGCAAATGAAGTTAGATAGGGTTGAAATTTGAGGATGTGGCTTCTAATGGTTCATATTGAGTGCACAAAATGTCTGGAGTTGAAATAAGTTAAAAAAATTGAAATCCTTTTGTAACAAACGAGTTTTCGTCCGAAACCCTGATACTACGAAAGAGATTGTCCATTTTGTACACGAAGTGCATCCAGTTTTTGCCGTAACCCTCTCAACTTTTTAGCACATGCTATGTGGGTGAAATGATGATACCATGCCAAGTTTCAACCATTTCAGAGTTCATGTGTGGTGCTTTTTAATTTCAGGGTCATTTAGCTCAAAACAATTGATTAAATCCATGAAAAATAGCAAATGAAGTTAGATAGGGTTGAAATTTTAGGATGTGGCTTTTAATGGTTGATATTGAATGCACAAAATGTCTGGAGTTGAAACAAGTTAAAAAATTCGAAATCCTTTTGTAACAGAGGAGTTTTCGGCCGAAACACTGATACTTCGAAAGAGATTGTCCATTTTGTACATGAAGTGCATCAAGTTTTTGCCGTAACCCTCTCAACTTTTTAGCACATGCTATGTGGGTGAAATGATGATACCATGTCAAGTTTCAACCATTTCAGAGTTCATGTGTGGTGCTTTTTAATTTCAGGGTCATTTAGCTCAAAACAATTCATTAAATCCATGAAAAATAGCAAATGAAGTTAGATAGGGTAGAAATTTTAGGATGTGGCTTCTAATGGTTCATATTGAATGCACAAAATGTCTGGAGTTGAAACAAGTTAAAAAATTTGAAATCCTTTTGTAACAGAGGAGTTTTCGGCCGAAACACTGATACTTCGAAAGAGATTGTCCATTTTGTACATGAAGTGCATCAAGTTTTTGCCGTAACCCTCTCAACTTTTTACCACATGCTATGTGGGTGAAATGATGATACCATGCCACGTTTCAACCATTTCAGAGTTCATTTGTGGTGCTTTTTAATTTCAGGGTCATTTAGCTCAAAACAATTCATTAAATGCATGAAAAATAGCAAATGAAGTTAGATAGGGTTGAAATTTTAGGATGTGGCTTCTAATGGTTCATATTGAATGCACAGGAAGTCTGGAGTTGAAATAAGTTAAAAAAATTGAAATCCTTTTGTAAGAGATGCGTTTTCGTCCGAAACCCTGATACTTCGAAAGAGATTGTCCATTTTGTACACGAAGTGCATCCAGTTTTTGCCGTAACCCTCTCAACTTTTTAGCACATGCTATGTGGGTGAAATGATGATACCATGCCAAGTTTCAACCATTTCAGAGTTCATTTGTGGTGCTTTTTAATTTCAGGGTCATTTAGCTCAAAACAATTCATTAAATGCATGAAAAGTAGCAAATGAAGTTAGATAGGGTTGAAATTTTAGGATGTGGCTTCTAATGGTTCATATTGAATCCACAAAATGTCTGGAGTTCAAATAAGTTAAAAAAATTGAAATCCTTTTGTAACAGACGAGTTTTCGTCCGAAACCCTGATACTTCGAAAGAGATGGTCCATTTTGTACACGAAGTGCATCCAGTTTTTGCCGTAAGCCTCTCAACTTTTTAGCACATGCTATGTGGGTGAAATGATGATACCATGCCAAGTTTCAACCATTTCAGAGTTCATTTGTGGTGCTTTTTAATTTCAGGGTCATTTAGCTCAAAACAATTCATTAAATGCATGAAAAATAGCAAATGAAGTTAGATAGGGTTGAAATTTTAGGATGTGGCTTCTAATGGTTCATAGTGAATGCACAAAATGTCTGGAGTTGAAATAAGTTAAAAAAATTGAAATCCTTTTGTAACAAACGAGTTTTCGTCCGAAACCCTGCTACTTCGAAAGAGATTGTCCATTTTGTACACGAAGTGCATCCAGTTTTTGCCGTAACCCTCTCAACTTTTTAGCACATGCTATGTGGGTGAAATGATGATACCATGCCAAGTTTCAACCATTTCAGGGTTCATTTGTGGTGCTTTTTAATTTCAGGGTCATTTAGCTCAAAACAATTCATTAAATGCATGAAAAATAGCAAATGAAGTTAGATAGGGTTGAAATTTTAGGATGTGGCTTTTAATGGTTCATATTGAATGCACAAAATGTCTGGAGTTGAAACAAGTTAAAAAATTCGAAATCCTTTTGTAACAGAGGAGTTTTCGGCCGAAACACTGATACTTCGAAAGAGATTGTCCATTTTGTACACGAAGTGCATCCAGTTTTTGCCGTAACCCTCTCCACTTTTTAGCACATGCTATGTGGGTGAAATGATGATACCATGCCAAGTTTCAACCATTTCAGAGTTCATGTGTGGTGCTTTTTAATTTCAGGGTCATTTAGCTCAAAACAATTCATTAAATCCATGAAAAATAGCAAATTAAGTTAGATAGGGTTGAAATTTTAGGATGTGGATTTTAATGGTTCATATTGAATGCACAAAATGTCTGGAGTTGAAACAAGTTAAAAAATTCGAAATCCTTTTGTAACAGAGGAGTTTTCGGCCGAAACACTGATACTTCGAAAGAGATTGTCCATTTTGTACATGAAGTGCATCAAGTTTTTGCCGTAACCCTCTCAACTTTTTAGCACAAGCTATGTGGGTGAAATGATGATACCATGTCAAGTTTCAACCATTTCAGAGTTCATGTGTGGTGCTTTTTAATTTCAGGGTCATTTAGCTCAAAACAATTCATTAAATCCATGAAAAATAGCAAATGAAGTTAGATAGGGTCGAAATTTTAGGATGTGGCTTCTAATGGTTCATATTGAATGCACAAAATGTCTGGAGTTGAAACAAGTTAAAAAATTTGAAATCCTTTTGTAACAGAGGAGTTTTCGGCCGAAACACTCATACTTCGAAAGAGATTGTCCATTTTGTACATGAAGTGCATCAAGTTTTTGCCGTAACCCTCTCAACTTTTTACCACATGCTATGTGGGTGAAATGATGATACCATGCCACGTTTCAACCATTTCAGAGTTCATTTGTGGTGCTTTTTAATTTCAGGGTCATTTAGCTCAAAACAATTCATTAAATGCATGAAAAATAGCAAATGAAGTTAGATAGGGTTGAAATTTTAGGATGTGGCTTCTAATGGTTCATATTGAATGCACAGGAAGTCTGGAGTTGAAATAAGTTAAAAAAATTGAAATCCTTTTGTAACAGATGCGTTTTCGTCCGAAACCCTGATACTTCGAAAGAGATTGTCCATTTTGTACACGAAGTGCATCCAGTTTTTGCCGTAACCCTCTCAACTTTTTAGCACATGCTATGTGGGTGAAATGATGATACCATGCCAAGTTTCAACCATTTCAGAGTTCATTTGTGGTGCTTTTTAATTTCAGGGTCATTTAGCTCAAAACAATTCATTAAATGCTTGGAAAATAGCAAATGAAGTTAGATAGGGTTGAAATTTTAGGATGTGACTTCTAATGGTTCATATTGAATCCACAAAATGTCTGGAGTTCAAATAAGTTAAAAAAATTGAAATCCTTTTCTAACAAACGAGTTTTCGTCCGAAACCATTATACTTCGAAAGAGATTGTCCATTTTGTACACGAAGTGCATCCAGTTTTTGCCGTAACCATCTCAACTTTTTAGCGCATGCTATGTGGGTGAAATGATGATATCATGCCAAGTTTCAACCATTTCAGAGTTCATTTGTGGTGCTTTTTAATTTCTGGGTCATTTAGCTCAAAACAATTCATTAAATGCATGAAAAATAGCAAATGAAGTTAGATAGGGTTGAAATTTTAGGATGTGGCTTCTAATGGTTCATATTGAATGCAATAAAAGTCTGGAGTTGCAATAAGTTAAAAAAATTGAAATCCTTTTGTAACAGACGAGTTTTCGTCCGAAACCCTGATACTTCGAAAGAGATTGTCCATTTTGTACACGAAGTGCATCCAGTTTTTGCCGTAACCCTCTCAAATTTTTAGCACATGCTATCTGGGTGAAATGATGATACCATGCCAAGTTTCAACCATTTCAGATTTCATTTGTGGTGCTTTTTAATTTCAGGGTCATTCAGCTCAAAACAATTCATTAAATGCATGAAAAATAGCAAATGAAGTTAGATAGGGTTGAAATTTTAGGATGTGGCTTCTAATGGTTCATATTGAATGCACAAAAAGTCTGGAGTTGAAATAAGTTAAAAAAATTGAAATCCTTTTGTAACAGAGGAGTTTTCGTCCGAAACCCTGATACTTCGAAAGAGATTGTCCATTTTGGACACGAAGTGCATCCAGTTTTTGCCGTAACCTTCTCAACTTTTTAGCACATGCTATGTGGGTGAAATGATGATACCATGCCAAGTTTCAACCATTTAAGAGTTCATTTTTGGTGCTTTTTAATTTAGGGTCATTTAGCTCAAAACAATTCATTAAATGCATGAAAAATAGCAAATGAAGTTAGATAGGGTTGAAATTTTAGGATGTGGCTTATAATGGTTCATATTGAATGCACAGGAAGTCTGGGGTTGAAAAAAGATAAAAAATTTGAAATCCTTTTGTAACAGACGAGTTTTCGGCCGACACCGTGATACTTCGAAAGAGATTGTCCATTTTGTACACGAAGTGCATCCAGTTTTTGCCGTAACCCTCTCAACTTTTTAGCACATGCTATGTGGGTGAAATGATGATACCATGCCAAGTTTCAACCATGTCAGAGTTCATGTGTGGTGCTTTTTAATTTCAGGGTCATTTAGCTCAAAACAATTCATTAAATGCATGAAAAATAGCAAATAAAGCTAGATAGGGTTGAAATTTTAGGATGTGGCTTCTAATGGTTCATATTGAATGCAAAAAAAGTCTGGAGTTGAAATAAGTTAAAAAAAATTGAAATCCTTTTGTAACAGACGAGTTTTCGTCTGAAACCCTGATACTTCGAAAGAGATTGTCCATTTTGTACACGAAGTGCATCCAGTTTTTGCCGTAACCCTCTCAACTTTTTAGCACATGCTATGTGGGTGAAATGATGATACCATGCCAAGTTTCAACCATTTCAGAGTTCATTTGTGGTGCTTTTTAATTTCAGGGTCATTTAGCTCAAAACAATTCATTAAATGCATGAAAAATAGCAAATGAAGTTAGATAGGGTTGAAATTTTAGGATGTGGCTTCTAATGGTTCATATAGAATGCACAAAATGTCTGGAGTTGAAATAAGTTTAAAAAATTGAAATCCTTTTGTAACAGACGAGTTTTCGTCTGAAACCCTGATACTTCGAAAGAGATTGTCCATTTTGTACACGAAGTGCATCCAGTTTTTGCCGTAACCCTCTCAACTTTTTAGCGCATGCTATGTGGGTGAAATGATGATACCATGCCAAGTTTCAACCATTTCAGAGTTCATTTGTGGTGCTTTTTAATTTCAGGGTCATTTAGCTCAAAATAATTCATTAAATGCATGAAAAATAGCAAATGAAGTTAGATAATGTTGAAATTTTAGGATGTGCCTTCTAATGGTTCATATTGAATGCACAAAAATTCTGGAGTTAAAATAACTTAAAAAAATTGAAATCCTTTTGTAACAGACGAGTTTTCGTCCGAAACCCTGATACTTCGAAAGGGATTGTCCATTTTGTACACGAACTGCATCTAGTTTTTGCCGTAACCCTCTCAACTTTTTAGCACATGCTATGTGTGTGAAATGATGATACCATGCCAAGTTTCAACAATTTGAGAGTTCATTTGTGGGGCTTTTTAATTTCAGGGTCATTTAGCTCAAAACAATTCATTAAATGCATGAAAAATAGCAAATGAAGTTAGATAGGGTTGAAATTTTAGGATGTGGCTTCTAATGGTTCATATAGAATGCACAAAATGTCTGGAGTTGAAATAAGTTTAAAAAATTGAAATCCTTTTGTAACAGACGAGTTTTCGTCTGAAACCCTGATACTTCGAATGAGATTGTCCATTTTGTACACGAAGTGCATCCAGTTTTTGCCGTAACCCTCTCAACTTTTTAGCGCATGCTATATGGGTGAAATGATGATACCATGCCAAGTTTCAACCATTTCAGAGTTCATTTGTGGTGCTTTTTAATTTCAGGGTCATTTAGCTCAAAATAATTCATTAAATGCATGAAAAATAGCAAATGAAGTTAGATAGGGTTGAAATTTTAGGATGTGGCTTCTAATGGTTCATATTGAATGCACAAAAAGTCTGGAGTTAAAATAACTTAAAAAAATTGAAATCCTTTTGTAACAGACGAGTTTTCGTCCGAAACCCTGATACTTCGAAAGGGATTGTCCATTTTGGACACGAAGTGCATCCAGTTTTTGCCGTAACCCTCTCAACTTTTTATCACATGCTATGTGGGTGAAATGATGATACCATGCCACGTTTCAACCTTTTCAGAGTTCATTTTTGGTGCTTTTTAATTTCAGGGTCATTTAGCTCAAAACAATTCATTAAATGCATGAAAAATAGCAAATGAACTTAGATAGGGTTGAACTTTTAGGATGTGGCTTCTAAAGGTTCATATTGAATGCACAAAAAGTCTGGAGTTCAAATAAGTTAAAAAAATTGAAATCCTTTTGTAACAGACGAGTTTTCGTCCGAAACCCTGATACTTCGAAAGAGATTGTCCATTTTGTACACGAAGTGCATCCAGTTTTTGCCGTAACCCTCTCAACTTTTTAGCACATGCTATGTGGGTGAAATGATGATACCATGCCAAGTTTCAACCATTTCAGAGTTCATTTGTGGTGCTTTTTAATTTCAGGGTCATTTAGCTCAAAACAATTCATTAAATGCATGAAAAATAGCAAATGAAGTTAGATAGGGTTGAAATTTTAGGATGTGGCTTCTAATGGTTCATAGTGAATGCACAAAAAGTCTGGAGTTGAAAGAAGTTAAAAAAATTGAAATCCTTTTGTAACAGACGAGTTTTCGTCCGAAACCCTGATACTTCGAAAGAGATTGTCCATTTTGTACACGAAGTGCATCCAGTTTTTGCCGTAACCCTCTCAACTTTTTAGCACATGCTATGTGGGTGAAATGATGATACCATGCCAAGTTTCAACCATGTCAGAGTTCATGTGTGGTGCTTTTTAATTTCAGGGTCATTTAGCTCAAAACAATTCATTAAATGCATGAAAAATAGCAAATAAAGCTAGATAGGGTTGACATTTTAGGATGTGGCTTCTAATGGTTCATATTGAATGCAAAAAAGTCTGGAGTTGAAATAAGTTAAAAAAATTGAAATCCTTTTGTAACAGACGAGTTTTCGTCTGAAACCCTGATACTTCGAAAGAGATTGTCCATTTTGTACACGAAGTGCATCCAGTTTTTTCCGTAACCCTCTCAACTTTTTAGCACATGCTATGTGGGTGAAATGATGATACCATGCCAAGTTTCAACCATTTCAGAGTTCATTTGTGGTGCTTTTTAATTTCCGGGTCATTTAGCTCAAAACAATTCATTAAATGCATGAAAAATAGCAAATGTAGTTAGCTAGGGTTGAAATTTTAGGATGTGGCTTCTAATGGTTCATATTGAATGCACAAAATGTCTGGAGTTGAAATAAGTTAAAAAATTGAAATCCTTTTGTAACAGACGAGTTTTCGGCCGAAACCCTGATACTTCGAAAGAGATTGTCCATTTTGTACACGAAGTGCATCCAGTTTTTGCCGTAACCCTCTCAACTTTTTAGCACATGCTATGTGGGTGAAATGATGATACCATGCCAAGTTTCAACCATTTCAGAGTTCATTTGTGGTGCTTTTTAATTTCAGGGTCATTTAGCTCAAAACAATTCATTAAATGCATGAAAAATAGCAAATGAAGTTAGATAGGGTTGAAATTTTAGGATGTGGCTTCTAATGGTTCATATTGAATGCACAAAAAGTCTGGAGTTGAAATAAGTTAAAAAAAATTGAAATCCTTTTGTAACAGAGGAGTTTTCGTCCGAAACCCGGATACTTCGAAAGAGATTGTCCATTTTGTACACGAAGTGCATCCAGTTTTTGCCGTAACCTTCTCAACTTTTTAGCACATGCTATGTGGGTGAAATGATGATACCATGCCAAGTTTCAACCATTTAAGAGTTCATTTTTGGTGCTTTTTAATTTAGGGTCATTTAGCTCAAAACAATTCATTAAATGCATGAAAAATAGCAAATGAACTTAGATAGGGTTGAAATTTTAGGATGTGGCTTATAATGGTTCATATTGAATGCACAGGAAGTCTGGGGTTGAAATAAGTTAAAAAATTTGAAATCCTTTTGTAACAGACGAGTTTTCGGCCGAAACCCTGATACTTCGAAAGAGATTGTCCATTTTGTACACGAAGTGCATCCAGTTTTTGCCGTAACCCTCTCAACTTTTTAGCACATGCTATGTGGGTGAAATGATGATACCATGCCAAGTTTCAACCATGTCAGAGTTCATGTGTGGTGCTTTTTAATTTCAGGGTCATTTAGCTCAAAACAATTCATTAAATGCATGAAAAATAGCAAATAAAGCTAGATAGGGTTGACATTTTAGGATGTGGCTTCTAATGGTTCATATTGAATGCAAAAAAGTCTGGAGTTGAAATAAGTTAAAAAAAATTGAAATCCTTTTGTAACAGACGAGTTTTCGTCCGAAACCCTGATACTTCGAAAGAGATTGTCCATTTTGTACACGAAGTGCATCCAGTTTTTTCCGTAACCCTCTCAACTTTTTAGCACATGCTATGTGGGTGAAATGATTATACCATGCCAAGTTTCAACCATTTCAGAGTTCATTTGTGGTGCTTTTTAATTTCAGGGTCGTTTATCTCAAAACAATTCATTAAATGCATGAAAAATAGCAAATGAAGTTAGATAGGGTTGAAATTTTAGGATGTGGCTTCTAATGGTTCATATTGAATGCACAAAATGTCTGGAGTTGAAATAAGTTTAAAAAATTGAAATCCTTTTGTAACAGACGAGTTTTCGTCCGAAACCATGATACTTCGAAAGAGATTGTCCATTTTGTACACGAAGTGCATCCAGTTTTTGCCGTAACCCTCTCAACTTTTTAGCGCATGCTATGTGGGTGAAATGATGATACCATGCCAAGTTTCAACCATTTCAGAGTTCATTTGTGGTGCTTTTTAATTTCAGGGTCATTTAGCTCAAAATAATTCATTAAATGCATGAAAAATAGCAAATGAAGTTAGATAGGGTTGAAATTTTAGGATGTGGCTTCTAATGGTTCATATTGAATGCACAAAAAGTCTGGAGTTAAAATAAGTTAAAAAATTGAAATCCTTTTGTAACAGACGAGTTTTCGTCCGAAACCCTGATACTTCGAAAGAGATTGTCCATTTTGTACACGAACTGCATCTAGTTTTTGCCGTAACCCTCTCAACTTTTTAGCACATGCTATGTGTGTGAAATGATGATACCATGCCAAGTTTCAACAATTTGAGAGTTCATTTGTGGGGCTTTTTAATTTCAGGGTCATTTAGCTCAAAACAATTCATTAAATGCATGAAAAATAGCAAATGAAGTTAGATAGGGTTGAAATTTTAGGATGTGGCTTCTAATGGTTCATAGTGAATGCACAAAAAGTCTGGAGTTGAAAGAAGTTAAAAAAATTGAAATCCTTTTGTAACAGACGAGTTTTCGTCCGAAACCTTGATACTTCGAAAGAGATTGTCCATTTTGTACACGAAGTGCATCCAGTTTTTGCCGTAACCCTCTCAACTTTTTAGCACATGCTATGTGGGTGAAATGAAGATACCATGCCAAGTTTCAACCATTTCAGAGTTCATTTGTGGTGCCTTTTAATTTCAGGGTCATTTAGCTCAAAACAATTCATTAAATGCGTGAAAAATAGCAAATGAAGTTAGCTAGGGTTGAAATTTTAGGATGTGGCTTCTAATGGTTCATATTGAATGCACAAAAAGTCTGGAGTTGAAATAAGTTAAAAAAATTGAAATCCTTTTGTAACAGAGGAGTTTTCGTCCGAAACCCGAATACTTCGAAAGAGATTGTCCATTTTGGACACGAAGTGCATCCAGTTTTTGCCGTAACCCTCTCAAATTTTTAGCACAAGCTATGTGGGTGAAATGATGATACCATGCCAAGTTTCAACCATTTCAGAGTTCATATGTGGTGCTTTTTAATTTCAGGGTCATTTAGCTCAAAACAATTCATTAAATCCATGAAAAATAGCAAATGAAGTTAGATAGGGTTGAAATTTTAGGATGTGGCTTCTAATGGTTCATATTGAATGCACAAAATGTCTGGAGTTGAAACAAGTTAAAAAATTTGAAATCCTTTTGTAACAGACGAGTTTTCGGCCGAAACACTGATACATCGAAAGAGATTGTCCATTTTGTACATGAAGTGCATCCAGTTTTTGCCGTAACCCTCTCAACTTTTTAGCACATGCTATGTGGGTGAAATGATGATACCATGCCAAGTTTCAACCATTTCAGAGTTCATTTGTGGTGCTTTTTAATTTCAGGGTCATTTAGCTCAAAACAATTCATTAAATGCATGAAAAATAGCAAATGAAGTTAGATAGGGTTGAAATTTTAGGATGTGGCTTCTAATGGTTCATATTGAATGCACAGGAAGTCTGGAGTTGAAATAAGTTAAAAAAATTGAAATCCTTTTGTAACAGACGAGTTTTTGGCCGAAACCCTAATACTTCGAAAGAGATTGTCCATTTTGTACACGAAGTGCATCCAGTTTTTGCCGTAACCCTCTCAACTTTTTAGCACATGCTATGTGGGTGAAATGATGATACCATGCCAAGTTTCAACCATTTCAGAGTTCATTTGTGGTGCTTTTTAATTTCAGGGTCATTTAGCTCAAAACAATTCATTAAATGCTTGAAAAATAGCAAATGAAGTTAGATAGGGTTAAAATTTTAGGATGTGACTTCTAATGGTTCATATTGAATGCACAAAATGTCTGGAGTTGAAATAAGTTAAAAAAATTGAAATCCTTTTTTAACAGACGCGTTTTCGTCCGAAACCCTGATACTTCGAAAGAGATTGTCCATTTTGTACACGAAGTGCATCCAGTTTTTGCCGTAACCCTCTCAACTTTTTAGCACATGCTATGTGGGTGAAATGATGATACCATGCCTAGTTTCAACCATTTCAGAGTTCATTTGTGGTGCTTTTTAATTTCAGGGTCATTTAGCTCAAAACAATTCATTAAATGCTTGAAAAATAGCAAATGAAGTTAGATAGGGTTGAAATTTTAGGATGTGACTTCTAATAGTTCATATTGAATGCACAGGAAGTCTGGAGTTGAAATAAGTTAAAAAAATTGAAATCCTTTTGTAACAGATGCGTTTTCGTCCGAAACCCTTATACTTCGAAAGAGATTGTCCATTTTGTACACGAAGTGCATCCAGTTTTTGCCGTAACCCTCTCAACTTTTTAGCACATGCTATGTGGGTGAAATGATCATACCATGCCAAGTTTCAACCATTTCAGAGTTCATTTGTGGTGCTTTTTAATTTCAGGGTCATTTAGCTCAAAACAATTCATTAAATGCATGAAAAATAGCAAATGAAGTTAGATAGGGTTGAAATTTTAGCATGTGGCTTTTAATGGTTCATATTGAATGCACAAAAAGTCTGGAGTTGAAATAAGTTAAAAAATTGAAATCCTTTTGTAACAGACGAGTTTTTGTCCGAAACCCTGATACTTCGAAAGAGATTGTCCATTTTGTACACGAAGTGCATCCAGTTTTTGCCGTAACCCTCTCAACTTTTTATCACATGCTATGTGGGTGAAATGATGATACCATGCCATGTTTCAACCTTTTCAGAGTTCATTTGTGGTGCTTTTTAATTTCTGGGTCATTTAGCTCAAAACAATTCATTAAATGCATGAAAAATAGCAAATGAAGTTAGATAGGGTTGAACTTTTAGGATGTGGCTTCTAAAGGTTCATATTGAATGCACAAAAAGTCTGGAGTTCAAATAAGTTAAAAAAATTGAAATCCTTTTGTAACAGACGAGTTTTCGTCCGAAACCCTGATACTTCGAAAGAGATTGTCCATTTTGTACACGAAGTGCATCCAGTTTTTGCCGTAACCCTCTCAACTTTTTAGCACATGCTATGTGGGTGAAATGATGATACCATGCCAAGTTTCAACCTTTTCAGAGTTCATTTGTGGTGCTTTTTAATTTCAGGGTCATTTAGCTCAAAACAATTCATTAAATGCATGAAAAATAGCAAATGAAGTTAGATAGGGTTGAACTTTTAGGATGTGGCTTCTAATGGTTCATATTTAATGCACAAAAAGTCTCGAGTTGAAATAAGTTACAAAAAATTGAAATCCTTTTGTAACAGACGAGTTTTCGTCCGAAACCCTGATACTTCGAAAGAGATTGTCCATTTTGTACACGAAGTGCATCCAGTTTTTGCCGTAACCCTCTCAACTTTTTAGCACATGCTATGTGGGTGAAATTATGATACCATGACTAGTTTCAACCTTTTCAGAGTTCATTTGTGGTGCTTTTTAATTTCAGGGTCATTTAGCTCAAAACAATTCATTAAATGCATGAAAAATAGCAAATGAAGTTAGATAGGGTAGAAATTTTAGGATGTGGCTTCTAATGGTTCATATTGAATGCACAAAAAGTCTGGAGTTGAAATAAGTTAAAAAAATTGAAATCCTTTTGTAACAGACGAGTTTTCGTCCGAAACCCCGATACTTCGAAAGAGATTGTCCATTTTGTACACGATGTGCATCCAGTTTTTGCCGTAACCCTCTCAACTTTTTAGCACATGCTATGTGGGTGAAATTATGATACCATGCCAAGTTTCAACCTTTTCAGAGTTCATTAATAGTGATTTTGATTAAAAAATGAAGGTATAAAACTAAAAAGAGTTAAACGGAATCTGGTTTTGATTAAAACACCTATTTATAATATCCTAAAAATTCCAAAATTTAACATAATGATAAAACATACTAATATTAAACAACAGAAAAAATAATCACTCAAAAATCTATTTTTAAACTAAAGTTATTCACAAACTAGTGATTCACAAAAATTTCAAAAGAATTCAAATTTAAACTATTTAAATTTGAAAACTACTGGCACTAACAGAAAGTTTGTAATTGTTTTGACCTAAATCAAGAAGATTCATTAAAAAACTATAAATATTCTAATAGTTATTGCAAATATAAAAACAGTTATTCCAAATATAAAAACAAAAAAACAAAAAAAAGAGAAAATGGACCTTTAGTCCCGGTTGGAGCCACCAACCGGGACTAAAGGTCCCTTCCCGTGCGAATTTGGGCCGTCGAAAAGTCTCTTTAGGCCCGGGACTAAAGGGGGACCTTTAGTCCCGGTTGGTTATACCAACCGGGACTAAAGGGTCTTTAGTCCCGGTTGGTGATACCAACCGGGACTAAAGATCCTCCCTATATTAGCAACGGCTTCTTCCTCCCCCAAATTCACTCCGTCTTCACTCGCTTCGACGATGCCGCCAGGCTGCCCCGCCCGCGCCCTCGATCGACAGCGCCGTCCGTCCATGCACCGCCGCCGCTCTCTTCCTCCACGCCATCGCCCTCAGCTCCGCCGGCGCCGCTCCTCCCAGCCGCTGGCCGTCGCCCTCAGCTCCGCCGATCCTCCCTCACCTCCGCCGACTCCACCGCAGCTCTCCACCTCCACGCCGGCGCCGCTCCTCCACGCCGTCGCCGTCAGCTCCGCCGGCGCCGCTCTCCTCCTCCACGCCGTAAGCCCGATCTCTGAATCTCTGAATCTCTTTCTTCTCTTGTTACTGTTAACCTTTGCTAAAAATTGAGATAGTAGTTAAATTTGTATGAGACAACTTGTGAGTTACTAGTGAATTTGATCTGATGCATGAGATGTGTGTGATGGCCGAATCCTCTACTCTATGCTAGTGTTTATTTTCTGTTTGATTAACTATAAAATCACCAAAAAAACATGTTGAATTATACACGCAAAGGTTGTTTCATGACGACAAAGAAGAAAATGTTGAATGAGCCATCCAGGTTTAAGTTCGAACATACGCAAGCTTAGTTTACAAGATAGTAAGTGTGACATAAAACTTATACAACAAAAATGTATCTATTTCCAATGAAAATCTATCATACATGAAACTTAAGTCCGCTAAAAATTCCTAAAATATTCCAAGCTTCATTTTGAAGAGCAAAAACTATGCAAACATATAAAAGTCTGCTAAAAGGACACATTGCTTCATCCATCAGTTTAGAACAATCCTTCTAATCTCCACATGCAAAATTTCCTAAAAGGGAAGATTCAGTGAAGGGCATTAGCAAAAGTTCGTAACAAATGAAAAGAGTCAAGTTAAATTCAATACATATATGGACACTTAGTGCTTTATGGTAGAACATGAGAAACTGAAAAGCAAAAAAGAAAAAAAAATGTTGGGTTTATATGTTGAGTGGAAGACCTCATTCTTTCGAATTTTCTGAAGGGTGTAAGCTCAGACAACAATCTGCAAGAACATACATGGTTCTTAGTGTCCTGTAAACTCAGCTTTGACTTCCGAAACTACAGTGTATATATAATCATGAAAATGCAGAAGATAGATGAGTGACAAGGGACAAAACTAACATGTCTTCCTATAATTCCTTAAACAGACTTGGTCTTTACTGCAACAACAGAAGATAGATTGATCGGATGGTCTAGCTACCACTCTCAAACCTGATCTGGCTCGGTCTCAAGACGTTGGAGAAGTCGGTTCATAGCCTGGCCATAAAGGTTGATCTCTGCATCTCTCAAACCCGAGCAGACAGTCCCAAGCTTTGACATCTTTCCAAGGTCTTAACCCTGTCCAAGAGCAGCCAGATCCAAGATCTGAGGTCTTCCCGTTCTAGGAATCCTACTGTGCTTTTTTCTAACTACAAAATTACTACAATGTTGGACATTTTTCTCCTCTTAAGTGATCTCTTTCATTTTATGCTTGATATGTACTGCACTTAAAATGTAGCTTAATTTGTTGCAACAGTCAGAAGTCAAGTTTTATTTTCAGGTGCATTCAAGCGAGAAGTCAGTCTTACCTGCTAAATCCTGCATGTGAAATATGATGTCTTATCACAAGGCTACAAATATTTTGCAGTTGTACAGACTACCTAAACTTAGCATATATGTGTGTGTCCTTCATACTAATGCACATCCCATGAGAATGAATGTGGACCATAAGCCTTGTATTGATTTGCATATCTCCGATTCTTCTTATTGAATGCATTCTAATTGTTTTATATTTGTTCTGGATTAGTTAAGCTATGGACGACCGTGATCAAGAGAATGCCATGTACGACCTGATATGCTCTGGAAACGAAGAGAATGAAGTAGATGATGGCTCACAATACCTTAACCCATCCGGTGAGGGAATTGAGGAAGAACAACCAAGAGACGAAGGCGAACCAGCTGACAATGACGATGGCGAAGAAATTTTTGTCCATTTAACAGAGTCCAGCGAGGTATTAATTTGCCCTCTGGTGATCATCAGATGTATTGATTGATTTGTATATATTAACGAATCTTTCTTCCTTTTAGCCCTCCGGATCGAGCAAATCTTCTACAAGGGTTAAACGTGGCCCGACAAAAAAGTTGAAACAAGGCGTAAAGTTTAACATCGATCAAATCAGAGCAGATGGCGAACCGATTGCTCCTAAAGAGAATGCGGACAAATTTATACGTCAATGCGGAGTTATCGTTAGGGACCAAATCCCAATCACCGTTCAAGAATGGAATCAGCCAAAAAATACCCAAGCAGTTTCTTTTGTCAGCCAAAGAGCAAAAGATCTGCTTTGGGAGGAGCTAATGAAACATTTCACCCTACCAGAGGCTCTCACAGATCTCCAACGGGAGAAAGTCAAGAAGTGTGCTCTTAAGAAGATGGCCACAGAATTCTAGTCTTGGAAGAAAAGATTATGGAAAAGTTACGTGGAAAACAAAAGGAAGACTCCAGAATTCAAAGGAGAATATGTGAAGTTAGCAGATGACTGGGACGAATTTGTGAAGTTCAAGGAATCATAAGAAGCTAAGAAACGGTCGAGAATAAACAAGAAAAATGCCGACAAAAAAACATGGAACCATCGTCTGGGGCCAGGCGGCTACAAGTCTGGGTTGCCTAAGTGGGATGAATCTGAGCGAAACATGAGGGCTGCAGGGGTCTCTCCAGTAACAGATACTTGGCCCGAGAGGTGCAGGACTTGGTTTTATGCACATGGGGGAAAGTTGGACCCAAAGACAGACCAGGTTCTTGAATAGGCCAGTCTTAAAGATGCCACAGAAGAGACAATTAAAGCAATAGAAGAAGCTCAAGCGGGTGTGTACCAGCCGGAGAGAGAGAACGACGAGCTTTCCCGCACCCTCAAGAATCCTGAACACCCAGGACGAACACAAGGCAAAGGCATGGTTCCGTGGTTTATGGGGTTTGCGGATTGGAACGACAGCTACAGAAGTCATGACAGAAAGAAGAAGCATGAAGTAGATCGGATCCAGGACTTGGAACACAAATATAACATGCAGCAGGAGCAAATCAACAAACTTAGCCAGCAAAGCGCGTCTCAGCAGCAGCAGCAACCAGATCCAGCATTGGATGGTACCATTCCATCATCTATGCCGAAAAGAAGCGTGGGTTCCACGGAGGTCCAGGCCGATGATGCACTGCTGGCTCGCTACCCCGTGGATGATATCTTAGAGTTGACACCTTGTGAGCTACACGTGAAACTGAAGAACATATCCATGAAGGCGGCGGACGGCTTTGCTTTACCGAGTGGACATGAAGCAACTTTCCATGGCAATCCGATTACACCTGGCTATGCTCGTGCTGGGGTGGATCAAGTTGTGCCGGCATATGAAACACTAGATCTTGACTACCCTGGAGGTGAAGGGGAGCGGACACTGGGAGAAGCCAGGCGTTGTGTCATTTTATGGAAAAAGGAATGCATCGTGTTTCCAAACTCGGTGCCAAGGCCACCGACTCCTCCTCCAAGTCCGCCGCGTCAGCAGACTCCAACCCTCCCCGAGACGGAGCGCAGGGTGAGTCCTTCGAATCCATCTCCGCCGCGCCAGCCGAATCCATCCCACCCCGAGACGGAGCACATGGCGAGTCCGCGGTATCAAGCTCCGCCACGTCAGCAGAGTCCATCCCACCCCGAGACGGAGCCTAGCACGAGACGTCCGCGATATCAAAAAACAGCGTCTCCAAAGCGGAAGAGAACACAAAAGAAGAAACCCGAGCCTCCTGCCAAAAAGAAGTTATCTTACGAGAAGACTGGCGAGGAACTCGATGAAACAGTGAAGCTCGCTTTGCGGGCCTGTTTTGGACCGAAATCGCCCCCGCCGCCAAAGGAGAAAATACCCGAGGAGGTCATACAACACTTTATTAATGCAGCTAAACCGGCGGAGAAAAGACCGGTATCAGACTATGAACACTGTATTACCAAGTCCTATGCATTATCTCAGAAAAGACAGAAGTCGAGCGGTAGTAGTAAATGCGGGAAAACTGTTCCCCAGCTCGGAGAACAGGCAGTCCAATCGATCAGCCCGCTCAAGGTGAGTGCCAATAACGTGGTAATAACCGACGCTGATAGAGAGACTGCTAGAATTCTCGGTATCACCATTGAACAATTCCTAGAGATCGAGGAATTTCCACTGTTAGATCCGAAGGAAATAGAACGGCAATATGTCCCCGGGCAACCTCTGGTCAGTCTTGACGACGAGAAGCTTCTAACAACGCAAATGTACTAATTGCATGACTGGTACATGAGAGAAATAAAGAACGGGATGGAGAGCCTCATGGTGAAATTCGAGAAAGAGCATTACGTCCATAAAAATGCTTTGTGGATTGAAAACTCGGAATTTTTTTAGTTATTCAATCAAAAAGCACTCGACAAATCTATCGTCAGTTGCTATTGTCTGTAAGTGATTTCTTTCTGTAATTTAAGTCTCTAGCTCAGCTCGTTCATTGCCTGTTATTATACTCACTATATTCTTTTGTGTGGTATTATGCAGAATGAAGATTTTTGAATTGAAAAGAGCTGGAGTCTATGGCATTGGGTTCATTGACCCAAATGCCGTCAATGAAGAAGTGTTGAGAAGGGACCCTAAAGACACGGAGAAAATGCTTCTAAGGTTTTTGAAGGCCCTAAAGTACAAAGCAGAAATACTTTTACCTTGGAACTTCCAGTGAGTGTTACTTTCTTGTACTACAAATTCTATTTTTGCTTATATATATATATATATATATACTTGATGTTAAGTGTAGTTGATGAGTTATGCATGAACGCTTATACAAATCGTGTGCGCAGCTACCACTGGATCCTTCTAATCATTAGAGTTGACGATGGAACTGTTGAAGTACTGGACTCGCTAAGTAAAGACCCTAAAGATTACAAAAGCTTGCATTTGTTGCTCGAAAGGTAATTTCAATCATTGACGCACTATGTCGGCTTCTTTATTAGTTCATTTCCTGATATCAAGTAATTAATAACTCCTTTATTCATTTTCTTTGCCGGGCAGGGTTTGGGAAAAGTTCACCAAAGATGTTAGAGGTGAATGGAAAGAGGAGCTGAGATGGCGAAAGCCCAAGGTAATTAAGTAGTACTAGCTACGTCCGCGCATCTCTTTAATTTTAGTTTCAATACCATTGTCATGCTTCATTATTATCTGATTGAATTCTATTCTCGTAAAGTGCATGAGGCAGGCACAGGGGACTGAACTATGTGCATATTACGTTTGCGAGAACATTCGCTTTATGACCGAAAGCAACAGGAGTGCAAGAGATCTTTGGGTACGTAAACACCATTCATATTTTTTTATCATGATCTAATACATATACACACAACTAACATGTTCATATTGATCACCTTCTTTAAAGATGCACGAGATGCGGGATAAGCTCCTACCAACGGACCGCATACGAGCAATTCAAGAGGAAATTGCGGGATTTTTGCTTGAGCAGGTCATATCTCCCGACGGAGAATATCATTACCCGATCCCCAAATGATCTGCAAATTGAACGAGAAATTGTATATACCAAATTGTATATATATATATATATATATATGTGTATGCATGTGATCGTACGAGAAATTCTATGATATATGATTGCTTGTACGAGAAATTTTATGATATATGATCGGTTCTACGAAGTATTCTATTATATATGCATAACGTGTACAGTATGTAGTAGCGTAAAATATGTTTGAAATGAAAAATAATTAAATGGAAAACACAAAATGAAAAGGAAAAATAAACAATAAACACTAAACCCCTAAACCCCTAAAACTTTAGTCCCGGTTGGTGCTACCAACCGGGACCAAAGGTCCCCATGCCCTGGCGCGCTCTGCCGCCCACGTGGCCAGGGTTTAGTCCCGGTTCGTAGCCAACCGGGACTAAAGCCTTAGACCCTTTAGTCTCTATACTTTAGTCCCGGTTGGGGAACCGGGACTAAAGGACCTTCCCAACCGGGACTAATCGCCTGTTTTCTACTAGTGAATGCCTCCAGGAAGGGTGATGGCCGTACCTCTAGGACAAACAAAGAGGATCCTGGAACCTGATGAACCAGCCCCTGTTAGAGTCACAAGGCAGAAACCAAACATGGCGGCTGCGATGGACCATCAGGAAAGTCCGCTGCGCATGGTCTCCGAGAGCTCGCTGCAAATGAGTGATGAGTTTCTACCCATGGATGAAGAAAGCACTCCCCGCATGGATGAAAGAGGCACTGACTCCCTAGATTAACGAGGAACTATCTGCATAGATGAAACAGGCACTGTCCACATAGACCTTAGCCCTGTTACGCCTTTTGTGGATAGGAATGCTGTCAGCACTGAAGAAGAACATCAACTTGTGCTTCAACCAGGCAAGTTCACCTTTGCAATCCTCTCTTTTACTAGTGCATTTTCCAAATAGAAGCGATCATGTATGCTTACCTATTTGGCAGAACCATTCCTGCATTTGTCGATTTCTCTTCTACTTTATGAGTTCAATTTCATTTTCAGATGTAATGTCTACCAAGCCTAAAAATAGAAAGGGCACAGAGCTAGAGAGGATCACCAAGGCGCTTGGTACCAAGGTGCCAATCCAAATTGCCGAAGGGATGAAGCGTCCAGAGAAGCCTTTGCAGGCTGCAAAGCTTGCTTGTGAGTGTGGACTCATTACAAGAAGCCATCTGCCAGTTCTTCCTCACTTCAAGGCATACAAAAAAAACGCTAATCTATTGGAGGACTACATTGGAAAAGTTGCTGTAAGTTACTTGTTTCGTAGCGAATGTGCTATATATTTTCGGTTACACATACGTATGATCACTAATCTTGTTCGTACCTTGTTTGCTGTCTTGGTAGGCAAATTTTGAGATGAACACGGACTCGGAGACCATTAAGACCGCGTGCAAAGATATTCTGCAGAAAAGTTCAAAGAATAGACGCCACCAGATCAAGAAGAAATATTTTGATACGGTAGCAGCAAACAAAGTCAGCATCAAGTCTTCGGTGCCAGATATGACGGACGGTGAATGGCAAGCACTGGTGCAGATGTGGTCTACCCCAAGACACAAGGTTTGTATCTGCTGTTGTGGCATCTTGTATACATGTAGCTGCTGGTTTATCTTATGCACATGATATGTTAGTGCTAGATCATGCTGACAGTATGCTTTTTTGTAGGAAACCTGTGTGTCGAACAAGAGGAATCGAGAAAAAGCCGTGTAACAACAGAGAACTGGTTCCAGGCACTACACAGCACATGTATTTGCCACTGTAAGAACTTTTGTCTAGAGAGTTTACCATTTGATCCTCGTTGAATAACATTTTTGATTCTTGCTGAATAACATTTTGATTTTTGTTGAAAAACATTTCAGAAAGAAGAACGTAAAGGTGAAGAGTTGTCTGCGATTGACTTGTTCAAGGCCACCCACAACAGCAAGAAGCACGGGTTTTCGGAGCCAGTCAAGATTGCTATAGTAAGTCACTCCATGTTTTGTCCAGCCAGTTAAGAGCCTGAGGTTTTACGCTTTGCTGATACTGCTGTATGTTCCATGCTTTGATGCTATTTGCTAGAGCTTTAGATAGGTTTGGTATGTTCCATGCTTTGCTGATGCTGCTGTATGTTCCATGCTTTGATGCTGCTGTATTTTCCTCTGCTGGTATTTTGTTGGAAATTCTGCTTCAGCCATGTGTTGGAAACTGTCTTATTTTCTTTGCTTGGAAATTCTGCTTGGGCATTTTGTATCATGTTTGATGCCGTCTTTCACAATCTTTTATCCATGCCATACCATTATCTCAACAAATACAACCATTAAATATGAATTGTTCTAATAATCTTTGTAGCTATTTGGTAGATAGTTCTCAACAAAGATATTAGAATTTGATGTAGCTATTTGTTGCATTTTTTATGATATGATGAAAATTGATCTGAATGTCGTTTCCTTTGATGATCGGCTCACTTGGGAAGCCATCTTATATAGAACGACCATTCTAGGCTTATTGAAGCCATCATATTCTTCCATAAGCACTCACTATAATGAATCTTAGAGCTGTGTTAGTATTTATATATCTGTTGTTGATAATATCTACGTGCAGATTCAAATAATGCTTTCATGTTACTAATGTCTATCATTTTGTTCTTCTGTTTGAGTTTGAGTAAAATATCTACCTATAGATTTTGTGTGCTGGTTTGGTTACTTCAAATAATTCATTTTGTGGCATTCTTGTTTGGTTTCTCTTGCTTGCTAGTATGCAAAATGTGAAATAGATCTGCTACTAATGTCTTATCACTTTCCTCCATATGCCAGCTTGAGATGGAAAAAAGGAAGGACGCGCTGGTACCAGAAGGTGAAGAGCCAAAGTCTCCTGCTGAAATTGTTGACGAAGTGCTCAAGACCGAAGTCAAGCAAAGCACATTCCTGAGGAATGTTGGGCTCCAGTCATCTGGGAAGAACTCCAGCAAAGCAAGTGTTGTTGTGGCTGCTCATGTGCGTGATCTTGAGCAGAAGCTGGAGAGGTCGGAGCTTCAAGCTGAAGTGATGAAAGAAGAATTGGCGGCAATCAAGATGAAGTCCGAAGAAGCTGAAGCTGCACACGAGAAATAATTTGAGCTGCTGCGCAAGAAGTCTGAAGAACAGGATGAGAAGTTAGCCCACTTGATGGCTCCCTTCGGAGCTAAAGCAGTTTGATGGCTGTGAAGTTCTTTTGTTTTATGTAGTTTGTCTTTGAACCTGTGAAGTTATGTCGTAGTAGGTCGTGAACCGGTTTGTCTTTGAACCGGTTTGTTGCATTTTGCACTTGTGAACCTGGTAGTGTTTTGCACTTGTGAACCTGGTAGTGTTTTGCACTTGTGAACCTGGTAGTGTTTATAGTTATGTGGATCTTGCTGTTTGAAGTTATGCATTTTCTGAAGTTATGCAAAATATGAACCTGGGCTCTAAAAAGACCGAGGCCCAAACAAGAATTATGCTAAAAAGGCTTGGGCCTGAAAGAAGAGCTGACTTAAAAAAAACCTAGTCTGTATAAGCTTGCATTTCATAAAATAAAAAGGCCAAGGCCCAAACAAGAACTAGAATAAAAAGGCTGTGGCCCAAAAAAAGTTGACTATAATAAAAAAACCGGTCAGTAAAAGGCTCCATCCCAGAAAATAAAAGGCCAAATTGTTTGGCCAGGCCCATGCAGCTAAGAAAAAAATAAAGAGCAAGAAAACATTTTAAATGGGCTTAATTATTGGGCTTGGCCCATATAGAGGCCGAATTGGATCGGGCCAAATCTAATCTATGACCTTTTCATTTGGTCACAAATCTGCCACGTCAGCTTGCCACGGTGGATCTGACGTGGTGTGGGCAGACTTCTAATGACCAAAATGATTGGTCGTAGAACCTACGACCTTCCATTTTGGTCGTAAATGTCTACGACCATTCCATAAGAAAGGTCGTTAAGTTCCATTAAAGACGGCCAGCTTTTGACCAACAGTTTTTGGTCACAAAAAGGTCGTAAATGAAAATCAATGACCATTCAGTGACCAATATTGATGGTCGGAAATTAACATATTTC
Organism: Elymus sibiricus; assembly: GCA_039707655.1. Lineage (NCBI taxonomy): Eukaryota > Viridiplantae > Streptophyta > Magnoliopsida > Poales > Poaceae > Elymus > Elymus sibiricus. The sequence goes on along the minus strand of CM077663.1, from coordinate 376,740,229 downwards.
TTGTAGTGATCGAAGCCTAGGAGCTCCCTCACCGATGCCAGCAACCGCTTCTTCCTCGTCGGGCTCCGGCGACCACCGCAACAATTCGTCGCCTCCGTTGCACCAACCTCTTCCCCGGGGCTTCCCTACAACGACAGTGAGCCCCCTCTCGTAGCCCCCTCCCTCGCTGAGCTCCCTTAGGCCCGTTTGCGCGCAGTCACCGTAACCGAGCCCCGCCGACCGCCATTGCCGTGGTGCACGAGCCGTGCGTGCTCTCGAGCACCCATGCATGCTGCTGACGTGCTCCAGAGCTTCCCCTGTGCTGATTCCAAGCCGTAGATAGCTCGCCCTCGTGCTGCCGCTGCTGTTTCACCAACGCCCGAGAGTTTGCTCTGCCTCGGCTCGACGCCGACGCCAAATCCGGCCGTCACCGCCTCTGCTAGTGCCGCAGGGTGACGCGCGCGAGCACCAGCTGCTTATAGATGCTCGCAGCGCTCGAAATGGTGGCCGGAGCACCATTTCCGAACCACGCCGGCATTTCTGGCCCTCGCCGGAGCGTCGCCGGTGCGCCGCCGCGTTCAAAACAACGGTGGGTCACCGACAGGTGAGCCCCATCCATTAACTCTTAACCCAGCCACTAATTAGCCACTGACACCGGGCCCGCTTTACTGTAGTAATTAGATTAGTATCTAATTAACAGCCACAATCACTGACACTGGGACCCACCCCCCTAATTAGACTAATTAATCCCTCTGCTTAATAAACAGAGTATGACATGTGGGTCGTCTGTTAAATAATTAAATTTTTAGATTAATTAAACTCTGTATTAAGCTCTGAGTCTATGGCAGTGGGGCCCTCTAGTCAGGTTTGACAAGTCAGCCCCACTGTTGACTGCTGACATCAGCATGATGTCATGCTGACCTCATAAATGCATTTTCGAACTAAAACAAATATGTTAATTTTAGAATATTTAAAACTTTAAAAATTAATATAAAATAATCTGTAAGTCAGATGAAAATATTTTATACATGAAAATTAATTAAAATAATCTATCGAGTACCGAGGGTGACACCTCGTAACGTATTATGTTCTTGGAGGAATCTCTCTCAGGGATCGAGAGGTTTGCAAATTTCCGGGTGAAGAAGAGCCGGCGCGAAAGGACACAAATCAACTCCGAATTCATCAACGGGTCGCGCGTTGCAGAGTCCCGATAAATCCACTGAGCCGCCATTACCGCATTGTTCAGATTAGTACTATTCCTACCGGATCAAAAGGAAAAAAAAGGAGCCGTCACTCTCCAAAACCAGCCCCATCTGGGTCGTAATCTTCGTCTCCGAGTCGCCCGCGTCTGACTCGACGTCGCAGGCTTCGAGTCGGCCTCGTCTCTGTCTCCCAGTCACCCCGCCTTAAGCCGCACTGGCCCCGTCGTGCGCGTGGTTGCAGATCAGGTACTGCTGAAATCCATCATCAATACGAACAAAACGTCAGTAGTCAAAAAAGAAAGAGTAAAAGAAACCGCAGCTATTAGTCAACGGTTGCAGCTGCAAACAGGTACGGACACGGACTAGAGCAGGACACGGATCGACTCGCCGTATCCGTGCCTCAGCCGCCGCGGGGTCATCCCGCCGGCCTCGCTTCCCCTCGCGTGCCTTCGCCGCCGCGGCGTCTGAGCCGTCCTCATCTCGCCTCGTTTGCCTTCGCCGTCGCGGCGTCTGAGCCGCCCTCACCCTGCTCCGAGCCGACCGCGCTCCTCTGTCTCGCGTCCGAGCCGGCCCTGCCTCGGCTGCGTCCGCGCCTCGCTTTGCTTGCTCACCTCCGGCCGCTACGGCCCGTCACCTCCGTCGTGGCCTCGTCAGCGGTCGCCTTGCCTCTGCTGGTCACCGCCCACATCGCAGGCTTCGCCACGGCCACACCGTGCGCCGCCCAAAGTCCCGCCTCTGCCGCTGCACCTCGCATCAACCACTGAGCCGCCGGCCTCGCTTCGACCACGAACGCGCCCGCTGCTTCGCCTCGGCCGATGCGGGCCTGCAGCTCCGCCTCCGCTGCGCCTCTGGGCCGCCTTATCTCACCCGCTGCGCCGCGCTCCTTCTGCAAGCCGCCGTCGTGGCTCGCTTCGCCCCGGCCGGCTTCACCCCGCCACAGTGGTTAGGACCTCGCCCCGCTTCGTGCCGCGTCCTTGAGCCGGCCCGCTCGCCCGCTTCCAGCTGCGCCTCCGCTCGGTCCCGTGCGCCGGCCACCCGCTCCGCCCTGCCGCCGGCTTGCCGCGCCTCGCGCTCCTCCGCCCTGCCCCGGCTTGGTGCCCCTTGGGCCGCCTCGCTTCCACGCCGCGTCGATCTTCCCGCCGCGCCTATGAGCCGCCGCTACCACCTCGCCGGCCGCCGTGGCCCCCGCAACTCCACCTCGCCGAGCCGCCGTGGCCCGCCTCCACCGTGCCCTTGCTCCCCTGCGCCTGCCCGCGCCGCACTGCCGCCGGCTCGCTGCGCCTTGCTCCGGCCTTCCACCCGTGCCCAGCCAAGTCGCCGCAATCCACCCCGCCTCCGCTGAGCCGCCGTGGCAACCATGGCTCGCCCACTGGCGTCCTGTTGCTGGGTCGCCGTGGGCGGCAGCGGCCGTTTCACCCCTGCGGAGAGCCGCCGCACCGGCTTTGTTTTCTCACCGAGCCGCCCCGGCCCTGAGCCGCCACCCGTCGCAGGTGCTGCGCCCCGCCACTGGGTTGCCTCGCTGCATCGCCGGCCGTCGCCACGGCGTGCCTCCGTTTCTCTTCACGCCCGAGCCGCCATGGCCTCTCCTCAGCCAGTGCTCGATCCGGAGCCGGCCCTCCGCCGCTGCTCTTACCAACCGTCGCCGCACCTCGATCCGCCGACAGCCGCGGCTCCCCACCGTGTGCCTCGCCCTTCCGCCGAGCCGCCTCGCCGCCGCCTTGCGCCGGCCACTGCCACGCCGTGAGCCGCCGCCGCCTTGCGCCAAAGCCGGCTCCCACCCGCGCGCCTCGACCTGCTGGCTGCTGGCCCTGCGTCGCGTGAGCCGCCATCGCCCTCACTACGCCCCCGTCGGCTCGAGCTCCCCCCCCCACGCCTCCTCAGGCTCATCTCTCCCGCTCCCGCCGGCGCCTTACCCCTCCTTAATGAAGCAATTCCCGAGGCTGCTCCACATGATCAAACCAGCAATTTGCAATCCGCCGAATTACCTGTTCTGGTGTTACTATTAGCATATCATCCGATGGTTTTAATGGGATTATTTTACTCCTGCATGCAACGACCTGGAGAGACATACTAAAGCTTCACACGGGAGGATCAAGCAAGAAGAAAAAAAGTGAAAAAAGTGAGAGAGAGAATTAGGCCTCCACAGACTCTGTCTCCGGCTCTGCCTCGCCTTACCACTGCGACCACACCTCCGCTCGCGCCGCTGCACCTGCACCGCGACTCCGCCTCGCCCTCGCGTGCAACTGCGCCCGGGCAACTCCGCCTCGCCTCCGCTCGCCCCTGGCTGTGCCGTCTCTCACGACTGCACCGGCTTATAACGCCGTGGCCGTCTCTCGCGGCCAAACCGGCTTACAACGCCGCGGTTGACTTCTACGTCTACATCAACACGCCAGGGGCCGCACACACCAGTACGAGCCGCCCAACTGACGGTCCTGAATGGCCGCCCTGCGGTCCAATCTATATTGACATATCGGTGCAGTGTTCGTCTATACGAGCTGCCCAAGTGGACAGGCGCACAAGTCGCCGCCACTGCAGTTTGGTTAACTTCAACAACCAGCTGGGACGAACCATCAATCGGATTATTGAAACAATTCATACGGGATCGTCTATAACCCGCCACGGTCAACCTCAACCTTCAGTGGAGACTCTCAAAGCCGCCTCTTCGAGTCAACTTAAGATTCGGGGGCTACAGACATGGCTCCACACATGTGGTCATTTTTCAACGATAACCCCGGGTCATTGCAAGGAAGTTAACTCGGTTCCGGGGGCTACTACATTATTGGCGGAAGATTAAAAGTTGCCCAAGAGGACGAACCGCCGTGATGCACCGTTCAAACATGGGTGCCCGGATTTATTGGATCATCATAAAATCACTTGGGGGCTTCTGCTGTTTCTTCATACAAGATGGCGTCTTACAAGATGGCGGTTTACAAGATGGTGCAACAATGTTGATACTTCAACAGGGTCATTTGTGGGCTTCCAACCCGCCGGGTTTAGCTTACACACCCTCTTGATCGGCTCTTCAGCCACCGTAAGGCCGGGTTGTATACCCAAAAGTTGACTCCGTCAACAAGGTCATTTGGGGGCTTCCAACCCACCGGGTTTAGCTTACACACCCTCTTGATCGGCTCTTCAGCCACCGCAAGTTTGAGTTAAACCTGCCTGTATGCTGCTGCTGCTCCGCTAGGTGACCCGCCGAACTCTTACCAGTTAATCTCGACTAGAGACCCTGAGCTGTTCAAAGTATTTGACAGTCACTCTCACTAGAGACCCTGTACTGATCAAGGTTAAACCGGCGGATCTTGTCACGTGAGGGCCTGCTTACAGAAAGCGAGGATAAACTCACCCATCTGCTGCCGACTCTCCGCTATGTGGCCCGTTTGTACTCTTAAACAGTTACTCTTTTAAAGACACTGCACTGTTTAAGGTTCAAACGACGGATTTATGTCACGTGAGAGGTAGCTTATGGGTCCTGGGGGCATGACCCACCGTTTGCTGCGTCTCTCTCTGGTTCGTTGCGCTCTTATCAGTTAATCTCGCCTAGAGACCCTGAGCCGCTCAAAGGAGTTGACGGTCACTCTCACTAGAGACCCTGTACTGCTAAGAGTTCAAGCAGCGAGTCCACCCAGAAGAACCGGCATATGAGTTTTCGAAAAACAAAAAAGGAAGAAAAAGCAAGAACATTATACATTGCATCATACATGGCATCATCATTGCATCATCTTACCATGCATCATATATGCATGGATATCCTGTTTTATATTGCAGGAACCTGATTTTTTCAAACCGGGTTATATTATTCAAATCTTAAATAGCCAACATGGCTGGAGTTTTCATTATGGTTGTCATAACCAACATTGGATTGTTGAGGTTTTCAAAGCCCCTTCAGAGTAATGGTTATTATTCCTTCATCCCAAAAATACCAGCTTACAGCAAGGAGCATGGTTCAACATTGATATGCAAGGCTTTCAGCAAACATCATCTGGACAGTGGATAAAATTTTATTCTACAATGGAAGGAATAGTCCCGAATCGTTGCTGGCATACGACCGGCACTTGGGGGCTACATTATTCAAGTCCAGTTTATATCAAGTATGCAAGTCCCATGTCACTGTAAGCATGCATCACGGCACTTGGGGGCTAATGCAAGTTGTTTTTCAAGTCATTACATTGTCAACAGACCCTGTTATCTCAAGGAGATGAGCCGGCCTTTATATCTTTTTCTAAGTCCCAGCCCAGTATTGTTTTACTGAGCCGGCCCTTGGGGGATACACATTGCTCCTCAAGTCTATATGATCAGATCTACAACAAGTTCCTGCTCATTATTGCATAATGACCCAGCCCTTGGGGGCTACACCAGCCGAAGCTTTATAAAGTATAAGACAGTTACAAGTCCCAGGCTGCTGCAGGCAAGAGAACCTGGTACTTGGGGGCTACACAATCAAAGATATTATTGCAAAGCGCCAAGTCATCATGGATAAACTTGGAGCTTGGGGGCTACAGGTAATATGGAGATAAAAATAGCAGGACATTTTTAAGCTATCAAATTTTGAGTGAACTAGGTCTCATTTCTTCATAGAGCTGAAGCGTTGGAAGACCGGTTCTACATCAGATGGATTTTCATCCCAATATTTTTATCAAGTCAGCTGGAGTCTAGTTGTTTGACCCGGCGTCACCAACAATCATGACCCGGCATTATCAAAAGATCATAACCCGACAAAGTTTATATAAGCAACCCGGCTTCACAAGTTGAAGAGTATTGGAGGCCGAGTCAATGGCATATGGGTGTTGTATTCCCAATATTTTACTTCAAAGGACGCTGACAAGCAAGATGATTGAGAAGACCGCTCGTTCATATGAAGAAGAAACCCGGATTTTCAAGGAGCTACTTCATTAAGCCGGCCAGTGGAGCGAGCCGGTCACTTAACATATTTATTCTTATTTCAGGAGCTTAGCATGAATAAATTCAAGCTAACCTGGGGGCTAATGTCGGGGATATACCCCGCGGTATAACCCGGCTGGAAGTATGACCCGGCCAGGACTTGGCGACTCATTGGTGACCCGGTCGAGACTTGGCGGTTCATTGGTGACCCGGAAGGCGGGTCAGACGAGCGACAAGGCCCAAGGCCCAGCGAGCAAGCCGGCGCAAGGCGGTTCGTGGACGGGCTTGGAGGGGCGGCTCACAAGAGAAGGCCCGAGGAGAGAAAGGATTCCCTCACAAAGGAAACAAGACCCAGATTAGGATTCAAGAGAGACTAGTCCTAATCCTACTCCTAGTAGGACTCTACATGTAAACTTACCCCTTCCACTTATATAAGGAGGGGTAAGGCGCCCCTAGAGGGACAAGTGGACAAGTTCAAGTCATTAGAGATAGACAGATTAGAGGCTCTCGAGATTAGAGGTAGTGATCCCGCACCCTTGTAATCGAGATTATCCTCATCATCAATATAAACACAAAGCAGGACGTAGGCTTTTACCTCCATCGGAGGGGCCGAACCTGGGTAAACTCGCGTCTCTCGATTCCGACCAACCCCTCTCAAGCCGCCACATAGTTGCGATGGCCTCACACCTAAGTCCGTTAACCCGGACATCTTGCCATGACAAAACCACGACACTCATGATGCTAACTCTGTAGTGTAGCTAGTCGGTCGTGGTTATCGAGGGTGATTCCTCCTTCACCACTCCCGACGACGACTCTGTCGTGCAACCCCTCAAGCGTAGACCATCAAGGGTGAATCCTCTCTGGTCATCTTGACGGTTACATTGAGTGGGACCCATCGAGGGTGATTCCTCGATTTTCCCCTTGGTGTTATAGACACACGGTTACATTTACTTTACTATTGATACATGTTGAGGTCTGGATGACCTGGAGGGTGTTGGTGTAATGACGACGGGGCGTGGCCGGGCATTCTTGGCCCTTGCCACAAGACCTCGAGACGGGGCGATGGGACCACATATCGTGTATCGCGCTTGTCACCGCAATTAACAAAATGCTAATTGGTTGGGTATTTGATCTGAGTTGGTCGTTTGACCTTTTTCGCACTAACCTTCACGTGGGAGAAGTTATGGGTACTCGGCGTCGTTGTATCAGCCGAAGCTCTTCGGATGTCAGGAATGGAGCGGCGCGCCCCCGAGTGGTCCGCTATGGCATTGATCTTGTATTAGAGGTGCTAGGACTGACCTCGGCCGCCCTCGCATCGTGCAGGAGTGCAAAGGGTGAGTGGGCCCATGACCCCTCCGCGCTTAGGATTTAGACCGGCGGGCTGGCCTCTCTGTTGAGCCTAGGTAGGGCGACGACGTGTTGATGTCCCGAGGCCGGGCATGACCCAGGAAAGTGTGTCCGTCCAAAGGTTATCAAGCGTGTTGGAAAATGTGGTGCACCCCTGCAGGGATGAATTCAACTATTCGAATAGCCGTGTCCACGGTAACAGGACGACTTGGAGTTGTACCTTGGCCTAATATAACTAAAATTGTGATTTAAATTGAAATGAATGTTGGCTCCGGGATTGCTTCCTCACAGGGAGTCGAGGAAGAATCTCTGGGCGTGGTTACCTAATGAAATTGCTACAATAATATTGTTACATATGAGTTACCAGTCTACTCCTTCTAATGCTGCAAGATGTTGAAGATGCTAGTCTTCGATAGGACTAGGCCTTCCCCTATTCTTGCTTTTCTGCAGTCAATCCAGATATAACCCCCCATTCCCTTTGATACTGATGCATACTTAGCATAGTTCTGATGTCAGTCTTGCGAGTACTTTGGATGAGTACTCACCGCTGCTTTGCTTTCTCTTTCCCCCTCGATACGATTACTGCGTTCAGACGATGGAACCCAGGTGATGGAGTACACTGGAGATGACTACTACACCACCGCTGGAGCCTACTACTACGTGGAGGCTACCCCCGACCAGCAGTAGGATAGGAGGTTCCCAGGCAGGAGGCCTCGCCTCTTTCGATCCGTTGTTATGTTTGTGCTAGCCTTCTTAAGGCAAAACTTGTTTAACTTATGTATGTACTCAGATATTATTTGCTTCCGCCGACTTGTTGAATTTGAGCTTATGTATTCGATCCCTCGAGGCCCCTGGCTTGTAATATGAAGTTGTATGACTTTAATTTGTGTCTAGAGTTGTGTTGTGATATCGATCAGTGAGTCCCTAATCTTGGTCGTACGCATTTGCGTGTATGATTAGCGTACGGTCAAAATGGGGCGTCACATGTATCATATGGTGTTACTTTAGTACAAATTCTAGGGCTGTTTGTGACATAAATAGGAATAGCTCAATAGATTGATCGGAAAGGATAACTTTGAGGTGGTTCTATTACCTACAACAATTTCATCTCATGTTCTCCGCTAGATATGAACTTTGGAGTGATTCTTTGTCGCACGTTGTGAGATGATCATATGATTCTATTATGTTAGCATTGTTGAGAGATTGCACTAGAAAAACTATGAACCCTAGGCCTTATTTCCAAGCATTGATATACCATTTTTCTCCCTATTTACTACTTCTTACCTTGCTGTTTTTACTTGTTCAGATTATAAAAAACTATTTCTACTATCCGTACTACACTTGTATCACCATCTCTTTGTTGAACTAGTGCACCTATACGATTTGCCATTGTATTGGGTGTGTTGGGGACACAAGAGATTTCTTGTATTTGATTGCAGGTTGTTTGAGAGAGACCATCTTCATCCTACACCTCCCACGGATTTATAAACCTTAGGTTATCCACGTGGGGGAAAATTGCTACTGTCCTACAAAACTCTGCGCTTGGAGGCCCAACAGAGTCTACAAGAATAAAGTTTTGTAGTATACATCAAGCTCTTTTCTAGCGCTGTTGCTGGGGAGGTGAGTGCTTGAAGGTATATCATTAGATCTTGCAATTGAATCTTTTAGTTTCTTATTTTTCACTAGTTTGGTTTTATAAAATAAAACTACAAAAACTGGAGTTTAGGTTGTCTCATATGCTTCGTCTTTATAATGTCTTTTGTGAAAATGATGGTTCGAAAAATTGTGCTCAATTGTTAGAGGAAGAATTTAACAAAATGTTTAATGTGAGTTCCTTGAATGATGAGCATGATTGCAATCTTGCTAGTATGAATTCTCTGAATATCCATGATGCTAATGATATGCAAAGCCATAAGCTTGGGGATGCTATGTTTGATGAAGATGATATATTTAGTCTCCCAAGTTTTGATGAGAAAATTTATTATGATGATAGCGTGCCTCCTATTTATGATGATTATTGTGATGACATATATGCTATAAAGAGTAATGTTAACCATTAAACTTTTCATCATGATTTTAATGTTCAATTTGGTTATGTGAATCAAGTATCTCATGATAGTTATTTTGTTGAGTGTGCTCCCACTATTATGCATGAGAAGAAAAATGTTTATGTGGAGAGTAATAAAAATTATATGCTTGTGGATCATGAAAGGAATGATTTTTGTGATAGTTATATTGTTCATTTCCTTCATGATGCTATTGAAAATTATTATGAGGGAGGAACATATCCTTGTAGGTATTGCAATAATATCAAGTTTTCTCTCTATGTGTTGAAAATCTTGAAGTTATGCTTGTTTTGCCTTCCTATGCTAGTTGATTCTTGCTCCCATCAATTGTTTGCTCACAAAATCCCTATGCATAGGAAGTGGGTTAGACTTAAATGTGCTTTTCATATGCTTCATGATGCTGCCATTGTGTTTCAACTCTTTACTCTTATGTGAGCATCATTGAAATCATCATTCCTAGCTAAAAGGCTTTAAAAAGCGCTTGTTGGGAGACAAACCAACATTTATACTTTCTGTTTTTGTGTGTTCACATGATTAGGATACTGTAGTAAACACTTTATTTCAATAATGTGCCAAGTAAAGCCTTTGGGATAGTGTGGATACTTGTTGTTTTGATTCGGTGCAAAAACAGAAACATTTGTCTCAAGTACATAATTTCTCTGGTTTTACTGGGCTGTCAGAATATTCTGCAATTCTTACACAGTATTGCTCTGCAAATTCTCTATATTTTCCTAATTTTTCAGAATTTTTAGAGTCTGGGAAATATGATTTTTATTCAGATCTTACAGATTTTTCTGTTTTTGACAAATTCTGTTTTGCATGCATGGTTTGCTTGTTTTTGTGTTCCCATAGCTTATATTGAGTGATATAAATTATGTGAATGGTATACTACAGTAAGTATTATGTGAGAACAATTATGAATCTTGTCTTGATAGTACCTAAATGAATGATCTATATTTACTATACTAACCCATCTCACGAAGTTCCCTTAAGTTTTGTGTGATTGAAGTTTTCAAGTTTTGGGTGAGATACTGATATGAGGCGAATAAGGAGTGGCAAGAACCTAAGCTTGGGGATGCCCAAGATACCTACAAGGTAATATTCAAGGAAGATTGAAACGTCTAAGTTTGGGGATGCCCCGGAAGGCATCCCCTCTTTCGTCTTCAACACTATCGGTATATCTTACTTGGAGCTATATTTTTATTCGTCACATAATATGTGTTTTGCTTGAAGCCTCTGAACTAAAGAAAACTCATCCGGAGCCTGTTCCGGCACCCTGCCGGAGGGGCAATCATATCAGGAGGCCATCTTCATCATCCCGATGGTCTCCATGACGTAGAGGAAGTAGTTCACCCTCGGGGCTAAGGGTATTTACCAGTAGCTATGTGATATATATATATATATATATATATATCTCTCTCTATTTATTGAGATGTCACGATCTTGATGTATCATGGGCTTTGTTAATATAGTTGGATCATAGGGTGTTCTTCCCTCTTTATCTTGATGTGATGAATTGAGTCTTTCCCTTTGAGGTTTTGTTATGTCGGATTGAATATTGGATTTGAGATCACTTGATGTATGTATTGCATGTGGATACCCGTGGTGACAATGGGGGTGTTCTATTGATTCACTTGATATATGTTTTGGTACTCAACTTGCGGATTCCCGTGGTGACAATGGGGTAATCTATGCATATGGGTTGATACACGTTCTTGTCCTACTTTCTCTGATAGAAATCTTCGGGTACTCTTTGAAGTTCTTTTGCGTGGATTGAATATGATGAATCTGAAATTGTTTGATGCATATCGTATAATATACTCACGGATACTTGTGGTGACATTGGAGTATCTAGCTGACATTAGAGTTGATTGATGCGTATCATATGGTGTTCATTTAGTACGAATTCTAGGGCTGTTTGTGACATAAATAGGAATAGCTCAGTAGTTTGATCGGAAAGGATAACTTTGAGGTCATTCTACTACCTACAACAATATCATCTTACGTTCTCCGCTAGATATGAACTTTGGAGTGATTCTTTGTCGCACATTGAGGGATGATCATATGATTCTATTATGTTAGCATTGTTGAGATTGCACTAGTAAAAGTATGAACCCTAGGCCTTATTTCCAAGCATTAACATACTATTTTGCTCCCTGTTAACTACTTCTTACCTTGCTGTTTTTATTTATTCAGATTATAAAAAACTATTTCTACTATACGTACTACACTTGTATCACCATCTCTTTGTCAAACTAGTGCACCTATACGATTTGCCATTATATTGGGTGTGTTGAGGACACAAGAGATTTCTTGTATTTGATTGCAGGGTTGTTTGAGAGAGACCATCTTCATCCTACACCTCCCACGGATTTATAAACCTTAGGTCATCCATGTGGGGGAAAATTGCCACTGTCCTACAAAACTCTGCCCTTGGAGGCCCAACATAGTCTACACGAATAATGTTTTGTAGTATACATCAAGCTCTTTTCTAGCGCCGTTGCTGGGGAGGTGAGTGCTTGAAGGTATATCTTTAGATATTGCAATTGAATCTTTTAGTTTCTTGTTTTTCACTAGTTTGGTTTTATAAAAGAAAACTACAAAAACTGGAGTTTAGGTTGTTTCATATGCTTCGTCTTTATAATGTCTTTTGTGAAAATGATGGTTCGGAAAATTGTGCTCAATTGTTAGAGGAAGAATTTAACAAAAAATTTAATGTGAGTTCCTTGAATGATGAGCATGATTGCAATCTAGCTTGTATGAATTCTCTGAATATCCATGATGCTAATGATATGCAAAGCCATAAGCTTGGGGATGCTATGTTTGATGAAGATGATATATTTAGTCTCCCAAGTTTTGATGAGCAAATTTATTATGATGATAGCATGCCTCCTATTTATGATGATTATTGTGATGACATATATGCTATAAAGAGTAATGTTAACCATGAAACTTTTCATCATGATTTTAATGTTCAATTTGGTTATGTGAATCAAGTACCTCATGATAGTTATTTTGTTGAGTTTGCTCCCACTATTATGCATGAGAAGAAAAATGTTTATGTGGAGAGTAATACAAATTCTATGCTTGTGGATCTTGAAAGGAATGATTTTTGTGATAGTTATATTGTTCATTTCCTGCATGATGCTACTGAAAATTATTATGAGGGAGGAACATATCCTTGTAGGTATTGCAATAATATCAAGTTTTCTCTCTATGTGTTGAAAATCTTGAAGTTATGCTTGTTTTGCCTTCCTATGCTAGTTGATTCTTGCTCCCATAAATTGTTTGCTCAAAAAAACCCTATGCATAGGAAGTGGGTTAGACTTAAATGTGATTTTCATATGCTTCATGATGCTCCCATTGTGTTTCAACTCTTTACTCTTATGTGGGCATCATTGAAATCATCATTCCTAGCTAAAAGGCATTAAAAAGCGCTTGTTGGGAGACAACCCAACATTTACACTTTCTGTTTTTGTGTGTTCACATGATTAGGATACTGTAGTAAACATTTTATTTCAATAATGTGCCAAGTAAAGCCTTTGGGATAGTGTGGATACTTGTTGTTTTGATTCGGTGCAAAAACAGAAACTTTTGTCTCTAGTACAGAATTTCTCTGGTTTCACTGGGGTGTCAGAATATTCTGAAATTCTTACACAGTATTGCTATGAAAATTCTCTATGTTTTCCTAATTTTTCAGAATTTTTAGAGTCTCGGAAATATGATTTTTATTCAGATCTAACAGATTGTTCTGTTTTTGACAAATTCTGTTTTGCATTTATGGTTTGCTTGTTTTTGTGTTCCCATAGCTTATATCGAGTGATATAAATTATGTGAATGGTATACTACAGTAAGTATTATGTGAGAAGAATTATGAATCTTGTCTTGATAGTACCTAAATGAATCATCTATATTTACTATACTAACCCATCTCACGAAGTTCCCTTAAGTTTTGTGTGATTGAAGTTTTCAAGTTTTGGGTGAGATACCCATATGAGGCGAATAAGGAGTGGCAAGAACCTAAGCTTGGGGATGGCCAAGGCACCTACAAGGTAATATTCAAGGAAGATTGAAACGTCTAAGTTTGGGGATGCCCCGGAAGGCATCCCCTCTTTCGTCTTCAACACTATCGGTATATCTTACTTGGAGCTATATTTTTATTCGTCACATTATATGTGTTTTGCTTGAAGCCTCTGAACTGAAGAAAACTCATCCAGAGCCTGTTTCGGCACCCTGCCGGAGGGGCAATCATATCCGGAGGCCATCTTCATCATCTCGATGGTCTCCATGACGTAGAGGGAGTAGTTCACCCTCGGGGCTAAGGGTATGTACCAGTAGAAATGTGATATCTCTCTCTCTCTCAATTTATTGATATGTCACGATCTTGATGTATCATTGTCTTTGTTAATATAGTTGGATCATATGGTGTTCTTCCCTCTTTATCTTGATGTGATGAATTGAGTCTTTCCCTTTGAGGTTTTGTTATGTCAGATTGAATATTGGATTTGAGATCACTTGATGTATGTATTGCATGTGGATACCCGTGATGACAATGGGGGTGTTCTATTGATTCACTTGATATATGTTTTGGTACTCAACTTGCGGATTCCCGTGGTAACAATGGGGTAATCTATGCATATGGGTTGATACAAGTTCTTGCCCTACTTTCTCTGATAGAAATCTTCGGGTACTCTTTGAAGTTCTTTTGCGTGGATTGAATATGATGAATCTGAAATTGTTTGATGCATAACGTATAATTTATTCACGGATACTTGTGGTGACATTGGAGTATCTAGGTGACATTAGAGTTGATTGATGCGTATCATATGGTGTCACTTTAGTACGAATTCTAGGGCTGTTTGTGACATAAATAGGAATAGCTCAATAGATTGATCGGAAAGGATAACTTTGAGGTGGTTCTACTACCTACAACAATTTCATCTTATGTTCTCCGCTAGATATGAACTTTGGAGTGATTCTTTGTCGCACGTTGAGGGATGATCATATGATTCTATTATGTTAGCATTGTTGAGAGATTGCACTTGTAAAAGTATGAACCCAAGGCCTTATTTGCAAGCATTAATATACCGTTTTGCTCCCTGTTTACTACTTCTTTCCTTGCTATTTTTATTTATTCAGATTATAAAAAACTATTTCTACTATCCGTACTACACTTGTATCACCATCTCTTTGTCGAACTAGTGCACCTATACGATTTGCCATTGTATTGGGTGTGTTGGGGACACAAGAGATTTCTTGTATTTGATTGCAGGGTTGTTTGAGAGAGACCATCTTCATCCTACACCTCCCATGGATTTATAAACCTTAGGTCATCCACGTGGGGGAAAATTGCTACTGTCCTACAAAACTCTGCGCTTGGAGGCCCAAAAGAGTCTACAAGAATTAAGTTTTGTAGTATACACCAAGCTCTTTTCTGGCGTCGTTGCTGGGGAGGTGAGTGCTTGAAGGTATGTCTTTAGATCTTGCAATTGAATCTTTTAGTTTCTTATTTTTCACTAGTTTGGTTTTATAAAATAAAACTACAAAAACTAGAGTTTAGGTTGTCTCATATGCTTCGTCTTTATAATGTCTTTTGTGAAAATGATGGTTCGAAAAATTGTGCTCAATTGTTAGAGGAAGAATTTAACAAAATGTTTAATGTGAGTTCCTTGAATGATGAGCATGATTGCAATCTTGCTAGTATGAATTCTCTGAATATCCATGATGCTAATGATATGCAAAGCCATAAGCTTGGGGATGCTATGTTTGATGAAGATGATATATTTAGTCTCCCAAGTTTTGATGAGAAAATTTATTATGATGATAGCGTGCCTCCTATTTATGATGATTATTGTGATGACATATATGCTATAAAGAGTAATGTTAACCATTAAACTTTTCATCATGATTTTAATGTTCAATTTGGTTATGTGAATCAAGTATCTCATGATAGTTATTTTGTTGAGTGTGCTCCCACTATTATGCATGAGAAGAAAAATGTTTATGTGGAGAGTAATAAAAATTCTATGCTTGTGGATCATGAAAGGAATGATTTTTGTGATAGTTATATTGTTCATTTCCTTCATGATGCTACTGAAAATTATTATGAGGGAGGAACATATCCTTGTAGGTATTGCAATAATATCAAGTTTTCTCTCTATGTGTTGAAAATCTTGAAGTTATGCTAGTTTTGCCTTCCTATGCTTGTTGATTCTTGCTCCCATAAATTGTTTTCTCACAAAATCCCTATGCATAGGAAGTGGGTTAGACTTAAATGTGCTTTTCATATGCTTCATGATGCTCCCATTGTGTTTCAACTCTTTACTGTTATGTGAGCATCATTGAAATCATCAATCCTAGCTAAAAGGCATTAAAAAAGCGCTTGTTGGGAGACAACCCAACATTTACACTTTCTGTTTTTGTGTGTTCACACGATTAAGATACTGTAGTAAACATTTTATTTCAATAATGTGCCAAGTAAAGCCTTTGGGATAGTGTGGATACTTGTTGTTTTGATTCGGTGCAAAAACATAAACTTTTGTCTCCAGTACAGAATTTCTTTGATTTTACTGGGGTGTCAGAATATTCTGAAATTCTTACATAGTATTTCTATGCAAATTCTCTATGTTTTCCTATTTTTTTGGAATTTTTAGAGTCAGGGAAATATGATTTGTATTCAGATCTTACAGATTGTTCTGTTTTTGACAAATTCTGTTTTGCATGCATAGTTTGCTTGTTTTTGTGTTCCCATAGCTTATTGAGTGATATAAATTATCTGAATGGTATACTATAGTAAGTATTATGTGAGAACAATTATGAATCTTGTCTTGGTAGTACCTAAATGAATGATCTATATTTACTATACTAACCCATCTCACGAAGTTCCCTTAAGTTTTGTGTGATTGAAGTTTTCAAGTTTTGGGTGAGATACTGATATGAGGCGAATAAGGAGTGGCAAGAACCTAATCTTGGGGATTCCCAAGGCACCTACAAGGTAATATTCAAGGAAGATTGAAACGTCTAAGTTTGGGGATGCCCCGGAAGGCATCCCCTCTTTCGTCTTCAACACTATCGGTATATCTTACTTGGAGCTATATTTTTATTCGTCACATAATATGTGTCGTGCTTGAAGCGTCATTTTATTTTATTGTTCTCTGTTAGATTTTATTTATAAGCATGTTTTTCAATAAAAGGTTCCTAGAATTGCCTTAAGATGCCTCAATTGCATGTTTGATTTGTGCTATATAAAAATAGAAACTTTTGTTGTATTGTTTGAATTTTGATATTTTAATGGAACGTGGAAATCTTCTGAAATTTTTACACAGTACTTTCAAACAAATTATTTACTATGTACTAATTTTTCAAAAATTTTGGAGATACATAAGTACACTTTTTGAATTAATTGCTACAGATTGCTGTCATAGTTTTGTTATCTACTTCTCCTATAGTTTTCATGACTTATATTGGTAAATATAAATTGTGTAAATGATAGTATCCAGTATATAATTATTGAAAATTATTATGCAACTTTTCTTGGCAATACATAAAGTGTTGATTTATTCTTATGTGCACTAACCTATCTCATGAGTTTTTTTCAAGTTTTGTGTGGATGAAGCTTTAAGATTTAGGAAACCAGGATATGAGAGGAATTAACAAGACACAAAATCTCAAGCTTGGGGATGAACAAGGCCCCCCAAGTAAATATTACAAGAAGTCTCAATGATCTAAGCTTGGGATGCTACGCATCCCACCTCTCTTCGTCACCAACTATCGGTTAGCCTATGTTGAGCCTAAGTTTTTTATTCGTTCACATAACATGTGCTATTCTTGAAGTGTATTGTTGTTTTCTTTGATGTTTCAATAAAATACTTTGATCTAGAAGTCCTTATTGATAGAGAGTTCTCATATAGCTACTTACTTGTTTAAATACTCATTGATCTTCACTTATATCTTTTTGAGAGTAGTTTTATGTTCACTCTTGTGCTTCACTTATATCCTAAGAGAAAATGTTGAATGAATTGAATGTAATAAATATGAAATTATATATGATTCATATGCTTGTCCCATGGGTAGTAGTGACTTCACATACAAGAAGTATAAGCGGTAAAATTTATTGGAAGTTCACAAACATAGAATTGGTCACTTGAACAATTCATGAAAGAATATTGAAGGAAGAGAGATTTCACATATAAATATACTATCTTGGACATCTTGTATGATTGTGAGCCCCCATTAATTATTTTCAAACTTGATCAAGTAGTTGATGTTGGAAAAGGAAGACAACGTAATGGTTATGTTTGTTTATATTCACATAGAAGTTATATTGTCATGGATCCTCTAACATGTGGTGCTTGCTTAGGATATTTTGCTAGCCAAAAATTTGTACTAAGTAGAGATACTACTTGTGCATAAAAAAAACCTTAAACCCAGTTTCTTGTCATGAGAGTCCACCATATCTACCTATGGATTGAATAAGATCATTCAAGTAAGTTGTCATCGGTGCAAAAAGCAATAAAAATTGCTCCTAGATATGTATGATCTTTTATTGGAAGGGAAAATAAGCTTTGTACGAACTTGTGATGGTGAAGAAATAAAAGCAACGGACTGCATAATAAAGGTTGCTATCACAAGGGGCAATATAAAGTGATGTTCTTTTCCATTAAGAGCTTGCACATCCAAAAATAAAAAGTGCATGACAACCTCTGCTTCCCTCTGCAAAGGGCATATCTTTTACGTTTCTATATTTACTTTTATGCAAGAGTCAATAATGTTCATCCCTATTCCAATCTATTAATACTTTAGTTGGCAAGCATCATGTGGTGGGGAAAGATCCACTCACGTATATCCAACTGAATATAAGTGATCATGATTCATTATTGTTGACATTATCCTTGAGATAAATAAGTTGGGAGGCGAAACATTAAGTCCCTATCTTCCTATGTGTTTGACTGAAACTGTTTGTTCTAAAAATATGCTTTGAGTGTTAGCAATCATGGAAGACTAAATGATAGTTGAGTATGTGGAATTTGCTAAATCAAAGAACTTACGTAGACCCTTCCTGAAAATAAGATGAATTGTAATTGTTTGATGACTGAAAACAAAGTTTGTTGGTTTTCAAGAAAGTTTATGGTATATACTTTAACATGTGAATAGCTTGCTACTTGATCATGAGAAGTTGTATGAGAAATGAGCTACTGTTTATGATATATATAACAATGCTAGAAAAGGTGATTGAAATTATCATTTATAAAACGTTTGCACTATGCTAGCATTCACACTTCATAAATTATTTCTTTTATCATTTACCTACTCGAGGACGAGTAGGAATTAAGCTTGGGGATGCTGATACATCTCCAATGTATCGATAATTTATGAAGTATTCATGCCATAATTACCTATGTTTACAATACTTTTATATGGTTTTGATGCACTTTATATGATTTAATTGGAACTAACCCGGACTGACGTTGTTTTCAGCATAATTACTGTGGTGTTGTTTTTGTGCAGAAAATAAAAGTTCTCGGAATCGCCCGAAACTTTTTGACGATTTTTCTAGAACAAATAAGAAATACTGGAGCGAAGAACCACCGCAGGGGAGCCACCAGGTGCCCCCCAAGCCAATAGGGCGCGGCCACCCCCCTGGGCGCGCCCTGATGGCTTGGGACCACCCCGTGTGGCTCTGTTTAGCGTGATTCCGACACTGAAAAAATCCTATAAATAAAGAAACCCTCAGAAATAAACCTAGAACTTCCGCTCCGCCGCTGAAAGCCTCTGTACCGCAGAAAACTCACCCGGAGCCCTGTTCCAGCACCCTGCCGTAGGGGCAATCATCACCAGAGGCCATCTTCATCATCCCGGCGGTCTCCGTGACGAAGAGGGAGTAGTTCACTCTCGGGGCTGGGGGTATTGACCAGTAGCTAGATGATTGATCTCTCTCTCTCTCTCTCTCTCTCTCTCTCTCTCGTGTTCTTGAGATGTCACAATCTTGATGTATCATGGGCTTTGTTAATATAGTTGGATCATATGGTGTTCTTCCCTCTTTATCTTGATGTGATGAATTGAGTCTTTCCCTTTGAGTTCCCTTTGAGGTTTTGTTATGTCGGATTGAATATTGGATTTGAGATCACTTGATGTATGTCTTGCATGTGGATACCCGTGGTGACAATGGGGTGTTCTATTGATTCACTTGATATATGTTTTGGTACTCAACTTGCGGATTCCTGTGGTAACAATGGGGTAATCTATGCATATGGGTTGATACAAGTTCTTGTCCTACTTTCTTCGATAGAAATCTTGGGGTACTATTTGAAGTTCTTTTGCGTGGATTGAATATGATGAATCTGAAATTGTTTGATGCATATCGTATAATTGACTCACAAATACTTAGGGTGTGATGACCCACAAGTATAGGGGATCAATCGTAGTCCTTTCGATAAGTAAGAGTGTCGAACCCAACGAGGAGCAGAAGGAAATGATAAGTTGTTTTCTCCAAGGTATTCTCTGCAAGTGCTGTAAGTAATGATAGTAGATAGTTTTGTAGCAAGATAAATCGTAACAAGTGACAAGTAACAATAGTAGCAAAGGTGCAACAAGGTAGCCCAATCCTTTTTGTAGCAAAGGACAGACCTGAAGGTACTCTTATATTAAGCAAGCGCTCCCGAGGACACATGGGAATTATGTCTAGTGATGTTCATCATGTTGAGTTTATTCGCGTTCGCTACTTTGATAATTTGATATGTGGGTGGACCGGTGCTAAGGTGTTGTTCTTACTTGAACTAACAACCTACTTATAATTACCCCCTCTCCCAAACATCCGCAACTACGAAAGAAGAATTAAGATAAATCTAACCATAGCATGAAACATGTGGATCCAAATCAGCCCCTTATGAAGCAACGCATAAACTGGGGTTTATGCTTGTGTCTCTCTAGCAACCCATCATCTACTTGTTACTCCACAATGACTTCCCTTAGGCCCATAGCATGGTGAAGTGTCATGTAGTCGACGTTAACATGGCACCACTAAGAGAAGTAACAACATACATATCATCAAAATATCGAACGAATACCAACTTCACATGATAACTTATAACCAAACTTCTCCCATGTCCTTAGGAACAATAGTAACTACTCACACCTCATCAACATGTTCAAGATCAGAGGTGAAATAATAATAATTAAGGATCTGGAAATAATTTCTTCCACCAAGTAATCCAACAAGCATCAACTACAAGATGTAATCAACACAACTAGTAACCCACAGGTACCAATCTGAGGTTTTGGGACAAAGTTGAATACAAGAGATGAACTAGGGTTGGAGATGAGATGGTGCTGGTGAAGATGTTGATGAAGATTGGTCCTCCCATGAAGGAGGAAGCGTTGGTGATGACGATGGCTTCGATCTCCCCCTCCCGGAGAGGGATTTCCCCGGCAGAATCTGACTTCCGGAGTGCAAAATGGCCTCTGCCCAGGTTTCCGCCTCGAGACGGCGGTGCTTCATCCCGAAAGGTTTCTTATGATTTTTCCTAGGGTAAAACACACCATATAGGAGAAGAGGGGCCTCGGGAGGCCAGCCAGGGCCCCACAAGCTATCAGGGCACGGCCTATGGGGGCGCGCCATATTGGCTTGTGGCTGGCTGGTGGCCCCCCTCCGGTATATTTGTTGGAAATATGCCCTAGAGGCAATAATAAAAGTAGTTATTATTATATTTCCTTGTTAATGATAATCGTTTATTGTCCATGCTA
This sequence comes from Elymus sibiricus, assembly GCA_039707655.1. Classification (NCBI taxonomy): domain Eukaryota; kingdom Viridiplantae; phylum Streptophyta; class Magnoliopsida; order Poales; family Poaceae; genus Elymus; species Elymus sibiricus. The sequence continues at coordinate 376,719,012 of CM077663.1, read as the reverse complement.
TAATTGTATTGATTGGAAACTCAATTGCATGTGTGGATACATAGACAACACTGTGTCCCTAGTATGCCTCTACTGGACTAGCTCGTTGATCAAAGATGGTCAAGGTTTCCTAGCCATAGACATGAGATGTCATTTCATAACGGGATCACATAATTAGGAGAATGATGTGATGGACAAGACCCAAACTATGAACGTAGCATATGATCGTGTCAGTTTATTGCTATTGTTTTCTGCATGGCAAGTATCTGTTCCTATGACCATGAGATCATGCAACTCACTGACACCGGAGGAATACCTTTTGTGTATCAAACGTCACAACGTAACTGGGTGACTATAAAGATGCTCTACAGGTATCTCCGAAGGTATCTGTTAAGTTGGCATGGATCGAGACTGGGATTTGTTACTCCGTATGACGGAGAGGTATGTCAGGGCCCACTCGGTAATACAACATCACAATAAGCCTTGCAAGCAATGTGACTAAAGTGTTAGCCATGGGATCTTGTATTACGGAACGAGTAAAGATACTTGCCAGTAACGAGATTGAACTAGGTATAGAGATACCGACGATCGAATATCGGGCAAGTAACATACCGAAGAACAAAGGGAACGGCATGATGGATTAACTGAATCCTTGACATAGAGGTTCAACCGATAAATATCTTCGTAGAATATGTAGGAACCAATATGGGCATCCAGGTCCCGCTATTGGTTATTGACCGTAGAGGTGTCACGGTCATGTCTACATAGTTCTCGAACCCGCATGGTCTGCACACTTAACGTTCGGTGACGTTTCGGTAGTATTGAGTTATGTATGGTGGTGACCGAAGGTTGTTCTGAGTCCCGGATGAGATCCCGGACGTCACGAGGAGCTCCGGAATGGTCCGGAGGTAAAGATTGATATATATAGGAAGTCCCGTTTTGGCCACCGGAAAAGTTTCGGGTATTTCCGCTAGTGTACCGGGAGGGGCCACACACGCCGGGAGGCCACATGGGCCTGAGGGGGGGGTGCACCAACCCTTAGTGGGCTGGGCAAACCAGCCCCACAAGGCCCATGCAGCTAGGGAGGTGGGAAAGGAAAAAAAACCAAGTGGGGAAGGTAAACTCCAAGTAGGAAAGGAGTCCTACTAGGAGTAGGATTGGAGGTGGAATCCTCCACCTCCACCTGGTTCGGCTGACCCCTAGGGGAAGCCCTAGGGCGGCTGCCTCCTCCCCCTCCCTCCTATATATACTAGAGGAATAGAGCCCCAAAGACACAAGTCCACGTGCTAGTTCTCTATTCCCTAGTTCCTCCACCAAATAGATTCAGACGAAGCCCTGCCGGAATAGTTCCACCACCACCGCCGCCGCGCCATCGCGCTGCCGGAGAACACATCTACCTCTCCGCTCCCTCTTGCTGGATCAAGAAGGCGGAGATCGTCATCGAGCTATACGTGTGCTGAACGCGGAGGTGCCGTCCGTTCGGCGCTAGATCGGGACGGATCGTGGGACGGCTGCGATTTGGATCGCGAAGACGTTCGACTACATCAACCGTGTTTCTTAACGCTTCCCGCTTAGCGATCTACAAGGGTATGTAGATCCACTCTCCCTCTCGTAGATGTTCATCACCATGGATAGATCTTGCGTGTGCGTAGGAAATTTTTTGTTTCCCATGCAACGTTCCCCAACAGTGGCATCATGAGCTAGGTCTATGTGTAGATGAGATCAAGTGTAGAACACAAAGGAGTTTGTGGGCGTTGATATTCAGATTGCTTCCTCCCTTGGTCTTTTCTTGATTCGGCGGTATTGTGGGATGAAGCGGCCCGGACCAACATTACTCGTACGCTTACGAGAGACTGGTTCCATCAACTGACATGTAACTTTGTTAAATAAAGATGGCTGGCGGGTGTCTGTCTCACCCACTTTAGTTGGATCGGATTCGACAAAGGCGGTCCTTGAGAAGGTTGAATAGCAATTTGTGTATCACCGTTGTGGTTTTTGCGTAGGTAAGAATCGTTCTTGCTAGAAACCCGTAGCAGCCACGTAACACATGCAACAACAATTAGAGGACGTCTAACTTGTTTTTGCAGGGTATGTTGTGATGTGATATGGCCAATTACATGATGAGATATATGTGATGTATGAGATGATCATGTATTGTATAGAATATCACGACTTGCATGTCGATGAGTACGGCAACCGGTAGGAGCCATAGGGTTGTCTATAATTTATTTTTGCCGTTTTGCTTTACTTTATCGCTATGAGTTAGCTATAGTCATAGAAGCAAAAGTTGGCGCGACAACCTCATGGCGACACGTTGATGGAGATCAAGATGATGGAGATCATGGTGTCATGCCGGTGACGATGGAGATCATGCCGGTGCTTTGGAGATGGAGATCAAAAGCACAAGTTCATGGCCATATCATGTCACTTATGATTTGCATGTGATGTTAATCCTTTTATGCATCTTATTTTGCTTAGGACAACGGTAGCATTATAAGGTAATCCCTCACTGAAATTTCAAGATAAAACTGTGTTCTCCCCGAGTGTGCACCGTTGCGAAAGTTCGTCGTTTCGAGACACCACGTGATGATCGGGTGTGATAGACTATACGTTTGCATACAATGGGTGCAAGCCAGTGTTGCACATGCGGAACACTCGGGTTAAACTTGACGAGCCTAGCATGTACAGACATGGCCTCGGAACACAAGAGACCGAAAGGTCGAACATGAGTCATATAGTAGATATGATCAACATGAAGATGTTCACCAATGAAACCACCTCATCTCACGTGATGATCGGACTTGAGTTGGTGAATTTGGATCGTGTGACACTCGAATGACCAGAGGGATGTCAATTTGAGTGGAAGTTTTTAAGTAATATGATTAACTAAACTCATTATCTTGAACAATAGTCTAAGTTGTCTTTGCAAAATTTATGTTGTAGATCAATGGCTCGCGCAGTAGCACCCCTGAATTTTAATGCGTTCCTAGAGAAAGCTAAGTTGAAAGATGATGGAAGTAACTTTGTGGACTGGGCCCGTAATCTAAGGATTATCCTTACGTCTTCCCAAAAGGCTTATGTCCTTGATGCACCGCTTGGTGAACCACCCGTTCCAGTAGAGTCTGCAGACGTTGCGAACGCCTGGCAGACACGTTCTGATGATTACTCAATAGTTCAATGTGCAATGTTGTATGGCTTAGAACCGGGACTTCAAAGACGTTTTGAACGTCACGGAGCATATGATATGTTCCAGGAGTTGAAGTTTATCTTTCAGAAGAATGCCCGGATCGAGAGGTATGAGACCTCCGATAAGTTCTATGCTTGCAAGATGGAGGAGAACAGGTCTGGCGGTGAACACATACTCAAAATGTCTGGGTATTCCACCCGTCTGGCTGAATTGGGGATGCCCCTTCCGCTAGAGGCGATCACTGACAGAGTTCTTCAATCACTGCCACCTAGCTACAAGAGCTTTGTGTTGAACTATAACATGCACGGGATGAACAAGTCAGTCGCCGAGCTGTTTGCGATGTTGAAAGTCGCTGAGTCTGAGATTCAGAAGGAGCATCAAGTGTTGATGGTCAATAAAACCACTAGTTTCAAGAAGAATGGCAAGGGTAAGAAGGGTAACTCCAAGAAGAGTGGCAAAGCAGTTGCCCCTCCCATGAAGAAACCCAAGGCTGGACCCAAGCCAGAAACTGAGTGCTTTCATTGCAGGGGAACTGGTCACTGGAAGCGGAACTACCCCAAGTATCTGGCTGACAAGAAGGCGGCCAACACCAAACAAGGTATATGTGATATACATGTTATTGATGTGTACCTTACCAACTCTCCTTGTAGTGCCTGGGTATTTGATACCGGTTCGGTTGCTCACATTTGCAACTCAAAACAGGAACTGCGGAATAGACGGAGGCTGGCAAAGGACGAAGTGACGATGCGCGTGGGAAATGGTTCTAAGGTTGATGTGATCGTCGTCGGCACGCTCGCTCTTCGATTACCATCGGGATTAGTGATGAACCTGAATAATTGTTATTTAGTACCTGCGTTAAGCATGAACATTATATCTGGATCTTGTTTATTGCGAGACGGTTACTCATTTAAATCAGAGAATAATGGTTGTTCTATTTATATGAGTAATATCTTTTATGGCCATGCACCCAATGTGAGGGGTTTATTCTTATTGAATCTCGATAGTGATGATACACATGTTCATAACATTGATGCCAAAAGATGTAGAGTTAATAATGATAGTACCACTTTCTTGTGGCACTGCCGCTTAGGTCATATTGGTGTAAACGCATGAAGAAGCTCCATGCTGATGGACTTTTGGAGTCACTTGATTTTGAATCACTTGACACATGTGAACCATGCCCCATGGGCAAGATGACTAAAACCCCGTTCTCTGGAACAATGGAACGGGCAAGTGACTTGTTGGAAATCATACATGCTGATGTATGCGGTCCGATGAGCATTGAGGCGCGCGGTGGATATTGTTATTTTCTCACCTTCACTGATGACTTAAGTAGATATGGGTATATTTACTTAATGAAACACAAGTCAGAAATGTTTGAAAAGTTCAAGCAATTTTAGAGTGAAGTTGAGAATCATCGTAACAAGAAGATTAAATTCCTGCGATCTGATCGAGGAGGAGAATATCTGAGTTATGAGTTTGGTAGTCACTTAAGACAGTGTGGAATAGTTTCACAATTGACACCGCCTGGAACACCACAGCGTAATGGTGTGTTCGAATGTCGTAATCGAACCTTATTAGATATGGTGCGATCTATGATGTCTCTTGCCGATTTGCCACTATCGTTTTGGGGTTATGCATTAGAGACAGCTGCATTCACTTTAAATAGGGCACCAGCGAAATCCGTTGAGACGACGCCATATGAACTGTGGTTTGGCAAGAAGCCAAAGTTGTCATTTCTTAAAGTTTGGGGATGTGATGCTTATGTCAAAAAAGACTTCAGCCTGAAAAGCTGGAACCCAAAGCGGAGAAATGCGTCTTCATAGGATACCCAAAAGAGACAGTTGGGTATACCTTCTATCTCAGATCCGAAGGCAAAGTGTTTGTCGCTAAAAACGGAACATTTCTTGAGAAAGAGTTTCTCTCGAAAGAATTGAGTGGGAGGAAGATAGAACCTGATGAGGTTGTTGAACCTTAACATCAACCTGAGAGTAGCGTAGCGTAGAAAGATGTTTCTGTAGAGCCTGCATCGGTTGAAGAAGTTAATGATGATGATCCTGAAGCTTCGGATCAAGTTGCTATCGAACTTCGTAGGTCGACAAGGACGCGTACTGCTCCTGAGTGGTACGGCAACCCTGTCTTAGAGGTCATGTTGTTGGACAACGATGAACCTACGAGCTATGGAGAAGCGATGATGGGCCTGAATTCCGAGAAATGGTTAGAGGCCATGAAATCTGAGATGGGATCCATGTATGAAAACAAAGTATGGGCTTTGGAAGTATTACCTGAAGGGCGAAAGGCCATTCAGAACAAATGGATCTTTAAGAGGAAGACGGACGCGGACGGTAATGTCACCGTCTATAAAGGTCGACTTGTGGCAAAGGGTTTTTCACAAGTTCAAGGAGTTGACTATGATGAGACCTTCTCACCCGTAGTGATGCTTAAGTCCGTCAGAATCATGTTAGCAATAGCTACCTTTTTCGATTATGAAATTTGGCAGATGGATGTCAAAACAGCGTTCCTTAACGGTTTCCTTAAGGAAGAGTTGTATATGATGCAACCAGAAGGTTTTGTCGATCCAGAGAATGTTGACAAAGTTTGCAAACTCCAGCGATCCATTTATGGACTGGTGCAAGCATCTCGGAGTTGGAATCTTCGCTTTGATGAGGTGATCAAAGCGTTCGGGTTTATACAAGTTTATGGAGAAGCTTGTATTTACAAGAAAGTGAGTGGGAGCTCTATAGTGTTTCTAATATTATATGTGGATGACATATTGCTGATTGGAAACAATATAGAAATGTTGGAAAGCATGAAGGAATATTTGAACAAGAGTTTTTCAATGAAGGACCTAGGAGAAGCTGCTTTCATATTAGGCATCCAGATCTATAGAGATAGATCGAGACGCTTAATAGGACTTTCACAGAGCACATACCTTGACAAAGTTTTGAAGAAGTTCAAAATGGATCAGTCCAAGAAGGAGCTCTTGCCTGTATTGCAAGGGGTGAAGTTGAGTAAGACTCAATGCCCAGTGACTGCAGAAGATAGAGAAAAGATGAGTGTCGTCCCCTATGCTTCAGCCATAGGCTCTATCATGTATGCAATGTTGTGCACAAGACCCACTGTCAGCCTTGCCATAAGTATGGCCGGAAGGTTTAAAAGTGATCCAGGAATGGAACACTGGACGGCGGTCAAGAATATCCTTAAGTACCTGAAAAGGACTAAGGACATGTTTCTCGTTTATGGAGGTGATCAAGAGCTCGTCGTAAAGGGTTACGTCGATGCAAGCTTTGACACTGATCCGGATGACTCTAAGTCTCAAACCGGATACGTATTTATTCTTAATGGGGGTGCGGTAAGCTGGTGCAGTTCCAAGCAGAGCGTAGTAGCTGATTCTACATGCGAAGCGGAGTACATCGCTGCCTCGGAGGCGGTGAAGGAAGGTGTCTGGATGAAGGAGTTCATGATAGATCTTGGAGTAGTGCCCAGTGCACTAAACCCAATGACTTTGTTCTGTGACAACACTGGTGCCATTGCTCTAGCCAAGGAACCAAGGTTTCACAAGAGGACCAGACACATAAAGCGACGTTTCAATTCCATCCGCGATTACATCAAGGAGGAGGACATAAATATTTGCAAAGTACACACGCATCTAAATGTCGCAGACCCGATGACTAAACCTCTTCCAAGGGCTAAACATGATCAACACCAGAACTGTATGGGTGTTAGATTCATTACAATGTAAATCACATAGTGATGTGAGCTAGATTATTGACTCTAGTGCAAGTGGGAGACTGTTGGAAATATGCCCTAGAGGCAATAATAAAAGTAGTTATTATTATATTTCCTTGTTCATGATAATCGTTTATTGTCCATGCTATAATTGTATTGATTGGAAACTCAATTGCATGTGTGGATACATAGACAACATTGTGTCCCTAGTATACCTCTAGTGGACTAGCTCGTTGATCAAAGATGGTCAAGGTTTCCTAGCCATAGACATGAGATGTCATTTGATAACGGGATCACATCATTAGGAGAATGATGTGATGGACAAGACCCAAACTATGAAAGTAGCATATGATCGTGTCAGTTTATTGCTATTGTTTTCTACATGTCAAGTATCTGTTCCTATGACCATGAGATCATGCAACTCACTGACACCGGAGGAATACCTTGTGTGTATCAAACGTCACAACGTAACTGGGTGACTATAAATATGCTCTACAGGTATCTCCGAAGGTGTCTGTTAAGTTGGCATGGATCGAGACTGGGATTTGTTACTCCGTATGACGGAGAGGTATCTCAGGGCCCACTCGGTAATACAACATCACAATAAGCCTTGCAAGCAATGTGACTAAAGTGTTAGCCACGGGATCTTGTATTACGGAATGAGTAAAGAGACTTGCCGGTAATGAGATTGAACTAGGTATAGAGATACCGACGATCGAATCTCGGGCAAGTAACATACCGAAGAACAAAGGAAATAGCATACGGGATTAACTGAATCCTTGACATAGAGGTTCAACCGATAAAGATCTTCGTAGAATATGTAGGAACCAATATGGGCATCCAGGTCCCGCTATTGGTTATTGACCATAGAGGTGTCTCGGTCATGTCTACATAGTTCTTGAACCCGCAGGGTCTGCACACTTAATGTTCGGTGACGTTTCGGTAGTATTGAGTTATGTATGGTGGTGACCAAAGGTTGGTCGGAGTCCCGGATGAGATCCCGGACGTCACGAGGAGCACCGGAATGGTCCGGAGGTAAATATTGATATATAGGAAGTCCTGTTTTGGGCAACGGAAAAGTTTCGGGTATTTCCGGTAGTGTACCGGGTGTGCCGGAGGGCCATCGGGTGGGGCCACCCACGACGGGAGGCCACATGGGCCTGAGTGGGGTGCACCAGCCCTTAGTGGGCTGGGCAAACCAGCCCCACAAGGCCCATGACGCTAGGGAGGTGGGAAGGGAAAAAAATCCAAGTGGGGAAGGTAAACTCCAAGTAGGAAAGGAGTCCGACTAGGAGTAGGATTGGAGGTGGAATCCTCCACCTCCACCTGGTTCGGCCGACCCCTAGGGGAAGCCCTAGGGCGGCTACCTCCTCCCCCTCCCTCCTATATATACTAGAGGAATAGAGCCCCCAAAGACACAAGTGCACGTGCTAGTTCTCTAGTCCCTAGTTCCTCCACCAAATAGATTCCGACGGTGCTCAGGCGAAGCCCTGCCGGAATAGTTCCACCACCACCGCCACCGTGCCGTCGCGCTGCCGGAGAACTCATCTACCTCTCCGCTCCCTCTTGCTAGATCAAGAAGGCGGAGATTGTCATCGAGCTGTACGTGTGCTGAACGCGGAGGTGCCGTCCGTTCGGCGCTAGATCGGGACGGATCGTGGGACAGCTGCGATTTGGATCGCGGAGACGTTCGACTACATCAACCATGTTTCTTAACGCTTCCCGCTTAGCGATCTACAAGGGTATGTAGATCCACTCTCCCTCTCGTAGATGTTCATCACCATGGATAGATCTTGCGTGTGCGTAGGAAATTTTTTGTTTCCCATGCAACGTTCCCCAACAATATTTTTGGCCCATAAATTCACATATATTCAATAAAAATTCCTCGTGAAGTTTCAGGTCATTTGGAGTCTGGTGATTTTTCTGCCTTTTTCTCGGTTTTCCGGTCCAGAATTCCAGTTTCCAGATAATTCCCTCTTTGTGATGTACCTTGCATATTCAGAGAGAAGGGGCATAATAATTGTATGATAATAGGGAATAATGGACAATAATAATGTAAATATGAATGGGAAATCATGATGCAAAATGGACGTATCAATTCCCCCAAGCTTAGACCTCGCTTGTCCTCAAGCGAAAGCCGAACTCGAGAATAATGACCACATGATTTGAGAGAGAGGTGTCGATAAAAAGAGAATACGAACATGCGAGCATCATGCATATCATTATAGCAGCAAGCATTTCATCATATAACTTCTTATAATCAAGTAACGATCTATTCACAATTATCCAAGTATGAAGCATAAACCCGATTGACAACAAACAAACAATGCTTTTAGTCATGGTGATAATCCTCATTCATAATATTCAAGAGAGGAGTCTATATAAGAGCTTTCATCGTAGCAAACCCACATACTCAACTATCATTTAGTCATCTATGATTGTTGAGACTCATTGCATATTTTTGGAGCTAATGTTTTTGCCGGACACATAGGAAGATAGGGGCTTCATTTGCCACCCAACTCATTTACCTCAAGGATAATGTCAACAATAATGAATCATGGTTTCTTACATTCAAATGGATATATATGTTGGAAATATGCCCTAGAGGCAACAATAAATTGGTTATTATTATATTTCCCTATTTATGATAATCATTTATTATCCATGCTATAATTGTATTGATTGAAAATTCAAATACATGTGTGGATACATAGACAACAAAGTGTCCCTAGTAAGCCTCTACTAGACTAGCTCGTTGATCAAAGATGGTTAAGGTTTCCTAGCCATAGACATGAGATGTCATTTGATAACGGGATCACATCATTAGGAGAATGATGTGATGGACAAGACCCAAACTATGAACGTAGCATATGATCGTGTCAGTTTATTGCTATTGTTTTCTGCATGTCAAGTATCTGTTCCTATGACCATGAGATCATGCAACTCACTGACACCGGAGGAATACCTTGTGTGTATCAAACGTCGCAACGTAACTGGGTGACTATAAATATGCTCTACAGGTATCTCCGAAGGTGTCTGTTGAGTTGGCATGGATCAAGACTGGGATTTGTTACTCCGTGTGACGGAGAGGTATCTCAGGGCCCACTCGGTAATACAACATCACAATAAGCCTTGCAAGCAAAGTGACTAAAGAGTTAGCCACGGGATCTTGTATTACGGAACGAGTAAAGAGACTTGCCGGTAACGAGATTGAACTAGGTATAGAGATAACGACGATCGAATCTCGGGCAAGTAACATACCGAAGAACAAACGGAACAGCGTACGGGATTAACTGAATCCTTGAAATAGAGGTTCAACCGATAAAGATCTTCGTAGAATATGTAGGAACCAATATGGGCATCCAGGTCCCGCTATTGGTTATTGACCGTATAGGTGTCTCGGTCATGTCTACATAGTTCTCGAACCCGCAGGTTCTGCACACTTAAGGTTAGGTGACGTTTCAGTAGTATAGAGTTATGCATGGTGGTGACCGAAGGTTGTTCGGAGTCCCGGATGAGATCCCGGACATCACAAGGAGCGCCGGAATGGTTCGGAGGTAAAGATTGATATATAGGAAGTCCCGTTTTGGTCACCGGAAAAGTTTCGGGTATTTCGGTAGTGTACCGGGAGTGCCGGGAGGGTACCGGGGGACCATCGGGAGGGGCCTCTCGCCCCAAACGGTCTCATGGGCTGTGGGAGGAGTCAAACCAGCCCCTAGTGGGCTGGCTGAACCCCCCACTAAGGCCCATGCGGCTAGGGGTGGGAAAACCCAAAGGTGGAAAGGGTTTCCAAGTGGGGGAGGAGGAATCCTACTCCTAGTAGGATTGGAGTTTGACTCCTCCACCTCCCCACTTTGGCCGCACCTAGGGGCAGCCCTAGGGGCGCCGGCCTCCCTCCCCTTCCTCCTATATATACCGGAGGGGAGAGAGGGCAGCCGCACCAGAAAACCCTAAGCCATGGTGCAGCCCTCTCTCCCCAATAGATCAAGTCCTCTAGTTTTCAGCAGTGCTTAGGCGAAGCCCTGCTGGAATAGTTCCACCACCGCCGCCGCCGCGCCGTTGCGCTGCCGGAGAACTCATCTACCTCTCCACTCCCTCTTGCTGGGTCAAGAAGGCGGAGATTGTCATCGAGCTGTACGTGTGCTGAACGCGGAGGTGCCGTCCGTTCGGCACTAGATCGTGATTGGATCGCGGGACGCTCGGCGATTTGGATCGCGAAGACGTTCGACTACATCAACCGCGTTTCTTAACGCTTCCCACTTAGCGATCTACAAGGGTATGTAGATCCACTCTCCCTCTCGTAGATGCTCATCACCATGGATAGATCTTGCGTGTGCGTAGGAAAATTTTTGTTTCCCATGCAACGTTCCCCAACAGTGGTATCAGAGCTAGGTCTATGTGTAGATGAGATCAAGAGTAGAACACAAAGGAGTTTGTGGGCGTTGATGCTCAGATTGCTTCCTCCCGTAGTCTTTTCTTGATTCAGCGGTATTGTGGGATGAAGCGGCCCGGACCAACATTACTCGTACGCTTACGAGAGACCGGTTCCATCAACTGACATTTAACTTTGTTGCATAAAGCTGGCTGGCGGGTGTCTGTCTCTCCCACTTTAGTTGGATCGGATTCGCCAAAGGCGGTCCTTGAGAAGGTTGAATAGCAATTTGTGTATCACCATTGTGGTTTATGCGTAGGTATGAATATTTCTTGCTAGATACCCGTAGCAGCCACGTAAAACATGCAACAACAATTAGAGGACGTCTAACTTGTTTTTGCAGGGTATGTTGTGATGTGATATGGCCAATTACATGATGAGATATATGTGATGTATGAGATGATCATGTATTGTATAGAATATCACGACTTGCATGTCGATGAGTACGGCAACCGGCAGGAGCCATAGGGTTGTCTTTAATTTATTTTCGCCGTTTTTTGCTTTACTTTATCGCTATGAGTTAGCAATAGTCGTAGAAGCAACAGTTGGCACGACATCCTCATGGCGACACATTGATGGAGATCAAGATGATGGAGATCATGGTGTCATGCCGGTGACGATGGAGATCATGCCGGTGCTTTGGAGATGGAGATCAAAAGCACAAGTTCATGGCCATATGATGTCACTTATGATTTGTATGTGATGTTAATCCTTTTATGCATCTTATTTTGCTTAGGACGACGGTAGCATTATAAGGTGATCCCTCACTGAAATTTCAAGATAAAACTGTGTTCTCCCCGAGTGTGCACCGTTGCGAAAGTTTGTCGTTTAGAGACACCACGTGATGATCGGGTGTGATAGACTCTACGTTCGCATACAACGGGTGCAAGCCAGTGTTGCACGTGTGGAACACTCAGGTTAAACTTGACGAGCCTAGCATGTACAGACATGGTCTCGGAACACAAGAGACCGAAAGGTCGGACATGAGTCATATAATAGATATGATCAACATGAAGATGTTTACCATTGAAACCATCTCAACTCATGTGATGATCGGACTTGAGTTTGTGAATTTGGATCATGTGTCACTCGAATGACCAGAGGGATGTCAATTTGATTGGGAGTTTTTAAGTAATATGATTAACTAAACTCATTATCATGAACATAGTCAAAATGTTTTTGCAAATTATGTTGTAGATTACTAGCTCGCGCTGTAGCTCCCTTGAATTTTTATATGTTCCTAGAGAAATAGAGTTGAAATATGATGGTAGCAATAATGCGGACTAGGTCCGTGATATGAGGATTGTCCTCATTGCTGCACAGAAGGCTTATGTCCTTAATGCACCGCTCGGTGCGCCACCCCCTCAAGCGTCGTCTGTAGATGTTGTGAACATCTGACAGGCACGTTCTGATGACTACTTGATAGTTCAGTGCGTCATGCATTACGGCATAGAATTGAGGCTCCAAAACGTTTTGAATGTCACGGAACATATGAGATGTTCTAAGAGCTGAAATTGGGATCTCCGGCTCGTGCCCGTGTTGAGAGGTATGAGACCTCCAACAAGATTCTTTGCCTGCAAGATGAAGGAGAATAGCTCAATCGGTGAGCATGTGCTCAGATTGTCTGGGTACTACAATCACTTGAATCGAGTGGGAGTTGATCTTCTAGATAAGATAGTGATTGATATAGTTCTCCAAGTCACTGTCACTAAGCTACTAGATCTTCGTAATGAACTATAAAATGCCAGGGATGGAAATAATGATCCCTGAGCTATTCGCGATGTTTGACACCGCGAAGGTAGAAATCAAGAAGGAGCATCAAGTGTTGATGGTTAGTAAAACCACTAGTTTCGAGAAGGGCAAGGGCAAGGGGGGAAACTTCATGGATGGCAAGTCAGTTGCTGCTCCAGTGAAGAAACCCGAGGTTGAACCAAAACCCGAGACTAAGTGCTTCTATTATAAGGAGAACGGTCACTAAAGCGGAACAACCCTAGATACTTGGTAGATAAGAAGGCTGGCAACGTCGACAGAAGTATATTTGATATACGTGTTATTGATGTGTACCTTACTAGTACTCCTAGTAGCACCTGGGTATTAGATACCGGTTCGGTTGCTAAATGTTAGTAATTCGAAATAAAAGCTACGGAATAAACGGAGGCTAGCTAAGGGTGAGGTGACGATGAGTGTTGGAAGTGTTTCCAAGGTTGATGTGATCACCATCGCACACTCTCTCTACCTTTGGGATTAGTGATGAACCTAAATAAATGTTATTTGGTGTTTGCGTTGAGCATGAACGTGATTAGATCATGTTTATTGCAATACGGTTATTCATTTAAGTTAGAGAATAATGGTTATTCTGTTTACATGAATAATACCTTCAATGGTCATGCACCCTATGAGAATGGTTTATTGAATCTTGATCGTAGTGATACACATGTTCATAATATTGATGCCAAAAGATACAAAGTTAATAATGATAGTAGCACATACTTGTGGCACTGCCGCTAAATGTCATATTGGTGTAAAACGCATGAAGAAACTCCATGCTGATGGATCTTTGGACTCATTCAAATTTCGAATCGGTTGAGACATGCGGACCATGCCTCATGGGCAAGATGACTAAGACCCCGTTTTCTGGTATGATGGAGCGGGCAAGTAACTTATTGGAAATGATACATGTTGATGTATTCAGTCCAATGAGTGTTGTAGCGTGCGGTGAATATCGTTATTTTCCTACCTTCACTGATGATTTGAGTAGATATGGGGATATTTACTTAATGAAACACAAGTCTGAAACATTTGAAAAGTTCAAACAAAATCAGAGTGAAGTTTGAGATCATCGTGACAAGAAGATAAAATGTCTACGATATGATCGTGGAGGTGAATATCTGAGTTACGAGTTTGGTATACAACTTAAGACAATGTGGAAGTTGTTTCACAACTCACGCCACCTGGAACACCATAGTGTGATGGTGTGTCCGAACGTTGTAGTCGTGCTCTATTGGATATGGTGCGAACTATGATGTCTCTTATCGATTTGCCACTATCGTTTTGGGGTTATGCATTGGAGACAACTACATTCACTTTAAAAGGGGCACCATCTAAAGTCCGTTGAGATGACACCGTATGAATTTTGGTTTGGCGGAAACCTAAGCTGTCATTTCTTAATGTTTGGGGCTGCGACGCTTATGTGAAAAAGGGTTTTTCACCTAATGAGCTCGAACCCAAAGCGGACAAATGCATCTTCATAGAATACCCTAACGTAACAGTTGGGTAAACCTTCTATCTTAGATCCAAGCACAAAGTGTTTGTTGTTAAAACGGGTCCTTTCTCGAGAAAGAGTTTCTCTCGAAAGAATTGAGTGGGAGGAAGATAGAACTTGATGAGGTTGTTGAACCTTTGTTTCAACCAGAGAGTAGTGCAGCGCAGACAATTGTTTCTATGGAGCCTACGTTAGTTGAAGAGGAAGTTAATGATGATGATCATGAAGCTTCAGATCAAGTTACTATCGAACCTCGTAGGTCGACAAGGACGCGTACTGCCCCTGAGTGGTACGTCAATCCTGTCTTGGAGGTCATGTTGTTAGACAACAGTGAACCTACGAGCTATGAAGAAGCGATGGTGGGCCCAGATTCCAACAAATGGCTAGGAGCCATGAAATCCGAGATATGATCCATGTATGAAAACCAAGTATGGACTTTGGTAGACTTGCCCATTGAACGGCAGACCGTTGAGTACAAATGGACCTTTAAGAAGAAGACATACACTGATGGTAAATGTCACCATTTATAAAGCTCGACTTGTCGCAAAGAAGTTTCAGACAAGTTCAAGGAGTTGACTACAATGAGACTTTCTCACCCGTAGCGATGCTAAAGTCTGTTGGAATTATGTTAGTAGTTGCTGCATTTTTCGATTATGAAATCTGGCAGATGGATGTCAAAACATCGTTTCCTTAACGGTTTCCTTGAGGAAAGGTTGTATGTGATACAACCAGAAAGTTTTGTCAGTCCTAAGGATGCTAAAATATATGCAAGCTCCAGCGATCCTTCTATTGACTGGAGCAAGCATCTCGGAGTTGGAATATACGCTTTGATGAGGTGATCAAAGTTTTTGGGTCTATACAAAGTTTATGAGAAACTTGTATTTATAATAAAGTGAGTGGGAGCACTATAGAATTTCTGAAAAGTATATGTGGAAGACATATTGTTGATCGGAAATGATGTAGAATTTCTGGAAAGCATAAAGGGTTGTTTGAAAGGAGTTTTTCAAAGGAAAACCTGGAATGAAGCTACTTAAATATTGGGCATCAGGATCTATAGAGATAGATCAAGACGTCTGATAAAACTTTCAATGGGTACATACCTTGACAAGATTTTGAAAGAGTTCAAAATGGATCAGTCAAAGAAAGAGTTCTTGCCTGATTTGTAAGGTGTGGAGTTGAGTGAGACTCAAAGCTCGACCACGGCAGAAGAAAGAAAAGGACAAAGGTCATCCCCTATGCCTTATCCATAGGCTCTGTATAGTATGCCATGCTGTGTACCGCACCTGGTGTGTGCCTTGCCATGAGTCTGTCAAGGGGTACAAGAGTGGTCCAGGAGTGGATCACTGGACAGCGGTCAAAATTATCCTTAGTAACTAGAGGACTAAGGAAATGTTTCTCGATTATGGAGGTGGTAAAGAGTTCGTCGTAAAGAGTTGCGTCGATGCAAGCTTTGACACCAATCCGGATGACACTGAGTAGCAATCCGGATACGTATAGTGGAGCAGCCATTTGGAATAGTTCCAAGTGGAGCGTGGTAGCATCTGCAGTATGACATATAGATTTGCAAAGAACACACGGATCTGAATGTTGCAAACCGTTGACTAAAGACCTCTCTCACATGCAAAGCATGATCGAACCCCAGAACTCATTGGGTGTTAGATTCATAACAATGTAAATCACATGGTAATGTGAAATAGATTATTGACTCTAGTGCAAGTGGGAGACTATTGGAAATATGCCCTAGAGGCAATAATAAATTGGTTATTATTATATTTCCCTATTTATGATAATCGTTTATTATCCATGTTATAATTGTATTGATTGAAAACTCAAATACATGTGTGGATACATAGACAACAAAGTGTCCCTAGTAAGCCTCCACTAGACTAGCTCGTTGATCAAAGATGGTTAAGGTTTCCTAGCCATAGACATGAGATGTCATTTGATAACGGGATCACATCATTAGGAGAATGATGTGATGAAAAAGACCCAAACTATGAACATAGCATATGATCGTGTCAGTTTATTGCTATTGTTTTCTGCATGTCAAGTATCTATTCCTTTGACCATGAGATCATGCAACTCACTGACACCGGAGAAATACCTTGTGTGTATCAAACATCGCAACGTAACTGGGTGACTATAAAGATGCTCTACAGGTATCTCCGAAGGTGTGTGTTAAGTTGGCATGGATCAAGACTGGGATTTGTTACTCCGTGTGACGGAGAGGTATCTCAGGGCCCACTCGGTAATACAACATCACAATAAGCCTTGCAAGCAAAGTGACTAAAGAGTTAGCCACGGGATCTTGTATTACCGATTGAGTAAAGAGACTTGCCGGTAACGAGATTGAACTAGGTATAGAGATACCGACGATCGAATCTCGGGCAAGTAACATACCGAAGAACAAAGGGAATAGCGTACGGGATTAACTGAATCCTTAACATAGAGGTTCAACCGATAAAGATCTTCGTAGAATATGTAGGAACCAATATGGGCATCCAGGTCCCGCTATTGGTTATTGACCGTAGAGGTGTCTCAGTCATGTCTACATAGTTCTCGAACCCGCAGGGTCTACACACTTAAGGTTAGGTGACGTTTCAGTAGTATAGAGTTATGCATGGTGGTGACCGAAGGTTGTTCGGAGTCCCGGACGTCACGAGGAGCTCCGGAATGGTCCGGAGGTAAAGATTGATATATAAGGAAGTCCCGTTTTGGTCACCGGAAAAGTTTCGGGTATTTCGGTAGTGTGCCGGGAGTGCCGGGAGGGTACCGGGGGACCATCGGGAGGGGCCTCTCGCCCCAAACGGTCTCATGGACTGTGGGAGGAGTCAAACCAGCCCCTAGTGGGCTGTCCGAAACCCCCACTAAGGCCCATGTGGCTAGGGGTGGGAAAACCCAAAGGTGGAAAGGGTTTCCAAGTGGGGGAGGAGGAATCCTACTCCTAGTAGGATTGGAGTTGGACTCCTCCACCTCCCCACTTCGGCCGCACCTAGGGGCAGCCCTAGGGGCGCCGGCCTCCCTCCCCTTCCTCCTATATATACCAGAGGGGAGAGAGGGCAGCCACACCAGAAAACCCTAAGCCACGGTGCAGGCCTCTCTCCCCAATAGATCAAGTCCTCTAGTTTTCAGCAGTGCTTAGGCGAAGCCCTGCTGGAATAGTTCCACCACCACCGCCACCGCGCCGTCGCGCTACCGGAGAACTCATGTACCTCTCCGCTCCCTCTTGCTGGATCAAGAAGGCGGAGATCGTCATCGAGCTGTACGTGTGCTGAACGCGGAGGTGTCGTCCGTTCGGCACTAGATCGTGATTGGATCGCGGGACGCTCGGCGATTTGGATCGCGAAGATGTTCGACTACATCAACCGCATTTCTTAACGCTTCCCGCTTAGCGATCTACAAGGGTATGTAGATCCACTCTCCCTCTCGTAGATGCTCATCACCATGGATAGATCTTGCGTGTGCGTAGGAATTTTTTTGTTTCCCATGCAACGTTCCCCAACAATATATACTTGGATCTTACCTCAACATGTGATGCTTACCACTAAAAGAGTTTATATCTTAGAAGAACAATGGATATTGATGACTCTTGAATAAAGGTAAGAACTTAATGAGAATGAAAGATAAGCCCTTCGCAGAGGGAAGCAGAGGTTGTCATGCGCTTTTATTTTGTTAGATGTGCAATCTCTTAATGCAAAGGAACTTCACTTTATATTGCCCCTTGTGATAGCGAACTTTATTATGCACTCTGTCGTTTTTATTTCTTCACCATCACAAGATCGTACAAAGCTTATTTTCCTTTTCAATAAAAGATCATACATGATTAAAGGCAATTTTTATTGCTTATGCACCGATGACAACTTACTTGAAGGATCTTATTCAATCCATAGGCAGGTAAGGTGGACTCTTAGGGATCGAGAGGTTTGCAAATTTCCGGGTGAAGAAGAGCCGGCGCGAAAGGACACAAATCAACTCCGAATTCATCAACGGGTCGCGCGTTGCGGAGTCCCGATAAATCTACTGAGCCGCCATTACCGCATTGTTCAGATTAGTACTATTCCTACCGGATCAAAAGGAAAAAAAGGAGCCGTCACTCTCCAAAACCAGCCCCATGTGGGTCATAATCTTCGTCTCTGAGTCGCCCGTGTCTGACTCGACGTCGCAGGCTTCGAGTCGGCCTCGTCTCCGTCTCCCAGTCACCCCGCCTTAAGCCGCACTGGCCCCGTCGTGCGCGTGGTTGCAGATCGGGTACTGCTGAAATCCATCATCAATACGAACAAAACGTCGGCAGTCAAAAAAGAAAGAGTAAAAGAAACCGCAGCTATTAGTCAACGGTTGCAGCTGCAAACAGGTACGGACACGGACTGGAGCAGGACGCAGATCGACTCGCCGCATCCGTGCCTCAGCCGCCGCGGGGTCATCCCGCCGGCCTCGCTTCCCCTCGCGTGCCTTCGCCGCCGCGGTGTTTGAGCCGTCCTCATCTCGCCTCGTTTGCCTTCGCCGTCGCGGCGTCTGAGCCGCCCTCACCCTGCTCCGAGCCGGCCGCGCTCCTCTGTCTCGCGTCCGAGCCGGCCCTGCCTCGGCTGCGTCCGCGCCTCGCTTTGCTTGCTCACCTCCGGCCGCTACGGCCCGTCACCTCCGTCGTGGCCTCGTCAGCGGTCGCCTTTCCTCTGTTGGTCACCGCCCACATCGCAGGCTTCGCCACAGCCACACCGTGCGCCGCGCAAAGTCCCGCCTCTGCCGCTGCACCTCGCATCAACCACTGAGCCGCCGGCCTTGCTTCGACCACGGACGCGCCCGCTGCTTCGCCTCGGCCGATGCGGGCCTGCAGCTCCGCCTCCGCTGCGCCTCTGGGCCGCCTTATCTCACCCGCTGCGCCGCGCTCCTTCTGCAAGCCGCCGTCGTGGCTCGCTTCGCCCCGGCCGGCTTCACCCCGCCACAGTGGTCAGGACCTCGCCCCGCTTCGTGCCGCGTCCTTGAGCCGGCCCGCTCGCCCGCTTCCAGCTGCGCCTCCGCTCGGTCCCGCGCGCCGGCCACCGGCTCCGCCCTGCCGCCGGCTCGCCGCGCCTCGCGCTGCTCCGCCCTGCCCCGGCTTGGTGCCCCTCGGGCCGCCTCGCTTCCACGCCGCGTCGATCTTCCTGCCGCGCCTGTGAGCCGCCGCTACCACCTCGCCGGCCGCCGTGGCCCCCGCAACTCCACCTCGCCGAGCCGCCGTGGCCCGCCTCCACCGTGCCCTTGCTCCCCTGCGCCTGCCCGCGCCGCACTGCCGCCGGCTCGCTGCGCCTTGCTCCGGCCTTCCGCCCGTGCCCGGCCAAGTCGCCGCAATCCACCCCGCCTCCGCTGAGCCGCCGTGGCAACCATGGCTCGCCCACTGGCGTCCTGTTGCTGGGTCGCCGTGGGCGGCAGCGGCCGTTTCACCCCTGCGGAGAGCCGCCGCACCGGCTTTGTTTTCTCACCGAGCCGCCACCCGTCGCAGGTGCCGCGCCCCGCCACTGGGTCGCCTCGCTGCATCGCCGGCCGTCGCCACGGCGTGCCTCCGTTTCTCCTCGCGCCCGAGCCGCCATGGCCTCTCCTCAGCCAGTGCTCGATCCGGAGCCGGCCCTCCGCCGCTGCTCTTACCAACCGTCGCCGCACCTCGATCCGCCGACAACCGCGGCTCCCCACCGTGCGCCTCGCCCTTCCGCCGAGCCGCCTCGCCGCCGCCTTGCGCCGGCCACCGCCATGCCGTGAGCCGCCACCGCCTTGCGCCAAAGCCGGCTCCCACCCGCGCGCCTCGACCTGCTGGCTGCTGGCCCTGCATCGCGTGAGCCGCCATCGCCCTCACTACGCCCCCGTCGGCTCGAGCTCCCCCCACCACGTCTCCTCAGGCTCATCTCTCCCGCTCCCGCCGGCGCCTTACCCCTCCTTAATGAAGCAATTCCCGAGGCTGCTCCACATGATCAAACCAGCAATTTGCAATCCGCCGAATTACCTGTCCGGTGTTACTATTAGCATATCATCCGATGGTTTTAATGGGATTATTTTACTCCTGCATGCAACGACCTGGAGAGACATACTAAAGCTTCACACGGGAGGATCAAGCAAGAAGAAAAAAAAAGTGAAAAAAGTGAGAGAGAGAATTAGGCCTCCACAGACTCTGTCTCCGGCTCTGCCTCGCCTTACCACTGCGACCACACCTCCGCTCGCGCCGCTGCACCTGCACCGCGACTCCGCCTCGCCCTCGCGTGCAGCTGCGCCCGGGCAACTCCGCCTCGCCTCCGCTCGCCCCTGGCTGTGCCCGAGTCGCCCCCAGTTCCGCCTTCGTCGCATCGTCGCGCGTCCGAGTCACATCCGACTCCGCCTCTACCCCGCCGCTGCGCGTCCGTGTCGCGTCAGCTCCGCTGGGTCGCTTCGCCACACCCGGCCGCCGTGGCCCTCGCAGCTCCACCTCGCCGAGCCGCCCCGCCGTCCGCGTCTGAGCCGCCCGGCCGCCGTGGCCTTCGCCTCCTCCTCGCTCCGCCGCCGCGGGCCGGCGCTGCCGAGCCACCCGGGCCGAGCCGCCGCCGCGACCTTTGCCCCCGCCTGGCCCGCTCGCCGAGCCGGCCCACTGTCGCCTCGCTGCGCTGGCCCCTCCGGCTCTGGTTCACCTCGCCTCCGCTGGCCGGCTCCGTTCCAGCCGTACATCGCCTCCGGCTCCACGCCGCTCCAGCCGCCCTCGTTGCGCCGCGCGCCGTGCTGCTCGAGTCGCCGCAACCGCTGGCTGGCTCTACCATGCACCATCTCCGTCGCAACTCCGCCTTGCCCCCGGCCGGCTCCGCAGCGTTCGCCTTGAGCCGCCCCCGCCTCTACGCGCCTTCTGTTCCGCGCTGGCTACCGCCTCCGGGCGCGCTGCTTGGTGTCGGCTCCCGTGCGCCCAGACGGCTCGCTGCCCTGCGCCGGCCCGATGGCTCTGCTACGCTGTTCTCCACCCCAGCTGTCCGCTGGCTCCGCCTCCTTACACCTCCGACCGGTATGCATGGTTGGTATTAATGTCACAGGTGCTAACTCTGCCAATGGCAACGTTCAGAAAAATGTCGAGGAGAGAAAAGAGGAAGGCAGCAGGATTTTGGATTTGATGGAGGCACGTACGCCATTCAACATTTGGATGCTCCTGTTGTTACCAACATCATTGTATTCCAGCATCTGCATTCATCTACGAAAAAATACCAGGTGATATCCATCCGTCCTGTTCAATTAATACGTAGTACAACTTTTTATGAGAGCAATTACTCTGTTTGCAATATTTTTAAATTGCAGGACAGTGGTTCACTACAAACATGACATAATATTGTGGATATGGAGCCTGCGTCAACATTATCATGCGCCAGCATCCATCTCTGGCCAGCGATATTTTTTCCGCAGGACAATTATTCATCGCCGAGGTGGCATTATACTGCGGAGATGGAGGCCCGACAACATCATACTGCGCGTGTGTTCATCCGTGTCACGACCGCACCGGCTTACAACGCCGCGGGCGACTCCCATCTCCCCGGCTCACGACGCCGTGGCCGTCTCTCACGACCGCACCGGCTTATAACGCCGTGGCCGTCTCTCGCGGCCAAACCGGCTTACAACGCCGCGGTTGACTTCTACGTCTACATCAACACGCCAGGGGCCGCACACACCAGTACGAGCCGCCCAACTGACGGTCCTGAATGGCCGCCCTGCGGTCCAATCTATATTGACATATCGGTGCAGTGTTCGTCTATACGAGCTGCCCAAGTGGACAGGCGCACAAGTCGCCGCCACTGCAGTTTGGTTAACTTCAACAACCAGCTGGGACGAACCATCAATCGGATTATTGAAACAATTCATACGGGATCGTCTATAACCCGCCACGGTCAACCTCAACCTTCAGTGGAGACTCTCAAAGCCGCCTCTTTGAGTCAACTTAAGATTCGGGGGCTACAGACATGGCTCCACACATGTGGTCATTTTTCAACGATAACCCCGGGTCATTGCAAGGAAGTTAACTCGGTTCCGGGGGCTACTACATTATTGGCGGAAGATTAAAAGTTGCCCAAGAGGACGAACCGCCGTGATGCACCGTTCAAACATGGGTGCCCGAATTTATTGGATCATCATAAAATCACTTGGGGGCTTCTGCTGTTTCTTCATACAAGATGGCGTCTTACAAGATGGCGGTTTACAAGATGGTGCAACAATGTTGATACTTCAACAGGGTCATTTGGGGGCTTCCAACCCGCCGGGTTTAGCTTACACACCCTTTTGATCGGCTCTTCAGCCACCGTAAGGCCGGGTTGTATACCCAAAAGTTGACTCCGTCAACAAGGTCATTTGGGGGCTTCCAACCCACCGGGTTTAGCTTACACACCCTCTTGATCGGCTCTTCAGCCAACGCAAGTTTGAGTTAAACCTGCCTGTATGCTGCTGCTGCTCCGCTAGGTGACCCGCCGAACTCTTACCATTTAATCTCGACTAGAGACCCTGAGCTGTTCAAAGTATTTGACAGTCACTCTCACTAGAGACCCTGTACTGATCAAGGTTAAACCGGCGGATCTTGTCACGTGAGGGCCGGCTTACAGAAAGCGAGGATAAACTCACCCATCTGCTGCCGACTCTCCGCTATGTGGCCCGTTTGTACTCTTAAACAGTTACTCTTTTAAAGACCCTGCACTGTTTAAGGTTCAAACGACGGATTTATGTCACGTGAGAGGTAGCTTATGGGTCCTGGGGGCATGACCCGCCGTTTGCTGCGTCTCTCTCTGGTTCGTTGCGCTCTTATCAGTTAATCTCGCCTAGAGACCCTGAGCCGCTCAAAGGAGTTGACGGTCACTCTCACTAGAGACCCTGTACTGCTAAGAGTTCAAGCAGCGAGTCCACCCAGAAGAACCGGCATATGAGTTTTCGAAAAACAAAAAAGGAAGAAGAAGCAAGAACATTATACATTGCATCATACATTGCATCATACATGGCATCATCATTGCATCATATTACCATGCATCATATATGCATGGATATCCTGTTTTATATTGCAGGAACCTGGTTTTTTCAAACCGGGTTATATTATTCAAATCTTAAATAGCCAACATGGCTGAATTTTTCATTATGGTTGTCATAACCAGCATTGGATTGTTGAGGTTTTCAAAGCCCCTTCAGAGTAATGGCTATTATTCCTTCATCCCAAAAATACCAGCTTACTGCAAGGAGCATGGTTCAACATTGATATGCAAGGCTTTCAGCAAACATCATCTGGACAGTGGATAAAATTTTATTCTACAATGGAAGGAATAGTCCCGAATCGTTGCTGGCATACGACCGGCACTTGGGGGCTACATTATTCAAGTCCAGTTTATATCAAGTATGCAAGTCCCATGTCACTGCAAGCATGCATCACGGTACTTGGGGGCTAATGCAAGCTGTTTTTCAAGTCATTACATTGTCAACAGACCCTGTTATCTCAAGGAGATGAGCCGGCCTTTATATCTTTTTCTAAGTCCCAGCCCAGTATTGTTTTACTGAGCCGGCCCTTGGGGGCTACACATTGCTCCTCAAGTCTATATGATCAGATCTACAACAAGTTCCTACTCATTATTGCATAATGACCCAGCCCTTGGGGGCTACACCAGCCGAAGCTTTATAAAGTATAAGACAGTTACAAGTCCCAGGCTGCTGCAGGCAAGAGAACCTGGTACTTGGGGGCTACACAATCAAAGATATTATTGCAAAGAGCCAAGTCATCATGGATAAACTTGGAGCTTGGGGGCTACAGGTAATATGGAGATAAAAATAGCAGGACATTTTTAAGCTATCAAATTTTGAGTGAGCTAGGTCTCATTTCTTCATAGAGCTGAAGCGTTGGAAGACCGGTTCTACATCAGATGGATTTTCATCCCAATATTTTTATCAAGTCAGCTGGAGTCTAGTTGTTTGACCCGGCGTCACCAACAATCATGACCCGGCATTATCAAAAGATCATAACCCGACAGAGTTTATATAAGCAACCCGGCTTCACAAGTTGAAGAGTATTGGAGGCCGAGTCAATGGCATATGGGTGTTGTATTCCCAATATTTTACTTCAAAGGACACTGACAAGCAAGATGATTGAGAAGACCGCTCGTTCATATGAAGAAGAAACCCGGATTTTCAAGGAGCTACTTCATTAAGCCGGCCAGTGGAGCGAGCCGGTCACTTAACATATTTATTCTTATTTCAGGAGCTTAGCATGAATAAATTCAAGCTAACCTGGGGGCTAATGTCGGGGATATACCCCGCGGTATAACCCGGCTGGAAGTATGACCCGGCCAGGACTTGGCGACTCATTGGTGACCCGGTCGAGACTTGGCGGTTCATTGGTGACCCGGCAGGCGGGTCAGACGAGCGACAAGGCCCAAGGCCCAGCGAGCAAGCCGGCGCAAGGCGGTTCGTGGACGGGCTTGGAGGGGCGGCTCACAAGAGAAGGCCCGAGGAGAGAAAGGATTCCCTCACAAAGGAAACAAGACCCAGATTAGGATTCAAGAGAGACTAGTCCTAATCCTACTCCTAGTAGGACTCTACATGTAAACTTACCCCTTCCACTTATATAAGGAGGGGTAAGGCGCCCCTAGAGGGACAAGTGGACAAGTTCAAGTCATTAGAGATAGACAGATTAGAGGCTCTCGAGATTAGAGGTAGTGATCCCGCACCCTTGTAATCGAGATTATCCTCATCATCAATATAAACACAAAGCAGGACATAGGCTTTTACCTCCATCGGAGGGGCCGAACCTGGGTAAACTCGCGTCTCTCGATTCCGACCAACCCCTCTCAAGCCGCCACATAGTTGTGATGGCCTCACACCTAAGTCCGTTAACCCGGACATCTTGCCGTGACAAAACCACGACACTCATGATGCTAACTCTGTAGTGTAGCTAGTCGGTCGTGGTTATCGAGGGTGATTCCTCCTTCACCACTCCCGACGACGACTCTGTCGTGCAACCCCTCAAGCGTAGACCATCAAGGGTGAATCCTCTCTGGTCACCTTGACGGTTACATTGAGTGGGATCCATCGAGGGTGATTCCTCGATTTTCCCCTTGGTGTTATAGACACACGGTTACATTTACTTTACTATTGATACATGTTGAGGTCTGGATGACCTGGAGGGTGTTGGTGTAATGACGACGGGGCGTGGCCGGGCATTCTTGGCCCTTGCCACAAGACCTCGAGACGGGGCGATGGGACCACATATCGTGTATCGCGCTTGTCACCGCAATTAACAAAATGCTAATGGGTTGGGTATTTGATCTGAGTTGGTCGTTTGACCTTTTTCGCACTAACCTTCACGTGGGAGAAGTTATGGGTACTCGGCGTCGTTGTATCAGCCGAAGCTCTTTGGATGTCAGGAATGGAGCGGCGCGCGCCCGAGTGGTCCGCGACGGCATTGATCTTGTATTAGAGGTGCTAGGACTGACCTCGGCCGCCCTCGCATCGTGCAGGAGTGCAAAGGGTGAGTGGGCCCATGACCCCTCCGCGCTTAGGATTTAGACCGGCGGGCTGGCCTCTCTGTTGAGCCTAGGTAGGGCGACGACGTGTTGATGTCCCGAGGCCGGGCATGACCCAGGAAAGTGTGTCCGTCCAAAGGTTATCAAGCGTGTTGGAAAATGTGGTGCACCCCTGCAGGGATGAATTCAACTATTCGAATAGCCGTGTCCACGGTAACAGGACGACTTGGAGTTGTACCTTGGCCTAATATAACTAAAATTGTGATTTAAATTGAAATGAATGTTGGCTCCGGGATTGCTTCCTCACAGGGAGTCGAGGAAGAATCTCTGGGCGTGGTTACCTAATGAAATTGCTACAATAATATTGTTACATATGAGTTACCAGTCTACTCCTTCTAATGCTGCAAGATGTTGAAGATGCTAGTCTTCGATAGGACTAGGCCTTCCCCTATTCTTGCTTTTCTGCAGTCAGTCCAGATATAACCCCCCATTCCCTTTGATACTGATGCATACTTAGCATAGTTCTGATGTCAGTCTTGCGAGTACTTTGGATGAGTACTCACCGCTGCTTTGCTTTCTCTTTCCCCCTCGATACGATTACTGCGTTCAGACGATGGAACCCAGGTGATGGAGTACGCTGGAGATGACTACTACACCACCGCTGGAGCCTACTACTACGTGGAGGCTGCCCCCGACCAGCAGTAGGATAGGAGGTTCCCAGGCAGGAGGCCTCGCCTCTTTCGATCCGTTGTTATGTTTGTGCTAGCCTTCTTAAGGCAAAACTTGTTTAACTTATGTATGTACTCAGATATTATTTGCTTCCGCCGACTTGTTGAATTTGAGCTTATGTATTCGATCCCTTGAGGCCCCTGGCTTGTAATATGAAGCTGTATGACTTTAATTTGTGTCTAGAGTTGTGTTGTGATATCGATCAGTGAGTCCCTAATATTGGTCGTACGCATTTGCGTGTATGATTAGCGTACGGTCAAAATGGGGGCGTCACATTTATCATATGGTGTTACTTTAGTACAAATTCTAGGGCTGTTTGTGACATAAATAGGAATAGCTCAATAGATTGATCGGAAAGGAAAACTTTGAGGTGGTTCTACTACCTACAACAATTTCATCTTATGTTCTCCGCTAGATATGAACTTTGGAGTGATTCTTTGTCGCACATTGTGGGATGATCATATGATTCTATTATGTTAGCATTGTTGAGAGATTGCACTAGAAAAACTATGAACCCTAGGCCTTATTTCCAAGCATTGATATACCATTTTGCTCCCTATTTACTACTTCTTACCTTGCTGTTTTTACTTGTTCAGATTATAAAAAACTATTTCTACTATCCGTACTACACTTGTATCACCATCTCTTTGTTGAACTAGTGCACCTATACGATTTGCCATTGTATTGGGTGTGTTGGGGACACAAGAGATTTCTTGTATTTGATTGCAGGTTGTTTGAGAGAGACCATCTTCATCCTACACCTCCCACGGATTTATAAACCTTAGGTTATCCACGTGGGGGAAAATTGCTACTGTCCTACAAAACTCTGCGCTTGGAGGCCCAACAGAGTCTACAAGAATAAAGTTTTGTAGTATACATCAAGCTCTTTTCTAGCGCCGTTGCTGGGGAGGTGAGTGCTTGAAGGTATATCTTTAGATCTTGCAATTGAATCTTTTCATTTCTTGTTTTTCACTAGTTTGGTTTTATAAAAGAAAACTACAAAAACTGGAGTTTAGGTTGTTTGATATGCTTCGTCTTTATAATGTCTTTTGTGAAAATGATGGTTCGGAAAATTGTGCTCAATTGTTAGAGGAAGAATTTAACAAAATGTTTAATGTGAGTTCCTTGAATGATGAGCATGATTGCAATCTTGCTAGTATGAATTCTCTGAATATCCATGATGCTAATGATATGCAAGCCATAAGATTGGGGATGCTATGTTTGATGAAGATGATATATTTAGTCTCCCAAGTTTTGATGAGCAAATTTATTATGATGATAGCATGCCTCCTATTTATGATGATTATTGTGATGAAATATATGCCATAAAGAATAATGTTAACCATGAAACTTTTCATCATGATTTTAATGTTGAATTTGGTTATGTGAATCAAGTATCTCATGATAGTTATTTTGTTGAGTTCGCTCCCACTATTATGCATGAGAAGAAAAATGTTTATGTGGAGAGTAATAAAAATTATATGCTTGTGGATCATGAAAGGAATGATTTTTGTGATAGTTATATTGTTCATTTCCTTCATGATGCTACTGAAAATTATTATGAGGGAGGAACATATCCTTGTAGGTATTGCAATAATATCAAGTTTTCTCTCTATGTGTTGAAAATCTTGAAGTTATGCTTGTTTTGCCTTCCTATGCTAGTTGATTCTTGCACAAAATCCCTATGCATAGGAAGTGGGTTAGACTTAAATGTGCTTTTCATATGCTTCATGATGCTCCCATTGTGTTTCAACTCTTTACTCTTATGTGAGCATCATTGAAATCATCATTCCTAGCTAAAAGGCTTTAAAAAGCGCTTGTTGGGAGACAACCCAACATTTACACTTTCTGTTTTTGTGTGTTCACATGATTAGGATACTGTAGTAAACACTTTATTTCAATAATGTGCCAAGTAAAGCCTTTGGGATAGTGTGGATACTTGTTGTTTTGATTCGGTGCAAAAACAGAAACATTTGTCTCAAGTACATAATTTCTCTGGTTTTACTGGGCTGTCAGAATATTCTGCAATTCTTACACAGTATTGCTCTGCAAATTCTCTATATTTTCCTAATTTTTCAGAATTTTTAGAGTCTGGGAAATATGATTTTTATTCAGATCTTACAGATTTTTCTGTTTTTGACAAATTCTATTTTGCATGCATGGTTTGCTTGTTTTTGTGTTCCCATAGCTTATATTGAGTGATATAAATTATGTGAATGGTATACTACAGTAAGTATTATGTGAGAACAATTATGAATCTTGTCTTGATAGTACCTAAATGAATGATCTATATTTACTATACTAACCCATCTCACGAAGTTCCCTTAAGTTTTGTGTGATCGAAGTTTTCAAGTTTTGGGTGAGATACCCATATGAGGCGAATAAGGAGTGGCAAGAACCTAAGCTTGGGGATGCCCAAGGCACCTACAAGGTAATATTCAAGGAAGATTGAAACGTCTAAGTTTGGGGATGCCCCGGAAGGCATCCCCTCTTTCGTCTTCAACACTATCGGTATATCTTACTTGGAGCTATATTTTTATTCTTCACATAATATGTGTTTTGCTTGAAGCCTCTGAACTGAAGAAAACTCATCCGGAGCCTGTTCCGGCACCCTGCCGGAGGGGCAATCATCCCCGGAGGCCATCTTCATGATACCGATGCTCTCCACGACGTAGAGGGAGTATTTCACCCTCGGGGCTAAGGGTATGTACCAGTAGCTATGTGATATCTCTCTCTCTCTCTCTCTCTCTCTCTCTCTCTCGATTTCTTGAGATGTGACGATCTTGATGTATCATGGGCTTTGTTAATATAGTTGGATCATATGGTGTTCTTCCCTCTTTATCTTGATGTGATGAATTGAGTCTTTCCCTTTGAGGTTTTGTTATGTCGGATTGAATATTGGATTTGAGATCACTTGATGTATGTATTGCATGTGGATACCCGTGGTGACAATGGGGGTGTTCTATTGATTCACTTGATATATGTTTTGGTACTCAACTTGCGGATTCCCGTGGTGACAATGGGGTAATCTATGCATATGGGTTGATACACGTTCTTGTCCTACTTTCTCCGATAGAAATCTTCGGGTACTCTTTGAAGTTCTTTTGCGTGGATTGAATATGATGAATCTGAAATTGTTTGATGCATATCGTATAATATACTCACGGATACTTGTGGTGACATTGGAGTATCTAGGTGACATTAGAGTTGATTGATGCGTATCATATGGTGTTCATTTAGTACGAATTCTAGGGCTGTTTGTGACATAAATAGGAATAGCTCAGTAGTTTGATCGGAAAGGATAACTTTGAGGTCGTTCTACTACCTACAACAATATCATCTTACGTTCTCCGCTAGATATGAACTTTGGAGTGATTCTTTGTCGCACGTTGAGGGATGATCATATGATTCTATTATGTTAGCATTGTTGAGATTGCACTAGTAAAAGTATGAACCCTAGGCCTTATTTCCAAGCATTAACATACTATTTTGCTCCCTGTTAACTACTTCTTACCTTGCTATTTTTATTTATTCAGAATATAAAAAACTATTTCTACTATCCGTACTACACTTGTATCACCATCTCTTTGTCGAACTAGTGCACCTATACGATTTGCCATTATATTGGGTGTGTTGAGGACACAAGAGATTTCTTGTATTTGATTGCAGGGTTGTTTGAGAGAGACCATCTTCATCCTACACCTCCCACGGATTTATAAACCTTAGGTCATCCATGTGGGGGGAAATTGCTACTGTCCTACAAAACTCTGCCCTTGGAGGCCCAACATAGTCTACACGAATAATGTTTTGTAGTATACATCAAGCTCTTTTCTGGCGCTGTTGCTGGGGAGGTGAGTGCTTGAAGGTATATCTTTAGATATTGCAATTGAATCTTTTAGTTTCTTGTTTTTCACTAGTTTGGTTTTATAAAAGAAAACTACAAAAACTGGAGTTTAGGTTGTTTGATATGCTTCGTCTTTATAATGTCTTTTGTGAAAATGATGGTTCGAAAAATTGTGCTCAATTGTTAGAGGAAGAATTTAACAAAATTTTTAATGTGAGTTCCTTGAATGATGAGCATGATTGCAATCTTGCTAGTATGAATTCTCTGAATATCCATGATGCTAATGATATGCAAAGCCATAAGCTTGGGGATGCTATGTTTGATGAAGATGATATATTTAGTCTCCCAAGTTTTGATGAGCAAATTTATTATGATGATAGCGTGCCTCCTATTTATGATGATTATTGTGATGACATATATGATATAAAGAGTAATGTTAACCATTAAACTTTTCATCATGATTTTAATGTTCAATTTGGTTATGTGAATCAAGTATCTCATGATAGTTATTTTGTTGAGTGTGCTCCCACTATTATGCATGAGAAGTAAAATGTTTATGTGGAGAGTAATAAAAATTCTATGCTTGTGGATCATGAAAGGAATGATTTTTGTGATAGTTATATTGTTCATTTCCTTCATGATGCTACTGAAAATTATTATGAGGGAGGAACATATCCTTGTAGGTATTGCAATAATATCAAGTTTTCTCTCTATGTGTTGAAAATCTTGAAGTTATGCTTGTTTTGCCTTCACTACAACAGGACAGATCTTTGGTAACACCGTCTTGTGTTACTACATGCCCAAAAGTGTGTTACTAGGCCATGTAGTAACACAGTTTGACATGTGTTCCATTAGACCGTGTTACTAAGTGGTCTTAACTGTCACACATAGTAAACGTTACCATATATTAAAAAACGTGTTACAATTACATTCTAGTAACATGCATATTCTGTGTTACCAAACCCATTGGTAACACATTTTTTTAATTCTAGTAACACCATAGTAACATGTTTTCATAGACTTAGAACATTGATGGTAACATGTTTTTATAACTATCGTAACACAAATTGTAACACATTTTATTAGCGTCGGAACACAACCGGTAACATAATATCCAAATATTGTAACACTATAATTTATAGTTGTCAACTACTCTAGTAACAAATTTAGTAACTATAGTAACACCATCGGTAACACTAATATATCAATATGGTAACATAATTGATGTATTTGTTTTTTTATTATTAACCATAAAATTCGATACCCATTTTATCACATATAATTTTATTTAATAAAATTGATATAATTGCGCAAATAGTTAATCATTTATTATTATGATTGGCAGCATCAAAATGATATAAAATTTGAAGCACAACACATAGATAAATTGAAAATATGAAGATATTTATTACGAATGTACAAGAGTGTATGATACAGATGCATTACAATAAAGATATCATTCATATCATTTGAGCATAGAAAACACAACTATGGAGAATATTACAGCATAGCACTTGCATCAATTCGACGAAAGAAAAAGATCTTGTGGATGATATTACATTTTTCAATCTATCAATGTAAAACTATGACTATTGGTAGCTAAAATCTTCAAATTTTATTTGCTTCTTGATCCAAGAATTCAGCTGCAACTCATTTATCCTTCTCTTGAATCTGTAAAAGAAAACTGCACCTTAGATATATGTGATTAAATGTACACAAAAATGTTTTCAGAATGTGGACGAGAAGGTTTTAACTTACAAAAGCTGAAGACCAGGCAATTAAGTATCCTGAAGAGAAAGCCTCGCCAATTGTCTTGGAATCAGAAACTTCCCTTCCCAACTCCTCACTATCAAGAAGAGGTTGATCTATGCGCACAAGGGCAAATTCAGCACCTAACTCAATACCAGCAGCCTTAGTTCTTGGATTAGTACTCCGAATAGTACCATACGCAACATTCCGCATGTTGGGATATGTTGAAGTCTTTAAAACTACTTTGGAATCAACCTATATTATGATAAATATTTGAACGACAATGATAATATAATTTTGCATGAACAATATGATCTATTTTTAATGTCGGCCCAGTATAGGTGCCCAAAAAACTAAATAAACTGGACCCAACATCGAAGTCTAATGCCCAAGGTCACCTCACTTGCTCATGCTTGGTTACATTTATCCACTACTTGCATATAACAGATTGAGAAAAATTTGTAACAAAATCCATTTTTCATGCAGGCATGTTAATGTGGTTTGGGTTGGGAATATGGGTGCAGTAAACCATGGCCGGATGTTTACCTTCATGGAAGAAGTACGCCTCTTTTTGGCGCGAGCTGGGTGTGGTTGTTCAGTTGTAGTCCCCTGCTGGTTCAGTCTTGAAAAAGACAAATTAACTAATGACATAACATGTCCTTCGCCATCCTAGATATATAAAAATGTCAATTAAACCATTACAAGTAAAGACAAATTAACTAATGACATAACATGGACAATTTAGTTTGCCAATAACATGAATTCCTAGCAGATAAATGAGGGAAGGATAAAGGAGAATCCACCTAGAACAAGATTGTAGTCTCGGACAGGGAAATGAAGCAGTACAAGTTGTGGAAGTCCCGTCAACAATTTGTGTCCCAGAACCGATGAAACCTACCAAAAGAAACATGTGAATGAAGAGGGCAGATAAGTACACAGTAGCACGTCAATGCACTATATGCTTATCAGAACTCAAAAAAAAGAGGAGGCACAATACCATGGGTCCAGAGTCCAGACACACTCACATTCAGATATAACACTGTCAACATATGGATTCAGGACACGTTTAAGTTGAAAAATGTACAAATTATGCAAACTGAGCATTATTCAAGCGACGACTAAGATTCTGTTAAGAACTAGGTGATGAGAGAGCACAACCATGTGTGCCTCATGTGCCATCCCAATAAGTCGTTCAAGAAGCAGCAGCCAAGGTGGCCAGTGTGCCAACAAACGATATTAGTGTGGATGTTCGTCATGATATTGCTACATCAGGTGTATGTGCATCTACAATCCCACCGACTATTCGGGGCGATATAAAATCCATCACTACATCAGGGACACTGAAAATTGATTCAAATACAAATATACCAAAATTTAAAGATGGGTGAGATGTCAAAATCTTCAAAGAATCTAGAGGTTCCTACAAGTAGAGGTCCTGATAATGTTGACTGCTTCCCTAAACATAACGAAAAAGACACATAATTACTGGACTACTTTACTGTTTTATATGAAACATTAATTAACCAGTTTAAGGTCCGTCATATTTCTCAAGAAGTCTGATCTAAACAATAGTCAATGAATCGATCTAGCAGATGTGTAGAACACACACATATATCAATGGATCAACCTGATTGGTGGTATGCATTGGCACATCGGAAAACTATAGTCAGACACAACCGTACATTGATGGTTTTATAATTTGTGTGCGTATAGGCTAATTATGCAATTAGCTGCGGCCATCAGGCATCTACAGTGCACATTATGCTATGAATCGTTGAGGGCGATTGGCAGGGGTTGACCCCTGCACGACACGCCCTGTCTCCGCCCCTGCATCGGTACCTAACATGCATCTCAGAGAATTCATAGCAATCAGATCAGGAAAGGGGGTGGGCATTCAGATCCATACCAGCCACGAGATCGTACTCCTTCAGGATGTAGGTGCCGGAGCTGAACCGAGGAAGCCGTCGCCGCAGCAATCCAAACGGCGCCGATGCAGATCGAGGAAGCGGTGCCGAGGCAGGTCAAGGAACCGGCAGATTGATAGGGGATTGAGATGGGGGTGGGAGGGGGTTGCAGGTGGCGGCCGCCCTGAGCGCTGAAAGGGCGGCGTGCTGGGCGTTGGAGTGCGGCGAGGTAGCCGCCGAACGATGGGCGGCTGGGCTGGATGTGGATGGGTTCGAGACCAATTTATTTAGCGTTTTCCACGTAGCGAAAAGTAAGCGCCAAAAATATAGATTTTGCGCCAAAGGACAATCGAGAACCGGAGGGAAATTTGGGTTTCCTTTCTTTTTTATCAAGGAGAACTGGAGGGAAATTGTTTCGGAAAAACCGGACATTGTTACGTATATTAATTTGTTTGGCATGGATATTTTCCAAACAGTGTTTTGGCATGAAAAATAAAGTATATTTTATTATTATTGATTTAAATGGAAATTAGATATATCTAAATAGTAATGACTTTATAAAATTGTTTACATAACATGTGTTAAATAACCTATAACATGGTTTTCCTCAGCTAACTAGTTCATATAAAAAACATCGAGCTTCAAGCTGCGACGGAACTTGGATGATGAACGCGATGGTGTTGTCATGGAGAACATTTTCATGTATAGCACTTCTTCAGTTGAATCCATCTTAATAATGTTTTCTTCCGTGCCAAAATCAGGTATCAACAGCAACCTCGATGGTTGGTTAAAGAAAAACATTGAGCGAGGTTGACGACTTTTGATCAATGCTGTGAGCGCATGGGATGGTGCTACAAAGTGGAGATGGTGATATGCGTCATGTGCAACCGACCGCCGACGGTGTTGTAACGACATATCCGAGAGGCTGGCACATCAAACTCGGATTTAGGTAAGTCTAAGACAACAGTTCGATTTTTGGGTCCCACAGGCCTCAAACGACTTCGTATGAAGATGAGACCAAAAGCAAATATAACCGTTTCGACGAGACGAACAATTTTTATGTTAAAAGTTTTTTATTCGATGCTTCTTATGGACCGAAACACCCGCGCAAAACAAGCAATCAGTGGCGCTACCTATCAGACATGTGTCTGATTGGGCGCGCCACTTTTTGCCTCGTGTGAGGGCCGCGCTCCGATGGCTCTAACTTTTGCATATGATCTCCAGTTGAGATAATTTTTATACCAAAATCGATCGTTTCGGCGAGACAAAGACAATTAGTGTAGAATATTTTCTCATATGAGATCGTCTTGGGGGCTTAATCTGCCGAAAAGTACTCTGAATATGAAATCTTAGTACTTTGAGCATAGTTTCGGCCTTCGAGATGAAATCGGAAGGCGATGGCCCAAACTTCAAAGATGTTCATGTCAACACTGCGGAACTTTTTCACATAGAGCACTTCTTCATTTGAATCCATCTTAATAATGTTTTCTTCCGTGCCAAAATCAGGTGTCAACAGCAACCTCGATGGTTGGTTAAAGAAAAACATTGAGCGAGACCGACGATTTTTGATCGATGCTGTGAGCGCATGGGGTGGTGCTACAAAGTGGCGATGGCGATATGCGTCAGTTGCAACCGACCGTCGACGGTGTTGTAACGACATATCCGAGAGGCTGGCACATCAAACTCGGATTTAGGTAAGTCTAAGACAACAGTTCGATTTTTGGGTCCCACGGGCCGCAAACGACTTCGTATGAGGATGAGCCCAAAAGCAAATTTAACCGTTTTGACGAGCGAACAACTTTTGTGTTGACCGTTTTTTTATTCGAGTCCTTCTTATGGACGGAAACACTCATGCAAAACAAGCAATCACTGGCGCTACCTATCAGACATGTGTCTGATTGGGCGCGCCACTTTTTGCCTCGTGGTAGGGCCACACTCCGATGGCTCTAACTTTTGCATACGATCTTAGATTGAAATGATTATTATATCAAAACTGATCGTTTCGACGAGACGAAGACAATCCGTGTAGAACATTTTCTCATATGAGGTCATCTTGGGGGCTTAATCTGCCAAACAGTACTCTGAATATGAAATCTTAATACTTTGAGCATAGTTTCGGCCTTCGAGATGAAATCGGACGGCGATGGCGCAAACTTCAAAGATGTTCATGTTAACACTGCGGAACTTTTTCACACAGAGCACTTCTTGATTTGAATCCATCTTAATAATGTTTTCTTCCGTGCGAAAATCAGGTGTCAACAGCAACCTCGATGGTTGGTTAAAGAAAAACATTGAGCGAGGCCGACGACTTTTGATCGGTGTTGGAGCGCATGGGGTGGTGCTACAAAGTGGCGACGACGATATGCGTCAGGTGCAACCGACCGCCGACGGTGTTGTAAAGACATATCCGAGAGGCCGGCACATCAATCTAGTCTCCTCGTTCCTTCCACCTCCATGGCGATAGAGAATAAGGGAGGGGATACCAGCAGAACGCAAGGTTTAAAAAACCGAGCTTACTTGTAGTCATACCAGTAAAGGAAACCTACGACCTCGATGGTTCTTTAAAGAGAAAACATTGTAACTCGACCAACCGATCTCGCTCCTGATCGGTCGTCTCGACCAAGATTGCGTCATCCCACACGACGGCCCATGAAGCTATGCCGATGTGGGAGAAAGCTACGACCGACAATGCTAAAAGTTACGACTGGTCCGGGAGCATGTTGTGACCAACGAAGCCGACGACTTTTGATCAGTGCTACGAGCGCATGCGGTGATGCTACATCGCAACCACCCCACCATTCCAATGTACAATAGTTTTTTTAAGGACCCAGACCGGCGGTTGGATTGGGAAAAACCAATATCGATGACCTGGACAGTTGTCTTAGCTTCATGGACCGTCCACGCAATCAAACAAAGAAAAAAGATTGAACCGAGTGTTCCTATAAAAAAACGTTGAACCGGTGTCTTCAGAAAATCCCATCGTTAGATTTAATTTTAGTGGCCGCAAAAAAAATCATCATGTGAATAAGGTAGGGGTTTGTCCCGGTGGAAATCCATCCACTATCCCCTTCTGCCGCCGCTTCAGCCGCCCCTTCCGCCGACGCTTCAGCCGCCCCTTCCGCCGCCGCTTCCAACATCGGGCGCAGCCGCCCCTTCCGCCCGCCCTAGCCCGGTGCGGCGACGCCGCCCCGCGCCACCAGGAGCCCAGGACCAAGACGCCGGCGCCTCGCGTACGACCGCGCCAGCGCTTCTGCGTGCTAGACCAGCGACCCCAGCCGTCCAGGGCAAGCCATCGCCGCCGCCGGGTCTCCAGCATCCAGCTACTCCAGCCGTCCCTCTGGTTGCCTCCCTCCTCTCCAACCTCCCTCCGCTCCTGACCAGGACGCTGGTATATGAACTCTCTCTTCTCCTCTCTGTTTACCAATTCTACTATTCTGTAGACGCATCTTTATGTCATATGTCACTTGTGAAGTTTTTGAACTACTAGAATTAGAGAGATTAGGGGAAGGAACTAGAGATTGGCAGCACAATCTTGTCATATGTCACTTTGAATTTTACTCATCCACTGTGAGTCTGTGACCAAATTAGTAGTACAGAAATTATTCACAATTTTATCAGTAGCACAATCTTGTTCTTCAACCACTCTGAACATTGCATTGGCATGTAAAGATATCTTTCTATCACAAAAAGTGACAGTCTAATTGATACACACCATGCCCAAAAAGTGACAGTCTAATTGATACACACCATGCCCAAAAAGTGACAGTCTAATTGATACACACCATGCCCATGAAAGGGAGCAATTCCACAGCCTCAATCGATTCCTAGACGATTTATCCCAGGGAGATTAGTACTATAGATTTGTAGTTGCTGATTACTCTGTATTTTATTACAATTTGTTTATCTATTGATTGGAGTGTTAATTACTAATATGGCTTAAAAATCTGGACATCGAACCGGCTTCTCCAACGTCTTGAGACCGAGCCAGATCAGGTTTGAGAGTGGTAGCTTCATGGCTTGCTGATGTGCTTCTCTTTTAAGTTCTAAATAGGACCCTTGTAGAAGCAAACTACTACTGCTAGACCATCCGACCAATCTATCTTCTGTTGTTGCAATAAAGACCAAGTCTGTTTAAGGCATTATAGGAAGACCTGTTAGTTTTGTCCCTTGTCACTCAGCCCAGTAACTGAATTTCTTTTTGTTACAGAGTGTATCGATGGATTTAGAATCTATAAAGGAGCTATTGCTTTCTCCTAGAGGAAAGAATAAAGATAACATTATGTCGTATGGAGATGATATTTCCGCCCGGTTTTTTTTACTGTTATGGTGCATTTGGTTCTTCGTCTAGCAACAGAGGCAAAAATAGGTGGTCCTGTGGCCTATCGTTCAATGTGGATGCTACTGATAATGCTTTGATTGATGAAGAATAGTGGAGGTAAATCATCTAAAGGTATCTTCTATTCCTAAATAGCTGCCTCCCTTGCAGATTAATTTACTCAAAATCCACCTTAGTCTGATCTTTCCTAAACTATATCGAACCACCACACCTGCTATAGATTATAGATCCACCTCCTTTTAGACTGCTTGCTGTATAATCTTGACACTGACTTAGTGATTTATAGAATACGTTGTTCAGTTTGTTGTAGCATACCAATTTAATGGAATGCCTAGGGGAGAAAATTTGGTATCGGCCATTGATCTACCTAAATCAGCAGGTTCTCAGAACACAAAACATGAATGCCATTTTATATTTGGCTCGGAGTGGTTAGTGCATTGAGCAATGGATTTTTTTTGGCTCGGAGTGATAAACTGTACAGAAACAACGAGCACAAATAAGCGCCCACTTACTGGTAACATGCAGCTGCTAGCTTGATGAACATGTATATCTCTGCTTTTTCAGTAGTATTAGTTTTCTTTTTCAGTATTAGTTTCTCCATATCTGCGTACTAGATTGTCTATCTCTTAGTTTTCTGTATTATTTTTCTCCATAGCAGCTTGCTATATATTGTGTTATGTCTCGAAGAAGTCAACGCAAAATTCCTCTACAACGTGCGGAGCATCATCTAGTTTCTCTGTTCGAGCAACATTTTCATGATTTTATCTACACTGTAGTTTTACCTGAAGTCAAAGCTGAGTTTGTATGACATTAAGAACCATTGTATGTTCTTGCAGATCGTTGGCTGAGCTTACACCCTTCAGAAAATTTGAAGGAATGAGGTCTTCCAGTCAACATATAAACCCAACTTTTGTTTTTCTTTATTGCTTTTCAATTTCTTTTGACCCATCTAATAATGAGGATCCCCAGGATTAACAACATCAGCAGATCTTCATCATCATCCGGCGTGCGTGCGTGAAGTTATTTTTTATACGAGTGCTAGACTCGGACAATTAGCCGCCCTAGCGGCGACGACAACAGCAGCAGAAAACAAAAATTGTACATACATATTCGTAGTACGTTCACAGCAGGTCCTCATCTTATTTAAGATTCTGTTATTCTGAACATGCAAACAGTTTTGTACAAACAACCATGGTTTTTCTGAACATATTCGTAGTAGGTTCACATGTAAAGTATGTGTGGATGCAAAAGGATTGACCGAGGGTCAACTGGGAGTGGCTTCTTTTCTTTTAAAGTATACGTGTGCTTTGCAGTTGCAGGTCAGAGATTGTTCTGCTACTCATGCCTCTTGAGAGCGACGTTGGCCCGATCTATTATACTCCAATCACAGACTCGCCTGGCATTCTTTAAAAATGCGTGTCCTGATCAATTAGCTGTACAAAGCATGGAAGTGAATAAAAAAGACACCGCGGCTCCCTGTCTGGTCAGGCGCGTGACCTTCCATTTATTTTCTCTCTTTCCCTCGATCTCTCTCTGAATACGTTCTCTCGAGCTAGGCCTCGCGCGACCTGCCAGACATTGTCGTTGAGGTGTCTGGTGGGTCGCGTGACTATTTTTCTTTTGAAAAATTACATGCCTTTCTAGTTCGCCCTCGCCCGATCACAAAAATCAAACCCAATTGGTATTGGCCCGTTGGCCATGCGACGGCTCAAGGTCAATTGTCTGATTCCTAGTTTCACATGATTCTTTTTATTTCACTAGAGAAACGTGATTTTTTAATAATTTACTAGTTTTTTGTTAAAAGACCAACACACCTTAAAAACCCGGGCGAGGCCTTGGTTCCCTTTTTTTCCGGTCAGACCGCTGGTCCGGTTCTTAAATCAAATGGTCAAATTTAAGCTCTGTTTGTTTTTGGTCTTCCACTCCTTTGTGAATATTGACATCAAATACTTAATTTCATATGATCATTTCAAAGTGTGTATTTCCCATTTATGGTCACCGAGTCATCCTAAAATTCGCGTAAAAATATGGTTAATATGATATTCACTGCAATCATACCAAAAAATAGTTCGGTATTTACCAACCAAACTGTATTGTTTTTTCATACCATATTACCAAAGAATGAGAACACTATTTACCAAGACAAGAACATATTTATAAAAAATTATGTTGACACATGGGCCCTATGTGTCAAGGTATTTGTGATCTATGTATGCAATTGATTTTAGTTTTTTCTAATTCCCCCTATAATAGAGCCTGTAACACAATGCGTATCATATGGTGTCACTTTAGTACGAATTCTAGGGCTGTTTGTGACATAAATAGGAATAGCTCAATAGATTGATCGGAAAGGATAACTTTGAGGTGGTTCTACTACCTAGAACAATTTCATCTTATGTTCTCCGCTAGATATGAACTTTCGAGTGATTCTTTGTCGCACGTTGAGGGATGATCATATGATTCTATTATGTTAGCATTGTTGAGATATTGCACTTGTAAAAGTATGAACCCAAGGCCTTATTTGCACGCATTAATATACCGTTTTGCTCCCTGTTTACTACTTCTTACCTTGCTATTTTTATTTATTCAGATTATAAAAAACTATTTCTACTATCCGTACTACACTTGTATCACCATCTCTTTGTCGAACTAGTGCACCTATACGATTTGCCATTGTATTGGGTGTGTTGGGACACAAGAGATTTCTTGTATTTGATTGCAGGGTTGTTTGAGAGAGACCATCTTCATCCTACACCTCCCATGGATTTATAAACCTTAGGTCATCCACGTGGGGGAAAATTGCTACTGTCCTACAAAACTCTGCGCTTGGAGGCCCAACAGAGTCTACAAGAATAAAGTTTTGTAGTATACACCAAGCTCTTTTCTGGCGTCGTTGCTGGGGAGGTGAGTGCTTGAAGGTATGTCTTTAGATCTTGCAATTGAATCTTTTAGTTTCTTATTTTTCACTAGTTTGGTTTTATAAAATAAAACTACAAAAACTGGAGTTTAGGTTGTCTTATATGCTTCGTCTTTATAATGTCTTTTGTGAAAATGATGGTTCAAAAAATTGTGCTCAATTGATAGAGGAAGAATTTAACAAAATGTTTAATGTGAGTTCCTTGAATGATTAGCATGATTGCAATCTTGCTAGTATGAATTCTCTGAATATCCATGATGCTAATGATATGCAAAGCCATAAGCTTGGGGATGCTATGTTTGATGAAGATGATATATTTAGTCTCCCAAGTTTTGATGAGAAAATTTATTATGATGAAAGCGTGCCTCCTATTTATGATGATTATTGTGATGACATATATGCTATAAAGAGTAATGTTAACCATTAAACTTTTCATCATGATTTTAATGTTCAATTTGGTTATGTGAATCAAGTATCTCATGATAGTTATTTTGTTGAGTGTGCTCCCACTATTATGCATGAGAAGAAAAATGTTTATGTGGAGAGTAATAAAAATTCTATGCTTGTGGATCATGAAAGGAATGATTTTTGTGATAGTTATATTGTTCATTTCCTTCATGATGCTACTGAAAATTATTATGAGGGAGGAACATATCCTTGTAGGTATTGCAATAATATCAAGTTTTCTCTCTATGTGTTGAAAATCTTGAAGTTATGCTAGTTTTGCCTTCCTATGCTTGTTGATTCTTTCTCCCATAAATTGTTTTCTCACAAAATCCCTATGCATAGGAAGTGGGTTAGACTTAAATGTGCTTTTCATATGCTTCATGATGCTCCCATTGTGTTTCAACTCTTTACTCTTATGTGAGCATCATTGAAATCATCAATCCTAGCTAAAAGGCATTAAAAAACGCTTTTTGGGAGACAACCCAACATTTACACTTTCTGTTTTTGTGTGTTCACATGATTAAGATACTGTAGTAAACATTTCATTTCAATAATGTGCCAAGTAAAGCCTTTGGGATAGTGTGGATACTTGTTGTTTTGATTCGGTGCAAAAACAGAAACTTTTGTCTCCAGTACAGAATTTCTTTGATTTTACTGGGGTATCAGAATATTCTGAAATTCTTACATAGTATTTCTATGCAAATTCTCTATGTTTTCCTATTTTTTCGGAATTTTTAGAGTCAGGGAAATATGATT
Source organism: Elymus sibiricus (assembly GCA_039707655.1). Classification (NCBI taxonomy): domain Eukaryota; kingdom Viridiplantae; phylum Streptophyta; class Magnoliopsida; order Poales; family Poaceae; genus Elymus; species Elymus sibiricus. The sequence goes on along the minus strand of CM077663.1, from coordinate 376,676,282 downwards.
TGTATTCAGATCTTACAGATTGTTCTGTTTTTGACAAATTCTGTTTTGCATGCATAGTTTGCTTCTTTTTGTGTTCCCATAGCTTATATTGAGTGATATAAATTATGTGAATGGTATACTATAGTAAGTATTATGTGAGAACAATTATGAATCTTGTCTTGGTAGTACCTAAATGAATGATCTATATTTACTATACTAACCCATCTCACGAAGTTCCCTTAAGTTTTGTGTGATTGAAGTTTTCAAGTTTTGGGTGAGATAATGATATGAGGCGAATAAGGAGTGGCAAGAACCTAAGCTTGGGGATGCCCAAGGCACCTACAAGGTAATATTCAAGGAAGATTGAAACGTCTAAGTTTGGGGATGCCCCGGAAGGCATCCCCTCTTTCGTCTTCAACACTATCGGTATATCTTACTTGGAGCTATATTTTTATTCGTCACATAATATGTGTCTTGCTTGAAGCGTCATTTTATTTTAGTGTTCTCTGTTAGATTTTATTTATAAGCATGTTTTTCAATAAAAGGTTCCTAGAATTGCCTTAAGATGCCTCAATTGCATGTTTGATTTGTGCTATATAAAAATAGAAACTTTTGTTGTATTGTTTGAATTTTGATATTTTACTGGAACGTGGAAATCTTCTGAAATTTTTACAAAGTACTTTCAAACAAATTATTTACTATGTACTAATTTTTCAGAATTTTTGGAGATACATAAGTACACTTTTTGAATTAATTGCTACAGATTGCTGTCATAGTTTTGTTATCTACTTCTCCTATAGTTTTCATGACTTATATTGGTAGATATAAATTGTGTAAATGATAGTATCCTGTATATAATTTTTGAAAATTATTATGCAACTTGTCTTGGTAGTACATAAAGTGTTGATTTATTCTTATGTGCACTAACCTATCTCATGAGTTTTTTTCAAGTTTTGTGTGGATGAAGCTTTAAGATTTAGGAAACCAGGATATGAGCGGAATTAACAAGACACAAAATCTCAAGCTTGGGGATGAACAAGGCCCCCCAAGTAAATATTACAAGAAGTCTCAATGATCTAAGCTTGGTATGCTACGCATCCCACCTCTCTTCGTCACCAACTATCGGTTAGCCTATGTTGAGCCTAAGTTTTTTATTCGTTCACATAACATGTGCTATTCTTGAAGTGTATTGTTGTTTTCTTTGATGTTTCAATAAAATACTTTGATCTAGAAGTCCTTATTGATAGAGAGTTCTCATATAGCTACTTACTTGTTTAACTACTCATTGATCTTCACTTATATCTTTTTGAGAGTAGTTTTATGTTCACTCTTGTGCTTCACTTATATCCTAAGAGAAAATGTTGAATGAATTGAATGTAATAAATATGAAATTATATATGCTTCATATGCTTGTCCCATGGGTAGTAGTGACTTCACATACAAGAAGTATAAGCGGTAAAATTTATTGGAAGTTCACAAACATAGAATTGGTCACTTGAACAATTCATGAAAGAATATTGAAGGAAGAGAGATTTCACATATAAATATACTATCTTGGACATCTTGTATGATTGTGAGCCCCCATTAATTATTTTCAAACTTGATCAAGTAGTTGATGTTGGAAAAGGAAGACAACGTAATGGTTATGTTTGTTTATATTCACATAGAAGTTATATTGTCATGGATGCTCTAACATGTGGTGCTTGCTTAGGATATTTTGCTAGCCAAAAATTTGTACTAAGTAGAGATACTACTTGTGCATAAAAAAACCTTAAACCCAGTTTCTTGTCATGAGAGTCCACCATATCTACCTATGGATTGAATAAGATCATTCAAGTAAGTTGTCATCGGTGCAAAAAGCAATAAAAATTGCTCCTAGATATGTATGATCTTTTATTGGAAGGGAAAATAAGCTTTGTACGAACTTGTGATGGTGAAGAAATAAAAGCGACGGACTGCATAATAAAGGTTGCTATCACAAGGGGCAATATAAAGTGATGTTCTTTTCCATTAAGAGCTTGCACATCCAAAAATAAAAAGTGCATGACAACCTCTGCTTCCCTCTGCGAAGGGCATATCTTTTACGTTTCTATATTTACTTTTATGCAAGAGTCAATAATGTTCATCCCTATTCCAATCTATTAATTCTTTAGTTGGCAAGCATCATGTGGTGGGGAAAGATCCACTCACATATATCCAACTGAATATAAGTGATCATGATTCATTATTGTTGACATTATCCTTGAGATAAATAAGTTGGGAGGCTAAACATTAAGTCCCTATCTTCCTATGTGTTTGACTGAAACTGTTTGTTCTAAAAATATGCTTTGAGTGTTAGCAATCATGGAAGACTAAATGATAGTTGAGTATGTGGAATTTGCTAAATCAAAGAACTTACGTAGACCCTTCCTGAAAATAAGATGAATTGTAATTGTTTGATGACTGAAAACAAAGTTTGTTGGTTTTCAAGAAAGTTTATGGTATATACTTTAACATGTGAATAGCTTGCTACTTGATCATGAGAAGTTGTATGAGAAATGAGCTACTGTTTATGATATATATAACAATGCTAGAAAAGGTGATTGAAATTATCATTTATAAAACTTTTGCACTATGCTAGCATTCACACTTCATAAATTATTTCTTTTATCATTTACCTACTCGAGGACGAGTAGGAATTAAGCTTGGGGATGCTGATACATCTCCAATGTATCGATAATTTATGAAGTATTCATGCCATAATTACCTATGTTTACAATACTTTTATATGGTTTTGATGCACTTTATATGATTTAATTGGAACTAACCCGGACTGACGTTGTTTTCAGCATAATTACTGTGGTGTTGTTTTTGTGCAGAAAATAAAAGTTCTCGGAATCGCCCGAAACTTTTTGACGATTTTTCTAGAACAAATAAGAAATACTGGAGCGAAGAACCACCGCAGGGGAGCCACCAGGTGCCCCCCAAGCCAATAGGGCGCGGCCACCCCCCTGGGCGCGCCCTGATGGCTTGGGACCACCCCGTGTGGCTCTGTTTAGCGTGATTCCGACACTGAAAAAATCCTATAAATAAAGAAACCCTTAGAAATAAACCTAGAACTTCCGCAGAAAACTCACCCGGAGCCCTGTTCCAGCACCCTGCCATAGGGGCAATCATCACCGGAGGCCATCTTCATCATCCCGACGGTCTCCATGACGAAGAGGGAGTAGTTCACTCTCGGGGCTGGGGGTATTGACTAGTAGCTAGATGATCTCTCTCTCTCTCTCTCTCTCTCGTGTTCTTGAGATGTCACAATCTTGATGTATCATGGGCTTTGTTAATATAGTTGGATCATATGGTGTTCTTCACTCTTTATCTTGATGTGATGAATTGAGTCTTTCCCTTTGAGTTCCCTTTGAGGTTTTGTTATGTCGGATTGAATATTGGATTTGAGATCACTTGATGTATGTATTGCATGTGGATACCCGTGGTGACAATGGGGTGTTCTATTGATTCACTTGATATATGTTTTGGTACTCAACTTGCGGATTCCCGTGGTAACAATGGGGTAATCTATGCATATGGGTTGATACAAGTTCTTGTCCTACTTTCTTCGATAGAAATCTTGGGGCACTATTTGAAGTTCTTTTGCGTGGATTGAATATGATGAATCTGAAATTGTTTGATGCATATCGTATAATTGACTCACAGATACTTAGGGTGTGATGACCCACAAGTATAGGGGATCAATCGTAGTCCTTTCGATAAGTAAGAGTGTCGAACCCAACGAGGAGCAGAAGGAAATGATAAGTTGTTTTCTCCAAGGTATTCTCTGCAAGTGCTGTAAGTAATGATAGTAGATAGTTTTGTAGCAAGATAAATCGTAACAAGTGACAAGTAACAATAGTAGCAAAGGTGCAACAAGGTAGCCCAATCCTTTTTGTAGCAAAGGACAGACCTGAAGGTACTCTTATATTAAGCAAGCGCTCCCGAGGACACATGGGAATTATGTCTAGTGATGTTCATCATGTTGAGTTTATTCGTGTTCGCTACTTTGATAATTTGATATGTGGGTGGACCGGTGCTAAGGTGTTGTTCTTACTTGAACTAACAACCTACTTATAATTACCCCCTCTCGCAAACATCCGCAACTACGAAAGAAGAATTAAGATAAATCTAACCATAGCATGAAACATGTGGATCCAAATCAGCCCCTTATGAAGCAACGCATAAACTGGGGTTTAAGCTTGTGTCTCTCTAGCAACCCATCATCTACTTGTTACTCCACAATGACTTCCCTTAGGCCCATAGCATGGTGAAGTGTCATGTAGTCGATGTTAACATGGAACCACTAAGAGAAGTAACAACATACATATCATCAAAATATCGAACGAATACCAACTTCACATGATAACTTATAACCAGACTTCTCCCATGTCCTCAGGAACAATAGTAATTACTCACACCTCATCAACATGTTCAAGATCAGAGGTGAAATAATAATAATTAAGGATCTGGAAATAATTTCTTCCACCAAGTAATCCAACAAGCATCAACTACAAGATGTAATCAACACAACTAGTAACCCACAGGTACCAATCTGAGGTTTTGGGACAAGGTTGAATACAAGAGATGAACTAGGGTTGGAGATGAGATGGTGCTGGTGAAGATGTTGATGAAGATTGGTCCTCCCATGAAGGAGGAAGCGTTGGTGATGATGATGGCTTCGATCTCCCCCTCCCGGAGAGGGATTTCCCAGGCAGAATCTGACTTCCGGAGTGCAAAAGGGCCTCTGCCCAGGTTTCCGCCTCGAGACGGCGGCGCTTCATCCCGAAAGGTTGCTTATGATTTTTCCTAGGGTAAAACACACCATATAGGAGAAGAGGGGCCTCGGGAGGCCAGCCAGGGCCCCACAAGCTATCAGGGCACGGCCTGGGGGGGCGCGCCATATTGGCTGTGGCTGGCTGGTGGCCCCCCTCCGGTATATTTGTTGGAAATATGCCCTAGAGGCAATAATAAAAGTAGTTATTATTATATTTCCTTGTTCATGATAATCGTTTATTGTCCATGCTATAATTGTATTGATTGGAAACTCAATTGCATGTGTGGATACATAGACAACACTGTGTCCCTAGTGTGCCTCTAGTGGACTAGCTCGTTGATCAAAGATGGTCAAGGTTTCCTAGCCATAGACATGAGATGTCATTTCATAACGGGATCTCATAATTAGGAGAATGATGTGATGGACAAGACCCAAACTATGAACGTAGCATATGATCGTGTCAGTTTTTGCTATTGTTTTCTGCATGTCAAGTATCTGTTCCTATGACCATGAGATCATGCAACTCACTGACACCGGAGGAATACCTTTTGTGTATCAAACGTCACAACGTAACTGGGTGACTATAAAGATGCTCTACAGGTATCTCCGAAGGTATCTGTTAAGTTGGCATGGATCGAGACTGGGATTTGTTACTCCGTATGACGGAGAGGTATCTCAGGGCCCACTCGGTAATACAACATCACAATAAGCTTTGCAAGCAATGTGACTAAAGTGTTAGCCATGGGATCTTGTATTACGGAACGAGTAAAGATACTTGCCAGTAACGAGATTGAACTAGGTATAGAGATACCGACGATCGAATATCGGGCAAGTAACATAACGAAGAACAAAGGGAACGACATACGGGATTAACTGAATCCTTGACATAGAGGTTCAACCGATAAAGATCTTCGTAGAATATGTAGGAACCAATATGGGCATCCAGGTCCCGCTATTGGTTATTGACCGTAGAGGTGTCTCGGTCATGTCTACATAGTTCTCGAACCCGCAGGGTCTGCACACTTAACGTTTGGTGACGTTTCGGTAGTATTGAGTTATGTATGGTGGTGACCGAAGGTTGTTCTGAGTCCCGGATGAGATCCCGGACGTCACGAGGAGCTCCGGAATGGTCCGGAGGTAAAGATTGATATATATAGGAAGTCCCGTTTTGGCCACCGGAAAAGTTTCGGGTATTTCCGGTAGTGTACCGGGAGGGGCCACCCAAGCCGAGAGGCCACATGGGCCTGAGGGGGGGGGGGTGCACCAGCCCTTAGTGGGCAGGGCAAACCAGCCCCACAAGGCCCATGCAGCTAGGGAGGTGGGAAAGGAAAAAAAAACCAAGTGGGGAAGGTAAACTCCAAGTAGGAAAGGAGTCCTACTAGGAGTAGGATTGGAGGTGGAATCCTCCACCTCCACCTGGTTCGGCCGACCCCTAGGGGAAGCCCTAGGGCGTCTACCTCCTCCCCCTCCCTCCTATATATACTAGAGGAATAGAGCCCCAAAGACACAAGTCCACGTGCTAGTTCTCTATTCCCTAGTTCCTCCACCAAATAGATTCAGACGAAGCCCTGCCGGAATAGTTCCACCACCACCGCCGCCGCGCCGTCGCGCTGCCGGAGAACTCATCTACCTCTCCGCTCCCTCTTGCTGGATCAAGAAGGCGGAGATCGTCATCGAGCTATACGTGTGCTGAACGCGGAGGTGCCGTCCGTTCGGCGCTAGATCGGGACGGATCGTGGGACGGCTGCGATTTGGATCGCGAAGACGTTCGACTACATCAACCGCGTTTCTTAACGCTTCCCGCTTAGCGATCTACAAGGGTATGTAGATCCACTCTCCCTCTCGTAGATGTTCATCACCATGGATAGATCTTGCGTGTGCGTAGGAAATTTTTTGTTTCCCATGCAACGTTCCCAAAAGTGGCATCATGAGCAAGGTCTATGTGTAGATGAGATCAAGTGTAGAACACAAAGGAGTTTGTGGGCGTTGATAGTCAGATTGCTTCCTCCCTTGGTCTTTTCTTGATTCGGCGGTATTGTGGGATGAAGCGGCCCGGACCAACATTACTCGTACGCTTACGAGAGACTGGTTCCATCAACTGACATGTACCTTTGTTAAATAAAGATGGCTGGCGGGTGTCTGTCTCTCCCACTTTAGTTGGATCGGATTCGACAAAGGCGGTCCTTGTGAAGGTTGAATAGCAATTTTTGTATCACCGTTGTGGTTTTTGCGTAGGTATGAATCGTTCTTGCTAGAAACCCGTAGCAGCCACGTAACACATGCAACAACAATTAGAGGACGTCTAACTTGTTTTTGCAGGGTATGTTGTGATGTGATATGGCCAATTACATGATGAGATATATGTGATGTATGAGATGATCATGTATTGTATAGAATATCACGACTTGCATGTCGATGAGTACAGCAACCGACAGGAGCCATAGGGTTGTCTTTAATTTACTTTTGCCGTTTTGCTTTACTTTATCGCTATGAGTTAGCTATAGTCGTAGAAGCAAAAGTTGGCGCGACAACCTCATGGCGACACGTTGATGGAGATCAAGATGATGGAGATCATGGTGTCATGCCGGTGATGATGGAGATCATGCCGGTGCTTTCGAGATGGAGATCAAAAGCACAAGTTCATGGCCATATCATGTCACTTATGATTTGCATGTGATGTTAATCCTTTTATGCATCTTATTTTGCTTACGACGACGGTAGCATTATAAGGTAATCCCTCACTGAAATTTCAAGATAAAACTGTGTTCTCCCCGAGTGTGCACCGTTGCGAAAGTTCGTCGTTTCGAGACACCACGTGATGATCGGGTGTGATAGACTATACGTTTGCATACAATGGGTGCAAGCCAGTGTTGCACATGCGGAACACTCGGGTTAAACTTGATGAGCCTAGCATGTACAGACATGGCCTCGGAACACAAGAGACCGAAAGGTCGAACATGAGTCATATAGTAGATATGATCAATATGAAGATGTTCACCAATGAAACCACCTCATCTCACGTGATGATTGGACTTGAGTTGGTGAATTTGGATCGTGTGACACTCGAATGACCAGAGGGATGTCAATTTGAGTGGGAGTTTTTAAGTAATATGATTAACTAAATGTTGGGGAACGTTGCATGGGAAACAAAAATTTTCCTACGCACACACAAGATCTATCCATGGTGATGAGCATCTACGAGAGGGAGAGTGAATCTACATACCCTTGTAGATCACTAAGCAGAAGCGTTAAGAAACGCGGTTGATGTAGTCGAACGTCTCCGCGATCCAAATCGCAAGTCGTCCCTCGAACCAATCACGAACTAGTGCCGAACGGACGGCACCTCCGCGTTCAACACACGTACAGCTTGATGACGCCTTCACCTCCTCGATCCAGCGAGCGATGGTGAAGTAGTAGATGAGTTCCGGCAGCACGACGGCGTGGTGATGATGGTGAGGAACAATCTCTGCAGGGCTTCGCCAAGCGCTATGGAGATTATGACGTAGGAACTAGAGGGTTAGGGTTGCCGCACACGGCTTGGGGAAATCTTGATGTGTTCCGGGTGCTAGCCCTGCCCCTCTATTTATATCTTGAGCCCTGGGGTCGAAACTTGGAGAAAGAGCCTCCTCAAAGTCGGTTTGGCCCGCAAGGCAAGAGTCCTGCTCGGACTCCAGGACCAGATGCCAGGGTCCTCGGCGTCTGGCCCCAGACGCCAGGGTCCCTGGCGTCTAGCCCCTGGCCTCCGCAAAACTTCCTTTTGCACCTTCCTAAAGCCTCGTGGGCTTTACCCCTTGGCCCAAATAAAGTGTTCTCGTACCCGAACATTTCGGGAAACATCCGAAACTCCTTCCGGTGAATTCCGGAACCCTTCCGGAGACCAAACACTATTATCCCATATATCAATCTTTACCTCCGGACTATTCCAGAGCTCCTCGTCATGTCTGGTATCTCATCCGGGACTCCGAACAACTTTCGGTCACCAACATAACAACTCAACTATACTTATATCGTCACCAAACGTTAAGTGTGTAGACCCTGCGGGTTCGAGAACTATGTAGACATGACCGAGACACCTCTACGGTCAATAACCAATAGCGGGACCTGGATGCCCATATTGGCTCCTACATATTCTACGAAGATCTTTATCGGTTGAACCTCTATGTCAAGGATTCAGTTAATCCCGTATGATGTTCCCTTTGTTTATCGGTATGTTACTTGCCCGAGATTCGATCGTCTGTATCTCTATACCTAGTTCAATCTCGTTACCGGCAAGTCTCTTTACTCGTTCTGTAATACAAGATCCCGTGGCTAACACTTTAGTCACATTGCTTGCAAGGCTTATAGTGATGTTGTATTACCGAGTGGGCCCTGAGATACCTCTCCGTCACACAGAGTAACAAATCCCAGTCTTGATCCATGCCAATTCAACAGACACCCTCGGAGATACCTGTAGAGCATCTTTATAGTCACCCAGTTACGTTGCGACGTTTGATACACACAAGGTATTCCTCCGGTGTCAGTGAGTTGCATGATCTCATGGTCAAAGGAACAGATACTTGACATGCAGAAAACAATAGCAATAAACTGACACGATCATATGCTACGTTTACAGTTTGGGTCTTGTCCATCACATCATTCTCCTAATGATGTGATCCCGTTATCAAATGACATCTCATGTCCATGGCTAGGAAACCTTCACCATCTTTTGATCAACGAGCTAGTCAACTAGAGGCTTACTAGGGACACAGTGTTTGTCTATGTACCCACACATGTATTTTAGTTTCCAATCAATACAATTATAGCATGGATAATAAACGATTATCATGAACAAGGAAATATAATAATAACCAATTTATTATTGCCTCTAAGGCATATTTCCAACAGTCTCCCACTTGCACTAGAGTCAATAATCTAGTTCACATCACTATGTGATTTACATTGTTCTAACACCCAATGAGTTTCGGGGTTCGATCATGCTTTGCATGTGAGAGAGGTCTTTAGTCAACGGGTCTGCGACATTCAGATCCGTGTGTACTTTACAAATCTCTATGTCATACTGTAGACACTGCTACCACACTCCACTTGGAGCTATTCCAAATGGTTGTTCTACTATATGTATCCTGACTGCTACTCAGAGTCGTCCGGATAGGTGTCAACGCTTGCATCGACGTAACCCTTTACGACGAACTCTTCATCACCTCCATAATCGAGAAATATTTCCTTAGTCCTCTAGTTACTAAGGATAATCTTGACCACTGTCCAGTGATCCACTCCTGGACCATTCTTGTACCCCTTGACAGACTCATGGCAAGGCACACACTAGGTGCGGTACACAGCTTGGCATACTATGCAGAGCCTATGGATAAGGCATAGGGGACGACCTTCATCCTTTCTCTTTCTTCTGCCGTGGTCGAGCTTTGAGTCTCACTCAACTCCACACCTTACAAATCAGGCAAGAACTCTTTCTTTGACTGATCCATTTTGAACTCTTTCAAAATATTGTCAAGGTATGTACTCATTGAAAGTCTTATCAGACGTCTTGATCTATCTCTATAGATCTTGATGCCCAATATTTAAGGAGCTTTATTTCAGGTCTTCCTTGAAAAACTCCTTTCAAACGACCCTTTATGCTTTCCAGAAATTCTACATCATTTCCGATCAACAATATGTCAACCACATATACTTATCAGAAATTCTATAGTGCTCCCACTCACTTTATTGTAAATACAAGTTTCTCATAAACTTTGTATAGACATAAAAACTTTGATCACCTCATCAAAGTGTATATTCCAACTCCGAGATGCTTGCTCCAGTCCATAGAAGGATCGCTGGAGTTTGCATACATTTTAGCATCCTTAGGACTGACAAAACCTTCCGGTTGTATCACATACAACCTTTCCTTACGGATACCGTTAAGGAAACGATGTTTTGACATCCATCTGCCAGATTTCATAATTGAAAAATGCAGCAACTGCTAACATGATTCCAACAGACTTTAGCATCGCTACGGGTGAGAAAGTCTCATCGTAGTCAACTCCTTGAACTTGTGAAAAACCCTTTGCCACAAGTCGAGCTTTATAGACGGTGACATTACCGTCCGCGTCCGTCTTCCTCTTAAAAATCCATTTGTTCTGAATGGCCTTACGCCCTTCAGGTAATACTTCCAAAGCCCATACTTTGTTTTCTTACATGGATCCCATCTCGGATTTCATGGCCTCTAACCATTTCTCGGAATCCGGGCCCATCATCGCTTCTCCATAGCTCGTAGGGTCGTCGTTGTCCAACAACATGACCTCTAAGACAGGGTTGCCGTACCACTCAGGAGCAGTACGCGTCCTTGTCGACCTACGAGGTTCGATAGTAACTTGATCCGAAGCTTCATGATCATCATCATTAACTTCCTCTTCAACTAATCATAGGCTCCACAGAAACAACTTTCTGTGCTGCGCTACTCTCAGGTTGAAGTAAAGGTTCAACAACCTCATCAAGTTCTATCTTCCTCCCACTCAATTCTTTCGAGAGAAACTCTTTCTCAAGAAACGTTCCGTTTTTAGCGACAAACACTTTGCCTTCGGATTTGAGGTAGAAGGTATACCCAACTGTCTCTTTTGGGTATCCTATGAAGACGCATTTCTCCGCTTTGGGTTCCAGCTTTTCAGGCTGAAGCTTTTTGACATAAGCATCACATCCCCAAACTTTAAGAAATGACAGCTTTGGCTTCTTGCCAAACCAAAGTTCATATGGCGTCGTCTCAACGGATTTCGATGGTGCCCTACTTAAAGTGAATGCAGCTGTCTCTAATGCATAACCCCAGAACGATAGTGGCAAATCGGCAAGAGACATCATAGATCGCACCATATCTAATAGAGCACAATTACGACGTTCGGACACACCATCACACTATGGTGTTCCAGGTGGCGTGAGTTGTGAAACAACTTCCACATCGTCTTAAGTTGTATACCAAACTCGTAACTCAGATATTTACCTCCACGATCATATCGTAGACATTTTATCTTCTTGTCACGATGATCTCAAACTTCACTCTGAATTTGCTTGAACCTTTCAAATGATTCAGACTTGTGTTTCATTAAGTAAATATACCCTATATCTACTCAAATCATCAGTGAAGGTAAGAAAATAACGATATCCACCGCCCGCTACAACACTCATTGGACCGAACACATCAACATGTATCATTTCCAATAAGTCAATTGCCCGCTCCATCATACCGGAAAACGGGGTTTTAGTCATCTTGCCCATGAGGCATGGTCTGCATGTCTCAACCGATTCGAAATCGAATGAGTCCAAAGATCCATCAGCATGGATTTTCTTCATGCGTTTTACACCAATATGACATTTAGCGGCTGTGCCACAAGTATGTGGTACTATCATTATTAACTTTGTATCTTTTGGCATCAATATTATGAACATGTGTATCACTACGATCAAGATTCAATAAACCACTCTTATTGGGTGCATGACCACTGAAGGTATTATTCATGTAAACAGAATAACCATTATTCTCTAACTGCAATGAATAACCGTATTGCAATAAACTTGATCTAATCACGTTCATGCTTAACGCAAACACCAAATAACATTTATTTAGGTTCATCACTAATCCCAAAGGTAGAGAGAGCGTGCGATGGTGATCACATCAACCTTGGAAACACTTCCAACACTCATCGTCACCTCACCCTTAGCTAGCCTCCGTTTATTCCGTAGCTTTTATTTCGAGTTACTAACATTTAGCAACCGAACCGGTATCTAATACCCAGGTGCTACTAGGAGTACTAGTAAGGTACACATCAATAACACGTATATCAAATATACTTCTGTCGACGTTGCCAGCCTTCTTATCTACCAAGTATCTAGGGCAGTTCCGCTTCAGCGACCGTTCTCCTCATAATAGAAGCACTTAGTCTCGGGTTTGGGTTCAACCTTGGGTTTCTTCACTGGAGCAACAACTGACTTGCCTATTGGGGAACGTTGCATGGGAAACAAAAAATTTCCTACGCACACACAAAATCTATTCATGGTGATGAGCATCTACGAGAGGGAGAGTGAATCTACATACCCTTGTAGATCGCTAAGCGGAAGCGTTAAGAAACGCGGTTGATGTAGTCGAACGTCTCCGCGATCCAAATCGCAAGTCGTCCCTCGAACCGATCACGAACTAGTGCCGAACGGACGGCACCTCCGCGTTCAACACACGTACAGCTTGATGACGCCTTCACCTCCTCGATCCAGCGAGCGATGGTGAAGTAGTAGATGAGTTCCGGTAGCACGACGGCGTGGTGATGATGGTGAGGAACACTCTCTGCAGGGCTTCGCCAAGCGCTACGGAGATTATGACGTAGGAACTAGAGGGTTAGGGTTGCCGCACACGGCTTGGGGAAATCTTGATGTGTTCCGGGTGCTAGCCCTACCCCTCTATTTATATCTTGAGCCCTGGGGTCGAAACTTGGAGAAAGAGCCTCCTCAAAGTCGGTTTGGCCCGCAAGGCAAGAGTCCTGCTCGGACTCCAGGACCAGACGCCAGGGTCCTCGGCGTCTGGCCCCAGACGCCAGGGTCCCTGGCGTCTAGCCCCTGGCCTCCGCAAAACTTCCTTTTGCACCTTCCTAAAGCCTCGTGGGCTTTACCCCTTGGCCCAAATAAAGTGTTCTCGTACCCGAACATTTTGGGAAACATCCGAAACTCCTTCCGGTGAATTCCGGAACCCTTCCGGAGACCAAACACTATTATCCCATATATCAATCTTTACCTCCGGACTATTCCAGAGCTCCTCGTCATGTCCGGGATCTCATCCGGGACTCCGAACAACTTTCGGTCACCAACATAACAACTCAACTATACTTATATCGTCACCAAACGTTAAGTGTGTAGACCCTGCGGGTTCGAGAACTATGTAGACATGACCGAGACACCTCTACGGTCAATAACCAATAGCGGGACCTGGATGCCCATATTGGCTCCTACATATTCTACGAAGATCTTTATCGGTTGAACCTCTATGTCAAGGATTCAGTTAATCCCGTATGATGTTCCCTTTGTTTATCGGTATGTTACTTGCCCGAGATTCGATCGTCGGTATCTCTATACCTAGTTCAATCTCGTTACTGGCAAGTCTCTTTACTCGTTCCGTAATACAAGATCCCGTGGCTAACACTTTAGTCACATTGCTTGCAAGGCTTATAGTGATGTTGTATTACCGAGTGGGCCCTGAGATACCTCTCCGTCACACAGAGTAACAAATCCCAGTCTTGATCCATGCCAATTCAACAGACACCCTCGGAGATACCTGTAGAGCATCTTTATAGTCACCCAGTTACGTTGCGACGTTTGATACACACAAGGTATTCCTCCGGTGTCAGTGAGTTGCATGATCTCATGGTCAAAGGAACAAATACTTGACATGCAGAAAACAATAGCAATAAACTGACACGATCATATGCTACGTTTACAGTTTGGGTCTTGTCCATCACATCATTCTCCTAATGATGTGATCCCGTTATCAAATGACATCTCATGTCCATGTCTAGGAAACCTTCACCATCTTTTGATCAACGAGCTAGTCAACTAGAGGCTTACTAAGGACACAGTGTTTGTCTATGTACCCACACATGTATTTTAGTTTCCAATCAATACAATTATAGCATGGATAATAAACGATTATCATGAACAAGGAAATATAATAATAACCAATTTATTATTGCCTCTAGGGCATATTTCCAACACTAAACTCATTATCTTGAACAATAGTCTAAGTTGTCTTTGCAAAATTTATGTTGTAGATCAATGGCTCGCGCAGTAGCACCCCTGAATTTTAATGCGTTCCTAGAGAAAGCTAAGTTGAAAGATGATGGAAGTAACTTTGTGGACTGGGCCCGTAATCTAAGGATTATCCTTACGTCTTCCCAAAAGGCTTAGGTCCTTGATGCACCGCTTGGTGAACCACCCGTTCCAGTAGAGTCTGCAGACGTTGCGAACGCCTGGCAGACACGTTCTGATGATTACTCATTAGTTCAATGTGAAATGTTGTATGGCTTAGAACCGGGACTTCAAAGACGTTTTGAACGTCATGGAGAATATGATATGTTCCAGGAGTTGAAGTTTATCTTTCAGAAGAATGCCCGGATCGAGAGGTATGAGACCTCCGATAAGTTCTATGCTTGCAAGATGGAGGAGAACAGGTCTGGTGGTGAACACATACTCAAAATGTCTGGGTATTCCACCCGTCTGGCTGAATTGGGGATGCCCCTTCCGCTAGAGGCGATCACTGACAGAGTTCTTCAATCACTGCCACCTAGCTACAAGAGCTTTGTGTTGAACTATAACATGCACGGGATGAACAAGTCAGTCGCCGAGCTGTTTGCGATGTTGAAAGTCGCTGAGTCTGAGATTCAGAAGGAGCATCAAGTGTTGATGGTCAATAAAACCACTAGTTTCAAGAAGAATGGCAAGGGTAAGAAGGGTAACTCCAAGAAGAGTGGCAAAGCAGTTGCCCCTCCCATGAAGAAACCCAAGGCTGGACCCAAGCCAGAAACTGAGTGCTTTCAATGCAGGGGAACTGGTCACTGGAAGCGGAACTGCCCCAAGTATCTGGCTGACAAGAAGGCGGCCAACACCAAACAAGGTATATGTGATATACATGTTATTGATGTGTACCTTACCAACTCTCGTTGTAGTGCCTGGGTATTTGATACCGGTTCGGTTGCTCACATTTGCAACTCAAAACAGGAACTGTGGAATAGACGGAGGCTGGCAAAGGACGAAGTGACGATGCGCGTGGGAAATGGTTCTAAGGTTGATGTGATCGCCGTCGGCACGCTCGCTCTTCGATTACCATCGGGATTAGTGATGAACCTGAATAATTGTTATTTAGTGCCTGCGTTAAGCATGAACATTATATCTGGATCTTATTTATTGCGAGACGGTTACTCATTTAAATCAGAGAATAATGGTTGTTCTATTTATATGAGTAATATCTTTTATGGACATGCACCCAATGTGAGGGGTTTATTCTTATTGAATCTCGATAGTGATGATACACATGTTCATAACATTGATGCCAAAAGATGTAGAGTTGATAATGATAGTACCACTTTCTTGTGGCACTGCCGCTTAGGTCATATTGGTGTAAACGCATGAAGAAGCTCCATGCTGATGGACTTTTGGAGTCACTTGATTTTGAATCACTTGACACATGTGAACCATGCCTCATGGGCAAGATGACTAAAACCCCGTTCTCTGGAACAATGGAACGGGCAAGTGACTTGTTGGAAATCATACATACTGATGTATGCGGTCCGATGAGCATTGAGGCGCGCGGTGGATATCGTTATTTTCTCACCTTCACTGATGACTTAAGTAGATATGGGTATATTTACTTAATGAAACACAAGTCTGAAACGTTTAAAAAGTTCAAGCAATTTTAGAGTGAAGTTGAGAATCATCGTAACAAGAAGATTAAATTCCTGCGATCTGATCAAGGAGGAGAATATCTGAGTTATGAGTTTGGCAGTCACTTAAGACAGTGTGGAATAGTTTCACAATTGACACCGCCTGGAACACCACAGCATAATAGTGTGTCCGAACGTCGTAATCGAACCTTATTAGATATGGTGCGATCTATGATGTCTCTTGCCGATTTGCCACTATCGTTTTGGGGTTATGCATTAGAGACAGCTGCATTTACTTTAAATAGGGCACCAGCGAAATCCGTTGAGACGACGCCATATGAACTGTGGTTTGGCAAGAAGCCAAAGTTGTCATTTCTTAAAGTTTGGGGATGTGATGCTTATGTCAAAAAAAACTTCAGCCTGAAAAGCTGGAACCCAAAGCGGAGAAATGCGTCTTCATAGGATACCCAAAAGAGACAGTTGGGTATACCTTCTATCTCAGATCCGAAGGCAAAGTGTTTGTCGCTAAAAACGGAACATTTCTTGAGAAAGAGTTTCTCTCGAAAGAATTGAGTGGGAGGAAGATAGAACTTGATGAGGTTGTTGAACCTTTACTTCAACCTGAGAGTAGCGCAGCGCAGAAATATGTTTCTGCAGAGCCTGCATCGGTTGAAGAAGTTAATGATGATGATCCTGAAGCTTCGAATCAAGTTGCTATCGAACTTCGTAGGTCGACAAGGACGCGTACTGCTCCTGAGTGGTACGGCAACCCTGTCTTAGAGGTCATGTTGTTGGACAATGATGAACCTACGAGCTATGGAGAAGCGATGATGGGCCCGGATTCCGAGAAATTGTTAGAGGCCATGAAATCTGAGATGGGATCCATGTATGAAAACAAAGTATGGGCTTTGGAAGTATACCTGAAGGGCGAAAGGCCATTCAGAACAAATGGATCTTTAAGAGGAAGACGGACGCGGACGGTAATGTCACCGTCTATAAAGGTCGTCTTGTGGCAAAGGGTTTTTCACAAGTTCAAGGAGTTGACTATGATGAGACCTTCTCACCCGTAGCGATGCTTAAGTCCGTCAGAATCATGTTAGCAATAGCTACCTTTTTCGATTATGAAATTTGGCAGATGGATGTCAAAACAGCGTTCCTTAACGGTTTCCTTAAGGAAGAGTTGTATATGATGCAACCAGAAGGTTTTGTCGATCCAGAGAATGTTGACAAAGTTTGCAAACTCCAGCGATCCATTTATGGACTGGTGCAAGCATCTCGGAGTTGGAATCTTCGCTTTGATGAGGTGATCAAAGCGTTCGGGTTTATACAAGTTTACGGAGAAGCTTGTATTTACAAGAAAGTGAGTGGGAGCTCTATAGCGTTTCTAATATTATATGTGGATGACATATTGCTGATTGGAAACAATATAGAAATGTTGGAAAGCATGAAGGAATATTTGAACAAGAGTTTTTCAATGAAGGACCTAGGAGAAGCTGCTTTCATATTAGGCATCAAGATCTATAGAGATAGATCGAGACGCTTAATAGGACTTTCACAGAGCACATACCTTGACAAAGTTTTGAAGAAGTTCAAAATGGATCAGTCCAAGAAGGGGCTCTTGCCTATATTGCAAGGGGTGAAGTTGAGTAAGACTCAATGCCCAGTGACTGCAGAAGATAGAGAAAAGATGAGTGTCGTCCCCTATGCTTCAGCCATAGGCTCTATCATGTATGCAATGTTGTGCACAAGACCCAATGTCAGCCTTGCCATAAGTATGGCCGGAAGGTTTAAAAGTGATCCAGGAATGGAACACTGGACGGCGGTCAAGAATATCCTTAAGTACCTGAAAAGGACTAAGGACATGTTTCTCGTTTATGGAGGTGATCAAGAGCTCGTCGTAAAGGGTTACGTCGATGCAAGGTTTGACACTGATCCGGATGACTCTAAGTCTCAAACCAGATACGTATTTATTCTTAATGGGGGTGCGGTAAGCTGGTGCAGTTCCAAGCAGAGCGTAGTAGCTGATTCTACATGCGAAGCGGAGTACATCGCTGCCTCGGAGGCTGCGAAGGAAGGTGTCTGGATGAAGGAGTTCATGACAGATCTTGGAGTAGTGCCCAGTGCACTAAACCCAATGACTTTGTTCTGTGACAACACTGGTGCCATTGCTCTAGCCAAGGAACCAAGGTTTCACAAGAGAACCAGACACATAAAGCGATGTTTCAATTCCATCCGCGATTACATCAAGGAGGAGGACATAAATATTTGCAAAGTACACATGCATCTAAATGTCGCAGACCCGATGACTAAACCTCTTCCAAGGGCTAAACATGATCAACACCAGAACTGTATGGGTGTTAGATTCATTACAATGTAAATCACATAGTGATGTGAGCTAGATTATGGACTCTAGTGCAAGTGGGAGACTGTTGGAAATATGCCCTAGAGGCAATAATAAAAGTAGTTATTATTATATTTCCTTGTTCATGATAATCGTTTATTGTCCATGCTATAATTGTATTGATTGGAAACTCAATTGCATGTGTGGATACATAGACAACATTGTGTCCCTAGTATGCCTCTAGTGGACTAGCTCGTTGATCAAAGATGGTCAAGGTTTCGTAGCCATAGACATGAGATGTCATTTGATAACGGGATCACATCATTAGGAGAATGATGTGATGGACAAGACCCAAACTATGAACGTAGCATATGATCGTGTCAGTTTATTGCTATTGTTTTCTACATGTCAAGTATCTGTTCCTATGACCATGAGATCAAGCAACTCACTGACACCGGAGGAATACCTTGTGTGTATCAAACGTCACAACGTAACTGGGTGACTATAAAGATGCTCTACAGGTATCTCCGAAGGTGTCTGTTAAGTTGGCATGGATCGAGACTGGGATTTGTTACTCCGTATGACGGAGAGGTATCTCAGGTCCCACTCGGTAATACAACATCACAATAAGCCTTGCAAGCAATGTGACTAAAGTGTTAGCCACGGGATCTTGTATTACGGAACGAGTAAAGAGACTTGCCGGTAACGAGATTGAACTAGGTATAGAGATACCGACGATCGAATCTCGGGCAAGTAACATACCGAAGAACAAAGGGAACAACATACGGGATTAACTGAATCCTTGACATAGAGGTTCAACCGATAAAGATCTTCGTAGAATATGTAGGAACCAATATGGGCATCCAGGTCCCGCTATTGGTTATTGACCGTAGAGGTGTCTCGGTCATCCAGTTCTTGAACCCGCAGGGTCTGCACACTTAACGTTCGGTGACGTTTCGGTAGTATTGAGTTATGTATGGTGGTGACCGAAGGTTGGTCGGAGTCCCGGATGAGATCCCGGACATCACGAGGAGCACCGGAATGGTCCGGAGGTAAATATTGATATATAGGAAGTCCCGTTTTGGCCAACGGAAAAGTTTCGGGTATTTCCGGTAGTGTACCGGGAGTGCCGGAGGGCCATCGGGAGGGGCCACCCACGCCGGGAGGCCACATGGGCCTGAGGGGGGGGTGCACCAGCCCTTAGTGGGCTGGGCAAACCAGCCCCACAAGGCCCATGCGGCTAGGGAGGTGGGAAGGGAAAAAAATCCAAGTGGGGAAGGTAAACTCCAAGTAGGAAAGGAGTCCTACTAGGAGTAGGATTGGAGGTGGAATCCTCCACCTCCACCTGGTTCGGCCGACCCCTAGGGGAAGCCCTAGGGCGGCTACCTCCTCCCCCTCCCTCCTATATATACTAGAGGAATAGAGCCCCCAAAGACACAAGTGCACGTGCTAGTTCTCTATTCCCTAGTTCCTCCACCAAATAGATTCCGACGGTGCTCAGGCGAAGCCCTGCCGGAATAGTTCCACCACCACCGCCACCGTGCCATCGCGCTGCCGGAGAACTCATCTACCTCTCCGCTCCCTCTTGCTGGATCAAGAAGGCGGAGATCGTCATCGAGCTGTACCTGTGCTGAACGCGGAGGTGCCGTCCGTTCGACGCTAGATCGGGACGGATCGTGGGACAGCTGAGATTTGGATCGCGGAGAGGTTCGACTACATCAACCACGTTTCTTAACGCTTCCCGCTTAGCGATCTACAAGGGTATGTAGATCCACTCTCCCTCTCGTAGATGTTCATCACCATGGATAGATCTTGCGTGTGCGTAGGAATTTTTTTTGTTTCCCATGCAATGTTCCCCAACAATATTTTTGGCCCATAAATTCACATATATTCAATAAAAATTCCTCGCGAAGTTTCAGGTCATTTGGAGTCTGGTGATTTTTCTGCCTTTTTCTCGGTTTTCCGGTCCAGAATTCCAGTTTCCAGATAATTCCCTCTTTGTGATGTACCTTGCATATTCAGAGAGAAGGGGCATAATAATTGTATGATAATAGGGAATAATGGACAAGAATAACGTAAATATGAATGGGAAATCATGATGCAAAAGGGACGTATCAATAACCCCAAGCTTAGACCTCGCTTGTCCTCAAGCGAAAGCCGAACTCGAGAATAATGACCACATGATTTGAGAGAGAGGTGTCGATAAAAAGAGAATACGAACATGCGAGCATCATGCATATCATTATAGCAGCAAGCATTTCATCATATAACTTCTTATAATCAAGTAACGATCTATTCACAATTATCGAAGTATGAAGCATAAACCCTATTGACAACAAACAAACAATGCTTTTAGTCATGGTGATAATCCTCATTCATAATATTCAAGAGAGGAGTCTATATAAGAGCTTTCATCGTAGCAAACCCACATAGTCAACTATCATTTAGTCATCTATGATTGTTGAGACTCATTGCATATTTTTGGAGCTAATGTTTTTGCCGGACACATAGGAAGATAGGGGCTTCATTTGCCACCCAACTCATTTACCTCAAGGATAATGTCAACAATAATGAATCATGGTTTCTTACATTCAAATGGATATATATGTTGGAAATATGCCCTAGAGGCAACAATAAATTGGTTATTATTATATTTCCCTATTTATGATAATCATTTATTATCCATGCTATAATTGTATTGATTGAAAATTCAAATACATGTGTGGATACATAGACAACAAAGTGTCCCTAGTAAGCCTCTACTAGACTAGCTCGTTGATCAAAGATGGTTAAGGTTTCCTAGCCATAGACATGAGATGTCATTTGATAACGGGATCACATCATTAGGAGAATGATGTGATGGACAAGACCCAAACTATGAACGTAGCATATGATCGTGTCAGTTTATTGCTATTGTTTTCTGCATGTCAAGTATCTGTTCCTATGACCATGAGATCATGCAACTCACTGACACCGGAGGAATACCTTGTGTGTATCAAACGTCGCAATGTAACTGGGTGACTATAAATATGCTCTACAGGTATCTCCGAAGGGATCTGTTGAGTTGGCATGGATCAAGACTGGGATTTGTTACAACGTGTGACGGAGAGGTATCTCAGGGCCCACTCGGTAATACAACATCACAATAAGCCTTGCAAGCAAAGTGACTAAAGAGTTAGCCACGGGATCTTGTATTATGGAACGAGTAAAGAGACTTGTCGGTAACGAGATTGAACTAGGTATAGAGATAACGACGATCGAATCTCGGGCAAGTAACATACCGAAGAACAAACGGAACAGCGTACGGGATTAACTGAATCCTTGAAATAGAGGTTCAACCGATAAAGATCTTCGTAGAATATGTAGGAACCAATATGGGCATCCAGGTCCCGCTATTGGTTATTGACCGTAGAGGTGTCTCGTTCATGTCTACATAGTTCTCGAACCCGCAGGTTCTGCACACTTAAGGTTAGGTGACGTTTCAGTAGTACAGAGTTATGCATGGTGGTGACCGAAGGTTGTTCGGAGTCCCGGATGAGATCCCGGACATCACAAGGAGCGCCGGAATGGTTCGGAGGTAAAGATTGATATATAGGAAGTCCCGTTTTGGTCACCGGAAAAGTTTCGGGTATTTCGGTAGTGTACCGGGAGTGCCGGGAGGGTACCGGGGGACCATCGGGAGGGGCCTCTCGCCCCAAACGGTCTCATGGGCTGTGGGAGGAGTCAAACCAGCCCCTAGTGGGCTGGCCGAACCCCCCACTAAGGCCCATGCGGCTAGGGGTGGGAAAACCCAAAGGTGGAAAGGGTTTCCAAGTGGGGGAGGAGGAATCCTATTCCTAGTAGGATTGGAGTTTGAGTCCTCCACCTCCCCACTTTGGCCGCACCTAGGGGCAGCCCTAGGGGCGCCGGCCTCCCTCCCCTTCCTCCTATATATACCGGAGGGGAGAGAGGGCAGCCGCACCAGAAAACCCTAAGACATGGTGCAACCCTCTCTCCCCAATAGATCAAGTCCTCTAGTTTTCAGCAGTGCTTAGGCGAAGCCCTGCTGGAATAGTTCCACCACCACCGCCGCCGCGCCGTTGCGCTGCCGGAGAACTCATCTACCTCTCCGCTCCCTCTTGCTGGGTCAAGAAGGCGGAGATTGTCATCGAGCTGTACGTGTGCTGAACGCGGAGGTGCCGTCCGTTCGGCACTAGATCGTGATTGGATCGCGGGACGCTCGGCGATTTGGATTGCGAAGACGTTCGACTACATCAACCGCGTTTCTTAACGCTTCCCACTTAGCGATCTACAAGGGTATGTAGATCCACTCTCCCTCTTGTAGATGCTCATCACCATGGATAGATCTTGCGTGTGCGTAGGAAATTTTTTGTTTCCCATGCAACGTTCCCCAACAGTGGTATCAGAGCTATGTCTATGTGTAGATGAGATCAAGAGTAGAACACAAAGGAGTTTGTTGGCGTTGATGCTCAGATTGCTTCCTCCCTTAGTCTTTTCTTGATTCAGCGGTATTGTGGGATGAAGCGGCCAGGACCAACATTACTCGTACGCTTACGAGAGACCGGTTCCATCAACTGACATTTAACTTTGTTGCATAAAGATGGCTGGCGGGTGTCTGTCTCTCCCACTTTAGTTGGATCGGATTCTACAAAGGCGGTCCTTGAGAAGGTTGAATAGCAATTTGTGTATCACCATTGTGGTTTATGCGTAGGTAAGAATAGTTCTTGCTAGATACCCGTAGCAGCCACGTAAAACATGCAACAACAATTAGAGGACGTCTATCTTGTTTTTGCAGGGTATGTTGTGATGTGATATGGCCAATTACATGATGAGATATATGTGATGTATGAGATGTTCATGTATTGTATAGAATATCACGACTTGCATGTCGATGAGTACGGCAACCGGCAGGAGCCATAGGGTTGTCTTTAATTTATTTTCGCCGTTTTTGCTTTTCTTTATCGCTATGAGTTAGCAATAGTCGTAGAAGCAACAGTTGGCACGACATCCTCATGGCGACACATTGATGGAGATCAAGATGATGGAGATCATGGTGTCATGCCGGTGACGATGGAGATCATGCCGGTGCTTTGGAGATGGAGATCAAAAGCACAAGTTCATGGCCATATGATGTCACTTATGATTTGCATGTGATGTTAATCCTTTTATGCATCTTATTTTGCTTAGGACGACGGTAGCATTATAAGGTGATCCCTCACTGAAATTTCAAGATAAAACTGTGTTCTCCCCGAGTGTGCACCATTCCGAAAGTTCGTCGTTTAGAGACACCACGTGATGATCGGGTGTGATAGACTCTACGTTCGCATACAACGGGTGCAAGCCAGTGTTGCACGTGTGGAACACTCAGGTTAAACTTGATGAGCCTAGCATGTATAGACATGGTCTCGGAACACAAGAGACCGAAAGGTCGGACATGAGTCATATAATAGATATGATCAACATGAAGATGTTTACCATTGAAACCATCTCAACTCATGTGATGATCAGACTTGAGTTGGTGAATTTGGATCATGTGTCACTCGAATGACCAGAGGGATGTCAATTTGAGTGGGAGTTTTAAAGTAATATGATTAACTAAACTCATTATCATGAACATAGTCAAAATGTTTTTGCAAATTATGTTGTAGATTACTAGCTCGCGCTGTAGCTCCCTTGAATTTTTATATGTTCCTAGAGAAATAGAGTTGAAAGATGATGGTAGCAATAATGCGGACTAGGTCCGTGATATGTGGATTGTCCTCATTGCTGCACAGAAGGCTTATGTCCTTAATGCACCGCTCGATGCGCCACCCCCTCAAGCGTCGTCTATAGATGTTGTGAACATCTGACAGGCACGTTCTGATGACTACTTGATAGTTCAGTGCGTCATGCATTACGGCATAGAATTTAGGCTCCAAAACGTTTTGAATGTCACGGAACATATAAGATGTTCTAAGAGCTGAAATTGGGATCTCAGGCTCGTGCCCGTGTTGAGAGGTATGAGACCTCCAACAAGATTCTTTGCCTGCAAGATGAAGGAGAATAGCTCAATCGGTGAGCATGTCCTCAGATTGTCTGGGTGCTACAATCACTTGAATCGAGTGGGAGTTGATCTTCTAGATAAGATAGTGATTGATATAGTTCTCCAAGTCACTGTCACTAAGCTACTAGAGCTTCGTGATGAACTATAAAATGCCAGGGATGGAAATAATGACCCCTGAGCTATTCGCGATGTTTGACACCGCGAAGGTAGAAATCAAGAAGGAGCATCAAGTGTTGATGGTTAGTAAAACCACTAGTTTCGAGAAGGACAAGGGCAAGGGGGGAAACTTCATGGATGGCAAGTCAGTTGCTGCTCCAGTGAAGAAACCCGAGGTTGAACCAAAACCCGAGACTAAGTGCTTCTATTATGAGGAGAACGGTCACTAAAGCGGAACAACCCTAGATAATTGGTAGATAAGAAGGCTGGCAACGTCGACAGAAGTATATTTGATATACGTGTTATTGATGTGTACCTTACCAGTACTCCTAGTAGCACCTGGGTATTAGATACCGGTTCAGTTGCTAAATGTTAGTAATTCGAAATAAAAGCTATGGAATAAATGGAGGCTAGCTAAGGGTGAGGTGACGATGAGTGTTGGAAGTGTTTCCAAGGTTGATGTGATCACCATCGCACGCTCTCTCTACCTTTGGGATTAGTGATGAACCTAAATAAATGTTATTTGGTGTTTGCGTTGAGCATGAACGTGATTAGATCATGTTTATTGCAATACGGTTATTCATTTAAGTTAGAGAATAATGGTTATTCTGTTTACATGAATAATACCTTCAATGGTCATGCACCCAATGAGAATGCTTTATTGAATCTTGATCGTAGTGATACACATGTTCATAATATTGATGCCAAAAGATACAAAGTTAATAATGATAGTAGCACATACTTGTGGCACTGCCGCTAAATGTCATATTGGTGTAAAACGCATGAAGAAACTCCATGCTGATGGATCTTTGGACTCATTCAAATTTCGAATCGGTTGAGACATGCGGACCATGCCTCATGGGCAAGATGACTAAGAGCCCGTTTTCCGGTATGATGGAGCGGGCAAGTAACTTATTGGAAATGATACATGTTGATGTATTCAGTCCAATGAGTGTTGTAGCGTGCGGTGAATATCGTTATTTTCCTACCTTCACTGATGATTTGAGTAGATATGGGGATATTTACTTAATGAAACACAAGTCTGAAACATTTGAAAAGTTCAAACAAAATCAGAGTGAAGTTTGAGATCATCGTGACAAGAAGATAAAATGTCTACGATATGATCGTGGAGGTGAATATCTGAGTTACGAGTTTGGTATACAACTTAAGACAATGTGGAAGTTGTTTCACAACTCACGCCACCTGGAACACCATAGTGTGATGGTGTGTCCAAACGTCGTAGTCGTGCTCTATTGGATATGGTGAGAACTATGATGTCTCTTATCGATTTGCCACTATCGTTTTGGGGTTATGCATTAGAGACAACTACATTCACTTTAAAAGGGGCACCATCTAAAGTCCGTTGAGATGACACCGTATGAATTTTGGTTTGGCGGAAACCTAAGCTGTCATTTCTTAATGTTTGGGGCTGCGACGCTTATGTGAAAAAGGGTTTTTCACCCAATGAGCTTGAACCCAAAGCGGACAAATGCATCTTCATAGAATACCCTAACGTAACATTTGGGTAAACCTTCTATCTTAGATCCAAGCACAAAGTGTTTGTTGTTAAAACGGGTCCTTTCTCGAGAAAGAGTTTCTCTCGAAAGAATTGAGTGGGAGGAAGATAGAACTTGATGAGGTTGTTGAACCTTTGTTTCAACCAGAGAGTAGTGCAGCGCAGACAGTTGTTTCTATGGAGCCTACGTTAGTTGAAGAGGAAGTTAATGATGATGATCATGAAGCTTCAGATCAAGTTACTATCGAACCTCGTAGGTCGACAAGGACGCATACTGCCCCTGAGTGGTACGTCAATCCTGTCTTGGAGGTCATGTTGTTAGACAACAGTGAACCTACGAGCTATGAAGAAGCGATGGTGGGCCCAGATTCCAACAAATGGCTAGGAGCCATGAAATCCGAGATATGATCCATGTATGAAAACCAAGTATGGACTTTGGTAGACTTGCCCATTGAACGGCAGACCGTTGAGTACAAATGGACCTTTAAGAAGAAGACAGACACTGATGGTAAATGTCACCATTTATAAAGCTCGACTTGTCGCAAAGAAGTTTCAGACAAGTTCAAGGAGTTGACTACAATGAGACTTTCTCACCCGTAGCGATGCTAAAGTCTGTTGGAATTATGTTAGCAGTTGCTGCATTTTCCGATTATGAAATCTGGCAGATGGATGTGAAAACATCGTTTCCTTAACGGTTTCCTTGAGGAAAGGTTGTATGTGATACAACCAGAAAGTTTTGTCAGTCCTAAGGATGCTAAAATATATGCAAGCTCCAGCGATCCTTCTATTGACTGGAGCAAGCATCTCGGAGTTGGAATATACGCTTTGATGAGGTGATCAAAGTTTTTGGGTCTATACAAAGTTTATGAGAAACTTGTATTTATAATAAAGTGAGTGGGAGCACTATAGAATTTCTGAAAAGTATATGGGGATAACATATTGTTGATCGGAAATGATGTAAAATTTCTGGAAAGCATAAAGGGTTGTTTGAAAGGAGTTTTTCAAAGGAAAACCTGGAATGAAGCTACTTAAATATTGGGCATCAGGATCTATAGAGATAGATCAAGACGTCTGATAAAATTTTCAATGGGTACATACCTTGACAAGATTTTGAAAGAGTTCAAAATGGATCAGTCAAAGAAAGAGTTCTTACCTGATTTGTAAGGTGTGGAGTTGAGTGAGACTCAAAGCTCGACCACGGCAGAAGAAAGAGAAAGGACGAAGGTCATCCCCTATGCCTTATCCATAGGCTCTGTATAGTATGCTATGCTGTGTACCGCACCTGGTGTGTGCCTTGCCATGAGTCTGTCAAGGGGTACAAGAGTGGTCCAGGAGTGGATCACTGGACAGCGGTCAAAATTATCCTTAGTAACTAGAGGACTAAGGAAATGTTTCTCGATTATGGAGGTGGTAAAGAGTTCGTCGTAAAGAGTTGCGTCGATGCAAGCTTTGACACCAATCCGGATGACACTGAGTAGCAATCCGGATACGTATAGTGGAGCAGCCATTTGGAATAGTTCCAAGTGGAGCGTGGTAGAATCTGCAGTATGACATATAGATTTGCAAAGAACACACGGATCTGAATGTTGCAGACCGTTGACTAAAGACCTCTCTCACATGCAAAGCATGATCGAACCCCAGAACTCATTGGGTGTTAGATTCATAACAATGTAAATCACATGGTAATGTGAACTAGATTATTGACTCTAGTGCAAGTGGGAGACTATTGGAAATATGCCCTAGAGGCAATAATAAATTGGTTATTATTATATTTCCCTATTTATGATAATCGTTTATTATGTTATAATTGTACTGATTGAAAACTCAAATACATGCGTGGATACATAGACAACAAAGTGTCCCTAGTAAGCCTCCACTAGACTAGCTCGTTGATCAAAGATGGTTAAGGTTTCCTAGCCATAGACATGAGATGTCATTTGATAACGGGATCACATCATTAGGAGAATGATGTGATGGAAAAGACCCAAACTATGAACGTAGCATATGATCGTGTCAGTTTATTGCTATTGTTTTCTGCATGTCAAGTATCTATTCCTTTGACCATGAGATCATGCAACTCACTGACACCGGAGAAATACCTTGTGTGTATCAAACATCGCAACGTAACTGGGTGACTATAAAGATGCTCTACAGGTATCTCCGAAGGTGTCTGTTGAGTTGTCATGGATCAAGACTGGGATTTGTTACTCCGTGTGACGGAGACGTATCTCAGGGCCCACTCGGTAATACGACATCACAATAAGCCTTGCAAGCAAAGTGACTAAAGAGTTAGCCACGGGATCTTGTATTACCGATTGAGTAAAGAGACTTGCCGGTAACGAGATTGAACTTGGTATAGAGATACCGACGATCGAATCTCGGGCAAGTAACATACCGAAGAACAAAGGGAATAGCGTACGGGATTAACTGAATCCTTGACATAGAGGTTCAACCGATAAAGATCTTCGTAGAATATGTAGGAACCAATATGGGCATCCAGGTCCCGCTATTGGTTATTGACCGTAGAGGTGTCTCGGTCATGTCTACATAGTTATCGAACCCGCAGGGTCTGCACACTTAAGGTTAGGTGACGTTTCAGTAGTATAGAGTTATGCATGGTGGTGACCGAAGTTTGTTCGGAGTCCCGGACGTCACGAGGAGCTCCGGAATGGTCCGGAGGTAAAGATTGATATATAAGGAAGTCCTGTTTTGGTCACCGGAAAAGTTTCGGGTATTTCGGTAGTGTGTCGGGAGTGCCGGGAGGGTACCGGGGGACCATCGGGAGGGGCCTCTCGCCCCAAACGGTCTCATGGACTGTTGGAGGAGTCAAACCAGCCCCTAGTGGGCTGTCCGAAACCAGCACTAAGGCCCATGTGGCTAGGGGTGGGAAAACCCAAAGGTGGAAAGGGTTTCCAAGTGGGGGAGGAGGAATCCTACTCCTAGTAGGATTGGAGTTGGACTCCTCCACCTCCCCACTTCGGCCGCACCTAGGGGCAGCCCTAGGGGCGCCGGCCTCCCTCCCCTTCCTCCTATATATACCAGAGGGGAGAGAGGGCAGCCACACCAGAAAACCCTAAGCCACGGTGTAGGCCTCTCTCCCCAATAGATCAAGTCCTCTAGTTTTCAGCAGTGCTTAGGCGAAGCCCTGCTGGAATAGTTCCACCACCACCGCCACCGCGCCGTCGCGCTACCGGAGAACTCATCTACCTCTCCGCTCCCTCTTGCTGGATCAAGAAGGCGGAGATCGTCATCGAGCTGTACGTGTGCTGAACGCGGAGGTGCCGTCCGTTCGGCACTAGATCGTGATTGGATCGCGGGACGCTCGGCGATTTGGATCGCGAAGATGTTCGACTACATCAACCGCATTTCTTAACGCTTCCCTCTTAGCGATCTACAAGGGTATGTAGATCCACTCTACCTCTCGTAGATGCTCATCACCATGGATAGATCTTGCGTGTGCGTAGGAATTTTTTTGTTTCCCATGCAACGTTCCCCAACAATATATACTTGGATCTTACCTCAACATGTGATGCTTACCACTAAAAGAGTTTATATCTTAGAAGAAGAATGGATATTGATGACTCTTGAATAAAGGTAAGATCTTAATGAGAATGAAAGATAAGCCCTTCGCAGAGGGAAGCAGAGGTTGTCATGCGCTTTTATTTTGTTAGATGTGCAATCTCTTAATGCAAAGGAACTTCACTTTATATTGCCCCTTGTGATAGCGAACTTTATTATGCACTCTGCCGTTTTTATTTCTTCACCATCACAAGATCGTACAAAGCTTATTTTCCTTTTCAATAAAAGATCATACATGATTAAAGGCAATTTTTATTGCTTATGCACCGATGACAACTTACTTGAAGGATCTTATTCAATCCA
Organism: Elymus sibiricus; assembly: GCA_039707655.1. Taxonomy (NCBI): domain Eukaryota; kingdom Viridiplantae; phylum Streptophyta; class Magnoliopsida; order Poales; family Poaceae; genus Elymus; species Elymus sibiricus. The sequence goes on along the minus strand of CM077663.1, from coordinate 376,646,162 downwards.
TAGGTAGGTAAGGTGGACTCTTAAAAATAAACTGGGTTCAAGGGGTTATGGATGCACAAGTAGTATCTCTACTTGGTGCGGGAATTTTTGCTAGCAAAAGTTCTAAAGGAAGCATCACATGTTAAAGGATCCATGTCTATATAACTTCTATGCAAATGTAAGCAATCATGACCATTAGGCTGTCTTCCATGTCCAACTTCAACACTTGATCATTATTTAATATTTGGTGAGGGTTCGTAATTATAGATGATGTCCAAGATAGTATATTTATATGTGAATCTTCTCCTCTCTATCATGCTCTTGCATAGATTATAACAATGACTAAGGCTATGCTTGTCCTATTCCCAACAATTTTCATGGTTCATACTTTCTTTTTATGTGAAGTCATCACTTCCGATGGGATAAGCATATGATCTTTACTATTCTTTTTAGTGTATTGCTATGATCATTGGTGCAAGAGAGTAAAGCACACGAACTCAACTAATCTTTATTATATAACTCTCACACTCGATTACAAGGATAGGTAGAACTCAAAGCAAAATTCTAAGCAAAGCAAAATCTGAAAGTTATTTCTCTAAACCACAAAATACCTAAAGATCGAACTAAAATAAAAGATAATGGTGAAAAGTGATGGTGATACGATACCGGGGCACCTCCCCCAAGCTTGTAACAAGCTAGGGGTTGTGCCCATACCCATGTACTCAAGTGTTCTTCGGTGATGGTGGTGGTGTTGGAGTAGTGGTGCCCTTCTTCTCCAGCTTACGCCTGATGATGAAGTTTTCCTCCCTCAAATCATTGTTTTCTTGTTCGAGCTTCAAAACCCTTTTGCATAAATTTGCTTTGCTTTCCTGCAGAAAACGAGACGGGATAAATTGGATCTTAGAATTGTCTACTCCATTGGGGAGGCTTGACTTCATGAACTCCACATGCATATCTCCAGGTTGAGGGAGCGGATCTTCCTCTTCACCCGAACTAGCGTCTGGACCGGCATCTTCCGTCTCCTCCAGATCGGAATCTCCCTCCTCTTCTGTGGACCATAAGTAGGGGTAGATGTCCCCAAAGATCTTTGGGTCCATGATACGTCTCCAACGTAACTATAATTTTTGCTTGTTCCATGCTGTTATATTATCATTCTTGGATGTGTTACAATCATTTTATAACAACTTTATATCATTTTTTGGGACTAACCTATTAACATAGTGCCAAAGTGCCAGTTGCTGTTTTTGCTTGTTTTTTTACTTCACAGAATATCAGTACCAAATGGAGTCCAATCGCGATGAAACTTTTTGGAGATTTTTTCTGGACCAGAAGACACCCAATGGGCCAAAAAAGAGCCAGGAAGGTGGGTTGTGGAGAGCACAACCCACCAGGGCGCGCCAGGGGGCCCTGGCGTGCCCTGATAGGTTGTGCCCTCCACTGGGCCCCTCCGCACCGCCTCTGATGCCTATAAATTCCCAAATATTCCAAAAACCCTAGGGGAGTCGACGAAACACAATTCTAGCCGCCGCAAGTTCCAGAACCTCGAGATCCAATCTAAACACCATCACGGAGGGGTTCATCTTCCTCATAGGTGCCTCTCCGATGATGCGTGATTAGTCCACCATAGACCTACGGGTCCGTAGGCAGTAGCTAGATGGCTTCCTCTCTCTCTCTTATGATTCTCAATACAATGGTCTCTTGGACATCTATTTGATGTAAACTTTTGCGGTGTGTTTGTGGAGATCCGATGAATTTTGAGTTCATGATCAGTTTCTATCCATGAATATTATTTGAGTCTTCTTTGATCTCTTATATGCATGATTTCTTATAGCCTCGTATTTCTTCTTTGAATCTTTGGTTTAGTTAGGCCGACTAGATCGATTTTTCTTGCCATGGGAAAAGGTGCTTTGTGATGGGTTCGATCTTGCGGTGTCCTTTCCCAGTGACAGAAGGGGCAGCAAGGCATGCATGTGTCGTTGCCATTAAGGATAACAAGATGGGGTCTATTCCTACATGAATAGATCTTGTCTACATCATGTCATCATTCTTATTGCATTACTCCATTTTTTCATGAACTTAATACACTAGATGCATGCTGGATAGCGGTCGATGTGTGGAGTAATAGTGGTAGATGTAGGCAGGAGTCGGTCTACTTATCTTGGACATGATGCCTATATAATGATCATCGCCTTGGATATCATCATGACTATTCGATTTTCTATCAATTGCCCAACAGTAATTTGTTCACCCACCGTGCGCTATACTCATGAGAGAAGCCACTAGTGAATCCTACGCCCCCCGGGTCTACTTTTCCAACATATTGCTTTCCGATCTATCTTTTTGCCTCTTTGTTTTTAGATCTACAAAACCAAAAAACCAAAAATATATTTCTGCATATTTTATTTGCCTTTACTATTTTGTCTTCTTGAGAGATCTATCTCTCCTATCTATCACTACCTAATCTATCTTTTTACCGTAGAGAGATTGACAACCTCTCTTTCGCGTTGGGTTGCAAGTATTTGTTGTTTGTGTGAAGGTGCTCCTTATTGGGTGGTGGTGATCCTCCTACTGGTTCGATAACCTTGGTTTCATAACTGAGGGAAATACTTACCGTCGCTGTGCTGCATCATCCCTTCCTCTTTGGGGAAATACTGACGCAGTCTCAAGCCACGTCAAAGGAATTTCTGGCGCCGTTGCCGGGGAGGAAGCGGTCTCTTCTACGTGCCTATCGTAGGCACCGAGGAGACTCCATCATCATCTAACGGGTTCCTAATCGCAAATCTCATATCCTTGCAATTACATTATTGGCCATTTGCCTCTCATTTTCCTCTCCCCCACTTCACCAATTTGTCGTTTTATTCGCCCTCTTTTTCGTTTGCCTTTTTCTCGCCGAATCTCTTGCCTTGTCATTATGGCTAGTTCTTGCTTTATTGTGTGTACTCCCGATAATGAGGTTCTTAATTTTGAGCAAAGGGGAGGGAAGAACCTAAAAGATGCTTGGTATAGGATTTGCAATGCTCATAATAGATCTATCCATAAGCAATCTACCGTTGTTCTTCTTCGCAGTTTTTATGTTGGCATCACCACTTGGTATAGATTCATCCTTGATACGATTACCGGTGGGAATTTCTTGATGTGCCCTTCTTTAGATGCTTTTAATGCTTTGGGAAGTTTAGTGGGATCACCACCTATCATGATCAATGAAACAACTTTAACTCTCGAGCACGTTATGGAGAGATTAGATGCTATTGAAAAGAAGATGATTACTAAAGAACATCTTGATGATCTAGATAAAAAAATGCATAATCTTACTAATAAAATTGGGTCTAAGGCGGGAGATGCTTTTAAATTTCTAATGGAAAAAGAAACCGTAGTTAACGAAAGGGTAGAAGAGAGTCCTTACCGGATTGATAAGTTGGAGGAGATTTTTAGTAATTTGGGTTCGGCTTTTTCTTCTATCAAAACTATTGAAAAAACTCCCATAAAAATTGGCAAGGCCACGCAAGTCACTAAGAACAAAGTTTCTACACCTAGTAGTCACAAGGGGGATCTTAAAATGATTAGTTTTCAACCCGACTTTGTTGAAATCATAAGGGACCCTATTTACAAGAGTGACTTTTTTGGTTTTTGTCGTGGTTTTGTCACGGCAGATGTCCTAGTGAAAGGACTTAGGGGTGAAGTCATCGCTACGGCAGTTAACTCAAAGGGGTTGGTCGGGACGAAAGACACAGGTTTACCCAGGTTCGGCCCCTCTCGAAGGAGGTAAAAGCCTACGTCCTGCTTTGAGTTGTATTGATTGAGTATCGATTACAAGGGAGCGGATTCGCTTGACCTAGCTCTCGACCAAAGGTTTCATGTCCTAAGCCGCCCAGGGAACCCGCCTTTATATACACAGGTCGGGGCCCTGGGCTTACAAGAGTCCGGGCCGGGTTACATCTAGTAACCGACCTTATCTCTAAATCACCTTGCCTTGTCTGGCAAGCCGTCTCCCGGCGGCTTACGCCTCCGGGTCACACATTGCCTTCCGGCTGTGGGCCTCCGTCAGGCCCGTCTGGCAAGTCACTTCCAGGCTTTGTCTTATTCTTCTTGCCCTTTTAAGGCCTCACTGCTAAGCCTCCAACTTCATGACCCGGCCCTACAAGGGCGGGTCTCGTCGTGGGGTTATATCCCCAATATTAGGCCCCAGATTGATTTGAACCTGTTTATGTCAATCTTCAGATCTTCTGGTTGGCGAGACTTGCGTTCCTCATAATCACCTGTCCTGAAAGAAACCTTCATGACCCGTCATGTAGAAATGGATGGCGTCACCTCTGGTAAATCCAAATGATCTTAATGACATCACAACGGATCTTTGTATTAACTAGTCAACCCGAGAATCGAGGCGTTTTCTTGGTCAATCATCATTTTGTCTCCTCGATTCCCGCGCTGGACTGTTGTTGTTCCATCCCCCTTATAAATAGGCACGGGGGAGGGTCCCATCCTTTTCACTTTCCCCCGCTGCCGCCTCTCTTCTTCTTCCTCTAGATGCCCGCGCGACCGGAGCTCCGCCGCACCGACCGGACCACGTCGTCTTCTTCAGCCAGGCCGCTGCATCATCCTGACTGTGACCAGAACCCGCCGGCACGCGCCCGCACCTTCTGCATCCTCCAGGTTCCATCTTCTTCCCTCTTTAGATCCGCATTAGTTCGTCAGGTTTTCCTTCCGAGTTCGCCGCTGTTCGTCGGATTGTTCATCATTGATTGGAAAGAAAATACCTTTAGACTCTGGAACGATGGTTAAATCGCGCGGCGCTTCTCTTAACATGTATTCCATATCCAGTGTAGATAGTCCCTTCATTGGAATTTATATATGAACTGTTGTTCCTCCTCGGTACGTTTTTAGGTTTAGGAAATATTTTCCCTTTATCTTCGTCCGTAGATCTTGTAGCTGCAGCCGTAGTTGGTGGAACTTGTTTGTCCACACTTAACAATATTTTCGATATTCACTTGTCTATTTAACCCGCCATCATACTGCCGGCTCTCCCTGGCAAGATATAATCCGCCTCATACCTGTAGTTGGCGGTGGCTCATAGCTTAATGATGACCCGCCATGTAGCGTCATCGTCTTATAGTCATAGCTGTTTTGGTCATGCAGCGTTCCACAGTGTTCAACCCGCTGTCATGGCTAAAGCCCCCGCCTCTTGCGACTGGGTAGGCTCTGGGGTTACTGAGGAGATTCTCAATGATTTCATGGTGATGGGAGTTTTGCCGGCTCAGGACGTAATCCATTGGCGGGTTCCTGGTGATGAGATCACTCCCGAACCCAAGGAAGGGGAGGTTATCGTCTTCACAGATCATCTTCTCCGTGGCTTCTCACCGCCCAGGTCAAAATTCTTCCGGGATGCCCTTCATTTTTACAAGCTTCATCCTCAAGACATTGGCCCCAACTCATTCACCAACCTGTGCCAATTCCAAATACTCTGTGAAGCATACCTGCAAGAAGAACCTTCCGTCGAACTCTTCGGAGATTTTTTCTATATCAACCGCCAGACGGAAATTGCAAATGGACCAAGCCTTGAACTTGGTGTTGTTTCTATTCAGAGGCGGAGGGATGTGTCCTTTCCTGCGGCGACTCTGCCGAGCCATCCCAAGGACTGGAATCACACCTGGTTCTATTGCAGAGAGACTTCTCCGGCTGATGAAAACCCACTGCCGGGTTATCGCCCCTACCGGCTTTGCACCACCAGTGAGCTTCCAGACCGGCTAACTGCCGCTGAGCGTGCCCAATATGCTCCAACGTTTTCAAAGATAAGGGCCATGTTAGCCAATGGGTTAACTAGCGTTGATTTGACCCACTGCTGGGTTTCTTGAAGAATTCTACCGCTGAGCCGCCGTATTGGCTTAATGTGCCAATATACTGGTGAGGTGAATGACCCTCAGCGCTTTAATCAGACGCCCCTAACGGACAAGGACCTCAACCTGATCGTCAAATCATTGTTGGGAGAACCTCAAGAAGTCTGCAACAAGACGGGGTTAAATCCCTTTTATGCTCTTAACCCGGCTCCTGAGGTGAACCTTTTTATTTCAATCTTCGCTCTTCTTCCTTTAGATACTGCATTGCATATGCCTCATTTAATCTTTCTGTATACATATATAGGCCGACTCTCCCTTCTTGAAAAGGAGAATAACCATAGCCTCCACCTCCAAGAAGAAGAAAAGCAAAGCAACCAAGACCTGGGCCCCCGCTCGTAAGAAGAAACCATCAGCTCAAGAACTGCTGGAATTGGATGACTCAGAGGTAGAACTTGACTCCCTTGGCCTTCTTTTTATGCAACTTATTAACGCTGACTCCTCTCAGGGTGACGTGGAGACAAGCCAAGCCGGCGCAGCAGAGGTAACTACCATCTCCTCCGACTCAGAACCCTTGCCAAGAGAGAAAATACAACGGGTCATCCGGAAAGTAAAGTTTTCACACCCCCTTGCTCACTTGGATCCCAACTTTCTTTTGAAGAAGCAGCAACACGACTCCAGGCGTCAGACCCGGAGCGGCGGCTCTGAAGATCTAGTGGATGGCTTACCTGACGCTCCGGCTCCGCGGAAACGCCGTAACGAGGTAACTCATAACTTTGTTTGCATTTCTTCTGCCTGCTAGTTTACACAGTAAAACTGATCATACTGCTCAACTTTAATGTCTTCAGGACTGCCACCTCTTGTTATCAACCCAGGGTAACTTTCTTCCCTGTGTCCAATATTGATTGCTAACTTTTTATCCTCATATAATCTTATCCCGAAATCTTTTGTTCATAGGGCACAAGCCAAGAAGAGGAAACTAAGCGGGTCATCTACCAATCCTAACATCCCAGAGCCGGAGAACCCGAAGCTTAGCACTCCTGAAATTCAAGTCGAGCCCTCCGAAGCTGACCAAGGCGCCCATGATGAAACTCCCCAGCCTACTGAGCCGGCGGATGTTGACATTGTGATTCCTGAAGCTAATCCGGAGGCTGATCCTAAGCCGCCCAGCCCTCTGCCAACAGCTGAAGATGTGACTCCTCATGAAGAAGAGGTTACCATCACCAGAATAGCTTACACAGCTCCTGCCCCTTCCAACGTGCTGACCAAGCACGTTAGTAAGGATGAGGCGCCTTCGCCTGAGAAGGAGAGGGTTAAGCTTGATCTGCCCAATCTGGAGAAGCTTACCGCTGACGAGCTGCACTCTGCCTATCTAAGCCGCCTCACCGCAAGCCGAGACATGGAGGCCAACTTAGTTGGCATGATGAAGAAAAAATATGAGGTACTCAACCTTCCTTGCCTTCCATATACCCTTACGTAGCCCCCAAGAACCGGCTTATTTTCTTGAAGATCAGCCGGGTCTTCAGTAATATGTAGATTTCAATAGACCAGCCTGTAGCCCCCAAGGGTCGGGTCATTATGTAAATAATGAGCCGGCACTTACTGTATGGTAAAGAAAATTCCAAGTCTAGCCCCCAAGGTTCGGATCATTATGCAAATAATGAGCCCAAACTTTCTGTAGATCTGATCATTTAAAATTAAAGAGCAATGTGTAGCCCCCAAGGGCCGGGTTATCTTCATGAAGATGATCCGGGTCTTATTTATACTATAGACTTTGAAAGAACTGATATACATTAGCCCCCAAGTGTCAAGCATATTGCTTGCAATCTGCTTGAGACTTGTAACAACCTTTTTTAGTGCCCCCAAGTTCCATTATAAACCGTGCTGGCGGCTTAACTTTGACAATTACATCGTGCAGGAAGCTTTACACGTGGTCGAGTCTAGTTTGGCCGACCTTAGGAAGAATCTGGCGCTGCAACAAGACGCCCGAACTGAAGTTGATGCAAAGTGTCGGCTCTCCTCAATGAGCTGGAAAAGACTAAGGCAGATTTTGAAGCGTACAAGCAATCTGCTGAAGCTGAACAAGCCGCCTTAGTCAAACGCGTAGAGGACGCTGAGGGCCAACTTAAACCCGTTGCTGAAGAGCTGACCAGCCTAAAACGCCATGTAGCTCGGATGACTGAGGCTGTTTTTGGTAAGTACTGCTAATTATGTTATAAGCATTCCTTTCAAACAGTCTTAGAAAGACTCGCCCGGCGACTTATACAATTAAACTGCTTGCAGGCCGTCGAACTCGTAACCTTCCAGATGACAGCTTGCTTAAGCCGAAAGCTTTGTATTCATTTACCGAGCAGCTGTATGCGGGAAGCCTCTTCACCATCAGGGCTGTTTTTGGTGAAAAGGGGACTCCAAAGTTGATCAAGGATGTGCTGAAGTGCCTCTCCACCAACCCCAAGCATTTTGAAGAAATGAAGAAATCAGCCGCCCAAAAAGGCGCAATAACTGCTTTGAGTCGGGCTTTGGCATATGCACCGGAGCTTAACCCGAAGGAGATGGTGGGAGGTTTTCCACAGCTGAAGGCCGACGGGTCAGAGTTCAAGCAAGACGACTATGCTCGCTGCTTCAGAGCGTCTCGAGCATTGGCCAGCCAAATAGCCGCAGAAGCTGACCTGAAGGTTTATCAGGCGGCTTATGACAACAACAATGCACGAATCCGGGCGCCTACTTTTGAGCCGGTGGATCTGACTCAGCGTCGTAAGCATATCTTTGCCCCTAATGTTGACCCGTCTCCAATCTTGCATGACGAAGCTGAATTCGAAGCCTTAATCAATTGCAACTGGGATGTGGACAACCTTCAGATCCAGGAGACAGAAGACCCGGCGCAGGATGACCCGACGACGAGTTAGGCGAGGAGCTGGCCTCAGATGAAGTTAACCCGGGCAATGCTGAGCCGTCGGGTTATTACTTGTGTGAAAAACTATTGAGTCCACAAATTTTGGGCTCCCTGGATTCTTGTAGTAGCCGTAGTAAAAACTTGATTGCCTGTTCCGTGCCTTTGCGCACGTTTTAAGCTTGATCCACTCATATTCTGGCAGCTTTGGCGCTTCAAAAAATTTCCACAATGTGAATGTTTTGATATGATCATATGCCTTAGTATCAATTCATCAATTCCCACTGGCGGGTTATAATCCATGAGCAATACTAAGCCGGGATAAGCTATTAACCAAAGACTTAGAATCTTATCATGAAAAATTCCTGCAAAATAACAAGCAGAAAATATATGTATATCTTTTGTTATTATTTAGGCGGCTTTGAAGGCACAGCCCAAAAGAGATCAACCCTTTATATATATTTTTGAGAAAACTCAAGATTTTTTGCCTCAAAGAAGCTAGGCATTAATGCCTATAATCCCGTAGGCCGGCTCTCACGTGACATAAATCCGTCATTTTAACCTTAACAAGTTGAGGGTCTTAAAAAAGATTGACTGTTAAGAGTATGAACGGGCCACATAGCGGAGAGACTACAACGAACAGGTGAGTTTATCCTAGCTCTCTGTAAGCCGGCTCTCACGTGACATAAGCCGCCGTTTTAACTTTGACAAGTTCAGGGTCTTGAAAAGATTGACTGTCAAATGTTCGGCGGGTCACCTGGCGGAGTAGCAAGTTGCAAACAGGCAGGTTTAACTCAAATATGGCTTTTAAGCCGGTCAAGAGGGTATGAAAGCTAAACCCAGTGTGTTGGAAGCCCCCAAATGACCTTATGATGATCAACTCGTTGCCCAAAACTTGGTGCAGGAAAACGACAGAGGCCCCAAATCATGGGGATGCCAACTTTATTATATTTGAAAAAGGTATATACAGTGACAGAGATATGTACATTGATGAGAGTAAATGACTCAAGTATAGTAAGGCCGAAGATGAGCAATATTCCACGGCCTTCTGGTCTCTTCTCCGGAAGTGCGTGACTTGCCACTCTCCCGTATATCAATGAGGTAATATGACCCATTGTTGAGATTTCTGCTGACCACAAAAGGTCCTTCCCAAGGGGGAGATAACTTATGCATATCTGTCTAATCTTGAATCAGACGTAGCATTAAGTCGCCTTCTTGGAACGTCCGGGTCTTGACTCTGCGGCTATGATAACGACGCAGATCTTGCTGGTAAATCGCCAAACGTGCAGCTGCAAGATCTCGTTCTTCATCCAAGGCGTCCAGTGCGTCCTGACGCGCCGTCTCATTATCAGTTTCAACGTAAGCCGCCACTCTGGGCGAGTCATGACGGATATCACTGGGGAGAACGGCTTCTGCGCCATAAACCATGAAGAAAGGCATGTAGCCTGTTGATCTGTTGGGGGTGGTTCTAATTCTCCAAGGGACTAAAGGTAACTCCTCCACCCAACAACCCGGTGTTTGTTCCAAAGGAACCATAAGCCGGGGCTTTATACCTCTCAGAATTTCCTGATTAGCACGCTCTGCTTGACCATTAGACTGTGGATGAGCCACGGAGGAGACATCAAGGCGGATGTGTTCACTGTCGCAGAACTCTTTCATAGCCCCCTTGGACAGATTTGTACCATTGTCAGTAATGATACTGTGAGGGTAACCAAAGCGAAAGATCAGCTTCTTGACAAACTGAACTGCTGTTGCTGCATCCCACTTGCTGACCGGCTCTGCCTCAACCCACTTGGTAAGTTTATCAACCGCCACTAAGAGGTGGGTCTTCTTATCTTTAGACCTCTTAAATGGTACAACCATATCAAGCCCCCAGACCGCAAACGGCCAGGTGATTGGAATCATCCGCAATTCTTGAGCCGACACATGGGCACGTCGTCCAAATTTTTGACACCCATCACATTTACTGACCAAATCATCTGCATCTGTATGAGCTATCAACTAGTAAAAACCATGACGAAAGGCTTAGGCCACCAAATATTTTGACCCGGCGTGATGACCACAATCGCCGGCATGTATCTCTTGCAAGATTTCACGGCCCTCCTCGGGAGAAACGCATCGTTGAAAAACACCAGTCACGCTGCATCTGTGTAACTCGCCGTTGACAATAGTCATGAACTTGGACAGCCTCATGATTTTTCATGGCAAAGTCTTGTCCTCTGGTAACTCGCCACGAGTCAGATATGCCAGGTAAGGCAACGTCCAATCAGGGATAGCGCGGAGAGCCGCCACCAATTGTCCCTCCGGGTCAGGTACAGCAAGATCCTCCTCAGAAGGCAATTTGACCGACGGGTGATGCAATACATCCAGAAATACATTAGGTGGCACCGGCTTACGCTGAGACCCCAGTCTAGATAATGCATTAGCTGCCTCGTTCTTCCGACGATCAATATGATCCACCTGACACCCCTTGAAATGACCAACGATGACATCAACCGCCTGGCGATAAGCCGCCATACGAGGATCTTTAGAATCCCACGTGCCAGAAACTTGCCGAGCCACCAGGTCTTAGTTGCCCAGACATCGGACCCGGCTCAAATTCATCTCCTTGGCCACACGGAGCCCGTGAAGCAAAGCTTCATACTCAGTTGCATTGTTAGTACAAGGAAACATTAACCTTAATACAAAACAAAATTTGTCACCTCGAGGGGAAGTTAAAACAACTCCAGCCCCGGAGCCTTCCAACTGTCTGGATCCATCAAAATGAATTGTCCAATATGTATTGTCCGACTTTTCCTCAGGTGCTTGACACTCCGTCCAGTCATTGATAAAATCCACCAATGCTTGAGACTTGACAGCTGTTCGAGGCATCTATAATACCTAAATAGTCCATCCCCACTATCATATTTCTCTTGACATGCAGCCTATCCACCTCATCAAACCTGCCACACCAGCATTTTTTAGTGACTTACATATGGGGCCAGCCACTACAGCACCCCTGCCACATAAGCTTCGATTAATTTCTAAGGACCCACCACAACCTGGCCTCTCTCTCCCTGGTTGAGCGCTACAGAGCCTCGGCGTGCGACCTCATCCCCACGCCATCTGGCGATGTCATCATATTTTTCCTAGAGCGTCTGCGGCCTCCGGCCTCTTAAGATTCTACATCAAATCCTTGCAGGTTGATTTTCCTTGCTCATATTCGTCTTCTTCCCTCTAGCCTTTCCCCTTCCGTGTCTTTTTCAATCCCCAATAAATTATCATATGGCTCCTCCGCTTCTTATTCTTCCTATTATCAATCTCCCTTCACATGTCGCTTGGGCTACATATCTCAACTGATTGGCTTGCTTCCCTGGCTGGAACTACAAGGTGTCACATCCCATGGGGATTTAGTTGGCGGCAAGGATCCATGGTGTTGTTGGACCGGTGGCAAAGGTAGCCGATTCACTAGGCATTGCCGTCGTCCGTGTCGTCGACATCACCGACCAATCGACACCCTCGACGGCGCCACTATTGCACAACCGTTGACGGGCCCAGGTCATGTGCAAGCGCAGGGACAGATCGATGGACGCTCTCTACCGGCACATCCATAGCATGCATTATCCATGATGACAGCCAACATACAAGCTCTGCTGCAGATCGATAGTTCATAGTTGAAGCAGCAGGAAAGGCAAGCAGAAGGTGCTCCTTTTTTACTTTCGGTTGTCCATTTCCTTCAGTTATTCGTGGCCTCCTCTCCCCCAATTAATCCTTCTTAGAACATTTTGTGACTTAATTTAATATATCGGAATCTTCTATTCTATTGTTATTATGTAAATTCTGGGGAGGTAAATTAATTTTGGTTCCTAATGCTGTCGAGTACTATCAGTGGCAAATCTGTTTTCTGTCCTTGGCGTGTTTATGGACCAGGCTCTGATCGTCGTTCATCCCCTTCAGAAAAATGCTTGTCTAATTTTTGGATCAGGCTCTGTTCGTTCATTGTTTTTTTCTGTTTTTTGTTTGCAGGTCCCCACGCCTTCATGTTTTGGTGTGCCACACTTTCCTCAAGTGGTTGTCCATGGAGTCTGCAGGCGCAGAACTGGAGGAAGGTGCAGCAGTGAGCTGCACCTCTTTGTATTTTCTTACCCGTTTTCTTCCTCTGTGCCTCTGTCCACATATCTTTTTCCACGAGGGTGAAGGAGGGACTGCGGTTGGTATTTATTGGGTTGGTTTAGATATGCTAAATTGTTTGATTACCATGGTCACCAAGACACTTAGATGTATCTATATGCTTGGCCACAGAAGTTTGTCCTCTATATATGTTGTGTCATTTAGTTTTCCTCTGTTTCAATCTGCCATCATAAAATTGTCCGCTGACTGTCCCTACAGTTTCTTGCTAATGTGGTCCATGGTGTTGCTACCTTGCATCAGTACATATTATTGGCTCCTTTTCCCAACCACATGAACATGTTAGTCCAATTATTTGATTCATTGCGTATGCAGCTTCATTATTTTTTCCTTTCAATTTCATCATGCTATTACAAGTATATATTCATATGACATGTGTAGTTCTATGTCGATTTCCTTTTATCAGGTACAATTGGAACCGGGTGGATAAGAAATAATTGTACATAAAGGATCAACAAACAATGGTTGTACATTTTCTGGTATGTTCCCATATACTATTATCAAATTTATTTATGTAGTATCACCAAAGGTTTGTAATTTTCTGTAATCTTTGGATAGAAGTCTTCACCTTTACCATGTAATTTGTTCTTTCCTTCTGTCTGATAATGTAGGAATTATTAGCAAATAAAATGTTGTTGTCCTGACAGGATTCTTGCTAACAGTTAAAAAGCACACGCTAACTTCTGGTGTTTGTTTGAATCTAGCACCTTTCTTTGGTAAGATAAACAATCCTTCTATATGTACTTAAGGGACATGATGATTAAGACGAATTATGAGAATAATATTCCTTAAAAGATTATACTGTGTGTGTGTTTTATCTTAACTCGCAACTACTGAGCTTTGTTTCTTCAATTAGTTGTGTGATTTTGGCAAAACGAATCCTACTTTTCCATACATGCTCCCTACTGTATTACTCTAAGCATTTGAACTGTTCTTTCTTTACTAGGGAGGTGTGAAATCCATCATAGCTTACGTTCTGTGTAGAGACATTGTTTCAGTATATGCATAGTATGTTTCCTTAAACCATATTTCTGGCAAATGGTTTTTCATTTAGCAAATATAACAGATTGTGATGTCTATGCGAGCTTCTTTTTTGTACTATGAAGTGGCACCAGTGTCCTACTACTAACAATGATTATAAGACATTATCCTTTGTTTTTGCAGGGAACAATGTTTTGTTATCCTGAACATCTATTTCAAAAGTAGTGTTTGATTATTTTTGTTTTTAGCATATATTCCCGCAGCAACGCGCGGGATGTCATCTAGTATACTTCAATTTAAGAGGCCCAAGCTCAATCGCCCACTTAGCAATCCTGCCGGTGGCTTCTCTATTTTGAATAATATCTCCCAAAGGAGCAGAGCTGACCTCCGTGATTGGATGTCCAAGGAAATAATGCTTCAATTTGTGATTTGCCATGAACACTCCAAACACCAACTTTTGCCAGTGCGGATACCTTTGCTTGGACTCTATCAAAACCTCACTGACGTAATAAATCGGCCGCTGGACTGGATACTCTTTGCCTGCCTCCTTGCGCTCCACAACGACTGCAGCACTGACGGCTTTATTATTAGCCGCCACATACAGGAGCAAAGGCTCTTTTTCCATGGGAGCAGCCAAGACAGGCGGCTCAACCAATTGTTTTTTGAGCGCCTCAAACGCATCATTGGCAGCATCACTCCAGACAAAATCATCTGTCTTTTTCATCATCGGATATAAAGGGATAGCCTTCTCGCCCAGGCGGCTTATGAACCGGCTTAAAGCGGCAATACGACCCGCCAAGCGCTGAATAATGCACACTGGCTTAGACAATGAGGTGATAGCCTTTATTTTATCTGGGTTAGCTTCGATGCCACGCTTTGAAACCAAAAATCCCAGGAGCTTGTTGGCGTGGCTTGGACTGCGTCGGTATTTCCCCAAAGAGGAAGGGATGATGCAGCACAGCGACGGTAAGTATTTCCCTCAGTTATGAAACCAAGGTTATCGAACCAGTAGGAGGATCACCACCACCCAATAAGCAGCACCTGCACACAAACAACAAATACTTGCAACCCGATGCGAAAGAGAGGTTGTCAATCTCTCTACGGTAATAAGATAGATTAGGTAGTGATAGATAGGAGAGATAGATCTCTCAAGAACACAAATAAAAAGAGTAAATATGCAGCAATATATTTTTGGGTTTTTGGTTTTGTAGATCTGAAAAGAAAGATTGCAAAAACGTAGATCGGAAAGCAATATGATGGAAAAGTAGACTCGGGGGCCGTAGGGTTCACTAGTGGCTTCTCTCATGAGTATAGCGCACGGTGGGTGAACAAATTACTGTTGGGCAATTGATAGAAAATCGAATAGTCATGACGATATCCAAGGCGATGATCATTATATAGGCATCACGTCCAAGATAGATAGACCGAGTCCTGCCTGCATCTACCTCTATTACTCCACACATCGACCGCTATCCAGCATGCATCTAGTGTATTTAGTTCATGGAAAACGTAGTAATGCAATAGGAACGATGACATGATGTAGACAAGATCTATTCATGTAGGAATAGACCCCATCTTGTTATCCTTAATAGCAACGATACATGTGTGTCTTGCTGCCCCTTCTGTCAATGGGAACGATAACCGCAAGATCGAACCCATCACAAAGCACCTCTTCCCATGGCAAGAAAAATCGATCTAGTTGGCCTAACTAAACCAAAGATTTGAAGAAGAAATATGAGGCTATAAGTAATCATGCATATAAGAGATCAAAGAAGACTCAAATAATATTCATGGATAGAAACTGATCATGAACTCAAAATTCATCGGATCCTAACAAACACACCGCAAAAGTTTACATCAAATAGATCTCCAAGAGACCATTGTATTGAGAATCATAAGAGAGAGAGAAGAAGCCATCTAGCGACTGCCTATGGACCCGTAGGTCTATGGTGGACTACTCACGCATCATCGGAGAGGAACCTATGAGGAAGAAGAACCCCTCAGTGATGGTGTTTAGATTGGATCTCGCGGTTTTGGAACTTGCAGCGGCTGGAATTGTGTTTCGTCGACTCCTCTAGGGTTTTTGGATTTCCAGGGAATTTATAGGCACGATAGTCGGTTGAGGGGGTGCCCGAGGTGCCCAGCACCCATCAGGCCGCGCCAGGGGGCCTCTGGCGTGCCCTGGTGGGTGCTGGCCACCCTGGGCCCCCTCTTCTGGTGTTCTTCGGCCCATCTGGTTTCTTCTGGTCCGTAAAAAATCAACAAAAATCCCCGCAGTGTTTCATCTCTGTTTGGTACTGATTTTCTGCGAAGTAAAAAACAAGCAAAAACAGCAACTGGCACTTTGGCACTATGTCAATAGGTTAGTCCCAAAAAATGATATAAAGTTGTAATAAAATGATTGTAAAACATCCAAGAATGATAATATAACAGCATGGAACAAGCAAAAATTATAGAGACGTTGGAGACGTATCAGCATCCCCAAGCTTAATTCCTACTCGTCCTCGAGTAGGTAAATGATAAAAACAGAATTTTTGATGTGGAATGCTGCCTAACATGTTCATCATATTCTTTTCTTCTTTGTATAGCATGGACATTTGGACTTATAATGATTCAAAGCAATAGTATAGTTTTAACATAATGACTTCAATACTCAAGCATGTCAACAAGCAACCATGTCTTTCAAAATATCAACACTAAAGAAAGTTATCCCTAGCCCATCATGCTCAATCATTGATCCATTCATGAAACACACTCAAATATTAGCTGTGCCCAATGCTCAAGTACGATCATTGTTGGAAATATGCCCTAGAGGCAATAATAAAGTGGTTATTATTATATTTCCTTGTTCATGATAATCGTTTATTATCCATGCTATAATTGTATTGATTGGAAACACAATTGCATGTGTGGATACATAGACAACACTGTGTCCCTAGTATACCTCTAGTAGACTAGCTTGTTGATCAAAGACGGTCAAGGTTTCCTGGCCATAGACATGAGATGTCATTTGATAATGGGATCACATCATTAGGAGAATGATGTGATGGACAAGACCCAAACTATGAACGTAGCATATGATCTTGTCAGTTTATTGCTATTGTTTTCTGCATGTCAAGTATCTGTTCCTATGACCATGAGATCATGCAACTCACTGACACCGGAGGAATACCTTGTGTGTATCAAACGTCGCAACGTAACTGGGTGACTATAAAGATGCTCTACAGGTATCTCCGAGGGTGTCTGTTGAGTTGTCATGGATCAAGACTGGGATTTGTTACTCCGTGCGACGCAGAGGTATCTCAGGGCCCACTCGGTAATACAACACCACAATAAGCCTTGCAAGCAAAGTGACTAAAGAGTTAGCCACGGGATATTGTATTACGAAATGAGTAAAGAGACTTGCCGGTAATGAGATTGAACTAGGTATAGAGATATCGACGATCGAATCTCGGGCAAGTAACATACCGAAGAACAAAGGGAACATCATACGGGATTAACTGAATCCTTGACATAGATGTTCAACCGATAAAGATCTTCATAGAATATGTAGGAACCAATATGGGTATTCAGGTCCTACTATTGGTTATTGACCGTAGAGGTGTCTCGGTCATGTCTGCATAGTTCTCGAACCCGCAGGGTCTGCACACTTAATGTTCGGTGACGTTTCGGTATAGTTGAGTTATGTATGTTGGTGACTGAAGGTTGTTCGGAGTCCCGGATGAGATCCCGGACGTCACGAGGAGCTCCGAAATGGTCCGGAGGTAAAGATAGATATATAGGAAGTCCCGTTTTGGTCACCGGAAAAGTTTCGGGTAATTCCGGTAAGTACCGGGGGTGCCGGGAGGGTTTCGGAGGGCCATCGGGAGGGGCCACTCACGCCGGAGGCCACGTGGGCCTTAGGGGTGGCGCACCAGCCCTTAGTGGGGTGGGCAAGCCAGCCCCTAAGGGCCCATACGGCAAGGGTGAGGGGAAAGGGAAAAACCCCAAGTGGGGAAGGGAAACTCCAAGTAGGAAATGAATCCAACTTGGAGTAGGATTGGAGGTAGACTCCTCCACCTCCTCCTGGTTCGGCCGACTCCTAGGGGAAACCCTAGGAGCGCCAGCCCCTCCCCTCCCTCCTATATATACTAGAGGGGAGAGAGGGACAAGACACCCAAGCCACGGTGCAGCCCTCTCTCTCCAATAGATCGACTCCTCTAGTTTTCGCGGTGCTTGGGCGAAGCCCTGCCGGAATAGTTCCAACACCATCACCGCCACGCCGTCGCACTGCCGGAGAACTCGTCTACCTCTTCGCCCCTCTTGCTGGATCAAGAAGGCAGAGATCGTCATCAAGCTGTACGTGTGTTGAACGCGGAGGTGTTGTCCGTTCGGCGCTAGATTGGGACGGATCGTGGGACGACTGTGATTTGGATCGCGAAGACGTTCGACTACACCAACCGCATTTCTTAACGCTTCCCGCTTAGCGATCTACAAGGGTATGTAGATCCACTCTCCCTCTCGTAGATGCTCATCACCATGGATAGATCTTGCGTGTGCGTAGGAATTTTTTTGTTTCTCATGCAACGTTCCCCAACAGTGGTATGAGAGCTAGGTCTATGCATAGATGAGATCACGAGTAGAACACAAAAGAGTTTGTGGACATTGATGC
Organism: Elymus sibiricus; assembly: GCA_039707655.1. Taxonomy (NCBI): domain Eukaryota; kingdom Viridiplantae; phylum Streptophyta; class Magnoliopsida; order Poales; family Poaceae; genus Elymus; species Elymus sibiricus. The sequence continues at coordinate 376,627,666 of CM077663.1, read as the reverse complement.
TCAGATTGCTTCCTCCCTTGGTCTTTTCTTGATTCAGCAGTATTGTGGGATGAAGCGGCCCGGACCAACCTTACTCGTACGCTTACGAGAGACCGGTTCCATCAACTGACATGTGACTTTGTTGCATAAACATGGCTGGCGGGTGTCTGTCTCTCCCACTTTAGTTGGATCGGATTCGACAAAGGCGGTCCTTGAGAAGGTTGAATAGCAATTTGTGTATCACCGTTGTGGTTTTTGCGTAGGTAAGAATCGTTCTTGCTAGATACCGGTAGCAGCCACGTAAAACATGCAACAACAATTAGAGGACGTCTAACTTGTTTTTTGAGGGTATGTTGTGATGTGATATGGCCAATTACATGATGAGATATATGTGATGTATGAGATGATCATGTTTGGTATAGAATATCACGACTTGCATGTCAATGAGTACGGCAACCGGCAGGAGTCATAGGGTTGTCTTTAATTTATTTTCGCTGTTTTTGCTTTACTTTATCGCTATGAGTTAGCAATAGTCGTAGAAGCAAAAGTTGGCGTGACAACCTCGTGGCGACACATTGATGGAGATCAAGATGATGGAGATCATGGTGTTATGCCGGTGACAATAGAGATCATGCCGGTGCTTTCAAGATGGAGATCAAAAGCACAAGATCATGGCCATATCATGTCACTTATGATTTGCATGTGATGTTAATCCTTTTATGCACCTTGTTTTGCTTAGGAGGACGGTAGCATTATAAGGTGATCCCTCACTAAAAGTTCAAGATAAAATTGTGTTCTCCCCGAGTGTGCACCGTTGCGAAAGTTCGTCGTTTCGAGACACCACGTGATGATCGGGTGTGATAGAGTCTACGTTCACATACAACGGGTGCAAGCCAGTGTTGCACGTGCGGAACACTCGGGTTAAACTTGACGAGCCTAGCAAGTACAGACATGGCCTCAGAACACAAGAGACCTAAAGGTCAAACATGAGTCATATAGTAGATATGATCAACATGAAGATGTTCACCATTGAAAGCACCTCATCTCACGTGATGATCGGACTTGGGTTGGTGAATTTGGATCATGTGACACTCGAATGACTAGAGGGATGTCAATTTGAGTGGGAGTTTGTAAGTAATATGATTAACTAAACTCATTATCTTGAACAATAATCTAAGTTGTCTTTGCAAAATTTATGTTGTAGATCAATGGCTCGCGCAGTAGCACCCCTGAATTTCAATGCGTTCCTAGAGACAACTAAGTTGAAAGATGATGGAAGTAACTTTGTAAACTGGGCCCGTAATCTAAGGATTATCCTTATGGCTTCCCAAAAGGCTTATGTCCTTGATGCACCGCTCGGTGATCCACCCGCTCCAGTAGAGGCTGTAGATGTTGCGAACGCCTGGCAGGCACGTTCTGATGATTACTCAATAGTTCAATGTGCAATGTTGTATGGCTTAGAACCGGGACTTCAAAGATGTTTTGAACGTCATGGAGCATATGAGATGTTCCAGGAATTGAGTTTATCTTTGAGAAGAATGCCCGGATCGAGAGGTATGAGACCTCCGATAAGTTCTATGCTTGCAAGATGGAGGAGAACGGATCTGTCAGTGAACATGTGCTCAGAATGTCTGGGTATTCTAACCGTCTGGCGGAGTTGGGAATTGCTCTCCCGCTAGAGGCAATCACTGACAGAGTTCTTCAATCACTGCCACCTAGCTACAAAAGCTTCAGGTTGAACTATAACATGCAAGGGATGAATAAGTCAGTCGTCGAGCTGTTTGCGATGTTGAAAGTTGCTGAGTCTGAGATTCAGAAGGAGCATCAAGTGTTGATGGTCAATAAAACCACTAGTTTAAAGAAGAATGGCAAGGGCAAGAAGGGTAACTCCAAGAAGAGTGGCAAAGCAGTTGCCCCTCCTGTGAAGAAACCCAAGGCTGGACCCAAGCCAGAAACTGAGTGCTTTCATTGCAAGGGAACTGGTCACTGGAAGCGGAACTGCCCCAAGTATCTGGCTGACAAGAAGGCGGCCAACACCAAACAAGGTATATATGATATACATGTTATTGATGTGTACCTTACCAACTCTCGTTGTAGTGCCTGGGTATTTGATACCGGTTCGGTTGCTCACATTTGCAACTCAAAGCAGGAACTACGGAATAGACGGAGGCTGGCAAAGGACGAAGTGACGATGCGCGTGGGAAATGGTTCCAAGGTTGATGTGATCGCCGTCGGCACGCTCGCTCTTCGATTACCATCGGGATTAGTGATGAACCTGAATAATTGTTATTTAGTGCCTGCGTTAAGCATGAACATTATATCTGGATCTTGTTTATTGTGAGACGGTTACTCATTTAAATCAGAGAATAATGATTGTTCTATTTATATGAGTAATATCTTTTATGGTCATGCACCCATAGTGAGGGGTTTATTCTTATTGAATCTCGATAGTGATGATACCCATGTTCATAACATTGATGCCAAAAGATGTAGAGTTGATAATGATAGTACCACTTTCTTGTGGCACTGCCGCTTAGGTCATATTGGTGTAAAACGCATGAAGAAGCTCCATGCTGATGGATTTTTGGAGTCACTTGATTTTGAATCACTTGACACATGTGAACCATGCCTCATGGGCAAGATGACTAAGACCCCGTTCTCTGGAACAATGGAACGGGCAAGTGACTTGTTGGAAATCATACATACTGATGTGTGCGGTCCGATGAGCATTGAGGCGCGCGGTGGATATCGTTATTTTCTCACCTTCACCGATGACTTAAGTAGATATGGGTATATTTATTTAATGAAACACAAGTCTGAAACGTTTGAAAAGTTCAAGCAATTTCAGAATGAAGTTGAGAATCATCGTAACAAGAAGATTAAATTCCTACGATCTGATCGAGGAGGAGAATATCTGAGTTATGAGTTTGGCAGTCACTTAAGACAATGTGGAATTATTTCACAATTGACACCGCCTGGAACACCACAGCGTAATGGTGTGTCCGAACGTCGTAATCGAACCTTATTAGATATGGTGCGTTCTATGATGTCTCTTGCCGATTTGCCACTATCGTTTTGGGGTTATGCATTAGATACAGCTGCATTCACTTTAAATAGGGCACCAGCGAAATCCGTTGAGACGACGCCATATGAACTGTGGTTTGTCAAGAAGCCAAAGTTGTCGTTTCTTAAAGTTTGGGGATGTGATGCTTATGTCAAAAAGCTTTAGCCTGAAAAGCTGGAACCCAAAGCGGAGAAATGCGTCTTCATAGGATACCCAAAAGAGACAGTTGGGTATACCTTCTATCTCAGATCCGAAGGCAAAGTGTTTGTCGCTAAAAACGGAACATTTCTTGAGAAAGAGTTTCTCTCGAAAGAATTGAGTGGGAGGAAAATAAAACTTGATGAGGTTGTTGAACCTTTACTTCAACCAGAGAGTAGCGCAGCGCAGAAAGATGTTTCTGTGGAGCCTACATCGGTTGAAGAGGAAGTTAATGATGATGATCATGAAGCTTCGGATCAAGTTACTATCGAACCTCGTAGGTCGACAAGGACGCGTACTGCTCCTGAGTGGTACGGCAACCCTGTCTTAGAGGTCATGTTGTTGGACAACGATGAACCTACGAGCTATGGAGAAGCGATGATGGGCCCGGATTCTGAGAAATGGTTAGAGGCCATGAAATCCGAGATGGGATCCATGTATGAAAACAAAGTATGGGCTTTGGAAGTATTACCTGAAGGGTGAAAGGCCATTCAGAACAAATGGATCTTTAAGAAGAAGACGGACACGGACGGGAATGTCACCGTCTATAAAGCTCGACTTGTGGCAAAGGGTTTTTCACAAGTTCAAGGTGTTGACTACGATGAGACCTTCTCACCCGTAGGGATGCTTAAGTCCGTCAGAATCATGTTAGCAATAGCTGCATTTTTGGATTATGAAAATTGGCAGATGGATGTCAAAACAGCGTTCCTTCACGGTTTCCTTACGGAAGAGTTGTATATGATGCAACCAGAAGGTTTTGTCGATCCAGAGAATGCTGACAAAGTTTGCAAACTCCAGCGATCCATTTATGGACTGGTGCAAGCATCTCGGAGTTGGAATCTTCGCTTTGATGAGGTGATCAAAGCGTTCGGGTTTATACAAGTTTACGGAGAAGCTTGTATTTACAAGAATGTGAGTGGGAGCTCTATAGCGTTTCTAATATTATATGTGGATGACATATTGCTGATTGGAAACAATATAGAAATGTTGGAAAGTGTGAAGGAATATTTGAACAAGAGTTTTTCAATGAAGGACCTAGGAGAAGGTGCTTTCATATTAGGCATCAAGATCTATAGAGATAGATCGAGACGCTTGATAGGACTTTCACAGAGCACATACCTTGACAAAGTTTTGAAGAAGTTCAAAATGGATCAGTCCAAGAAGGGATTCTTGCCTGTATTGCAAGGTGTGAAGTTGAGTAAGACTCAATGCCCAGTGACTGCAGAAGATAGAGAAAAGATGAGTGTCGTCCCCTATGCTTCAGCCATAGGCTCTATCATGTATGCAATGCTGTGCACAAGACCTGATGTCAGCCTTGCCATAAGTTTGGCCGGAAGGTTTCAAAGTGATCCAGGAGTGGAACACTGGACGGCGGTCAAAATTATCCTGAAGTACCTGAAAAGGACTAAGGACATGTTTCTCGTTTATGGAGGTAATCAAGAGCTCGTCGTAAAGGGTTACGTCGATGCAAGCTTTGACACTGATCCGGATGACTCTAAGTCTCAAACCGGATACGTATTTATTCTCAATGGGGGTGCGGTAAGCTAGTGCAGTTCCAAGCAGAGCGTAGTAGCTGATTCTACATGCGAAGCGGAGTACATCGCTGCCTCGGAGGCGGCGAAGGAAGGTGTCTGGATGAAGGAGTTCATGACAGATCTTGGAGTAGTGCCCAGTGCACTGAACCCGATGACGCTGTTCTGTGACAACACTGGTGCCATTGCTCTGGCCAAGGAACCAAGGTTTCACAAGAGGACCAGACACATAAAGCTACGCTTCAATTCCATCCGCGATTACATCAAGGAGGAGGACATAAATATTTGCAAAGTGCACACGGATCTAAATGTCGCAGACCCGATGACTAAACCTCTTCCAAGGGCTAAACATGATCAACACCAGAACTGTATGGGTGTTAGATTCATTACAATGTAAATCACATAGTGATGTGAGCTAGATTATTGACTCTAGTGCAAGTGGGAGACTATTAGAAATATGCCCTAGAGGCAATAATAAAGTGGTTATTATTATATTTCCTTGTTCATGATAATCGTTTATTATCCATGCTATAATTGTATTGATTGGAAACACAATTGCATGTGTGGATACATAGACAACACTGTGTCCCTAGTATGCCTCTAGTAGACTAGCTTGTTGATCAAAGATGGTCAAGGTTTCCTGGCCATAGACATGAGATGTCATTTGATAACGGGGTCACATCATTAGGAGAATGATGTGATGGACAAGACCCAAACTATGAACGTAGCATATGACCGTGTCAGTTTATTGCTATTGTTTTCTGCATGTCAAGTATCTGTTCCTATGACCATGAGATCATGCAACTCACTGACACCGGAGGAATAGCTTGTGTGTATCAAACGTCGCAACGTAACTGGGTGACTATAAAGATGCTCTACAGGTATCTCCGAGGGTGTCTGTTGAGTTGGCATGGATCAAGACTGGGATTTGTTACTCCGTGTGATGGAGAGGTATCTCAGGGCCCACTCGGTAATACAACATCACAATAAGCCTTGCAAGCAAAGTGACTAAAGAGTTAGCCACGGGATCTTGTATTACGGAATGAGTAAAGAGACTTGCCGGTAACGAGATTGAACTAGGTATAGAGATACCGACGATCGAATCTCGGGCAAGTAACATACCGAAGAACAAAGGGAACATCATACGGGATTAACTGAATCCTTGACATAGAGGTTCAACCGATAAAGATCTTCGTAGAATATGTAGGAACCAATATGGGCATCCAGGTCCTGCTATTGGTTATTGACCGTAGAGGTGTCTCGGTCATGTCTGCATAGTTCTCGAACCCGCAGGGTCTGCACACTTAATGTTCGGTGACGTTTCGTTATAGTTGAGTTATGTATGTTGGTGACCGAAGGTTGTTCGGAGTCCCGGATGAGATCCCGGACGTGACGAGGAGCTCCGGAATGGTCTGGAGGTAAAGATAGATATATAGGAAGTCCCGTTTTGGTCACCGACTCCTAGGGGAAACCCTAGGAGCGCCAGCCCCTCCCCTCCCTCCTATATATACTAGAGGGGAGAGATGGCCAAGACACCCAAGCCACGGTGCAGCCCTCTCTCCCCAATAGATCTACTCCTCTAGTTTTCGGCGGTGCTTAGGCGAAGCCCTGCCGGAATAGTTCCACCACCATCACCGCCACGCCGTCGCGCTGCCGGAGAACTCATGTACCTCTTCGCCCCTCTTGCTGGATCAAGAAGGCGAAGATCGTCATCAAGCTGTACGTGTGCTAAACGCGGAGGTGCCGTCCGTTCGGCGCTAGATTGGGACGGATCGCGGGACGACTGCGATTTGGATCGCGAAGACGTTCGACTACACCAACCGCGTTTCTTAACACTTCCCGCTTAGCGATCTACAAGGGTATGTAGATCCACTCTCTCTCTCGTAGATGCTCATCACCATGGATAGATCTTGCGTGTGCGTAGGAAATTTTTTGTTTCTCATGCAACGTTCCCCAACAATCATAGTGCCCCCTAGTTGGTGCTTATAACAGAGGATGGAGACTCAAAGCAAAAATAAAAATTGCATAAAGTAAATAGATAGGCCCTTCGCAGAGGGAAGTAGAGATTTGTAGAGGTGCCAGAGCTCAAAGTTTTAAATTAAGAGAAAAAATATTTTGGGTGGCATGCTTTTCCTGTCAACGAAAACGACAAAGTAGCTCACAATTCTTTCCATGCTAGATATATGATAGGCGGTTCCCAAACAGAAAATAAAGTGTATTCCTTTTTCCACCAAACTTTCACTTTCCATGGCGGGCCGTATCCACGGTTGCCTTCCATACCAATACTTTCCAAGGAATTTATTATTTGACAACATAAAGTAAATATTTTTTTTCTTTTTCATTTCGGGAATGGGCATCCCTGTTACCGCCGCACTCTCGTGCAATGACAAGTGAATAAACACTCATCTTGAGAACAACAAATGTAGCATGGAAAAATATTGGACACTCCCCACCGTTTCATGAGCGGTACGGGCACACAAAAGAGAAAATTTATTTTGAAAATTTAGAGATGGCACATACAAATTTGCTTGGAACGGCATGGAAATACAGCATATAGGTAGGTATGGTGGACTCATAAGGCAAAACTTGGTTTAAGGATTTTGGATGCACAAGTAGTATTTCTACTTAGTAAAAATGAAGGCTAGAAAATAGATTGGGAAGCAACCAAACCAAGAAACAAAAAATCACATAAGTGAGCATTGAACATAACTAACACCGAGTAATGCACCACAAGTAGGATGTAACTTCATTGCATAACTATTGACTTTCGTGCATGCATAAGGAATCACAAACCTTAACACCAATATTCCTACTAAGCATAATTACTCATTAACATGACTCACATATTACTATCATCATGTTTCAAAACTATTACAAGGAATCAAGTTTAATTTGTCCAATGATCTTCATGAAAGTTTTTATTATATCCTCCTCGGATATCTATCACTTTGGGACTAGTTTCATATATTGCCATTGCTTTTTGGCAAGCTCAAACAAATTTAAGTGAAGCACATGAGCATAAAGATTTCATCTCTCAAAAAGGTATAAGTGAAGCATGAGAGGATTTCTTCAAAATTTAACTAACTCTCAAATTAATCTAAGTGAAGGATGAGAGTGTTTCTACAAAAGTTTCCAAGCACACCGTGCTCAAAAAGATATAAGTGAAGCACTAGAGCAATTCTATAGCTCAAAAAGTTTAAGTGAAGCACATAGATCAATTCTAACAAATCATAGCATGATTTTGGCTTTCTCAAATAGGTGTGTACAGCAAGGATACAAAGGGAAAACTAACAAACAAAGCAAGCAAAGATACAAGACGCTCCAAGCAAAACACATGATATGTGACGAATAAAAATATAGCTCCAAGTAAAATACCGATGGTCGTTAGAAGAAAGAGGGGATGCCACTCGGGGGCATCCCCAAGCTTAGTTGCTTGTTACTCTTTGGATATATCTTGGTGGTGTGGTAGCATCCCCAAGCTTAGGCTTTTGCTACTCCTTATTCCTTCATCCATCGTGATCTCACCCAAAACTTGAAAACTTCAATCACACAAAACTCAACAAAATCTTCGTGAGATCCGTTAGTATAAGAAAGCAAATCACTACTTTAGGTACTGTTTTAAACCCATTAAAATTTTATAATTGCATTATACCTACTGTATTTTAACTTTACCATGGCTTATACCCTCCAATACAAACAATAGATTCATCAAAACAAGCACACAATGCAACAAAAACAGAATCTGTCTCAAACAGAACAGTCTGTAGTAATCTGTACCATAAGCATACTTCTGTAACTCTAAAAATTCTGAAACATGAGGACAACGTAAGAAATTTGTATAGAAACACTGTGTTAAAATTTCAGCTCAATATCACGTTCCAGCAAAAAATGAAAATTCATATACTGGACGCAAAGTTTCTGTTTCAGATTCAGCATCCCTTCTACTCATCCTATGAATCATCCTAACGGTTCTACTTGGCACAAACACAAAATAAACCATAAAAACACAATAATAACAGAGGAATAATTGTGTCAACACTCAAAAACAGAAAAGAAAAAGCAAAAATTTATTTATTCATTGGGTTGCCTCCCAACAAGGGCTATCGTTTTACGCCCCTAGCTAGGCATGATGATTTCAATGATGCTCACATAAAAAGTAGTAATTGAAATATGCAAGAGAGCATCATGAATCTCATGACAAGCACATTTAAATCTAACCCACTTCCTATGCGTAGGGATTTTTTGATCAAACAATTTATGGGAACAAGAATCAACTAGCATAGGAAGGCGAAACAAGCATAACTTCAAAACTTTGAACACATAGAGAGGAAACTTGATATTATTGCAATTCCTACAAGCATATGTTCCTCCCTCATAATAAATTTCAGTAGTATCATGAAGGAATTCAACAATATAACTATCACATAAATCATTCTTTTTATGATGCACAAACATAGAATTTTCATTACTCTCCACATAAGCAAATTCCTTTTCATCCATGGTAGTGGGAGCAAACATAACAAAATAACAATCATGAGACACTTGATTGACATAACCACATTGAAAATTAAAACCATGATGATAAGTTTCATGGTTATCATTACTCATTATAGCATACGTGTCATCACCATCATCATAGGTGCCATGGGCATCCCCAAGCTTGTGGCTTTGCATATCATTAGCATCATGGATATTTAGAGAATTCATACTAGCAACATTGCAATCATGCTTTTCAATCAAGGAACTATCACGAATCACCTTATAAATTTCTTCTTTCAACACTTCATCAAAATTTTCAGATTCATGATTTTCAAGCAAAACTTCATAGAGATAATCAAGTGCACTCAACTCACTAGCAATTGGTTCATCATAATTTGGTCTTTTGAAAAGATTAGCAAGTGGATGAGGATCTATATCAATAGATTTTTAGCAAGCGAAGATGCAAGCAAATAGAAGGCACATGGCAACACAAGCAAAGATAGCAAACAAGCAAACAAAAAGAGATCCAGCGAGAAAAAGGCGAATAAAATGGCAAATTTTGTGAAGTGCGGGAGAGGAAAACGAGAGGCAAATGGCAAATAATGTAATTGCAAGGAGATGAGATTTGTGATTAGGAACCTGGTAGATGATGGTGGAGTCCCCTCGGCGCCTACGATGGGCACGTAGAAGAGACCGCTTCCTCCCCGGCAACGGCGCCAGAAATTCGTTTGACGTGGCTTGGACTGCGTCGGTATTTCCCCAAAGAGGAAGGGATGACGCAGCACAGCGACGGTAAGTATTTCCCTCAGTTATGAAACCAAGGTTATCAAACTAGTAGGAGGATCACCACCACCCAATAAGCAGCACCTGCACACAAACAACAAATACTTGCAACCCGACGCGAAAGAGAGGTTGTCAATCTCTCTACGGTAATAAGATAGATTAGGTAGTGATAGATAGGAGAGATAGATCTCTCAAGAACACAAATAAAAAGAGTAAATATGCAGCAATATATTTTTGGGTTTTGGTTTTGTAGATCTGAAAACAAAGATTGCAAAAACGTAGATTGGAAAGCAATATGATGGAAAAGTAGACCCGGGGGGCGTAGGGTTCACTAGTGGCTTCTCTCATGAGTATAGCGCACGGTGGGTGAACAAATTACTGTTGGGCAATTGATAGAAAATCGAATAGTCATGACGATATCCAAGGCGATGATCATTATATAGGCATCACGTCCAAGATAGATAGACCAACTCCTGCCTGCATCTACCTCTATTAGTCCACACATGGACCGCTATCCAGCATGCATCTAGTGTATTAAGTTCATAGAAAAATGGAGTAATGCAATAAGAACGATGACATGATGTAGACAAGATCTATTCATGTAGAAATAGACACCATCTTGTTAGCCTTAATAGCAACGATACATGCCTGTCTTGCTACCCCTTCTGTCACTGGGAAAGAACACCGCAAGATAGAACCCATCACAAAGCACCTCTTCCCATGGCAAGAAAAATCAATCTAGTTGGCCTAACTAAACCAAAGATTCAAAGAAGAAATACGAGGCTATAAGTAATCATGCATATAAGAGATCAAAGAAGACTCAAATAATATTCATGGATAGAAACTGATCATGACCTCAAAATTCATCGGATCCCAACAAACACACCGCAAAAGTTCACATCAAATAGATCTCCACGAGACCATTGTATTGAGAATCATAAGAGAGAGAGAAGAAGCCATCTAGCTACTGCCTACGGACCCGTAGGTCTATGGTGGACTACTCACGCATCATCGGAGAGGCACCTATGAGGAAGATGAACCCCTCCGTGATGGTGTTTAGATTGGATCTCGCGGTTCTGGAACTTGCGGCGGCTGGAATTGTGTTTCGTCGACTCCTCTAGGGTTTTTGGATTTCCAGGGAATTTATAGGCACCATAGTCGGTTGAGGGGGTGCCCGAGGTGCCCAGCACCCATCAGGCCGCGCCAGGGGGCCTCTGGCGCGCCCTGGTGGGTGCTGGCCACCCTGGGCCCCCTCTTCTGGTGTTCTTTGGCCCATCTGGTTTCTTCTGGTCCGTAAAAAATCCACAAAAATCCCTGCAGCGTTTCATCTCTGTTTGTTACTGATTTTCTGCGAAGTAAAAAACAAGCAAAAACAGCAACTGGCACTTTGGCACTATGTCAATAAGTTAGTCCCACAAAATGATATAAACTTGTAATAAAATGATTGTAAAACATCCAAGAATGATAATATAACAGCATGGAACAAGCAAAAATTATAGATACGTTGGAGACGTATCACTTGCCTGCAGGTACACCAAAAACACACTTAGCCGGATTAAGCATCATCTTGTAAACCCGCAGGTTATCAAAAGTTTCCTTCAAATCGTCCAGCAGAGTCTCCTTCTTCCTTGACTTGACCACAATATCATCCACATAAGCGTGAACACTGCGTCCGATCTGACTATGAAGACAGTTCTGTACACAACGCTGATAAGTCGCCTGCGCACTTTTGAGCCCAAAAGGCATGGACACGTAGCAGAAAGCTCCAAAAGGCGTGATAAAAGACGTCTTCTCTTGGTCTTTGACTGCCATCTTGATCTGATGATAACCCGAATAAGCGTCCAGGAAACATAAACTCTCACAACCCGCCGTTGCATCAATGATCTGGTTGATACGGGGGAGAGCAAATGGGTCAACCGGACACGCCTTGTTGAGATCTGTGTAATCTACACACATGCGCCACGTGCCTTTCTTCTTAAGTACAAGCACGGGGTTAGCCAACCACTCCGGGTGAAAAACCTCCACGATAAACCCTACTGCTAAGAGCCGGGCTACCTCTTCCCCAATAGCTTTACGCCGCTCTTCATTGAAACGACGGAGGAATTGTTTGACTGGCTTAAACTTAGGATCCACATTAAGGTGGTGCTCAGTGAATTCTGTCGGTACACCCGGCATGTCAGAAGGCTTCCATGCAAAGATGTCCCGATTCTCACGGATGAATTCGATGAGCGCGCTTTCCTATTTGGGGTCCATATTGGCCCCGATAGTGAACTGTTGCGATGAGTCGCCAGGAACAAAGTCCGCCAACTTGGTATCCTCTGCCAAAAATTTCAGGGGCGGGTCAGATTCCGTGCTGGGCTTCTTCAACGGGGTCATATCCGCCGGGTCAACATTGTCTTTATAAAACTTGAGCTCCGCCTTAGCACAACTTGACTCTGCATATGCAGCATCGCCATCCTCGCACTCAAGAGCGATCTTCCGATCACCATGTACCATAATTGTCCCCTTCAGACCTGGCATCTTGAGCTGTAAGTAAATGTAACAAGGCCGAGCCATGAATTTGGCATAAGCCAGCCGTCCAAACAGAGCATGATATGGGCTCTTAATTTTAACCACCTCAAACCATAAGGTCTCCACCCTGTAGTTGAACTCATCACCAAAAGCTACCTCAAGGGCAATTTTTTCAACTGGATAAGCCGATTTGCCTGGCACCACACCATGAAAAACTGTGGATGATGGCTTGAGATCCTTGTCAACCAGGTTCATCCGACGGAAAGTGTCATAGTAAAGGATGTTGATGCTGCTGCCACCATCCATCAGCACCTTGGTAAACATGTAGCCTCATACTTGAGGGGCTACCACAAGGGCCAAATGCCCCGGGTTATCAACTCGCGGCGGGTGATCCTCCCTGCTCCATGATATAGTGTGTTCAGACCACTTTAGGTATTGCGGAAGAGCCGGCATTGCTGCATGAACCGCCCTCTTGCGCACCTTCTGATCACGTTTATCAAGACTCGTGGTGAAGACATGGTACTGACCTCCATTAAGCTGCTTTGGGTTACTCTGATACCCTGATTGATTAATTTGCTGCTGACCACCATTGCCAGACTGCTGATTATGACCTCCATGGTTACCTTGACCTTGATAACCAGATCTTGAGCCGCCTGCACCAAAACCTGACCCATGAGAGCCGGATCCTGACCCGGCGGGCGGTCCATTGCCGTTACCGTGATGTTGGTTAAGGCTGTAGTTCCGGAACTCCCGCATCATATAGCAATCCTTCCAAGCATGAGTGGATGGCTTGTTGGGAAGACTATGCTTCGGGCAGGGGTCGTTAAGCATCGCTTCCATGTTGAAAGGCTTGCTTTTGCCGAAAGGTGGTTTACCGTTGCCCTTGCCATGGTTATTCCCAGTGTTGGTATTGGCCACCAGATCTGACCCGCCGTCTGGATGCTTCCGTTTACCGCCATTACCTGGGTTGTTGTTACCTGCCCCATTCTGCTGCTGACCCTTGCTGTTGCCATTCTTCTTACCCTTAGCCGATTTCTCATCATCAGACCCTGGATCCTTCGTGCTGTCTGGATCTGCATATTTAGTAAGAGCCGCCATGAGCTCACCCATGTCCTGGCAAGAACGCTTGAGCCGTCCAAGCTTCTGCTTAAGGGGCAAAAAATGACAATTCTTCTCCAGAATTAGAACCGCCTGAGCCGCCGTGATATTGTCAGATGAGTGGATAATGGTTGAGACCCGCCGGACCCAATGATGGGCCGACTCATCCTCACGCTGCACACAATGATCCAAATCAACGATCGTCATAGGCTGCTTGCACATCCCTTGAAAATTCTTGATGAACCTTGCTTTCAACTCGGCCCAGGAGTTAATGGTATTGGGTGGCAAACCCTTTAACCATGTACGAGCGGGTCCTTCCAACATCATGATGAAGTACTTAGCACAGACTGCATCACTGACATCTAACATCTCCATGGCTAGCTCATAACTCTCGATCCAGGCTTCTGGAGGCAGATCAGTTGTATAATTTGGCACTTTGCGCGGACCTTTAAAATCCTTCGGCAGGCGCTCGTTCCGCAGAGCCGGTGCTAAACACGGCACTCCCACAGCTCTGGAGGTGACTCCAGCTCCCACCGAGGTTGAAGGTGTTACTGGGGGCGGGTCTTGGTAAGCCGCCGCGGCCGCCACCTCGCACTGAGCTCTGGCATGATCCACAATTGCCTGAGCGTTAACAATGGGTGGATCATCACGGGGCGGGTTTCGACGTCGCTCACTGCTAGAGACCGCCGGTGACTCCAAGCGCTGGCTATAACTGCGGCTTGGCATGGGTGTTGAGTGCACATGACTCCTGCTGTAATTAAACTTCTCCTGTTGAGCCACCGCCGTCTACAAGTACCCAATGGCATTCCTTGCCTCTTCGGTGAAAGGTGTCCCCTCAGCAAGGGGGAGCGCATTGAGCCTGGCAGCCGCTGCAATCATGTTCTCCACCGGGTTAGAGTAATGACCAGGTGGTGTCAGAAAACGCTGCGGTTGGGTCTGATTTCTGCGGGGCGGGTCTAGCTGCCGATGCTGAGTCGCCGCCCTATTCCCAGGCACTTCCACCGTTCGGGTCATGGTCAGAGGTACGTTCGGTCCTTCCCCCGGCGTGTTAAAAATATTTCTGGGCTCATACTGATCAGGCAGGCGGGTCTGATGCCTCATCTGAAAAACTGCCTCTGAGGCTTGTTGATCCAGATTAAGGCGAAAAGCTTCAGCCCTGAGACGCTCCGACTCAGCATCCATCTGAGCCTGCAACGCGTTGATCTCCTCCTGGGCCCTGGTCATCTGGTCCTTTAGCCTCGCGATCTCTGCGTTACGGTTTGCTTGGTTTTCCGTTGTGACCTCGGTTCCCATCAGAGTTGTCAGCTCGTTCATCAGATCCAGCTAAACTTGAGCCGGCGGCCTAGCTGACCCGGATCCTGCCGTGCCTGTAGTCGTTGCCCCAGCCGCTATGCTGCTGGAAACCGGCACCGTGCCTGCCATGAATATGGCGGCTTGGCTCGGCGGCTCATAAGGCTCCGGAATACTTTCACCATCGAAGTAGCCCCCAAGCCCACCGTTGTGAAGCTGGTAGATTGATTCCGCCTCTCCGCTCGAGGATCCATCCTCTGAGCAGATTAGGGTTTCTTCTTGTGACACAGAGCCTTCCTCAAGCTCCGCACCTTGGGTGAAGCCGACGAAGACGTGCTTCCGGCCGGGTTGGATCCGGGCGGGTTGCGCGCGCCAGGCCGACTCGACGAGGTTGTTGCAGATGTCCTGCCCGGGCTCAGATCCGCCGATCTTCCCGATGAAAACGTGAATTCCACCGAAGGGGACCCGGTGCCCATACTCAATTGAGTCGGCCTCGGGGCCCCAACCAGCGTCGTCGATGTAGAGCTTGCCGCGGCGACTCTTAGTCATCCTGCCAATGGCGTATCCCTGATCCCTGGGAGAGTGCCCTTCGAGTACTACAAACCACCGCGCATCTGCCCCACGGTGGGCACCAACTGTCGTGGTTTTGTCACGACAGATGTCCTAGTGAAAGGACTTAGGGGTGAAGCCATCGCTACGGCGATGAACTCGAAGGGGTTGGTCGGAACGAAAGACACAGGTTTACCCAGGTTCGGCCCCTCTCGAAGGAGGTAAAAGCCTACATCCTGCTTTGAGTTGTATTGATTGAGTATCGATTACAAGGGAGCGGATTCGCTTGACCAAGCTCTCGATCAAAGGTTTCGTGTCCTAAGCCGCCCAGGGAACCCGCCTTTATATACACAGGTCGGGGCCCTGGGCTTACAAGAGTCCGGACCGGTTTACATCTAGTAACCGACCTTATCTCTAAATCACCTTGCCTTGTCTGCCAAGCCATCTCCCGGCGGCTTACGCCTCCAGGTCACACATTGCTTTCCGTCTCTAGGCCTCCGTCAGGCCCGTCTGGCAAGTCACTTCCAGGCCTTGTCTTATTCTTCTTGCCCGTTTAAGGCCTCACTGCTAAGCCGCCAACTTCATGACCCGGCCCTACAAGGGCAGGTCTCATCGTGGGGTTATATCCCCATCAGTTTTCTTCCTAGGAGTGTTGTCATCAAGAATATGCATTCTAAATCCTTGAAGAAATCTAGTTGTGTGATTGAGGAGTTGAAAACCAAAGATGACAATACTTGAATCTATGCGTTATGCCTAGCTAGGGGTGTAAAACGATAGCGCTTGTTGGGAGGCAACCCAATGAATAAATAAATTTTTGCTTTTTCCTTTCTGTTTTTGAGTGTTGACACAATTATGCTGAATCTGAAACAGAAACTTTGCGTCCAGTATATGAATTTTCATTTTTTTACTGGAACGTGATCTTGAGCTGAAATTTTAACACAGTGTTTCTATTCCAATTCCTTATGTTGTCCTAAATTTTCAGAATTTTTAGAGTTACATAAGTATGGTTAGAGTACAGATTACTACAGACTATTCTGTTTAAGACAGATTCTGTTTTCGTTGCATTGTGTGCTTGTTTTGATGAATCTATGGGTTATATTGAAGGGTATGAGCCATGGTAAAGTCAAAATACAGTAGGTATAATGCAATAATAAAATATGAATGGGTTTGCAAGAGCACCTAAAGTAGTGATTTGCTTTATTATACTAACGGATCTCACAAAGATTTTGTTGAGTTTTGTGTGATTGAAGTTTTCAAGTTTTTGGTGAGATCACGATGGATGCAAGAATAAGGAGTGACAAGAGCCAAATCTTGGGGATGCTACCGTACCCCCAAGATATATCCAAAGAGTAACAAGCAACTAAGCTTGGGGATGCCCCCGAGTGGCATCCCCTCTTTCTTCTAACAACCATCGGTATTTTACTTGGAGCTATATTTTTATTCGTCACATATCATGAGTTTTGCTTGGAGCGTCTTGTATCTTTGCTTTCTTTGCTTGTTTGATTTTCCTTTGTATCCTTGCTGTACACACCTATTTGGGAGAGCCAAAATTATCCTATGATTTGTTAGAATTGCTCTCTATGCTTCACTTAAACTTTTTGAGCTATAGAATTGCTCTAGTGCTTCACTTATATCTTTTTGAGCACGGTGTGCTTGGAAATTTTTGTAGAAATACTCTCATGCTTCACTTAGATTAATTTGAGAGTTAGTAAATTTTGAAGATATCCTCTCATGCTTCACTTATACCTTTTTGAGAGAAGAAATCTTTATGCTCATGTGCTTCACTTAAATTTGTTTGAGCTTGTCAAAAAAAAGCAATGGCAATATATGAAACTAGTCCCAAAGTGATAGATATCCAAGGAAGATATAATAAAAAATTTCATGAAGATCATTGTGCAAATTAAACTTGATTCTTTGTAATAGTTTTGAAACATGATGATAGTAATATGTGAGTCATGTTAGTGAGTAATTATGCTTGAGTAGGAATATTGGTGTTAAGGTTTGTGATTCCCTATGCAAGTACGAAAGTCAATAGTTATGCAATGAAATTACATCCTACTTATGGTGCATTATTCGGTGTTAGTTATGCTCAATGCTCGCTTATGTGAATTTTCGTTTCTTGGTTTGGTCGCTTCTCAATCTATTTGCTAGCCTCCATTTGTACTAAGTAGAAATACTACTTGTGCATCCAAAATCCATAAACCAAGTTTTGCCTTATGAGTCCACCATACCTACCTATATGCGGTATTTCCATGCCATTCCAAGAAAATTTGTATGTGCCATCTCTAAATTTTCAAAATAAATTTTCTCTTTTGTGTGCTCGTACCGCTCATGAAACGGTGGGGAGTGTCCAATATTTTTCCATGCTAGATGTGTTATTCTCAAGATGAGTGTTTATTCACTTGTCATTGCACGAGAGTGCGGCGGTAATAGGGATGCCCATTCCCAAAATGAAAAAGAAAAAAAAATTACTTTATGTTGTCAAATAATAAATTCCTTGGAAAGTGTTGGTACGGAAGGCAACCGTGGATACGGCCCGCCATGGAAAGTGAAAGTTTGGTGGAAAAAGGAATAAACTTTATTTTCTGCCTGGGAACCGCCTATGATATATCTAGCATGGAAAGTATTGTGAGCTACTTTGTCGTTTTCGTTGACAGGAAAACTATGCCACCCAAAATATTTTTTCTCTCTCAATTTAAAACCTTGAGCTCTAGCACCTCTACAAATCCCTACTTCCCTCTGCGAAGGGCCTATCTATTTACTTTATGCAATTTTTATTTTTACTTTGAGTCTCCATCTTCTCTTATAAAGCACCAACTAGGGGGCACTATGATCGTACTTGAGCATTGGGCATAGCTAATATTTGAGTGTGTTTCATGAATGGATCAATGATTGAGCATGATGGGCTAGGGATAACTTTCTTTAGTGTTGATATTTTGAAAGACATGGTTGCTTATTGACATACTTGAGTATTGAAGTCATTATGTTAAAACTAGACTATTGCTTTAAATCATTTACAAGTCCAAATGTCCATGCTATACAAAAGAAAAGAATATGATGAACATGTTAGGCACCATTCCACATCAAAAATTCTGTTTTTATCATTTACCTACTCGAGGACGAGTAGGAATTAAGCTTGGGGATGTTGATACGTCTCCAACGTATCTATAATTTTTGCTTGTTCCATGCTGTTATATTATCATTCTTGGATGTTTTACAATCATTTTATAACAACTTTATATCATTTTTTGGGACTAACCTATTAACATAGTGGCAGAGTGCCAGTTGCTGTTTTTGCTTGTTTTTTTTACTTCGCAGAATATCAGTGCCAAATGGAGTCCAATCGTGACGAAATTTTTTCGAGATTTTTTCTTGACCAGAAGACACCCAGTGGGCCAAAAAAGAGCCAGGAAGGTGGGCTGTGGAGAGCACAACCCACCAGGGCGCGCCAGGGGGCCCCCGGCGCGCCCTGATGGGTTGTGCCCTCCATGGGGCCCCTCCGCACCGCCTCTGATGCCTATAAATTCCCAAATATTCCAAAAAACTTAGGGGAGTCGACGAAACACAATTCCAGCCGCCGCAAGTTGCAGAACCTCGAGATCCAATCTAAACACCATCACGGAGGGGTTCATCTTCCTCATAGGTGCCTCTCCGATGATGCGTGAGTAGTCCACCTTATACCTACGGGTCCGTAGGCAGTAGCTAGATGGTTTCCTCTCTCTCTTATGATTCTCAATACAATGGTCTCTTGGAGATCTATTTGATGTAAACTTTTGCGGTGTGTTTGTTGGGATCCAATGAATTTTGAGTTCATGATCAGTTTCTATCCATGAATATTATTTGAGTCTTCTTTGATCTCTTATATGCATGATTGCTTATAGCCTCGTATTTCTTCTTCGAATCTTTGGTTTAGTTAGGCCGACTAGATCTATTTTTCTTGCCATGGGAAGAGGTGCTTTGTGATGGGTTCGATCTTGCGGTGTCCTTTCGCAGTGACAGAAGGGGCAGCAAGGCATGCATGTATCATTGCCATTAAGGATAACAAGATGGGGTCGATTCCTACATGAATAGATCTTGTCTACATCATGTCATCGTTCTTATTGCATTACTCCGTTTTTCCATGAACTTAATGTAGGATCGAAAGTATGTCTAGAGGGGGGTGATTAGACTACTTGAGCAAATAAAAATTCTACCTTTTTCCCAATTTTAAGTGTTGGTAGATTTTAGCAATGATAGCAATTCAAGTACACCCTACACATGCATGTCTAAGAGTATAGCAGCGGAAAGTAAAGACAAGCATATGAAGTAGAGGGTAGGGAGGAAGATCAAACGCAATTTGAAGACACGAAGATTTTTCCCGTGGTTCCGATAGGTGGTGCTATCGTACGTCCATGTTTATGGAGTCTTCATCCCACGGAGGGTCATGGTCACGAGAGTCCACGGAGGGCTCCACCCATAAGGGTCCACAAAGTTGCAACCTTGACTATTCCATAACGGCTTCCGTCCATGAAGGACTAGCCTCACTATGGGTAGATCTTCACGAAGTAGGGGATCTCCTTGCCCGTACAAACTTCTTGGTTCAACTCCACAACACGAAGTAGGAGGCTCCCAAGCGACACCTAACCAATCTAGGAGGCACCACCCTCCAAAATGTAATAGACTCGGTAATGTCGATGAACTCCTTGCTCTTGTGCTTCAAGATGATAGACTCCTCAACACACAATCACTCTCTCACAGATTTGGCTTTGGTGGAAGAGATTTATTTGTGGGAAAGCAACTTGGGGAGGCTAGAGATCAAGATTCATATGGATGGAATGGAATGGCTTGATCACAACACATGAGTAGGTGGCTCTCTCTCAGAAAATTGGATGGGGCAAGTATGGAATAGTTCTAAGTGCTTGTCTTTCGAGTGGGTGGTGGTGAAGGGGTATATATAGGAATTCCCCAAAAATCCAACCGTTATACCTAAAGTGACCAACTCGGTGACACTGAAGTATAAAACTCGGTGGTACCGAGTTGCTCCAAAGGTAGCAACTTTTGAATCTCGGTGAGACCGATACAAAGATCTCGGCAGTACCGATAAGGTGACCAACGGCCAGTTTCCAAAACTCGGTGACGCCGATCCAAAATCTTGGAAATTCCGATTTTAAGAATCGAGGTAACAAAAAGTTGGCAAGCTGAACTCGGTGGCACCGAAGCAGAATTGGTTGCACCGAAGATCTAGGGTTTGGCATGGGTCTGTCTGAGGTGGGAATCGGTGGGACCGAGTGGGAAGAATTGGTTACACCGATTTTCATGATAGGCTTGGACAGACTTTTGTGGAAGAGCTTGTGGGTGTTTTTGGTGACTATCACTTGTGCACGTGGGGCATCTTATTCACCAATAGTACCTTACCCCCTTTTAATAGTATTGGCTTTCCTATGGACTCAAGGTGATTTCTCACAATGTAAAATGTAGAGTCCTCTTGCTTGAAGCTTTGCCAATCCAATTCCTTGCATCTAGGGGTCTCTCCACAATCCTTTTGCTAACCCATCATTGAACTTTTCCTGAAATATACTTAGTGGAAACATTAGTTCAATGACATATATGTTGTTATTAATTACCAAAACCACCAAGGGAGCGAATGTTCTTTCACTTAATACACTAGACGCATGCTGGATAGTGGTCGATGTGTGGAGTAATAGTGGTAGATGCAGGCAGGAGTCGGTCTACTTATCTTGGACGTGATGCCTATATAATGATCATCGCCTTGGATATCGTCATGACTATTCAATTTTCTATCAATTGCCCAACAGTAATTTGTTCACCCACCATGCGCTATACTCATGAGAGAAGCCACTACTGAATCCTACGGCCCCCGGGTCTAATTTTCCAACATATTGCTTTCCGATCTACCTTTTTGCATCTTTGTTTTCAGATCTACAAAACCAAAAACCCAAAAATATATTGCAGCATATTTTATTTGCCTTTTCTATTTTGTGTTCTTGAGAGATCTATCTCTCCTATCTATCACTACCTAATCTATCTTTTTACCGTAGAGAGATTGACAACCTCTCTTTCGCGTCGGGTTGCAAGTATTTGTTGTTTGTGTGCAGGTGCTTCTTATTGGGTGGTGGTGATCCTCCTACTGGTTCGATAACCTTGGTTTCATAACTGAGGGAAATACTTACCGTCGATGTGCTGTATCATCCCTTCCTCTTTGGGGAAATACCGACACAGTCTCAAGCCACGTCAAAGGAATTTCTGGCGCCATTGCCGGGGAGGAAGCGGTCTCTTCTACGTGCCTATCGTAGGCGCCGAGGAGACTCCATCATCATCTACCAGGTTCCTAATCACAAATATCATCTCCTTGCAATTACATTATTTGCCATTTGCCTCTCGTTTTCCTCTCCCCACTTCACCAATTTGCCGTTTTATTCGCCCTCTTTTTCGTTTGCCTTTTTCTCGCCGGATGTCTTACTTGCTTGTCACCATGAGTGATTTTGGCAGGACTCCTAAAATTGGACGTTCAGGTAATCTGGATGCTAAAACTTTTGTTTTGGGGCAAGGGAACGTTATAGGAAAAGAAACAATCCAAGAATTTTTCAATTGCGTTGGAAATTTGCCTCTTGATGACACCCCTATACTAAAAAGAACTAAATCTTATGCGGAAGCTATCTCAGCGCTAGTTCTAAAACTTGAAAATAGATTTATTCATACCCATCCTACCTTGCAGAGATTGTTTTATGAGCTACCCGTCATAAAGAATCCCAAAGCTAAGAAGTTAGCTACCCTTGTTCTTATGAATGAATTTGATCACATAGTACGGGAAGCTAGGGAGATCTTTGATTTTTATGGTATGAGCCGTAAAAAACCGGTAATAGGAGAAATCCTTTACAATAGTGATTACATGATGAGATATTTGCTTGGAAATAATCAAATCTTTGATGAGAATCTCAAAAAGGAAGTCCCCGTTTTAGATATGATCCAACAAGTTTTCAATGACGTTAACCAACAATATTCTTGGATCGTGGCCGGGAATCAAAGGGGGTACGTAGAGGGACAACTTGATAGTGCTAAGGTTGCTATGGATGATGTGTTTCAAGTTCTATTCGCAAAACCTCTTGACAAAAACACCTCTACCAAAACCAAGGATGACAATACTTGAATCTATGCGTTATGCCTAGCTAGGGGCGTAAAACGATAGCACTTGTTGGGAGGCAATCCAATGAATAAATAAATTTTTGTTTTTTCCTTTCTGTTTTTGAGTGTTGACACAATTATGCCTCTATTATGATTGTGTTTTTATGGTTTATTTAGTGTTTGTGCCAAGTAGAGCCTTTAGGATGATTCATAGGATGAGTAGAAGCGATGCTGAATCTGAAACAGAAACTTTGCGTCCAGTATATGAATTTTCATTTTTTACTGAAACGCGATCTTGAGCTGAAATTTTAACACAGTGTTGCTATACAAATTCCTTACGTTTTAGTAAGTTTTCAGAATTTTTAGAGTTATAGAAGTATGATTAGAGTACAGATTACTACAGACTGTTCTGTTTAAGACAGATTCTGTTTTCGTTGCATTGAGTGCTTGTTTTGATGAATCTATGGGTTATATTGAAGGGTATGAGCCATGGTAAAGTTAAAATACAGTAGGTATAATGCAATAATAAAATATGAATGGGTTTGCAACAGCACCTAAAGTAGTGATTTGCTTTATTATACTAACGGATCTCACGAAGATTTTGTTGAGTTTTGTGTGATTGAAGTTTTCAAGTTTTGGGTGAGATCACGATGGATGAAGGAATAAGGAGTGACAAGAGCCTAAGATTGGGGATGCTACCACACCCCCAAGATATATCCAAAGAGTAACAAGCAACTAAGCTCGGCGATGCCCCCGAGTGGCATCCCCTCTTTCTTCTAACAACCATCGGTATTTTACATGGAGCTATATTTTTATTCGTCACATATCATGAGTTTTGCTTGGAGTGTCTTGTATCTTTGCTTGCTTTGCTTGTTTGATTTTCCTTTGTATCCTTGCTGTACACACCTATTTGGGCGAGCCAAAATTATGCTATGATTTGTTAGAATTGCTATCTATGCTTCACTTAAACTTTTTGAGCTATAGAATTGCTCTAGTGCTTCACTTATATCTTTTTGAGCACGGTGTGCTTGGAAATTTTTGTAGAAATACTCTCATGCTTCACTTAGATTAATTTTAGAGTTAGTAAATTTTGAATAAATCCTCTCATGCTTCACTTATACCTTTTTTAGAGAAGAAATCTTTATGCTCATGTGCTTCACATAAATTTGTTTGAGCTTGTCAAAAAAAAAGCAATGGCAATATATGAAACTAGTCCCAAAGTGATAGATATCCAAGGAGGATATAATAAAAAATTTCATGCAAATCATTGGGCAAATTAAACTTGATTCTTTGTAATAGTTTTGAAACATGATGATAGTAATATGTGAGTCATGTTAGTGAGTAATTATGCTTGAGTAGGAATATTGGTGTTAAGGTTTGTGATTCCCTATGCAAGTACGAAAGTCAACAGTTATGCAATGAAATTACATCCTACTTATGGTGCATTATTCGGTGTTAGTTATGCTCAATGCTCGCTTATGTGAATTTTCGTTTCTTGGTTTGGTCGCTTCTCAATCTATTTGCTAGCCTCCATTTGTACTAAGTAGAAAAACTACTTGTGCATCCAAAATCCTTAAACCAAGTTTTGCCTTATGAGTCCACCATACCTACCTATATGCGGTATTTCCATGCCGTTCCAAGCAAATTTGTATGTGTCATCTCTAAATTTTCAAAATAAATTTTCTCTTTTGTGTGCTCGTACCGCTCATGAAACGGTGGGGAGTGTCCAATATTTTTCCATGCTAGATGTGTTATTCTCAAGATGAGTGTTTATTCACTTGTCATTGCACGAGAGTGCGGCGGTAATAGGGATGTCCATTCCCGAAATGAAAAAGAAAAAATATTTACTCTAGGTTGTCAAATAATAAGTTCCTTGGAAAGTGTTGGTATGGAAGGCAACCGTGGATACGGCCCGCCATGGAAAGTGAAAGTTTGGTGGAAAAAGGAATAAACTTTATTTTCTGTTTGGGAACCGCCTATGATATATCTAGCATGGAAAGTATTGTGAGCTACTTTGTCGTTTTCGTTGACAGGAAAAGCATGCTACCCAAAATATTTTTTTCTCTGAATTTAAAACCTTGAGCTCTGGCACCTCTACAAATCCCTACTTCCCTCTGCGAAGGGCCTATCTATTTACTTTATGCGATTTTTATTTTTAATTTGAGTCTCCATCTTCTCTTATAAAGCAGCGACTAGGGGGCACTATGATCGTACTTGAGCATTGGGCATAGCTAATATTTGAGTGTGTTTCATGAA
This sequence comes from Elymus sibiricus, assembly GCA_039707655.1. Taxonomy (NCBI): domain Eukaryota; kingdom Viridiplantae; phylum Streptophyta; class Magnoliopsida; order Poales; family Poaceae; genus Elymus; species Elymus sibiricus. Next base: position 376,602,805 of record CM077663.1, on the reverse strand, counting down.
TGGATCAATGATTGAGCATGATGGGCTAGGGATAACTTTCTTTAGTGTTGATATTTTGAAAGACATGGTTGCTTATTGACATGCTTGAGTATTGAAGTCATTATGTTAAAACTAGACTATTGCTTTGAATCATTTACAAGTCCAAATGTCAATGTTATACAAAAGAAAAGAATATGATGAACATGTTAGGCAGCATTCCACATCAAAAATTCTGTTTTTATCATTTACCTACTCGAGGACGAGTAGGAATTAAGCTTGGGGATGCTGATACGTCTCCAACGTATCTATAATTTTTGCTTGTTCCATGCTGTTATATTATCATTCTTGGATGTTTTACAATCATTTTATAACAACTTTATATCATTTTTTGGGACTAACCTATTAACATAGTGCCAGAGTGCCAGTTGTTGTTTTTGCTTGTTTTTTACTTCGCAGAATATCAGTACAAAACGGAGTCCAATCACGATGAAACTTTTTGGAGATTTTTTCTGGACCAGAAGACATCTAGTGGGCCAAAAAAGAGCCAGGAAGGTGGGCTGTGGAGAGCACAACCCACCAGGGGGCGCCAGGGGGCCCCCGGCGCGCCATGATGGGTTGTCCCCTCCACGGGGCCCCTCCGCACCGCCTCTAATGCCTATAAATTACCAAATATTCCGAAAACCCTAGGAGAGTCAACGAAACACAATTCCAGCCGCCGCAAGTTCCAGAACCTCAAGATCCAATCTAAACACCATCACGGAGGGGTTCATCTTCTTCATAGGTGCCTCTCCGATGATGCGTGAGTAGTCCACCATAGACCTACGGGTCCGTAGGCAGTAGCTAGATGGCTTCCTCTCTCTCTATTATGATTCTCAATACAATGGTCTCTTGGAGATCTATTTGATGTAAACTTTTGTGGTGTGTTTGTTGGGATCCGATGAATTTTGAGTTCATGATCAGTTTCTATCCATGAATATTATTTGAGTCTTCTTTGATCTCTTATATGCATGATTGCTTATAGCCTCGTATTTATTCGTCGAATCTTTGGTTTAGTTAGGCCGACTAGATCAATTTTTCTTGCCATGGGAAGAGGTGCTTTGTGATGGGTTCGATCTTGTGGTGTCCTTTCCCAGTGATGGAAGGGGCAACAAGGCACGCATGTATCGTTGCCATTAAGGATAACATGATGGGGTCTATTCCTACATGAATAGATCTTGTCTACATCATGTCATCGTTCTTATTGCATTACTCCATTTTTCCATGAACTTAATACACGAGATGCATGCTGGATAGCGGTCGATGTGTGGAGTAATAGTGGTAGATGCATGCAGGAGTCGGTCTACTTATCTTGGACGTGATGCCTATATAATGATCATCGCCTTGGATATCGTCATGACTATTCGATTTTCAATCAATTGCCCAACAGTAATTTGTTCACCCACCGTGCGCTATACTCATGAGAGAAGCCGTTGGTGAATCCTATGGCCCCCGGGTCTACTTTTCCAACATATTGCTTTCCGATCTACCTTTTTGCATCTTTCTTTTCAGATCTACAAAACCAAAAACCCAAAAATATATTGCTGCATATTTTATTTGCCTTTTCTATTTTGTGTTCTTGAGAGATCTATCTCTCCTATCTATCACTACCTAATCTATCTTTTTACCCTAGAGAGATTGACAACCTCTCTTTCGCGTCGGGTTGCAAGTATTTGTTGTTTGTGTGCAGGTGCTGCTTATTGGGTGGTGGTGATCCTCCTACTGGTTTGATAACCTTGGTTTCATAACTGAGGGAAATACTTACCGTCACTGTGTTGCATCATCCCTTCCTCTTTGGGGAAATACCGATGCAGTCTGAAACCACGTCAGCCCCCGGGTCTAGTTTTCCAACATATTGCTTTCCGATCTATCTTTTGCCTCTTTGTTTTCAGATCTACAAAACCAAAAATATATTGTTGCATATTTTATTTGCCTTTTCTATTTTGTGTTCTTGAGAGATCTCTCTCTCCTATCGATCACTACATAATCTATCTTTTTACCGTAGAGAGATTGACAACCTCTCTTTGGCGCCGGGTTGCAAGTATTTGTTGTTTGTGTGCAGGTGTTGCTTATTGGGTGGTGGTGATCCTCCTACTGGTTCGATAACCTTGTTTTCATAACTGAGGGAAATACTTACCGTCGCTGTGCTGCATCATCCCTTCCTCTTTGGGGAAATACCGACGCAGTCTCAGGCCACGTCAGTCCGCCACATAGTTAGATACATAGCTCTCTCCATCAGAATCTTGAGACAACATATTCTCCATTCTACCAGAAAAATAGCTCGAAACAAGAACAGAGGAGAAACTTGCGATGCGGTGATCAAAACATCTGGGAATATATATAATGATTTTTTCTAGGTCAGAATACGTGTTCGGGAAGAAATCGGAGTCGGGAAGGCACACGAGGGCCCCACAAGCCATCAGGGCGCGCCCCAGGGGGGCGCGCCCTGTTGGCTTGTGGCTCCCTCGTGGGTCCCCCTGACTCCATTTTATTTTTGGATTTTTTCTAAAATACTAAAACGAGCAGAAATTATTTTTTGGGAATTTTTGGAGTCGGTTTACTTACCGTATCACATACCTACCTCCTTTTCAGGTTTCTCGAGTGTTCCGGAAGGTCTCCCGTATGTGTTCTTTCGGTGTTATCACTTGAACTACATTAGTTTCTTCATTAATGGGTGTACCTAAAATGTAATGCTTGATTCTTTGCCCATTCACCACCCACAGGTTTTTGCCTTCGAAGTTATTAATTTTTATAGCACCAGAGCGGTAAACCTCTTCGACAACGTATGGACCTTCCCATTTGGATAGGAGTTTTCCTGAAAAAAATCTGAAACGAGAATTCTACAAAAGCACAAGATCTTCTACATTAAATTCCCGTTTTTGGATCCTTTTGTCATGCCATCTCTTAACCTTTTCTTTAAACAACTTAGCATTCTCATAAGCTTGTGTCCTCCATTCATCTAGTGAGCTAATATCAAATAACCTCTTTTCACCGGCAAGCTTAAAATCATAATTCAATTCCTTAATTTCCCAATAAGCCTTATGTTCTAGTTCAAGGGGTAAATGATGAGCTTTTCCATATACCATTTTATATGGGGACATCCCCATGGGGTTTTTATAAGCAGTTCTATAAGCCCATAGAGCATCGTCTAGTTTCTTAGACCAATTCTTCCTGAATCTATTAACAATCTTTTACAAGATCAATTTTAATTCTCTATTACTCAATTCAACCTGGCCACTAGACTGGGGATGATAAGGTGATGCAATTCTATGGTTAACATCACATTTAGCTAGAAGTTTACGGAAAGCACCATGAATAAAATGTGAACCACCATCAGTCATTAAGTATCTAGGGACTTCAAACCCCGGGAAAATAATTTCCTTAAGCATTTTAATAGAGGTGTTATGATCAGTGCTACTAGTTGGAATAGCCTCTACCCACTTAGTAACGTAATCAACAGCAACTAAAATATGAGTATACCCATTTGAGGAAGGAAAAGGTCCCATAAAGTCAAAACCCCAAACATTGAATGGTTCAATGGCAAGTGAATAATTCATAGGCATTTCCTGACGTTTACCAATGTTACCAACTCTTTGACATTCATTACATGAAAGGACATACTTACGAGCATCTTTGAAAAGAGTAGGCCAATAAAAACCAGATTGTAATACCTTGTGTGCAGTTCTGTCTCCAGCATGATGTCCTCCGTAAGGTTCAGAATGACACTTCCTTAAGATTTGTTCCTGTTCATGTTCAGGTATACAACGTCTAATAATACCATCTACTCCATCTTTATAAAGATGTGGGTCATCCCAAAAGTAATGTCGTATATCATAAAAGAATTTTTTCTTTTGTTGATACGTGAAACTAGGTGGGATATATTTAGCAACAATGTAATTAGCATAATCCGCATACCAAGGGGTGCTATGTGAAGTATTTATAGCAGCAAGTTGTTCATCAGAAAAATTATCATCAATAGGAAGTGGGTCATCAAGAACATTTTCCGTTCTAGACAGGTTATCTGCTACGGGGTTTTCAGCTCCTTTTCTATCCACAATATGAAAATCAAATTCTTGAAGCAAAAGCACCCACCGAATGAGTCTAGGCTTAGCATCTTTATTTTCCATAAGGTACTTAATAGTAGCATGATCTGTGTGAATAGTTACTTTGTAATCAACAATATAAGGTCTAAACTTATCACATGCAAAGACAACTACTAAAAATTCCTTTTCAGTGGTGGCATAATTTCTTTGAGCAGCATCTAGAGTTTTACTAGCATAATGGATAACATTCAATTTCTTGTCTACTCTTTGCCCTAGAGCAGCACCAACAGCATAATCACTAGCATCACACATAATCTCGAATGGTAAGTTCCAGTCAGGGGGTTGAAAAATAGGTGCAGAAATCAAATCTTTCTTAAGTATTTCAAAAGCTTCTACACAATCATCATCAAAAACAAAAGGAATATCTTTTTGAAGAAGATTAGTTAGCGGCCTAGAAATCTTGAATGAAACGCCTATAAAAACCAGCATGACCAAGGAAGCTTCTTATACCTTTGATATCTTTGGGGCATGGCATCTTCTCAATGGCGTCAACTTTAGCTTTATCCACTTCAATACCTCGTTCAGAAATTTTATGCCCAAGTACTATGCGTTCATTCACCATAAAGTGGCACTTCTCCCAATTCAAAACAAGATTAGTTTCTTCGCATCTCTGCAAAACTCGATCAAGGTTGCTCAAGAAATCATCAAAGGAAGTTCCATAAATGGAAAAATCATCCATGAAAACCTCAACAATCTTTTCACAAAAATCAGAGAATATAGCCATCATACATCTTTGAAAGGTAGCAGGTGCATTGCATAAACCAAAAGGCATACGTCTATAAGCATACGTTCCAAAAGGGCAAGTGAAAGTAGTTTTCTCTTGATCCTCTTTTGACATGGGTATTTGAGAAAAATCGGAATATATATCCATCAAGAAAGCAAAAGTGTGTGTGCTTAGATAATATTTCTAGCATTTGATCGATAAAAGGTGAAGGATAATGATCTTTCCAAGTAGCTTTGTTTAATTTTCTGAAATCAATCACCATCCTATAACCAGTTACTATTCTTTGTGGGATAAGTTCATTTTTATCATTAGGGACAACATTCATACCTCTTTTCTTAGGAACACAATGAACATGACTTACCTATCTACTATCAGCAATAGGATAAATTATACCTGCCTCCAGAAGCTTTAATATTTCAGTTCTTACCACCTCCTTCATCTTAGGGTTTAAGCAGCATTGGTGATCTACGACAGGTTTAGCATCTGGTTCCATATTAATCTTGTGCTGACACAGAGTGGGACTAATGCCCTTAAGATCATCGAGCGTATATCCAATAGCAGCCCGGTGCTTCTTCAGAGTTTTAAGTAATCTCTTTTCTTCATGCTCTGAAAGGTTAGCACTGATAATAACAGGATATATTTTCTTTTCATCAAGATAAGCATATTTCAAAGTATCGGGTAAAGTCTTTAGCTCAAACATGGGATCTCCTTTGGGTGGAGGAGGATCCCCTAAAATATCAACCGGTAAGTTGTGTTTAAGAACAGGTGTTTGTTTCAAAAATATATATCTATCTCATTTCTCTCATTCATATGCATATCATTTTCATGGTCTAGTAAATATTGCTCTAACGGATCTGTAGGAGGTACGACTATAGAAGCAAGACCAATGATTTCATCTTTGCTTGGTAATTCTTTCTTATGTGGTTGTTTACCACACTTGGAGAAATTAAATTCATGAGACACATCACCAAAGCCTATCTTGACCTTCTCAGTAACACAATTAATTTGAGCATTGACAGTATTCAAGAAAGGTCTACCAAATATAATGGGACAAAAGTTATCTTGTTTTGAACCAAGTACTAGAAAATCAGTGGGGTACTTAATTTTTCCACACAAGACTTCAACATCTCTAACAATCCCAAGTGGTGTAATAGTGTCTCTGTTTGCAAGTTTAATAGTAACATTAATGTCTCCAAGCTCAGATGGTGCTATGTCATTCATAATTTCTTGATATAAGGTAAAAGTTATGGCACTAACACTAGCACCCATGTCACATAAGCCATGATAACAATGGTCTCCAATTTTAACAGAAACAACGGGCATGCCAATAACTAGTTTATTTTTGTCTAACTCATCCTGCTCGTTTCTAACAGGTTTTACAATTCTAGTAGTTTCATCACAGAACTAAATAACTTGACCATCAATGTTGTCAACTAGCAGATCTTTAACCATAGCAACTTTAGGCTCAACATTTATTTGTTCAGGAGGTATAGGTGTCCTAACATAACTCTTATTAACCACAGTTGTAGCTTTAGCGTGTTCCTTAATTCTAACAGGAAAGGGTGGTTTCTCAATGTAGCAGTAGGAACAATTGGATCAGCATGGCTAACAATTATTTCTTCCTTCTCAAGTTTAACAGGTTTCTCTAATTGTTCTTCAATGGGTGGATGGTACTTAAACCACTTCTCCTTAGGGAGATCAACATGAGTAGCAAATGATTCACACAGAAGCTACTATCTCAGAGTCAAAGCCATATTTATTACTCAACTTATAGCAGGCATCAGTTTCCATAAAAGATTTTACGCAATCGAACTTGAGCTTTATAACTGACTCTTTTCCTTTGTCGAGTTCCCAGTCTTCAGAGTTGCGCTTAATTCTTTCCAGGAGATCCCATTTGAATTCATTAGTTCTGTTCATGAAGGAACCGGTAGAGGAAGAATCGAGCAGGTTTTGATCATCATGAGAAAGCCGAGCATAATTTTTTTGCATAATAGTATCTCTTGAGATATCATGGTTGGGGAAAGTGTGCATCATAGATTTAAGCCTCCCCCAAGCTTGAGCGATACTTTCTACTTCACGAGGCCAGAAATTATAAATAAAATTCCGATCACGATGAACTAGATGCATAGGGTAAAACTTTTGATGAAATTCCAACTTCAAACAATTCCAGTTCCATGATCCAATATCACCCAATAACCTGTACCACATTAACGCCTTTCCCTCCAAAGATAAAGGGAAAACTATCTTCTTAACTTTGTCTCCAGACAACCCTGCAAACTGAAATAATCCACAAACTTCATCGACAAATATCAAATGATAATCAGGATGAGTCGTTCCATCATATGGGTGTGATAAGAGTTTTTCAAGCATACAAGAAGGAATCTCATAATAAACATTTTCAGCAGGTTCAGTAGGTCGAGGAGCAATTTCCCCATCTCCAGTTCAGGGCGAAGATGCCCCGAACAAACCACTCAAAGGGTGACCGTTCATAGCGACAAGCAACAGTAAAATTCAGCACGTATAGAAAATGTTACCTTACCAATTTCCACTTACCAAAGGCGCTTCACTCCCCGGGAATGGCGCTAGAAAAGAGTCTTGATGACCCACAAGTATAGGGGATCAATCGTAGTCCTTTCGATAAGTAAGAGTGTCGAACCCAACAAGGAACAGAAGGAAATGATAAGCAGTTTTCAGCAAGGTATTCTCTGCAAATGATGTAAGTAACAATAGTAGATAGTTTTGTAGCAAGATAAATCGTAACAAGTGACAAGTAACAACAGTAGCAAAGGTGCGGCAAGGTAGCCCAATCCTTTTTGTAGCAAAGGACAGGCCTGAAGGTACTCTTATATTAAGCAAGCGCTCCCGAGGACACATGGGAATTATGTCTAGTCATGTTCATCGTGTTGAGTTGATTCACGTTCGCTACTATGATAATTTGATATGTGGGTAGACCGGTGCTAAGGTGCTGTTCTTGCTTGAACTAACAACCTACTTATGATTACCCCCTCTCGCAAGCATCCGCAACTACGAAACAAGAATTAAGATAAATCTAACCATAGCATGAAACATGTGGATCCAAATCAGCCCCATATGAAGCAACACATAAACTAGGGTTTAAGCTTCTGTCACTCTATCAACCCATCATCTACTTGTTACTCCACAATGACATCCCTTAGGCCCATAGCATGGTGAAGTGTCATGTAGTCGACGTTCACATGACACCACTAAGAGAAGTAACAACATACATATCATCAAAATATCGAACGAATACCAACTTCACATGATAACTTATAACCAGACTTCTCCCATGTCCTGAGGAACAATAGTAACTACTCACGCATGTGCAATAATAATAATTAAGGATCTGAACATAATTTCTTCCACCAAGTAATCCAACAAGCATCAACTGCAAGATGTAATCAACACAACTAGTAACCCACAGGTACCAATCTGAGGTTTTGGGACAAAGATTGAATACAAGAGATGAACTAGGGTTGGAGATGAGATGGTGCTGGTGGAGATGTTGATGAAGATTGGTCCTCCCACGAAGGAGTAAGCGTTGGTGATGACGATGGCTTCGATCTCCCCCTCCCAGAGAGGGATTTCCCCGGTAGAATCTGACTGCCGGAGTGCAAAGGGCCTCTGCCTAGGTTTCCGCCTCGAGAAAGCAGCACTTCATCCTGAAAGGTTGCTTATGATTTTTTTTCTAGGGTAAAACACATCATATAGGAGAAGAGTGGCCTCGGGAGGCCAGCCAAGGCCCCACAAGCTATCAGGGCGCGGCCGGGGGGTGCCATGTTGGCTTGTGGCTGGCTGGTGGCCCCCCTCTGGTATATTTTTGGTCCATAAATTTACATATATTCAATAAAAATTCCTCGTGAAGTTTCAGGTGATTTTTCTGCCTTTTTCTCGGTTTTCCGGTCCAGAATTCCAGTTTCCAGATAATTCCCTCTTTGTGATGTACCTTGCATATTCAGAGAGAAAGGGCATAAGAATTGTATGATAATAGGGAATAATGGACAAGAATAACATAAATATGAATAGGAAATCATGATGCAAAATGGACCTATCATGGTGACATTGGAGTATCTAGGTGACACTAGAGTTGATTGATGCATATCATATGATGTTATTTAGTACGAACTCTAGGGCTGTTTGTGACACTTATAGGAATAGCTCAATAGATTGATCGGAAAGGATAACTTTGAGGTGGTTCTACTACCTACAACAATTTCATCTTATGTTCGCCACTAGATATGAACTTTGGAGTGATTCTTTGTCGCACGTTGAGGGATGATGATATGATTCTATTATCACTACAGGAATTAGCAGACGGCAAAGGCATACTTTGCGGACGGCAAAGCCTTTGCCGTCTACCAGCAGACGGCCAACACTCCGGCTGAATGGCTGCCGGCAAAGGCCTCTTTGCCGTCTGCTGGCAGACGGCAAAGAAGCAAGGCTCTTTGCCGTCTGCTGGCAGACGGCAAAGCACCTGGACGGCAGACAAAAGGTGCCAGCCCCGTTAGGGGGCTAACGGCACTCTTTGCCGTCTGCCAGCAGACGGCAAAGAGCTGCAGCTGACGTCAGCTGACGTCATGCGTCAGCTGGGCCAACGCAGGCTCTTTGCCGTCTGCCAGCAGACGGCAAAGAAGCAAAGGTCTTTGCCGTCTGCCAGCAGACGGCAAAGAGACCAAATAGGCCAGCCCAGGTTGCACAGGCTGCTGCCACGTGCCCACTTTGCCGTCTGCTAACAGACGGCAAACCTCTTTGCCGTCTGCTAGCAGACGGCAAAGTGGCTATATAGCAACTGTTTTTTCTGTTTTTTCTTATATCAATTCATTTTCACAGAAATTCAAACACACACGTATATATATATTCAGAATCACATAATAAGGCAAAACATTATGTCTTATCCACCACATAATATGTCTCATCCACCACATAATAAACAACACATATGCAAATAATATGCAAGCCATATGGATATGATCATCCAACACATACCAAATCAAAACATATGCAAGTCTCATCCATACATATGCAAGTTTCATTCATCTATACATACATATGCAAGTGTCACATTGTTGATCCTACAAAATCAAAACAAAATGGAAGGACAAGGACTCCATGAACGCAAGCTTCCGTGAAGTGAATCAAATCTGCAAAATGAGAAAGAAGAAAGTTAGAAGAAGAAGACTAGAAGAAGAAGAAGAAGAAGAAGACTACAATTTTTCTCCTCTTCTTGTTCTTCTTCTTATTGCTTACTTGTGTCATTTTAGAGCTAACCTAGGTAAATAGGCCATTTTTGACCTAAATATGCTAAGTATATCATAAATGAACTAAAAAAAGCTAAGTATAGGTCATTTTTGTGCTAACATAAGTAATTATGCCATTTTTGAGCTAATTAAGCATATTAAGTCATTTTGGAGCTAAATAGGTCACTTCTTAAGCATATTATGTCATTTTTGAGCTAGCTAAGCATATTAAGTCATTTTGGAGGAATAAATGCTAAGTATAGGTCATTTTAGAGCTATCCAAGGTTAAATAGGTCCATTTTTTAGCTAGCTAAGCATATAAATTCATTTTGGAAGAATAAATGCTAAGTATAGGTCATTTTAGAGCTATCATATGTTAAATAGGTCATTTTTGAGCTAATTAAGGTTATTATGTCATTTTTGACCTAGCTAAGCATATAAATTCATTTTGGAGGACTAAATGCTAAGTATAGGTCATTTTAGAGCTATCCTAGGTTAAATAGGTCATTTTGGAGCTAATTAAGGTTATTATGTCATTTTTGAGCTACCTAAGCATATTAAGTCATTTTGGAGGAATAAATGCTAAGTATAGGTCATTTTAGAGCTATCCTAGGTTAAATAGGTCATTTTGGAGCTAATTAAGGTTGTTATGTAATTTTTGAGCTAGCTAAACATATAAATTCATTTTGGAGGAATAAATGCTAAGTATAGGTCATTTTAGAGCTATCCTAGGTTAAAGAATGAATACCTGACATGAATAATATGTATATAATTTAAGTGTATCATCATCATGAACATAATAAAAAATTGAATACCTAACATGAACTAATTAATAATATATATTTACATAATAATAATTGAATACCTGGCATGAACTATAATATTAATCTTCATCGTCATCATTAATAAATGCATCATCATCGTCTATATATGCTTCGGGGTCAATAAATGCATCATCATCATCATCACTATCAGTAATGACGTGCTCATCATCATCATCAATAAATGCATCAACATGTGGAAGGCCTCCTGTACGTAATCGGTCAAGCATTGACAGGTCATCCGCAGCAGTAACCTCTTCTTGTTCCGGCTCTTCTTGTTCCGGCTCAGGCTCGGATTCACTGCCGCTGTCTACTTCAGTGTTCTGGTGTGAAGTAGAGCGGTTCTTGAAACGTTTTTTGGAAAGACGTGTTTCTTGGAAGAATTCTCCTTCATATGTGTCTGGGTTAATGTGAGGTTCATAATCCTCTTCATTGGGGGGAGGTGGTCTAACACGTGGCGGCACTTCATAAACGACATCCCAACCATTCAGATTTGGATCAGTTTGGCAGGCCCACGGTAGATAGAAAACTTGGGTCGCCTGTTGAGCCGTAATATAGACATCGGGAACATCCAAATGGGTGCTTTATTTGATTTCGACTAGCCCTAGATGTTCATGAGTCCTTCTAGTCTCCTTCGGCTGGAACCAATAACATTTGAAGACTACGACGTTCGGTGGGTTTGCACCATAGAATAGAAGTTCATAAATTGCTTCAACTCTTCCATAATACTCGGTACCTCCTTCGCCGATAGCAGAGACACAACAATTTGTAGACTTTCGGTCGGCCATAGATAGCTCTTTGCCATAGGTACGAAAGCGATACCCATTGATGTCGTATTTGTCAAATGAACGGACCTTATAGTCAAAACCATTTGCGACTTGTCTCAATTCGGCGTCCATAGACTCTGAACTAGACTACAAGTTTAATACAAAAGGATTGTTGCATTAGCCGGAAATTAGACGAAGAAATGAAATGGTCTAATGGAAATTACCGTTTGTTTGAACCAAGAGATGAAACCGGGATAGCCGCCTCCATGCATTGCCAGAAGCTCATACTCTTCGACGGAATCCTTTTGGATCACCGCTCCATACGAGAATTCGGCGACGTATCGACTGTATGAAATATCCGGGAATAAGAGCAGTTCAAAGGAATTCGAGGTTGCGAAACAATGTACCAAGAACTTACTCGATGTACGGCCGCACTTCTGTTAGGTTGTTCAAGATATACAACGTAATAGTCCGCCATTCGTCGACATCCAACGGTAAGGAAGTATAAGCACCGGCTGGTGCGAGCTTCCCTTTGAATAGGCTGAGGTTGGATCCACCCTTTTTAGGGTCGCCAGCATTGTACCGAGGCTTCGGATTATGCAAATGACGATTTTTGGCTTCGTAGTGTGCTGTCACGAAGTTTGCCGCCTCCTCAGTAATGAATGCCTCGGCCATCGATGCTTCAATTCGACGTTTATTTTTACATTTTTCTCGAAGCGTCTTCTGCATCCTCTCAGTTGCGTAGCACCAACGATTCTGCTCGGGCCCCCCCAATCGTGCCTCGGTCGGGAGATGCAAAATCAAATGCTGCATTGGATTAAAGAAGCCCGGTGGAAAGATCTTCTCTAACTTGCAGATCAACTCCGTCGCCAACTCTTCCAGTTCTTCTAGCAAGCCAGGCGATAGTTCTTTCGCACAAAGAACACGGAAGAAATAGCTCAGATCTGCCAGTACTAGCCATTCATCCTTAGGGATAAAGCCACGCAACATCACCGGCATTACTTCAAGTCCGCATACTCAAGCCTAAATAAGGCACATCCTTTCTCACAGGCATCTATCTTCTCATAGGGCATCTTAAGTACACGGAGGATTTTGTCCGATTGGTACAGGTTTGCAGGCATTACATGGCCTTTGGGTAGAAAACGTCCAAATAGTGTCATCATCGCGTCGTAGCATTCTCTGCCCAAGTTGAATTGAGCCTTCAGAGCCATTACTTGTGCGATGGCATCCAGCTGACAAAGCTCAGTGTGCTCGTGGAGAGGACGTTTTGAAGACTCCAACATATCATTGAAGGCTTTTGCAGATTCCTCCATCTCATCGTCCGAATCCCGAGCATCATCAAAGTCTTCCACCATGTCTTCCATCCCGGTACCATGCTCGTCGGTGCGACAACGGCCCTCCTCAGCTCTGGCACGTTGGGTAGACTCACCATGAAATGACCAGACCGTATAATTAGGCGTAAAACCCAACTTCTGCAGGTGTTTGATCATTTCAAACTCTGACTTCTTATGAAAGTTGTCGCACTCGACACAGGGGCACCAGGTTGTTTCCTGTCCATTTGCAAATGCGTCTTTCACAAACCCCTTGGTTTTTCTTATCCATTCATGGGTCATGTCTTTCTGACTAGTGTGACCGGTGTACATCCACGCACGATCACTCATCTTGCCTAGCTACTGGACACACAAGAAATATATACATAATTCAGCAAACCATATTCATCAGTTAATAGAGTTTGTCAGTTTTATTACGTCCATGCAACCTAGACGCTAGTAGGTAAAGATATGTCCTAATCCCACCCGAGTATGTGTAGATTGGGTTCGTTTTCCCATGCTCGGCTCCGGATCTGACGCAAAATTTTGGCAGCACCTCCCCGCTGTTCTCCTGATACACGTCTCGGCAATAAGCAGAGAGGATGTGTACCCGGAGAACAATAGGGAGGCACTGACAAAATTCTGCATCGGATCCGGAGTAGAGCATATGGGAAAATGAACCCAATCTACACATACTCGGGCTGTCCATGGATAACGTTGGACAATTCGAAAGAATCACGGTTATAAATATGCAAATGCATGCATATTTATAGATGTAACCCTTTCGAACGGGAGACGCATAGTGGTCACGCATACTGATGATTGACACCTATAGCTAGCAAGTTTCATCGGCACGAAGACCGGAACAGAGCAAATGAAGGGGGGAGGAGGAGATGTCATTTGTGCTCACCCACGAACGCAGGGGCGGAGCTCGTCGTACGCACGGGGAGGTCGTCGAACGCCAGACCCTCGCAGCAACGAAAGAACTGCACATTTAAATCCACCCGATCAACACAAATATATATGATGTTTTTCATAACAAAATAGGGAAATATATGACCCCGTCGGCCTCTGGAAGGCCGAATAACACCTTTTCGGTCAACAGGAGGCCGAAGAGGTGTCGGCGTTGGGGGTGTCGTGGTGTCGGGCTGTCGTGGTGTCGGGGTGTCGGGGTGTCGGGTCGGGGTGTCGTGGTGTCGGGGTGTCGGGGTGTCGTGTCGGGGTGTCGGGGTGTGTCGGATGTCGTGTCGGGGTGTCATGTCGGGGTCGGGGTGTCATGTCAGGGTCGGGGTGTCGGGGTGTCGTGTCGGGGTCGGGGTGTCGTGTCGGGGTCGGGGTCCGGGTGTCGGGGTCTTTTTTTTCCTCTTTTTCCTTTTCTTCTTCTTCCTCTTCTTCCTCTTCTTCCTTTTCTTCCTTTTCTTCCTTTTTTCCTTCTTCTTCTTCTTCTTCTTCTTCTTCTTCCTTTTTCCTTTTTCCTCTTCTTCTTCTCCTCCTCTCCTCTTTCTTCTTCTTCTTCTTCCTCTTCTTCTTCTTCTTCTTCTTCTTCTTCTTCTTCTTCTTCTTCTTTTTTCTTCTCCTCCTCCTCTTCTTTTCTTCTTCCTTTCCTTTTTCCTTTTCTTCTTCTCCTCCTCTCCTCCTCTTCTTCTTCTTCTTCTTCTTCTTCTTATTCTTCTTCTTATTTTTTCTTCTCCTCCTCCTCTTCTTCTTTTTCTTTTTCTTCTTCTTCTTCTTCTTCTTCTTCTTCTTCTTCTTCTTCTTCTTCTTATTTTTTCTTCTTTTCCTTTTTCTTTTTCCTTTTTTTCCTTTTTCTTTTCTTCTTTTTCTTTCTTCTAGGTTTCTTTCTACCTAAATGTCTAAATATCTAAAAACCTAAACATCTAAGTATCTAAACTCCTAAATGTCTAAATATCTAAAACCTAAACAGAAAAAATAATAAAAAATAGAAAAAAAAAGGGGCAGGAGGGGGAGCTCACCAGAGGGGGGCAGAGGGGTTGGCCGGCGAGGGGGCGGCGACGGGGCTGGCCGGCGTCCGGGCCGCGACGGGGCGACGAGGGGGCGGCCGGGCCGCGACGGGGCGGCGAGGGGCAGGCCTGGGAGCGGCCGCGCGGGCACGGGGCGGGGCAGTGGGGCGGGGCAGTGGGCGGCGTCGGCGGTCGCGGGTGCGGCGGCGGCGAGCGGCGGGCGACGGGCCGGGGCGGGTCGGGGGCGGCGGCGGGTGCGGCGGCGGCATGGGGTCGGGGTCGGGAGGGGAGAGGCAGAGAGAGTGGAGAGAGTGGAGGGGGGGTGGGCCGTTAGGGCCGTTAGTAGGTATTTTCTTTGCCGTCCGCTAGAAGACGGCAAAGAGCTGGCTGATGGCAAACAGTGTCTTTGCCATCAGCCAGATCTTTGCCGTCTGCTTTCCCAAAGCAGACGACAAACAACCTCTTTGCCGTCTGCCAGCAGACGGCAAAGAGCTGGCAGATGGCAAAGTCCCTGATTCCAGTAGTGTATGTTAGCATTGTTGAGAGATTGCACTAGTGAAAGTATGAACCCTAGACCATATTTCCAAGCATTAGTATACCATTTTGCTCGTTGTTTACTACTTGTTACATTTCTGTTTTTATTTATTCAGATTATAAAAACCTATTTCTACTATCCATACTACACTTGTATCACCATCTCTTCGTCGAACTAGTGCACCTATACGATTTGCCATTGTACTGGGTGTGTTGGGGACACAAGAGATTTCTTGTATTTGATTGTAGGGTTGTTTGAGACAGAGACCATCTTTATCCTACACCTCCCATGGACAGATAAACCTTAGGTCATCCACTTGAGGGAAAATTGCTACTGTCCTACAAAACTCTGCGCTTGGAGGCCCAACCAAGTCTACAAGAATAAAGTTGTGTCTACATCATGCAACATAATGCAATTGTCCATTCTCAATGGAGAAACTGTTAGGCATTTGTGTGGCTAACAAGTACACAACTCAAGGAATTTTGATGCAATGACGGCCATTACGAACTACTACCATACCAGCGCTAGTAAGAACATGAATGTTAACAAGGGTGTTACCGACAATGGGACGAAGATGATTGTAGTTGAGACTAAGGGAGTTGGCCAACATGGTGATCACTCCTCCACACATGATATCTCCTTGTGCATGGTTTGCTTGATGCGCTAGGTGTAGCAAAAGTATTGCCCCTAAGTTGGGCGAATAACTGACGTCCAGGTTCGCTGCTTTCCAAAGAACTAGCATGTTCTCATCATTCACCTTAGAAAAATCTCCTCGTGCCTACAACGAGTTTGCGATAACATAGTAGAAATAACGTATATCAAGACTTTCAATGCAACTAGCTCTTTGCCTAGAGCCATGATGACTCATCTGGTAAAAGGATTGCATTGGGTGCGGGTCAGTGAGATCATAAACATATCTAAAATCATTATCATTGTTGGTAAAGCCAAAGTGGTTACACCACTCATCAAGAGTGATGTCAAAGTCTTGATCAAGGAGACGGAAAGTGATCCTCTCCTCCTCTTGTTCATTTGGCACAAGACCAACATTATACGAGAGAGTACTAAGAAACTCAAGCGTCAATCGTTCATAAGTCTCACATCCCTAGTAAAAAAATGATGCAACCCGGCATTATGACGAAGCAAATTAAAATCATGAGTGATACCTAGCTTGGCGAGAGTATTCACACAAGCCTATTTGGTAGCTTTGATCTTCCTTGTGGCGAGCTTCTGGAACTACTTCCTCGCTCCACGATCGGTGAAGACGATCCCCTGAGTGAAACCTTGTTGCAGTTGTGCGGTGGATGAACTCGAACCACCGCGTACGCGAGAAGACCTCGGTGTGAACATCTATAAAACAGTTTTTCCGTCTAATACAAGTAAAAAACAATGATCCTACGGTACTCACAACATCATACTCCTCTAAAAACATCAACAAATCCATGCCAAACTCAAGTTTGAATAAAAAATATGCATATCCTAGACATGGCAATGCTAGGCATGTAGAACGTGGATTCGCAAAAAATAACTTGGGGATCGGAGGAGAAACATACCGTAGATCGATCACACGGAAGGATTCGAACTGAAAACGAACGAGTAGAGAGATCGGGCAGAGTTTTTCTAGGGTTTGGAGAGGTTTGGAGGAGGAGGAAGAAGAAAATAGAGAGATGGAGGTGAAACACCTCCTTCCTTGGGCTTATTAGAGCCGTCGGCGCGCGAAACGACTGCTCATACGGGCGCGATCTCCCGTATGGAACACCGTCTTCAAACAGGTTTAACTCACCTTTGCCTGCGTGTGGATGAAACGACCGCTGAAATGAACGGCATCGTCCGTTTGAACGTCGTCATTCACTCTGTTCTTATTGTGCTTCTAGTCGAAGATGTCAAACAACCACTCAAACGGGTGCTTGCGCCCGTTTGGAACGCCGTCGAAAGCTCTGGACTCGTTGATGGTTTCTGCAGAGAAACAAGAGGACCGCCAAAATGAGTGCGGGCGCTCGCATGATACGTTGTCTTCCTCTCTCATGTCTATGGTTGTTTTGCGCTGGAACCTACTGCAAGTCAAACGACCGACCACACGATTGTTGCGGTTGCATGATAGGCCATCTTTTGGTTTGTTTCTTCTGAAACTTGTCTTTTTCTCTGTTTTCCTGTGCTGTTAGTTCCATAGCAATACATAGACATATTTCCACGCATTCAAACATCAATAAATCATCTTGCACAAGGCTAAGCCTTCATTAGAACAACTCTTCCAAACTCACTTCCTCATATGGAACTTCAACCATTCTTTTTATTAAAAACAAAAATAAAAAACGTACTTGTCTACTTTATTTGTGAGGGTTGCCTCCCATGAAGCGCTTGTTTTCAGTCAGATAGCTCGACCGTAGTGGTGACCAAGGTGGTGCTAGAACACCGAGACCATAGCTTCTGGCATTCAAAATGATGCCACCTCATGTGTACGTCTTCAATTTATTTTTCCTGGGGAAATGTCTTACAAAAGGATCTTTAGCTGGTAAATCAAAATGAACATTCCCCTCAAACACATTTATCACAGCTTTGATAGTCCTTAGAAAAGGTCTACCGAGAATTATAGGAGTAATTTGATTTTCAGGCATATCTCCTATAACAAGATCAATCATGACAGGGCAATCATTAATTCGAACAATAACTTCATGCTTAATGCCTATTGCCTGAGTAAAAGTAGACTTAGCCATATTCAATATAATCTCAGTAGTAGCATAAGGACCAAGATTGAGACTATCATAAACAGATTTGGGGATAGTGGAAACACTTGCCCCTAGATCACATAAAGCACTGAACTTATTAATTCTTGTCTCAATCTCTATAGTAGGTTCAAAAGCATCTTCTTGCTTAGCTGGTAACTTACTGAATAACTTTTTTCTTTCATCATCAAGCTCGCATACCTTGGATGCAACATGTTCAACAAAGACATTATATGCCTCATCATTATTTACCTCCCGTAGTGGATACTTCATGGATATCATCTTAACCAAATCTGCAACGGTATAATTGTACTCTGGCACACGGCTTGTGTCAAGTACCTCAACTTTCTCTTCGTTGCTTCTTACCATTTTAACTTCTTCAACCGGGTTAGGCTCCTGTTTACCCGCAAACTTGGCCAAAATCAAGGTTTGGCTCTCTGCTATCTTAGCAACTTGTGCCTCCATATTCTTGGACATGACTTCAAGTATCTGCACATCATTTGTTATTCCAGCAACCTTATCGGTCAATTGACCAAGTAAGTCAGCATGATTCTTCAAGATATTCTTGAAGTTTTCATTATGCTCAGTCTCGCTAGCAATAAAAGTTTTAAGAGTTTCTTCATGAGTATTTATATTGCTACCATTTGATCCATTAAAATTGTTGGATGCTCCTCCATTATTAGGATAAGGAAGTTTAGGAGCATATCCAATATTTTTCCAATTGAGATTATAGCTATTCCAAGCAATAAAATACACATCACTAGTATATGCATGAGTGATGTCATTGACATGTACCTCTTCTTTACCTTTCATCAAGGAGATAAGTTCTTCAAGCTTGGCTATCAAATCTGAGCTATTTTCTTCTATAGCATTCACCTTCCTGGTGGTGGTTCTTTCAACATGCCATTGGGAATGGTTCTCTTGCATATCATCTACTATCTTCTTGACATCTTCTATGGGCTTTCCCATGAATGTTCCTCCTGCAGTTGTATCAAGCATTGTTTTTGACATGTGATTCAAGCCATTATAAAACATATGAAGGATTAACCACTCCTCCATTCCATGATTGGGGCAGTTTCTTATAGCTTCTTTCATTCTATCCCATGCAAGCGCTAGTGGATCACGTTCCTCTTGCTTGAAACATGTAATCTGAGAACGTAATTGCATAATTTTTGCAGGTGGACAAAACTTAGATAAAAATTTACTGCAACAAGCAGCCCAAGAAGTAATACTGCCTTTAGACAAAAGCTAAAAGCCATTCCTTTGCTTTTCCTCTCAAAGAGAAAGGGAATAAGCAAAGTATCAGAGCATCTGGGTCATAATCCTTTATGCGTGTCATGTTGCACAATTCAGTAAAATTATGTAAATGCATACCTGCATCTTCAGAAGCAGAGCCTCTAAATTGGTCCTGTTAAACCATGGAAACTAGGTTCGGTTTATCTCATATTTTGCAGCTGCAACATCAGGTTGTGCTATTGGTTCACGCATGAAATTGTTGCTATGAGTAGCAAAACTCCCAAGATTACGAGCCATAGTAACATTTTGGTTTTTCAACTGAAAATACTTGCAACAAAAGAAAACTTAATCTAAAAACAAAAAATAAAAATTAACATTAACAAAAACTCTAAACACAAAGACTAGGAATACTAAACCCCTCTCCGGCAATGGCGCCAGAAAAAGGGCTTGATATCTCCTTTTTATTGATCTGGTATTGGAACAAGAAAGGGTAGCCCGCACCTATTTCCCCAGAGGTGACCCTGGGCATCGAACCCACGAGAGGAAGATTCCCAAGAAGCAATGGTCTCTAGCAAGCTTTTGCCAAAGTGTCAAATCCAGCTTTTGACTGGATCAACAAGATAATAGTGATTCAAACACTTATTATAAAAATAAGGTACGGGGATGAGGTCTTATTGCTTATAACCATGTATTTGTGTTGGGATCAAAAATGATATTAGTTTGTGCTCGGGAAGTCACCCATCAAGAGGTGCTTTCTTCATATTGGAGTGGGGGATGTGTCCAAATAACATCTTGACCGACACGTGTCATGCATCAAGAATCAGTTGTCCTACCGAAGGACCTACCGTCTCGTGGGGTTGCCCTGATAATTAAGATAATAATATCAGACAAAAGCATCGGGTGTTTAATGACTACACCTCATGAATCCCCAAGGATATGATCCATGTTACCTTACTAAACCTTACTGTCACCGGTGTTCGGTATAACACTTTATGGTCCCCTTGCTCCTAGCCTCACCGGTGCTCAATCTACATGACCCTGGGTACCTGCAGGTATGAAGATCGTGGAAAAGACAAGAGACACTTCACGAAACAATTTTATTTCACACATACAAGACGTTGTGTCAAAGACTTCCATTGATTCCTTCAACAAATACCTGGGGTTGCAAGGCTCATGCCTCACCCCATATCTTACCGAACTACTCACACATGGAGCTTAGATCGCGAGAAGAAAACATTGAAGAACACATCTTGGGATTGATTGATTGCAATATGTCTTACAATGGATGCCTTGTGCGATGCACGATTACAAGTATGAACTAGATGAGAGAGCACTATGATGGTGGAGATGGTTATGGAGATGAAAATGGCGGCGGCTAGGGTTTGTGGATGATGATGATGATGAAGAGGTTCTGGCTGTGCTCGATGATGTTCCGTTGACATTTCAACAGGGTCCCCTTCATAAAAGTTGTCCAGGTGGACGACCTGCCTCGGTTTCCACGCAAAACGACCGCTCATGCGAGCGCGTGCAGTCGCATGAAACGCCGTCCTTGGCTCTGGTTGCCTCTATGCCTCCTGGTGACTTATTCCTTCTCCATTTTCCTTCCTTTCCATTCTCCCACATGATTTCTTCCCCTTTTAGCCCATTTCCTGTGGAAAAACATTAAAGAGAGGATTTATGGAATCCTTTGCATTCATTACTCATTAGCGGCAATATCAGAGGGAATATCTCTCTTTTAATGAAATATCTCAGTTTAAACAAGGTTGAAATGAGTGTAAAAATATCACTCATCAAGTGTTAGCAATCATGGAAGACTATATGATGGTTGAGTATGTGGAATTTTCTAAAACTGAAAGCTCTTACATAGACTCTCCTCGTAAATATGATGAATTGCAATTGCATTGATGACTGAGAACATAGTTTGTTAGTTTTCAAGAAAGTTTATTGCTTATACTTTTGAGTTGTGGATGAATTGTTACTTCGTTATGAGAAGTTTATGATGATTACTTGTTGTCATAATAATTACCATCTGCTATGTCCGTATTTTGTTTTATCGACACCTCTCTCACTAAACATGTGGTCATAATTATCGAGATCGGTATTCGCTTGAGGACAAGCGAGGTCTAAGCTTGGGGGGGTTGATACGCCCATTTTGCATCATGTTTTCCTATTATTATTTACAAAGTTTTGGGTTAGTATTTCACTTTGTAATGCAATTCTAATGCCTTTTCTCCTATTATGCAAGATTTATATGAAGAGGGAAATTGTCGGCAGCTGGAATTCTGGACCTGGAAATAGCTACAACAAGATAGATATTTTGTGGAGCTCCAACTGAATGGAAAAGTTATGGAGAATTATTTGGGAATTAATAAAAAATACTGGAGAAAAAATCACCAGGAGAGGCCCCACAAGTGAGCCACAAGCTCAGGTGGTGCCCGCCCTGAGGCGCACCATGTGGGCTTGTGGGCTCACCAGCAAGCCTCCGTGGCCCTCCTTCTCCTATATGGTGTCATTTGCCCTAGAAAAAAAATATCAGAAGAAGACTTTCGAGACTAAGCGCCGTAGTCTCGTGGCGGAACCTGGGCAGGAGCACTTTTGCTCTCCGACGGAGCGATTCCGCGAGGGATACTTCCCTACGGGAGGGGGAAACCGAAGCCTTCATCATCACCAACGCTCGTCCCATCGTGGGAGGCCTCATATCCATCAAAATCTTCACCAGCACCATCTCATCTAAAACCCTTGTTCATCTCTTGTATGCAATCTTTGTCCCAAAATCTGATATTAGTACATGTGGGTTGCTAGTAGTGTTGATTACATCTTGTAGTTGATGCTAGTTCATTTATTTGGTGGAATATTATATGTTCAGATCCTTTATCATGAATTGCATTATGTTCATTATGCTTGTATATGTCGATGACATTATTGTGGCACCTCCACTCCAGTTGCCACACCCAAGTTACTTGTTGTTCTTCAGGTTGCGTTTTCTCGTGAGGATCTTGGCCCTTTGCAATATTTTCTTGGACTCCAGGTGAAATCTTTGCCACGGGGAATTATCCTTTCTCACCATAAATACATTTGGCGATATCCTTCACCGTGCCAACATGGAAAATTGAAAGTTCTCAGCCACACCTATGTCCGTCCTCTAGTGAGAAGATCACCAAGAACAGTGGGTCATCTCTTTCACAGGACGACATCACCAGTCTCACGATTTGGTTGGTGCACTTCACTATTTGATGCTCACAAGGCCAGATATTTCTTTTGCGGTAAATCGAGAGTGTCAATTCCTACGTGCACCAACAACTGTACATCTTTAGCAGTCAAATGTATCTTGCCGTATTTAAAGCACATTCATGACATGGGCCTTTCTATACGGAAGTCTCTATCCATATAACTGAGTTGCTTCTCAGATGCAGATTGGGCTGGGTGCAGTGATGATCGTAGATCCACAAGAGGTTTTGCATTATTTCTTGTTCCTAACGTTGTGTCTTAGAGATTAAGAAAGCAGGCCACTGTCACATGGTTGAGCACGGTGTCGGAATACGAAGCTCTAGCCAATAGAACATCAGAAGTAATTTGGATACATTCAGTCCTTGGAGAATTGCGAGTCTTTATGCCATGACCTTCAGTCTTGTGGTGTGGCAACTTGGGAGCCACCTATTTGTGTGCTAATCCGGTGTTTCATGCCATAACAAAGCATATAGAAGTGGACGCTCACTGCTCACTTTGTTCGAGAGAGAGAGAGAGAGAGTTGTGGCTAAGGCACTTGATTTATGTTTCATTTCTTCGAATAAGCAAGCTGCCGAGATATTAACTATACAATTGGCTGAGGCGCCATTTGTATCAAATAGGTACAACCTTAATCTTCTTGTTGGAAGTTAAGACTGAGGGGTGGGGTGTTAAATATGTATATTGTTGAAATAAGTTTGTTAAGGATATTAACAAACACCTAGATCTCTTATGTAACAAACTTTGTAAATCCGGCTATGTCGTGTGCCCTAGAGCACACATATAAATACTCGAGGCCAACTTATTGATTGTGTTGTTCCAATCTTTTTTTCTCTAGTTTCACAGTCTGTAACCTACCCACGGTTTTGTTTCACCAAAAAGACATGCGGGTTAACTGCTACACACAAAAAACGCACATATTTGTTTCTCTTTCAGCTTTTCCAAACTTATGACTAATTATTTGACATGTACTTTTTATCGTGTATTTTAGAGAAATGTTCGTCATATGTTAAAGACAATTACGGTGTACTTAAAAAATAGTTATTACATATTTAAAAAAAGTTCAACTTATTAGAGAAATGTTTACGTTACTAAAAATTGTCATGTTCTTTAAGAGGAAATGATTAGAATCATTCGACCGATTTTACACGTCGCGTCAGCCACGTCGAAAGACAACCATGTGTCGGATCAGTCCCATGCACCTGCATGTCTCGGGATTTCTTAAAGATAAGGAATGTTACAGTGGTCAACACGACGGTGCGACGATGTGGACGATTTTTTTTTATTTTGCGCATAGCCTCTGTTGTAAACAAATCTACAACATAACCTTTATTACAAATGCCTTCTGCAACATGACCTATGTTGCAAAAACAATTCTGCAATACAAACTATGTCGCAAAACTGGCAAAAGTAAAAAAAAACGCTCAGCGCTACATTGTACGAGATCTGATGGCTCGTAAGGCGACAGATCATTTTAAAAAATTCATATATTTTTAAAAATTCCGTCGACCGACGCGTATAACGTCCCTTCTTGAAATACATTGTTCAGACTACTAACAAAAGTTCACTCATCCTAAGGGAAAAGGTTCATTCTGTTTACAAAAAACAAACCACACAGTTTAAAAAAAGATGTTCACGTACATTAAATAAAATGTTCACACCGCTAAAAAAGGTCTCCCTGTCTTGCAAAAATATTTACACTATTTTGCAAGTAAGTTCACGTACTTCAAATAGAACGTTCACACTACAAAAAAATCACAAAGTTTAAAGAAAATGCTTATGCAGTTTTACAAAAAAAAATCACATTAAATAAAATTTGATGGTACTTTACAAAAGTGCACACTGTCTACTTAATATGTTTCCACTGTTTGAAAATTGTTCACTTACTAAGTTCACATGTTCACACTACTAATGAATAGGGTAAATACTCTCAAAAGAATATTCAGGTTGTTCAAAAAATATTTTCATATACGATTATAAAAAATGTTAAGATGTCTAATATCTTTTCATGTAGGTCTAAAATCAAATTGGTGTGGAAAAAATATAGAAATATGTAATTATAAGAAGAATAAGATGACGAAAAAAATAAATAATAAAATTCATAAATAAAACAAGATAGGAAAGTGAAAAGAAAAAAATCATAAAGATAAAAGATAAAAAAATAAACACAAATAGAAAATAAATCGAAGAATAAACATTGAAACCGGACAAAAACCAAAACAAATACACTAAAACAGATCAAAACTAGAGGAAAAATTGTACAGGACCGGAACTGAGAAAACCAACGTCCAAGTAAACAAATGTTCAAAAATTTCCTGCCTTGCTAGGGTGCTGCGAGCCACGTTGGGAGCGCCAGAGGGCGAGTGCCTGCTTACCGAGAGCAACTAGTTAGCAAACACTCCTTCGGGAGTCTTCCAAAGATTACTCCCACGTGCCGTCACTTGACGCGTTCTCAGCTGCCGGCACGGGTCGCGCGCTGAGTGTTTCTTCGGGCTTTATTTTTTTTAATTTTCTGCATGCGTTTTCGGCTTTTTAGGTGTGGTTTTTGCTGGGTTTTTTTTTAGTGTTTCGGTTTTTCACAGGTCTTTCTTAGCTTTTGGATGGCTTTTTTTAGCAAAAAAACGTGTTTTTTTTTTCCTTTCTCGAAAAGCACGGTCTTTCTTCTAGGAGAGTTACGGATTTGCTTCCGCGAGAGCCACGGCCGTGCCTCTATGAAACGAAAAAAACTCGTTTTCTTTTTTTTCCTTCCTCGAGAGGCAAGGTTTTGCTTCCGCGAAAGGCACGGATTTGCTTTCGCGTGAGGCACAGCCGTGCCTCTCGGAAATGAAAAAAACGCATTTTTTTCTGTTACGAGAGGCCCGGTTTTGCTTTCGCGATAGGCACGGATTTGCTTTCATGAGAGACACGGTCATACCTCTCGGAAAAGGAAAATGTGTGTTTTTTTCTTTCGCGAGAGGCACGGTTTTGCTTCCGCGAGACGCACGGCCGTGCCTCTCGAAAACGGAAAAAAACGCATTTTTTTCTGCGAGAGGCACGGTTTTTTCGTCTCGGTTTTTTTTGTGAAAAAAATAGTTCGTCAAAACTACCAACATGGGATCTAGTTTTGAAGATCTCGGCGCGAGGAATCCAACGGTGAAAACGGTTCAAGATTTAGACTCACATTTTAAGAGATAAAACGTTTTGAAAATACGAATCTACAAAAAAAAAAGAGAAAACATCGAGGTTGCGACAAGTGACACACATGCAATACGCCACTTGTCGCAACCTGAGAAGGTGGGAGTGATGTTTGAAAGGAGTACTCCTCGATTAGCGATTTCGTGCTTTACCTTGCAGTAGGTGAGGTAGAGCATTTTCATCTGTGCAACCCAAATTATATATATGTATCACACCATAATTCCTATTCAACGCCTTTAGCGGAGGTTATACGCCAGTGTACAAACCGGCGGACCCACTCTTCCTTCCTGTGCTCGGTTCATTTAATTATATTTACCTATTTTTTAACAATAAAAAAATCAGCCTACCTAGTACCAACCGGCTATATCCAATTGGGACACCTTTTTTCATCTTTTGTTCTGTGTCAGATGTAGGTCGACTTTTGTTTTCCTTTTCTTTCGGTTTTGTTTGGCCGATTTTTTACTAGTTTTTAATATGCTTTATTTTTATTTTCCTTTTTTCCTTTTTTCCTTTCCCATTTGTCTGATTTTTCTCAAATGCCTAATTTAATTTTTTTTGAATCTGTTTCAAATTTGAGAATATTTTTTCAACTTCACAATTTTTGCCAATCTACGAACGTTTTTGTCATTTTTTGTTAACTTTCTAGTGAGCATTTTCAAACCCGTGAATTGTTTCTTTGTTTCTTGCAACCTATTTAGTGAACTTTTTTCCTAAATCAGACAACGTTTTTTCTGAAATAATTAACTTATTTTATAAAAAATGATGCACTTCTTTTAAAAATCCATGTTTTTTCAAATTCAAATTAACTTTTTCTTCAAATTCAATAAACTTTTTTTCAAATCTCGAACTTTTGGAAATTTGTGAATTGTTTTTAAAACCGGTGAACTTTTTTCAAATTCCATTGATCCTTTTTACGAGGATTGTGTGTTTTTTTCTTTTTGCAAAAGAACCAGAAAAGATTTCGCAAAAAAAAAGAACCAGAAAAAAGAAGAAGTTGCGATCAAGCGCACAGCAGCGAGGCGGATCCATCTGTAACTGGTGCGCCCCATTACCTTTACGAGCGCTTGGGACAAACAGTTTTAGGAAACTTCGATATATACAATAATTCAACATGTATATCCGGTTCTAGGAACCTTCCGCTGTTTGTAGAAGATTCTAATAGTTTATTCTATTTTATTTCCTACATTTTCTCGAGCGATTTTCTTCATTATTTATTTCCTTTTTATTTCCTTCTCCTTTCTATTTTTATTTTCCGTTTTTAATGTTCGACTATTTTCTGAAATCCAAGGTTGTTTTTTAAATTTATGAACATTTTAAAAACTTTCAAAATATCTAAATTCATGAAAATAAATAAATTCCTGTAAAAATTATATTTATTTTCTTAAATGTTAGAATGAAACTAATGATTTATTTTGAATTCTTGAACCTTTTCCACTGCAAACAGTTTTAAATGTATTTTCAAATTCTTAAATAATTTTTAGAATTTTAAATATATTTTTTTTAAAATTGAATGTTTTAATTCACAATATGATTTCCAAATGCGGGAACATTTTTTAAATTCATGAAATTTTTAAAATTCACAAACATTTTTTTATTTTCACAAAAAAAATATTTACCTATTAATAAAGTACGGATTGGTTTTGTCCGTTCTCTATCAGTATTTTTTGTAAAAAAAAACCTATAATTTATAGGAATCAACCCGCTGTCCACCGTAGTCCGACCGTAAGTGAACAAAAATGTTTCATGTGCAGCCATGACTCACCCGTCGTTGACATTGTTGCTGCGCATGAGAAGAGGAGGGTTCCCTTTGCCGCCGTCGCGCCCCCATCCTCCTCTCACCGGTGCTCGTCCTCTCCTCGCTACCGCCGAATCCGGACGAGATCGGCCGTATCCGCCGCATGTCGCGCAACGCCCGGCCGCTGTGCTCAAGAAGAAGGGAGAAAGTAGGACCGGTGCTGTGACCTAGGCAGGAGCTTGTTGGAGCCAGGCGACGGCAGACGGGCGCGGGAGATGGAGGAATCCTGTGGACGGGTCGACGCCCTCGATCGAAACCCTTGCTCAATTGTTAGTGCTCGAGTTTGCCACAGGCGCCATCGCAGCTAGGGACGCTGGTGTGGGCCGCGTCGCCGTGCTCATGGAGGCCGCCAACACATGGC
Organism: Elymus sibiricus; assembly: GCA_039707655.1. NCBI lineage: Eukaryota > Viridiplantae > Streptophyta > Magnoliopsida > Poales > Poaceae > Elymus > Elymus sibiricus. Next base: position 376,574,803 of record CM077663.1, on the reverse strand, counting down.
TCCAGAGTCCAGACGTGGATGGGCGTAGATTTCTCCTAGACGCTCGTCGACCCAGAGCTTGCTTCATGAGCACTAGGCGCTGCGAGATACTCCTAGTTGTGCGCCCGATTATTCAAGGAAGTGACAGCCACTTGGAGCACGGATCGACAGATTAGACAACAGACCAAGGCCATGGACCAGTTGATTCAAGAACGAAGGAAGATGCAGCAGGTTATAAAAACGAGCTTGGGGATTTACTGGCCTGGACTTAAACAGGGCCGCCCTGCTGATGGACTCAAACTCCAGGTTTGCTCGCCTAACACGTCTTAATTACATTGGCTCTTGAATTTTTTTATAGCATGATGGACAATGAATTCATAATGTGATGCCACATAGATATGCAAAAAAGGTCATAGTCCTGAATGTATGCACGTACCACTTCCTAATGGCATGATGCAGTCTTTCTACTGATACTTACACGAGCCGATCGACGAGCACACACATCAGTAAGATCTGCTACTAGTCTAATCAAGAGCCTTTTATACAGCCTTGCAGATAAAAAATGAATTGTATTATGAGCATCTGACAACTACGATCAATTTCCCGGTTATACTTCCTGAAATAGAAGTGGCCGACCAAATGAAAGAATGGATGCATGCTTTCCTTTATGTGAGATTATATAGATTATATTACTTGATCTGCAATGTTTCTTTGAATATTTTTTATGAAAGACACATGACACTTAGTTTGCTGGATAGGTCTAAGATAAATATTTTAGTTATAGGAGGATATTTTTAAATGAGTAATAGTATTACGGCCAGCTGCTTGGTCTGCTGTGCTTTCGATCGGTAGAGCTTTCATAATAGAAGTTGGGACCAGAATCGCACAAACATCAAGCTCGAAGGAAACGTTGTTAGTACAATAAGTCAGGACTAACAGAGCTAGCTTGAGAGAGTAAAATGCACGTATGGTCCTGCAAGTTGGCGACGATGTCCACAACCGTCCTGAAACTCGCGAGCACATCTTCAGTACGGTCCATAATCTTGGCCAACAGGTCCTGGGCTACGTCTATGCATACAAATCACGTATGCCACGAACGCCACGTCAGCCAAGGGCCCGCAGTCAGACGACTTGGTCAGCAGCTAGTCAAAATCCCCAAATCGCAACCGCTATCTCATCCCTAGCTTCTCTAGTCCCACTCCACTCCCGCATCACGCTCGTTGGCCGGCGCCAACGTTGCTAGTTCGATCTCCGAGGACGGCGCGAGCCTCGTCGCCTCTCCGCCTCCCATCACCGGTGGCATCCTAGCCGCGCCTCCCCCTTCCGTCGCTGGTGGTGGCTCCCGCCGCGGCTTGCTGGGCGAAGCTTTCTGCAGGAGGCGTGGCAGCGGGGAGAGCCCTGACAGCTCCCGGAGACGGGCCACGTGCGGACCCCTTCCATGGATGAGCTTGAGGCTCGCTACTGCAGGCACGTCGATAGCGACGCTGTGACGCCCGCTGCTGAACTCCAGTGTGACCTTTAGTGCTTCTTTTGGGTTGGAATTGTTTGTGTACTGATCTTAAATTGCAGTGTTGTGTGTCCTGTTGGTAGGCAGTGCTTGCGTTGGTATGTAAGGTTGAAAGATATGTGTAAAGTTACAATGATATTCTGAATTTGAAGGGCTGTGTCCATTGCTTGTGTTGGTATGTAAGGCTGAATGAAAATAAATTCGAAATGAACAGTTTGAGACTACTTTTGCACATATTTTTGCACAGTTTATAGCATGGCTGAACTGAGAGTACTTGTACACGAAAAAATATCAATACATGTACAAGAGTATTGCAATTGAGACACACCACCTCTGAACTGAAAATGCATGAAACAAATCACTGTTTTCTGTAAACCCTTGTGTAATGCGTGTATAATTCCATGAAATCGAAGTCAAAAACATAGGGGAACCCTAAACCATTGCCTAATCCAGTGAAAAATCACATGATCCTAATAAAAATCGTGCATGGGAAGAGAAATTTAGCACTTACTGTACGATGGCGCGGCCACTTCATCCGGCCGTCGTACCGGGGCACCCATCCACGCAGCAAATCGCCACCCGCGGTTGCAGCTGGGGGCCGATTCCTTTCGTCACCGTCGGCCTGCCGGCGAGGATTACACCATGGCCGCCATAGCACAGCAGCTCTGCTTCAGGCGAACGAACAGAGGGTGGGAGGGCGGATGAGACAACAGACCAAAACGCGAGGGGGCGAATCAAAAAACAACGACCAGTCGCACGGTCCGCACCGGCTGCCCGCGAAACATTTTTTTATTTTGCTCTGCTGACGTGGCTATCGTGCCGTACGAGATTTCTATGCAGATGCGTATCCAAGGACCGGTTGCCCAACTTGCGGGACCGTACTGAAACTGTATTTCCAACTTGAGGGGCCGTATTTATGCAGCTTGCGAGTTATAGGACGTTCGTGGACATTGCCACCAAGTTGCAGGACGATACGTGCATTTTACTCAGCTTGAGATCTAGCTACAGGTAGTACCACACATATTGAGGTCTTAGGTCAGAAATAACATACTAGAGTACACAGAGCCACCAGGGAGCAGGCTGGTCCGTACGGATATCTGTGGTAGCACACGTAAACATAGATGTTAGGTTTGGAGCATCAAACACATGTTGCAAACCTTAAGCTGGAAGTACTTAACAAAGTTGTGTTGATTCTATTTTTTTGCAGTGTACTCCCTCCGTTCCTAAATATAAGACGTTTTAGAGATTTCAATATAAACTATATAAGGATGTATAAGACATAATCTAGAGTGTACATTCACTCATTTTGCTTCGTATGTAGTCCATATCGAAATCTCTATAAGGTCTTATATTTAGAAACGGAGGGAGTACCTAGCTAGAGTGTCGTTTCATTGATAAAACAATTCGTGAGAAAGCGCTTCATATCTAAATCTTGGTGGGTTAACCATTGCTCAACTCAGTGAGTACTAGCTAGCTTCTAATTAATATGGAGTTGTAGTCACATCTACATGTTTTGACAGCATATGCAGTTAAAGTAGAACTGCATAAATACTCCCATTTCATTTGGTGGAGTATAATGTCATATATTTTTTAAGACTGCAAGTCACTACGATTGGTATTTGGTTTTAAGTGTTTCACTTGGCCATGTGGTTTCGTTTATTTATGTAACATGCCAGGGGCGGATCTAGTGGGGGTGCCGTGGGTGCCATGGCACCCCCTCCAAAATTGTGAAATAATTTTTACTATATACTTAACAATAAATATCCATCAAATTGTTGGTATTATAAGACTATTTGTTGAGCTTATGCTGATCTTTAGTGTATACTTAGAACCATGGCACCCCCAAGCATGCAATTCTAGGTCCGCCACTGTAACATGCTATTCTATGGGTCTACAATAGCTCATCTATATAGGAACATCATGCTGTCAGTTGGGAGTGATCAAGGATTCAGTTTCTTGGATGATCTAGTATGTTCTCGATTATCATGTACTCAGTGATCTAGAAGCTCTTATATTATTTTACAGAGAGAGTATGTTTCTAGATAGCCATCAATTCCTATGTTTCGTTTATTTACTCTCTGAATATGAAGAAGATAGGCTTGCAAAGTAGCTTTTTACGTGAATAATGTGACAAACATTTATGTCGTATAACTACGTATATTTTTCTTTGTTTAGTCCATCACCGAGCAAATGTTTGGGAGTTGGAAGTTGGAAATTATTTGGATACACATGATCTAGGCAAAGAAAGATTCACACATACTACAACCAAAGGAGCTCCTTCACTCTTTGTGTAACTAGAGAAATTATCCTTAATTATGAACAGTACCTTAGATTTAGTTGTGGTTCTAACATATTAGAGATGTGGTTAGAATACCTACTGCTCTGAACAATTAAGTGGTTTGCATAAACCACCGATTACCCCGTGCAGTGTACAATGTGATAGGGATCATGATAGGATCAAACTTAATACAGGAAGTACACACTTATTGTTGAACTATACTACTTTGTATGTTCCTTCTCCTTTCCTTTTGAATCTCTAATTTAGTTGTAAGTATTTTATTTGTTATCATTTGGCTTCTTAAGAACAAATCTAGCAGGCAACGACTCAACTGATGAAAGAGATGTTGATCATCTCTGCTGCAGTGAGGTACCTTCTTGATCATGTTACTAATCTGTATCTACATTATTCGGATGTGAAACTCATACTTCTTAAAACATCTGCAACACATATGTGCACTCCGAAATGGTAAAATATTTGCATTCTATAGGACGTCAAGTTTGTGTAGCATCCCCATATTTACTTGGTTAGTGTATATGCTAACACTGGCGGAGGTAGGTGAGATCCATTGGGGGGGCCAAACATAAATATGAATGTTTGGGGGGGGAGGGGGGGCAAAAGACTCTATTTTCCCTAATCTTCCCCTCCAAAACAAAATTCTTTCACATATTTTATCAAGGTTGGGGGGGGGGGGCCATGGCACCTGCAGCTTTCAACATAGCTCCGCCACTGTATGCTGATATGCATTTTGCACCACTAGTAGAAAACAGGGTACTAGTCCCGGTTCCAGAGGGCCTTTAGTCCCGGTTCTGGAACCGGGACAAAGCAAACGGGACTAATACCCAAAACCTTTAGTCCCGGTTTCTTACGAACCGGGACTAAAGGCCCTCCACGTGGCCGCTGTCTTGGCGGGGGCTGGAGGACCTTTAGTTCCGGTTGGTGTTACCAACCGGGACTAAAGGTTTTTCAAAAAAAAAATCTTTGAATTATTTGACAATTTAATCTCTAATCACCCCTCCTCACTGCTCCAGCGTGGAGCACTCATTCGTCTTGATGTCACCAAATCGTCTAACTTCCCGGCCGGTCACCCATCCTCTCACTACTCCAGCCCCAACACGCTTAACTTTCATGTTCTATCTCCCCTAGTTTCCAAGTCTGCACTTGTTGTTTTCCTGACAATAGTAAGCTATCAATCCTATTAACCCTTGGGTCTTGATGTCACATGATTTAATTTTTTGAATTCCAAACAATTATTAAAATAAACAACAATGATTAACAAACAACAATGATTAATTGAAAAACTCAAAAATACTTCAAAAAAAGGAAAAAAAATCAAAAATTATCAAAAAACAAAAAAAATCCAAAAATCCAAAAATCCTATTGTCCATTTTTTGAGTTTGAGTTTGAAACTATTATTCTAAAAAACAATAATTATTTAGTAACACTAATATTTATTGAATAAGTAGTTTGACCACTATTTGACCACATTTCATTTTTTTTAACTTATTTCAACTCAAGAATTTTTGTGTGTTCAATATGAACCATTCAAAGCCACATCCTTAAATTTCAACCCTTTTTGACTTCATTTGCTATTTTTTCATGCATTTAATGATTTTTTGAGCTAAATTAGCCTGAAATTGAAAAGCACTACAAATGAACTCTGAAAAGGTTGAAACTTGGCATGGTATCATCATTTCACCCAAATAGCTTGTGCTAAAAAGTTGAGAGGGTTATGGCAAAAACTGGATGCACTTTGTGTCCAAACCGGACCATCTCTTTCGAAGTAACAGGGTTTCGGACGAAAACTCAGCTGTTACAAAGACATTTCATTTTTTAAAACTTATTTCAACTCAAGAATTTTTGTGTGTTCAATATGAACCATTCAAAGCCACATCCTTAAATTTCAACCCTTTTTGACTTCATTTGCTATTTGTTTCATGCATTTAATGATTTTTTGAGCTAAATTAGCCTGAAATTGAAAAGCACTACAAATGAACTCTGAAAAGGTTGAAACTTGGCATGGTATCATCATTTCACCCACATAGCATGTGCTAAAAAGTTGAGAGGGTTATGACAAAAACTGGATGCACTTTGTGTACAAATTGGACCATCTCTTTCGAAGTATCAGGGTTTCGAACGAAAACTCAGCTGTTACAAAGACATTTCATTTTTTTTAAACTTATTTCAACTCCAGTCTTTTTGTGTGTTCAATATGAACCATTCAAAACCACATCCTCAAATTTCAACCCTTTCTGACTTCATTTGCTATTTTTCATGCATAAATTTGAAAAAACTTAAATTTGAGGATAACTTTTTTTCCTTTCGGAATTTGAGGATTCTAAAATTTGCAAAACGGCCGGAGGCAGTTAGCAGCGGAACCGGCTTCTCGTGTTGAACATTTTGATATATTATACGTTTTTTTCCGACATCGTATGCAGAAATGGTGGCCATTTGAATTTTTCATGGCCGTTTTTTGCAAAATAAGTCGAAATTTATGTTTGTTAATTTTCAACACAACTATATCACTTAATATAAGTACAGTTGAAAGGATTTTATTTTTTGAACACTAAAAAAGACGATCCACAGGGGGGGGGGGGGTGGACGGCCGAAGAAAAAAAATTGAAAAAAAAAAAGTTCTGTCCCGGTTGGTATCTCCAACCGGGACTAAAGATAGACCTTTAGTCCCGGTTGAAGACACCAACCGGGACTAAAGGGCTGGGGTGAAAATTTTTGAAAAAAAAAATTTGAATTTTTTTTTCAGTCCCGGATGGTATCTCTAACCGGGACTAAAGGGGCTGGCACCGTTCGAAGCCGGTCGCAAACCCTTTAGTCCCGGTTGGTGTCTCCAACCGGGACTAAAGGTCCCGTTCGAACCGGGACTGATGCCTGCGCCGCTCGAACCGGGACTGATGCTCACATTAGTCCCGGTTCGTAACGCAACCGGGACTATTGCTCCGATCCGGCTGGGACGAAAGCCCTGTTTTCTACTAGTGCACGCACAAGATTGGAAATGGTGATAGAGTTGCACAAGACTACTTGCAATGCGACACGAGAGGGGCTGGAACTCCAGCGGATATGCTGCGGCGAGCTTCTCCAGTGCAAGCGGCAACGTGGACCAAAGCTACAACCGGCTGGAACCAGCGAGTTTGCTGTGTTAGAAATGGTGAGTTGCGGTGCTGGGAGTTGCAATTCGTGTTGCTGGAACCATGCATCACAAATGTTGGATCCGAGCCCGCGAGTCGGCGATGCTGGAACCAGCATCGATTTTTACTGCAACCGTCCGGTGAAGGAGCTGGAACCACAGTAGACGGTTCTGCGATCGACGGGTAGCTATAAATTTATTTTGCGAGGACCAGCTTCTACCGGAGCTGCAACCGGTGCTTTTTTTTTTGCTAGAACCGACTTCCACCGAAGCCGCAACCAACATTTGTTTTCTGGAATTGTCGCCGGCGAAAGCACAGAAAACTGCATTCCCTGCATCAGATGCTACAACCATTTTGCAGAAGCTGGACCGTTTTGCGCAGATGCTACAACCACGACATAAATTTGATGGAGCCGGTTATAGCATGATATAACGGCGACCTGAGATGTTGGAATTGAAAGCTACGACCACAATTTTTTGCTGGAACCGGCTGCAGTGTGCTACAACCATGGTTGCGAGGGGAAGCACGTGATACTGGAGCGGGGGAACTGTCAGCTTCTGGCAATGGCGATGGCCGGAGTTGGGTATGCTGCAACGATGATCGGGGGAGCTGGGGTGAGCTACGCGAGGTGATTTTGCTTCAAGAGGCACAGTCGATGCGCTGACTTTACGGCAAGTTCGAGCGGCGACGAGGGTGGCCAGCCGATACTATACGGTTGATAATTGGAGAATAATAACTGTATTGATTGGGGCCTCGAAGGGCTGTTTATATAGATTACAAAACTTGGTCTCCAAGACTAATAGAAATAGATTACAATTCCAAACCTTGCCGGATATACTATCCGTAACCGACCTATACTCTAATATCCCCCCGCAGTCTCAGCATCAGGAGTAACGATGTTGAGACTGGAGCGTATGTCGGTGAAAGATGCAGTCGGAAGCCCTTCGGTGAAAATGTCAGCAAATTGAGCGCTGGTAGGTACATGAAGAACACGAACTTCGCCAAGAGCCACCTTCTCGCGAACGAAGTGTATGTCAATCTCAATGTGCTTGGTGCGACGATGCTGAACTGGATTGGAAGCCATGTATACTGCAGAGATGTTGTCACAATAAACGATGGTTGCACGATCAAGTGGGCGATGAAGTTCCACGAGAAGCTGACGCAGCCACACCGCTTCAGCCACAGCATGAGCAACCGACCTATACTCAGCCTCAGCAGAAGACCTGGAAACTGTTGCCTGCCTTTTAGAACACCAAGAAACAAGATTATCACCCAAATAAACACAAAATCCGGATGTGGACCGTCGAGTATCTGGACAACCTACCCAGTCTGCATCAGAATAAACTGTCAAGCTTGTCGGAGAAGAGGAGTTAATGAGAAGACCATGATCAAGAGTTCCTTTTAAATAGCGAAGAATGCGGTGGACGTGAGCAAGATGAGGAGCACGAGGATCATGCATAAAAAGACAGGCTTGCTGAACGGAGTATGAAATGTCGGGCCTAGTGAGAGTGGCGTATTGTAGGGCACCGGTGATGCTACGATACAAAGTGGGGTCAGAAACAGGATCACCATCAGCCGACAACTTGGCACCAATGTCAGCCGGGGTACGAGTGGGTTGACAATCAGACATACCAGCACGAGAAAGCAAGTCTAAAAGATAGGATCGTTGAGAGAGAGAAAGGGAAGACTTTGTACGAGAAACGGTAACGCCAAGAAAATGATGAAGAGGACCAAGATCAGTCATGGAAAATTCATGACTAAGAGAAGAGATTATATGTTGAAGAAAAGAGTTAGAGCTAGCCGTGAGAACTATATCATCAACATAAAGCAAGAGATAGGCAGTGTGGGAAGATGAGCGAAAAATAAATAAGGAAGAATCAGATTTGGAGGGAATGAAACCTACTGTTTGAATAAAGGCAGCAAAACGTTGAAACCATGCACGAGGAGCTTGTTTAAGACCATAAAGAGATTTGTGAAGAAGGCAAACAGAATTGGGAGAAGAGGGATCCTCAAAACCAGATGGTTGCTGACAATAAACAGTTTCATTAAGAGTGTCGTGAAGAAAAGCATTTTTAACATCGAGCTGATGAATGGGCCAAGAGGAGGAAACAACAAGACTAAGAACAACGCGAATAGTATTGGGTTTAACAACAGGAGAAAAAGTTTCATCAAAATCAATGCCCTGTTGCTGAGAGAAACCACGACACACCCATCTGGCTTTGTAACGAGCAAGAGTGCCATCAGAATGAAATTTATGACGAAAAACCCATTTTCCAGAAACAACATTAACGCCAGGAGGTTTGGGAACAAGAGTCCATGTATTATTTTGCTGAAGAGCGTTAAACTCATCGCGCATAGCTGAGAGCCAAAGAGGATCAAGAAGAGCACGTTTGTAAGAAGATGGAATAGGAGAAAGGGTTGGGGTGGCTGTGAGGTTGAGACGTTTGGTGGGCAGAAGGAAGCCGCGTTTGCCGCGGGTGCACATGACGTGATCATTAGTGGGTGGTGGAATGGGAACGGCGTTGGGTGGTAGTGGTGGTGGGGAGGTTGGCGGGGCCGAGGTTGCCGGGGCCGTGCTTGCCGGGTCCGGACTTGCCGGTTCCGGGCTTGCCGGGCCTGCCGGTGTCGTGTTTGTCGGGCTTGCCGGACTTGCCGGGTCAGGACTTGCCGGGTCCGGGCTTGCCGGGTCCGGGCCTGCCGGTGCCGTGGTTGTCGGGCTTGCCGGACTTGCCGGTCGTGCCGGTGCCAGGCTTGCCGGGCTGGCCAGGTTTGCCGGTCTTGCCGCGGGAGAGGGGGTGGTGGTAGGGATTGATGCGGTGGTAGTGACAGAATAAGGAAAACAGTTTTCATCAAAGGTGACGTGGCGAGAGACAAGGACGCGACCAGAAGATGGATCAAAACAGCGATATCCTTTGTGATCATCAGAAAGACCAAGATGAATGCAAGGTAGTGAACGTGGTTCAAGTTTGTTGGAGGCGGTAGAGGCAGTGTTCGGGAAACAAAGACAGCCAAAAACACGTAAAAAAGAATAATCGGGATGGGAGAGAAAAAGAGATTGAAAAGGCGAATAAAGAGGACAAGTCTTAGTTGGACGAATATTTAGACGTAGAGTGGCAGTGCGAAGGGCTTCGGCCCAAAAACGAGAGGGGAGAGAAGCTTGTAGGAGCAAGGTGCGAAGAATATCATTAATGGAGCGAAGAGAACGTTCAGCTTTACCGTTTTGAGGGGAGGTATAAGGACAAGAAAAACGAAGAAGAATGCCTTGAGAGAGAAAGAAGTTGCGGTTTTGAGTGTTGTCAAATTCTCGACCATTATCACATTGAATAAATCTAATGGGCAAGCCAAAGTGTGTAAAAACATATCGTCGAAAATTGAGAAAGATGGCATGGACTTCAGATTTAGCACGGAGAGGAAAAGTCCAAATATAATGAGAATAGTCATCCAAAATCACAAGATAATATTTGTAACCAGAGACACTAGGAACGGGAGAAGTCCATAAATCACAGTGAATTAATTCAAAAGGAAAAGTGCTAATGGTAGTAGAGGTTCCAAAAGGTAATCGAACATGTTTGTCGCATTGACAGGCATTACAAAGAGAGGGATTATGAGGAATACTAGAACTAGGGATACAAAATTCTTGCAGCAAAGACGACAAGGTAGTTTTATTGGGGTGTCCTAGACGACGATGCCACAAGTCCACTGAGGCAAGCATGGCGCGGGGAGGGGACGTAGGTGTGCCATGAAGCGGATAAAGATCGCCCGTGCTATTGTACCGAGCGAGTACCTCCCCCGTTGCCAGATCCTTCACAGACAAACCAAAAGGGTCAAAAGCCAAAATTACTAGATTGTCAATACAAAATTGGCGAACAGAAATAAGATTTTTGATGAGGGAAGGAGAAACAAGAATATTGCGGAGAAAAAATTGCCGAAAGAGGAAGGGATGTAAGAGTGACCGGTGCAGGAAACAGGTATGGTGGAACCATCACCAATGGTGATCGTAGAAAAAACAGAAGGAAAGCAAGCTGACAGCAAATTCATATTTGAAGACATATGCGAGGATGCACCAGAATCGAAAATCCAATCCGTACCTTCGTTATTGAGAGTAAAGTTGTTCATGGCGTTGATGAAGGCGGCTTGATCCCATGCCGGCTGTTGTGGGGGAGCAGAGGAGCCAGGAGCTTGCATGGGAGCGTAGGGCAGAGTCGGCGACTGGTAGTAGGTTGCCGGGGCCGGCAAGGTGCCGTAAGTCAGCAAGCCCGGTAAACCCGGGAAGGTGCCGTGGGAAGCCGGCAAGGTGTAGTACAGTGGCGGTAATCCTGGCGCGCTGGGAGGTGGCGTAGGAGTGGCGGTGTAGACGTGCGCCGGCGGCTTGGGCCCAAGGAGTCCAGGAGAGCCGGTTGCCGGGCGAAGGCCAGGGCTCCACGTGCCCGTGTAAGCAGGCGGGGCACCGTACAGCGAAGAGGCCGGCCAGGGCATCAGCCAAGCTTGAACAAGGCCAGTCCAGGGATCGTGCGGAGGCTGCCATGTCGAGGGAGCCGGTGGCGAGGGAGAGGCCGATGGCGGAGCTTGGGCAGTGCCGGCAGAGCGAGATGCAGGGGGCCGGTAGATCGGATTCTTGCCCCGGTAGTTCGGGCTCGGGCGCCAGCTTTGGGGCGGTGGAGTAGCTGCTGCCGCCGCGGTAGGAGGGGAGGGTGCGGCAGATTGGCGCGGCACGCCAGGCGGGGCCCTGGCAAGCCCGACCCCGGCAAGCCCAGCCGCGGCAGGAGCGGCAGCGTGAAACACCTGCGGTGGCCATTGCGCCTTGCGAGCTTGATTCTACTCTTCTTGCAGGAGGAGAGAGCGAACCTCCTTGAAGGTGGGGTAGGGCTTGAGCATGGGGATGAAGGACTGCTGCTTCTCGAACTGCTCGCCGAGACCGACGAGGAGAGCGTTGATGAGGGCGCGATCGTCGACGTGATCGCCGAGTTCACGGAGTTCGTCGCCGATCGCCTTGATTCGCTGGCAGAAAACGGTGACCGGGGCGTCTCCTTGGATGATCGTACGGAGCTCGGTGTTGAGGGCGTTGATGCGCGCGTCGGAGTTGTCCTAGAACAGCTGCTGAAGGGACGCCCAAAGCTCGGCGGCGGTGGCGTCGGAGGAGGAGACCAGATTGAAGAGCTCCGTGGAGATGCGTGTGTAAATCCACTGGATGATGGCGAGATCATCTTTCACCCAGCGATGATCGGTGTGCTGCGGAGGGTAGGATGGATCTATGTGGTGGCGGAGGCCGCAGCGGCCGAGATGGATGGTGAAGAGGTGGCGCCAATGGTAGTAGTTGTGGGCGCCAAGATCTAACGAGATCGGGATGAAGGGGGAGACGTCGGCAATGGTGTCGGCGAGGGAGAGAATTGGGAATTGAGGGGGAGGTATTTGGGTAGTTGTGGAGGAGGAAGAAGAAGAGGGGGCGCCGGCGGCGCGGAACTCGGCCATGGAGAAGAGGGGCCGAGTTGGCCGGGGCGGCGGCACGGGTGGCAGTGCCATGCCAGGTGCGGAAAACCTAGGCGTCTGATACCATGATAATTGGAGAATAATAACTGTATTAATTGGGGCCTCGAAGGGCTGTTTATATAGATTACAAAACTTGGTCTCCAAGACTAATAGAGATAGATTACAATTCCAAACCTTGCCGGATATACTATCCGTAACCGACCTATACTCTAATAACGGTGACCACAGCAAGCTGTTCCGCGGCGAGGTCAGTGGCGCTCGTCCATGGCAAGCTCCGCGGCTCTCGATTCATCGCACTCTTGTCCGTTGGCATTCGCGTGATTTGGGGCCGAAGCTGTTCGTGGGATGGAAATACCCATGTGCACCACGGCCAACGAACGACCCGTGGTGGATGTGTGCTCGTGTGCTGCTGCAGCTGCCGCCGTCGCCGCCGCCGCACCAAGGAAGATGTACTCGGACGCTCCGTACTTGTCCTCCCATCGGACGAGCAGGTGCACGAGCAGCACCGACAAGTCAAAGATGCGTGCACGGGCGCGATCCCTGTGCCCGAAGCTCATCCACGTACAGAGATTCAGAATAATGAACGAAGACATCAGGTTCAGTGTGCAGAAATTCAGAATACTGAACGAAGACATCAAGTTCAGTGTGAAGAAATTCAGAATACTGAACAAAAACACAAGTTATTCATTAGGGGTTTAACTTATTGATCACAATTTCAGTTGACGATGATGAAGGAAAAAATGTTAACGAACACTTATAGTTTTGGTCAAAGAGAAATAAGACAATACTCCAGCTGATGATCATGAAGATATGTCACACATCAAATATTGATGTACTAGTTCCTTCGTTGAAATCTTCGGCGAACAGGAGGCAGCATTGTGGAATCTTCATGCGCTTGAAGTAGCAATCTTGTAAATTCTCCTTGTATAGGTTGAACAAACGTTGCAGGATATGCACTAAACGACATGGCTTCTGCCGACACTGAATTTATATTGTAAGCACGGTCATTTGTGTCTTGTGATCCCTGTGCCAATAAAGAGAATGTAAAATAAATGTACACACACTAAGCTGCACATCTAATGGAAAAGATAGTGGAAGCATTTTGTAACTTACAAACTGTAAAGGTTCAACTGGATGCACAACTGATTCCTTGGCATCTTGGCTTGCTCCTGCTGCCACTGTACATTATATGTGTATGAATTATAATCAATCCAAGCTAATCATTTAGGTCTAGGACATAACAAATAAATGTACCTTTCTTTGAAGTACCCGCCTTTTTGCCTTTCTTCGGTCCTTCGAGTGCACCCTTTGATCTTTTCTTCATCGGGCCTTTTTTACGAATAGGAGCTTTAAATGTCACATGTGTTTCAGCAACACCTTCAGTAATATCAGTGTAGCATTCATGATCCTCATTTTCTTCCAAGCTTAGCTTACTAAGTAGATCATCCACTTTTGAAGCCAATTTATCAATACCAATGTTCACGTGTTGAAGGATCTCCTTAGAAGGTTTGCTCTTTAGTGCAAGCGATATCATCTTTCGAGAAGTATGCGCAAAGAGTGATTCTAAATTGTCACTGTCACTAGGAGGTTTGGATTTAAAGATATCATGTTTCACATATTTTGTCCATCTCTTCATTATGTATTGGCTTGGTAAGTCAACAATGTTGCAGTGCATCAAAACTTTATGAGCATGCCTACATATGATACCTGCAAAATACATAAATTTCTATTAAGGTAAATTAGAGACTAATACATTGTAAAAGTAAGTGGCGTGTATACATACCTACACAACCATACAATTTGCAAGAACATGATATATCCATGGAAGTTGAGTTAAAAGACACTATGGCTTCATCTGTCTTGTAGCGTAAGGATTTGACCATGTAAGTGTTATTTGCTCCATCACTTGCCAAAAGAAAACATGACATATTAAACTGCGCTTTGAATTCTTCTTCAAAATCAGAATAGAGTGTCCTTGTATATGATTCAGCTGCACTCTTCAACAAAGGAAGATCAGGTATGCAAGGTACTGGATTAGTATGGCGTGATTTGAAGTCTTCATACTTCTCTTTTCGGCGAAGGCGAGCCATGCACTTGTCATGTGCTTCTATAAATTCTGATATAGAGAGTTTTTTGCGAAATGTTTTCTTAAAGACATTGTTCATCCCTTCACTCCTTTGAGTCGTTGTCATGTCTCCACTAAAAGAATCTCGACGATAAACAGTAGCCCACTTCTCGCGGAGCTTGTACAAATTTGCCATCCAAGAATTTCCCTGGAGGTTGTAATTAACCAACAACTCATGCCATCTATTCTCAAAATGCGGCACTGACCTATCTTCATATACACATCTCTTAAAATTCTTAAGAAACTCTGGATGGTTGCCAATGACATGACTAAGATGCTTAGCAGCATTTTGATACAAGTGCCATAAACAGAGACGATGTTTTGTATTCAGAAATACTTTTCCGATTGCATTTATCATCTGAACACATTGATCAGTGAATATTGTTTCAGGCTGCTTACCTGACATTGCTTCAAGGAAGGTACTAAAAAGCCATTCAAACGACACTTGTTTTTCATCATGTAGCAATGCTGCACCAAAAATAATGGTCTGCTTGTGGTGGTTTACACCAAGTATTGGAGCAAATGGCATTTCAAACTTATTTGTTTGAAATGTAGTATCAAAAGAAACAACATCTCCAAAGATAGAGTAGTCCATGATTGCCTGACCATCAGCCCAAAAGAAATTTGCTATTCTACCATCTTCTTTATCCAATTGCACAGCATAGAAGAATGAAGGGTCTTTAGCTTGTTTCTTCTTCAAATACTCTAACAATGTTTGTGCATCTTTGGATTCTAGGTACTTCTCACGCTCACCTCTTATGTAATTGTTACTATCCATATCCAAGAATGGTACGTTCTCCGCATCTCCATACCATTGCTCATAGAAATTGTATATTTCAAATGGCCTTATTCCAGATGTGTGCATTTGCTTAATTATGTGACGATCAGCGTCTAATAATTTACGTTGTGATCTAAGCATATGCGACTTATCGGGAGTTACAAGCTGATGGTTGTGACTAAGCTCGACTTTCTGAATATTCCAAATGCCTTCCCTACTGATATTGAACTGAACACGAGCTGTGCAGTTTACCCTTGTTGTAGCTTGTTCTTTAACAGTCTCATGTGTTGGATGCTTAGCCTTCACACCTTCCTTGCTACAAACAAAATATTTTGAAGATAAAGTCTTATCTGCTCTTACTTTCTTGTGACACTTTCTGATGCTGAATCATTTCCCTTTTGCATACGAATTATAGAATGTGAATGCCTCTTCTTCTGATTGAAAGCACAATCCAACTTTTGGCACCTACCATACATTAACACATGTCAAATAATGATGGATACACTTCATATACAAAAACGTTGACCACATCAATCAACTAGTACCTTATCACTGTCGAGCACCTCTAACTCGGGATCATACGTGAATGTGCTGCTTGAGCCAACAACCTTCGTCGGCGTAATAGGTTCACGGCCAGCATTGCCTACCGTCGCATTTGTATGTATGGCATTCGTCGCGTTGGCATGGCTCCCCGTATCCAACCCTGGTGTAGCCGGCTGATCCAAGATCACTTCGTCCACCAAACGTACAGCCTGGTTATTGATCTGCAATTGATTCAACAAGATCAACCAAATAACAATAATCAATCAACCAAGCACAGTTCTCTTGTTCGAGCACACACTCGTATACTACTCGCCGTGATGCACATGGGTATGTTGGCCGTGGTGCACATGGGTATGTTGCGGGGGTGCACACAGGCCAGTACTAATGGCAAAACATCGATTCAGAATCGTGAGACGTGGGAATCGGGAATGGGTAACCAGTGGTTGGGAATGGGATTTGCTGCCTAATTATGGATTAATGCGGGAGGGTGCTTTGAGATTAGCAGTGCCACTTGTCATGCTCTCGAGTGGGTCTTTCTTGATGAAGAAAAAGACCAGGTCCTATAGGATTTTCTTCCCTAAACAAGCTGCATTGCCGAGTCTCGGGCACACACTGGTCCGGCGCACTCTCAGTGGTCACCACATGCGCACACTGCAGAGGCCGCCGCCACCTTGTTCCACTGATCCATCTTCAGAGCAGGTACTGATGCATCGACCTTGTCAGGCTTGTCGTCGACGCCTGATGACCCACAAGTATAGGGGGTCACAACAGTCTTGGAGGGAAGTATTTTTACCTAAATTTATTGATTTGATACAAGGAGAGACAAAGAATATTTATAAACTATTCAAGCAAGACAATATTACGAGAAAACGCAGGGATGAAGTAGCGGTGGATATTTGGATGACATTCATCATATGACAATCACAACGTAGAGCGACACATAACTAGCTACATTATCAGTCATATGTTGGCATGTATTCCCGTATATAGTCATACGTGCTTGCAATAAAAACTTGCATGACATCTTTTGTCCTACCCTTTGGTCACAGCGGAGTCCTAATGGAAACTAAGGGTAATTAAGACGCTCCATTTAATAGAGAACCAGAACAAAGCATTAGCACATAGTGACTACATGAACTCCTCAAATTGTAGTCATCCCCAGAGAGTATCCCAATTATTGTCACCTTGGGCCTACGGTTCAGAACAATAACGTGACCTCCAACGACGATGCCTGGAGAAGGGAACGACGTCAGAGACGCCGCCATCGTCCGCCAAGACAGGCACGATTTTCAACGGAAGTCGTGTCGTCCCGATCTCGTGGCTAGCTGGAACCACGCGGAGCCTCGCCATGAAGACGTATGCTGCCGTGGGTACTCCGGCAGAGATCCTCCCTCCCCTCACCGGTCTCTCAAGGGGATCCCGCTGCAGATCCGCCCGCCCTAGCACCTTGGAAATCGGGCCCGCCGCTACCATAGGCCTCGCCGGCGGCAACGTCGGTGGTTTTTTGGGCCCCTGGCATCACCCAGGGGAGGCGACGCGAGGGGGTTACTAGTCTTAAATTTAGGGGAGAATTTCACTTCTTGTCCTTTGCACCAACCAGGGATGCATACAACCATTTCATTATGAATATCAAGATAAACATCGTCCCGAGATTTTTTTTTAAATGAGTACCAAGATTTTCTCATGATAAGTGGTTCCACCACACACCATGATCGATCCTCAATAAATGGGGGAAAACCCCTTTGCATCACCTGTCAATTCTGGGAATTAAACCCGGATCGTTAGGTTGCACAACCGCATGCCCAACCACTGAGCTAAAGCCATCTCCCATTTGAAAAGAGGGGGTAAGAGGGAGCATGTTAAAACTGCTCAAACATCAAAGGCTCATTTAGCACACCAAGTAAACAAGCACGGGTTCAATCAGACAACAAGATCGAGAGACAACATTTTGCACCTCAAGCACAAACTAATATATATACCACCGCAATTGCATGTTCTTGACATGACCAAGAAAAACCTCTTAACCAATGTGCACGTGGTACATTCTTGTTTATTTTGCATGCAAAGAAAAAGGTTACCGGTTCATCAAGTCTTGCATGCATACAGAACCTATATCTCATGTAGCTCTTATGAGGCACAACTCATAGCAATTGAACCTAAAATTATACTCCCTCCGTTCCATAATGTAGTGCATATAGATTTTTTGGAAAGTCAAACTTTACAAACTTTGATCAAGTTTGTAGAAAAATATATATACATCTAGAATACCAAATACATATCACTAGATTCATCACAAGATGTGCCTTCATATTGTATATATTTGGTATTATAAATATAGATAATTTTTTCAATAAACTTGGTCAAAGTTGGTAAAGTTTGACTTTTTTAAAAATCTATATGCACTACATTATGAAACGGAGGGAGTAGACCCGACTATTGGCCCCCAAGAAGGTTGGCAATGCTCAGTGTGGTTTCTCCCGATTTAGCCTGCTTGATGTTTTCGCCTGCCAAGCGAGACATGAAGAAGGCCGGCCAATCAATCTCAAACGGGATAGGCGTTGCACACGCGTAAATATTGCAACACCTGTCCGTGACATCCTCCATTGTCCCGGTTTGAAGGTTAGCAACATATACGGACCATTTGCAGTAGGGGCTTGCCTTGATAAGCAATACACCGCTCCTCTCACCTACCCACATGCAATGCACTACTATGTTGGTATGATTCTGTCCCGGTCGTTCAAGCTTGATCATCTTAGTCTGGCGCCAGTCTCTGGTGCAATCTCCGCTCTTTTTGTCACCTTGACATGTCCAGATCTGTACTCTGAGGCATTTCTTATGCAAGGCAAGCAGCGATAGAACTCCGTTGGTGACGCTTAGCCGTGGTACGTCCTTAAAGTTGCGGCCGAGGCGGCTCAGTGTGATCGAGAGCTTCGTCAAGGTGGCATGACCCGTCTCAACACTTGCGTCCAGCGTGTAAAAGTTTGAATTGTCCCTGAAGAGCCAGTGTGCCGCTCCTTGGCACACAACTGCGTTGAACTGTAAAGGCGCCAGCTGAATGCCGTGCTCTGAAGGGTCGAAGCACTTTTTAGGCACGCTCCAGCCTGAGTCATCGGATGAGAACATGGATATATGGTACTGTTGGTCATCATTGTTGAAGCCAATTATTAAGACTTTGAAGAAGGCTGAGCAGGTTGATAACACCGGCTGCTGCTGTTGTTGTTCCGTCGAGCAACAGTCTGCACTGGTTAGAATGGCACAACCTTTGATTCTGAAAAGCTCGTTGTGCTTCAGCGTGGGTAGCACGCGGCTCGTGCCACTGAGCGGGTCGCACACGGCCAGGTCGAACTCCTTGTATGCGTCCCAAAGGTGATGGCCTGCGACGAGATGCACGAGAAGAAAGCCGCGGCGCGAGGCGAGTGGCAGCTCCCGTAGGTTGCCGGCGTCGGCAAAGCTCGCGATGGGGCTACCAGGCCGAAAGGGCGACGAGGGCGCCGGAATAAATGATGGCACAAACCTAGTTTCGAAGATTCGTGGACCGCGTTGTCGAGATTCCTCGGAGAAGAAGCCGAGGAGGGAGGAGTGATGGTACGTGCCCTCTGGCCAGCGGCGCCGGAGGAAGGAGGGGTGTCCTACGAGGAACCACCACCGCTTGCAAGTCGCGGGGCAGCGGAAGAGGTCCGGGACGTCTGTCACGCGTACCAGGATTTCCAAGACGACGTCGTCCGGCAGCGTCTCCATCGATCTTCCTTGGGACCGGCGGGTGGTACTTGCCTCTTTGCGAGGGATGGGGCTTGCCTGCTCCGCCTCTGTACTCCCATCCGTGCTCCGCTTCCGTTGCTTTGGCATCGTACGGCGCCAACAATTATCCTCACCTCACGGTCCTTTCTATTGCCAAAAAAATAACAAATACTCCGATCTAATACTATTCATTCCTTCCGCAATCTTCTCTTGATGTTGGCGTCAATGACGGGCAGCTAATTCCTACCGTGAGCGCAGCCCCTGCCAAGAACGACAGCTGGTGCCCCCGGCGGAGAGCTCGCCGTACTCCCAACGCCAGCTTGCCGGCTTCGGAGGTCACCCATGCTAGTGGTCGGCGACATCTACACGACGAGGCGCACGACGAGGTCAGGTAGACCATTCCCACGTTGCTGGGCATCCCTGGGCGGCGAGTTGTCCACCATGGTCGCACGCATGGACGCCGACAACTACGGGTGCGTGGACGTGAAAGAATTGGGGGAGTTCATCCGTCTCGTTGTTCATGCACCACGACGAGCCATCACCCTCCCTCTCCAGCCCTCTGTTGTCGCGCTCTCCTCTCGCCGGCGAACCACAGCGGTACGATGTGGGTTAGCTCGAGGCACCTCTGACATCAACACCATGACCGCCGCCGCCGGCTGCTTTGCCGGCAACACCGGTGTGTACGCCAATATCGTGAACAAGTATGCCGTCATCGTCGGAGTCAGCTTACCTCCGGCAATGACATGTAGACTGCCTGTACCGCCTGCTACGTCGGCCACGCCGCAACGTCGGTGCCGTATGCAGTACTCGGTGCACGGCTCCCCTCCGTTCGGAAAAAGCAAATACGATGGTTGTTTAAGTTTAACTGTTATACCGGGTAACAGATGGAAATACTGGATTTTTAGCGCTTTATTTTGGTCAGAAAAAGACGTGGGGTAGGAAACTTGGTGAACCGTCGGATGGGTAATATGTGAATGGGAGCACGGATGGGAGCACGCTGAGGGGAGCAGGCAAGCCCAGTCCCTTTGCGAGCGATCGTGCGATTTGAGGCAAATCTGATTAGGCCATGCTGATTAGTACGGATTATATATATATATATCTTTGCCTACAGTTTTTTTTCGAGAGTTTTACGTGAGTTCTCTATGTTTCTCCGTTCTCTATGCAACTTCTATTAAGTTGGACGAGTTGTTTTGGAATTCGCGTACCACTAACTTCCTATAATCGTTCTCAAAAATAAATAAATAAACTTCCTATAATCGATGCAAAAAAAAGAACTTCCTAAGACTACGCACAATGGGAGTAACATAGGTAGTAACATAGATGTCACCTAAGCAAAAGATATGATGTGGCAACTAATTAATGAGAAGAGAGAGAAATTGAGTAACTTAACATATTATTACCCTTATGAGTAACATAACGCATATGAAGGCAAGATGAGTCTATAAGCTAATAAATGAAAGGCTCAATGTTACTATCCCTATATTACTGTCCACTGTAAAGATAGTAACTTAGATTAATAACATATGCATGTTACTACTCTATGTTACTCCTCATTATAGGTAGACCGTGTTTAAATACAACTCTTTTGGACCGAGAGTCCGAGACTTCAGAAAAGTGTTACCCAGCCTGCCCGTGCGTGTTACTTTTCTCAAGCAAGACAACTCTTTTTCTTTTTTTGCGGATAGACAACTCTTTTTCTTGACTGAGAGTCCGAGACTTGAGAAGAGCAAATGACCCGGCGTGCCGTGTGTTATACTGTATAACTTGAGATGTTTTTTTAGGGGATCTAGCTTGAGATGTTGTTTATACTCGAGAATTCCTCCTGTACAGAAGAATTTGTCTGCCGAAGTATTGTCTTTGGATGCAGAGACACGACGTACAGGTATATATATACCATTAGTAAACATCGGATAATTATACATGGAAGACCAATCTAATTCTTTTTTTTAAAGATGGATGTTATTAGCTTAAAACGGAGCATCAAAAAAATACTAAATACTTAAATACACTGAACACACACCCGGCTTCTACATAGTTATAATACATACATCTAAGATCCAACACCAATTCACACACACATGCGAAAACACGCCGACAACAAGCAAAGTCATGTACGACCAAACTTATGAGTAGGCAGAAAAAACCCGAAAGTGATCAGATCTGCGATTGACACACTAGAACAATGACCATATCCGCACCAACCATCTCACTGACACATGTTGACGACAAGGTTTTTCAATAGCAACGCCTTTAGGAAGGGAGTCACACTCAAGTGATGCTGCCATCGAATCCAATCATAAGGCTAGAATCTAGGTTTTCACGCTGAAAAATCAGCCCGAGCATATCCGAGCAATGCCTTCAACAGGTAATGACGTAAGAAATAAATCGTCATTGCCAGGTATTACCAAATGAAATGCATCAAGGACGAAGAAGATCAGCTCCTGGTGAAGAACGAGGAGATTAAGCATAGATGGCGGAAGTACTTTGACAAGCTGTTCAATGAGGAGAGTGAGAGCTCTACCATTAAACTGGACGACTCCTTTGATGATACTAGCAGGTGTTTTGTGCGGCGAATCCATGAGTCGGAGGTCAAGAAGGCTTTAAAAAGGATGAAAGGAGGCAAGGCAATGGGCCCTGATTGTATCCTCATTGAGGTGTGAAGAGGCCTCGGGGACATAGCGATAGTATGGCTAACCAAACTTTTCAACCTCATATTTCGGGCAAATAAGATGCAGAAGAATGAAGGCGGGGTATATTAGTACGAATCTTCAAGAACAAGGGGGATGCTCGGAGTTGTACTAATTACCGTGGAATTAAACTGATGAGCCATACAAT
Source organism: Elymus sibiricus (assembly GCA_039707655.1). Classification (NCBI taxonomy): domain Eukaryota; kingdom Viridiplantae; phylum Streptophyta; class Magnoliopsida; order Poales; family Poaceae; genus Elymus; species Elymus sibiricus. The sequence continues at coordinate 376,552,390 of CM077663.1, read as the reverse complement.
GAAGCTCAGTGTTCTATAGGACGGCGGTTCGACCCGCAATGTTGTATGACGCTGAGTGTTGGTCGACTAAAAGGCGACATGTGCAGAAGTTAGATGTGGCGGAGATGCGCATGTTGAGATGGATGTGTGGCCACACAAGGAAGGACCGAGTCCGAAATGATGACATACGAGATAGAGTTGGGGTAGCGTCGATTGATGAGAAGCTTGTCCAATATCGCCTGAGATGGTTTAGGCATATTCAGCACAGGCCTCCAAAAGCTCCAGTGCATAGAGGGCGGCTAGAACGTGCTGATAATGTTAGAAGAGGTCGCAGTAGACCGAATCTAACATGGAAGGTGTCCGTAAAGAGAGATTTGAAGGACTGGAGTATCACCAGAGAACTAGCCATGGACAGGGGTTCGTGAAAGCTTGCTATCCATGTGCCAGCACCATGAGTTGGTCACGAGATCTTATGGGTTTCACCTCTAGCCTACCCCAACTTGTTTGGGACTAAAGGCTTTGTTGTTATTGTTGCCAGGTATTATCAATCGGATCTGACCTAGACTTTCGTCCCGAAACTCGAGACCGGGTGCTTGAATAGCACCACCATCAAAGTCACTGATGTGTGTTGCCACCACTTTTCCACGATCACGACAGCTACATGTGATGTGACTGCTGCCACTACACAACCATCCCTCTGCATCAGGTCGTCATCCATAATTTGTATCTCACCGTCGAAGTTAGCTACCGGTTGAGAAGATGAACCCTCCCGAAGACCTTTCTTGACCACCGCCGTCATGGAGCCATAGGAAATCGCTGCAGAATGTTTGCAGTCACCTTCATCCAGCCGACGTCACAGACCGTAGAGGAAGGCCAGCACCTCGACAGTGCGGCCCACAACCAGCAGAGGGGCCTACGCACACCGGCCCCCGGCGTCGCATCCGATTGGATCTGGCCGGAGACCGTCCCTCCACTTGCTGAGCCTCCACCACTACCACCCAAGGGAGCGTGCGTAGTCCCAAGCGGCAAGATCCCACGCCTACCTGGTGAGAACCATCGGATCTAGCACATGTGAACCCGTGACACCCAGGACTCCTGTCGCCGGTACAGACACACCCCCTGGTGCCACTTGCAACCGTGGCAGGCGCACATTCCCGGTCGCAGGCTGCCCAGCCTAGATGAGGCCTGACCGTGTGCCCTCATCTCCTTCGCCTCCTAATGCAACAACCTCCAGGACACGGCAAACCACGGCGTGTAGGTCCTCCTGCCTCCACACGCCTCCTAGTAATCTCGTGCCGCATCAAAGGATCCCTCGTGCCCTGCCGCCACCTTCATTGGGGCCAGCCCAGGCTTTGACGGGAGTACCCTCCGGCGGCGGCACGACATGGTTGGAGAGGAGGGAAGTAGTGGCAACGGCTTGGTTTGTTCTCCCCCGAGCCGCCAAGGAGGCGACACGTGGTCAGATTCATTTTTTCCAAACCAATCTAAATTTTAACAGAAGAAGGAGTCCATCTTGATTTCCTTGAGGAAACCATCATGAGGCCTACATTTGCATTTTTCAGAACTAGTGTAGGCACGCTCACAGACATATCTTCACCACCCACATCCTCTCTTTGTTCATGTTTAACTGATGCGCTGCTGCCATGTGCATTTGATCGTGCACAGAGACGACTTGGCGTGTGTCCTAGTTCTCTACAAGTTTACCCTGACATCTACTTAGCTGAGATAGGATTCAACAAATTAGAAAGCAACCAATATATATAGGCATGCATGGTGCTATAGGTGCAAATGAAATGTCTGTTTGAACCACAGTCTACTGTTGTATACGGATTAAACAAGTACGGGTTAGGTCCGACAACAGAGAACGCAAAGAGCCATAGACAGTACTAGGCAGTTGGCAGAAGATGCTTACGTTAAATTTGTGCGAAAGCAGACATGTAAGTTTGAAGTTGGCAACGTTGAAGTTGGCAAGGCGGCGCCAGACCTTGGGGTGAAGAACTTCATCGCCATCCCGCAGTTCGTCGCCATTGCAGTGTTGTGGCGTTGGTGTGGTAGATGTGATCTTGTATAAGGTAACCTCATCATATAGAGTACAAGGTTAGCACACCTCGCACCGTGTGCAACCAAACAAAATGCTTATGTGTGAGTACAGACAATGCAGGCAACCAAACACCATGTGCTAAGCTCCCTAATGCGAGAGAACTAGATGCGGGCAACCAAAAACCATACGCTAAGCTATCCCCTAATGCGAGAGAACTACATGCGGGCAACCAAACATGTTGCAGATTCTGGTTTAGAGGCTGCATTTGCTCAACCAGCCTCCAATGAGCCAGGCTTGAGCTAAACAGGCCCGGCTGGAACGGCTGCCAAACACGCCCATTAGACTACCCATAGTACGAGTCACATAGGTAGTAACATAGATACCACCTAAGCGAAAAATATGATGTGGTAGCTAATTAATGAGAAGAGAGAGAAATTGAGTAACATAGCTAGTTAGGGAGTGGATTAGGAGCACTCGGGTGCTCCCCCCCCCCCCCCCCCTATATTCAAAACTAATTTAGTAATTCAAAAAAAGAGTAAAAAAATCCTATAACTTTTTTAGAATCCAATATGACTAGGTAATGTATTCGTGTAAAAAAAATTGCCAAGGAATTATTCCTGTTGACTTCAGGGCAAAAAAAAATTATGATGATAATATAGCATGAATAGTACTTTTATCTAGCCTTTTTGGGGAAATATGTGATCCTGGATGCAATGAAAGTAATTCCCTGTTTAATCTTTTTATACGAGTGCAATACTTGGTTATGTTTGATTCTATATAAACTTCTGGGATTTTTTTTACTTTTTTTGAATTACTAAATTATTTTTGAATATAGGGGGGCGTAGCACCCGAGAGCTCCTATGCACTTTCGAGCTAGTTACTCATACTATGAGTAACATAACATATACCAAGACAAGATGAGTCTATAAGCTAATAAATGAAAGGCTCAATGTTACTACCCTATGTTATTACCCACTGTGGAGGTAGTAACTTAAACTAGTAACATATGCGTGTCACTACTCTATGTTATTTCCCATTATGGATAGTCTTATGCATTTGTTGAGAACAGGGTGTTGCCCTATTGGATAGGTCCGCAAAGAGCGTAGCTAGCCCAGCCATGTTTGAGCCTTGCTTCGCACGTTGTTTAGGGATTTCTTCTATAAAAATATGGCTCAAAAATGGTCTCATTTCAGATCAGGCATTTTCCTCTGGAGATGCTCTAAACGGAGATAATGGTGGCACATTTCTTTCAACTAGCGCCGAAGAAGCGCGGTGACCGCTTTCATCTGTATTTTGTCGAAATAAACAAGAAATCAACATGTATTATGCGATAAATAAAATGAAGAGGAAAACACGAATTCTATCTTTACCCTATGATCTGTGTAGGCACGTAACCATGATATAACAAATTAAGCAAATCGGCTGGCCTATTAATTTTTTCTTGTTTGTTGTTCCGGTTTATTAAGGTGTATTGTTCTAGATTACAATTCGGTTACTATTTCGACTTATAGTTCGGGTGGGTTAAAGTTTTTGGTTTATTCAGTGTTGTTTCGTTTCACTAATTTTTTTGTTCCAGGTTATTCGTGGTTGCTGTTTTGATTTATTTTGGTTAATGCTTCGGTTAGCAGTTCTGGATTTGTTCAGGTAATTGTTAGTGAACTGTTCGCCGTGTTGTGGTGTAAAAATGGGCAGTAGTTGATCAAGAACTTATTTTCCTCACAAATTGCTATTCATGCAAATATGTTGTTCCGGCCAATTGTTGTGTGCCTCGGCAACACCATCATCAGAAAGGATCACGAGACGATTGAGACTGCTCTGCGTCGGTACGCCGGTGGAGAGAAATGATGTGTAAAAAAATTCTAAATCTTAACCCTCTATATAAGGACGCGATGGTGGAGGAGGAGGCGAGAAATGATGTGTAATTTTTTTTCCATTTTTCTAACAACGTGCATATTTTTTCTTCGGTGAAAGCTAAAAAGAAGTAAGGAAAAATCAGATTATCCAGAAACATTGTTTAGGGGTTACTGTTCACAGACGGTACGTGTTGTTCGTGCATGGTCCACACGGTTGTTGTCCACCGTGCTACTGTTTACTCCTGCTATTCAATGTCGTCGATGTAAATGAACAGTGAAAGCTTAAAAAAAACAGAAAAATCAAAACCTTCCTGTTTTATTATACTCTCTCCGTTCTTAAATATAAGTCTTTTTAGAGATTTTATTACAAACTACATACAGAACAAAATGAGTGAATCTACACTCTAAAGTATGTCTATATACATTCGTATGTAGTCTATAGTGAAATCTTTAAAAAGACTTATATTGAAGAACGGAGTGAGTAGTAACTTATTCTGCACCTCACGGACAAACTAATCTGCATATATTAACATATACAACAATATCATAGCAAGCATGGAAATATTTCGTCCCACGTCGCCCCCGTGGGTGACAGGGAGGGCGCACCCACCGCCGCCGCCAGCACCCTCCTTTCTCGCTCGCCGCCGCCAGAGGACGCGGCTGGGCAAAGCCTAGCCGGCGCCGGCGGCGCCGGCAAGGCGTTTCGCTTTCTCGCGCAGGGTCTCCGCCACAAGGAGGCGCGGCTAGGCCGGGACAACACGACGGCGAGGGTCGTGGAGCGGCGCATCCCCACGGCTACGATGCTCGGGACCGGCGACGCACGGCGGGCTTTGAGGTGACGGATCGTGCAGGTGGCGACGAATCGGGATCCGGCCCGATCTGGCGCCCGTCTTCAGCCGGTGGCGTGGGCCAGTGTCCTCCGTCGTGGCGGCGATGGCGTCGGCGTGGTGGAGGAAGTGGTGTGGTGGCGGTCCTAGTGCTCTTATTGCATCACGACAACGATCTGCATGATCAGTCCTTCTCAATCTGGCCGTCGACGTGTTTCAAAACTACTGCTGGAGATTTTGCCCAAAGATATCTGGATTGGATAGAATCCAGTTGTGCGCGTCCATATTAGCCTATGCGGCTCCATGAGGGCGCGACATGAAACTCTGTTGTTTGTTGACACTATGAGACATGTCGGCATCTCGATTTTCATGGCATAGACAGCGATGGAGAAAGTCATGATGGATGAGATCGGAGGATCAGTAAGAAGGAGGGGGCCTTGGTGGCGATGGAGTCGGCAAGGTGTTTGATAACTTTCAGAAGCACCAGTGACAGGTGGGGGCGGTAACACTGGTGGATTTCATTTTTGGTGGTACTCCTCGTGTGCCGAGTTGTGACTTTCAGGGTAAAAACCTAAGGTATGACTTCCATTGATTGCTTGGAAATTGCTTTGTTGAAGGTATTTAAGACGTCTTGTTGGTGCAAAGGATGGGTGTGTGCATCCTGAATGTTTTTAAGAAATCTTGTTGATGCAAAGGATGGGTGTAATTGTTATCTTCGCGATATTAATATATTTTATTCTAAATAAATAAATAAATACACACACAGAACAATTTCATCCTCTTGATATCACCAAGAACTCCTAGGCAATGCACACATTTATACTGCTTAATCAACTTGCATGCACTTGAAAAGAAAAACTTGCCTGTTAACTATAATCTTCTACACACGCATAACTCTTTTTTTTTTTGTTCGAATCCCACACACGCCGAACTTAATTCTCCTGTAGCTCTTACAAGGCACAGCTCATAGCAATTGACCAGAAAATTGTTGATCGACCTTCTGGTCCGAAAAATGGGTGGCAATGTTCAGATGGCTTCTCCCAACTGAGCCTGCTTGATGCCACTGCGCGCCAAGCGAGTCATGAAAAAGGTCGGCCAATCAATCTCAAACGGGATAGGCATGAAGTAAACTTTGCAAAACCTGTCTGTGACCTCCTCCGTTGCACCAGTTTGAAGGTCAGCAACATACATGCGCTCAGAGTCGTAGGTTTCCTTTATAAGCAATGTCCCGCTCCTCTCACCCACACACACCCATCCAACCATCTTGCTATGGCCCTGTTTTGGTCGTTGTAGCTCGATCGTCTTAGTGTGGAGCCAATTTCCTCCACTCCTTTTGTCACCTTGACATGTCCAGACCTGTACCCTGAGACATTTTCTATGTAGGGCAACCAATGAAAGCACTCCGTTGGTAACGCCTAGCTGTGGTACGTCCCTAAAGTTGCGGCCGAGGTGGCTCGGTGTGACCGATAGCTTTGTTAAGGTGGCATGGCCAGTCTCAACGCTCACATTGAGCGTGTGAAAGCTTGACTTGTTCCTGAAGAGCCAGTGTGCGGTGCCTTGGCACACAACGGCGTCGACATCTAGAGGAGCCGCCTTAATGCCGTGCTCCAAGGCGTCAAAGCACTCTTTAGGCACGCTCCAGCTTGATTCATCAGACGAGAACACACGGAGATTGTAATCTGGGTTATCACCAATGACACCAATCGTCAGCACTTTGAAGAATGGCATCGACTGTCGTCGTTGTTTGTTCGAGCAAAAGTCCGTGCCGGTTAGGATAGCATAACCTCTGATTTTGAAAAGCTCATTGCACCTCAGTGGGGGTAGCACACAGTTGGTGTCAGTAAGCGGGTCGCAGACTGCCAGATGAAATTCCTCAAGTCCGCCTGCAAGACGCACCAGAAGAAGGCCGCGGCGTGCGGCAAGTGGCACCACCCGTGAGGCGTCGGGGAAGCTGCTGGCAACGCGCCATTGAGGCCCGAGGAGCGACGAGGGCGCCCGAATAAAGGATGACACGATGCTATCGTCCATCCATTGCTCGGCGAAGAAGCCAAGGAGGGAGGACGGATGGTGCGTGTCCTCCGGCCAGCGGCGCCGGAGGAAGGAGGGGTGTGCTACGAGGAGCCGCCATCGCTTGCAAGTCGCGGCGCAGCGGAAGACGTCCGGGACGTCTGGCACGCGTACCAGGATTTCCAAGACGACGTCGTCCGGCAGCGTCTCCATCGATCTTCCTTGGGGCCGGCGGGTTGGCACTTGCGAGAGCTCTCCACGTACGATTGAAGGCCAGTTTGATTAGGGTTCGCTGATGATTGCTGCAGATGATATATACCTTTGCCTGCAGTTTTACGTGAGTTCTCTATATGTTTCACCTTTCTCTATTCAACTTCTATTTTTGGAATCCACGTACTGTTAACGTCCTAATCGTGTTCAGACTTCAGAGTCCGGGTCCGATACTAATTCTGGGCCCAGCGTGCCGTGCGTGTTACTCTTCTTTGCTTCAGATTTTTTTTTGCTACAAAAGAATTTGCCTGGTTACGTATTGTCTTCTGATGCAGAGACCGGACACGTACTGGTAATGAATGCAAACATCATTGTAACTAAAGACATGGAAGGCCCAGCTCAAAAAAACACATGTGGAAGACCAATTTATTTAAGAGAAAAAATGCTTTTGGTCCCTTAGAGCATCTACGGCCGGACCCTTCGTATCCGTCTCAAACGCCCGAGCAGGCCGCCCGGGCACTGACCGGTCACAAAAAGACAGACCCCTCATACCCATCTCAAACGGCCAGACTGACCGGCACCCCTCATATCCATCTCAAATATGAGGACGATATGAGGGCTCGCGGACACGCCCGGGCACGCCCGGTCAGTCCGTCACGTAGGACGCGACCCACCCCGGACCACATTTTCTCTTTTTTTATTCATTCTTTTTTTCTCTCTCTCCTCTTCTTCACCAATCACGTGCAATTGACCGGATATATGAGAAAAATATGAGAAGTGCGGCTGCGCGGATGAAAAAATAGGGGCACAAAATGGACACGCCCTTCGCGGGCGTTTGAGGGGCCGGATTTGCAAGTTTCGCCTGTAGATGCTCTTAGTTTACCAAAAGTATACATCTGCTCCCTCAATATTTGTTGGGCGATATTTCTTCCCGCAAGTCCAAAACCGATTAAATTTCATCCAAAACCAGATCTAAAAATCCGCCAGTTTGGAACTGGTTTTCTCTCTCTTCATTTGCCACGTAGGACGGACGGGCAGTTGGGTCAAACACACTTATGACTGCGGTGCTGGAGCCCATACTCCCATCATCGCTTGGTTAGCAACGCAGGGTCATATCAGCGAGCAGAAAGATGGGATGGGAGGTCCACGACGAAGACGAGACGTGACGGTGCACAGGCGAACGGATCTAAGCTCTTCATCGCATGGTGGGGAGAATGACCTCATCCACGGGGGAGAGATGGTCAAAGAAGGCAGAGCTCAGATCCAGGGAAGATGGTTTCGGATGTAGCAGAGAGGAAGCTAGGGCATCGACGCGGGAGCTCCTCGGTGGTGGCTTGCCAGAGTCTGCTGCACCGCAATGGAATGGCCGCAATTTAGGAGCCAAATCCCGTGGTCAGAGGTGGGTGTGGCGTGCAGGGAGGGGCACCGCGGCTCGCCCTCGCTCTCACCTCGTGGTCAAGCTCGCCGTCGACTGGGATTGGGGGACGCCACATGGGGGGTGATGGCTACGTGCGGGAGGTTGAGGAAGGGAGGGCGCGACCTCCCAGCCTTCAGTTGTTGGTGATGCGGATTCGGCCTCTAGATCTCGGATCTCCTCGGTGGTGGCGCAATGGGAGTGGATGCACATGGCGGCGCGGTGGGTGGCGATACGGGGCGACACAACTGGTGGTTGCCGAGGTGGTGGTGCGGCAGCGGGGAAGGAAGAAGGTTGGATGGGGTTGGATGGGTGATCGGGGAGAGAAAGAGACTTAAGGTGGGGGACGACAACACGTGACGGTGAGTGTGTTTGACCAAACGGTTGTCCTAGGTGGCAAGTAAGGAGAGAAAACCATTTTTATTTGGCCTACTCTTTTCGTTCTTAAATATAAGGCTTTTTAAATATTTCACTACGGACTACATAAAGATGTATATAGACATACTTTAGAGTGTAGATTCACTCATTTTGTTCTAGTGAAATCTCTAAAAAATACTTATATTTAGAAATAGGAGGAGTATTTTTTTAGACGAAACTTAATTTTTTAGACCTGATAAGGAACGAAATATTGTCAAAAAAAATTGAGGGGCCAGATGTATACTTTTGATAAATTTGAAATTTTTGCTTTATTTTTTCCTGACGAGTGAATCATGATTTCCTTTGAGGAGACCATCAGGCTGATCCTTGCATTTTCTTTGTACACTATAAAAATTATTCTTGCGTTGAAATGAGGCATAAATACTCTAATAGGTTAACCCAATGAAACTACCGATATTTTTTCAGAAGCAATGTAGATGCGCTCACATACATACATTCATCACGTGCATACACACTCACGCTTATACTTTCAACACACGCATACACACTCAAACACTGTCTACAGAAAATGGGAGTTCGATTCCTGCAAGATTTTTTACGAACAAAACGACAGCCATGAAAGTTTTAAAACTGATAGCCTAAGGTAAAACTGATTTGATCTCTGGCGGGATATGGATTCAACCATCATTCTAACCATCCGACCAATAATTGGTTCTCACCAAAAGAAAAATATTTTTTTCAAATTAAGATTCTGATTGGTTTCTTATATATCGTGAGATGAAAACATGTTCTACTAACGTTAGACAAGGACTGGAATCAAGTGAATATTTCTTCTTGAGTATCATGTAATGTTTGGCGACTCAAAATAATCATGTCTAAAATGCAAAAAGAGAAGAAGGTTGTTGTTCGAGGGCTCTGGCACCCATCTGACAACAACCCGTTGCTTGCAGTGCCGCCGTAGTATAGTGTCTTTGCCTCTACCGCTCACACGCCCCCTGCCCTCTAAGAGCATACTCATCCCTTAGTCTGTGTCCTCTTGGTATGTGCTCAACCGGCACTGATAAAATTTGCTTTCTTGTCAAAACGGTGTTCACCTCGCAAGTGATCTGCCCTGCCACCTCCCTCGTCATCCTGCTTGGCACACTCACTAGCATCTACAATGTCAAGAGGATATTCCTCTAGTGCGGGATAGATAAGACGACTGGCGCCAAGTGCAAACTCAATTGGGAGACGGTGTGCCGTCCTAAGGATCTTGGGGGCCTTGGTCTGCTTCATCTTGGCAAATTTACTCGAGCCCTAAGATTATGATGGCCTTGGTATGACTGGAATGATCTGTCACGGACGTGGGTGGGGATGGGCAATCCTTGCGACAAGGACAACATGGACTTCTTCTATGCTTCCACCTCTACCACTATTGGCAATGGTGCTATTGCACCCTTTTGGGAATCCCCTTGGCTACCTGAAAGAGACTTAATGAATTGGCTCCAGTATCTTTGAGTGCGCCACGAGGAAAATATTGAAGGTGCGCAAAGCTTGGCTCGAGGGCGCGTGGATTGCTAAAGAAAAGATAGCGGCCACCTTCACCTTCGACCATACCCGTCAATTCATCCTACTTTGGACCTTGCTTCGGGACGTCCACCTCCACGAGGGTATGGAGGAGTCTGCCACTTGGAAGCACACAACAAATGGTTATCGTGGCCTCGACTTATAAGGCACAATTCTTGGGCATTGTTGACACGGAGATGAGTAACACTATTTCGAGGATTTGCCCCCCTCCCCTCCCCAAAAATTCAAGTTATTTCCTTGTCTAGCAATTCAAAATCATGTTTGGACCGTTGTCCACTTGGCCAAGCGATGTTGGGACAATTGCGAACTTTGGCCATTATGCAAGCGAGAGCAAGAGTCTGTTGTGCACCTCTTCGACACGTGTCGTTACACGTTGAAACATTGGAAATGTTGAAAGGTTGGCTCCAATTGAATAGCATGGATATTGTCACTTGGTCGGTGGAAGGATCAATTAAGAAATGGTGGACAAACATGTCTAGTGTGACGACGGTGCATAGGAAAACAATGGCCTCCATAACGATGCTTGTTGATTGGAATATTTGGAATGAGAGGAACGGGAGGATATTCCACAACGAGTTCAAGCCACCCAAATATCCTGCTTACCAACATAAAGAGCGAGGCTCAGGTTTGGGCCGTCACGGGGGTATTTGTTTTGGGTCATTTGATATCGGGAGAGTAATGACCATGGTGTAAAAAATTTACTTTTTGCTACAAACTCTTGTCTGTCTTTCTTCTTAATTAATGCACGAGGCAAACCTTTTGCCTTCGTTTTAAAAAATGCTTTCTTGCTTGCAAATTTTATTTTATTGTTTTTATGTCAGCGCTGCCATGCTATAGCATGATTTTTTGGTTATCTAACCGTCACACCTTAGTTTTTTACATGCAGCTGGATCACAACAACACCAGAATGTTTGACATGCAGGATTCAATTCTCATGTTCAGCCACAAGAACTGTTTCAGAAACTGATCTGAGAAACGACGCGAGGTATCTCCCATGTTATCATTTTTTTAAGACATACATGCATTATAGTGCCCGAATATGACAATAATAAAGCCGAACGTAGTGAATAGCATGCAGTCTCGGACTTGCTAAGGTTATTAGCTTTACACTACAAGAACATAACAAAAATGACGGTTAGCACAAGAAACTAAAGTACATATAGACTTCAAGGAGGGGTGATTGTTGCATGGGGATCTCTGACGAGCCTAAGAAGAGATTGCATCGCTGTTATGTCACTCGGTTTGGCCTGCACCTTCCATGGTTGCAAGAGGATCATAGTTTTGAAGAATATATCAACCGTTTTTTTTTAGGTTTGAAGAATATAGCAGTCATTTTTTTGTGGTGAAACAATCATAATTTTTTTAAGTTCTTAGGTAATTTGATTTGATCGTATACTTGTTGGTACCATTCTATAGGGTCCAATGGATCCGGAGGGTGGCAAGAGTCGGCCGCAACACCATAGATTTCCCAGCTTTTATATCGCCACTACTATTTAACAAACGAGTTCAGGCAGAAACATTAGATCTCAGCCACTTATCCACTATTCATCAATGGACCAGATTACCCCAATGTTGTATCATATCGAATTCACATATTTATTAATTAATTTTAATCATCTCCACAACACCTTAATTAGCAATCACTGCATCTTAACTATACCTTCATTAGGAAACAAATCATCACGCCACATATCATATATCATCTTCAGAACAACTAAATTAAGAATCATTGCACCTTAATTACACCTTTATTAGGAAATAAATTGTGACACCACATATCATGTAATTGGAAAAACACATTAGCCAAAAATAATGTTGCCGCACAACCTTCCACCACCGTACCTCCTCCTCCAAAACAACCTACGCTCATATCCACTATTATTAAACAAACGAGTTGAGACAGAAATATTAGATTTCAGCCACATATCCACCATTCACCAATGGATCATATTGTCTCAATGTTGTATCACATAAAATTCACGTATTTATTAATTAATTGTAATCATCTTCACAACACCTTAATTAGGAGTCATTGCATCTTAATTATACCTTTATTAGGAAACAAATCGTCACACCACATATCACATAAATTAGGAATCATTGCACCTTAGTTACACCTTAATTAGGATATAAATCGTTACACCACATATCACGTAATTGGAAAAGCACATTAGCCGAAAATAATGCCGCCGCACACCTTCTTCCATCGTACCTCCTCCTCCTCAAAAATTTGTCTCTGCTCATCTTCACTACTATTAAACAACTGAGGAATAAACATTAGATCTCATCCGCATATCCATCATTCATCAATGGACCAGATTGTCCGAATATTGTATCGCATCAAATTCACGTATTTATTAATTAATTTTAATCATCTCCACAACACCTTCATTAGAAATCATTGCATCTTAATTATACATTCATTAGGAAACAAATCGTCACACCACATATCACACATCATCTTCCGAACCCCTAAATTAGGAGTCACTAGTAGAACGCCCGTGCGTTGCCACGGGCTTTTACAAAAATTTAATATGTAATTCACGTTGTTAAAATAACCAAGAACAATGCCATCTCAGCTAGCACGCATCTCTTTTTTTACAATCAACTAATAGAAATCATACTATCAAACACAATAATATGTCATTGGCAAATAAACCAAATTGGCTTTGCTGGCTTCATCTTGAAGGTGGGCGACCTTCTCTACTGAACCTTATCATCAAAGAACCACAATAGAAAGCAATTTTTCTCTTACACACTCTTGCATATACTCCCTCCGTTCCTAAATATAAGTATGTTTTAGAGATTTCAATGTGGACTACGCACTAGGAGCAAAATGAGTCAATCTATACATCCATATGTAGTCCGTACTAAAATCTCCAAAAAGACTTATATTTAGAAACAAAGGGAGTATATTAGAATAGGAACAAATTAGATACATAGGAAAAAAAGTTATTGGCTTTAATCGTATATTAAGAAGTAAACAGTTACATATTCACTTTATGCTTGCAAAGAGCCTTTCCAATAATCTTTATCGGTTTATCTAGCTCTAGCAAGGCACAATCCAACTCTCCTCTTCAAATCCATATAAATGATCCCTTAGCTAGCAAACAACGGGTATATTGTTGGACATTTTTTTAGAATCAAACATTTTAGTGAAAAACACCTGACTTGTGAAAAGCCTCAGGTCTTTCTCAGTTTCATAGTGTGATCGACAACTGAAAGTGGAGATACATGCTGGGTGGCGGAAACTTAGCTCACAAATATTTCACAGGTCACAATGTCGATGGACCATTGTTTCTGCTTTCTTTAGGTGCCTCTACTCATGGTTAGCGCAGCTGCATTCCCAACTATATCCCTGGCAAGATCACGATTATGTTTAAAGGCATACATACTTGAATTCGCCACAAGCTCATCTTCGCATTCCTTAAATCTATTTGAAGGCAATCATCCAGAACATCAGTCTAATCACCCTAACAAAAGTCCACATAATAAGAATGAGTTGTTATAGATATATTTATTTGAGATGAGAAGAATAACATGCTAGTACTTGTAGCTCATTCCAAGAGGAGGATTTAATAAACAACAGAACCAATTTATTATTTTTGTTAATTATTTGAAGTAAAAACAGGATGCTATATATTCACCTGAATATGTAAAAGCATCAGAATAAATATCTCTAATTTTTTCCTAATTAATTCAAATATCGACATACAAATCCAGCATGTTTATGGATCCTTGTAATGGTGGTGGTTCCAACTTCCAAGGCTCGAATTCGTAAAGAATGAAACCTTGAGATTTGGGTTTCAGGATGATACTGATTAATACTGTGGTCCACGCACTTGGATCCAAACTGATTGCTTGACGGAAAAATCGAACAACACTAATTGAACCTCTTATCATTTCACTTACCTACAAATTCAAAAGAAGAAAACTTCAGTACACGCACTTTGTACTCTCTGAAGATTAGAGAGCATACAGAAAATCAGGACAAAGAACATGCTTCTAAGGACAGGAGAATCACATCTCAAATAGCAATATAGCATATCTGCCTCATGCCAAAGAAACTTGGCAGGCAACATGCACAGAGAGATAATGCAGTACACTCAACGTTCTTGTCTGCTAGGTTACTCAACATATAGCCTTAGAAATACAGTCACAACCACTTTGACACACACCACAAGAGGAACTTTCCGTGAACTGAGCATAGCAACGGAAGATCCGGCAAACAGAATCAGAAGCATAATTTAATGACTATACTAAACCAGGAGATTGTCGATTCCAGTCCTTTGTTTCATTATGAACATACACGTCATCAACTAATCACCTCTTGTGCACAGTCGGTAAAAAAACTATTTGCTGAGAAATATATAGTACCCCTTAGAAGGCTCAGTTTCTATATAGTACCCCTTTGTACTCAATTAAACACTAATTAGAAAGATCTCACGTACGTACCTCTGTGTTCTTTCCATGATGTGCTGTGAAGAGTAACGGGGTCCTTCTCCATCTTCTCCATCCCTCATTCCGGGATCAGGCTATTCGTTGGTTCTACAGCCATCGATTCATCATGTGTTCCACAACACGAATTTCAAGGGTAGCACATCCAAAATTAATGAACGGATTCACATGTGTAACATTACCAGGTGGAGGGTACTGCTTGCTGTCAATGTTGACGCGACGCGCGATCTCGGTGAGCGGATAATGCAGCAGGCGGGACTTGTTGGGGATATAACCCCGTGGAGAGACCCGCCCAGATGGGGTCGGGTCATACGGTTGGCGACTTAATGACAAGGCTTAGTATAAGTTTATTTCATGGGCCTGGAGGCCCAGGGCTAGAAGACAAGATGTAACCTGGTGGTGTAAGCCGCCGTTGGCGGCTTGTTAGATAAGGCATGTGTAGTTAGAGGAGAGGTCGGTTATCAAGCATAACCCGGCCCAGACTCTTGTAAGCCCAGGGCCTCGACCTGTGTATATAAAGGCGGGTTACCTGGGCGGCTTAGGCCACGAAACAACTAATCGATAGCTAGGTCAAGCGAATTCGCTCCCTTGTAATCGATACCCAATCAATACAACACCGGGTAGGACGTAGGCTTTTACCTCTTTCCGAGGGGCCAAACCTGGGTAACCCTTGTCTCCCGATTCGGATCAACCCCTTCGAGCTCACCGCCTTAGCGATGGCCTCGAACCTAAGTCCTAGGACACCTGCCGTGACAAAACCACGACAGTTGGAGCCCACCGTGGGGCCGACGCTCGGTGGTGTGGAGTTCTCGGGGGGCTCTCTCACAGGGATCGCGGGATATGCCGTTGGCAGGATGACTAAGAGTCGCCGCGGCAAGCTCTACATCGACGATGCTGGCTAGGGCCCCGAGGCCGATTCAATCGAGTACGGGTACCGGGTCCCCTTCGGCGGAATTCACGTCTTCATTGGCAAGATCGGCGGATCTAAGCCTGGGCCGGACATCTGCACCGACCTCGTCGAGCCGGCCCGGCGCGTGCAACCCGCCCGAGTTAATCCGGGTCGGAAGCACGTCTTCGTCGGCTTTACCCAAAGCGCGGAGCTTGAAGGTTCCATGTCACGGGAGGAAACCCTCATCTGCTCAGAGGATGGATCCTCGAGAGGGGAGGCGGAATCAATCTACCAGCTTCACAACGGCGGGCTTGGGGGCTACGTCGAGGACTACCCTGAGCCGGAGTACCATGAGCCGGAATACTATGAGCCGCCGAGCCGCGCCGCTGTCTTCATGGCAGGATCGGCATCGGCCCCTGGTAGCACGGCAGCTGGTGCGACCGGGTCTGGATCAGGCAGGCCACCAGCTCAAGTTTTGCTGGATCTGATGAACGAGCTTACAACTCTGATGGGGACCGAGGTCACGGTCGAAAACCAAGCAGCCCGTAACACGAAGATCGCGAGGTTGAAGGACCAGATGGCCGGAGTCCAAGAGGAAATCAACACACTGAAGGCTCAGATGGATGCTGAGTCGGAGCACCTTAGGGCGGAAGCTTTTCGCCTCGACCTGGAGCAGCAGACCGCAGAGGCAGTCCACTGGATGAGACATCAGTCCCGTTTGCCGGCTCAGTATGAGGCCAGGAATCTTTTCAACACGCCAGGGACGGGACGGAATGCACCTCTGACCGTGACCCGGATGGCGGAAGTACCTGGGAGCAGGGCGGTGGTTCAGCAGCGGCGGCCAGACCCGCCCCGCAGGAACCAGACCCCGCCACAGCCTTTTCCGACGCCGCCCGGTCATTTTTCTAACACGGCGGAGAACATGGTGGCAGCGGCGGTCAGACTTGGCACGATCCCCATCCCTGATGAGACGCCTTTCGCGGAGGAAGTGCGGAACGCCATTGGCTATTTACAGACAGCGGTGGCACAGCAGGAGAAGTATACTTACAGCCGGAGTCGCGTGCACTCAACCCCCATCCCGAGCCGTAGTTACAGCCAGCGCTTATAATCGCCTGCGGTCTCTAGTAGTGAGCGACGTCGAAACCCGGCGCGAGATGATCAGCCGGCTCTTGATGCACAGGCGCTGGTGGATCGGGCAAGAGCGCAGCGAGAGGCGGCAGCGTTGGCAGCTGTTGCGGCTCATCAAGAACCCACCGTAGCCCCTTCTGTTTCGATGGGAACCGGGATAACTTCCAGGTCCGTGGGAGTGCCGTGCTTAGTGCCGGCCTTACGAAACGAGCGCCTGCCAAAGGACTTCAAGGGTCCCCGCAAGGTGCCCAATTATACTGCCGATCTGCCTCTGGAAGCTTGGATCGAGAGTTATGAGCTAGCCATGGAGATGCTAGATGTCAGTGATGCGGTTTGTGCCAAGTATTTCATCATGATGTTGGAAGGGCCAGCTCGCACGTGGTTGAAGGGTTTGCCACCCAACACCATTAATTCCTGGGCCGAGTTGAAGGCAAAGTTCATCAAGAATTTTCAAGGAACGTGCAAGCAGCCCATGACGATTGTGGATTTGGATCATTGCGTGCAGCGTGAGGATGAATCGGCCCATCATTGGGTCCGGCGAGTTTCAACCATCATCCACTCCTCCGACAATATTACAGCGGCTCAAGCGGTTCTGATTCTGGAGAAGAATTGTCATTTTTTGCCTCTGAACCAGAAGCTTGGCCGGCTCAAACGTTCATGCTAGGACATGGGGGAACTCATGGCGGCTCTCACTAAGTATGCAGACTCTGATAGCACGAAGGACCCTGGTTCCGATGATGAGAAATTGGCCAAGGGTAAGAAGAATAACAATGGCAAGGGTCAACTGCAGAACGGGGGAGGAAATAATAATAATGGCAATGGCGGTAAGCGGAAACACCCGAACGGCGGGTCAGATTTGGTGGCCAACACTAATGCTGGAGGAAACCGTGGCAAGGGCAATGGTAAGCCGCCTTTCGGTAAAAACAAGCCTGTCAATATGGAGGCGATGTTGAATGTTCCTTGCCCGAAACATAGTCTTCCCGATAAGCCATCCACTCATGCCTGGAGGGATTGTTGGATCATGCGGGAGTTCCGAAATTACAGTGTTAATCAACATCAAGGTGGCGGCGGTGGACCGTCTGGCGGATCAGGATCTGGCTCTCCTGGGTCCGGCTTTGGTGCAGGCGGCTCAGGTTCTGGCTATCAAGGCCAAGGAAATCATGGTGGTAATAACCAATAGTCTGGCAATGGAGGTCAGCAACAAAACAACCAGTCTGGGTACCAGAGTAATCCAAAGCAGCTTAATGGAGGCCAATATCATGTTTTTACAACCAGTCTTGACAAGCGGGATCAGAAGGTGTGCAAACGGGCGGTTAATGCGGTCATGCCGGCTCTCCCTCAGTACTTAAAGTGGTCATAGTATGACATAACTTGGAGCAGGGAGGATCACCCGCCACGCGTGGATAACCCGGGACAGTTGGCTTTGGTCGTGGCCCCCCAAGTCGGAGGCTATGTGTTCACCAAGGTGCTTATGGATGGTGGTAGCAGCATCAACATCCTGTACTATGACACGTTCCGTCGGATGAATTTGCGTGATAAGGACCTTAAGCCGTCTTCAACAGTCTTTCACGGAGTGGTGCCCGGAAAATCGGCTTATCCAGTTGGAAAAATTTCTCTGGAGGTAGCTTTTGGTGATGAGTTTAACTATAGGGTGGAGGCCTTATGGTTTGAGGTGGTTAAAATCAAGAGCCCGTACCACGCTTTGTTTGGGCGGCCGGCTTACGCCAAGTTCATGGCCAGGCCTTGTTATGTGTACTTGCAGCTCAAGATGCCCGGGTTAAACGAGACGATTACGGTGCATGGTGATCGGAAGATTGCTCTTGAGTGCGAGGAAGGCGATGCAGCATATGCAGAGTCAAGTTGTGCCGAGGCGGAGCTCAAGTTTTATAAGGAGAATGTTGACCCGGCGGATATGACCCCGCTAAAAAAAGCCTAGCACGGAATCTGAGCCGCCTCTCAAGTTTGTGGTACAAGATACCAAGCTAGTGGATTTCATTCCTGGCGACTCATCGCAGCAGTTTGATAACCCACAAGTACAGGGGATCAGTTGTAGCCTTTCTCGATAAGTAAGAGTGTCGAACCCAACGAGGAGCTAAAGGTAGAACAAATATTCCCTCAAGTTCTATCGACCACCGATACAACTCTACGCACGCTTAACGTTCGCTTTACCTAGAACAAGTATGAAACTAGAAGTACTTTGTAGGTGTGATAGGATAGGTTTGCAAGATAATAAAGAACACGTAAATAAAATCTAGGGGCTGTTTAGATGAAGAAACAACTAAGTTAGTCTTAGTAGAGAGCTTTTTGTCACAAGAAAGTTATTTGTCCCTAGGCAATCGATAACTAGACCGGTAATCATTATTGCAATTTTATATGAGGGAGAGGCATAAGCTAACATACTTTCTCTACTTGGATCATATGCACTTATTGTTGGAACTCTAGCAAGCATCTGCAACTACTAAAGATCATTATGGTAAAACCCAACCATAGCATTATAAGGTATCAAGTCCTCTTTATTCCCATACGTAAACAACCTACTTACTCGGGTTTGTGCTTCTGTCACTCACGCCACCCACCATAAGCGAATCATGAACATATTGCCAATCCCACAGCGGGGATCCCTCACGCTTGCGTGACACGGAGAGCACCATAGGACAGCACCAATAATAAAACATGCAACTCAAACCAATCATGATCATCAATCAACCCATAGGACAAAACGGATCTACTCAAACATCATAGGATAGCCATACATCATTGGGAAATAATATATAGCGTTGAGCACCATGTTTAAGTAGAGATTACAGCGGGGAGAAGAGGTGTTGAACCGCTGCATAGAGGAGGAGAGAGTTGGTGATGACGGCGGCGAAGTTGTTGGTGTAGGTCACCGTCACGATGATGGCCCCGGCGGCGTTCCGGTGCCACTGGGAGAGAGGGGGGGAGAGCCCCCCTCCTTCTTCTTCTTCTTCCTTGACCTCCCCCTAGATGGGAGGAGGGTTTCCCTTCTGGTCCTTGGCCTCCATGGCGGCGGAGGGGCGGGAGCCCCTCCGAGATTGGATCTCTCTCTCTGTTTCCTTCTGTTTCTGCCTTCCAGATTCTGGCCTTTCACCGTTTCTTAAATTCCTGGAGATCCGTAACTCCGATTGGGCTGCAATTTTAACACGATTTTTATCCAGATATTAGCTTTCTTGCGGCGAAAGAAGGGCACCAACCGCCTTACGGGGTGGCCACAAGCCTCCAGGGCGCGCCCTACCCCCTGGGGCGCGCCCCTATGGCTTGTGGGCCCCTCGGGCACCGCCTTCTGTTGATTCCACTTCCCAAAATTCACATATATTCCAAAAAAAATCTTCGTAAGTTTTTATCCCGTTTGGACTTCGTTTGATATGGATTTTCTGCGAAACAAAAACATGCAACAAACAGGAACTGGCACTGGACACTGGATCAATATGTTAGTCCCAAAAAGTAGTATAAAAAGTTGCCAAAAGTATATAAAAGTTGTAGAATATTGGCATGAAACAATCAAAAATTATAGATACGATGGAGACGTATCAGCATCCCCAAGCTTAATTCCTTCTCGTCCTCGAGTAGGTAAATGATAAAAAAGATCATTTTTTATGTGGAATGCTACCTAGCATAATCTTGATCATATAATCTAATCATGGCATGAATATTAAGACACGAGTGATTCAAAGCAATAGTCTATCATTTGACATTAAGAAAATAATACTTCAAGCATACTAATAAAGCAATCATGTCTTCTCAAAATAACATGGCCAAAGAAAGTTATCCCTACAAAATCATATAGTCTGGCTATGCTCCATCTTCATCACACAAAGTATTAAATCATGCACAACCCCGGTTTTAGCCAAGCAATTGTTTCATACTCTAGTATTCTCAAACTTTTTTAACTTTCACGCTATACATGAGCGTGAGCCATGGATATAGCACTATAGGTGGAATAGAATATGGTGGTTGTGGAGAAGACAAAAAGAAAGAGATAGTCTCACATCAACTAGGCGTATCAACGGGCTATGGGGATGCCCATCAATAGATATCAATGTGAGTGAGTAGGGATTGCCATGCAACGGATGCACTAGAGCTATAAGTGTATGAAAGCTCAAAAAGAAACTAAGTGGGTGTGCATCCAACTCGCTTGCTCACAAAGACCTAGGGCAATTTGAGGAAGCCCATCATTGGAATATACAAGCCAAGTTCTATAATGAAAAATTCCCACTAGTATATGAAAGTGACAATATAGGAGACTTTCTATCATGAAGATCATGGTGCTAGTTTGAAGCACAAGTGTGGAAAAAGGAATAGTAGCATTGCCCCTTCTCTCTTTTCTCTCATTTTTTTGTTTTTTTGGTGGGCTTCTTTGGCCTCTCTTTTTATTTGGGCTTCTTTGGCCTCTTTTATTTTTTTGTAAAGTCCGGAGACTCATCCCAACTTGTGAGGGAATCATAGCTTCCATCATCCTTTCCTCACATGGGACAATGCTCTAATAATGATGATCATCACACTTTTATTTACTTACAACTCAACTCGATACTAGAACAAAATATGACTCTATATGAATGCCTCCGGCAGTGTACCGGGATGTGCAATGATCTAGCGTAGCAATGACATCAAAAAACGGACAAGCCATGAAAACATCATGCTAGCTATCTTACGATCATGCAAAGAAATATGACAATGATGGTGCGTGTCATAATAAACGGAACGGTGGAAGTTGCGTGGTACTAGAGAGGCTAGCAATGGTGGAAGGGTGAGAATGCATATAATCCATGGACTCAACATTAGTCATAAAGAACTCACATACTTATTGCAAAAATTTATTAGTCATCGAAACAAGGTACTACACGCATGCTCCTAGGGGAAGGGTTGGTAGGAGTTAACTATCGCGCGATCCCGACCTCCACACAAAGGATGACAATCAATAAATAAATCATGCTCCGACTTCATCACATAACGGTTCACCATACGTGCATGCTACGGGAATCACAAACTTTAACACAAGTATTTCTACCAATCCATAATTACTCACTAGCATGACTCTAGTATCACCATCTTTATATCGCAAAACTATTGCAAGGAATCAAACATATCATATTCGGTGATCTACAAGTTTTATGTAGGATTTTATGACTAACCATGTGAATGACCAACTCCTGTTAACTCTCTAAATAGATATAAGTGAAGCATGAGAGTTTAATTCTTTCTACAAAAGATATGCCCACGCTCTAACAAATATAAGTGAAGCAAAAGAGCATTCTACAAATGGCAGTTTTCTATGTGTAGAGAAACAGGCAATCCAAACTTCAAATGATATAAGTGAAGCACATGAAGCATTCTATAAAGCCATACTCAAAAGATATAAGTGAGGTGCAAAGAGCCTTCTATAAATCAACCAAGGACTTTCTCATACCAGCATGGTGCATTATTAAAAGAAAAATAAAAAGCACACGACGCTCCAAGATTTACGCATATCATGTGACGAATAAAAATATAGCTCCAAGTAAAATTACCGATGGTTGTTAGAAGAAAGAGAGGATGCCTTCCGGGGCATCCCCAAGCTTAGTTTCTTGGGAGTCCTTGAATATTACCTTGGGGTGCCTCGGGCATCCCCAAGCTTAGTCTCTTTCTACTCCTTATTCCTTCATCCATCGTGATCTCACCCAAAACTTGAAAACTTCAATCACACAAAACTTAACAAAACCCTCGTGAGATCCGTTAGTATAATAAAGCAAATTACCACTTTAAGTACTGTTGCAAACCCATTCACATTTTATTTTTGCATTGTAGCTATTGTATTATAACTTCTTTATGGCTTATACCACCGATAAAATCGATAGTTTCATCAAAACTAGCAAAACAATGCATCAAAAACAGAATCTGTCTTAAACAGGACAGTCTGTAGAAATCTGAACATCTACCATACTCCTGTAACTCCAAAAATTCTGAAAAATTAGAAAAAAATATAAAATTTTCATAGAAGTACTGTGTAAAAATTTCAGAAACTTTTGACATTCCAGTAAAAAATGTAAATTCACGCACTACAGCCAAAGTTTCTGTTTTTGCACTGCACACACCAAACAAGCAATCTAATCGTCCTAAAGGCAAATCTTGGCACATTATTTTTATAATACAAGGGGATAATTATTTTTGTTGAAAACTTTCTGTAATTAAGATTCGCAAAGTTTCCATGAGCATGAACAAAGTTCAAGGAGCTCCCCCACTTCAACGGTGCTCGTCCTTCTTACTTTCACTTCTCTTTTTGAAAAAAAATTAGGTTCCCCTCTTTATTTTATTTTTTGTTTTTGAACTATATAAAAGCACACAACAGAATAAAATGACTCTCTAAAACTTCCGGGTTGTCTCCCTGGCAGCGCTTTCTTTAAAGCCATTAAGCTAGGCATAAAGTGCTCAAGTAATGGATCCACCCGGATCCCAAGGTATATCAAAGCCAATTTTAATTAACAATGATTTGTAATTTAGTAGTGAGCACAAATTAACATGTATCATGCAAGAACGAAGTCTAACTCTCTTCCTATGCATTGGCATATCATAAAAGAACAATTCATGCACATCAAGTAAAGGCCAATACATAGCATAAGCAGTTTCTTGCAATTTTATCGTACTGGAAACATAGAGAGGCGGAGATGTAGTTCCTCTCTCATAATAATTGCAAGTAGGAGCAGCAAGCACATGCATATTATATTTATCAAAATTATCATGTGCAATAGTAAAAGGCAACCCATTTATATAATCCTTAATAAGCGCAAACTTCTCCGATATAGTGTAGTTGGGAGAATTCAAAAAGATAATAGGACTATCATGCGTGGGTGCAATAGCAACAATTTCATTCTTAACATAAGAAACTCTAGCAAGTTCATCTCCATAAGCATAATTCATATTGGCATCATGGCCACAAGCATAACAAGCATCAATTTCATCAAAAAGGAATATTTCAAACGAATCCAAGGGATCATAGCAATCATCATAGCATTCATCCTTCGGTAAGCACGAAGGGAAATTAAACAATGTATGAGTTGAAGAGTTACTCTCATTAGAAGGTGGGCACAGGTAGCTAGTCCGCTCTTCCTCCTTTTGTTCTTTGCTCTCCTCGTCATCTTTTTCATCAAATGAGCTCACAGTGTCATCATTTTCTTCTTCCATAGTTTCCTGCAAAATATTAGTCTCCACTTGGACAGAGGGGGAGTCCTCAATATATGGCTTAACATAAGCATTAGAAGCATAGTTTTCATAGCAATATTTAAGTATGGTAAAACTTTCAGATTTGTAAAGAGTAGCATCATACTTTTCAATCAAAGAAGCAATTTCATAGGCACCTTAAAAGCAACAAATTCTTCAATTTGCTCAATATCATAGTAATTATAAACACCCTTGGCATAAGAAGATACGATTCCATTATCCTTAAACTCACATTGATAGGGAAGGTGTTTTTTAGGGTCTTCAGAACAACAAGTAAAATCATAAATTTCGCATAAATCCAAAGCATAGCATTGCAAAGTATTAATATGATGCCATAAAAGTTTCCCTTTTTGAGATAAGCGGGGTCGCACATAATAAGCATGCTCATTTAATGATTTGCCCTCAACTAAGCTAGTTGGGGTTTCAGCACGAGCACAAACGGATCGAAGATGATCTAAGTAAAAAGCTTCAACAGTGTGATAGATTTTGGGTGGTTCTTCAACCATTGGTGTAGTAGGTTCAACTAATTTTTTTGGTATTTCGTGTTCCATATCCATAACTAAAGATAGAGAACAACTTAGAACAGCAAATAAAATCTACTTAGTGATAAAGCAAACAAGCACACACGAGAATATTCACCCCACGCTATTGCTCCCCGGCAACGGCGCCATAAAAATGTCTTGATAACCCACAAGTATAGGGGATCAGTTGCAGCCTTTCTTGATAAGTAAGAGTGTCGAACCCAACGAGGAGCTAAAGGTAGAACAAATATTCCATCAAGTTCTATCGACCACCGATACAACTCTACGCACGCTTAACGTTCGCTTTACCTAGAACAAGTATGAAACTAGAAGTACTTTGTATGTGTGATAGGATAGGTTTGCAAGATAATAAAGAACACGTAAATAAAATCTAGGGGCTGTTTAGATGAAGAAACAACTAAGTTAGTCTTAGTAGAGAGCTTTTTGTCACAAGAAAGTTATTTGTCCCTAGGCAATCGATAACTAGACCGGTAATCATTATTGCAATTTTATATGAGGGAGAGGCATAAGCTAACATACTTTCTCTACTTGGATCATATGCACTTATTATTGGAACTCTAGCAAGCATCCGCAACTACTAAAGATCATTAAGGTAAAACCCAACCATAGCATTATAAGGTATCAAGTCCTCTTTATTCACATACGTAAACAACCTACTTACTCAGGTCTGTGCTTCTGTCACTCACGCCACCCACCATAAGCGAATCATGAACATATTGCCAACCCTACAGCGGGTATCCCTCACGCTTGCATGACACGGAGAGCACCATAGGACAGCACCAATAATAAAACATGCAACTCAAACCAATCATGATCATCAATCAACCCATAGGACAAAACGGATTTACTCAAACATCATAGGATAGCCATACATCATTGGGAAATAATATATAGCGTTGAGCACCATGTTTAAGTAGAGACTACAGCGGGGAGAAGAGGTGTTGAACTGCTGCATGGAGGGGGAGAGAGTTGGTGATGACGGCGGCGAAGTTGTTGGTGTAGGTCGCCGTCACGATGATGGCCCCGGCGGCGTTCCGGTGCCACCGGGAGAGAGGGGGAGAGAGCCCCCCTCCTTCTTCTTCTTCCTTGACCTCCCCCTAGATGGGAGGAGGGTTTCCCTTCTGGTCCTTGGCCTCCATGGCGGCGGAGGGGCGGGAGCCCCTCCGAGATTGGATCTCTCTCTCTGTTTCCTTCTGTTTCTGCCTTCCAGATTCTGTCCTTTCACCGTTTCTTAAATTCCCGGAGATCCGTAACTCCGATTGGGCTGAAATTTTAACACGATTTTTATCCGGATACTAGTTTCTTGCGGCGAAAGAAGGACACCAACCACCTTACGGGGTGGCCACAAGCCTCCAGGGCGCGCCCTACCCCCTGGGGCGCGCCCCTATGGCTTGTGGGACCCTCGGGCACCGCCTTCTGTTGATTCCACTTCCCAAAATTCACATATGTTCCAAAAAAAATCTCCGTAAGTTTTTATCCCGTTTGGACTTCGTTTGATATGGATTTTCTGCGAAACAAAAAACATGCAACAAACAGGAACTGGCACTGGGCACTGGATCAATATGTTAGTCCCAAAAAGTAGTATAAAAAGTTGCCAAAAGTATATGAAAGTTGTAGAATATTGGCATGAAACAATCAAAAATTATAGATACGACGGAGACGTCTCACAGTTCACTATTGGGGCCAATATGGATCCCAAATAGGAAAGCGCGCTCATCGAATTCATCCTTGAGAATCGGGACATCTTTGCATGGAAGCCTTCTGACATGCCAGGTGTACCGAAAGAATTCGCTAAGCACCACCTTAATGTGGATCTTACGTTTAAGCCAGTCAAACAGTCCCTCCGTCTCTTCAATGAGGAGAGGCGTAAGGCTATTGGGGAAGAGGTGGCCCGGCTCTTGGCAGCAGGGTTCATCGTTGAAGTTTTTCACCCGGAGTGGTTAGCTAACCCGGTGTTGGTACTCAAGAAGAATGGCACATGGCGCATGTGCGTGGATTACACGGGTCTCAACAAGGCGTGTCCGGTTGACCCGTTTGCTCTCCCCCGTATTGACCAAATCATTGATGCAACGGCGGGTTGCGAGAGTCTATGCTTCCTGGATGCTTATTCAGGTTATCATCAGATCAAGATGGCAGTCAAAGACCAAGAGAAGACCTCTTTTATTACGCCTTTTGGAGCTTTCTGCTATGTGTCTATGCCTTTTGGGCTCAAGAGTGCCCAGGCGACTTACCAGCGTTGTGTGCAGAACTGTCTTCATGGTCAAATTGGGCGCAATGTTCACGCTTATGTGGATGATATTGTGGTCAAGTCAAGGAAGAAGGAAACTCTGCTGGCGGATTTGAAGGAAACCTTTGATAATCTGCGGGTTTACAAGACGATACTTAACCCGGCAAAGTGTGCATTCGGTGTACCTGCGGGCAAACTCTTGGGTTTCTTGGTCTCTGAGCGTGGCATTGAGGCTAACCCGGACAAGATAAAGGCTATCACCTCCTTGTCTAAACCGGCGTGCATCAATGATGTTCAGCGCCTGGCGGGTCGTATTGCTGCCTTGAGCCGGTTCATAAGCCGCCTCGGTGAGAAGGCTATTCCTTTGTATCAGATGATGAAGAAAACAGACGACTTCGTCTGGAGTGATGCGGCTAATGAGGCGTTTGAGGCGCTTAAAAAGCAGTTGGCTGAGCCGCCCGTTTTAGCTGCTCCCGTGGAAAAGGAGCCTTTGCTCTTATATGTGGCAGCTAACAACAGAGCTGTCGGTGCTGTAGTTGTGGTTGAGCGCAAGGAGGGGGTAAGGAGTACCCAGTTCAGCGGCCGGTTTATTATGTCAGCGAGGTTTTGACAGAATCCAAGCAGAGATACCCACATTGGCAGAAGCTGGTGCTTGGTGTATTCATGGCCAATCGCAAGCTGAAGCATTATTTCCTTGGGCATCCAATTACAGTGGTCAGCTCTGCTCCTTTGGGAGATATCATTCAAAACAGAGAAGCTACTGGCAGGATTGCTAAGTGGGCAATTGAACTTGGGCCTCTAAATCTGAAGTATGTGCCACGGACGGCTATAAAATCTCAAGCCCTGGTGGATTTTATCAATGACTGGACAGAATGTCAAATACCTGAAGAGAAGCCAGACAATACCTATTGGACGATTCACTTTGATGGCTCCAGGCAATTGGAAGGCTCGGGGGCCAGAGTTGTTTTAACTTCCCCACGAGGTGACAAATTCTGTTATGTTTTGAGGCTAATGTTTCCTTGTACTAACAATGCAACGGAAATATGAGGCTTTGCTTCACGGGCTCCGTGTGGCCAAGGAGATGAATTTGAGCCGGGTCAGATGTCTTGGCGACTCAGACCTGGTGGCTCAACAAGTCTCTGGCACGTGGGATTCTAAGGACCCTCGTATGGCGGCTTATCGTCAGGCGGTTGATGTTATTGCTGGCCACTTTAAAGGTTATCAGGTGGATCATATTGATCGACGGAAGAATGAGGCGGCTGACGCATTATCAAGGCTGGGGTCTCAGCGTAAGCCGGTGCCGCCTAATGTGTTCTTGGACGTGTTGCATCACCCATCGGTCAAGTTACCGTCGGAGGAGGATTTGGCTATACCTGACCCGGAAGGGCAATTGGTGGCGGCTCTCCACGCAATTCCAGATTGGACGTTGCCTTATTTGGCATATTTGACCCGCGGCGAGTTACCTCAAGATGAAAATTTGGCACGGCAGATCATAAGGCGGTCTAAGTCTATGACTATTGTCAATGGCGAGTTACACCGGCGCAGTGTGACCGGTGTCTTTTAGCGCTGCGTTTCTCCAGATGAGGGCCATGAGATCTTGCAAGAAATCCACGCCGGCGACTGTGGTCATCACGCCGGGTCAAAATCTTTAGTGGCCAAAGCTTTTCGACACGGTTTCTACTGGTTAACAGCTCATAAAGATGCAGAGGACTTGGTCAGTAAATGTGGCGGGTGCCAGAAATTTGGGCGACGTGCCCACGTGCCGGCTCAAGAGCTACGGATGATTCCAATCACCTGGCCGTTTGCAGTCTGGGGACTTGATATGGTAGGACCTTTCAAGAGGTCTAAGGACAAGAAGACCCACCTCCTGGTGGCGGTTGACAAGTTTACTAAATGGGTTGAAGCTGAGCGGGTCAGCAAGTGTGATGCAGCGATGGTTGTTTAGTTCGTCAAAAAGCTGATTTGTCGGTTTGGTTATCCACATAGTATCATCACTGATAATGGAACAAACTTGTCCAAGGGGGCTATGGAGGAGTTCTGCGATAGTGAGCATATCCGACTCGATGTGTCTTCTGTGGCTCACCCACAGTCTAATGGACAAGCAAAGCGTGCTAACCAGGAAATTTTGAAAGGGATAAAACCCCGGCTCATGGTTCCTTTGGAGCGCACGCTGGGTTGTTGGGTGGAGGAGTTACCCTCAGTTCTTTGGAGCAAAAGAACCACCCCCAACAGATCAACAGGCTATACGCCTTTCTTCATGGTCTATGGCGCAGAAGCTGTTCTCCCCAATGATATCCATCATGACTCGCCCAGAGTGGCGGCTTACGTGGAAGCTGATAATGAGGCGGCGCGTCAGGATGCTTTGGATGCCTTGGAGGAAGAACGGGATCTTGCAGCAGCTCGGTCCGCGATTTACCAGCAAGACCTGCGTCGCTATCATAGCCGCAGGGTCAAGGCCCGGACGTTCCAAGAAGGCGACTTAGTACTCCGGTTGATTCAAGACCAGTCAGATATGCACAAGTTATCACCTCCTTGGGAAGGACCGTTTGTGATCAGCAGAAATCTCAACAATGGCTCCTATTATCTCATTGATATACGGGAGGGTGACAAGTCGCGCACTTCTGGTGAAGAGACTAAGAGGCCGTGGAATATTGCTCACCTTCGGCCATACTATACTTAAGCCGCCAGTCCGGCTCTTATCAATGTACACATTCCTGTCATTGTATATACCACTTTTTATGATATAATAAAGTTGGCATCCCCATGATTAGGGGCCTCTGCCATTTTTCCGCACTAAAATTTGTGCAAGGGAGTTGATCCTTCATCAGGTCACTTGGGGGCTTCCAACCCACTGGGTTTAGCTTGCATACCCTCTTGGCCAGGCTTTAAATGCCATGTTCGAGTTAAACCTGCCTGTTTGCAACTTGCTACTCCGCCATGTGACCCGCCGAACTCTTGATAGTTAATCTTGATAAGAAACCCTGAACTTTTATAAATTATTCTTGCACAAAGACCCTGAACTTGTCAAGGTTTAAATGATGGTTTTTTGTCACGAGAGAGCCGGCTTACAGTGAGCTAGGATAAACTCGCCTTGTCTGCCGTAATCCCTCCGCTATATGACCCGTTCGTACTCTTAGCAATGTCAATCTTTTAAAGACCCTGAACTTGCTAAGGTTTAAACGATGGATTTATGTCATGTGAGAGCCGGCTTACGAGTTTTTTTAGGCTTTTATGCCTAGTTTCTTCGGAAGCAATAATTTTTTTTTCATAAAAGAGTTATCTTGTCCTGCTACGCCTTTAAAGCCGGCTTATAGGACAAAAGATATACAAGTTACTTGTTTTTTGCAGGTACTCTCATGATAAGATTCTAAGTTTTGTGTTATTCCGGCTTGGCATTGCTCATGGAGTATAACCCACCCGGCGAATCAAAGCAGTCAGGCGATTATATCTCAAAGGCAAATTTGCTAAATCGTCGGTTCATGGATTAAAAGAAGTTTAAAAAGTGCATCAAAAGCACAAGGGCAAGTGATTCAATGTTTCCTACTGCTATTACAAGGCTATCAAAACGCCCAAAAGCTGCGGACTTCAAGTTTTCTCAGCAAAATTATAACCCGGCGTATCAAACAAGGCCGGGTTACGTTCACATGATGCAAGTTCTTATCTAGCTCGTCGCCGGGTCATCCTGCGCCGGGTCTTTGGTCTCCTGGATCTGGAGGTTGTCCACATCCCAATTGCAGTTTGTTAAAGCCTCAAATTTGGCTTCATCATGCATGATCGGAGATGGGTCAACATCAGGAGCGAAGAGATGCTTACGGCGCTGAGGAATTAGGCTTTTGGCTTCGAAGGTAGGACCTCGAACTCGCTTATTCTCTTCCGAGTAAGCCGCCTGATATGATGATAAGTCAGCTACTTCGGCCATCCGGCTTGCCAAGACTCGAGACGCCTTCATGCAACGGGCATAGTCTTCTTGAGTGAACTCCGAGCCGTCGTCTTTCAGCTGCGGAAAGACATCCATCATCTCGGCCGGGTTTAACTCGGGGGCATAGGCCAGTGACCGGCTCAAAGCAGCCATTGCACCCTTGCGGGCGGCTGATCTCTTCAGCTCTTCTATCTGCCTTGGGATGGTCGAAAGGACTTCTAGCACGCCTTTCATAAATTTGGGAACGCCCCGCTCAGTCATAACGGCTTTGATGGTACAAAGAGAGCCAGCGTACAGCTGTTCAGACAATGAGTATAGAGCCTTCAGCTTCAACAGATTGTCGTCAGAAAGTTGGCGGCTTCGTTCACGTGTAAGCAAGTTAGATCCTATAAGCCGGAAGAGTTTTCGAAAATCTTCTTGCAATGAGTATTGAGGGGTAAGCAACACTTACCAAAGACGGCTCCAACCATACGAGATATGTGACCTTTCAGATGGCTCAGTTCATCAGTCGCCGTTTTAAGACGGCCTTCTGCGTTTTCAGCGCGCTTGGTCAGGGCGGCTTGGCTCGCCTCAGCAGACTTCTTCAGTGTTTTCAATTCAGCCTTGATTACATCCAGCTCAAACAAGGCAATTTGGCACTTGGCATCAGCTTCTGCTCGGCCCTTTTGTTGCAGTGACAGGCTCTTCTTCAGATCTGACACGTTTGACTCAGCGGCATTCAAACATTCCTGCACAAACAAGTCATAGCAAGACAAGATTATTAAGTTTTAAGCCGCCTGTCCGGCTCATATTGGTTTTATAGAAATACAGCAGAGTTATTGTAAGTCCCAAGCAGATTGCAAGCAATATACTTGGTACTTGGGGGCCAATGTGTCTCAGTTTCTTCTTCTAGACCCGGGTCATTTCCATGAACATAACCCGGTTCTTGGGGGCTACACGTTGCTCTCCAAGTTTAAGGATCAGGTATATAAAAAGTCCCGGCTCATTACTTAGGTAATGACCCGGCCCTTGGGGGCTACTATAGGCTCTTAATCTATGATTGAGTGCCGATTCATTACTTGCGTAATGACCCGGCCCTTGAGGGCTACAAGGTGATTCTTCAAAGGTTTGCAAATAACGGAAGACCCGGCTGACCTTTTGGAAGGTAAACCGGCTCTTGGGGGCTACAAGTATATATATGAAGAGGCAAGGGAAGTGAAGTACCTCGTATTTCTTCTTCATCATGCCAACCAAGTTGGCTTCCATGTCCCGGCTTGCAGACAGACGGCTCAGATAGCCATCGTGTAACTCTTCAGTGGTAAGCTTTTCGAGGTTAGGGAGATCAAATTGCATTTTTCCTCCCTTGAGATGAGCCGCCTCGTCCTCGCTGGTATGTTTTGATAATATCTTGGAAGGAGCCGGAGATTTGTAAGCCGCCCCAGTAACAGTAACTTCTTCATGAGAAGCCACTTTTTCAGTTGACGACTGGGGGCTGTGCGGCTTAGGATCAGATTTCGGGTGAGCCTCAGGAGCCTCAATATCCATATTCACTGGCTCATTGGGCTGAGGAGTTTCTTCATGAGTATCTTTGGCGGTTTCAGAAGGCTCAATATGAATTTCAGGGAGGTTTGGCTTTGGATTTGCCGACTCTGGGGCGTTGAGTGGCAACTGATCCGCCAGTTTTTCTCCGTTTGGCTTGAGCCCTAGGAGCAAAGTTGAAATTACACGTCAATAAGCAAGGATAGACTATTAGTACACAGAGTGGGATATAAAAATACTTACCCCTGGTTGATGATAAGGGAAGGCAACTTTGAGGCGGTTGAGTCGCCGGAAGAGGGAGGCGAGTCCTGAAAAGGCTAGCGTTGTTAAGTATTGATAAGCTGCAATACAAGGATAGCATACAGAAGAAATAAATTCAGGACAAGAAAATACTTCGGTGCGCTGTTTTCGAGGAGCCGGTTCATTTGGTAAGCCAGCCAAAAGATCTCCAGAGCCGGTGCTCCGTGTCTGACGTCTGCTGCCGTCTTGCTGTTTCTTCAAAAGAAAGTTAGGACCCAGGTGAGCAAAAGGACAAAAACATTTTACCTTCCGTACAGCCCGCCATACTCTCTTTACTGGTGAAGGATCCGAGTCAGAGGAGACAATGGTTACCTCTGCAACATCGGCGTGACTTGTTTCTGCTTCCTCCTGTGAGCAATCATCATCAATGAGTAGCATAAAGAGAAAGCCAAGAGGGTCAAGTTCTACCTCTGAGTCATTAAACTCGAACAAATCTTCGGATGATTGCCTCTTCCGACGAGTCGGCGCCTTAGCTTTGGGCGCCTTGGGAACCTTGCTCTTCTTCTTGAGAGAAGGGAGTAACTGTTTTTCCAGAAGGAAGAGCCGGCCTATGTTGGGATAAAACATGTGGGTAGAAAAGTTAATGAAATATGCAAAGTACAACATTAAGAAAATAGATGAGGATTAAGATGGAAACACTTACATCCGGAGCTGGGTTAAGTACAGAGAAGGGATTTAAACCCGTCTTGCTGCAGGCGGCTTGAGACTCTCCCAGCAAAGATTTCACAATGGTCGTGAGGTCCTGGTCTGTTAGGGGCGTCTGATTGAAGCGTTGAGGGTCGTCCACGCTACCAGTGTATTGGCACATTAAGGCGCCGCGGCGGCTTAATGGCAGAATCCTCCAAGAGACCCAGCAACGGGTCAGATCGACACCTGTTAATCCGTTGGCTAACAGGGCCCTGACTTTTGAGAAAGTGGTGGCATATTGAGCACGTTCAACGGCGGACATCCGATCTGGAAGCTCCGTATCGGTGCTAAGCCGGTAAGGACGATAACCCGGCAGTGGGTTCTCCCCCTCTGGTGAAGTGTCTTGGCAGTAGAACCAAGTCTTGTTCCATTCTTTGGGGCAACTCGGCAGAATTGCAGCTGGTAAGAGTACATCCCTCCGCCTTTGAAGAGTGACGCCCCCGAGCTCGAGACTTAATCCATCTGCCATTTCTGTTTGGCGGTTGATATAAAAGTACTCCTTGAAGAGGTCCACAGACGGCTCTTCCTGCAGATAGGCCTCACAGAAGGTCTGAAACTGGTACAGATTGGTGACAGAATTGGGGCCAATGTCTTGGGGGTGAAGCTTGAACGAGTGTAGAACATCCCGGAAAAACTTAGACCCGGGCGGGGAAAAGCCATGCGGCAGATGATCCGTGAATACAATGACTTCCCCGTCTTTGGGTTTGGGGGTGGTTTCATTTCCTGGGACCCGCCAGTGGATAACATCCTGAGCCGGCAGAACTCTCATAGTGACAAATTCTTTGAGTGATTCTTCGGTCACCCCAGACCTTACCCAATTACAAGTTGATGGGGTTTTAGACATGGCGGTGGCTTAAGAAACTGCGGAAAAGTATGAACGTTTGGCGGGTTAAAAATGCATTGCCATCAAAGTCGTAACGACTCTATAAATAGTAACAGCATTCGGCGGGTCAATATAAAGTTATGAGCCGCCGAAGATGTTTGCTGTGTGACAGCATGAGCCGGCAGCCTTACGGCGGGTTAAGTTTATCAGCGCACATTGAAAAATTACTAAGTGTGGAGAAACAGATTCCGCAACTACAGCTATGGATTTAAGATCTACGGACGAGGGAAAAAGAAAAATAATTCTAACCCTAAAATACCAGTGGAAGAACAGACGGCCTATGTACAGATTAAAATGAGCCGCAGATCTACAACGAGTACGGCGTGATTATGGAGCGGACGGCCGCGTGATTTGGGCAGCGTTATAAGGCTTTAAAGAGGTGCTCTCTATCTAATCTGTGAAGAACGCTCTGATGAGCGGGGATGAACACTGAAGAACCCGATGAACTCGGGAGAAACCTAATGCAGATCTAACAAGGGGCAGTAATGAAACCTGGAGGATGCGGACGAACACGCGGAGGCTCTGGACAAGTTCAGGTTGATGCAGTGGCCAGTGTTGATGAAGACGGCGAGGACCGAACGGTGCGGCGAGTTTCGGTAGCGCGGGCGTCCGGAGGAGGAAGAAGAAGGTGACAGCGGGGAAAATGAAAGTGATAGCCCCCCGTGCTTATTTATAAGGTTATAATGGTCTCACAAACGGTCCGGTGTGGGAATCGAGGGAGCACGATGATGATTAACTAAGAAGACGCCTTGATTCTTGGGCTGGTCATATTAGTGGAGAAAGATCCATTCTGACGTCAGGGGAATCTTTTTTTATTTTCCTGATGACGTCACGGCGGGTCATGAAAGTTTTTCAGAAACAACACCGCCCATTTTCGGCGGGTCATGAAGGTTGTCAGAGAAGGCAAGACTCGCCAACCAGAAGATTTGGAGATTGACATGAACCAGTTCAAATCAATCTGGGGCCTAATGTTGGGGATATAACCCCGTGGAGAGACCCGCCCAGATGGGGCCGGGTCATACGGTTGGCAACTTAATGACAAGGCTTAGTATAAGTTTATTTCATGGGCCTGGAGGCCCAGGGCCAGAAGACAAGATGTAACCCGGTGGTGTAAGCCGCCGTTGGCGGCTTGTTAGATAAGGCATGTGTAGTTAGAGGAGAGGTCGGTTATCAAGCATAACCCGGCCCGGACTCTTGTAAGCCCAGGGCCTCGACTTATGTATATAAAGGCGGGTTACCTGGGCGGCTTAGGCCACGAAACAACTGATCGATAGCTAGGTCAAGCGAACTCGCTCCCTTGTAATCGATACCCAATCAATACAACACCGGGCAGGACGTGGGCTTTTACCTCTTTCTGAGGGGCCGAACCTGGGTAACCCATGTCTCCCGATTCCGATCAACCCCTTCGAGCTCACCGCCTTAGCGATGGCCTCGAACCTAAGTCCTAGGACACCTGCCGTGACAAAACCACAACAGGACTCTCTGCGTCGACCTTGTCCTCCTCCCGATGTCGGGTGTGGCTGTCTCAGGCGAGACCGTGGAGGAGCCGCATGCCGTGACCCGTGACACACACCTATGGAGTGGTCGTCAGCTCGTAGAAAATATACACATGGATTAATCGCAACATGCTCACGTCCAAGTCTTCGTCCATCCGCAACACCCAGGCACCACCGCTTCCCAAGAAAAAGATAACCTAAAAAATGTAAAACCATCCCCAAAGCCACAGCCGATTGATCAATGGTAATTCCAATCAATTTTTCTAGCATCATAGAAGCAACTTTTTCTCATAAAAATCATCATGATAGAGTAGCAATCAATTCACATGTCATGGTTCAAACAATGAATTCTCTTGAAACTTAACGACCTATGTTCTTAGTCACCAAACAATTGCAATTCAACTTATTCTCAACAAAGTCTAAGTAAGAGCTCCACATACTCAATCATCATATAGTCTTCTATGATTGCTATTACTCAAAGCATATTTTTAGAACAAATGGCATCCATCGAACACAGAGAAAGATAGGGGCTTAATGTTTCGCCTCCCAACTTATTTATCATAAAGATAATTGTCAACAATAATAAGTCATGATCAAATATATTTGACTGGATATATATGTTTGGATCTTTCCCCACCACATGATGCTTGCCAACTAATAGATTGAGGTTGGAATAAGAAGTTGACTCAACATGAATAGTAAATAACATGAAAGTAAATAGATTGGCCCTTCGCGGAGGGAAGCAGGGATTTGCATATGTGCCAGAGCTCATTGTTTAAAACAGAGATGAATATAATTTTGGGAGGCACACCCTTCCTGTCAACGTTGCGACCAAGAGTTATCAATATCTTCCATGCTAAACACATTAGCGGCGGTTCCCAAGCGGTAAAAGTAAAGGTTTACTCCCCCTCCACCAACAAACACACTCCACGGCTAGCCGAATCCACGGGTACCGTCCATACCAACAACATTCCTGGGGGAGTTTTGTTTAATTATTTGATTTATTTTTTTGATTTTGGGACTGGGAATCCCTATTACCGCCCCTCTCATGCAAGGACAAGTGAATAAACACTCATCATGAGAATAACCCGCTTAACATGGAAGATACTGACCGCCCCCTGTCGCTCCATGAGCGGTCCAGGCACACAAAACAGGTGTTCATTTGAAATTTTAGAGGTGGCACATGCAAATTTACTTGGAATGGCAGTGAAATACCATATATGGGTAGGTATGGTGGACTCTCATGGAAGAAACTTGGCTCAAGGGTTTGGATGCACAAGTAGTATCTCTACTTAGTACGAAGTTTTGGCTAGCAAAAGGTTCTAAACAAGCACCACATGTTAGAGGATCCATAACAATATAACTTCTATGCAAATATACCCAACCATAACTCATTACGTTGTATTCCTTGTCCAACTTCAACTAATTTACTCAAGTTTGAAAATAATTAATGGGTATTCACAATCATAGAAGATGTCCAAGATAATATATTTGTATGTGAAAGTTCTCTTCCTTATACTAATCATTCACGAATTGCTTGTATGACCAATATTGTGATTGTCAAACTTCAATAGATTTTACTTTCTAAACTAGATGTGAATCTACTACTAAGCATAAAAGCACATTGTCAATTTCATATTTATGATATTCAATTCATTCACAATTTACTCTCCGGATATAAGTGAAGCACAAGAGTAAACATCAAACTACTCTCGAAAGATATAAGTGAAGATCAATGAGTAGTCAAACAATTAAGTAGCTATGTGAGGACTCTCTCTCTTATTCAAAATTTCAGATCCAATGCTTTTATTCAAACAGCAAAACAAAATAAAATGATATTCCAAGGATAGCACATATCATGTGAAGAAGCAAAAACTTAGGTTCAACCGATACTAACCGATAATTGTTGAAGAAGAAAGGTGGGATGCCTACCGGGGCATCCCCAAGCTTAGATGCTTGAGACTTCTTGAAATATTAATTAGGGATGCCTTGGGCATCCCCAAGATTGAGCTCTTGTGTCTCCTTAATTCCTCTCATATCATGGTTGCCCTAATTCTTATAAACTTCATCCACACAAAACTCAACAAGAACTCGTGAGATAGGTTAGTACACATAAGAATAAATCAACAATTTATGTACTGCCAAGACAAGTTGCACAATAATTTTCAAACATCATCTACTGTTTACTATCGTTTCCACAATTTATATCTACCAATATAGGCTATGGAAACTATAGGATAAGTAGATAACAAAACTATGACAGCAATCTGTCCAAACAGAACAGTCTGTAGCAATCTATTGAACCAGTGTACTTCTGTAACTCAAAAAATTATGAAAATTTAGGAAATGCTAAATAATTTATATGAAAATACTGTGTAAAATTTTAAGAAACTTTCCACATTCCAGTAAAATATGAAAATTCAAACACTACAGCAAAAGTTTCTGTTTTTACACAGCACACATCAAACATGCAATGCAAGCATCCTAAAGGCAATTCTTGGAACTTTTTATTGAAAAACAAGATTATAAATAACACCTAACAGAAAATAACAAAATAAAATGACGCTCCAAGCAAAACACATATTATGTGACGAATAAAAATATAGCTCTAAGTAAGATATACCGATAATGTTGAAGACGAAAGAGGGGATGCCTTCCGGGGCATCCCCAAGCTTAAGCGCTTGAGTCTTCCTTGGATATTACCTTGGGGGTGCCTTGGACATCCCCAAGATTAGGTTCTTGTCACTCCTTATTCTCCTCATATCGGTGTCTCACCCAAAACTTGAAAACTTCAATCACACAAAACTTAACGGAACTTCGTGAGAAGGGTTAGTGTAATAAATAAAGATCATTCACTTAGGTACTGTCAAGACAAGATTCATAATTGTTCTCACATAATACCTACTGTATTATATCATTCCCATAATTTATATCACTGAATATAAGCTATGGGAACACTAAAACAAGCAAACTATGCATGCAAAACAGAATCTGTCAAAAACAGAATAGTCTGTGAAGATCTGTAGTATAACTATACTTCCATGTCTCTAAAAATTCTAAAAAATTAGGACAAACTGAATAATTTGTATATCAAGACTTTGTAAAAATTTCAGATCATTATCACGCTCCAGTAAAAAATGGAAATTCCTGTACTGGAGTCAAAAGTTTATGTTTTGGTTCAGCATCAATTCTACTCATCTTGTGAGTCATCCCAAAGGCTTTACTTGGCACTTTATTGAAATAAAAGGCACAAAACATGATTACTACAGTAGCTTAATCATGTGAACACACAAAAACAGAAAGTAAAAGTGTTGGGTTGTCTCCCAACAAACGCTTTTCTTGAATGCCTTTTAGCTAGGCATGATGATTTCAATGATGCTCACATAGGAATAATATTTGAAACATGTAAGAGAGCATCATGAATCTCATGAAAAGCATATTTAAGTCTAACCCACTTCCTATGCATAGGGATTTTGTGAGCAAACAATTTATGGGAGCAAGAATCAACTAGCATAGGAAGGCAAAACAAGCATAACTTCAAAACTTTGAACACATAGGGAGAAAACTTGATATTATTGCAATTCCTACAAGCATATGTTCCTCCCTCATAATAATTTTCAGTAGCATCATGAAGGAATTTCACAATATAACTATCACATAAAGCTTTCTTTTCATGATCTACAAGCATAGAAAATTTATTACTCTCCACATAAGCAATTTTCTTCTCATTCATAATAGTGGGAGCAAACTCAACAAAATAAGTATCATGAGAAGCATAATCCAATTGAAAATTAAAATCATGATGACAAGTTTCATGGTTATCATTATTCTTTATAGCATACATGTCATCACAATAATCATCATAAATAGGAGGCATGCTTTCATCATAATAAATTTGCTCATCAAAACTTGGGGGACTAAACATATCATCTTCATCAAACATAGCATCCCCAAGCTTGTAGCTTTGCATATCATTAGCATCATGAATATTCAAGGAATTCATACTAACAACATTGCAATCATGCTCATCATACAAAGATTTAGTGCCAAACATTTTATTGACTTCTTCTTCTAACACTTTGGCACAATTTTCCTTTCCATCATTTTCACGAAAGACATTATAAAGATGAAGTATATGAGGCAACCTCAATTCCATTTTTTTGTAGTTTTCTTTTATAAAACCAAACTAGTGAAAAACAAGAAACTAAAAGATTTAATTGCAAGATCTAAAGATATACCTTCAAGCACTCACC
Source organism: Elymus sibiricus (assembly GCA_039707655.1). NCBI lineage: Eukaryota > Viridiplantae > Streptophyta > Magnoliopsida > Poales > Poaceae > Elymus > Elymus sibiricus. The sequence continues at coordinate 376,512,603 of CM077663.1, read as the reverse complement.
TCCCCGGCAACGGTGCCAGAAAAGAGCTTGATGTCTACTACGCAACCTTCTTCTTGTAGACTCGTGTTGGGCCTCCAAGCGCAGAGTTTTGTAGGACAGTAGCAAATTTCCCTCAAGTGGATGACCTAAGGTTTATCAATCCGTGGGAGGCATAGGATGAAGATGGTCTCTCTCAAACAACCCTGCAACCAAATAACAAAGAGTCTCTTGTGTCCCCAACACACCCAATACAATGGTAAATTGTATAGGTGCACTAGTTCGGCGAAGAGATGGTGATACAAGTGTAATATGGATGGTAGATATAGATTTTTGTAATCTGAAAATATAAAAACAGCAAGGTAACTAATGATAAAAGTGAGCACAAACGGTATTGCAATGCTTAGAAACAAGGCCTAGGGTTCATACTTTCACTAGTGCAAGTTCTCTCAACAATACTGACATAGTTGAATCATATGTAAATCCCTCACGTGCGACAAAGAGTTCACTCCAAAGTCACAAATAGCGGAGAACAAACGAAGAAATTATTGTAGGGTACGAAACCACCTCAAAGTTATCTTTTCCGATCAATTTTATGAGCTATCCCTATAAGTGTTACGAACAGCCCTAGAGTTCGTACTAAAATAACACCTTAAGATACACATCAACCAAAACCCTAATGTCACCTAGATACTCCAATGTCACCACGAGTACCCATGGGCTTGATTATACAATATGCATCACACAATTTCAGATTCATCATGTTCAATCCAACACAAAGAACTTCAAAGAGTGCCCCAAAGTTTCTACCGGAGAGTCAAGACAAAAACATGTGCCAACCCCTATGCATAGATTCCCAAGGTCACGGAACCCGCAAGTTGATCACCAAAACATACATCAAGTGGATCAATAGAACATCCCATTGTCACCACGGATATCCCATCACAAGACATACATCAAGTGTTCTCAAATCCTTAAAGACTCAATCCGATAAGAAAACTTCAAAGGGAAAACTCAATTCATCACAAGAACATAGAGAGGGGAAACTCCATATGATTCATCTATATTAATAAAGCTCGCGGTACATCAAGATCGTGCCATCTCAAGAACACGAGAGAGAGATCAAACACATAGCTACTGGTACATACCCTCAGCCCCAAGGGTGAACTACTCCCTCCTCGTCATGGAGACCGCCGGGATGATGAAGATGGCCTCCGGTGATGGTTTCCCCCTCCGGCAGGGTGCCGGAACGGGCTCCCGATTGGTTTTTCGTGGCTACAGAGGCTTGCGGTGGAGGAACTCCCCATCTTCGTTTCTTTCTGGAGGTTTCTGGATTTATAGGAGTACTTGGCATTGGAATCAAGTCAGGGGGACTCCCGAGGGGCCCACAAGCCAGGGGGCGCGCCCCCTAGGCTTGTGGCTGCCACGGGACTCCTCTCCGGTATCTTTTTGCTCCAGTATTTTTTATATTTTCCAAAAATATTCTCCGTAAATTTTCAGCCCATTCCGAGAACTTTTATTTCTGCACAAAAAACGACACCATGGTAGTTCTGCTGAAAACAGCGTCAGTCCGGGTTAGTTCTAATAAAATCATACCAAAATCATATAAAATTATTGTAAACATGGCATGAATACTTCATAAATTATAGATACGTTGGAGGCGTATCACCGATCCAGAGATTAGTCAAAGAAAAAAATATTAACAGTTTTTCATACACGCATATAGTCGTAAGTTAAGTTTGGGTTGCTTGCCTAATCTTTGAGCACTTAACTGTAGGATGCAAGCTAACTCAAAGATACTATTAAATACATTTCATGAAGAGATACCCTTTGTTCATGGTCCCTCGACAACTATATTGTGGACCATCTATTCCATTTTTTGCATCTTCAATGTATAGCAAATATTAATAAGTGATGCAGAATTTACCCTCATGATGACAAAGTGAAGCATCAAAGCATGGTAGCATAAAGCTTGTACTTGACGTGGTTCCTCGATTGGCACTTGAAACAAAGCAAACACTAATCAAAAAGCCACTCTGGTGAACAAATTTGAATCTTGGGACTGTCCCTTTTCATTGTACAAGCACTACCGAAAACCATGGTCTTATTATTGGCTGGAAATTCTTGTAATACAGTCTTGATTGAATGCAGTTATCATGGCTCTACTTTTGGTAGAATATTGTTTCCTTCTACAAAATAGCATGTGACTATACAGCTTCATAGGTCACCAAATGATACCAACCAGGCTAATTATTACAGAAAACTACATCAAATTTTGTCAAGAGAATTGGACCCAAGTACACCATATAGGAAACCAAAGGTAAACTCTATATGACCAGCAACAACCGATGGAAGAACTTGCCATCTAATTCAGCCACACAACACTTGGCAAAGACCTCGAATAAAACCATGCTAGAAACCTACATATAACTGAAAGTGAAATGCACATGTATTGAAACTACATGTACCAAATATATATTTACATTTATGCTCTAGACATATCTTTATAGTTTTTACAAGAAATAATAAGTTAGCCTAAGAATACTGCACCATGACCAAATCTTTTGGGAATCATTTTTATTTCAAACTATCAAATTACTTTCCTCTTGCATTGATGAACACAAATATTACCTAGCATGCTTGTCACAGGCACACGCATGGCTCGCAGTCACAGCGTATCCCTACAGGCGACATGCATCACAACTCACCCAACACAACAGAAAAAATCCTGCAATGAATAGAGGAATCTAATGGAGAATCGGCGAATATAATACCCCAAGATCTTACCTGACATATTAGAGGTCACTACCGAACCAGCAGCATCCAAGCCAACATGAAAACCATCATCCTCCCTCAGCGCTCCTTTATTTTGCAGGACAGATTTTGATACATTGCCAGGTGTCTCTGCAAACAAAACAAGACCAAGATAAATACAGCACACCACATGCGTGCAAAATTCGGAACAAGCAACTATTAATAGATTTGAATAATAATGCAATGTCCTCTGATGGCCAAGATATGGCTTCCCAACGTTTTATCACTTTTGATTATCCAATTTATTTATTCGACTTTTGATTATCCAATTTATTTATTCGTTACTATCTTTCACCTACCAGTAACTCTAGTATTAACAATTACTAAAATAAATGTTACCATGATCAGAGAGAACTCATATAAAAATTAGAGCTCTCATTTAATTACTCTCAGAGAGGACGATTATCTTGTCCTGACATCATAGCACTATTTATGTAAAAACAATTGTCTGGCACATTACAAAGTAGTATCATCTGCCCCACTTCTTAGAAATCACAGTATGAGAAAGAAATGGTTAATGACAGATTTCCACATGGGCAACAGGAAGATGCAAATGTCATAATCCTTGAACCTTGCAAATTATCACCTAAATCGACAATCTGTGCATTGTAAATAAGACTGCAGTGGAAACAAATATTTATAGTAACCTGACCTGAAATCAATGTTTTTAAACCAATCCATTTTTCCAAGCGGTGTACCCAAACTTAGGAAAGTTCTACGATTGAGGAACGAATGGATCAATGGTCGTTCTTCGAGCGAAAATTATACTGGATAGATGAGCTAATGCCTTGTAGAACTTTCAAAAGAACCAATCATATAAAACGCTCCTTCATGAACCCTGTTATCGAAGGTGTGTGTTCTTCTTTTGAGTATTGTTTATTCCATTGTGCCATCCTAGAGAAACATATTCCTGAAGACATGAACTATTGCAAGAATTTGTCATCAGTAAAAAAAAGTGCAGCACCTAAACATTACAGAGACGCTTTGTCTTTCTTTTCAGTTATAATTCAGTATTTTTCCTAGGGAAACCAATCAACTGAAGAACCACTTATGCGAATCGCCGATTTCTTGAATTGGGTTATCAACTTTCTCACAGATTTAAATACTGACTTTCCAAAATCTCTTGAGCCTGGATTCTGCAGAAAACATGTAGAAAAATGTTGTTAAATACAATAAAGAATGTGCTCCCGTCAGCATTTACATGTTGATGATCACACGCAACTCAACAATATGTTTGAATAAATTTCAAGAAAGTTAGCCAAAAAAATTTGTGACGTGTGTATGTGTGTGTAAAAAGGGGATATTAGGTCAGCAGAAGGAGCTTTCTGGCTGACATGACATGAACACACATTATGCAACAAAACAGAGAAAGATATCATGTGAAGTGAATTGAGAAGAAAGGCCATCTCAGTGATGGCAATGGTCTGTCCATGGAAAGCGAATGTGCAGACTACTCTTATGCGTGAAAATCTGAATTTTGTGAAGAGAGCTTGAACATTCTTTTGAAGCATCAGAGGAGTTCCATGGACAGCTTATTCTAACAATTCTGAAACAACTCATCATTCGAAAACAGGCAAACATCTTATTCTTATGGTGCATCACGTCCCATTGACTTCGATCTGAGAATAAACATGAACATAAACAAAAAAATTGTGTGTGTGTGTGAGAGAGAGAGGAGCTCATCACCGACCATTGGCCAGAGCAGGGTAAGGTCCCGCTGCTGCATCCAGTAGCGTCCATGACGCTGTCTGGAGGATGATGGCACATACGCCCGTCAGAATCGTCTCCTAGCCTCACGCCCGTGGCTTCAAACGGCGGCGGCAGGTGGAGACATGGAATCGAGCGGTGACGGTGGCTAGTGCAGACATGAGATCAAGCGAATGCATCAAGCGAATGCCCCGGCCATGGACAAGGCCTCCTCCACCACCGAATCACACCGCCGGCTGCCACGCCAGGCCTTGGCCACCCTGCACCGGTGCCCACCCCCTCGATCTACCTCTCCCAGTGCGACCCATCTCGACGTGATGTGGCCGTGGCAGATCTGGCCGCCGCCCGCTGACTTGCTCGACTCGATCTAGGGGCGGCTGGCGCGGGGCGGTTGTACGTCGCTGTTGCGGGTGGCGGCGGCCGGCGTGGGGCGTCGCTGTTGCGGGCGGGGGCGGCGGCGGCCGGCGCGGGGCGTCGCTGTTGCGGGCGGGGGCGGCGGCGGCCGGCGCGGGGCGTCGCTGTTGCGGGCGAGGGCGGCGGCGGCTGGCGCGGGGCGTCGCACGAGAGGGCACGGCGGCGATGGAGGCGACCCCAGATTGGCGTATGCAGCGATGGAAAGTCGATTGGCTGGAGCGTCGGGTGGGGGTTCCGAGATCGGTTTTTTTTCGTCCGATTTTTATTCAGGACGGACGTGGGAGCCTCGTTAGATCTATTTTCGTCCGGTTTTTTCATCGATCCGTACGTGGGAGCCCCTTTGGCCGATTTTTTTTGCTGGGAGCGCGAGGCATTACGTGCGACATGTTTAGAGTAGAACGAGAGAGACAAAGACAAAAATGTAAAGTGAATCGTTGTTCTCATTGATGATGGGGTTACACATATATATAGCCCCTGAAGGGGTGTGTCTGAAGGGACACGAGGCAACCGCCTCAGTTAGGAAAAGTAGGGATTAATAGGATTAATTAAATCCTAACACTCCCCCTAATCCATGCTTGTTAGTGTAAGTATCATCATCTTGAAAAAGCTCCTCCAAAAACCCTGTGGGAAAAATATGAGGAGATAGGTGTTTGATATGTTGCTAAAACTCCTTCAAACCCAGTGGGAAAAATAAGGAGAAAATGATGCAACATATAATGGTTATTGTCTCTTTTAACTCAATACGAGAAAACCCATAGAGTTTAGAGTACAATAAATATGTCGTATATACTTTCCTAAAAACCCCGGTGGGGAAAACAGAAAGTATGACATATGATCTCATGTTGATATTACCTCATTAAAAACCTTTATGAGAACCTGTAAAGTGAGCTCATGAAGGGAAAAAGAGTATAATATGATGCATTGAACAGGAACAATTCAGGAAGATACTCCCCCTGATTCTTGCAAAATTCGAAGCCGTCACATACCAATTCCATGAACATATTTCTGGAATGTAAAAGTTGGTAGAGACTTCATGAATAAATCAGTCACATGATTTAACTTGCAAGATATGCAATATAGTGATATTGCTTATTACGTAACCTGTTTGCATCCGGGCAACACAAGAGACATTATCGTTGAGATAATGGTTGGTGAATGTAGCCATGAGGTCTGTTTCGAAGACTCTTCATGAGATGGCTACCACACCTAGTAGGAACACTAAGCTTGTCTACGATCTGATATAGTGGGGATCTGATCGATGTATCCAATGATATCGGTGTTCACCTTTCTGCGAAACTGAAAAACCAGGACAAGATGTTTGATGCCTTGGAGATATCGAAAGATATTCTTGAGTACCAACCAATTGTGTTTGGTGTATCCAATGGCATATGGAACGTTGAGTCCCAATATCTCATTTCCATCATCTCTTGGTCTAAATAGATCTTTCTCTACGTCTAGAGAATGAACTACCATGAGAGTTATGGATGGATAAGATTTGTCCACAATGAATTTCTCCAACATATTTTGGATATAGACAACATAGTATACCATAATGTATGAATGAAGGTGCTCAAGTTGTAGTAACGAGCGGTATTTTGGTTTACCCAAATCCTTCATTTTAAAGTCCGTCATTTAGATGATTACATGTGTCGTCATTGCAGACACACAAACATGGATAATCATCATTGTAGGAGTAATCCTTGTGAATAAGGATCTCACTACGTCGGTTGTACCATATGTACCGACAACAATAAGTCTTATGGTGACTTACTGATTTTACACAATGTATGTTGTGTTTTGCATTTCGATTCAGAAGTGAGATTCCATCGGAAATCAATCATATGTGTCTGAATCTAGTGATCCACATGGATATGTAATCACTACATCTATCAACTGTAGAGATAGATGATTTTGTACTGCCAATGATATAAGTTATCAGAAAGAGATTCCATCTCTGGAGAATAGTTGGGTATCTGCGTGAACCCTTGTGCTACAAGACTTGCTCTTTGTTTCACCACCTCGTTGTTCTCAATTCTGTTTCCAGAAGAAAACATGTGTAGGTATTGCTTATGAATACCTTCCCATTATTGAGCAAGACCATTTCTACCTAGATTATACCCTTTGCTTGAGTTCAGTCCGAGTGTTGTTCACACTTTGCCATGGCCATGGTCTTTGGACCTGAATCATGTGAAAGGTTTTGCAATCTAGTTGAGAAATGTATGTCGACAATTGTAGACTTCCAGTTATATGATTCTCCAGAATCTATATATCAATATATAGTTGATGGAAATATCGTTACCCATGGTGACTGCTTGCGATTTCCCAATGCGATTGAGTCGGGTATTCCGATGTCCCGGTCATTGTGTGCACTATGACCTAGGTTGGTGGAGGTTTCCCATCCACTGGGTATACTACCCATTAGGTGTCTGTCAACGTGAAGTTGACTTGCATTTATTGATTCACAGGCCTTGATATCCTTGCTTGCGAGAAGCTGAATCCTGATATACCATCATCGTACTTCTCCCCCTGTTGCTTTGAACGGGGAGTTGAGTGGTTTTAGTTGGTACCTCCACTCTTTCCGACGTATTTTTGCAGGATTGTAGGATTGTGTGACACCTTTATAGTCAGTAAATGAATCTGGCAGGTTATTTGCAATGTGTTGCAAATCTTCTGAACGCATGGTTCAGATCTTTGAGTACGTGGAATTGAGGCAGAAATGTGTTGAACATTCCACTAATTTCCTGGCATTCTTTATGGTACTTGAAATCTCCCCCTAATGCCTGGAAATATTCCTCATGAATCAGCATACTGGCCTTGAATAACTCCCCATGCGAGGGGCTTGAGGTATTGACGGAAATACAGTTATTCCTCACATAGATCCCAACTATATGTTGAGGGGCCAATGATGTATGTTGGGGTGGTGATATCGGTATGCAACCGAAATACCGCAGATGGGAAATACTTGGTAGATTTCCACGTATCAAAGATAGAGGGGAATAATAGTATGCAGTTTGGTCATGAGCGTGTAAAACTGCATGAGTCCAACGTAAAGTTGGTAAGTTGCAACTCCAAAGTAAAGATAATGCAATGAGCTTAACTCTTTGGATATAGGATTCTACCAAACCATTTTGAGTCTAGACATTAGGATAAATTGCTAAGATTCAATCCAAGAGCCATAGAGAAGGCACTCAAGGAGAATTCTGCAATGTTATCCATTCGATTTGCTTGAAATCGATGTCAGGATAATGAGCCAATGGTTTCGTGTGGATAAACCACACTTGAGACCATCGTATAGATGTGTCTTTTAGAACCATGAAACACCTGAATAGTCTAGTCAATGGATGGGAAGAGCCACTTACCTCAACTTGATGCGTTCAAGGAGTCTGGGTGGTTCAGTGTAGATTTTAAGGTGCGTGAGCCTTAAAATTAGCTTCCCTGTGTCACATGTAGTGCACATAAAATCCAAATATTGTTAGAATTTAGCATCATAATAATCATAAACTATTGGAATTGCTGATAGTTTCGGTTTCAACCCAATGTCTCGATGACCAAGGCTAGTATGCCAAGTTTGTCATGTACAAGACATTTTGGAAAACTATCTTGGGTGCAACATGTGCTACGGGCTTTGTAGTAAGTGTAGTACAATCCAGATGATACATAGAGAATGTGCTTGCCATATGCGTTGCATATGGTAAAGAGAATATATTCCTCTTTGTTGTCATCATAAGTTTCGCTATGCAAACTGTTTTGACGGATACCTCTATAGTTTAGTAGGGTACGAGTTAAACCTGGGAAGCAATAAAGCATCCCGACATTACTCGAGTACCCGCAGGGATAGTAAATATGACTCGAGTTGAGCCAACAAATACCTCATCGCGTCTAGCGATTTTAAAATATCTCCTTTCTCTCAATGAGAGTGGAAACATTGGACTTCCCTGAGTATAGAGTTTGTGGTGCATATGTCCACACGTCACATATCATCTTTCATCGGATTGACTCCCGTAGAAATCTATATATAGACATGAAGATTCTCAATATGAAAATCATTGTCCGATATATAGAATACATACAAATGTATTTGTACCAAAGTGCTGATACAATATATTGTGATATACAATATATGATGACAACAATATTTATGTTATTGTTCCAACATCATGAATGGACATAAATTATATTGACCACTCAGGAGACTCGAAAGACTATTCATAGTCTCTAAACATGTCGGTTGAGGCATATTCAACCATCACATTTTCCGTGCTCATAAGGTCCCGTCATCACTGGTGATGTTGGGTTGAAGTTTGAAGTGAGCTTCAAACCTTTGCCCTTGAGGTCATTGTATCCCAGGAATTGCTGATACAGAATAACCAGATGCCGAGATCTGAATCTAATGCCTTATGATGTATAAGACAATATTTTTCTGTTAGCGGTGTGATCCTCACCAGAGGTGAATCCTGGACTGCACACATTATCCCACGAGACACAAGAGCGATCATGATGTCCATGGCCCAGATAGGGCTGTGGTGGCCATTGAGGACGAATGCCTCAAATTTTATAGCCATATGTTACCTCTTTGGGTAAACCAGAGATAATTAATTTACAACCAGTAAATTAAAGACCATCATGGTTGATGTTGTAATGAACTTAGCAAAATTAATGGGTATTTCAAGAAGTTATCTTGAAACCATTAATGTGAATCTCAAATTGCTAAATATGACACCTTGAAGATAATCTCTAAAATGGAGTAGATCTCGCAGCACTAGAGAGTATAATCTGATGAAATCAGTAGATACTCACTCGTAATGCCTTATGTCATGACTTAGTAAAATGTGTGGGAGAGCACTTTGTAAAGCAATCATAATATCGAAAACGACAAAATGTAGGCTTTATCAGTAGTCATCGATAATCTGCGTAGGCAGTAGATCCATATGACTACCTTGTGATCCCAAGCATCAATTTGACGATATCACTTTGAATTTTGCATCTGTATTTGCAAGAAATTAAAAATTTCAATTGCAAATAGACGTATTAATCTCGACATGTGTTAAACATGGAGATACATACATTCCGGAATACAACGTATTCAACAGAAATACACTACTATTGTAATGAATAGTAATGATGTTGCAAACTTGATGTTCAAGTGAAAAACTTGAATTTCATAGACCTCAAATTAAATGAGATGATCTTGTATCAAGTTGCAAGATAATTCAGCAAAGTGAATTAATATTTTGCGAGAGAAAATTGATCTCAATCGCAATGAGATTGTTTTGCGAGAAAATATGTATTTCTCAATCGCAAATCAATATTGTTGTGCGAGAAAATTTAATCTCAATCGCGAAAAACATGTTCTAGAGAATGTGGTAAACACATTGAACATGTCAAATATAAATATACACATATTTCTGGAATTGTAAAACTCAACAGAAAATGGGTTGAAATGCATATCTATACATACATGGTCTAAAGATGACAAGCGCTAATGAATAGCACGGGTTGTTGGACCATGTTGAGTTATCCTGAGACGTACAGGAATTACTCCAAGATTTATACACACAAGCCTATTATGAAAATAGGTAAAGCCGCATGGGCTAAAGTGTATAATTGCGAAGGGATAAGGCTCCATGGCCTTTCCATGTGCGGTTACGAATCGAAGGATTCGTTTTGGCTCACGCCGCCGTGCTATGCACCACCGTTCGCTGCCGATGGGAGGGCACTGCCGCACGTGTTCGTGCTGCCGGAGCGCTAGCGGACGCTGGTGCGCCGCGGGCGGCGGACGGGCGGAGTCCGTGGCATGGGGCGCGGCGCGGAGGCCGGGTGGACGGGCGCGCGGCCAGGGGCAGCCCCGACCCGGGCGGGCGCGGCCGGCGCAGAGGCCGGATGGACGGGCGCGCGGGGCGCGTCGCTGCCGGACGGCGGCTAGTCGAGGCGGCGCGGCAGGGACGAAGCCGTTGGAGCCGACGACTTGGTCCATCGGGGACTGAAGCCAGGCGATGCCACTTGCCATGGATGCCTTCGTCCGCCGTCCAGAAATTATGTTCCTGGTAAAGCAATTTTCTGTAGCCACGAAGAAAATTGGAAAAATAGCACCTTGTTTCAGTTGGTACGCGAATTTGCGTGGTTCTTGACTCGAGTCTCCTATTCTCTTCTTCGTGATTCTTCTGTCCTCTGTCTTGCCGTGAACAGGTCGTGTCCATGGCCGCTGCTGAGTACCGCGGACGCGACAGCCGCTCGTGGGGAGGCCAGGAGCAACGGGCCCAACGACGTCGCTGCGGAGGGCTGGCCAGGGGCATGGCCTCGAGCACCACTGATCTGCACAGATCCAAAACGAGGGCCGCGTCGACCACCAGGGAGCAACTCGAGTCGCCGTTCTTAGTTTTCCGCGTCCCGTCGTGAGGCCGATAGGATCGCTCCGCCGGGAGCGTGCTGATAACGTGTTTAGAGTAGAGAGACAAAGACAAAAATGTAAAGTGAATCGTTGTTCTCATTGATGATGGGGTTACACATATATATATAGCCCCTGAAGGGGTGTGTCTGAAGGGACACGAGGCAACCGCCTCAGTTAGGAAAAGTAGGGATTAATAGGATTAATTAAATCCTAACACGACAGACCTCGTTTTCTACCTGGTGGGATGGATGACGAAAAAAAACCAGGTGGGAGGTGGGTGGGATGACGAAAAAAAAAACCAAGACAAGAAGCTACCAAGTACCCCTTTAGGAGTAGAGATTGCACCTTTTTTTTTTAACACAGTAGAGATTGCACCTTAATTACACCTTCATTAGGAAATAAATTGTGATATCACATATCACGTAATTGGAAAAACACATTAGCCAAAAATAATGTCGTCGCACACTTTCCACCACCGTACCTCCTCCTCCAAAACGGCCTCCGCTCATCTCCATCTCCACTACTATTTAACAAACGAGTTGAGGCGGAAACATTAGATCTCAGCCACATATCCACCATTCATCAATGGACCAGATTGTCCCAATGTTGTATCACATCATATTCACACATTTATTAATTAATTTTAATCATCTCCATAACTCCTTAATTAGAAATCATTGCATCTCAATTATACCTTCATTAGGAAACAAATCGTCACACCACATATCACATATCATCTTCAGAACACCTAAATTAGGAATCATTGCACCTTAATTACTCCTTCATTGGGAAATAAATCGTGACACCACATCTCACGTAATTGTAAAAGTACATTAGCCGAAAATAACTCCGCCACACACCTTTCACAACCGTACCTCCTACTACGAAACTGCCTTCGCTCAGGTAAAAAGAAACTTTCACATTGTATCCCCATGATCGTGTCGCGTGTGCCGAACCTGCGCCTGCCCGGCTCTCCCCCATCGCATGCCTCCCAAGACTCAACCTTTTGTGGGAGAATACAAGAGCAATATAATGCAAAAAAGATCCCTCAAAAGTTTCAATATATACCTTTTGCATCAGAAGTTTGCATATGTTAGTGACTCTTCTCCTTATTGGAAATTTCATCTACTCAATACAACAAACTGAATCATTGTTCACGTGCAAAAGAAAATAATTACTTCATTATTAGTGCATTATTATGATCTATTGGTCTTTGAATATGTAGTCTACTTCACTAAACTTTTATTATTTATTTGTGTTGAACGTTTTCCTATTAACTAGGATGAACATATTATTTCTTCGTAAGAAACACGTGGATTGCACGTGCACAATAACTAGTATAATTAAAAATAAACAATTCCACTATTCCCCTCCCTAGTCCATTGGGTTGGATCCGCCACTACAACAATAACACCACGGGACTAGCCAGTAAGAGCTTGGTCTTCCCTTTAAAAAAAAAGCAAGACCTTGATACGTCACGAGGAAATTAGAAAAATATCTTGGATCCAAAATACATCAAAGGATCTCACAAAAACTAAATTCAGGAAGGACGCATCCGTAAAAATTGTTTTTGTCATGGAAATAAAGCCGGCCGGTGAACGCCATCACCGTTACTACGCAATATAAAGCCTGGCTGCACCTTGTTTTATTCTCCATGTCATGCCTGACGCGGCTTCATCGTGGGAATAAAAAAATGAAGATTTTAAAAATACATGATCAATATTTTTTTAAATACATTTTCGTTGAAAAAAATTCAGATACGCGTTCAACAGTTTTTTTCAAATACATGTTGATCATTTTTCTCAGATGCATGCTGAACAATTTTTTATACATGCTGAACATTTTTCAAATACATGATGAACCTTTGTTTAACTACATATTTGTTTTTTTATTAAATGTTAAAAAATTAAATACATGTGAAACACTTTTTTGAATGGTTCAAACATTTTTTTAAAATTGGGCGAACAATTGTTTTATACAGCCTGAACCTTTTTGGAATGTGTAATGGACGCTCTTAAAAATTAATTAAATTGAATTAATATATGGTATATATATATAATTATAATACATCAACATAGAAACCAAAGAAAGAAATGAAAAAGGAAAAAACGAAAGAAAATAATCGCGGCAGCTCCAGGGCAATTTCTCGCCAGTTATAAGTCGTAACTCGATCTTGCCTCTGGCTGAGGGAGTGGCCGGCCCAGTACTGTAGCGTATCTGGCTCCAGTAATTTTTCCTTTTTTTTTTGCTTTATGTTTTTCTTATAGATTTTTTTGGTTTTCTTTATTTCTGCACCATTTTCGTCGGCTTTCCTCTTTTTATTTTTTTCAACACATAACTAATTTTTGTCAATACACATCATCCGTTTTAAATGTTCACGCACAACATTTTTTTTATACACGTTGAACATTTATCAAATACACGATGCACTTTTCCCTAATATTTGGTTGAACATGTGTTCGAATTCATGTTGATTTCTTTTTCTAAATTCAGTTTTCCATTTTTAATGGCCTGAAACTGTTATTAAACTATGCAATTATTTTTTACATTGTTTATTGTTTTAAAATGGCAGCAATATTTTTTTAAACTCGGGAATATCTGTTTAAGTCACATAAATACTTTCCGCCCGCACGCACACACACACAACGGACAATGCACTCGCGCGCGCACACACACAAATTCAATAAGGACGCATCTATATATCATAAATAGTTCATCCTCAATATATGATTTTTCTTGACATGCAACATATCCACCTCAGTAATCTGTCACATCAACAAATTTTTCACCCACTAACTAGTTTTGATGTGATTTCCTTAAGCCACGTCACTGTTTCAGCTATGGAGAGCCGCACCAGTTTGTAACCGAGGAGGCACGACCTTCCTGGAACCCGTCGTTTCCTTCAATTTCCTTTCCCACTAGGTGGCTACCCAACTCCTTATTTCACCGTGCGCGTCTACTTCGACCAACCAAAACAAGGTGCTCACTCGGCCTCTAGGCATTCTCGCTATCGGTTTCCTCGAGCGTGATGACAGATAGACGAGGCGGCCTTATCCTATCTGCAGGTTCTCTCTCGATCTCGATCCTCATATGTCCGATTTTGATCTCGTACATGAGCATATCATCACACTGCAACACCGTCGCCAGGACGCCCGGTTGCCCTCCGCCTACGTGGTGTGTTGATTTAGAACCTACATGTTCGATTGTATTTTTGCCTACTTTTCCTCCTCGACCATTGAAGCTACCTCTCCTAGTTGCACGTACGCCACTAAGCAGGCAGTCAAGCGCCAATTTTCTCCCTCTTCTTTCCCTCTGTCTAGATCTAGATAGCAATCGATCTATGATGCTGAGCAATCGATCTTGCTTCCAGCAGCATAAGTTAGAAAGAAAACAATGTTGTTCAAAAATTAATGCTTATATATATTGTTGCTTTAGTCTTTCACAGTTTCACCTTAAAAAAAAATCCTTGAATTTTAATTGATGCACGATTATCAGCATGTATTCTCGGTTGATGGTGATGTAGACAGTTTTATTCTCAAACGTTGATACTCTTCAATTTTTGGCAGTCATTTACATTATCCCGGTGATCCGACCATGCCTGCTAAACTAATAGACCATTTCATTACATCTAATAAGCTCTAACATCTAATGTCATACGTATGTAGGTATGAACTCACTTTGTTTGCCCTTGGTTGTGTCATTTCCTTGCTGATGTGCCCAGTGTGTGTTCTTTTCAGTTGGAATCATATAATTCACTTCATGTTTTGTTCTATTGCGGGATAAAAAGGGCCAGAAAAAAAAAGACAAGGCGTGATTGTTCTTACCCTTTGGATCAACTATCTTCAATTGTACCCTTGGTGTTGTTCATTTCTTTAGTGATGTGCTCAAGGTGTGCTATTATTATTTGTGATTATAAACTATAGTTAATTTTTTACACCAGAATAAATGATAAAATTGTCGGCTATGTTCTTGCAAGGTGAGACCGTTCTAACGATTATGTTCATAAAAAGCCTATAACTATCTTTCATTGTATAGGTCATTTTCTTGGAGATCATTAATGCACTGATACATGCACACATCTCTATTTGCATAAACCAACAAGACCCCTACATCATATCCTATAACAGCGACGGGTGTATGGTGATGGACGCGCGTACGGAGGTGGCGTTGTCTGGCGTCATGGTGGCGTCGACGACAGACCTGCCAAAGTCGATGCGTCAGTACCTGCTATGAAGATGGATAGGTGAAAGACGACGGCGACCTCCTCTCAGACTGCGTCGGATCGGTGTGTGCCCCAGACCCAACAAGAGGCTTGGTTGGGGCCTCCGGGTTAGATGTTAGGCTTTGGTGCGAGGTCTGTTTGGTATTCGGCTCGGACATTCGGCACCCCTTCATCAAGTGGTTAGGAGTAGCGATAGATGTTGCCAAAGATGGTGGCTTCAGACTTACTGATGTATTACTTTGTATGGTCTTTGTGAATAACTAATAAAATGGATGCGTGCATCGTCCAGATGCAGAAGCCGGGGATCATCCTCCTTTTTCAAAAGAAAAACTATATTTCCTTCCAATCCAAACTTGCCACGTTATCACAATTGAAACTACAAGGGCCGTCGACACGTCGTCACCTCACTTCACCTCCTACTTATGATGTGTTTTATCTACCTTTTTGGCTTATTATATTGATTTTTAATCAATGTAACCGTCGTTGATAATCAGACATTTGCTAATGATTTAAAAGTTATATATGCGTATTGGTACCTCTGTTTGATCTCTAAATGATTTCTTCCTCGACATTACATAGAACATTGAGAATTAGCTAGAACGAAAGACATTTCGTATTGCAACTATTACGCTATGCATCTTAAACTTGCCTTAATTTTACCTTTTTTGTAAATAACTTTCTTTTGTTTTCCAACTCAGAATTTCTATATAAGTTTTTGATAATTCCCGCAACCCGCGGGGTATATGCTTGTTCAACGGAAATGTGACTCCCCACCTCTAGCTGGGCCACGCCACAAACATCAGTCATTTTTATTTTTATTTTGAGACAAAGCAAAGCTTTATACTTAACGGTGCCCAGGCAAACCGCCTAGGACCCGCTAATTAGATGGTCGCTGACGTTTTTTTCAAGCAGTTTTAACATCCTCTCTTTTACCTCATCTTTTCACATGAGAGGTAAAAGTATATAAAAGATATTGTATGAACCGTTGATCATATTAATTAGTGGTCTGGTTAATTTTTACCCTCTTATCTTACACGTAAAAGGAGGGAGCAAGAGAAAGCATGTTAAAATTTGTCTTCTTTTCCTCTCCGTGACGCGTGTAGAATCTAGCCGTTGGATGGAAGCCTTCTAGAGAAATTTTGTTCGTCGCGGCACGCGTGTCTATGCGCACGCGTGTTCTCTTCCTAAACAGCAAAATAAAATTAGCACCGTCTCCGTGGTGGTATGTCAAAAACTGGAAGAAATGGCGCCGCTAGCTGGATTGGGGAAAGACACGTGAAGTGCGTGACGGCGAAATTTCTTCTCTCCACCGAGCTGCTCGTCTCAGGTTCAATTATGAACGGATGAGATCGAATCCCATGAGTTTTGCAGATCCGACGGTCACCTGCCGCACAACGAGATCGGATTTTCAAAGCTGCGCAATCCGATGGCAGTGTGCAGAATCCTCATGAGTTTCAACCATACAAGTATACAGCCATAAACAATAATATATATTCATGAGCATTTTCTAAGGAAACGGGGGCAGGGGGGCAATCTCCCTCCAGAACCATCCTACAGTAATATATGTTCGAGTAGTTGACTCTCTCTCAATCCGAGGCAATGGCAATGACAATATAGCAATACTTCCTCCGGTCCTTCTGCATATAAGTTTTGGTCAAAGTCAAAGTATCTCTATTTTAACCAATAAAAAAATTTATTAACATACACAATGCCAAATCAATGTTGTTAGAATCTTTATGAAATGTAGTTTCATAGTATATATATTTGGTATTGTAGATATTGATATTTTTTAATATAAATTTAATCAAACTTTGTAAAATTTGACTTGACCGAAATCTAATAAGCGGAGTAAAAAGGACCGAAGGGAGTACCAATGGCGGATGGCGCAATCGAGATTTGAAAAAGGAAAACAAAGCAAGCAGGAATCGTTGCAGCAGCTTAGTTAATTATTACCAGACCGACGGAGTTGCCAAAAGTAGGCAGACAATCAGAAAGGCGCTCGCTCGGCTGGATTCCCACCCAAATCAACAAGCAGCACATTAGCGCAATAAGAAATCGATAACCCATCCATCAGTTTGTTATACACCTTGGCCAATCAGGTATGGCGCAATCGATATTTGCGAGGGAAACAAAAGAATCGTCACAGCAGATAGCCTAATTATCAGACATTCAGACTTATTGTTGTGGAGCACCAAAAACTGAGAAGAGAATGAGACAATCAGGAGGGCGCTCGCCGGATCCCCTCCCAAATCAACAAGCAGCGCATCACAGATTGACAGACATATGAAATCAATCAATCATCCACCCATCAATCCATCGGTTTATACAAGACGACGACGACTCAGATTTCGATTTACATCAACGGATAGATGAACCTCTTGAGGTCATGGAATTCGGTAGGCACTAAAACAGCAGCATGAAAGAAATGTACTCTCTGCAGTGGAGCGAGAGAAGGAGACGGAGCCGGGGGCAGATCGGAGGAGGATGCTTAGCCGCGGCAGCGGGTGATGGCGGAGCAGCCGCGGTTGTAGGGGTTGGCCTGGCCGCCGGGGCGGCAGTTGTAGTAGGAGGTGCCGCGGACGGAACAGGGCACGTTGTCCCTCCGCAGCGCGCCGTAGCTGATGTAGCCGTTGTTCTGCAGCACGCGCCTTGCCACCGCGTCGCCGCCGGGGAAGCCGTACCCGTCGTCGGCCACGTCCTCCACGCCCAGCTCCCAGCTCAGCGGCACCTCCCCGGCCTCGGCGCCACGGGCGAGCAGTACGGCCGCGACGAGGAGGAGCGCCGCGAGGACGAGGGCCTTCGCCATGGCTGAACGAAGAAGGGGAAAGTGGATGGGGATGGGGAATGCTCTGCTTTCTTGGGTGCGGGTGTGGGGTTTGGTGCTGGTGCTTGGCTTGTGGCGCCTGCAAATGGGTTTATACTACGTGACAGTTGGGGAGGGAGGGTGGGGTGGTGGATGGGAGGACGCGTGGGCCCGGCCCGGCCCGCGTGACACCAACTGCAAATAATGCGGGGTGGATGAATGCACTGTCCGTCCGGTCCATTCAGGTATATGAGCCCTAACAGAGAACCGGAATATATATTTTTTTTCTCATGATTGCATGATAGTGCTATTTTATCCTCTTTAGTTGATGGAAAATATGTGTATATTTGCCTGGTTGCCGCCGGTCAGCTTGACCGGTCGCAATCCTCCACAGTACATCGCCATCCATCCGCCGGCTATCCTGGTGAGCTCCAGCTGCCATCAACTGCTCCGGTTTGTTTGCCGAGTCGTACCCTGATGTGAACGTACGCCGCAGCACCGGACGATGATGGTGACGCTTCTAGCAGCAGCAGTTGGTGCAATAAAATGATGGTGGATGGAGAACGCCGTTGGTTGGTTTGATTGCTGCCCGCCCGCCGCATGTGGCTTCACCAACGGACCCGGTCGCCCGCCGCGCGCGCCCGTCACCCGGCCGGTGGACAGGCGCCAGTGGAACCGTGCAGCCTGCCTGCCTGCTTGCTTGCTTGCTTCCAGCGACTGCACGCGCAGTCGCTGCTGTGCTGGCTGCGGATCAGCGCGATCGCCTCGCGCGGTTCGAGGGGGGTTGCAACTTGCAACTTGCACGCGCTTCCCACCAGCCGGCCCGGGGATCATTTTCTACTGACACGAGAGATTACCGGTGGCAGAGACCAAGGTTAGCGGCATGTGCAGCTGGCGTCTGATTTGGAGACACTGTCAAGTGAATGGGTGCGACTTTCTGATCGGACTTGCTTATGAAATGCTCCAACTTGGTGATGACCACGCGGGCTATTGACTCGGCCTCCGTTCGGATCCAGTCGTCCTTCAATGCATTTCATTAATAATTCATCAATACACGATGGAAAAGAGTTGTTGCAAAATTATGTCCTGGGGACAAGTTGCAGGTTCAGTTAGTACAGCAGCACTGTTTTTCGTGCTCGGTCTGTTTGACAGGCTGGCTTTTGCATTCTCTATTCGATCAATGTATGTGTGCGCTGGATTTCAGATTCATCATTGATCTTTTTGTGGGCCAATGTGGCACACGCTATGACTATGAGTGTCTGACACAAAATTACTCTTACCGACACCATCGTTGTACATCGTTTCACTTAAGCCCACGCCTTTTGTGATTGCGCGGTGACACTAATCTTATACTATATATCTAAATAGGTAGCCTTCAAGCCAAAACAAGTTTTTCTTTTTTTGAAAGGTTCAAGCCAAAACAAGTTGAACCCGGCGGCCGCCACTTCGGCGGCAGTGACATCGCCACTGCTCTCTTCAAGAAAAAATAGGTGGACCGTGGACGTACTCATCTCCAGCCAAACTTGCTTCGCCGGTGGTGTTCTCTTGTTTTATCCGACACTTGCATGAACGCAGCTTCATGCATGGGCGTATTGGTGTTGCCCTAGTTAGCTCCTTTAGGTGAATTTCTTTTCTTCACTTTGGTGCCGTGTGGATCTATAGTGTCTTCACCTTGTTGAGTAGTAGTTCTAGTGACTTGTTTTGATTATCTAATCTGTTACATGGATGTGCTTATGACCTGAATGAAGAATTGATTCTGTTTTGAATTGTTGATTGATTGAATCTGTGCAACCATGAATATACTTGCATGGAACTGTCGGAGAGGAGGGAATCGCCATACAGTTTGTGAGGTTGTGGCCCTCACTGTCCCCAAGCTTATTTTCTTAGTGAGACGGGGGAAGCTTCAAAAAAAGTTGAGAAGTTAAGGTGGAGACTGAGTTTGGTGATAGGCTTTCATGGAGTGACTATTGATGGGAGAAGTCGAAGTTTTGGGATGAATCTTTGCAAGTTACCGACTCTTGCTATAAATACATTGATGCTTTGGTGTTTGACGCAGTGACAAATATTCAATGGCGAGGCGCGTTTGTTTACGGGGAACCAAGGGTTGAGAACCGACACATCAAGTGGAAGCATCTTCATCGTCTATGTGGGGGTGGCGGATGACCCATGGTTTGTCTGTGGAAACTTCAACGAGACCCTACGGCAGCATGAGCATTTTTCTAGCTCATTACGTGTTGAGAATCAAATGGCGGCATTCAGGGATACCTTGACAACGTGTGAATTGGGTGGCTTAGGCTTCTCTGGACTTCCTTACACATACGATAATGCCTAGGAGGGTCATAGGAATGTGAAAGATCGTGGGTGTCTCCTAGGGGGGGGGGGGGGGTGAATAGGCGCTTTAAAATAATTACGGTTTAGGCTTGAACAAATGCAGAATAAAACCAACGTTTAATTTGTCAAGCACAAAACCTAAAACAACTAGGCTCACCTATGTGCACCAACAACTTATGCTAAGCAAGATAAACAACTAAGTGATAACAAGATATATAACATGAAACATTATGGCTATCAAGAAGTAAAGTGCATAAGTAAAGGGCTCGGGTAAGAGATAACAAAGGCACGCGGAGACGATGATGCATCCCGAAGTCCACGTCCTTGCGGATGCTAATCTCCGTTTGGAGCGGCGTGGAGGCACAATGCTCCCCAAGAAGCCACTAGGGCCATTGTAATCTCCTCACGCCCTCGCATAATGCAAGATGTCGTGATTCCACTAAGGGACCCTTGAGGGCGGTCACCGAACCCGTACAATTGGCAACCCTTGGGGGCGGTCACCAGTACCTGTACAAATTGCTCAGGGCACTCTCCACAACTTAATTGGAGTCTCCTGAAGCTTGTCCGAAGCTTTACACCATAATGGTTGTGCTTCGACGACACCAACCGTCTAGGGCACCAAAGCACCCAAGAGGAACAAGCTCTAGGGTGCCCAAACACCCAAGAGTAATAAGCTTCTCACCTTTCACTTTCACGTATCACCGTCGAGAACTCAAACCGATGCACCAAAAGCAATGGCAAGGGCACACAGAGTGCCCAAGTCCCTCACTCTCAAATCCCACCACAACAACAAAAGCTATGGATGAACACTAGTAGAAAACAGGGCACCAGTCCCGGTTCCAGAGGGCCTTTAGTCCCGGTTCTGCAACCGGGACAAAACGATCGGGACTAATGCCCATCACTTTTAGTCCCGGTTGCCTTACAAACCGGGACTAAGGGAGCTCCACGTGGCCGCCGTGGGGCGCCCAGGCAGGAGGACCTTTAGTCCCTGTTGGTAACACCGACCGGGACTAAAATGCAGCCACGCATCAGCACCTGCCAGGCGCTGGGGTTTTTTTTTGAAAGGAGGGGTTTAGGGGTTTTGGAGGGTTTAGGGGTTTCATATTGTGTTTCCCCTTTTCTTTTTGTGTTTACCATTTTTATTTTATGCTTTTCATTCAACTCGACGCTAGCTACTACATATAGCAATGAAGGAACAATTACACAACATCGTCATGATCAATATATAAAGAGAAGTGATCTCTCTTTCTCCGTGCTTGGTCGAATAATGCAACAAGTTTTTGTAAATCTATTCGACGCTATTACATATAGTACACGTTCATGCATATATACAATATAACATCTCTTACGATCCTAATATCTAATTACCAAGATCGCATTTCATATCCCGATGGCATTCTCCGTCTTTAGGTATGACATGCTCAACAAAGAATCCCGCCAATTCCTCTTGAATTGCTCGTATGCGATCAGTTGGTAGGAGTTTGTCCCGCTTCCGCCAGATCTAATTTAAAGAAGGAGGTCAATATATATACATATATACATATATACATATATACATATATATATGTATATATACATATATATATGTATGTATATATATATATATATATATATATATGAAACTCAACACAATTGATGGTAATAAAATTAAAATGTGAATATTGTTTACGCACTTCAAATTGTTCTGGAGATATGCCCCGCTCAGAGGTCGAGTGGTGAATGAACTCGCAAACGTAGTATGCACATAAATTAGTGCCGGGTGCCTGCCACAAGCACTTTACGAGAATAGAGTTCAATCAAAATGATAATCAAGCATGATAATGGTATTGAAACTAGAATCAATGAGAGACGATGCGCGGTACTAGCTAGTAGCTAGTACTTACTTTGGGGTGTGAAAATCGCAGCTCCTTTCTCCAGTCACCCCTAGCCTGGTTGGTGAACTTTTTCCAAACCCTGCACGGCAAAGAAAATGATTACTTGATGTCAGGAAATGAACGAAAGTTGCCGATATGGTGCGATAATGATTTAACTTACTTCTGAAGCATTTCACTCATGTTCGTCCACTCCTTAGGATCTTTACGTCTCGAGTCCAAGACAAGTACTACTCCCTCGTCAGGCCGAATGGCTAGTAGAATAAAGTGGAAACTGCGCACGCAAAACTCATCAATTACACTTAACCTCGAGTAAGCGAAACAGAATGTGCACGTACAAGACAGTAACACTCACTGGAAGTTGTAACGAAATAGTATTTCCCTTCTGTTTTGTTGTCCAAGTAACGCCCGTAGCAAGTTTTGCTCTATTTCACGGGGGCTTTGTTTTAACGAATGTTCATTTATGGTATTTGGGTTAATGAACCCAATGTCATAGATTTGTCGTTTTCTGCATTCGATGATCTTCAATCTGCATATAATATAGTGTGAGGATAATTATACATGCAATGAACGAGCTGAGCTAGAGACTTTACAGAAAAAATACTTACAGACAATAGGAACTAACGATAGTTTTGTCGAGGTCCTTTTGATTGTATAACTGAAAAAATTCATCAAATTCAACGAACAACTCCTGGACTCCATTGAAGAAGTGCTCATCTTTAATTCCCACGAAGATATTGCCGGTCTCGTCCTTGCAGGCTTCCAAGTACCATTCATGCAATTGTCGCATCCTCGTTGGTAGATGAAAGTGCTAGTTATCGATTAGAGGGGGGGTGAATAGGCGATTTTTATGAAAGTCTTCGAAACAATGAATGTATTCGAATAGTGCGGAAACGTAAACAGGATCAGGAAGGGATACAATCAAGAATCTAGTCTAGGCATGCATTACAGTGAAGACATACAAACAGGTTAAACTTTAACATCATCCACACTAAGATGAGTCGAAGATAAACTTAGACAATATGAAGATAAACAGCAGGCATGAATGTCTTCAGGACAAGTCTTCAGTGATGAACAAGGAAAGGCTTCACGATACAGAACAGGAATGTAAGAAAGTGAAGGATAGAACCAGTTACTTGACGAAGACACAGGATTTGTTGGACCAGTTCCAGTTGCTGTGACAACCGTACGTATGGTTAGGGAGGCTGAGATTGAACTCAGAAGACCTCGTCTTCACCTTATTCCCCTTGAGCCGAAGTCACTTAGACAGCGCCCAATCACTCTGGTAAGTCTTCAGGGGAGACTTCCGAAACCCATACAAACTTGGTCACCCGGCGATCCACAATGACTCTTGGATTGCTCTAGACCCAGACGCCTAACCGTCTGGAAGATCACAGTCTTCAAGTGTAATAAATCTTCAGTTCTCTCAGAACAGAAAGACTTCGGTGATGCTCAAACACACTAGCTCTAGGTGTTTAGGTGTATCCTCGCAGGATGTGTCTCTCTCAATGTCTTCGAGGTGGGTTGCTCCAAAACGACAACAGCCGTATCTCTCTCTGAGCAGCCACCTTCTCATGGTGGAGGGGGGGGGCTATTTATAGCCAGCGGGCAACCCGACCTGATATGACCGAAATGACCCTGGTTCAATGGCCAACCGACACGTGTCACAACGGTCGGATTTCAAACACACGCGGCAGCTTTACTTGGGCTACAAGTAAAGCTGACTCAACCAGCTCTGGAAGAGATTTCCTCTCATTGTCTTCGCTCGAAGACATAGGTATGGTTGAGCATCACATCAGCATCTGACTTCGATCACATGGACCCCACTTAACAGTACGGTGGTTCCTATGACTCAGGAAATAACAAACAAAACTACCAAAAGACTTCGTCTTCGCGTTTCATTGTCTTCGGACGAATGTCTTCGTCTACCACCAAGGGCTTCAGCCGTCATCAATGTCTTCGGACATTTTTGGGGGTCGTCTTCGACGGCTAAACCGAAACTCCAGGGACTTCTCTCTGTGTTAACCTGTGAACTCTCACAAACACATTAGTCCCTCAACCACGTTTGTCTTCAATACTCCAAAACCAAACAAGGGTGGCACTAGATGCACTTACAATCTTCCCCTTTTTGGTGATTGATGACAAACTGGTTGAAGTTTTCAACGGGGATAAAAATATGTGAAGATAAGGTTTTGAAGATTTTGATTACAAGATATAGAGAGCTGCCCCTGAAGATGTACATATGAAAATTTTGCTTTGAATGCAAGTGCACATGGCAGGTTGTACTTTGTGGAGATCTCCCCCTATACCTTGTAATCCAATCACTATGCTTTAACAGATAAGTCGAAGATAATGAAATGCATAATGAAAAATGGGCGTCTGCAGAATGACTTCGAGCGCATAAAATAACTTGAAGAAGCACCAAAGAGTACTGTAAACATAAAGTGCAGACATCCATCAGGACTTAAGTTTTACAACCCAAAACAGCAAATGTTCAGAAACGAGAGTTGTAAACTTAGCAAAAATAACACCGAGCCCTTATTAGTAGACCCGTTTGAAGACTATCACCCAATGCTTCTCCCCCTTTTGTCATCGAATGACCAAAAAGGAACGAAGAGATTGAGAACTACGCGTCCCCAACAGGTGTCGATGAAGACGGTGCAGTGGAGTCTGGAGGTGTTGGTGCAGTGTCGCGACGCCGAGTCGATGGAGGCAGAGAGGTGGCATCATCAGCTTCATCTGCGAGCCTGACTTTGGTGGAGGGAGCTGAAGAGGAGAAATCACTATCTTCGAGGGATGGAGTCTTGCGCCATTTCTCCGCACTAGGAGGTGGTGCACCAAATCTGTAGCGTGGGTGAAATCCATCTTCTCGAAGCTCATCCTCAGGAGACATCATAGTTAAAGTCCTCCATGAGCGGCGACTGGTTTCATAAGCCACAAAGGCATTCTTGGTGGCGAGGTTGCGAACATGATTGACATCTTGCATCATGGAATGCATCTGGCGCCGAGTCCATTCATGGTGCTTATCTTGCCTTTGGATCAGTGAAACAAGAAGTTCACGATCAGTGAGTGCACGTTCTCTTCTTGGTAGGCGTTGACGAGGTAGAGTGCTGGCAGTGGCTTCGGTGTTGGTAGCAACGGATCTTGGCTGTCGAAAAGCACCAATAAGTCTTGCCCTTGATGGATCAGAAGGAATGTGAAGACCTTCAACATCAGCAGTGCCACTAGTTCCTTCGACAATAGGATTCTTGCTCTTGGATGGATACAGATCTGCTGGCACAACTTCAATATCCGGAAGTTAAACGCCATGGTTGCGAGCAGAAGGAAGAAACCTGGTGTTGGTTTTGTACTTGATGAAGCGCATGATCCAGGGAGCATATATCTTTGGCTCGAGAACATTGAAACCATTGGCAACAAGGTTGCGAAGAAATAGGTCTTGAAGATTGAACCTGATGCCATATACAATGTTGTAGAGCAATGTCTTCAGAGGCCCTTCAATCTTACGGGATGAGTTGTGCCCTTTAATCGGCCAAATAGTGTGCCGAAGAATGTGATAGATAGTCCTGGGCAAGTACTGAAGATCATCCACAAAGAATGAAGTGGGCAATTCTGCATCTCGAGCCAAAGGCTTCATCATTTTAAGCATCTCAGTCATGTTGGGTTCTCGCATTTGGAATATGCTTCGAGTGGCAGCCGCATAGGCTTCAGAGCGAGGATCCAACTCTTCACCAGAGGAAGCAAGTGGTGTTGCAGGAAAGAATTCCAGTGGTGAAGCAGTGATATGTTCATCCCTTATCATAAACTCCATCTGCCAAGTGTTCAAGTCCCGACCGAAGCCTGAGATGTGGAGAGTTGCGTAGAACTGAAGGATGAGTTCCTCATTCCAGTCTTCGTGGTCAGTGCAGAAAGGCAGTAGGCCCAAATCTCGAAGACAGTCCAGTGCTTGATCAAAACAGGGAAGACCTTTCATGGCTTCAAAACTGAGATGTTTGTGGGGAAAGATCCTGTTCTGACCATAGAGCACACACATGTAGTACTGACGTTGTGGAGCACTCCAGAACCTGTCAGACTGTATTCTTGCACGCTTGTATGGATTGCGGTCAGAGTCAAAGAAGGTGTTGTTCAGCCTGAACCTTTCCAACTCGAAGACCAAGGGTCTTGCAGGGCCAGACTGGCGAAGACTTGGAAGACGCGGCATGGGGTTCATGACATTGGGGCGTCGATCAAGGTGGAACTCATACTGTGGTCCCATCCGTGGTGGTGCTACAAGGCGAGGCCATCTGATAGGAACCATCTCTCCTTCCCTATTGCGAGCCATCACAATATTGTCCTCGTTGTCTTCAGTTGATGGTGTGGCAGGGACAGGAGGTCCATCTGGGGAGGGGGCATTGGCATCACCCATAGTGGCATCGGCAGCAATGTCTTCGGCTGCCGTGTTCTCTGTTGCAAGTTGGCTGGGAGGTACATCTTCAATCATCAACACTTCTTTGACTGGTGCAGTCGGTGAAACTCGTACTTCGTCTTCAGGAATAGGAGACATTAGAGCTCGAGGACCTCGACGAAGACGTTTGAGTGGGGAAGTGCGGGTGGTGGTTTCAATCTCTTCTGGAGCAAATGGAGATTCTGGTGAGGCTGACACTGGTGGGAAGAAGGGCGGTGATGGTGTACCGGGTTCAGCTTCAGGTACATCTGGCCGGAGGGGAGTCCCAATATCCACAAATTCACTTGTTGCTGTGGGGAGGAAACCATTGGCGCGTCCACCTGTGGAACATGGTCTGGCTCAACATTGGCTTCAGCACCAATGTCGTCATGAGCAAAGTCTTCAGCTGCTGCAGTGTCTTCAGCAGCTGGGAAATCTTCTGGTTTCTGAGTCTCTGTGGAAGCAGACTCATGCAGAACAACTCGTCTCTCCGAGTTTTCTGAGGCAGGAGGAGCCACAGATATTGGCTTGATGAGCAGAGGCTCTTGTTGAGGAGCGAGAGTTGATGATGGAGCAGTAGGGGGTACTGGTGTTGGGTCTGGTGTTGGCTCTGAAGTCTTTGATTTTCTTGTCTTCAACCTCTTCGGAGGTTGGGCTTCAGAGGCAGCTGCCTTGCGCTTCTTGGCTTCAGCTTCGGCTTTCTTGGTCTTCTTGCTATCAGCAACAGAGGAAGACGGAGGTGCACGAGGACCAGAGAAGCCAGCTGGAAACTCAATGCCACGGCGCACAGACGGTGTCGGAGAAGGCACATCCGAAGACATCGAAGCTTGCCTGGAGTGTGCAATGACTTCAGAAGCAAGTGGAGGCTGGCCAAGTGCCTTTCTCTTCAGCATGTCATTGTGAGCTTGGACCATAATTGCAGTCTTTCACTTGAGGCGCGCAAGGGCGCCCTTGACAGCTTCACATCGCTTCTCAAATGCAGCCTTGAGATCTGCCATCATCAGTTGATATCCCTTGATCTGCTTGGCAGAGAGTCTGTGCACATTTTGCTTGAATGGCTCTTTTTCATGACTGATCTTGGCCTTCATTTGCTTGGCCTTCTGAGCCACAGTCAGTTCCTCGTTCACAAGTCCTTCGTGACACTCAGGCCAATTGGGAGCTGAAGTGCATCAATGCTGAGGGAGGGATCGGCAAACCATTCATCAATGAAGTGTTCAAAGATGACAGGGTCAAACAGAGGTTAGTCTTCGAGCCTTTTGTCTTCCTCCTCTTTTTGTTGGATGAGCCTTGCTAGGGCTTCATCGTCGAACTCATCGTCAGATAGTTCAATCATATTTGCAGCATCCATTAATGACAGAGTTGGCTTCGGACCTCGGGAGGCAACAACTTTCCTTTTCATACGCCTGTGAAGGCGATCTTCTTCCACACGCTCTTCTGGATTATCAGAGGGAGAGCGTGAAGCCTGAGGTGAGGAGACAGACGGCTTGGGAGGCTTTGAAGCCTTGGGCTTTAAAGCCAGTGACTTCTTCAGAGGCTTCGGCCTAGGGGCCGGTGGATGCTCTTCATCATCTCCATCAGAGTCAGACTGTGTAGGATCTGGGCAGCCAAGAATACTTGATGGATGAGGATTGCTAGGCATTGGGGGCCTAAACATGCATGGATAGAACCCCTCAGAGATGGCTTCTGCCTTTGTCTTCGGATGAAGATTCCTGTAGACAATGTCCGTCCATGGTGCTTTTTCAGCACACTTCTCAGCACACTCCTTTGTCACAAAGTGGTAGTTGAACCACTCCTCACTCCAATATCTTCGAATCCATTGGATTCGATTCTTGCGCTGACGATAAGTTTCCTCCTCATCTGACTAGTATTGCTCGTAAAGAGCTGGAGGAAGATCTTTGGCTGTATTCTTTCGTCTCTGCTTCCCTCCCTTCTTGACTGGATTATTATCAGCCATTGGCTTCGACAAAGGCTTCAGCAAAGGCTTCACAGGAGTGTGCAAGTATGAGCACGCACCAGAGGATACCAAATGTATATGCAAGTAGTCTGCAAATGAATTCAGACTATGAGATCCAAGCGATTCTGCTGTGGACATGTACCTGTGAAAGAGTTAGAGACGCGAGGGAAGAGGAGAGGTCATATGCATTCTCAGAAGATTTGGAAGATAGCACAGTGTGTAGAAGACATTGACCTTTTACCGAAGACATTCACTTTTATAGCTTATATGGTGATTTCAGATTTGTACAAGTCCAAGGAATCGTACAAGTGAGGAATCAAACCAATCTTCAGACCAAAAAGTGAAAGTATTTGGCAAAATAGAAATCTAGATCTATATGCGGTTGAGTGGAAAGTGAAGAAACAACAACCGACTATTTTCAGTAGAAATTTCAGATCAAAACATGTGGTAAAAATAACTTTTTATTTACCGCAATGAAGAACGTGATGAAACGCTCGACGAGGCGGAGAAGCCAAGCGGTTCGATCTGCCTCACCCTAACTTGGTGGAGGCAGACAGCTACGGCGGCGGCGAGCGGAGGATGAATGCGGCCGGCGTGAGTACGTCGCCGGAGAAGGCGTGGCAGCTAAGCACTTCGTCTCCGGCGGCGATGGAATCCAGCGACGGCGCTAGGGTTTTGAGCACGTGGGTGGCGGAGGAAGAGGAAAGTAATAATGGAAGGGGGTAACTTGTATTTATAAGGGGGAAACATCCGAACCGGTTTGGACGGATATGCCCCTGACTCCTCGGTTTAAGTGGACACATGGCATACATGCAACCCACCTGACAACCACTACCATAATCGAAGCGGCGGCGCGGGAGTTGTTGCTAATAATGCGGAGACAGTTGAGATTTGAGAATTAAAAATGTGGTTGATTTGTCTTCAACTATCAAGGACACAGTGAAGACAGTCAACACGTGTCAATATAGAATGCATATGACTAGATTAAAACAGACTTGGATAGGGAAGAATAGAAGAGAATGTCGGGTCCGATCACATTTGCCTAGGAAAAAGTTAACGACAAAGCTATAGGACAAATGCTGTATAGGACAAAGCTCTAATCCAAATGTAGATCTGCAAACAGTTTTCAACTGAAACATATATAAATTTTGTTCCGAATACATTCAACTCTCGAAGACATGTGACGAAGTTGAGATAAAAAGCAATGAGAAAAAAATGTCTTCGAGTTTGGTTGGTGGCGTTACCCACCGTATAAGAATGTTTGACTCAGACACGGCGCACAATTATCGTGGCGCTCTGAAGTCATATTCTTCGTTAATGTATTCACACTCAGATTGTAAGTCTTCATGAATTGAAGACATACGTTACATCGTGTGTTGTGCATCAAAGTCATCAATATGCATAAGCGTTAGGATGTATTCCCATTCAAAGGACATTCGAGGATTCTAAGATATTTAGCTCACACCGCAATTTGCAAAACCTCTTCTCATCCAAAGGTTTCGTGAAGATATCTGCCAGTTGATCTTCAGTATCAGCATGCTTGATGTTGATGTCGGCCTTCATCACGTGATCCCGAAGAAAATGATGTCGTATCTGAATGTGCTTTGTCTTCGAATGCTGTACGGGGTTGTGGGAGATCTTGATTGCACTCTCATTGTCACAGTAGAGAGGTATATGCTTCAGGTTGATGCCGTAGTCCTTGAGAGTCTGCTTCATCCAAAGAAGCTGAGTGCAGCATGCGCCAGCAGCAATGTATTCGGCTTCGGCAGTGGAGAGTGAAACATAGTTCTGCTTCTTCGAAGACCAACATACAAGAGATCGTCCCAGAAAGTGACAAGTGCCTGATGTAGACTTGCGATCAACTCTGTCGCCGGCGAAGTCAGAATCTGAATAGTCAATCAGCTCAAACTTCGAACCCTTTGGATACCATAATCCTAGTGTTGGGGTGTGAGCCAGATATCTAAGTATTCGCTTCACAGCAAGGTGATGCGACTCCTTTGGTGCCGCTTGAAATCGGGCGCACATGCAAATGCTAAGCATTATATCTGGCCTAGATGCACATAAGTACAACAAAGACCCAATCATGGAGCGATATACCTTCTGATCGAAATCTTTACCATTTTCATCAGTGCAGAGGTGACCATTGGTAGGCATAGGCGTCTTGTAGCCTTTGGCTTCATTCATGCCGAATTTCTTGAGGCAATCCTTGAGGTACTTCTCCTAAGATATGAAGATGCCATTTGGTTGTTGTCGAATTTGAAGCCCTAGGAAGAATTTCAGTTCTCCCATCATTGACATTTGATACTTTTCTTGCATCATATAAGAAAACTCATCACTGTATTTGTTGTTAGTACAGCCGAAGATAATGTCGTCCACATATATTTGGCATACAAACAGTTCATTATCATAGGATTTAGTGAAGAGAGTGGGATCGAGTGAACCGGGTTTGAAGCCTTTCTTCTTGAGGATTCCTTGAGTGTGTCATACCAAGCTCTTGGTGCTTGCTTGAGGCCATAGAGTGCCTTGTTGAGCTTGAAGACTTTGTCAGGATGCTTTGGATCTTCAAACCCTGGTGGTTGAGCAACATATACTTCTTCCTCAATCTTACCATTGAGGAATGCACTTTTGACATCCATTTGATATAAGCATATGTCATGATGGTTAGCATAAGCAAGCAGTATACGAATGGCTTCGAGTCTAGCGACAGGTGCAAAGGTTTCACCGAAGTCAATACCCTCAACCTGTGTGTAACCTTGGGCCACAAGTCTGGCCTTGTTTCTGACGACTTGATCGAACTCATCTTGCTTGTTGCGGAAGATCCACTTGGTACCGATGATGTTGTGCTTCCTTGGATCACGACGCTTTACGAGCTCCCGCACATTGTTCAGCTCGAACTGGTGAAGCTCTTCCTGCATGGCTTGAATCCATTCCGGTTCCTTGAAGGCTTCATCTACTTTGGTGGGTTCTGTGATAGATACAAAAGCAAAGTGCCCACAAAAGTTAGCCAGTTGAGTAGCTCTTGAGCGAGTAAGTGGACCTGGTGCATTTATGTTGTCACGCATTCTCTCAATTTGGACTTCATTTGCCACACGTGGATGAGCAGGGCGAAGACTTTGTTCAGGCTGCTGAGCATTGTCTTCATCAGCAGCATTGTCTTCGAGTTCAGCATTGTCTTCGCGCTGAGTAGATGGAGGAATGATGACTTCTTCTACAACCACATGTTCTTCAGGCACAATTTCTCCAGTGCCCATCAGTCAAATAGCTTCATCGGGAGGTAGTTCATCTAGCACAGGAGGCAGGTGCTCTCTTTGCGAGCCATTAGTTTCATCGAATCGCAAATCTACAGTTTCAACAACCTTGTTGTGAAGGATGTTGAAGACCCTGTAGGTGTGCGAATCCTTTCCATAACCAAGCATGAAACCCTCATGTGCTTTCGGTGCAAATTTAGAGGTGTGGTGTGGATCCCTTATCCAGCATCTTGCACCAAAGACTTTGAAATAACTTACATTGGGTTTCTTACCAGTGAGAAGCTCATATGATGTTTTCTTGAAGAACTTGTGAAGATAAACTCTGTTGATGATGTGACATGCAGTATCAATGGCTTCAGGCCATAGCTTCCGTGGTGTCGTGTATTCATCAAGCATGGTGTGAGCCATCTCAATAAGAGTCCTATTCTTGCGCTCCACAACACCATTCTGCTGAGGAGTATATGGAGCAGAGAACTCATGAGTGATGCCAAGAGTACCAAGATAGGTGTCCAGGCCTGTGTTCTTGAATTCAGTGCCATTGTCACTCCTGATGCGCTTGATTTTGATGTCGTAGTTGTTCATACACCTATTTGCGAAGCGCCTGAAGACATCCTGCACTTCAGTCTTGTAAAGAATGATATGCACCCAAGTGAATCGAGAATAGTCATCAACAATCACGAAGCCATATAGATTTGCAGTGGTAGAGAAGGTGGAATAGTGAGTAGGGCCAAATAAGTCCATGTGTAGCAGCTCGAATGGACGTGAGGTCATCATGATTGTCTTCGAGGGGTGTTTAGCCCTGGTCATCTTCCCGGCTTCACAGGCACCACAAAGGTGGTCCTTTTTGAACTTGACACCCTCGACGCCAATGATAAGCTTCTTCTTGGTGAGTGTGTGTAAGTTCCTCATCCCAGCATGTCCTAGCCTTCTGTGCCAAAGCCAGCATTCCGAAGCCTTTGCTAGAAGACATGAGGCAACCTGTGGTCCTGCAGAGAAGTCTACCATGTACAAGTCACCTCTTCG
The DNA here is from genome assembly GCA_039707655.1 of Elymus sibiricus. NCBI lineage: Eukaryota > Viridiplantae > Streptophyta > Magnoliopsida > Poales > Poaceae > Elymus > Elymus sibiricus. The sequence goes on along the minus strand of CM077663.1, from coordinate 376,479,432 downwards.
AAAACCTTCGAAGACTTTGGTTTTGTCAGAGGCCATTAGTACCACACATCGAAATTTGCCGAATATGACTAGCATATCTAAGTCACAGAGCATTGAGATAGACATCAAGTTGTAACCAAGGGATTCGACAAGCATGACGTTTTCCATGTGCCGGTCCCTTGAGATAGCAACTCTACCTAGCCCCAATACTTTGCTGCTGCTTTTGTCAGCAAAGACGATGTGATCTTTTGTTGGAGGTCGAAGAGTTTGCTCCATCAATAGGCTTCGATCACCCGTCATATGACTTGTGCATCCACTGTCCATAATCCATTCAGTGGCATTGGATTTGTCTTCCTGTAGTGAGAATTAGTCGACTTCACCAAAGCATGTAGGAGTAACATGCTAAGATGAGGATACAACAGTTGACAATGGTAGGTAATCTGAACGAGGTATGCATTAGTTTTCTTGCGTTCAGACAAGAATGTTTTCGGGTCCCCAGAGATGATCTTCGGGATAGGCTTCGTCCTATCTGGAGACCCGATGCTACATAGAAGATATTAGTTCTTCTTAACCACCCACATGCTAAGGGGTGGCTTAGAAGCAATGAGACGTAAGGCAGCATCAGAGAATTTAGGCAAAGATGCCCTAATAGCACGTTTCACAGGAGGGTTAGTGTACTCAAATGAATAAGCAGAGAAGTTCTTGGTTGGATGAACATAGCGGTTCATGCCATTGTGTACATATTCATGAGTCATCTGAGTCTTTTCCTGCGAAACAGAATGGTTAGTGCCATCATATGAAGACTTATGTCTTCTCGAAGACATTGATCTATGGTTTGTCTTCTTCTTGGGAGATGTCGTCAAGACATTCACGCAAAGCTTCTCAAGAAGACATTTGGGAACCCAGATCTTCTTCATAGGAGAACCATTCCTGCAGTTAGTTCCAATAAATCTGGCAAACACTTCACCATTTTGACATTTGAACAGTTTATAATTGGAATCAAAGGATTCATCAATAATCAGAGGATTCGCACAGTTGAAGCCTGATAATGTGGAAGGATCAACTGAAGGTTCTTTCGCAGCAACCCATGTGGTTTTGGGGTACTGCTCAGGCGTCCAGTAGGATCCATCAACATTAAGGTTTCTTTCGAAACCTACACCCTCTTTCCTAGGGTTTTTGTTCAGTATAGTCTTCTTCAAGACATCACAAAGAATCTGATGTCCTTTCAGACTTTTGTACATGCCAGTTTCAAGCAATGTCTTCAACCTGTCATTCTCATCAGCGATAGTAGTGGCTTCCTCAGACGAGGGGTTAGGTGCCACAGATATAGTTGAAGATAATGCATTTTCAGAAGCGTTTGAACATTCAACAGTTGAATCATTAGCTTCACGTGCAATACACTTTAAGCATGGAGCATCAAATTCATCCTGAGCGGTACTGATCTGCTCTGCTAGGAGTGAGTCATTTTCCTTCCGTAGGTCATCATGTGCTTCCCTCAACTTCTCAAGATCAATCTTTTTCTGAAGATATTCCAGAGAAAGCTTCTCGTGATCAGTTGAAAGAGCATCATGACGACTTTGGAGATCCTCAAACCTTGAACGAAGACTGGGCATGTCTTCAGCCATAGTTTCATTCAGACTCATCTCTTCGCGTAACAGGTCATCGCTTTTCTCTAGAGTGGTTTGCATTTTCTCTAGGCACTTTGTTGTTTAGTGGCAATATTTACAAGTTTAGCATAGCTAGGTTTCATGTCATCATCAGATTAAGCTTTGGACTCAGAGTCATGACGTGAGGGTTTTGAAGATACCTTGGAGGCTTTCGCCATGAAGCAGTAGGCTGGAGTGGCATCATCATCACTAGCTTCGTTGTTGAAGAAGGGACCATTGTCTTCGGATTCGAAGATAGAGGTGGAGAGATATTCTGAAGCCATTGCTAGTCCAGCTACTTCAGCGTCAGAGTCCTCCTCAGATGCTTCCTCAACTTCTGAACCAGATTCAGACTGTGAATCCATCTCCTTTCTGATGAAAGCATGTGCCTTGCCAGATGAACTCTTCTTGTGTGATGAAGACTTTGCATACTTCTTCTTCTTCTTGTCATCGGAGTCATAATCCTTTCTCTTCTTCTTGGATTCCTTCTCCCATCGAGGACAGTCAGCGATGAAATGGCCAACTTTCTTGCACTTGTGACAGATTTGCTTCTTGCTGTCTCTTGAAGACATTTCACCAGACCTCTTGGAATCACGCTTTGAAGATTTTGCGTAGCGCTTTGACTTGGCAAACTTTCGAAACTTCCTGACAAGCAGAGCAAGTTCTTTTCCAAAGTCTTCAGCGCCATCAGAACTGCATTCGGAGTTGTCTTCGGATGACGACACAGCCTTGGCCTTCAAGGCACGAGAACGACTGTAACTGGGGCCGTAGATATCCCTCTTCTCAGCTTGTTGGAACTCATGTGTGTTCAATCTCTCGAGGATATCGGCGGGATCCAAACTCATGAAGTCAGGGCGCTCTTGGATCATGAGTGCGAGAGTATCAAAGGAACTGTCAAGTGATCTGAGTAGCTTCTTCACGACTTCATGTTTGGTGATATCAGTGGCGCCAAGTGCATTTAGCTCATTTGAGATGTCGGTGAGTCGATCAAATGAGAGCTGAACATTTTCGTTGTCGAGTCTCTTGAAGCGGTTGAACAGGTTGCGAAGCACATCAACACGAGAGTCTCTTTGAGGTGAGACACCTTCATTCACTTTGGACAGCCATTCCCAGATTTGCTTAGCAGTGTTAAGTGCACTCACACGGCCATACTGTCCTTTGGTTAGATGACCACATATGATGTTCTTGGCGGTGGAGTCCAGTTGTGCGAACCTCTTCACATCAGCAGCAGTAACACCTTCGCCAACTTCGGGAATGCCCGCCATGACGACATACCATGGGTCGTTGTCAATGGCTTCGAGATGCATGCGCATCTTGTTCTTCCAGTAGGGGTAGTCAGTGCCATCGAAGACATGGCACGCAGCGGAGACCTTGATTATCCCTGCAGTCGACATAGCTAAAACTCCACGGTGGCTAAACCGAAACACAGAACAAGGGAGTACCTTGCTCTGATACCAATTGAAAGTGCTAGTTATCGACTAGAGGGGGGTGAATAGGCGATTTTTATGAAAGTCTTCGAAACAATGAATTTATTCGAATAGTGCGGAAACGTAAATAGGATCAGGAAGGGATACAATCAAGAATCTAGTCTAGGCATGCATTACAGTGAAGACATACAAACAGGTTAAACTTTAACATCATGCACACTAAGATGAGTCGAAGATAAACTTAGACAATATGAAGATAAACAACAGGCATTAATGTCTTTAGGACAAGTCTTCAGTGATGAACAAGGAAAGGCTTCACGATACAGAACTAGAATGTAAGAAAGTGAAGGATAGAACCAGTTGCTTGACGAAGACACATGATTTGTTGGACCAGTTCCAGTTGCTGTGACAACCGTACGTCTGGTTAGGGAGGCTGAGATTGAACTCAGAAGACCTCGTCTTCACCTTATTCCCCTTGAGCCGAAGTCACTTAGACAACGCCCAATCACTCTGGTAAGTCTTCAGGGGAGACTTCCGAAACCCGTACAAACTTGGTCACCCGGCGATCCACAATGACTCTTGGATTGCTCTAGACCCAGACGCCTAACCGTCTGGAAGATCACAGTCTTCAAGTGTAATAAGTCTTCAGTTCTCTCAGAACAGAAAGACTTCGGTGATGCTCAAACACACTAGCTCTAGGTGTTTAGGTGTATCCTCGCAGGATGTGTCTCTCTCAATGTCTTCGAGGTGGGTTGCTCCAAAACGACAACAGCCGTATCTCTCTCTGAGCAGCCACTTTCTCATGGTGGAGGGGGTGGGCTATTTATAGCCAGCGGGCAACCCGACCTGATATGACCGAAATGACCCTGGGTCAATGGCCATCCGACACGTGTCACAACGGTCGGATTTCAAACACACGCGGCAGCTTTACTTGGGCTACAAGTAAAGCTGACTCAACCAGCTCTGGAAGAGATTTCCTCTCATTGTCTTCGCTCGAAGACATAGGTATGGGTTGAGCATCACGTCAGCATCTGACTTCGATCACATCGACCCCACTTAACAGTACGGTGGTTCCTCTGACTCAGGAAAGAAGAAACGAAAGTACCAAAAGACTTCTTCTTCGCATTTCATTGTCTTCGGACGAATGTCTTCGTCTACCACCAAGGGCTTCAGCCGTCATCAATGTCTTCAGACATTTTTGGGGGTCGTCTTCGACGGCTAAACTGAAACTCCAGGGACTTCTCTCTGTGTTAACCTGTGAACTCTCACAAACACATTAGTCCCTCAACCATGTTTGTCTTCAATACTCCAAAACCAAACAAGGGTGGCACTAGATGCACTTACAGTAGACCCTTGAGCGCCTCACGTCTGACGAGAGGCTTCCCGTGCTTGTATCTTAAGGATGGTACTACCTTGGCCTTTTCGAACTGTACCGAATCGTCTAAGTAATCACCAAGAGTGATAGCAAGACCACCGGCCGCTATCTCCGGATCATTAGCGATATCGGTAAACACCTTGAGCGGGGGGCACGGTTGCTTTTCTTGTTCGCTGAGCTGGGGAATTCTTTTCCCACTTCTTGCACCACTGCTACTTAAGCTTCCCGACCGCTTCGCTTGATCAAATGTCTTTTGAATACAGCGGTCATTGTCTGATTGCGGCAGAGGCGGTGGTGGTCGCCTAAGGGCATCCAAAGTTCGCTTCGCTTTCACCGGATCTACTTTCTCCTTTGGAGGCGGATGTTTCGGTGCAAGCTGGCGTCTCACTTCTTCAGCCACGATCTCGTTGAGTTCCTCCTCGGTCATCTCGTAGGGTAACTTGGGAGGAGCCTTGAGGCTTGGGCCAGCTCTGAATTTCTTCCCTGTTGTATTGCTGCTAGACGCCGGAGCGGCAGCGGCTCTCTTCCGCCGTTGCTGAGGTGGCGGAGTCCGCTGACGCGGCGGAGACAGCTGAGGTGGAGGAGGATTCTGCTGAGGGGCCTCCTCCGTCGGAGTCTGCTGAGGCGGCGGAGTCGGCTGACGCGCCGAAGACGACTCAGGCAGCGGAGACGGCTGACGCACCGGAGACGGCTGACGCATCGGAGACGGCTGACGCACCGGAGACGACTCAGGCACCGGGGCCTCCTCCGGTTGAGTCTGCTGAGGCGGCGTCCAGTTTGGAAGCAGGATGTTTTACTTTCTCCATAGACAGGTAGTCCTTAAGGTATTTTCAAGAAGAGTCTCCCCTTCACCTGTAGCGTACTCAAGCTCCAGCCCCTCAAATCCGTTCATTATTTCATCCACCCCGACAATAGCAAAGCCAGCTGGAACCAGAGTGAAATGGAAAGTTGCATCAGGTCGAGGAGGTAATACATAGCCGACCGCCGCCTTCAAGGTCAGGTTATGGCATTTTGCCATTAGCACACAATGTTCATTATCCGTGATACCATCCACGGGGTAGCGAGGATCCGTGCTATCAGGTTGAACAAGCTCCGTGGAAGCCACGCTGCTTCTCCGCTGAGATGGTGGGGTAGCATCGTGGGTAGTATCCAATGAAGGATCTTCGTGCCGCTGAGATGGTGGGCCGATAGCTCGCTCGCTCTCAAGTGCCTCTAGTTTCGCTAATCTTTCATTGATCTTCTGCATTTCGCTTGCTTCCTCTTTCTTCTTTCTCTATCGGCTTCTATAACCAGTGATGTCGGGAAACCCATGCACCCTTGGAACGGAGCCTGATATGCCTCATGTTCGTCCAGGGTGTTTAGGATTCCCGAGGGCCATTGACAGCTCGTCCTTCTCTCTGTCGGGATGGAACCTCCCTTCTAGCGCTTTCTTGATTGCTTCCTCAAGCCTTGTGACGGGTGTTTGAAGTTGAGCTTTCGTCCAAACACACTTCCCTGATTCTGGGTCCAAAGTTCCCCCAACCCCGAAGAACCAAGTCCTTGCCCGATCTGGCCAGTGCAATGTCGCTGGTTGGACATTTTTAGCAAGCAGGTCTTGCTCAGCTTTGTCCCAAGTAGGCCGGGCTTTGCTGTAGCCACCTGACCCCGTAACATGGTGATACTGCTTCTTTGCAGCATTTTGCTTATTTATATGTGACCTTTGCTTGGCCTTCTCCGATTTCTTGTAGGCCACAAATGCGGGTCAGTGATCTTTTATCTTCAAGTATTGACCGGTGAATTCTGGAGTCTCGTCTTTGTCGACAAACTTTCTGTTCAATAGTTTCTTCCAGTTCTTGAATAGTTCTGCCATCTTCTTAAGAGCAAACGCCTTGACCTTTCGCTGTATAACTGGGTTATTCGGATCCTCCTCTGGCGGTAGGCTGAAATTTCTCAACAGCGAGTTCCAAAGATCATCTTTCAGTCTATCGTGGACATAAGGAACTTCAGGGTCCTTCTTCTTATTCCATTCTTGGATGCTGATCGGGACGCTGTCCCTAACAATAACTCCGCACTCATGTATAAATTTGTCCTTGGTCCGCTTGGGAGCAATCGGTTGGCCTTCTGGAGAGACTTCTTCGATCGTGAACCTTTCATCCGGGTCCAACCTTTTCTTCGGGCCTCGTCTCCTTACTGAAGTTTGGCTCGATCCGGAGGGCTAAAAGAAGAAAGAAGCGTTAATATATGTACATACAAAACAATTAATGCATCTAGTCAGCAAAGGCTTAATATATATATATATATATATATATATATATATATATATATATATATATATATACCTTGCCGGACTTTGAAACAGTTAAGGCTCCCTTCTCCATTCGATCACCGGAGCCGTCATGATCTCCTTCCTCCTCCATTCCATCACCGGAGTCGTCATGATCTCCTTCCTCCTCCATTGGATCACCGGAGCCGTCATCCTCTCTTCTATCACCATCGGTGTCGTTGAGAAACGACAAGATATTATCATCACCTCCGTCGCGGATTATATCCCCCAACAACTCTTCTTTTTCTAAGTCTCTGTGATCCATAGTTTCTGCACATAAAGCATTGACACTTCAAACTAGCTATCACATAAAGAAAAAAAGAAGTATATTTTTCACCAAAATACAACACTTGACAGAGTTTCCTCTATTTAAAAAATAGTTCTCTGTTTTCAAAAATCATTCCCTCCATATAGAAACTTGCGAACCCCCCCTCATGTCGAAGTTATCGGGGATATGTTGAATTCCCGAGAGAGTTAGGGGTGTTCTAACGCGGCACTACACGATATAGGTGAAGGGGGATAACATCCGGGAATGTTTTCCTGAAGTCTGCATTTTCGGACAGACGAAACGGAGGGGGACGGTTCCAGGTTCGCTATGCTAGCTGCTTGTGACAGACGAACGGAGGGCATATTCGGATTCGTCATATATAAATTATTTTCATCGGAATTACGGTTAATTTCTTTGGAAAGTGAAGCTTCCCCTGAAAATTAAAGTTTTTCATGGCTGGTTTTGAAAAAAATAAATATACTAACTAAAGACAATTTATACACATATACACATACATACATGAACATAAAAAAATTAAGAAAAAAAACATACATACATACATGAACATAAAAAAATATAGTGCCATACATACATGAACATATACATACATACATGAACATACACACATACATGAACATACATACATACATGAACATAAAAAAATGCAATTAACAAATTGGGTTTTAAAATTAACGTAACTATCAAATTAACAGGGTCGGGCCCATATGTCAGTGACCCAGGGGTTAATTAACAGGGTGATTAGCGTTAAGCTAATCACCTGACGGTCGGGGCCCACCTGCAGGTGACACAGGCGGCGATGCTCGCCGCCGGCGACCTCTGGACGCGGCGGTGCCCACGCTAGGGACCACAGGAGCGGCGCCTGAGGCCACTAGGGCGTAGCCCGTGCTCGGCCGCATCTAACAGGGGTCACGGGAGGCTGTGGGGTGACCGGAGCTGACGGCAGCAACGCCGGAGGCGGCGGACGGAGCTCGGCCTAAGTGGCACACAACGCTAGGGCCGCGGGAGGGAGAACTAGAGGCGGCTACGGCCTCCTGCGAGCTCCCTGAGCATGATGGAGGGCTCGGCGGAAAGCTTCGGGAGCTCTAGCCACGGCGGCGAGACGGACGGCGGCGAGGAGATCACGGGCAAGGCGGCTAGCGGGGTTAGGAGAGGAGATCGGTGACGGGGCTAGGGGGAAAAGAACCGGGGCCTCACCACGGTTGCCAAGGCGTCGACGGCGCGGCCGGGGAGGTCCTCATTGCTGCGAATCGACCAGAGAAGGCCGATGGTGCCGAGGGCGAAGGCGGCGGGGCAGGGCGCGGCGACGGCGACGGTGTCGTAGGGGCAGGGCGCGGCGACGGCGACGGCGACGTCGGGGCAGGGGAGCGGGGGACGGCAAAATCCGACAGGCTGGCGGCGTCGAGGTGGTCATCGGCGCCGTCGGGGGAGAGAAGAAACTGCAGATGGGATTGGAAATTTTTCCAAAGTGCTGCTTATATACAGAGACCTTTAGTCCCGGTTGGTGGCTCCAACCGGGACTAATGCCCAGTCCAGGTTGGAGCCACCAACCGGGACTAAAGGTCAATTTCAGCAGCCCAAAGGGCGGGAAGCAGAGACCTTTAGTCCCGGTTGGTGGCTCCAACCGGGACTAAGGGGGGGGGCATTAGTCCCGGTTGGAGCCACCAACTGGGACTAAAGGGATGTGCTTCCCGCAGCCAAAGTTTAGTCCCACCTCGCTAGTCGAGAGGGGCTCGGAGTGGTTTATAAGCGCTGCTGCCGCTGCCCTCTCGAGCTCCTCTCTAATGCGGGAAGTACATGCCTATCTCACGCCCTGTTGGGCCTGCTAGCACTGCGGGCCTGCATCCTGGCCCATTTCTAGGGTTTCTAGTCGTATGCAGGCCGTGGTGGCTAGTAGGCGGGCCTTTTTTTATTTTTTGCATATATTATGTTTTTAATTTTTTAATGTTATGTTTTGCATATGTTATTTTTAGTTATATAATTTTAGTTGCATAAATTTTATATAATTTTAGTTGCATAAGTTTTATTTTTTATTGATTCTTTTTAGTTGATTCCTTTTGCTATTAGAGTTTTATAAAGCTTTTTTTATTTTTTGCATATATTATGTTTTTTAAAATTTTAATGTTATTTTTTGCATATGTTATTTTTAGTTATATAATTTTAGTTGCAGAAATTTTATATAATTTTAGTTGCATAAGTTTTATTTTTTATTGATTCTTTTTAGTTGATTCCTTTTGCTATTAGAGTTTTATAAAAGCTTTTTAGTTTTCTATTAAAGCTTGTAACAAAATATACTTTATGAAAATTCTTTTTACTATTAAAGTTTTTAACAAATAAATACTTTGAAAATTTCAGTTAATATTATTTTGATTCTTTTTAACAAAGGGATTTCATTTTTTAACATATTTTAACTCCAGACTTTTTCTGCATTCAATATGCACCATTCAAAGCCACATCATCAATTTTCAACCCTTTTCTGACTTTATATGCTATTTTTATGCATTTCATGATTTATTTTGAGCTAAAAAGACCCTGAATTTGAAAAGCACTGCAAATGAACTCTGAAAAGGTTGAAACTATGCATGGTATCATAATTTCACCCACATAGCATGTGCTAAAAACTTGAGAGGGTTACGGGAAAAACTGGATGCACTTCGTGTACAAACTGGACAATCTATTTCGAAGTATCAGGGTTTCGGACGAAAACTCATCTATTACAAAAGGATTTCATTTTTTAACATATTTTAACTGCATACTTTTTCTGCATTCAATATGCACCATTCAAAGCCACATCATCAATTTTCAACCCTTTTCTGACTTTATTTGCTATTTTTCATGCATTTCATGATTTATTTTGAGCTAAAATGACCCTGAATTTGATAAGCACTGCAAATGAACTCTGAAAAGGTTGAAACTTGGCATGGTATCATAATTTCACCCACATAGTATGTGCTAAAAAGTTGAGAGGGTAACGGGAAAAACTGGATGCACTTCGTGTACAAACTGGACAATCTCGTTTGAAGTATCAGGGTTTCGGACGAAAACTCATCTATTATAAAGGGATTTCATTTTTTTAACATATTTTAACTCCAAACTTTTTCTGCATTCAATATGCACCATTCAAAGCCACATCATCAATTTTCAACCCTTTTCTGACTTCATTTGCTATTTTTCATGCATTTCATGATTTATTTTGAGCTAAAATGACCCTGAATTTGAAAAGCACTGCAAATGAACTCTGAAAAGGTTGAAACTTGACATGGTATCATAATTACACCCACATAGCATGTGCTAAAAAGTTGAGAGGGTTACGGGAAAAACTGGATGCACTTCGTGTACAAACTGGACAATCTCTTTCGAAGTATCAGGGTTTCGGACGAAAACTCATCTATTACAAATGGGATTTCATTTCTTGACATGTAACTGCAGTGATATTCTAGACCAAAGCTATCATCAGAATAGTTGTGGAGAGAAAGTCTTCACTTTTTCTTCGCGTGTATCCCTTGCTTATTGTGCCGTAACCATGGATAATCTTCATCGTTTAACAGGATGCTTGGGTCAGCCTTCACTTTGAAGGGAGAAATTTCATGAAACTTTTCATAATCTTCAGACATGTCTGTATTGTCCTCCACTCCCACGATGTTTCTTTTCCCTGAAAGAACTATGTGTCGCTTTGGCTCATCGTTTGATGTATTCGCTTCCTTATCTTTTTTTTTCTCGGTTTGGTAGACATGTCCTTCACATAGAAAACCAGCGCCACATCATTGGCTAGGATGAATGGTTCGTCTGTGTACCCAAGATTGTGAGATCCACTGTTGTCATACCGCGGGTCTAACTGTACCCCGCCTCCTGACAGATTGACCCATTTGCACCGAAACAAAGGGACCTTAAATTCATGTCCATAGTCAAGTTCCCATATCTCCTCTATGTAACCATAATATGTGTCCTTTGCCCTATTGGTGATTGGTGCATCAAAGCGGACACCACTGTTTTGGTTGGTGCTCTTTTTATCTTGGGCGATCGCGTAAAATGTATTACCATTTATCTCGTACCCTTGGTAAGTCAATACAGTCGAAGATGGTGTCCTGGCCAACAAGTACAGGTCATCTCCAATAGTGTTGTTACGCATGAGATGCATTTCCAACCAACCGCCGAAAGTCCCGATGTGTTCACGCGTAATCCAGTCGTCAGACTGCTCCGGATGTTTGTAGCGTAGAATATTCTTGTGTTCATTGATATACGGGGCCACCAAGGTAGAATTCTGTAGAACTGTGTAGTGTGCTTGCGCCCAGGAATGCTCGTCCCTACATATTATTGAATCCGCTCCTAGCATGCCTTTTCCACTCAGTCTCCCCTCATACCGCGATTTAGGGACACCAATCGGCTTAAGGTTAGGAAAAAAGTCAACACAAAACCCAATGACTGACGTGGCTTGAGACTGCGTCGGTATTTCCCCAAAGAGGAAGGGATGATGCAGCACAGCGACGGTAAGTATTTCCCTCAGTTATGAAACCAAGGTTATCGAACCAGTAGGAGGATCACCAACACCCAATAAGCAGCACCTGCACACAAACAACAAATACTTGCAACCCGACGCGAAAGAGAGGTTGTCAATCTCTCTACGGTAATAAGATAGATTAGGTAGTGATGGATAGGAGAGATAGATCTCTCAAGAACAGAAAGCAATATGATGGAAAAGTAGACCTAGGGGCCGTAGGGTTCACTAGTGGCTTCTCTCATGAGTATAGCACACGGTGGGTGAACAAATTACTGTTGGGCAATTGTTAGAAAATTGAATAGTCATGATGATATCCAACGCGATGATCATTATATAGGCATCACGTCCAAGATAGATAGACCAACTCATGCCTGCATCTACCTCTATTACTCCACACATCGACCGCTATCTAGCATGCATCTAGTGTATTAAGTTCATGAAAAGGCGGAGTAATGCAATAAGAACGATGACATGATGTAGACAAGATCTATTCATGTAGGAATAGACCCCATATTGTTATCCTTAATAGCAACGATACATGCGTGTCTTGCTGCCCCTTCTGTCACTGGGAAAGAACACCGCAAGATCGAACCCATCACAAAGCACCTCTTCCCATGACAAGAAAAATTGATCTAGTTGGCCAAACTAAACCAAAGATTCGGAGAAGAAATACGAGGCTATAAGTAATCATGCATATAAGAGATGAAAGAAGACTCAAATAATATTCATGGATAGAAACTGATCATGAACTCAAAATTCATCGAATCCCAACAAACACACCGCAAAAGTTTACATCAAATAGATCTCCAAGAGACCATTGTATTGAGAATCATAAGAGAAAGAGAGAGAAAGCCATCTAGCTACTGCCTACGGACCCGTAGGTCTATGGTGGACTACTCACGCATCATCGGAGAGGCACCTATGAGGAAGATGAACCCCTCCGTGATGGTGTTTAGATTGGATCTCGCGGTTCTGGAACTTGCGGCGGCTGGAATAGTGTTTCGTCGACTCCCCTAGGGTTTTTGGAATATTTGGGAATTTATAGGCATCAGAGGCGGTGCAGAAGGGGGCCGAGGAGGGCACAACCCATCAGGGCGTGCCGGGCCCCCCCTAGTGCGCCCTGGTGGGTTGTCGTCTCCACGGCCCACCTCTCTGGTGGTTTTTTGGCCCACTGGGTGTCTTCTGGTCCAGAAAAAATCTCCAAAAAGTTTCGTCGCGATTGGACTCCGTTTGGTATTGATTTTCTTCGAAGTAAAAAAACAAGCAAAAAACAGCAACAGGCACTTTGGCACTATGTCAATAGGTTAGTCCCAAAAAATGATATAAAGTTGTTATAAAATGATTGTAAAACATCCAAGAATGATAATATAACAGCATGGAACAAGCAAAAATTATAGATACATTGGAGACGTATCAGCATCCCCAAGCTTAATTCCTACTCGTCCTCGAGTAGGTAAATGATAAAAACAGAATTTTTGATGTGGAATGATGCCTAACATGTTCATCACATTCTTTTCTTTTGTATAGCATGCACATTTGGACTTATAATGATTCAAAGCAATAGTCTAGTTTTAACATAATGACTTCAATACTCAAGCATGTCAACCAGCAATCATGTCTTTCAAAATATCAACACTAAAGAAAGTTATCCCTAGCCCATCATGCTCAATCATTGATCCATTCATGAAACCCACTCAAATATTAGCTATGCCCAATGCTCAAGTACGATCATAGTGCCCCCTAGTTGGTGCTTATAAGAGAAGATGGAGACTCAAAGCAAAAATAAAAATTGCATAAAGTAAATAGATAGGCCCTTCGCAGAGGGAAGTAGGGATTTGTAGAGGTGCTAGAGCTCAAGTTTTAAATTGAGAGAGAAAAAATATTTTGGGTGGCATGCTTTTCCTGTCAACGAAAACGACAAAGTAGCTCACAATACTTTCCATGCTCGATATATCATAGGCGGTTCCCAAACAGAAAATAAAGTTTATTCATTTTTCCACCAAACTTTCACTTTCCATGGCGGGCCGTATCCACGGTTGCCTTCCATACCAACACTTTCCAAGGAATTTATTGTTTGACAACATAAAGTAATTTTTTTTCTTTTTCATTTCGGGAATGGGCATCCCTATTACCGCCGCACTCTCGTGCAATGACAAGTGAATAAACACTCGTCTTGAGAATAACACATCTAGCATGGAAAGATATTGGACACTCCCCACCGTTTCATGAGCGGTACGGGCACACAAAAGAGAAAATTTATTTTGAAAATTTAGAGATGGCACATACAAATTTGCTTGGAACGGCATGGAAATACCGCATATAGGTAGGTATGGTGGACTAATAAGGCAAAACTTTGTTTAAGGATTTTGGATGCACAAGTAGTATTTCTACTTAGTACAAATGAAGGCTAGCAAATAGATTGGGAAGCAACCAAACCACGAAACGAAAATTCACATAAGTGAGCATTGAACATAACTAACACCGAATAATGCACCACAAGTAGGATGTAACTTCATTGCATAACTATTGACTTTCGTGCATGCATAGGGAATCACAAACCTTAACACCAATATTCCTACTAAGCATAATTACTCACTAACATGACTCACATATTACTATCATCATGTTTCAAAACTATTACAAGGAATCAAGTTTAATTTGTCCAATGATCTTCATGAAAGTTTTTATTATATCCTCCTTGGATATCTATCACTTTGGGACTAGTTTCATATATTGCCATTGCTTTTTGGCAAGCTCAAACAAATTTAAGTGAAGCACATGAGCATAAAGATTTCATCTCTCAAAATAGTATAAGTGAAGCATGAGAGGTTTTCTTCAAAATTTACTAACTCTCAAATTAATCTAAGTGAAGCATGAGAGTATTTCTACAAAAATATCCAAGCACACCGTGCTCATAAAGATATAAGTGAAGCACTAGAGCAATTCTATAGCTCAAAAAGTTTAAGTGAAGCACATAGAGCAATTCTAACAAATCATAGCATGATTTTGGCTTTCTCAAATAGGTGTGTCCAGCAAGGATACAAAGGAAAAAATAACAAACGAAGCAAGCAAAGATACAATACGCTCCAAGCAAAACTCATGATATGTGACGAATAAAAATATAGCTCCAAGTAAAATACTGATGGTCGTTAGAAGAAAGAGGGGATGCCACTCGGGGGCATCCCCAAGCTTAGTTGTTTCTCTTTGGATATATCTTGGGGGTGCGGTATCATCCCCAAGCTTAGGCTTTTATCACTCCTTATTCCTTCATCCATCGTGATCTCACCCAAAACTTGAAAACTTCAATCATACAAAACTCAACAAAATCTTCGTGAGATCCGTTAGTATAATAAAGCAAATCACTACTTTATGTACTATTGCAAACCCATTCATATTTTATTATTGCATTATACCTACTGTATTTTAACTTTACCATGGATCATACCCTTCAGTATAACCCATAGATTCATCAAAATAAGCACACAATGCAACGAAAACAGAATCTGTCTTAAACAGAACAGTCTGTAGTAATATGTACTCTACCCATACTTCTCTAACTCTAAAAATTATGAAAAATTAGGAAAACATAAGGAATTTGTATAGCAACACTGTGTTAAAATTTCAGCTCAAGATCACGTTCCAGCAAAAAAATGAAAATTCATATACTGGACGCAAAGTTTCCATTTCAGATTCAACATCAGTTCTACTCATCCTATGAATCATCCTAAAGGCTTTACTTGGCACAAACACTAAATAAACCATAAAAACACAATCATAACAGAGGCATAATTATGTCAACTCTCAAAAACAGAGAGTAAAAAGCAAAAAATTATTTATTCATTGGGTTGCCTCCCAACAAGCGCTATCGTTTTACGCCCCTAGCTAGGCATAACACATAGATTCAAGTATTGTCATCTTTGGTTTTGGATCCATAGGATGCCCTCATGATTGATTCATATGGTGGATTAATTCTTGTCCTAGGGAAGTGTTCCATACCCTTCCTCAAGGATAATTGAAAACGAATATTACCTTCTTTCATATCAATCACGGCACCTATAGTGCGTAAAAATGGTCTACCAAGTATAATGGGACAAAACGGATTGCAATCAATATCAAGCACAATAAAATCAATAGGCACATAGTTCCTATTTGCAAGAATAAGAACATCATTAATTCTTCCCAAAGGCTTTTTAATAGTAGAATCCGCCAAGTGCAAATTAAGAGAACATTCTTCAATATTGGTAAGACCAAGCACATCACATAGAGATTTCGAAATCGTGGAAACACTAGCACCCAAATCACACAAAGCAAAGCATTCATAATTTTTAATCTTGACCTTAATGGTAGGTTCCCACGCATCATGTAATTTTCTAGGAATAGAAATCTCCAATTCCAACTTTTCTTCAAAAGATTTCATCATGGCATCAACAATATGTTTAGTAAAAGCTTTATTTTGCTCATAAGCATGGGGTGAATTCAAAAAGGATTGCAGCAAAGAAATACATTCAATCAAAGAGCAACTATCATAATTAAAGTCTTTGCAATCCAAGATAGTGGGCACATCACTAGTTAAAGTTTTGACCTCTTCAAACCCACTTTTATCAAAATTTTCATCAGATTGAACACTCTCCAAATATGTGGGATTCTTTTTACTTAAAGTTGACGCTCTCCCAAACCCACTTTCGATATTATTGCAAACATATTCAACATGAGGCTTAAATAAATTTTCAAGATCATAAGAAGCATTATCACCCCAATCATGATCATTGCAATAAGAAGTGGACATGACAAAATTATCATCCCCAAGCTTGTAGTTTTGCATATCATTAACATAATTGACATTAATAGAATTTATAGTAACATCATTGCAATCATGCTTTTCAATCAAGGAGCTATCATGAATCACCTTATAAATTTCTTGTTTCAAAACTTCATCAAAAATTTTAGATTCATGATTTTCAAACAAAACTTCATAGAGATAATCAAGTGCACTCAATTCACTAGCAATTGGTTAATCATAATTTGGACTTTTGAAAAGATAAGCAAGTGGATGAGGATCCATAACAATAGATTTTTAGCAAGCGAAGATGCAAGCAAATAGGAGGCACATGGCAACACAAGCAAACAAAAAGACATCCGGCGAGAAAAAGGCAAACGGAAAAGAGGGCGAATAAAACGGCAAATTGGTGAAGTGGGGGAGAGGAAAACGAGAGGCAAATGGCAAATAATGTAATTGCAAGGAGATGAGATTTGTTATTAGGAAGCTGGTAGATGATGATGGAGTCCCCTCGGCGCCTACGATAGGCACGTAGAAGAGACTGCTTCCTCCCCGGCAACGGCGCCAGAAATTCCTTTGACGTGGCTTGAGACTGCGTCGGTATTTCCCCAAAGAGGAAGGGATGATGCAGCACAGCGACGGTAAGTATTTCCCTCAGTTATGAAATCAAGGTTATCGAACCAGTAGGAGGATCACCAACACCCAATAAGCAGCACCTGCACACAAACAACAAATACTTGCAACCCGACGCGAAAGAGAGGTTGTCAATCTCTCTACGGTAATAAGATAGATTAGGTAGTGATGGATAGGAGAGATAGATCTCTCAAGAACACAACTAAAAAGAGTAAATATGCAGCAATATATTTTTGGGTTTTTGGTTTTGTAGATCTGAAAACAAAGAGTGCAAAAACGTAGATCGGAAAGCAATATGATGGAAAAGTAGACCCGGGGGCCGTAGGGTTCACTAGTGGCTTCTCTCATGAGTATAGCGCACGGTGGGTGAACAAATTACTGTTGGGCAATTGATAGAAAATCGAATAGTCATGATGATATACAAGGCGATGATCATTATATAGGCATCACATCCAAGATAGATAGACCGACTCCTGCCTGCATCTACCTCTATTACTCCACACATCGACCTCTATCCAGCATGCATCTAGTGTATTAAGTTCATGGAAAAATGGAGTAATGCAATAAGAACGATGACATGATGTAGACAAGATCTATTCATGTAGGAATAGACCCCATCTTGTTATCCTTAATAGCAACGATACATGCGTGTCTTGCTACCCCTTCTGTCACTGGGAAAGAACACCGCAAGATTGAACTCATCACAAAGCACCTCTTCCCATGGCAAGAAAAATCGATCTAGTCGGCCTAACTAAACCAAAGATTCCGAGAAGAAATACGAGGCTATAAGTAATCATGCATATAAGAGATCAAAGAAGACTCAAATAATATTCATGGATAGAAACTGATCATGAACTCAAAATTCATCGGATCCCAATAAACACACCGCAAAAGTTTACATCAAATAGATCTCCAAGAGACCATTGTATTGAGAATCATAAGAGAGAGAGAGGAAGCCATCTAGCTACTGCCTACGGACCCGTAGGTCTATGGTGGACTACTCATGCATCATCGGAGAGGCGCCTATGAGGAAGATTAACCCCTCCGTGATGGTGTTTAGATTGGATCTCGCGGTTCTGGAACTTGCGGCGGCTGGAATTGTGTTTCGTCGACTCCCCTAGGGTTTTTGGAATATTTGGGATTTTATAGGCATCAGAGGCGGTGCAGAAGGGGGCTGAGGAGGGCACAACCCATCAGGGCGCGCCGGGGGGCCCTTGGCGTGCCCTGGTGGGTTGTGGTCTCCACGGCCCACCTCTCCGGCAGTTGTTTGGCCCACTGGGTGTCTTCTGGTCCAGAAAAAATCTCCAAAAAGTTTCGTCGCGATTGGACTCCGTTTGGTATTGATTTTCTGCGAAGTAAAAAAACAAGCAAAAACAGCAACTGGCACTTTGGCACTATGTCAATAGGTTAGTCCCAAATAATGATATAAAGTTGTTATAAAATGATTGTAAAACATCCAAGAATGATAATATAACAGCATGGAACAAGCAAAAATTATAGATACGTTGGAGACGTATCAATGACCTCCTCTGTTTGATGGCCCGTGGAGATGCTTCCTTCTGGCCTAGCACGATTACGAACATATTTCTTCAAGACTCCCATGAACCTCTCAAAGGGGAACATATTGTGTAGAAATACAGGACCCAGAATGGCAATCTCGTCGACTAGGTGAACTAGGACGTGCGTCATAATATTGAAGAAGGATGGTGGGAACACCAACTCGAAGCTGACAAGACATTGGACCAAATCATTCTGTAACCTTGGTAGGATTTTTGGATCGATTACCTTCTGAGAAATTGCATTGAGGAATGCACATAGCTTCACAATGGCTAATCGAACATTTTCTGGTAGAAGCCCCCTCAATGCAACCGAAAGCAGTTGCGTCATAATCACGTGGCAGTCATGAGACTTTAGGTTCTGGAATTTTTTCTCTGCCATGTTTATTATTCCCTTTATATTCGACGAGAAGCCAGACGGGACCTTGATACTGAGCAGGCATTCAAAGAAGATTTCCTTCTCCACTTTGGTTAGAGCGTAGCTGGCAGGACCTTGATACTGCTTTGGATGCATGCCGTCTTTTTCGTTCACACGTTGCTGGTCCTCCCGTGCCTCCGGTGTATCTGTTGTCTTCCCATACACGCTCAAGAAGCCTAACACGTTCACGCAAACATTCTTCGTCACGTGCATCACGTTGATTGCAGAGCGGACCTCTAGGTCTTTCCAATAGGGTAGGTCCCAAAATATAGATTTCTTCTTCCACATGGGTGTGTGTCCCTCAGCGTCATTCGGAACAGATTGTCCGCCAGGACCCTTTCCAAAGATTACTTGTATATCCTTGACCATGTCAAGTATATTATCACCAGTACGGAGGACGGGCTTCTTCTGGTGATCCGCCTCACCTTTGAAATGCTTGCCTTTCTTTCTTAAGGCAGGCTTGGTCGGAAGAAATCGACGATGTCCCGGGTACACATTCTTCTTGCATTTGTCCAAATATATACTTTGGGTATCATCTAAACAGTGCGTGCATGTGTTGTATCCCTTGTTTGTCTGTCCTGAAAGGTTACTAAGAGCAGGCCAATCATTGATGGTTACAAACAGCAACGCTCGTAGGTCAAATTCCTCTTGTTCATGCTCATCCCACACACGTACACATTTTCCATTCCACAGCTGTAAAAGCTCTTCAACTAATGGCCTTAGGTACACATCAATGTCGTTGCCAGGTTTCTTAGGGCCTTGGATGAGCACTGGCATCATAATGAACTTCCGCTTCATGCACAACCAAGGAGGAAGGTTATAGATACATAGAGTCACGGGCCATGTGCTATGCTTGCTGCTCTGCTTCCCAAAAGGATTAATGCCATCTGCACTTAAACCAAACCATACGTTCCTTGCGTCACCTGCAAAGTCCCCCCACTTTCTCTCGATTTTTCTCCACTGCGACCTGTCAGCAGGTGCTCTCAACTTCCCGTCTTTCTTATGGTCTTCTTTGTGCCATCGCAACAACTTGGCATGCTCTTTGTTTCTGAACAGACGTTTCAACCGAGCATACCACATCACCTTGGCAGGAACCCTCTTCCTGGGACGCTCGCCCTCAACATCACCAGGGTCATCTCGTCTGATCTTATACCGCAATGCACCGCATACCGGGCATGCGTTCAATTCCTCGTACTCACCGCGGTAGAGGATGCAGTCATTAGGGCATGCATGTATCTTCGGCACCTCCAATCCTAGAGGGCAGAGAACCTTCTTTGCTTCGTACGTACTTTTGGGCAATTCGTTATCCTTTGGAAGCTTGTTCTTCATTATTTTCAGTAGCGAACCAAATCCCTTGTCAGATACACCATTGTCTGCCTTCCATTGCAGCAATTCCAGTGTGGTACCAAGCTTTGTGTTGTCATCTTCGCAGTTTGGGTACAACCCTTTTTTGTGATCCTCTAACTTGCAATCGAACTTCAACTTCTCCCTTTCACTTTCGCATTCTCTCTGTGCATCAACAATGACCCGGCGAAGATCATCATCGGGCACATCGTCTGGTGCCTCTTGATCTTCAGCTTCCCCCGTTGCAGTATCACCGTATTCAGGGAACATAGGATAGCTGTCATCATCCTCTTCTTCTTTGTTGTCTTCCATCATAACCCCTCTTTCTCCGTGCTTGGTCCAAACATTATAGTGTGGCATGAAACCCTTCTCAAGCAGGTGGGAGTGAAGGGTTTTCGAGTTAGAGTAATCCTTCGTATTCTCACAGACAGTACATGGACAATACATAAAACCATTCTGCTTGTTTGCCTCAGCCACTTCGAGAAATTTATGCAGGCCCTCAATGTACTCGGAGGTGCGTCGGTCACCGTACATCCATTGCCGGTTCATCTGCGTGCATTATATAATTAAGTGTATCAAAAACCATTATAGAACATCATGAATAGAGAAGTGACCAAATTAATACAAGTTCATCATCACATTAAAACCAAAGTACAGTAGTGATCAAATGTTATTACTGAAAAAATAAATACATAAAGTTCATACATAGTTCTTATAGAATAACATACAGCTCTCTTGAGCATCTAATTAAAACATAAATTGAAACTAACATACAACTATGTAAAACATTTAAATGCAACAACAAATGCGATCATAATCGCAACTAAGGTAACAATTGATCCAACAGCATAATGATACCAAGCCTCATTATCAATGGCATATTTTCTTATCTTTCTAATCTTCAAGCGCATTGCATCCATCTTGATCTTGTGGTCATCAACGACATCGGCAACATGCAACTCCAATTTCATCTTCTCCTCCTCAATTATTTTCAATTTTTCTTTCAAATACTCGTTTTCTTTTTCAACTAAATTTAACCTCTCGACAAGAGGGTCGGTTGGAATTTCCGGTTCACATACCTCCTAGATAAAAACATCTATGTCACGTTGGTCGGCATAATTGTCATAAACACTAAATGAAACAAATAGTTATAAAAGATAATAAACCACATCCGAATCATAGACCGGACGAGGGCCGACGGGGGCGGATACCAAAACCATGACACTATATAATAACAAACAATAATAAAAGTAAGAAATTTATACAAGTATCTATGTAAATCATACAAGTAAGAATTTGTTTCTTTTAAAAAGAAGATAAGAACAAGAGGCTCACCACGGTGGTGCCGGCGACGAGATCGGCGCGGGCGATCGACGATGATGAGGACGGGGACGGGACGGGACGGACCGCCAAACCTAGACAAATCTTGGGGAAAATGGAGCTTGGAGGTCGAGCTTGGAGAGGAGAAAGCTTAAGCGTGGCTCGGGCATTTCATCGAACACCTCGTGTGCATAGGAGGTGAGAGCAGAGCAGCACACACCTCCCACATGCCGGCCGGCGAAAAAACAGAGGAGTGAGCGGGCAGGGGCAAGCATATATATAGGCATCTCTTTAGTCCCGGTTTGTGGCCAGAACCGGGACAGAAGACTGCCCTTTAGTCCCGGTTCCAGCCACCAACCGAGACTAAAGGGGCTGCGCCAGGAGCGAGGACCTTTAGTCCCAGTTTGTGTCTGGAACCGGGACTAAAGGGGTCACACGAACCGGGACTGGTGCCCGCCGAGGCCCGGCCGGCGTCCTGGCCTCATGAACCGGGACTGATGCACCCATTAGTCCCGGTTCATAACACGGCCGGGACTAATGCAATATTCTGGCCTGGACCTAAGCCATGTTTTCTACTAGTGGAATATGAGAGGAAAAACAAGGAGAACACAAAAGAACTCCAAGATATAGATCCAAGGGCCCCCCCCCTCACTTAGAGGAGAAAGTGATTGGTGGAAATGTAGATCTAGATCTCCTCTCTCTTTTCCCTCAAGAACTAGCAACAATCATTGAAGGGATTGAGAGATAGCAAGCTCAAAGAAGGTCAACAATGGGGGCAAAACACGAGCTCAAAGGATAGAGACCATTAGGGAAGAAAGCCCCCTTAAATAGCCCCCCCCCCCGAACCCAACCATTATGCCCACAAGTCGTGTTCAAGCGGTACTACGTTCGGCCGGAGAGGTACTACCGCTTATAAGAGGTACTACCGCTTGGGGAGGTAGTACCGCTTATAAGAGATACTACCGCTCGGGGAGGTACTACCACTTATAAGAGGTATTACCGCCTATAAGAGTTACTACCGCTCTCTACTACCGCAAAATTCTTGACGAGTTCCAGAAGCATAAATTTGAGCGGAAGTAGCAGCAGAATTAGCTGACCGGTAGTACCGCTATAAGAAGTACTACCGCTCTACTAATGCTTATAAGAGGTACTACCGCTCAGGGAGTAGTACTACCGCTTAGAGTTGAAAAACTACCCAAGCAAAACAGAAGGATGCTCCAATACTGAAACAACTATAACTACTTCAAACAGACTCCGAAATCAGCAAACTCAAGCTTGTTGGATAGAAGACGACAAGTACTATCGAACAACGAATGGATAAATTACAAACTAGCAATGGAGAAGAAATGCCAATAGGATAGGGAAGAGGACCTTCCCCAAGCATGAACCCGCAAACTCTCCAACACCGAAAACTCAAAGATGAAGCATGCGAACTCCATTTTCGATGAGCTTGAGTTTGACAAGAAGACGAACACAAACTCTAGAATCTCACAAAGAGAAGAGTCAAATAAGAACCAAAAATATGATGCAAGGATGCAATGGTTTGAGCTCTCTATGAACGAAATGATCATGCTACTTACTTGAGAGCCCTCCCCCTTGATAGTAGGGGAATCGATCCTATAACCCGGTCTCCCAACTACCACCATGAGACCGGTAAAACAGAAAACCTATCAAGGGAAAACCTTTGCCTTGTGCATAATCCACTTGAGCTGGATGATGACGATCTTGATCTCCTCAAGTTGGACCACCTTTCTTGATTGCGCTGGCTCGATGAAGACTAGTAGATTGCTCCCCCATACCCCACTATGGGTGAGCCACTCTTCAACACATCTTCACGAGTCCATTGTCACCACAATGGACGGCAAGCTTCAAGCATGACCTCTTCGTGATGCTCCACTTGAACTTGCACGCCGCAATCTTGATGAAGATCACCACTTGATGCCATCGCCCATGTGTTGTATGAGATCTTCCTCTTGATGCAAGCCCATTGAAACATACCTAACCCCACATAGATCTCTCACGTAGACCATGGGTTAGTACACAAAGCGTAATGGACAATTCTTACCATACCATGGGATCACTTGATCCCGCTCGGTACATCTTGTATGATTTGTGTATTGATCAACTTAATTCACTCTTTGACTTAGTCTTGATCAACCTTGTATCATGTCTTCTCTATGACCAATATTTGGATAATTCCCTGAATAGCACCTTGGTCATCACATAATCTCCTTGAAACCAACAAATGGACTTCAAGAAATTCCTATGGACAAATCGTACGAATATAACTCAAGGCAACCATTAGTCCATAGAGAATGTCATCAATTACCAAAACCACACATGAGGGCACCATGCTCTTTCAGAATGTCCGAGTTTGCTTTGATGGAGCTTGTGCGACTGATAAATGGTGCAATTTATTTCAAGCGAGACGGGTAGTGCATATGACTACTTATTATTTGGATCATTGTCCTCTGCTGATTCACTTGACAGTTGAAGAGAAAAGAAGATGATAGAGTTCTCCTAGATATGAGATTATGTGGGAACATGAATAGGGACTAACAAATGTTATTGCTTCGGTATGGTCCAGAAAGACGTCGGTCGACCATCTAGGCTCGATCACAAGTGCGCTTAAGAAGGTTATGAAGGAGCTGAAAATTTGGAGTAAGCAAAAGTTTGGTTTGGACACGTTCCGTAGCCTTGAGAAACTGAGGACAGAATTAAAAGCCCTTCAAAGTTGGGGCATCAGACTGGGAAGTAATCAAACTAAAAATGCATGAGCTTGATTAATTGTTGTATAGAGAGGTGAAGTTATGGTTGCAATGGTCTCGTATTATTTGGCTAAAATAAAGAGAAAGAAATACGAAATAATTACATCATCGTGTGGTATGGAGAACTCGTCAAAACTATATACAACGACTTCGTAAAGAAGATTGTCGGGGTGCTCGGTTTCATCGGAGATGGAGAGGATGGCAACCTCTTACTTCTAGGAAGTGTACACGAAGGATCCTACCTTAGTCTCTACACATTATCTTTTATAAACGCACCTCGCTTAACGTACACACAATAACATATAGTTATTAGTCTCATGATTAGACCTGCTGCCAGGCTATGACTGGAGGCCTCTAGATGCAAACAACATAAAAATCAACACAGATGCATCAATCAACTTCGAAGATGGCATTGCAGGTGCAGGAGGAGTGGCCCGGTCGGCTTCGTCCTTCCTGGGAGCTTGGTGCAAGCCACACATGGGGGTCTCTGACCCCTGACCGCTAAAGTTCAGGCCATGAAAGAGGGCGTGCACTTCGCCAGGTTGAGGGGGTTCATCGACGTGACCCTGGAGACCGACTGTCTAGAGACAGTTAACATCTGGAACAATCGCTACAACGACCGCTCGATTGTAGCACCGATCTTCGCAGAAATTAGAGAGCTCATTATTAGTTTTTCTTCTTTTCAAATTCAACATGTAATAATAACGGTAAACGGTCTTGCACATCTGTGTGCTAAACGAGCTAGTTCGTTTAATGTGACTGACTACCTCTAGCTTCCTGATGAGCAGCCATTTGGCTAACTGCTCGACGAATGCGTTCATTGAATAAAGCTCTCTGAAGCCCCCCCTCTCAAAAAAATGACATTCTCATTCAGATTTAACTAGTATCAATATAACAACTACCTCACTCACTGAAAGTACGTTTAGAGCGACTCCAATAGTTCCCCAATCTGTAAAAAAAACGTCGTTTACGGAAATTAGGGCAAAGAAACTTCTCTAACAATTTCATAAACTGTTCTCACCGCTGATTTACCGGAATATGATTTTCCCGTATCTTTGTGGAGGGAAGATAACCGCCACGAAACTTCCAGGCGCGCCCGCGGAACGCCGCTGCCCCACCGCCGTCGCCCGTGACGAAACACGCACCGCCGCCACTGCATTTGTTCAGCTACTGAAAGAAGGGCACAATATACGCAGGCCATCCCAAAAAGCTATCACGAACATCAACACAGAGTGCGTTTGTTCCAGGGAGATCAATAACGGATAATGTGTTGGTAGCCTATGAATGTTTCCATGCGATAACGAAGAAGACTCACGGCTCAAATGGGTACTGTGCAGTGAAGTTGGATATGGTCAAAGCATATGATCGTGTGGAGTGGAGCTTTTTGGAGAAGATGATGTTAAAGCTTGGTTTTCATCCACTTTGGGTGGAACTGATTATAGAATGTGTGTCATCAGTAAGTTATAGAGTTCGTTTTAATGGCACTGAAACAGATGAATTCTCACCCACGAGGGGGCTCAGACAGGGGGACCCCTTGTCCCCATATCTCTTTTTGTTATGCTCAGAAGGTTTATCCAGCTATTTGGCTCAAGAGGAAGAAATTGGAGGGCTGGATGGGGTCTGTGTTTGCAGAAACGCCCCATCAATTTCCCATCTTCTTTTTGCAGACGACTCCTTGATCCTCATGAGATCAAATATTCAGAATGCAAATACCCTGAAAAGAGTGCTGGACTCTTACTGTGCTAGCTCGGGACAGCTTGTAAGTACTCCAAAATCAAGCATATTTTTTAGTCCTAATACAAATGTCAATATCAGGGAAGATGTGTGTAGGACACTTGATGTTGTAACAGAGGCATTGTCAGACAAATATCTTGGTCTTCCAACTATTGTGGGTGTCGACAGGAGTGACTGCTTTCAGCACCTAGTTGACAGAATTTGCCAAAGATTAAAAGGCTGGAAGGAGAAGGTACTGTCCGTACAAGGAAAAGAAATCTTGATAAAAGCAGTAGCTCAAGCAATCCCCTCATATGCCATGTCTATCTTTAAATTGCCTAAGGGGATTTGCAAACTGATATCTGATGAGATTGCAGGGTTTTGGTGGGGAGATAGTGAAGAGAAAAAGAAGATGCATTGGTTTGCATGGTGGAAAATGTGCATCCCGAAGAAGAATGGAGGATTGGGGTTTAGAGACCTTCACAGTTTTAATCTTGCTTTATTAGCAAAACAGTGTTGGTGACTTCTCCAGA
Organism: Elymus sibiricus; assembly: GCA_039707655.1. Classification (NCBI taxonomy): domain Eukaryota; kingdom Viridiplantae; phylum Streptophyta; class Magnoliopsida; order Poales; family Poaceae; genus Elymus; species Elymus sibiricus. Next base: position 376,452,857 of record CM077663.1, on the reverse strand, counting down.
ATCCAGACTCTTTGTGTGCAAGAGTTCTTAGTGCAAAGTACAATCCAGATGGAAAAATTCTTAATGCGGGTCCAAAGAAAGGATCATCCTTCACGTGGTAGAGTATTGTTTCGGGAATTCAAACTTTTAAAAGGGGACATATCTGGAGAGTGGGCACTGGCTCACATATTGACATCTGGGATGATCCGTGGATTCCAACAAGTGAAAACCGAAAGGTTATTACACCACGAGGACAAGCTATGGTAGATAAAGTCGAGGACTTGATTGATCCGATCTCTGGTCAGTGGGATGAGGACATATTACAATCTGTTCTATCACCGGTAGATGTCCACAGAATCTTGCAAATACCCCTTCGGGTTGAGGTGATGGATGATTTTGTTGCTTGGCAGCACACTCGGTCGGGCACATTCTCTGTCAGGTCAGCATACCATGTCGAGTTTGATCATCAATTTGGGCACAATTGGAACCAACGTGGTAGACCGGGTGGCTATCAGGACTGTGACTCGTGGAGGAAAGTATGGGAACTCAACTTGCCAGGGAAGATTAAACACTTTGTGTGGAAAGTGCTACGTGGGGTTTTGCCGTGCCTAGGAACACTAGCAGGGAGGCATATCCCAGCAAACCCTCAATGCCCTAACTGCAGAATTGGATACGAAGACTCGCAGCATTGTTTGTTTACATGCAAGCGAGCTTTGGATGTTTGGTCGAATCTAGGGCTGAGAGAAGACATACAACGGGCAGTCATGGAGGATCGGTCGGGAGCGATAACCATGGATATTCTCATGAGACGGCATGAACTGGTTGGGGAGATTCCCATGGCGGAATTAGTGGCAGTTGCGAGCTGGTATATTTGGTGGCAACGGCGACAGTTTGTGAAGGGGGAGACTATTAGGCCACCAGAATGCACTGCAATGTCTATCAGAGTACTAGCAACAAACTTTGTGCGAGCAGCCAGCCCTAACCGACCGCATCAGCACCGAGAGCACATGTGGAAGAAACCAGAGAGAGGGAGGGTGAAGATTAACGTTGATGCATCTTTCTGTGCGGAAAATATGAAGGGAGCTACCGGAGCAGTTTGCAGAGATGACCGGGGCGAGTTCATAGGTGCAGCGTCATGGTTCATATCGCATGTGCAAAGTGCGGAAGCAGCTGAAATCGTAGCGATCAGGAACGGGCTATACCTTGCAGCTAAACTTGGGTGTAACTCGGTGATAATTGAGTCCGACAGTCTGAATGCTATTGAAGCCTATAACCAAGATGACTACCTGGGTCCGGATGCAGCAGTTGTAGCAGAAGGTAAAACAATTGGAGAAGATCTAGCAAAATTTGATGTGGCTCACTGCTTCCGGGAGGCTAATGGTGTTGCTGATAGTATTGCAAAAAATTCACTTTGTAATAGTTCAACTGAGTATTGGGAAGGCCCCATACCTGACTTTATTTCTCACTTCATTGTACACGATCTTGCTATTATATGAGAAATAAAGGTATTACCCGTCAAAAAAAAAAGCTATCACGAACGCCCTCCCGGTCACCACGCCGGCGCGCTCCCAATCGCCCTCGCTACCCCTCCCCCCACACCACTCTCGCCTCCTTCGCCGCGTCGGCACCTATGCGCGAGCTGCTCCTGTGGTTCCTGCACTCGCGGGACGCCGTTTGGACGTCCGTCCCCGCTTCGACCCTTCTCAGCTCGGGACTGCCCAGGTGTGTTCCTCTATCTCTTTTCCGGATGAATGATGGATGCATTATTATCCCCCTACCTGATGGGCATGCATCTGATTTTTCTTCCGGTGCGATGCGGTTCAGATTGCACAGATTTCAAAACTAATACTTCGGTGGAGTATGTGTGAAGAGTATAAGAATGTAAGTTGCAACTTACTTAGTTAAATTATGGCAGTCCGTTGTTAAGGAAGGAGATGCAAAGCAAGTAATCAACAGAGTGAATACAACTATGAGCCTGTTGTCACGTCTCTCCTCTTCTCATTTTCTCTGCACTAACAAAGAATTAACAAATGTGTTATTAGCATCAACTACAATTCCAAAGGGAGTTAATGAGAATATTATTCCCAAAAAATATACCCAGTAGGTTAGTACATTCTATTTTCAAGAGAATTTTGTAGCGGTGGAGGGGAGATAGCTATTTTTATACCATCGTATGTGCCAGAAGCAATTAAGTGGATACCGACACTTTTTTAATCTAGCAACTTTTATACTCTTGAATCAATTATATATCATGAAGAGTTGGAACAAAACCCCATAGCATGGCACCATATGTATTTTGTTGTTCAAGTGAAATAGTGGACTTATTCAGTAGTTGCTTTTAAGGACAATATTTTATTGAATTTCAGTGAAGAATATGTTCTCCAAGATGGTAGTTTCCTTCCAGAACTACAGCGCATATCATGGCTGTTGCATATCCTTCTAGAACTGAAATGCAGGTTTTCCTTGCCATTGCCTTAACTGGCTTCCTCTGAATATCATGGTTGTAGGACTGAAACATAGGTTACGATTACGTATATGGTAGTTATCTTTGCAGGTCATGATTATAGTTTACAATTTTCAAAGCCTTGCATTGCTGCATTCACAATAGTTTCAATTCGGAATCCTGCGTTAAACGAGGAATACGATGGAGATTTTACAAAATTTTGGATTCACTTCCTTAATGCAAATGCAATGCAGGGTCTTCTTAGCGTGCAACATCAGAGGTATGAGGATATTTTCTTGCGTGCCGCTTCCCCCTGCCCCTCCTGGCTTCTATGTCTGCTGCCCAGCCTCCTCCACGGTGCCTCTCTACCCTTCTCATATGGAATCTCTTATTCTCTCTCTCTCTCTCTCTCTCTCTCTCTCTCTCTCTCTCTCTCTCTCTCTCTCTCTCTCTCTCTCTCTCTCTGCCACTCCCATAGCACTTTTCCTCCCTTCTCTGATGGTGCCTTTTTTTCATCTCCTGTTCTCTTCTGTACAGTATCCTGTTCATAGAAATTCTACAAATTGAGCAATATCTCAAGGCTCAAATTTTATCTTGGCTGCACGTAATTTGTTTTCTCTTTCCCCTTTTTAGGTTATTTTGGAGCTGCAGGTGAAGATTTGGTAGCAGATCAGATGAAGACTGAGGTAATGTGCATCCAAAGGTCAGGATTTTTGTCTTGCTTTCGTTGAATGTGATTTTTGCAAGCTAACTGAATATGTAAAACGTGGTCAGTAAACTCAAAAGGATAAGAAAGATAAGAAGAATCATGGATGATACAGAATTTGGAAAGGAACTAATAAGCATAACATTGCAATTTGGGACACACACAAAGTGTTTCACAACGATGTCTGCTTCAGAGTTTCAGAGAAAAAATAGAGTAACTGAAAACAGAGGAGAAAGTAGTATTTTTGGTCCGGGCAACACGTTCCTCTTATTTCTTCTTCTTTAGTCAACCTATTCAGTACAGCGAATGCCTAAACTTATGCATGATTCAGTTGCCAACACAATCGACTTAAACATACTTGAACCGGCGCACGCAGCTGGTTCAACTCCAATTGCGGTGTAGTTTCAGAGCAGGAAGGTGTAGTTGCAGTAGTTCGCTGCTCACTGTACTAAGACTCCAAAGAATATACAGAATCCCCTTCTACTCCGCTCAGAAACTATCTGTACCTCAATAGCGGGAAGGGACCAGCGTTAGGTCCAGTAGTATTTTGTAGGATTGTAGGCCATTCAAACATCTGCACCTCAATGTCTGAACTATACAGCAAAAGTTGCAGTAACAATTTTGCTAATATTGCTCTCTTTTGGGAATACAATCTTAGATGTCGTATTGTGCAGTTTGAAGGCTATACTTGACATGGTGGGTAACAAGCTGTTTTTTTCCGCTAATGTCAGCTGATTTCTTTAACTATTTCTTTTGTCTTTGTTTTTTTTTTTCACAACAGAATTGCATTTCAGCAATTACGTACTGAACCAAGTGACTAAAAATTTAGAAGATATTCATGCAATCAAGATTATCGAACAGATAAAAGACTCCCAACTGAACATATAAATGATCTCTTCTTGATCAGTGGATGAACTCCGCCTATGTTGTCTCAACATAGCCGGTCCCAAGCCCGGATAAAGGAGGAGGGTTGTGATAGGCTTGGCGAGCCAACGTCAAAACTCAGCCACTCTTATGGAGATGAAATCCAAAAGATTTTCGTTGGGGCGTAACCCTCTCAGCGACGCGCCACATCGGAACCCGGGTGTGGTGGAAAATGGGCAAGGGCCGGGCCGTCACCCCCCAGGTGGCGCGCCGTATCTTGATCTGGATACGGTGGCAAGTGAGCGAGGATCGGGTCGTCGCATCCTTAGTGGCGCGCTACATCGGCGCCCGGGTGTAGTGGAAATTGAGCAAGGGTCTTCGCATTTGACTCGATGAGTGCGAAGGGTAAGGAAGCTAGCCGAGCCTAGGAGGGTTCGCTTAGGTAGCTGGAACGTAGGGTCTCTGACAGGTAAGCTTCGGGAGGTAGTTGATACCGCGGTGAGGAGAGGCGTTGATATCCTTTGCGTCCAAGAGACCAAATGGAGGGGACAAAAGGCGAAGGAGGTGGAGGGTACCGGCTTCAAGCTGTGGTACACGGGGACGGTTGCAAACAGAAATGGAGTAGGCATCTTGATCAGCAAGAGCCTCAAGGATGGAGTGGTAGACGTCAAGAGATGTGGGGACCGGATTATCCTGGTCAAGCTGGTAGTTGGGGACTTAGTTCTCAACGTTATCAGTGCGTATGCCCCGCAAGTAGGCCACAATGAGAACACCAAGAGGGAGTTCTGGGAAGGCCTAGAGGACATGGTTAGGAGTGTACCGATTGGCGAGAGGCTCTTCATAGGAGGAGACCTCAATGGCCACGTGGGCACATCTAACACAGGTTTTGAAGGGGTGCATGGGGGTTTTGGCTATGGCATCAGGAACCAAGAAGGAGAAGATGTCTTAAGCTTTGCGCTAGCCTACAACATGATCATAGCTAACACCCTCTTTAAGAAGAGAGAATCACATCTAGTGACTTACAGTAGTGGGCAACACTCTAGCCAGATTGATTTCATCCTCTCGAGAAGAGAAGACTGGCGTGCATGCCTAGACTGTAAGGTGATACCTGGAGAGAGTGTTGTCCCTCAGCATAAGCTTGTGGTTGCTGACCTCCGCTTTCGGATTCGTGTCCAGCGGGACAAGCGTGCCAAAGTCGCTAGAACGAAGTGGTGGAAGCTCAAGGGGGAGGTAGCTCAGGCGTTCAAGGAGAGGGTCATTAAGGAGGGCCCTTGGGAGGAAGGAGATGATGTAGACAACATGTGGATGAAGATGGCGACTTGCATTCGTAAGGTGGCCTCAAAGGAGTTTGGAGTGTTCAGGGGAAGTAGAAGAGAAGCTAAAGATACCTAGTGGTGGAACGATGATGTCCAGAAGGCAATTAAGGAGAAGAAAGAGTGTTTCAGACGCCTATATCTGGATAGGAGTGCAGACAACATAGAGAAGTACAAGATGGCAAAGAAGGCCGCAAAGCGAGCTGTGAGTGAAGCAAGGGGTCGGGCGTATGAGGACCTCTACCAACGGTTAGACACGAAGGAAGGCGAAAGGGACATCTATAAGATGGCCAAGATCCGAGAGAGGAAGACGAGGGATGTTGACCAAATCAAGTGCATCAAGGACGGAGCAGATCAACTCCTGGTGAAGAACGAGGAGATTAAGCATAGATGGCGGGAGTACTTTGACAAGCTGTTCAATGGGGAGAGTGAGAGCTCTACCATTGATCTGGACGACTCCTTTGCTGATACTAGCAGGCTTTTTGTGCGGCGGATCCAGGAGTCGGAGGTCAAGGAGGCTTTGAAGAGGATGAAAGGAGGCAAGGCGATGGGCCCTGATTGTATCCCCATTGAGGTGTGGAGAGGCCTCGGGGACATAGCGATAGTATGGCTAACCAAACTTTTCAACCTCATTTTTCGGGCAAACAAGATGCCAGAAGAATGGAGACGGAGTATATTAGTACCAATCTTCAAGAACAAGGGGGATGTTCAGAGTTGTACTAATTACCGTGGAATTAAACTGATGAGCCATACAATGAAGCTATGGGAGAGAGTCATTGAGCACCGCTTAAGAAGAATGACAAGCGTGACCAAAAATCAGTTTGGTTTCATGCCTGGGAGGTCGACCATGGAAGCCATTTTCTTGGTACGACAACTTATGGAGAGATATAGGGAGCAAAAGAAGGACCTGCATATGGTGTTCATTGACTTGGAGAAGGCCTATGATAAGATACCGCGGAATGTTATGTGGTGGGCCTTGGAGAAACACAAAGTCCCAGCAAAGTACATTACCCTCATCAAGGACATGTACGATAATGTTGTGACAAGTGTTCGAACAAGTGATGGCGACACTGATGACTTCCCGATTAAGATAGGACTGCATCAAGGGTCAGCTTTCAGCCCTTATCTTTTTGCCTTGGTGATGGATGAGGTCACAAGGGATATACAAGGAGATATCCCATGGTGTATGCTCTTTGCGGACGATGTGGTGCTAGTCGATGAGAGTCGGACGGGGGTCAACAGGAAGTTGGAGTTATGGAGGCAAACTTTGGAATCGAAAGGTTTTAGACTTAGTAGGACTAAAACCGAGTACATGAGGTGCGCTTTCGGTACTACTAGGCACGAGGAGGAGGAGGATGTTAGCCTTGATGGGCAGGTGGTGCCGCAGAAGGACACCTTTCGATATTTGGTGTCAATGTTGCAGAACGATGGGGATATCGATGAAGATGTGAACCATCGAATTAAAGCCGGATGGATGAAGTGGCGCCAAGCTTCTAGCATTCTCTGTGACAAGAGGGTGCCACAAAAGCTAAAAGGCAAGTTCTATAGGACGGCGGTCCGACCCGCAATGTTGTATGGCGCTGAGTGTTGGCCGACTAAAAGGCGACATGTGCAACAATTAGGTGTGGCGGAGATGCGCATGTTGAGATGGATGTGTGGCCACACAAGGAAGGACCGAATCCGGAATGATGATATACGAGATAGAGTTGGGGTAGCGCCAATTGAAGAGAAGCTTGTCCAACATCGTCTGAGATGGTTTGGACATATTCAACGCAGGCCTCCAGAAGCCCCAGTACATAGCGGACGGCTAAAGCGTGTTGATATTGTCAAAAAAGGCCGGGGTAGACCGAACTTGACATGGGAAGAGTCCGTAAAGAGAGACCTGAAGGATTGGAGCATCACCAAAGAACTAGCCATGGACAGGGGTGCGTGGAAGCTTGCTATCCATGTGCCAGAACCATGAGTTGGTCGCGAGATCTTATGGGTTTCACCTCTAGCCTACCCCAACTTGTTTGGGACTAAAGGCTTTGTTTGTTGTTGTTTGTTGTTGTTGTTGTTGATCAGTGGATGACAACGGTATCATGCAGTTGAAGATGCTGGCATCAGATGCCATGCACTAGAGCCTGCACCTATGGATAAACCTTGCTCCAAAGATAAATGTATGTATCATATCATATAAAGCCATCTCTTGAACAATTGCTTTAGATGGCACACATTTTTTTCATATTAAGTCAGTACCATTTTTATTTCTTGTTGACCAGTTAAATAAAATAAAGTATGCATGGGTTACCTTAAAGGAGACCTCCATTTTCTGTTTGTAATAGGAATTAAGAAGTACAGTACATATGTGGTTGTTAAATTTCCAGTGACCTAAACAGGTTCAGCTTGGACAAGCTTGGAAACATTTTCATGTTTAAAAATATTCTTTTAGGTAATTATGTTCGGAGGTATGGCTTCAATATTCTTTTATTTGAAGCCCAATTTATTTTCCTCGTTGTGTGTGATGTTCTTTGTTCCGGCTGATTTTGTTTGCAGGTAATCGTTGCTCTAAACTTAATACAATTCAAACACGTTATACTGCTTGGTGAAGTTTCCAAGCCAGAAGTGAGATTACTACTGATCTGTAGTAGTCATACAGCGATTTCAAATCATGGTTCAGTATTCCTTTTATGTTCATAGTACTTACTGCAGAGTATTTTGTACTTGGTTCAGTATACCTTTTATGTTCGTAGTTCAACATCGAGTATTTCAAATCATGGTTCAGTATACCTTTTATGTTCAGTATACCTTTTATGTTTCATCTTAATGGAGGCATGGATACGATGTCAGTATATCAGAGTGAGAAGTCCTTTGTTTCGGTGGCATCTGATTCCTTGTTTCCCTTGTGACTAAAGGTCATGTGTCAGTGAGCGGAAATTTCCATCTGTTATATGCCTTTTCCCTGGACAGGGAAGAAGGGCCATCTGTTTGTAAAGTCTGTAGATTATTTGGTTTTGTTGATTGATTGATTCCCTACATGGCCTCCTACAGCGTGAAGAATCCCATGTATGCAGCCATCCATCCAGCTTTGCACACACGAAGATTACCCCTCCATGATACTTTACAAGCAGTGCCCTCTTTTGCTAGGATGTAAATTTTGTACATAATGGTATTTTCAGGAGTATATGTGCCCGAAATCATCTTTTTGTACTTGTGAAGCGCTCAATTTAAATCAAAAGATGTTGTTGTCACTGAGAAATCTGAAGCAGAAAAATGCACACTTTGGACTCCTCTTCTTTTAGCTTTTGTTTCTTCCTTTGTTTTGCCTCTTTTTTCTTTTCTTTTCCTGAATCAATCCTCAGGTAGTTGATGCCAAATAGTGACCCATGCTATGCAATGCAATACACAGAGGGAGCTGTTGCTGGCACCATTTTCACTTTGTCAGTGCTGATTGCAGTAGATGTAGAACGCTGTTTACTCACCCCGCAAAAAAAAAAAAAAAAGAACGCTGTTTACTCTGGTCTGAACTTTGTTACTACCTCTGTAAACAAATATAAGACGTTTTAGATCAGTACATAATAAGAGATATGCTCCGGTCTCATATCATCATTAAGGTTATAATATAAATCACCGTCCCTTTTGATTGATTTAATATTTTGAAACAACTTTCTTTGTTAATAAAAAAAACAGCATATCCATATGGTATCGCATGGCGCTAGTAAAAAAAGGAGTAGTACTACACACGATCGAATAATATATATGCAACATCGGAGGAAGGAGCATGGAATGGAGGCAATGGTACTCCTACGTACAGTACATACATATTCCCCTAGGCACCGCACCGGCCACCACGAAGGAAGGATCACAAGTTGGGTCGAGAGAGGCAGCGCACTATGGGCGGCGCCGGTGTGGTGTCTCCTCCCGCGAACCGAATATCGAGTTGTGGCGCACTTGCGGCCACCCGGCCGTGCACGGAATCGGCGTTAGTTTGCAGTCGATATCTGTTGCGCGTTGGTTTGCAGTCTTCATACCGTAGTGGAGCGAGTATAAAGCTGCACCTACCGTAGTGGATCTAGCGGTGGTAGTAGCTACTCTAGCTCCGTAGTGGAGCGAGTATAAAGCTGCACCTACCGTAGTGGAGCTAGCGACGGTAGTAGCTACTCTAGCTAGCTAGCTAAGCTACGTATGTCGCTGTGGCCTGTGGTCGAGCTGCGCACGTAACGGCAATCTCGTCGGTTTAATCGCATCATTATCTTTCTTAATAACTACAGTAGTAAAAACAAAACGGTTTCAGTGACCAACAGACACAGAAATACTGCTTGGAGAGCTTTGCTTCGGTACAACCCCCTCCCCTAAACGTGTAAGAGTAGTATATGGTCTTTCTACAAAAATGTATTGTATTACACAAGTAAGTAGACGTACATGTTTGCCTACCTGAACCACCGGCGCCTCCCGATCCGCAGATCCACATCGAAACCCGACTCAAAGGTACAAATTAATGTGTATGTACTAAGGTGTACGTGGAGCTGGCTCATGCACGAGCCGAAGGAATCGATTCGGACGGTGGCACCAAATCGATTAGCTAGCTCGAGAACATGAGCCCAAGGATTCGATCAGCCTCCACCGTTATCGCGTCGGAAAGTACTGAACGGCATCGGATCTGTAGTGGAGCGGTGGTAATAGCTAGCTAAGATACGTACGTCGCCGTGGTCGAGGATTAATCTCATTAGTATTATTATCTTTCTTTAACTAGTGAAAACAAAACTGTTTCAATGACCGGCAACGACAACAAAGATACTGCTTCAGTCACATCACATGTAAAAGGAGTAGCAGGGGAAATGATGCCCCTCAACCACTGATTTCTTGACTTGTGATGTACGCACCAAATGTACTAGTCGCCTCGCATAGCACGCCTCTACCAGTAGACAATTAATAGGAAATCCGTCTACAATAGCAGTTGTACAGTGAAGGGAGGTGGGGGGAGAAATCCAAATCCAAAGGAACTATTTACAACCAAATTATAACACGTACCGATGAATGATCCTTTAGAGCATCTCCAACAGCTCGTCCAAAGGGTCGTCCAAACGCGTATAGACGACGAAAGCGGAAAAAAAGGCCCTCCAACAGCTCGTGTATACGGCCGTGTAAATATACACATCCTCCAAATCGAGCTCCACGACGTCCAGCCCTGGACATCGTCGACCCGTCGTCCACAGCCCAACAGCTCCTCCTTCGCGCCGAGAGGAGGAAGAGGCGCGCCATCGCGAGGACGCCGTCGTCCCGCGCCACCGCCGAGGTACGCCACGGGCTGGATCCCGCGCTCGGGGAGGGGGGGGGGGGGGGGGTCTTCATGCTCCCAGAGAGATAATCTGCAAATATACGACTTCTTTTTCCTCGGTTATGATATTGATCATTCAACATTAGTAGTAACCCAAACACTTCATCTGATCGAGTAACCTGACAAAAAATATAGCAAGATTCGTTATCCACATATGAACATGCAAACGGAATCTTTACCTTGATGCGAGCTGCTACGGAAATTGTCTTGACAAAATTAACCGCAATTCTTGTGCTGTCTAGCTAGATAACAATTAATTCCTGCATTCCAAGCTTATTTTAACATACTCTTCAGAGGCAATTTCATCTGACTGGTTCAGGTGTAACACGCCTTACTAAGCTGGAAAGTTACTCTTGAAAGGCACATTTGACCATACACCGGGCCTCCTCTTTGCTGATAGGAGGATGCTGCTATTGTATTTTTGAAATTTGCAGATCTACCTGGCACATTTTAGCGCTTCTAACTCATAAATGCCACCTTGAAAGTCACACTTCCATTTCTGTCCTGTTGTTCTAATGTAGGACATTAAATCTTGACCTGCAAACTTATAAACCATGCATACTATCGACATCTTTCTGGTCTGGCCTACCTTTCTTTTGTTGAAATTCAATAATTTATCGATCGACTTGACATGATCAAAAGGAATACCACAAAGGATTTTGGCTTTTGAAAAGTTTCTCGAGGAAAACACTGAATGGAGTGATCTTGAGGAAACTTTTCGAATGCCAACATCCTCTGGTGCCACTTCAATTTGTTGTGCCAGCTAGAACTGAAGTAGCACAACGCAATCCCTCCATTCAGGATGTTGGTACCAATCACACTCAAATGGTTCGCATCAGGCCCCTAACGAATCTAAACCTAAGATGCCATACACTTTCCAAATTAACAGAACTCAAAATTACCCAACTGAAGTTGACAAGGACGGACATGTCACCGAGGCTTAACCGAAGGTAGAAGAGTACGACCTGGAGAAGATTTTGGATGAGCAAGAAACCTATGACATGTACTGTCCCAACTACGAGTCATGCATAACTCGGAGAGCGATCCTGAAGAAGAGGAAAATGACAGTAAGAACAACACCCACGGATGAACTGTCAAAGAGACCGAATATTGAAGGGCAGGTGCCTCCTGTTCCTTTACCTGATAGGGTTGAGGAAGAATCAACCAGACGTATTCAGATGTTTGTCATTCTTCTACTTCTTCATTCCAACAGGTATCAGTAACATTCCTAGTTCAGTTTTATTGCATTAATATTTCGTTGCAAATGGGACTGGCTTAACTTTTGTTCTTGTCACCAGGATGCAGTTTCAACATATTCTGTATATTTGGGAGGAGGGATGTTCTGCCCTTCCAGCATCAGAGGACACGCCTCTTCGTTCTGAAAATTGCACAAGCTGGCTTCTGTCTTGATTTCCAGACAGGAGATAGCCCAAACCAACCTCATCCTGCTGGTATGTTTGTAACCTACCTATGTTCTCCGGACCAACTTAAAGGAAGAAATATGCATAGTTATTGATTGACTTTGCAATAGATGTTCCACTTCATCGGCTGAACAATTCAACATATTGCAGATCCAGCTACGGTGCCACTGCTGTCCGGTACACAGAGCTCTGGAAGTACAACCACATTAACTGAATGTCCGAATCATGGAGCATACGAACCAGGCAATAGATCAGAAAGCTATACACGTAACTTGCCCATACTTTAACTACCGCATCACAGTTTATTTAGGATCAGTATGCCAAAGTATAGGACTAGAGTAACAGACAATAGAAACATCACATGCAGAATATTTCAAGCAAGACGTAACTGAAGTGGTAACCGGTAAAATGCCTTCTGGTGGAGCTATCATGGATCCAACACACCACCTGATTGGCGACAAAGGTAGGTCCGATTAACTGATCAGCATGCATGCATGAGCTATGTACTGTTTATTCAGAGATGCAGCCTGACAGTAGTATAACTTCATTTGCTCAGATGCTCACGGAACTGCAGAGAATGGCTCATTTCCCAGCGATGCGATTTACACACCAGACTTCAAGGTTGATAGCCCCATTGTGACAAATATCACACAAGGTGTGGGGTATTTTGCTTTTAGATTTTTTACTATTCCACACTTCCTAGTTATGTACTGAAGAAACAAATCTCCGAGAGCAACCACCTCTGTGAAACTTGCTGCCTCTCTTTTCGGTGTCATTTTAATCTCTCTTTTGTATCTGATCACAGTTTATTTGTTTCCCCCTGTACGAGGTTTCATTCCGAGGGGCGATATACGTACTTTGCCGAATTAATCCTTAACCAGCAGATCATGTTGTGGCACCAGTCTTCGGAGGTGTGATTCAGGTTGCTCCTAGACTCCAACAGAGGGATGACCGGGATATACTGAAAGCCATAGTGTATAGAGGCTTAGTGGAGTCAGCTACCAGCCTCTCCGTTGCTTCGGCAGCAGCATCAAGTGGCGCCAAAACATGTCAGTTACTTTCCCACTTCTTTCGTTCACATGTTTGCTTCATCAGTTGCAATATTTTGACACTGATATATACTTATATTGTTTCATGTTGATCCTCATGAAAGTGAAACTAAATTATGTTTTTCGCTTGCAGTGGACATATTCATCTTGGGCATAGCCAATCTTACTGATCACAATGTAAGAAATTCTCTCTCTGACTGAATTTCACACTGTTCTTACTGATCACTACATAAAAGTCTGACACATCGAGCTTCATCGAAATGCTAACAATAACATGTCCTTAATTTCCTCTACGGTAACAACAGATCGCTGATCTGAGAGACATCCGAGACGTGGACGGGAACGACGAGCAGGTCGGCCACTACTGGCTGCAGCTCGGGAGGCGGCCGAAAGCCCGGCTTCACATGGTCATGGCCCTGCTCTCATGCGTGGTGTTCGGGTTGCTCCCGCTGGTCCTCTGCGGGCTGTCGTTCCACGAGAGCAACGACAGGGAGAACAAGATGATGGCCGTCACCGGTGGCCCACGGAAAGGCGCACGTCCACAAAACTCCCAGGAGGCCAGGACCTACTTCAAGACCCTGGTGTACTACCTGACCATCGCCGTGAGCTCGTCGGGGCTGTTGTATGTAGCCGGCGTGCTCATCACGGGGCTCCTGGTGCACTACGGCATCATCGAGGAGCAAGGTGGCGCGTCGGCTCCTCCGGGCCTGTCGTTCCCTCCGTCAGGCGGTGCGCAGACGTCTGCCTGGGCCTCATTCTGAAGTCTTCAGTTCCTGGGAGCATGCATGAAGAAACATCTGATGGCTCTTTGAGTTGCTACCTGCTGTTTTGTAGTAATTCTGGTGTACATTTTAAGTTACTGTCAGTTCATATCAGAATATGTGATCTTGGTCACCCGAGTTCGTCTGTGCCGTCACATGTTACTATTAGTTACTTTTGAGCAGGAAAAACAACAAGTTCAGTCTCCCTTTCCTTTTTCTGATGAGGAGCTATACTGTCAAAATATGCCGTGTTTTTTGAAGATTGTGAAGAAAGCAAATAATAACTCACCTACTCTGGATGAGGTACTCCTACATGATAGTACATCATTTTGCCTGTTGGCTTCCCATCCATCATCATCTAAGTGTGATCAATAGCTCACATTGTATTTTGTTTTCGAAAAAAAGAATATCACTTCAATTTGTAGAAACTGAAGTTATCTGTATTCTGAGATATAACATTTTGCACCAAATCCTTGTATGAGTTGTTGTCCATTGGTACTTGCTCTATTTCACACACAAAAAAAAAGGAACAACAAGAAGTACTGAAAGCACTTTGGCAAAGTTTCCCAATCAAAAATGTGCAACCGATCTATTCGCCGGAGTTGGCATGCAGGGTTGTAAACCTTCACTAATTCCATCATCTAGCTCATAACCATTGTCCTTGGTAGAAGGCCAACGAAGCAGCGAGAAACACAGTTGGCCTATGTAATCACTTATAATCACACTGAAAAAGAGACGACATTTACCAACAAAGGCCAACGAAGCAGCGACAGAAACAGTTGGTATGATGAAAGTGACCTTCTACTAGCTCGGTGAACAGTAAAATCAAAAAAATCTACATTTCTTTTCTGACAAAAGTCTTAAGTGCTTGTGAAAATTCGTCATAGAATCACATTCCTGTAAGTCGTGGCAAAAAAAAAACAAATTCAGTGCTCCAAAATGCTTTTGAAAATAGCATTTTCAGAGTACCGATTTTTATTTTTATTTTGCCACGTCTTCTAAGAATGTGATTCCATGACGAATTTTGCAAGCACTCAAAAAATTTGTCAATGTTTATCAGATCGGATTTTTTTTTGTTTTAAAAAAATGATTTTACTGTTCACTCGAGCTCATTTTAGCTCGGGCTAAAAACGTTGCGTCCTTGGTATGAGGCGTGCACAGTTGATGGAATTTATATTTTTCGATGGTACAATCCATATGTTTAATAGTTTTGCCGTTTGTGCTTTGATGCAAAAATCATCTTGCCAGTTAATTTATAACAAGTTTTGTTAAATTTTTCATATATGAAATATCCTAGATTTATTTGATGGGACATGCTCTTCCATAAAGGTGGAAGAAGAAGAAAAACAAGAGTTGTTATTTAACAGTAAAAGAGAAGTCTTCTTGATGTGGATGAGCAACGTGAACTTGTGTTTTATCAATATTGGCGTTGAGCCAGGGACACAGTACACTAGAATATTTATGCTTGCAACACACGGCCAAAGTAGCGAAAACAAAGGTTTTATATTATTATTTTTTGCCCATGATTCATTCTTGCTGTTTTTTATGCTTATTTGGCTACTACCGAGTATTTGAATATCCAATTGTAGGAGAATTGTCTTGGAGAAATTTCAGGCGTCTTGTCAAATCAAATAGCAAAAGCAGCAAACATTCCCTAAATTCCAAGTCATGTTGGAGTAATTTGAATGTCAAATACAAGACGCATAAATATATAAAAACTGATAGTTGGTACAGGCGTAGCACTTGACTGGAAGCAACATCAGTTCAAATTAGGTTTGATCTTCATAATGAACAACTAATGCAGACGCATTGCAACGAAGATAGTGTTTCCAGACCACGAACAAAGCAGGCATCCAGGCATCCAGCCGACCACCCAAAACACAAAGGAAACAACACACATATCAAAAGAGGGAAATGGAGACAGAGCAGTAGAGGCTATGGTGCAGATAACCAGAAAGCATGCATATTAACCAACAAGGTGGACAGCAGGTTCGAACATACAAAGGTTCTTACAACACAACAGGTTGTAGAACAAACACCACAAAGCAAACATTCAAACAGACAGATGACAGATAAAGCCACTTGGGCAGATCATAGGATAGCAGTGGTACGCCTTGGGAAAGCACCAGGAGGCAGGCTCTAGTACTCATCGCCCTCGTCACCGTCCTCACCCTCGTTGAACTCCGCACCAACTTCTTCATAGTCCTTCTCCAGGGCAGCAAGATCCTCACGGGCCTCAGAGAACTCTCCCTCCTCCATGCCCTCACCCACGTACCAGTGGACGAAGGCACGCTTGGCGTACATCAGGTCAAACTTGTGGTCAATGCGGGAGAAGACCTCGACAACACTGGTGGAGTTGGAGATCATGCACACGGCCCTCTGGACCTTGGCAAGGTCACCGCCTGGGACGACGCCAGGTGGCTGGTAGTTGATACCACACTTGAATCCAGTGGGGCACCAGTCAACAAACTGGATGGTGCGCTTTGTCTTGATGGTGGCCACAGCAGCGTTGACATCCTTGGGCACAACATCACCACGGTACATGAGACAACAGGCCATGTACTTACCATGGCGGGGGTCACACTTGGCCATCATGGAGGAAGGCTCAAATGCACTGTTGGTGATCTCAGCAACCGACAGCTGCTCATGGTACGCCTTCTCAGCTGAGATCACTGGGGCATAGGACGAAAGCATGAAGTGGATCCTCGGGTAGGGCACCAGGTTGGTTTGGAACTCATTGACATCAACATTCAGAGCACCATCAAACCTCAGGGAAGCAGTCAGTGATGATATGACCTGCACATTAATTGTTTAGCCAATGAATTAGATCCCAGCCAAGCATTATTAGAAAGTGCAACATATATAACATACACCAAAGAGAAAACATGTGACATGCAGAAACAAGACCGTACCTGAGAAACAAGCCTGTTGAGGTTGGTGTATGTTGGGCGCTCGATATCAAGGGAACGGCGGCAGATGTCGTAGATGGCCTCATTGTCAAGAAGGATAGACACATCAGTGTGCTCAAGGAGAGAGTGGGTGGACAGGACACTATTGTATGGCTCAACAACAGAGGTTGAGACCTGGGGCGATGGGTACACAGTGAACCCGAGCTTGGACTTCTTTCCATAATCAACAGATAGGCGCTCCAGGAGAAGAGAACCAAGGCCAGAGCCAGTTCCACCTCCAACAGCGTTGAAGACAAGGAATCCCTGCAGACCAGTGCAGTTGTCTGAAAGCTTCCTGATACGGTCAAGGCATAGATCAACAATCTCCTTGCCAACTGCAATAGAGGCAGCAAAAGTTAGCCAGATGATCAGCAAGAGTGATTACAGCCATCATTACAGACAAAGAGCAAAGCACTTACTGGTGTAATGACCACGGGCGAAGTTGTTGGCTGCATCCTCCTTGCCACTGATAAGTTGCTCAGGGTGGAAGAGCTGGCGGTAAGCGCCAGTCCTCACCTCATCAATCACAGTGGGCTCAAGATCAACAAAGACAGCACGGGGGACATGCTTCCCAGCACCAGTCTCGCTGAAGAAGGTGTTGAAAGCATCATCACCTCCCCCAACAGTCTTGTCACCGGGCATCTGTCCATCAGGCTGCACAAGGGGGATTAAACAGTGTTAAAGCTGCAAAGCTGAACATACTAAATTCTGTAGCAACAGGACAAGAAAAGAATCATGACAGCTTTTACGAAATTGTTTGCATTACAGATCAATTTACAGCACAAACAGAAGTACGGTAATTGATTAGAGATGCATTTCTCTACGAGCAGGTAATGTACATGTGAGGACGCATTAGATGCATGAACAGATATCACCGGATCTAGCAGAATTCGAACAGATCTAAACAGTACAGAACAGAACAGATCAAACAAACAAGCGTTTGCCAGATCGGTGATGCTCTAGCAAGTAGCAGATGATACATGTGATTTCCTATTATTACAATACACACAAACGATGGGTTCAGTTTAGAAAAGACTGGTCAGATCCAAGACATGGTAAACCTAAACAACCCCTCCCAAACAGGCGAGACTTGCATCCGACCTGAGATCCAGAAAAATCTACACCTAAAAATTCAAATTCGAACCGGCCGCGAAATTCGAAACACCAGATCGGCCCACAGAAGCGACCGCATGCACCCTACATTCCGTCAGATCCCGAATATTCCCATCTACGAACCGCAGATCTGACCGGTCACGGTCAGATCTGCGCCCAGATCAGACCGACTGAGCACACCACCAACCGGCAGAAACTCCAGATCCGACGGTAAACATGAGAGGTCGAGGGGGGAGGGGGGCGAGCGGATCCGTACCTGAATGCCATGCTCGAGGCAGTAGAGCTCCCAGCACGCGTTTCCGACCTGGATACCGGCCTGGCCGATGTGGATCGAGATGCACTCCCTCATGGTGGCGGGTCGTCGGGGTGGTTGGGCTGCGCCGCTGGCGAAATGGGGGAGGAAGGAGGCGAAAGCTCTGATGCGGAGAGAGGCGAGTACGAAGACGCCTTTCCCCACTCTGCTTAGGGTTTCCGCTCCCCACTCTCGGCTCGTTTATATAGAGCGGCACGGGCTGGAGGACTGCGGGCGATGGGACGGGCGTTTTTGCATCCGCACCCTCGCGTATGATTGGGGTATGTTTTCATTTTGAAATGATGATCGGTGTATGGTTGGCTCGGTGTCGATGAGAGAGCACAAAGAGATAGGGGCCTTGGTCTACTTTTTTTTTCCCGGGCAAAATCTTCTAAATCTATACTACTATTAAAAGAGCAAACATGAATTCCCCTAAAACCACACAGGAAACTGTACACGGGATAACCAGGACCCTCCAAACGAATCAACTTAAACACATCCGACAGTCCGTATTACCCCAACAGTCTTCCACCCAGATCAACGGCTTAGATGGATTGTTCTGCCGGCAGACGCCGTGGTCTAATCGTCCTGGCGCTCCGCGTGACAGCGTCCCCGATCCCCGCGGCCATCTGCGTTTGGCCGCCACGCACTCCTCCGCGCCGTGTGCCGCCAGCGACCCTCCGCCCGATTGCCGCCCCGCGGCCCTCCGCGTCCGGCCGCCATGCGCTCCTCTGCGCGGGGCGCCGCGAGCGACTCTCCGCCCGGCTGCCGCCCCGCGGCCCTCCACGTCCGACCGCCACGCGCTCCTCCGCGTCGGGCGCCGCGAGTGACTCTCCGCCCGGCTGCCGCCCCGCGGCCCTCCGCGTCCGGCCGCCACGCGCTCCTCCGCGCCGGGCGCTGCCAGCGACCCCTCCACTCCACGCCTTCCCACACAAGCTGCCGCCGGCCCTTCACGCCGCGACTGGTAGGCTCACGTCGCTCTACCGGACGGCGGTTATTTATGTTCAGATCACATGTTTTTTCTTAGATCCGCTTCATTCGGTTGCACAGGTTGATGTGGTGACCGGTGAGATGTATGTCCATGCGCCATCCCACAGCCGCGTACTGATAAACCCAGGTTAGCTGATCTACGTGCCAGCTTCATTTGGCAATTCTCTTGATCATAAGTAATTTGATTTTCTTCGGTCCCATTCAGCTAGGCCTTTAGAGATTAACTCAGTGCCATATGTATCGGCAACAACACAACAACCGTGCAGGTATGTTCCTTTGTAAAATCTAAGCAGTGTGCATGTATTAGCTAAGCCATCCTAATAATTTTCTTACCCCAAAATTGCAAGGCGCATTCTCTATACATAATTTTAACTTCGTTCTATTTTGTGTATCTCTTTTGTAGAATCATTGTAGTCAGAGAAGTCGATGAGCAGATTGCTTTCTCTGTTGAGATAGTTCCCGAGCCCTCCTTGTCCAAGATTAATAAGTAAACCATGTGCTGGCAGTGGTATGATATTCAGGTTTCGTACATATATATTTTCTATTTCGTGTATCTCTTTTGCAGAATCATTGTAGTCAGAGAGGTCGATGAGCAGATTGCTTTCTCTGTTTTCAGATAGTTCCCGAGCCCTCCTTGTCCAAGATAAACTGATAAATAAATCATGTGCTGGCAGTGGTATGATATTCAGGTTCGTACATGAGTTACTCTTAGCTTTCACACACCTACAAATTATCTTGATTTGTGTATGCTTTGATTACACAATAGTGTAGTTAACAGAATTGAGTCATATTGAGAGGTTAGTTGAATTCAATTATCTATATGTGTGACAGCTCACAGCCAGGCAAGTTAAATTCTGTTGTCGAATAGATATTCATCTGATTGATTTGTGAACTTTAGCATTTTGCCTTTAATTGTGTCATGTTTAATGGTTAGTTAGGCTGAATTGGTGAATGAGTTGATGACTGGGTTCATGTGATAAATAAGCACTGTTATTTGTGTGTGGAAACCACATTTTCTGATCTGCCCTTTCGAGGGAGCAAGCTTGTCCTAGAACAAACGGCCTATGTAACCTGATTGACAAATAGAAGCGTTCCTATTGGTTCTAGCATAATATTTTATTTTTCCCAAGTTTGATTTGCCTCCCACACCCTCAACAGAGATTTTTCGTCCTCCAACACTCAGATATATCTTTTTTGAAATTGATCAGATCACCCATTTAAAGATTGTGCTATCACTTATTTAAATTCATGATTGTAGGAGTGTCTCGTGGCTTAATAGTTGTTCAGGCACGTGCAATTTTTAAGAGTGAAGTCAGGAGAATAACTTCTTCTGGGGTTGAGGTTTCAACAGATTGATTTCAACGGAGGGATGCTGGTGCAGTGGCCATATCTATGGTAAGATATATGGAGTACAATTAAAAGTTGATACCTTTTTTGGTCTGCTGAAATTTTACCCATCTAACGAAACTTGGTACCATATACTAAGATGAAAAATTGTATTCTTCAATTCGAGACATTTAATTACACAAGTACTATTTTCTCATATTATATATTTTTCATTAACTAATGTTCATACAGAACACAGTTAATTTTGACATTAGATGCAACAACTTTGACATTGATAATTTGATCATGTTTTTATTAGGACAATAAACTTGTCTAGAATTCATTATGATTTGAAGGCTCTGGAAATAGATGTATCTGTCCCTAAATTATTCTCGGTGTGGTTTCTGAATCATACATGCTGACATGCATTGGCAATCATTATTCAACGGAATGCCTTTTCACTGAAATAAGAACCACATGATGCTTACAATTTAATCTGGTCATCTAGACAACTGAATGGGCTAATGTTATGCTTAGTATCTTTTGGCATATGTAAAGTGGGGAAGAAAACCAGTGTCTTTTGATAGGGACTTCTGGAGGTAACATTCCCTGATTGTATGCACTTCACTAATTTTCTTTTGGCTTCCTACTATTGCGTTTTAAGTTGTCTGCTAATACTAATAAGGCTCTCTTGTACTCAATTTCAGATGCTATCTTGCGTACGACTGAGCAGTCTCGGCTATACTTCAACCCAGACATCAACAAAGCAAATAACTTGATTATAAGGTAAATTCATGATTAACAATTCCTAGCTTTTGATCTTGACTAATACAAAGGGTGCAATGTGTAGGTTCAGAGAGCTCCGACGCTTTATCCGACCAAAGAAGTCTTTCAAGCTATATTTTCTTTCAAGATTTTTAGCATCCCTGCCCATGGAACAATACTGGAGAGATAGAGTGCCACTGTTACATTTCTCAATATCCCAAGCTTTATTTTCATTGTTCTGATCATCGTTATATTTTGTTGGTGCACCATTATATTTTGTTTATTTTATTGATCTATTTTCTTTTTAGAATGAATAGTGATTGTTTTCGCATGATGATACGTGCGTTGCACGTGCACGCTTACTAGTATAAGTAAGACAGTACAAAGAATGTTAGAGGTAATAAAAATCGAAATCAGAAGGAAAAAAATGACGTCGGTTTTTTACAATTTCGTATCGAACGCATGTTTCACCATTGGATCATTAGCACGAATCTCACGGCAAGTTTGCTGCCACATAGGCTTGTGGCGTCCGTTTGTGCTGTGGACCAAAGGAAGCGAACGACCGCAACCTGCGCTCACTCTCACCCTCTGATCTCGTCACGTTGTCCTTTCTCCCCACACGGGATTTGAAGGCCCTGTTCGGAAGATCTCCACGAGCCAGCTTCTCGAACGAGCCCAGTGAAGCCACCCCGAACATTCTATCTCCAAGAAGCCAGTTCGAACAACAGCCGCACAGTGCAAATTTTTGGAGCAGCAAAATCGTAGCTTCGCTAAAAACATGAGTTGCTAGAAATTACACGAGATTACCCTTCCGAAGTGCCACACGCGAAGCGTTTTCTCTCGCTACAGCCTGGCACGAGAGCCAGCTCGGCCGTCTCACCAACCCGCGACAGTCCTCTAGCAACCCTAGCCGCGCCGCCGTCTGTCTGCCGCCGCCGTCCCTCGCATCCCTGCCCCGTCTCCGTCCATCGCCGCTCGCAGTCGCCGCGCAGTCATCTCCTGCATCAGCCACCACTACCTCTGTTGGTCGCCGTCGGCAGCCGGACATCTGCTCCATCTAGCCTCCTGCAAGATCCACACCGGCAACCGGACCACCTGCTCCGTCAAGCTCAAGGTGAGCACCCCACTCCCCCTCTCTACAACTTTGATTTGGCCATTGTTGGTCTGAACATGTACGGATGTGTACTAATGTGTGTATATAATTCAATCGGTGTCCGGATCCTTGAATTATTTTTTCATGCCATCAAGTTTGCCATGTCTTCATTTTTTGTACACATGTCCATCTAATTGTTAATATGCCATGGGATTGTTAAGTAATTTGCCACATGTCCATGATTTGCCATGGACACTCCCACTCATGACATTTTTTATGAGCATCTAACATGATTTTTTACCTAGAAAAAAACATGAATTGGTGTGTACCTTTTGCATTTGTTGTATGACGGCGGGCAGTTTTGCCATCCTTTTCATTACTTTGCGGAATATTAGCTTTTCTCAATTCATAGGTCTATGTAAATTGCCACTTAAATCAACTAAACAAGATGCATGTTTACATGTTCAGTCTTTGGTGTGTATGAACATGATTTTCATAGGATGCTTTCACAAACTACCCATTTTACATCAATATGGCGATTCTTACTATGTAGTCATGTAGATCATGGCAAATTATCTATTTACCATACCATGTATAATTTCTTATTCCGGAAATTTGAACTTTTTAACACTTTACCTTTTAAGAACATGGCATATTTACTTTGTAGCATTGTAAATTTAGTTTTATAGCCATGGCAACTTTACTTTTATAGTCATGGCAAATTTAATTTTTATTTTGCCATGGCAAATTTAATTTTTACGTATAATGATATATGGCAAATTTACTTGTTATCACTCATGGCATATTTTTTTTTTACTTTACATCCATGGCAAATTTAACTTTCATCGTTTATGGGAAGTTTTGCTTTTATGCACCATGATAAATTTACTTTATGAAACACGACAATTACTTTCATCGCTTTTGTGGGAAGTTTTTGCTTTTATGAACCATGGGAAATTTTGCTAAATAATCCATGGTATCTTCTTTTTCGTTCTCCATGACGACAATTTTTTTTACCATGTCAATTTTTTCGTAGCATGGCAAAGAACAACTAGTTTTTCCATGGCAGTTTATTTAACTAGACCATGGAAAACTTATTACATATACCATGGCAAAAACGTATTGCATTTTTTCATGTCTGCAATTGATCAAGGCAAATTAGCAATCCCATGTAGGGTTCTCCCAAAAACATTGCTTCTTATTTGTGGGAGATCGGCTTTTTGTAAGTTTGTCATGTTATCATTTTTTAGAGATTATTTTATTATTTAGGTTATAGTCACATGCATTTTTATGAAATTTGATCTATATAATACGTCATTTAAAAAAATGATGGACTAATCACATGACATTTTTACGGGGTTTTGGGTTCTCTAGGTCATGGCAAATTACATACATGACCGTCGGTAAAATTTGTAAGGAATATGTAATAAGTTGGCCATGGTATATGCAATAATTTCGCCATGGTAATAAAAAATGGGAATTTTCCATAACAATGAAAAAAAAATCGCACCATGGCATGTTCATTTTTTTTGTACACCATAGCACTTTTAAACACACCATGGCATTTTTTTATCATCACACTGTTTTTTTACCATTTTTCGGGTTTTTTTTTTAAATTGCATCATCTCATGAAGCACAATGGAAATTTCTTAATGTTCCCACATAATTTTTTTAGTTCTGACAAACCTATGTTCTTTTAAGGCTTAGTCACACGTTCTCCTTCATGTTAGACACACTACCGGAGACGAAGATGGGACGTCGGAGACATTAATCCTACTATGGGACATTGCCACCACCTCACAACCCAAAAAAAGACGCTAATGTTGGAAATATGCCCTAGAGGCAATAATAAAGTGATTATTATTATATTTCCTTGTTCATGATAATCGTTTATTATCCATGCTATAATTGTATTGATTGGAAACTCAATTGCATGTGTGGATACATAGACAACACTGTGTCCCTAGTATGCCTCTAGTAGACTAGCTTGTTGATCAAAGATGGTCAAGGTTTCCTGGCCATAGACATGAGATGTCATTTGATAACGGGATCACATCATTGGGAGAATGATGTGATGGACAAGACCCAAACTATGAACATAGCATATGATCGTGTCAGTTTATTGCTATTGTTTTCTGCATGTCAAGTATCTGTTCCTATGACCATGAGATCATGCAACTCACTGACACCGGAGGAATACCTTGTGTGTATCAAACGTCACAACGTAACTGGGTGACTATAAAGATGCTCTACAGGTATCTTCGAAGGTGTCTGTTGAGCTGGCATGGATCGAGACTGGGATTTGTTACTCCGTATGACGGAGAGGTATCTCAGGGCCCACTCGGTAATACAACATCACAATAAGCCTTGCAAGCAATGTGACTAAAGTGTTAGCCACGGGATCTTGTATTACGGAACGAGTAAAGAGACTTGCCGGTAACGAGATTGAACTAGGTATACAGATACCGACGATCAAATCTCGGGCAAGTAACATACCGAAGAACAAAGGGAACATCATACGGGATTAACTGAATCCTTGACATAGAGGTTCAACCGATAAAGATCTTCGTAGAATATGTAGGAACCAATATGGGCATCCAGGTCCCGCTATTGGTTATTGACCGTAGAGGTGTCTCGGTCATGTCTACATAGTTCTCGAACCCGCAGGGTCTGCACACTTAACGTTCGGTGACGTTTCGGTAGTATTGAGTTATGTATGGTGGTGAACAAAGGTTGTTCGGAGTCCCGGATGAGATCCTGGATGCCACGAGGAGCTCCGGAATGGTCCGGAGGTAAAGATTGATATATAGGAAGTCCCGTTTTGGCCACCGGAAAAGTTTCGGGTATTTCCGGTAGTGTACCGGGAGTGCCGGAGGGCCATCGGGAGGGGCCACCCACGCCGGGAGGCCACATGGGCCTGAGGGGTGGTGCACCAGCCCTTAGTGGGCTGGGCAAACCAGCCCCACAAGGCCCATGCGGCTAGGAAGGTGGGAAAGGGAAAAAACCCAAAGAGAGGGAAGGATTCCAAGTAGGATTGGAATCCTACTTGGAGTAGGATTGGTGGGAGGCTCCACCTCCACCTCCTTCGGCCGAACCCCTAGGGGAAACCCTAGGGAGGCTGCCTCCTCCCCTCCCTCCTATATATACTAGAGGAATAGAGGCCCCAAAGACACAAGTCCACGTGCTAGTTCTCTATTCCCTAGTTCCTCCACCAAATAGATTCCGACGGTGCTTAGGCGAAGCCCTGCCGGAATAGTTCCACCACCACCGCCGCCGCGCCGTCGCGCTGCCAGAGAACTCATCTACCTCTCCGCTCCCTCTTGCTGGATCAAGAAGGCGGAGATCGTCATCGAGCTGTACGTGTGCTGAACGCGGAGGTACCGTCCGTTCGGCGCTAGATCGTGATTGGATCGCGGGACGGCTAGCGATTTGGATCGCGAAGATGTTCGACTACATCAACCGCGTTTCTTAACGCTTCCCGCTTAGCGATCTACAAGGGTATGTAGATCCACTCTCCCTCTCGTAGATGCTCATCACCATGGATAGATCTTGTGTGTGCGTAGGAATTTTTTTTTCCCATGCAACGTTCCCCAACAGTGGCATCATGAGCCAAGTCTATGCGTAGATGAGATCACGAGTAGAACACAAAGGAGTTTGTGGGTGTTGATGCTCAGATTGCTTCCTCCCTTGGTCTTTTCTTGATTCAGCGGTATTGTGGGATGAAGCGGCCCGGACCAACATTACTTGTACGCTTACGAGAGACCGGTTCCATCAACTGACATGTAACTTTGTTGCATAAAGATGGCTGTCGGGTGTCTGTCTCTCCCACTTTAGTTGGATCGGATTCGACAAAGGCGGTCCTTGAGAAGGTTGAATAGCAATTTGTGTATCACCGTTGTGGTTTTTGCGTAGGTAAGAATCGTTCTTGCTAGATACCCGTAGCAGCCACGTAAAACATGCAACAACAATTAGAGGACGTCTAACTTGTTTTTGCAGGGTATGTTGTGATGTGATATGGCCAATTACATGATGAGATATATGTGATGTATGAGATGATCATGTATTGTATAGAATATCACGACTTGCATGTCGATGAGTACGGCAACCGGCCGGAGCCATAGGGTTGTCTTTAATTAATTTTCGCCGTTTTTGCTTTACTTTATCGCTATGAGTTAGCAATAGTCATGGAAGCAACAGTTGGCGCGACAACCTCATGGCGACACGTTGATGGAGATCATGGTGTCATGCCAGTGACGATGGAGATCATGCCGGTGCTTTGGAGATGGAGATCAAAAGCACAAGTTCATGGCCATATCATGTTACTTATGATTTGCATGTGATGTTAATCCTTTTATGCATCTTATTTTGCTTAGGACGACGGTAGCATTATAAGGTGATCCCTCACTGAAATTTCAAGATAAAACTGTGTTCTCCCCGAGTGTGCACCGTTGCGAAAGTTCGTCGTTTCGAGACACCACGTGATGATTGGGTGTGATAGACTCTACGTTCGCATACAACGGGTGCAAGCCAGTGTTGCACATGCGGAACACTCGGGTTAAACTTGACGAGCCTAGCATGTACAGACATGGCCTCGGAACACAAGAGACCGAAAGGTCGAACATGAGTCATATAGTAGATATGATCAACATGAAGATGTTCACCAATGAAACCACCTCATCTCACGTGATGATCGGACTTGAGTTGGTGAATTTGGATCATGTGACACTCGAATGACCGGAGGGATGTCAATTTGAGTGGGAGTTTTTAAGTAATATGATTAACTAAACTCATTATCTTGAACAATAGTCTAAGTTGTCTTTGCAATATTTATGTTGTAGATCAATGGCTCGCGCAGTAGCACCCCTGAATTTTAATGCGTTCCTAGAGAAAGCTAAGTTGAAAGATGATGGAAGTAACTTTGTGGACTGGGCCCGTAATCTAAGGATTATCCTTACGGCTTCCCAAAAGGCTTATGTCCTTGATGCACCGCTTGGTGAACCACCCGCTCCAGTAGAGTCTGCAGACGTTGCGAACGCCTGGCAAGCACGTTCTGATGATTACTCAATGGTTCAATGTGCAATGTTGTATGGCTTAGAACTGGGACTTCAAAGACGTTTTGAACGTCATGGAGCATATGATATGTTCCAGGAGTTGAAATTTATCTTTCAGAAGAATGCCCGGATCGAGAGGTATGAGACCTCCGATAAGTTCTATGCTTACAAGATGGAGGAGAACGGGTCTGTCAGTGAACACATACTCAGAATGTCTGGGTATTCCACTCGTCTGGCTGAATTGGGGATGCCCCTTCTGCCAGAGGCGATCACTGACAGAGTTCTTCAATCACTGCCACCTAGCTACAAGAGCTTCGTGTTGAACTATAACATGCACGGGATGAACAAGTCAGTCGCCGAGCTATTTGCGACGTTGAAAGTTGCTGAGTCTGAGATTCAGAAGGAGCATCAAGTGTTGATGGTCAATAAAACCACTAGTTTCAAGAAGAATGGCAAGGGTAAGAGGGGTAACTCCAAGAAGAGTGGCAAAGCAGTTGCCGCTCCCGTGAAGAAACCCAAGGCTGGACCCAAGCCAGAAACTGAGTGCTTTCATTGCAAGGGAACTGGTCACTGGAAGCGGAACTGCCCCAAGTATCTGGCTGACAAGAAGGTGGCCAACGCCAAACAAGGTATATGTGATATACATGTTATTGATGTGTACCTTACCAACTCTCGTTGTAGTGCCTGGGTATTTGATACCGGTTCGGTTGCTCACATTTGCAACTCAAAACAGGAACTGCGGAATAGACGAAGGCTGGCAAAGGACGTAGTGACGATGCGCGTGGGAAATGGTTCCAAGGTTGATGTGATCGCCGTCGGCACGCTCGCTCTTCGATTAGCATCGGGATTAGTGATGAACCTGAATAATTGTTATTTAGTGCCTGCGTTAAGCATGAACATTATATCTGGATCTTGTTTATTGCGAGATGGTTACTCATTTAAATCAGAGAATAATGGTTGTTCTATTTATATGAGTAATATATTTTATGGTCATGCACCCAATGTGAGAGGTTTATTCTTATTGAATCTCAATAGTGATGATACACATGTTCATAACATTGATGCCAAAAGATGTAGACACTACTAGAAAAAAGGCTATTAGTGACGCACCACATATTGCTATTAATGGCGCACTATGGGTGCGCCACTATTAACACGCCATTAGTAATTGTTAGTAATGGCGCACCTTTGATGCGCCATTGGTAATCCAAATACCAGTGGCGCACCACATGGTGCGCCACTACTAACTCTTAGGTGCTCCACTGGTATTCCCTCCAGGTGCGCCACTAATAGCCTTATAGGTGCGCCACTAGTAATAAAGGAAGGTGCGCCACTAATAAGGGCTGAAATGCGCCACTAGTAATGTATTTGGAAAACAAAAAAAATCCAAATTTACAGAAAACAACCTATAAGGAAAAATAATTTAAAAACAAAAAATGAAATAGAATCATAATTTTTATTATAGTAAGAATATTACAATGTCTTTACAAGTATCCAATAAAAGGAAAATTGCAAGGAAATAAAAGAAAATCCTAAAACTAATCTTCTAGTAATCTTTTCTTCTTTTTCTTCACTTTATCCCTGCAAAATGTAACAAAAATAAACAGAAAGACAAACAAACTATTTATAACATGTCAATACTGTCATTTTTTATGCAGAACTAGATATGAGCATATATTTCCAGAATTACATGGTGTGAATATTGTATGAGTAAGATTATAATGGAAATGAATTTTGATAGGAGCCCACTTTCGACGAGTATTTATCTGACAGAGCTAAATAATCAGGGCATTTACCTTTTGATAATATTATTATACTATACTACCAGTATACTACTCCACTTGGATTTTTTAGATGAGCAGATCTGAGATAGACATCTGTTCAAGTGGCTATAGGTAGGCTTGAAGAATTCTCATCGGTTCAAGTGGCTACAGGTAGTCGCACAGCTGGAATATAGACTACTAGTACTATTTGAAAAGAAAACAAGAGCAAATCTGAACGTACTAGTCAGATCCGATCACATTGAGCTAGAAAGAAAATTTATCAGGAAACAGATGGCCGGCGACTTACTTCCAGACGTTGAGGATCTCGTTGTGCCCGGCGAAGACGCTGCGGAGCGCGTCGCGGACGGACTGCTCACAGCGATAGCTGCCGCAGATGAACTCGTTGTCCTGCAGGTAGTCCAGCAGCCAGGAATTAAAGATAGGAGGGCTAGAACTGAAAGAACTAACATCTTAGAAAGCAACAGGAGATAATTCATATATGCAAAATACATATGAAGTGGTCTTCACCAAATTTGTTGAAACATGAACGAAATGTTTTAGCAGTACCAATGATACATGTCAAATTAATTATTCCTGTCATGACAATGTAAAAGTAGTACTTGCATGCCAATGAAGACTTGCTAGTGTCAGATTCTATGAGGTTCAGGACATGTGTAATTGTGCCAAGTTCACTTGTAATGGTATGCTAGAGTGTAAGCTCTTCTATTTCTAAACTTAGAAATCTTGTATGTTTCCTGCACTCTTCCCATCTGCTCCATGAGCTGGTTGCAGCCTAAGATATGAATTCATCTATGAGCCTTCATGTGAGTGATTTTTGCCCATTACCACCCATATGCCCTTTGTGATGCCATTATTCATGATCTGAACTTTATCCTCCACAAAATAAAATAACAGTTGATCCATGCGAATGATACTTAATTTTGAAGCTACTGTTAATTTATAAACTGAATATAAAGTGAGTTTATAAATTCAGAAACAGAAAATTCAGTTAGGCTACTGTTAACTGAATTTTGGAGTGTATACTTAACAAAGGCTTCATTTGAATGTACAGTCAAATTAAAAAAAATGTGTTCATGGGGCAGCAGCACTAAGAACTGAAAGAAAAAGGTGCAGAAAAAAGCTACTGAAAAACAATATCAGAAGTAGTGCAGACGCTGTTGAGGCGCTGACTGAACCATTGATAGTACTACCACTCTTCTTTTTTGCGTCCATTAGCGTGACAGTGAGGTTACAACCTTTAATTAACAGTGCAGTATGTGTATAAACTATAAAAAATAACTACACTGCCTGGTTTTCATCCAAATAAGAAAACAGAGCACAAACGATTTTTTTCACATATTCACATCATTGATACATGATGACATTTGATCGAGTGATGCAGTGGTGGAAGAATAGAGTAATTGTTGTCCATCAGCTCATAAATGATTAATTATTACCTGCTTGAGGATAGGGGTGGCACACTTTTATCTTAGAGCGAAAGCATCAGAGTAGGTTATTACCTGCTTGAAATACGCCCCAAATCCATACCTGAGATAACAAAAATACATGAGAAAAGCATTCTGGATCTCTCCGATTTGCACAACATACAGGATGTGCGACATCTGAACTTACGACAGGAGGGAGCCACCTATCAATCTTGGGGCTTCCTCGCTCGCCATGGCCGGGCACCATCATCCTCTGCTGCTTCACCATCATCCTCTCCTCCAACGATGACCTGCGCAGGACTCGTACAGAGATATTTTTAACGCATCATACACAGATATAAATCATCTGAATCAAAAGCAAGCTGCATCTAGTTCATCAAATGTTAGATGTACAGAATTTGATCGTACACTGCAATGCAAACCATTCAACCACGAAGTAGCTAGAGCTAGTGATTTCAATTCTCTACCATGATGCATGCATGTATGCATGCAACAAACCGCCAGACTAATTAAGCATTGAGGTAGGCTACATAATCCAATCCGGCTAGCTCGTAATCCGGTAGCCGCTACGTAGTTAAGTCTGGACAGAGAGTCAGAGACTGGGATGAACACGTACATGGGAAGGAGCAGGAGACGCAGGGCCTTATCTGCCCAACCTCCGACCAGATCGGTGGTGTTTAAGGCCGCCTTAGAGCTCCAGCGGTACCTCCCCTGCAGGCAAACAGAGCAATAGGCAAAATCAGCTGTGCAGATCGATTCAGAAGCAGGATTAATGCGGGAGAGGCGCAGTACCTTCCGGGATGAGCGCCATGGATGCAGAGGAGGAGGAGGACGGCCGCGCGTCCCCCGTTGCCGAACTTGGTGCAGAACAACGCGGAGGCTGCTTCCTCTCCCGGCGCGTGGACGTGGAGAAGAAACCACCCTCCACCGGCGCCATCGCCTGCGGCACCTTGGCCTTGCCACCGGATCCGCCGCCGTTCATCGATCATGGGCCAGCTCAACGACGACGAGGATCTGGAAGCCCGGCTATGGCCGTGGCGGCTGGATCTGGGGCCTTGGGGTGGCGGGGAGCTCCTCCTCCTGCAGCTCGGCGGCCTCCACACCCCGGAGCAACGCCCTCGCCGGAGGACGTGGTCACCAGCTCTCCTCTGGATCCGGTGAGGAGGGTTGGGGAAGGAGCTCACCACGGCTCCATGCCCTGGATCTGGTGTGAGGGAGGGGGAAGGGGGCTCGCCGTGGTCGGGAGGGAGAGGAAGAGGCGGGCGGCCGGGGCTTCCCGATCTAGATCGAAGTCGAGGGAGGTGGGTGGGTGTGTCAGGAGGAAGGAGAGGGGAGAGAACGTGACGAGAGGGAGGGGATAAGGGGTGATAGCAATGGCGCACTGGTAGGGGGTGCGCCATACGTATAGATAGCAATGGCGCACCTCTTACTGGTGCGCCATTACTAGTTAAAACTAGTAATGGCGCACTTTCCCCTGGTGCGCCACTGCTAAGTCTGGGGAGGGGTGTGGGGCCAGGACAAACTTAGTAGTGGCGCACCGTGGGTGTGGTGCGCCATTACTAGTTAAAACTAGTAATGGCGCACTTTCCCCTGGTGCGCCACTGCTAAGTCTGGGGAGGGGTGTGGGGCCAGGACAAAACTAGTAATGGCGCACCACACACCAGGTGCGCCATTAGTAATATGGCCATTAATGGCGCACCCATATCTGGTGCGTCACTGCTATATAGCAGTGGCGCACCACATACACGGTGCGCCATTAATGTCCATATTAGCTATAGCCGTTTTTGTAGTAGTGAGAGTTGATAATGATAGTACCACTTTCTTGTGGCACTGCCGCTTAGGTCATATTGGTGTAAAACGCATGAAGAAGCTCCATGCTGATGGACTTTTGGAGTCACTTGATTTTGAATCACTTGACACATGTGAACCATGCCTCATGGGCAAGATGACTAAAACCCCGTTCTCTGGAACAATGGAACGGGCAAGTGACTTATTGGAAATCATACATACTGATGTGTGCGGTCCGATGAGCATTGAGGCGCGCGGTGGATATCGTTATTTTCTCACCTTCACTGATGACTTAAGTAGATATGCGTATATTTAATTAATGAAACACAAGTCTGAAACGTTTGAAAAGTTCAAGCAATTTCAGAGTGAAGTTGAGAATCATCGTAACAAGAAGATTAAATTCCTGCGATCTGATCGAGGAGGAGAATATTTGAGTTATGAGTTTGGCAGTCACTTAAGACAATGTGGAATTGTTTCACAATTGACACCGCCTGGAACACCACGGCGTAATGGTGTGTCCGAACGTCGTAATCGAACCTTATTAGATATGGTGCGTTCTATTATGTCTCTTGCCGATTTGCCACTATCGTTTTGGGGTTATGCATTAGAGACAGCTGCATTTACTTTAAATAGGGCACCATCGAAATCCATTGAGATGACGCCATATGAACTGTGGTTTGGCAAGAAGCCAAAGTTGTCATTTCTTAAAGTTTAGGGATGTGATGCTTATGTCAAAAAGCTTCAGCCTGAAAAGCTGGAACCCAAAGCGGAGAAATGCGTCTTCATAGGATACCCAAAAGAGACAGTTGGGTATACCTTCTATCTCAGATCCGAAGGCAAAGTGTTTGTCTCTAAAAACGGAACAAGTCTTGAGAAAGAGTTTCTCTCGAAAGAATTGAGTGGGAGGAAAATATAACTTGATGAGGTTGTTGAACCTTTACTTCAACCTGAGAGTAGCGCAGCGCAGAAAGATGTTTCGGTAAAGCCTATATAGGTTGAAGAGGAAGTTAATGATGATGATCATGAAGCTTCGGATCAAGTTGCTATCGAACCTCGTAGGTCGACAAGGACGCGTACTGCTCCTGAGTGGTACGGCAACCCTGTCTTACAGGTCATGTTGTTGGACAACGATGAACCTACGAGCTATGGAGAAGCGATGATGGGCCCGGATTCCGAGAAATGGTTAGAGGCCATGTAGTCCGAGATGGGATCTATGTATGAAAACAAAGTATGGGCTTTGGAAGTATTACCTGAAGGGCGAAAGGCCATTCAGAACAAATGGATCTTTAAGAGGAAGACGGACGCGGACAGTAATGTCACCGTCTATAAACCTCGACTTGTGGCAAAGGGTTTTTCACAAGTTCAAGGAGTTGACTACGATGAGACCTTCTCACCCGTAGCGATGCTTAAGTCCGTCAGAATCATGTTAGCAATAGCTGCATTTTTCGATTATGAAATTTGGCAGATGGATGTCAAAACAGCGTTCCTTAATGGTTTCCTTAAGGAAGAGTTGTATATGATGCAACCAGAAGGTTTTGTCGATCCAGAGAATGCTGACAAAGTTTGCAAACTCCAGCGATCCATTTATGGACTGGTGCAAGCATCTCAGAGTTGGAATCTTCGCTTTGATGAGGTGATCAAAGCGTTCGGGTTTATACAAGTTTACGGAGAAGCTTGTATTTACAAGAAAGTGAGTGGGAGCTCAATAGCATTTCTAATATTATATGTGGATGACATATTGCTGATTGGAAACAATATAGAAATGTTGGAAAGCGTGAAGGAATATTTGAACAAGAGTTTTTCAATGAAGGACCTAGGAGAAGCTGCTTTCATATTAGGCATCAAGATCTATAGAGATAGATCGAGACGCTTAATAGGACTTTCACAGAGCACATACCTTGAGAAAGTTTTGAAGAAGTTCAAAACGGACCAGTCCAAGAAGGGGTTCTTGCCTGTATTGCATGGTGTGAAGTTGAGTAAGACTCAATTCCCAGTGACTGCAGAAGATAGAGAAAAGATGAGTGTCGTCCCCTATGCTTCAGCCATAGGCTCTATCATGTATGCAATGCTGTGCACAAGACCCGATGTCAGCCTTGCCATAAGTATGGCCGGAAGGTTTCAAAGTGATCCAGGAGTGGAACACTGGACGGCGGTCAAGAATATCCTTAAGTACCTGAAAAGGACTAAGTACATGTTTCTCGTTTATGGAGGTGATCAAGAGCTCGTCGTAAAGGGTTACGTCGATGCAAGATTTGACACTGATCCGGATGACTCTAAATCTCAAACCGGATACGTATTTATTCTTAATGGGGGTGCGGTAAGTTGGTGCAGTTCCAAGCAGAGCGTGGTAGCTGATTCTACATGCGAAGCGGAGTACATCGCTGCCTCGGAGACGGCGAAGGAAGGTGTCTGGATGAAGGAGTTCATGACCGATCTTGGAGTAGTGCCCAGTGCATTAAACCCAATGACTCTGTTCTGTGACAACACTGATGCCATTGCTCTGGCCAAGGAACCATGGTTTCACAAGAGGACCGGACACATAAAGCGACGTTTCAATTCCATCCGCAATTACATCAAGGAGGAGGACATAAATATTTGCAAAGTACACACGGATCTGAATGTCATTGATCCGATGACTAAACCTCTTCCAAGGGCTAAACATGATCAACACCAGAACTGTATGGGTGTTAGATTCATTACAATGTAAATCACATAGTGATGTGAGCTAGATTATTGACTCTAGTGCAAGTGGGAGACTGTTGGAAATATGCCCTAGAGGCAATAATAAAGTGATTATTATTATATTTCCTTGTTCATGATAATCGTTTATTATCCATGCTATAATTGTATTGATTGGAAACTCAATTGTATGTGTGGATACATAGACAACACTGTGTCCCTAGTATGTCTCTAGTAGACTAGCTTGTTGATCAAAGATGGTCAAGGTTTCCTGGCCATAGACATGAGATGTCATTTGATAACGGGATCACATCATTGGGAGAATGATGTGATGGACAAGACCCAAACTATGAACATAGCATATGATCGTGTCAGTTTATTGTTATTGTTTTCTGCATGTCAAGTATCTGTTCCTATGACCATGAGATCATGCAACTCACTGACACCGGAGGAATACCTTGTGTGTATCAAACGTCACAATGTAACTGGGTGACTATAAAGATGCTCTACAGGTATCTCCGAAGGTGTCTGTTGAGCTGGCATGGATCGAGACTGGGATTTGTTACTCCGTATGACGGAGAGGTATCTCAGGGCCCACTCGGTAATACAACATCACAATAAGCCTTGCAAGCAATGTGACTAAAGTGTTAGCCACGGGATCTTGTATTACGGAACGAGTAAAGAGACTTGCCGGTAACGAGATTTAACTAGGTATACAGATACCGACGATCAAATCTCGGGAAAGTAACATACCGAAGAACAAAGGGAACATCATACGGGATTAACTGAATCCTTGACATAGAGGTTCAACCGATAAAGTTCTTCGTAGAATATGTAGGAACCAATATGGGCATCCAGGTCCCACTATTGGTTATTGACCGTAGAGGTGTCTCGGTCATGTCTACATAGTTCTCGAACCCGCAGGGTCTGCACACTTAACGTTCGGTGACGTTTCGGTAGTATTGAGTTATGTATGGTGGTGACCGAAGGTTGTTCGGAGTCCCGGATGAGATCCCGGACGTCACGAGGAGCTCCAGAATGGTCCGGAGGTAAAGATTGATATATAGGAAGTCCCGTTTTGGCCACCGGAAAAGTTTCGGGTATTTCCGGTATTGTACCGGGAGTGCCGGAGGGCCATCGGGAGGGGCCACCCACGCTGGGAGGCCAGATGGGGCTGAGGGGTGGTGCACCAGCCCTTAGTGGGATGGGCAAACCAGCCCCACAAGGCCCATGCGGCTAGGAAGGTGGGAAAGGGAAAAAACCCAAAGAGAGGGAAGGATTCCAAGTAGGATTGGAATCCTACTTGGAGTAGGATTGGTGGGAGGCTCCACCTCCACCTCCTTCGGCCGAACCCCTAGGGGAAACCCTAGGGAGGCTGCCTCCTCCCCTCCCTCCTATATATACTAGAGGAATAGAGGCCCCAAAGACACAAGTCCACGTGCTAGTTCTCTATTCCCTAGTTCCTCCACCAAATAGATTTCGACGGTGCTTAGGCGAAGCCCTGCCGGAATAGTTCCACCACCACCGCCGCCACGCCGTCGCGCTGCCGGAGAACTCATCTACCTCTTCGCTCCCTCTTGCTGGATCAAGAAGGCAGAGATCATCATCGAGCTGTACGTGTGCTGAACGCGGAGGTGCCGTCCGTTCGGCGCTAGATCGTGATTGGATCGCGGGACGGCTAGCGATTTGGATCGCGAAGATGTTCGACTACATCAACCGCGTTTCTTAACGCTTCCCTCTTAGCGATTTACAAGGGTATGTAGATCCACTCTCCCTCTCGTAGATGCTCATCACCATGGATAGATCTTGCGTGTCCGTAGGAATTTTTTTGTTTCCCATGCAACGTTCCCCAACAGCTAAAACTACACAAAACAAGAAGGGAATCTATTTGCATTGAATAGTAGGGCATGTATAGTGGTTGAGGAGAATTTGGCACTTGTAAACTAGTAGGTAGATCAGGTAGGCGCGACGATTAGGGTTGCAGGTAACCTAATCGGAGTCAGTCCCCCGCGTCGCTCCCGCTCGGGCGACTCGGGCGGGGTCGAATGTTGGGGAACGTTGCAAGGGAAACAAAAAAATTCCTACGCACACGCAAGATCTATCCATGGTGATGAGCATCTACGAGAGGGAGAGTGGATCTACATACCCTTGTAGATCGCTAAGCGAGAAGCGTTAAGAAACGCGGTTGATGTAGTCGAACGTCTGCGCGATCCAAATCGCCGAGCGTCCCGCGATCTAATCACGATCCGTCCCGATCTAGCGCCGAACGGACGGCACCTCCGCGTTCAGCACACGTACAGCTCAATGACGATCTCCGCCTTCTTGATCCAGCAAGAGGGAGCGGAGAGGTAGATGAGTTCTCCGCCAACGCGACGGCACGGCGGCGATGGTGGTGGAACTATTCCGGCAGGGCTTCGCCTAAGCACCGCCGAAATTAGACTAGAGGAGAAAACGATCTAGAGGAAGTAGAGGGAGCACGTGGCAATTAGTGTTAGCTCTCCCCTCTAAATCCTCTAGTATATATAGGAGGGAGGGAGGAGAGGAGGCAGCCTCAAACCCTCAAGGGTTCGGCCGAAATAGGAGGTGGAGGAGTCCTACTCCAATCCTACTAGGAGTAGGATTCCTCCTCTCCACTTGGAAACCTTTTCCACCTCTCCACCTTTGGGTTTTTCCCACCCCTAGCCGCATGGGCCTTAGTGGGGGGTTCGGCCAGCCCACTAGGGGCTGGTTTGACCCCTCCCACAGCCCATGAGGTCCTTTGGGTCGAGACACCCCTCCCGATGGTCCCCCGGTACCCTCCCGGCACTCCCGGTACACTACCGAAGTACCCGAAACTTTTCCGGTGACCAAAACAGGACTTCCTATATATCAATATTTACCTCCGAACCATTCCGGAGCTCCTCGTGACGTCCAGGATCTCATCCGGGACTCCGAAAAACCTTCGGTCACCACCATACATAACTCTACTATACCGAAACGTCATCGGACCTTAAGTGTGCAGACCCTGCGGGTTCGAGAACTATGTAGACCTGACCGAGACACCTCTACGGTCAATAACCAAAAGCGGGACCTGGATGCCCATATTGGTTCCTACATATTCCATGAAGATCTTTATCGGTTGAACCTCTATGTCAAGGATTCAGTTAATCCCGTATGTTGTTCCCTTTGTTCTTTGGTATGTTACTTGCCCGAGATTCGATCGTCGGTATCTCTATACCTAGTTCAATCTCGTTACCGGCAAGTCTCTTTACTCGTTCCGTAATACAAGATCCCGTGGCTAACACTTTAGTCACATTGCTTGCAAGGCTTGTTGTGATGTTGTATTACCGAGTGGGCCCTAAGATACCTCTCCGTCACACGGAGTAACAAATCCCAGTCTTGATCCATGCCAGCTCAACAGACACCTTCGGAGATACCTGTAGAGCATCTTTATAGTCACCCAATTACGTTGTGATGTTTGATACACACAAGGTATTCCTCCGGTGTAAGTGAGTTGCATGATCTCATGGTCATAGGAACAGATACTTGACATGCAGAAAACAATAGCAATAAACTGACACGATCATATACTACATTCATAGTTTGGATCTTGTCCATCACATCATTCTCCTAATGATGTGATCCCGTTATCAAATGACATCTCATGTCTATGGCCAGGAAACCTTGACCATCTTTGATCAACAAGCTAGTCTACTAGAGGCATACTAGGGACACAGTGTTGTCTATGTATCCACACATGTATCGGTGTTTCCAATCAATACAATTATAGCATGGATAATAAACGATTATCATGAACAAGGAAATATAATAATAACTACTTTTATTATTGCCTCTAGGGCATATTTCCAACAATCTCCCACTTGCACTAGAGTCAATAATCTAGCTCACATCACTATGTGATTTACATTGTAATGAATCTAACACCCATACAGTTCTGGTGTTGATCATGTTTAGCCCTTGGAAGAGGTTTAGTCATCGGATCTGCAACATTCAGACCCGTGTGTACTTTGCAAATATTTATGTCGTCCTCCTTGATGTAATCGCGGATGGAATTGAAACGTCGCTTTATGTGTCTGGTCCTCTTGTGAAACCTTGGTTCCTTGGTTAGAGCAATGGCACCAGTGTTGTCACAGAACAGAGTCATTGGGTTTAGTGCACTAGGCACTACTCCAAGATCTGTCATGAACTGCTTCATCCAGACACCTTCCTTCGCCGCCTCCGAGGCAGCGATGTACTCCGCTTCGCATGTAGAATCAGCTACCACGCTTTGCTTGGAACTGCACCAGCTTACCGCACCCCCATTGAGAATGAATACGTATCCGGTTTGCGACTTAGAGTCATCCGGATCAGTGTCAAAGCTTGCATCGACGTAACCCTTTACGACGAGCTCTTGATCACCTCCATAAACGAGAAACATGTCCTTAGTCCTTTTCAGGTACTTCAGGATATTCTTGACCGCCGTCCAGTGTTCCACTCCTGGATCACTTTGAAACCTTCCGGCCATACTTATGGCAAGGCTGACATCGGGTCTTGTGCACAGCATTGCATACATGATAGAGCCTATGGCTGAAGCATAGGGGACGACACTCATCTTTTCTCTATCTTCTGCAGTCACTAGGCATTGAGTCTTACTCAACTTCACACCTTGCAATACAGGCAAGAACCCCTTCTTGGACTGATCCATTTTGAACTTCTTCAAAACTTTCTCAAGGTATGTGCTCTGTGAAAGTCCTATTAAGCGTCTCGATCTATCTCTATAGATCTTGATGCCTAATATGAAAGCAGCTTCTCCTAGGTCCTTCATTGAAAAACTCTTGTTCAAATATTCCTTCACGCTTTCCAACATTTCTATATTGTTTCCAATCAGCAATATGTCATCCACATATAATATTAGAAACGCTATAGAGCTCCCACTCACTTTCTTGTAAATACAAGCTTCTCCGTAAACTTGTATAAACCCAAACGCTTTGATCACCTCATCAAAGCGCTTATTCCAACTCCGAGATGCTTGCACCAGTCCATAAATGGATCGCTGGAGTTTGCCAACTTTGTCAGCATTCTTTGAATCGACAAAACCTTCTGGTTCCATCATATACAACTCTTCCTCAAGGAAACCGTTGAGGAACGTTGTTTTGACATCCATCTGCCAAATTTCATAATCGAAAAAGGCAGCTATTGCTAACATGATTCTGACGGACTTAAGCATCGCTATGGGTGAGAAGGTCTCATCGTAGTCAACTCCTTGAACTTGTGAAAAAACCTTTGCCACAAGTCGAGCTTTATAGACGGTGACATTACCGTCCGCGTCCGTCTTCGTCTTAAAGATCCATTTGTTCTGAATGGCCTTACGCCCTTCACGTAATACTTCCAAAGCCCATACTTTGTTTTCCTACATGGATCCCATCTCGGATTTCATGGCCTCTAACCATTTCTCGGAATCCGGGCCCATCATCGCTTCTCCATAGCTCGTAGGTTCATCGTTATCCAACAACATGACCTCTAAGACAGGGTTGCCGTACCACTCTGGAGCAGTACGCGTCCTTGTCGACCTACGAGGTTCAATAGCAACTTGATCCGAAGCTTCATGATCATCATCATTGACTTCCTCTTCAACCGATATAGGCTTTACAGAAACATCTTTCTGCACTGCGCTACTCTCAGGTTGAAGTAAAGGTTCAACAACCTCATCAAGTTCTATTTTCCTCCCACTCAATTCTTTCGAGAGAAACTCTTTCTCAAGAAATGTTCCGTTTTTAGCGACAAACACTTTGCCTTCGGATCTGAGATAGAAGGTATACCCAACTGTCTCTTTTGGGTATCCTATGAAGACGCATTTCTCCGCTTTGGGTTCCAGCTTTTCAGGCTGAAGCTTTTTGACATAAGCATCACATCCCCAAACTTTAAGAAACGACAACTTTGGCTTCTTGCCAAACCACAGTTCATATGGCGTCGTCTCAACGGATTTCGATGGTGCCCTATTTAAAGTGAATGCAGCTGTCTCTAATGCATAACCCCAAAACGATAGTGGCAAATCAGCAAGAGACATCATAGATCGCACCATATCCAATAGGATTCAATTACGACGTTCGGACACACCATTACGCTGTGGTGTTCCAGGCGGTGTTAATTGTTAAACAATTCCACACTGTCTTAAGTGACTGCCAAACTCATAACTCAGATATTCTCCTCCTCGATCAGATCGTAGGAATTTAATCTTCTTGTTACGATGATTCTCAACTTCACTCTGAAATTGCTTGAACTTTTCAAACGTTTCAGACTTGTGTTTCATTAAGTAAATATACCCATATCTACTTAAGTCATCAGTGAAGGTGAGAAAATAACGATATCCACCGCGCGCCTCAATGCTCATTGGACCGCACACATCAGTATGTATGATTTCCAACAAGTCACTTGCCCGTTCCATTGTTCCAGAGAACGGCGTCTTAGTCATCTTGCCCATGAGGCATGGCTCACATGTGTCAAGTGATTCAAAATCAAGTGACTCCAAAAGTCCATCAGCATGGAGCTTCTTCACGCGTTTTACACCAATATGACCTAAACGGCAGTGCCACAAGAAAGTGGTATTATCATTATCAATCCTACATCTTTTGGCATCAATGTTATGAACATGCGTATCATCACTATCGAGATTCAATAAGAATAAACCCCTCACATTGGGTGCATGACCATAAAAGATATTACTCATATAAATAGAACAACCATTATTCTCAGATTTAAATGAGTAACCGTCTCGCAATAAACAAGATCCAGATATAATGTTCATGCTTAACGCAGGCACTAAATAACAATTATTCAGGTTCATCACTAATCCCGATGGTAATCGAAGAGCGAGCGTGCCGACGGCGATCACATCAACCTTGGAACCATTTCCCACGCGCATCGTCACTTCGTCCTTTGC
Source organism: Elymus sibiricus (assembly GCA_039707655.1). Lineage (NCBI taxonomy): Eukaryota > Viridiplantae > Streptophyta > Magnoliopsida > Poales > Poaceae > Elymus > Elymus sibiricus. Next base: position 376,410,832 of record CM077663.1, on the reverse strand, counting down.
CAGCCTCCGCCTATTCCGCAGTTCCTGTTTTGAGTTGCAAATGTGAGCAACCGCACCGGTATCAAATACCCAGGCACTACAACAAGAGTTGGTAAGGTACACATCAATAACATGTATATCATATATACCTTGTTTGTTGTTGGCCGCCTTCTTGTCAGCCAAATACTTGGGGCAGTTCCGCTTCCAGTGACCAGTTCCCTTGCAATGAAAGCACTCAGTTTCTGGCTTGGGTCCAGACTTGGGTTTCTTCACGGGAGGGGCAACTGCTTTGCCACTCTTCTTGGAGTTACCCTTCTTACCCTTGCCGTTCTTCTTGAAACTAGTGGTTTTATTGACCATCAACACTTGATGCTTCTTCTGAATCTCAGACTCAGCGACTTTCAACATCGCAAATAGCTCGGCGACTGACTTGTTCATCCCGTGCATGTTATAGTTCAACACGAAGCTCTTGTAGCTAGGCGGCAATGATTGAAGAACTCTGTCAGTGGTCGCCTCTGCTGGAAGGGGCATCCCCAATTCAGCTAGACGTGTGGAATACCCAGACATTTTGAGTATGTGTTCACTAACAGACCCGTTCTCCTCCATCTTGCAGGCATAGAACTTATCGGAGGTCTCATACCTCTCGATCCGGGCATTCTTCTGAAAGATAAACTTCAACTCTAGGAACATATCATATGCTCCATGACGTTCAAAACGTCTTTGAAGTCCCGGTTCTAAGCCATACAACATTTCACATTGAACCATTGAGTAATCATCAGAACGAGCCTGCCAGGTGTTCACAACGTCTGGAGACTCAATTGGAGCGGGAGGATCACCAAGCGGTGCATCAAGGACATAACCCTTTTGGGAAGCCGTAAGGATAATCCTTAGATTATGGGCCCAGTCCACAAAGTTACTTCCATCATCTTTCAACTTAGCTTTCTCTAGGAACGCATTAAAATTCAGGGGTGCTACTGCGCGAGCCATGATCTACAACATAAATTTTGCAAAAGCAACTTAGACTATTGTTCAAGATAATGAGTTTAGTTAATCATATTACTTAAAAACTCCCACTCAAATTGACATCCCTCCGGTCATTCGAGTGTCACATGATCCAAATCCTGTAGGAGATATGCCCTAGAGGCAATAATAAATGTTATTGATTATCTCCCTTTTCATAATTAGGTTTATGTTCCATGCTATAACTGCTATGGTTCTCGAGTCTGCAATAACCACGAGGCTCGGAGGAAGACTCATATGCACGTGTGGAATAATAAACGGTAAAATGTATTCCTAGTCTGGCCTCTAAGACTGGCTCAAGTATTGCATGATGATCCTGTTTTCCTGATCATGGGCATGGCTATGCCGGCAATTTTGAGGGCACAATGTTGGTAGAACACTTGTGTTGAATCGACCCGAATTGATGTTATGCTATGAGATTCATTCGTCATAAGTTAATGGTTAATAACACAGAGATGGTTAACGTTTGCATGATTCCTTAGACCATGAGAGTATCGAGTTTCTTCATGCTTGCTTCATGAACTTTGGGGTTTGTTAAACGTCATCCGTAAATGGGTGGCTATTACGGCGGCTTACGGGTTCATGGAAAAGTATGTCAAGTAACTTGATAGCTCAAGATTGGGATTTGCTCCTCCGACGATGGAGAGATATCTCTGGGCCCTCTCGGTGTTACGGTATCCATCATCGTCTGGCCAGACACAGGGTGATTTGATCACAGGGATGCCGGAACACGGGAACGAGAAAAGAGAACAATACCGGCAACGAGGTAACTGGCATAGTGGACAAGGTGTTGATCCACGGGGATGCCAACATGTCTCACCTCGGGTAATTGTAACATATCGCGAAGCAACAGGAATAGCACACGGCAACTGGAGGTTCACTCGAATATTCATTCGTGTGGGTATAGGGGTCAATATGGGTGTCCACGGCTCCGATGTTGATCATTGATCGGAAGGGGTTCCGGGTCATGTCTATACTTCACCGAACCTATAGGGTCACACGCTTAAGGGTCATCTATCTGCTGAATACTAGACAGGGAGTCTGAGAGAAAGTTTCCAGAAAAAGTTTTCGGAGACAGCGGAAAAGTTCCGAAGAGAGAGGTCATCGGATGAGTTCCGGTGAAACTGAAAAGTTGTTTCAGAGGATACCATAAAGTCAAATTGGTTTTGGCACATGCCTGATAATTCTTGGAGGGTGCCAGAATCATTCTGGAAACTTTCTGGAATTTTCCGGAATGAAAACCGGAAATGTTCCGGAGCTGCCGAAACCGCTTCAGATGCTTTTCGCAGATGAAAATCACTAAACCGGAATTGTTCCGGCTCGCGTTGAAAATTATTTTGGTGGGTACTGGAAATGTTCTAAGCCCACATGAATATTTTCAGTTCGATCAGACGCTGAAAAATGTCGTCGTGAATAGTGAAAGTGCTTTTTGGGAGAAAATATCTCGTGAATAGTGGAAATACTATTATGAATAGTGGGAAACACTATTGGGAGAAAATATCTCATGACTAGTGAAAACACTATTACGAAATAGTGGAAAACACTATTGTGAATAGTGGGAAACACTATTTATGAATAGTGGAATCACTATTATGAATAGTGGAAATATCTGAGGGCATTTTGGTGTTTTTACCATAGTCTCTCACCCTATAAATAGGGGTGAGGAGGCAGCCCAAAAATTCACTCTTGCTCTCATACACAAGCCATGCATGATCTGGCATTCTCTCTCCCTCCAAGCGAAATAGTTTCGTAGAGCCGAAAGGCTGTCTGGGTTCCGGTGGGAACTAGTTCTGGACGGCGAAGCCCTGCCGGATAGATGACACCGTATGGGTGCAACTCTGTAGAGAGATCATAGTTTCGGTCTTAGTTCGAGAGTGCCTCCCGAAGGGCTGTCCTTGTGACCGTCCGAGTTTTGGAGGTCCTCCCAAAGGGCTGTCCGAGTGACAGTCCAATTTTCGGAGGTCCTCCTGAAGGGCTGTCCGCAACACCGTCCGGGGGACTGTCCGACCGCCTCCCGGAGGGCTGTCCGCGGGGCGGATGAGGGTATACATCCTCGCGGTTGTGAGGTTGTAAAATCCTAGCTGCGGGGATCTGCACCGCCGTTCGTCATCGACTCTACTTCCGCTGCGCTACGAGTCGGTAACGAAAAAGATCAAACCTTGTATGCAGTCTCCATAGTGGTCCTGGGCTGGTGCGTAGGTCGAAAAAAATTTGTTTTCTGCTGCGTTCCCCTTCAAATCCACCAACTCAAGTCCGATCATCACGTGAGTTGAGGTGGTTTCAATGGTGAACATCTTCATGTTGATCATATCTACTATATGACTCATGTTCGACCTTTCGGTCTCTTGTGTTCCGAGGCCATGTCTGTACACGCTAGGCTCGTCAAGTTTAACCCGAGTGTTCCGCATGTGCAACACTGGCTTGCACCCGTTGTATGCGAACGTAGAGTCTATCACACCCGATCATCACGTGGTGTCTCGAAACGACGAACTTTCGCAACGGTGCACACTCGGGGAGAACACAATTTATCTTGAAATTTAAGTGAGGGATCACCTTATAATGCTACCGTCGTCCTAAGCAAAATAAGATGCATAAAAGGATTAACATCACATGCAAATCATAAGTGACATGATATGGCCATGAACTTGTGCTTTTGATCTCCATCTCCAAAGCATCGGCATGATCTCCATCGTCACCGGCATAACACCATGATCTTTATCATCTTGATCTCCATCAATGTGTCGCCATGAGGTTGTCGCGCCGACTGTTGCTTCCACGACTATTGCTAACTCATAGTGATAAAGTAAAGCAAAAACGGTGAAAATAATTAAAGACAACCCTATGGCTCCTGCCGGTTGCCGTACTCATCGACATGCAAGTCGTGATATTCTATACAATACATGATCATCTCATACATCACATATATCTCATCATGTAATTGGCCATATCACATCACAACATACCCTGCAAAAACAAGTTAGACGTCCTCTAATTGTTGTTGCAAGTTTTACGTGACTGCTACGGGTATCTAGCAAGAACAATTCTTACCTACGCAAAAACCACAACGGTGATACAAAAATTGCTATTCAACCTTCTCAAGGACCGCCTTTGTCAAATCCGATCCGACTAAAGTGGGAGAAACAGACACCCGCCAGCCATGTTTATGCAACGAAGTTACATGTCAGTTGATGGAACCGGTCTCTCGTAAGCGTACGAGTAATGTTGGTCCGGGCCGCTTCATCCCACAATACCGCCGAATCAAGAAAAGACCAAGGGAGGAAGCAATCTGAATATCAACGCCCACAAACTCCTTTGTGTTCTACTCGAGATCTCATCTACACATAGACCTAGCTCATGATGCCACTGTTGGGGAACGTTGCAAGGGAAACAAAAAATTTCCTACGCACACGCAAGATCTATCCATGGTGATGAGCATCTACGAGAGGGAGAGTGGATCTACATACCCTTGTAGATCGCTAAGAGGGAAGCGTTAAGAAACGCGGTTGATGTAGTCGAACGTCTGCGCGATCCAAATCGCCGAGCGTCCCGCGATCTAATCACGATCCGTCCCGATCTAGCGCCGAACGGACGGCACCTCCGCGTTCAGCACACGTACAGCTCGATGACGATCTCCGCCTTCTTGATCCAGCAAGAGGGAGCGGAGAGGTAGATGAGTTCTCTGGTAGTGCGACGGCGCGGCGGCGATGGTGGTGGAACTATTCCTGCAGGGCTTCGCCTAAGCACCGCCGAAATTAGACTAGAGGAGAAAACGATATAGAGGAAGTAGAGGGAGCACGTGGCAATTAGGGTTAGCTCTCCCCTCTAAATCCTCTAGTATATATAGGAGGGAGGGAGGAGAGGAGGCAGCCTCAAACCCTCAAGGGTTCGGCCGAAATAGGAGGTGGAGGAGTCCTACTCCAATCCTACTAGGAGTAGGATTCCTCCTCTCCACTTGGAAACCTTTTCCACCTCTCCACCTTTGGGTTTACCCACCCCTAGCCGCATGGGCCTTAGTGGGGGGTTCGGCCAGCCCACTAGGGGCTGGTTTGACTCCTCCCACAGCCCATGAGGTCCTTTGGGTCGAGACACCCCTCCCGATGGTCCCCCGGTACCCTCCCGGCACTCCCGGTACACTACCGAAGTACCCGAAACTTTTTCGGTGACCATAACAGGACTTCCTATATATCAATCTTTACCTCCGGACCATTCTGGAGCTCCTCGTGACGTCCAGGATCTCATCCGGGACTCCGAACAACCTTCGGTCACCACCATACATAACTCTACTATACCGAAACGTCACCGAACCTTAAGTGTGCAGACCCTGCGGGTTCGAGAACTATGTAGACATGACCGAGACACCTCTACGGTAAATAACCAATAGCGGGACCTGGATGCCCATATTGGTTCCTACATATTCCACGAAGATCTTTATCGGTTGAACCTCTATGTCAAGGATTCAGTTAATCCCGTATGCTGTTCCCTTTGTTCTTCGGTATGTTACTTGCCCGAGATTCGATCGTCGGTATCTCTATACCTAGTTCAATCTCGTTACCGGCAAGTCTCTTTACTCGTTCCGTAATACAAGATCCCGTGGCTAACACTTTAGTCACATTGCTTGCAAGGCTTGTTGTGATGTTGTATTACCGAGTGGGCCCTGAGATACCTCTCCGTCACACGGAGTAACAAATCCCAGTCTTGATCCATGCCAGCTCAACAGACACCTTCGGAGATACCTGTAGAGCATCTTTATAGTCACCCAGTTACGTTGTGACGTTTGATACACACAAGGTATTCCTCCGGTGTAAGTGAGTTGCATGATCTCATGGTCATAGGAACAGATACTTGACATGTAGAAAACAATAGCAATAAACTGACACGATCATATGCTACGTTCATAGTTTGGATCTTGTCCATCACATCATTCTCCTAATGATGTGATCCCGTTATCAAATGACATCTCATGTCTATGGCCAGGAAACCTTGACCATCTTTGATTAACAAGCTAGTCTACTAGAGGCATACTAGGGACACAGTGTTGTCTATGTATCCACACATGTATCAGTATTTCCAATCAATACAATTATAGCATGGATAATAAACGATTATCATGAACAAGGAAATATAATAATAACTACTTTTATTATTGCCTCTAGGGCATATTTCCAACATCGAAACCCTAGCCGCCGAGGGCTCTCCTTCCTTTCCTCCCTCCCTTCGCCGCCACCGAAGGACGCCGCCGACCTTTAGCCCGGGGACCGATGGCGGTGGCGGAGGCCTCCCTCTCTCCTGCGCCATGGGGATGGTGCGGAGCCCCGCGACGTGAGTAGGCGCGACCGATCTGGCCTTGGCGGCGCGGCGGGCGTCCTTGCCTTGACCGCCGGCGACGTGGAGGCCGGCTCTGTCTCGGGAGGCGATGGTTGCGGGCGTGGCGATCGGCCTTGCTTCGGGCAGCGGTTTGGCTGCGTGTGGCGGTGACCGGATCTGCGGCGACGGGCCATCTGACCACGGATTGGCGGCGACGGCGTGGAGGGCCTGGTGGATTGGTTAACGCCATGGGTGGTCTTGCCTTTAGACAGATCTGATCTAGCCGGTGCGGTCTGCTCGCTGCGCGGCGACTCAGATCGGTGGCGACCCGTGCACACGATGCTTGATGGAGGTTCGTCGAGCGGATCAAACCTCGTTCTCGGCTTGTTGCCAAGACCGGCGACGGAGGCACTTTTTTGTGTCATTACCTTCTTGAAGGCATCATCGTGGAGAAGCTCCATACCTCTACCCGCTACCTCCGGTGGAAACCCTAAATCAGTAGATCGGATGACAGCGGCGCTCTGGTGTCGTTTCCCCTTTGGGGGCGTCATTCTTGGAGGAGTACCACGAGCTCGAGGGACTAGTGGACGCCTTCTTTGGTGGAGCGGTGCTTCATCTTCCACATTGATGGCGGCGGATCTCGACAGCGTGGCACAGTCGAGACTCGGCGTCCGATGCGCGGAGATGGAATCGCGCAGGAGGAGGACGTTGTCTGGCGTCATGGTGGCGTCGATGACACAGAGGCCTAGCAAGATCGGTGCGTTAGTTTCTGCTCTGAAGATGGATTGGTGGAAGACGGCGGTGACGACACAAGAGAGTGCGTCGGACCGGTTTGTACCCCAAACCCAGTATGTGGCTTGGTTGGGGCCTCCTGCTTTATATGTTAGGCTTTGGTGCGATATCTGTTTGGTATTAGGCTCGGACTATCGGCACCCCTTCATCAAGTGGATAGGAGTAGCGACAATTGTTGCTAAGATGGTGGCTTCAGACTACCTGATGTACTACTTTGTAAGGTCTTTGTGAATAATTAATAAAACGGCTGCATGCATCGCCGAGATGCAGAGGCCGGGGGTAATTCTCCTTTTCTAAAAAAATGTAGTGGTTGAGAAGACACTATTTTAAACTCTGCCAAATCTAGAGATGAGAATAAAAATTTGATGCACAATGGATAATCTGGTAGTCTTGTATCTAGAAACCGCGTATAGCTAAGGAAACAAAGGAATGTCAGTTTTTCAATCTTATGGAACAATTTAGAACGCCTTCAAGGTTAGCTTAACAAATCTTAGATGAGATCAAAGCCTGGAAAAAGCAGGCGTTGGAGAGGCAGGGCTGTATAGATTCGTGAGAGAGTACTCCGATTAGTCTTAAGTGATGTGGGTGTACCTACGATGATGTTCGCATCATTGGCTAGGTCTCTTGTAAACTGTTTTGCTCCTTTCTACTCCTATAAAACTACGTACAACTAAATATATGTTGAGAGATATTGTTTCTAAGAGATCAGATCTTAATTAAGAGAAGGCAAAAAATATATACTATTTTTTCTTCTTCACCTCAACATTTATTCTACATGGAACACTTAACAACATTGTATACATGTGTACGCATTAAGGTGACTTATGAAGTCATTTGCTTACTATACTTTGACCGGTGCAACAACCTCCTCGTCGTCTTGTACTGGATTACATTAATTGCTGCAATATAGATGACTGCATATAAATCCCCTGCTACTATACTATCATTCATAGGCCAACATAACAATATCAGTGTATCAGAAGCGAGCTAAATTGCTAATGGGAAAAGTAGTACAAAGTGTAGGCATAGGTGTGGGAGGTGTCGGTGAATTGTTGGCAGCGATTGTCCTATGTTCCACCAACGAATATCGACCACAAAGGTTGAATGAAGCCTCTGGGACAAGGAAGCGGATCGTTGGTGTGCACAACTCACGTCGTGTGTGTTGTGCCAAAAAGTCAAAATGTCAGCAGGGTGTACCTTCCTCCCCAACCAAATCAACATCTCTTCGTTTCATTCTAGCCTCATCCGGTCATCCTTGTCTTGTGATGTTGTATCATTGTTGGATGGAACATATGCCCTCGTCTCAGCTTCATTTTCCGAGTACCCATTTGTTCCACTGCGACAACTGGGTTAGCGCCACCCAGCCATGAGCTAGTGCAACCGCCCCGCGAGTGGGAGCTCGCCATGTCGCTCAAGACCAACCGGCTGTCCTTGAGACGCAAGACTCGGCCTAGCTCCTTTGCATGAACGTGCTAACTAGCAGGATTGAGCGTCAAACTACATGCGCCGGAAATCTCACCAAGTTACCAATGACAAAGGCTTCAGACTTCATGGCGAGCCAATTGTCACATGACTTGCTCAACCGACGAGAGGAGCATAGAATAGAACCATACCCGTACAAGTAAATCAAGGGCATGTGTGGTCATTAATAAGATAATTTTATCTTAATCCCTGTCATGTAATCCCGAGAAGATAATAAAAAATCGTGTACAATGGATTATTTCTTAGTCTTTTCTCTCACAAATACATATATCCCTAAATATGTGCTACGTAAAAGATCATCTCTTAATTTTTGAGAAGTCGTTTATTTTTTTATGGGTTCTCACTCCTCCATCTTAACATTTATCCTAACTTACACTCCCCTACTTTAGTAGAATCTACATAACTCCAAGCATAAAGATTAACCAAGACATGAGTAACACTAGTTTAATCCACTTGGAGAACTGGCCAGAGAAACTGGGGATGAGAGAAATAAATAAGAAATTCAGCTGGACCTGTTGACAAAAAGAAATTTCATGACCCGCAAAAAATTCATCGAGACCTCGACCCGTAGGATGCATTCGTCAAACCACGGCAACTTCCTCCGGTTCTGCGTTCCGGCGCCTCTACTAGCTCCAGGGAGCGCACCAGACTGCGCAAGAATTTTCACCCAGCCGGCTGGCCCCGTGGAAAAAACACCCGGGCGTGCGGTCACCAACGTTGTTGGTTGGAGCATTCCATGCAGCAGGCGTGGAGCGATCTCTGTCCCTGGAAATCACCGCAATCTTTAACACGCCAGCCGTGCCGTCGGATACATGGATCATATGTGGAAGCAGAGTCCTAGCGTATGCCTTCACGTTCTCATGGACTTGGGTGCAGTTATCATGGCGATTGCAGCCATATCCGAAGGGGTGCCTTTTCCCACCTAAAACATCTTGCCCTATCTGTGTTGATGTGTAGGCGTGTATGTACGTACCCACAATTGGAACATCTATAAAGTGTGGAGTTTGTAGTGAACTTCATTGAACTAGAGCATTTGCACTTAGGGCTAATCCGAGTGCTCTTTGCCGCTCAACCCTGGGCAGTCTGGAAGATGCATGTAACAGTTTGGTTTTTGGACATAAGGTAGCTTGTCACACCCTGCTGACTTTTTGACTTTTTGTTCTAAATGTCTTTGTATTTCAGGCAGTGGTTTGAGCTATGAAAGGAAGAGAACACGGGGGAGTTCTGCACAGAGCACAAAATTCTGTTTCTATGTGAGATAAGCAAAAGGCATCCGTTGAAACCAACATTTTTTGTGAGGCAGTTCAAACCAAAATTTGTAGGCCAGGTTCTTAGCTCCAAGAGCAGACTAGTTTAGTATAGCCAGCTATTTTAGAAACAAAATTCTCAGCTTATAACGTTTTGTGTTTGTGGTATCTGTGTTGTACTACTTGGTCTCAGGTTCTTGAGAAGCTCTGCGTTTGAAGGAAATGGTTTGGTATAAAAAAAATAGTGCTAACATGCATCTAGCTCAAATGCAACCAGATGTAATTATTGTCAAACTATTGCGGTGTTGCCTCCCTGTTCTCATAGGAGAACAAATCGGAAAAAAATAACCGTTTCAAAAAGGAAAACGAATCACTTGCATTTTAAAGATGTATATATCCATTATATTTTGATATGGAGACCCAATAATTGTTCTCGACTTTTGGGATTTTTCATCGTCAGATAGTGGAACCTGTCCCCCCAAGAGGAAGTGGTAGGTGAGGATATTCAGATCGATGGTCTCAGGTTTCCAATCTTTACATAAATGAAAGCAAAATAGTAATGCAATAGGTAAGACATCTCATGAATTGAACGCGACCAAGGATATCCAAAACATATCAAATCATAGGTAGTTACTATTGGGCACCGCTTGGCATCAAACTATAGATACTTTGCATCCATCAGACTAGTAGGAGACCGTTAGATGAGGTGCATGAAGATCGTCCGATCAGCTAGGCCCATGCGAGATTTCCAGCATTAGTTTGTTATTAATTGACTGCTTCTTTCATATATTCCCCGTTAACCTCTCCCACCATATATTCCTCCTACGAGAAGACTATTCTGAATCCACGGCCCACACAGACACCATTGTGTTTATCTTCACAAGACTTTGATTAAGTTTGTTTCTTTCTCTAAAAAGATGTTTGCCTCCAATTAACTACATCACATATATGCTTCCAACGACTAAATAATTTGCTTTAACTAAAGTCAGATTTATTCAATCTAATAGAAATTTTTATTCCATCTAACTGAATTCATTGTCCATTGTAATGTTTATTTTGCTTCCAACTAATCAAGAATTTGTATAAGTCAACTAGAAATTTTGCTTCCACTGCAACTTAATTTTGCTTCTACCGGCTACAATTAAATTTATTTTGACTGAAACATAAACTGTACATTGTTTCCTATAACAAATGGAAATTTGTATTCAAAGAGAAAGGAATTTGCTTCCATGCAACAAAATCTTAATACAACTACATAAACAAAAAATAACTATATTGCAACAAAACTGTTACAAGGTCCATGTCTAAGATGGCTGGAAGCAAGGGAATTGTCTTCGGTTGCAACAGCACAATAGAAAATGCATAGGCAAAGTATCACCAATGAAAATTGTCCAACACATGCACTACTAGAAGAATTTAAGGATATCAACACATGCAAGATTGCTTCTGGAAATACTACTCCCTTTTGGCAGGACAAATGGGTGGAAGAATCACTACAAATCAAATTCCTAGAGCTTCATTCTTTTGCCATCAACACTAAAATTTCTGTCCAGCAATTCTATGGGACTCCTGATTGGACTAAACTATTTCATTTGCCACTGTCAAATGAAGCCTTCAATCAACTCAACCTGTTGGAAAGTTTGATACCAAAACTTGCACACTCTGAAAAGGATCAATGGAGCCATATGGGGGACATGAAACTAAATATTCTTCCATGCAGATGTGGAACAGACTGATAACTAGCACAGAGGAACATCCAGTTTTCAAGTTAATTTGGAAGAGTAAAAGTAGACTCAAGCACAAGATCTTCTGGCTAGTCGTTCATGAAATAATAAATACTAGAGCTCTACTGCAAAGAAAAGGAATGCATTTGGAAAACCCTTTCTGCCCTAACACTAGTAGAAAACAGGGCTTTGGTCCAAGCCAGAATATTGCATTAGTCCCGGTCGTGTTACGAACCGGGACTAATGGGTGCATCAGTCTCGGTTCGTGAGGCCAGGACGCCGGCCGGGCCTCGGCGGGCACCAGTCCCGGTTCGTCTGACCCCTTTAGTCCCGGTTCCAGACACGAACCGGGACTAAAGGTCCTCGCTCCTGGCACAGCCCCTTTAGTCCCGGTTGGTGGCTGGAACCGGGACTAAAGATATGTCTATATATATGCTTGCCCCTGCCCGCTCACTCCTCTATTTTTTGGCCGGACGGCGTGTGGGAGGTGTGTGCTGCTCTGCTCTCACCTCCTATGCACACGAGGTGTTTGATGAAATGCCCGAGCCACGCTTAAGCTTTCTCCTCTCCAAGCTCGACCTCCAAGCTCCATTTTCCCCAAGATTTGTCTAGGTTTGGCGGTCCGTCACGTCCCGTCCCCGTCCTCACCGTCGTCGATCGCCTGCGCCGATCTCGTCGTCGGCACCACCGTGGTGAGCCTCTTGTTCTTATCTTCTTTTTGAAAGAAAAAATTCTTACTTGTATGATTTACATATATACTTGTATAAATTTCTTACTTTTATTATTGTTTGTTATTATATAGTGCCATGGTCATGGTATCCGCCCACGTCGGCCCTCGTCCGGTCTATGATTCGGATGTGGTATATTATCTTTTATAACTATTTGTTTCATTTAGTGTTTATGACAATTGTGCCGACCAACGTGACATAGATGTGTTTATCTAGGAGGTATGTGAACCGGAAATTCCAACCGACCCTCTTGTCGAGAGATTAAATTTAGTTGAAAAAGAAAACGAGGATTTGAAAGAAAAATTGAAAAGAATTGAGGAGGAGAAGATGAAATTGGAGTTGCATGTTGCCGATGTCGTCGATGACCACAAGATCAAGATGGATGCAATGCGCTTGAAGATTAGAAAGATAAGAAAATATGCCATTGATAATGAGGCTTGGTATCATTATTCTGTTGGATCAATTGTTACCTTAGTTGCGATTATGATCGCATTTGTTGCTGTATTTAAATGTTTTACATAGTTGTACGTTAGTTTCAATTTATGTTTTAATTAGATGCTCTAGAGAGCTATATGTTGTTCTATGAGAACTATGTATAAACTTTATGTATTTATTTTTTTAGTAATAACATTTGATCACTACTGTATTTTGGTTTTAATGTGATGATGAACTTGTATTAATTTGGTCACTTCTCTATTCATGATGTTCTGTAATGGTTTTGTCCGAAACCCTGAAATGCATGAAAAATAGCAAATGAAGTCAGAAAAGGCTTGAAAAGTGATGATGTGGCTTTGAATGGTGCATATTGAATGCAGAAAAAGTCTTGAGTTAAAATATGTTTAAAAAAAATGAAATCCCTTTGTAATAGACGAGTTTTCGTCCGAAACCCTGATACTTCGAAGGAGATTGTCCAGTTTGTACACGAAGTGAATCCAGTTTTTCCCGTAACCCTCTCAACTTTTTAGCACATGCTATGTGGGTGAAATTATGATCCCATGCCAACTTTCAACCATTTCAGAGTTCATTTGCAGTGCTTTTCAATTTCAGGGTCATTTTAGCTCAAAATAAATTATGAAATGCATGAAAAATAGCAAATGAAGTCAGAAAAGGGTTGAAAAGTGATGATGTGGCTTTGAATGGTGCATATTGAATGCAGAAAAAGTCTTGATTTAACATATGTTTAAAAAAATGAAATCCCTTTGTAATAGACGAGTTTTCGTCCGAAACCCTGATACTTCGAAGGAGATTGTCCAGTTTGTACACGAAGTGCATCCAGTTTTTCCCGTAACCCTCTCAACTTTTTAGCACATGCTATGTGGGGGAAATTATGATACCATGCCAACTTTCAACCATTTCAGAGTTCATTTGCAGTGATTTTCAATTTCAGGGTCATTTTAGCTCAAAATAAATTATGAAATGCATGAAAAATAGCAAATGAAGTCGGAAAATGGTTGAAAAGTGATGATGTGGCATTGAATGGTGCATATTGAATGCAGAAAAAGTCTTGAGTTAAAATATGTTTAATAAAATGAAATCCCTTTGTAATAGACGAGTTTTCGTCCGAAACCCTCATACTTCGAAGGAGATTGTCCAGTTTGTACACGAAGTACTTCCAGTTTTTCCCGTAACCCTCTCAACTTTTTAGCACATGCTATGTGGGTGAAATTATGATACCATGCCAACTTTCAACCATTTCAGAGTTCATTTGCAGTGCTTTTCAATTTCAGGGTCATTTTAGCTCAAAATAAATCATGAAATGCATGAAAAATAGCAAATGAAGTCAGAAAAGGGTTGAAAAGTGATGATGTGGCTTTGAATGGTGCATATTGAATGCAGAAAAAGTCTTGAGTTAACATATGTTTAAAAAAATGAAATCCCTTTGTAATAGACGAGTTTTCGTCCGAAACCCTGATACTTCGAAGGAGATTGTCCAGTTTGTACATGAAGTGCATCCAGTTTTTCCCGTAACCCTCTCAACTTTTTAGCACATGTTATGTGGGTGAAATTATGATACCATGCGAACTTTCAACCATTTCAGAGTTCATTTGCAGTGATTTTCAATTTCAAGGTCATTTTAGCTCAAAATAAATTATGAAATGCATGAAAAATAGCAAATGAAGTCAGAAAAGGGTTGAAAAGTGATGATGTGGCTTTGAATGGTGCATATTGAATGCAGAAAAAGTCTTGAGTTAAAATATGTTTAAAAAAATGAAATCCCTTTGTAATAGACGAGTTTTCGTCCGAAACCCTCATACTTCGAAGGAGATTGTCCAGTTTGTACACGAAGTACTTCCAGTTTTTCCCGTAACCCTCTCAACTTTTTAGCACATGCTATGTGGGTGAAATTATGATACCATACCAACTTTCAACCATTTCAGAGTTCATTTGCAGTGCTTTTCAATTTCAGGGTCATTTTAGCTCAAAATAAATCATGAAATGCATGAAAAATAGCAAATGAAGTCAGAAAATGGTTGAAAAGTGATGATGTGGCTTTGAATGGTGCATATTGAATGCAGAAAAAGTCTTGAGTTAAAATATGTTTAAAAAAATGAAATCTCTTTGTAATAGACGAGTTTTCGTCCGAAACCCTGATACTTCGAAGGAGATTGTCCAGTTTGTACACGAAGTGCATCCAGTTTTCCCGTAACCCTCTCAACTTTTTTGCACATGTTATGTCGGTGAAATTATGATACCATGCCAAGTTCGAACCATTTCAGAGTTCATTTGCAGTGCTTTTCAATTTCAGGGTCATTTTAGCTCAAAATAAATTATGAAATGCATGAAAAATAGCAAATGAAGTCAGAAAAGGGTTGAAAAGTGATGATGTGGCTTTGAATGGTGCATATTGAATGCAGAAAAAGTCTTGAGTTAAAATATGTTTAAAAATATGCAGAAAAGTATTTTATAAAACTGTAATAGCACAAAGAATGAACTAAAAAGAATCAATTAAATATAATATTCTTCATTAGCAAAAAGAATCAAAATAATATTAACTAAAATTATTAAAGTATTTATTTGTTAAAAAATTTAATAGTAAAATGAATTTTCATAAAGTATATTTTGTTACAAGCTTTAATAGAAACTAAAAAGCTTTTATAAAACTCTAATAGCAAAAGGAATCAACTAAAAAGAATCAATAAAAAATAAAACTTATGCAACTAAAATTATATAACTAAAAATAACATATGCAAAAAATAACATTAAAAATTTAAAAACATAATATATGCAAAAAAAGACCCGCCTACTAGGCACCATGGCTTGCATAGGACTAGAAACCCTACAAATGGGCCAGGATGCAGGCCCGCAGTGCTAGCAGGCCCAATAGGGCGTGAGATAGGCATGTACTGCCCGCATTAGAGAGGAGCTCGAGAGGGCAGCGGCAGCAGGGCTTATAAACCACTCCGAGCCCCTCTCGACTAGCGAGGTGGGACTAAACTTTTGGCTGCGGGAAGCACAGCCCTTTAGTCCCGGTTGGTGGCTTCAACCGGGACTAATGCCCCCCTTCAGTCCCGGTTGGAGCCACCAACTGGGACTATAGGTAGTCCCGGTTGGTGGCTCCAACCGGGACTAAAGGGGGTGCATTAGTCCCGGTTGTAGCCACTCCTCTCCCCCGACGGCGCCGACGACGACATCAACGCCGCCAGGCTGCCGGATTTTGCCGTTGCCGTTGCCGACGCCCTCGCCGACGCCATGCCGTCCCCGAGCCCGCTGACCATCGCCGGCGCCAGACCTCCTCGCGCGCTCTTCGCCCCGTCGCCGCGTGCCCTCGAGCCGGCCCTCGTCGACGTCGCCGGCCTCCAGCTCCATCGCCGCGCTCGCAGTGAGCTCCCCCCTTTCCCAAGGCCTCCTCCGCCGCCGCTGCCGCCGCCGCCGCCCTGCGCTGCCGCCGCCATTGGCACTATATTTGTGTATGGCACTATTTTTTTAATGTATGTATGTATGTTCATGTATGTATGTATGTATATGTTCTGTATATGTATGGCACTATTTTTTTTTCATGTATGTATGTATGTATATGTTCATGTATATGTATGGCACTATATGTGTATCAAGATGGCAATGGGCCCCGAAACCCGGGTCCCACGCGGGTTTTTACCCTATTAGGGGACGGGGATGGGCGCCTTTTTAACCCCGTGGGGCTGTCGTTGGGTAAAGTATAAAACCCGATACGTTTCGCGGGTTCAAACCCGTTTCAGTAATACCCGAACCCGAAACCCGCCATCCCCGTCAAAATACTACGCCCGATCTCGCCTTCACTAAACCTAGCAATCCCATTGCCGACGCCCGATCTCGCCTCCCGCAGCCTTCATCTCGCGATTTTGTGTTGCTACAATGTTTGTTTCAATGTGATGGTTTCCCCGTGGGTTCCCCGGATGTTATCCCCCTTCACCTATATTGTGTAGTGCCGCGGTAGAACACCCCTAACTCTCTCGGGAATTCAACATATCCCCGATAACTTCGACATGAAGGGGGGGGGGTCCGCAAGTTTCTATATGGAGGGAATGATTTTTGAAAACAGAGAACTATTTTTTAAATAGAGGAAACTCTGTCAAGTGTTGTATTTTGGTGACAAATATACTTCTTTTTTGGTTTATGTGATAGCTAGTTTGAAGTGTCAATGCTTTATGTGCAGAAGCTATGGATCACAGAGACTTAGAAAAAGAAGACTTGTTGGGGGATATAATCCGCGACGGAGGTGATGATAATATCTTGTCGTGGCTCAACGACAACGATGGTGATAGAAGAGAGGATGACGGCTCCGGTGATCCAATGGAGGAGGAAGGAGATCATGACGGCTCCGGTGATGGAATGGAGGAGGAAGGAGATCATGACGGCTCCGGTGATCGAATGGAGAAGGGAGCCTTAACTGTTTCAAAGTCTGGCGAGGTATATATATATATATATATATTAATTAAGCCTCTGTTGACTAGATGCATTAATTGTTTTGTATGTACATATATTAACACTTCTTTCTTCTTTTAGTCCTCCGGATCGAGCCAAACTTCGGTAAGGAGACGAGGCCCGAAGAAAAAGTTGGACCCGGATGAAAGGTTCACGATCGAAGAAGTCTCTCCAGAAGGCCAACCGATTGCTCCCAAGCGGACCAAGGACAAGTTTATACATCAGTGCGGAGTTGTTGTTAGGGACAGCGTCCCGATCAGCATCCAAGAATGGAATAAGAAGAAGGACCCTGAAGTTCCTTATGTCAACGATAGACTGAAAGATGATCTTTGGAACTCAATGTTGAGAAATTTCAGCCTACCGCCAGAGGAGGATCCGAATAACCCAGTTATACAGCGAAAGGTCAAGGCATTTGCTCTTAAGAAAATGGCAGAACTATTCAAGAACTGGAAGAAACTATTGAACAAAAAGTTTGTTGAGAAAGACGAGACTCCAGAGTTCAAAGGTCAATACTTCAAGATAAAAGATCACTGGCCCGCATTTGTGGCCTACAAGAAATCGGAGAAGGCCAAGTAGAGGTCACTTATAAATAAGAAAAATGCTGCAAAGAAGCAGTATCACCATGTTACGGGGTCAGGTGGCTACAGCAAAGCCCGACCTACATGGGACAAAGCTGAGCAAGACCTGCTTGCTAAAAATGTCCAACCAGCGACTTTGCACTGGCCAGATCGTGCAAGGACTTGGTTCTTCGGGGTTGGGGGAACTTTGGACCCAGTCACAGGGAAGTGTATCTAGACGAAAGCTCAACTTCAAACACCCATCACAAAGCTTGAGGAAATAATCAAGGAAGCGCTGGAAGGGAGGTTCGTTCCCGACAGAGAGAAGGACGAGATGTCAGCGGCCCTCGGGAATCCTGAACACCCTGGACGAACACGAGGCACATCAGGCTCCGTTTCGTGGAAGGTTGGGTTTCCCGACAACACTGGTTACAGAAGCCGACAGAGAAAGAAGAAAGAGGAAGCAAGCGAAATGCAGAAGATCAATGAATGATTAGCGAAACTAGAGGCACTTGAGAGCCAGCGAGCTACCGGCCAACCATCTCAGCGGCACGAAGATCCTTCATTGGAGACTACCCACGATGCTACCCCACCATCTCAGCGGAGAAGCAGCGTGGCTTCCACGCAGCTCGTTCATCCTGATAGCACGGCTCCTCGCTACCCCGTAGATGGTATCACGGATAATGAACATTGTGTGCTAATGGCGAAATGCCATAACCTGACCTTGAAGGCGGCGGTCGGCTATGTCTTACCTCCTCGACCTGATGCAACTTTCCATTGCACTCCGGTTCCAGCTGGCTTTGCTATTGTCGGGGTGGATGAAATAATGGACGGATTTGATGGGCTGGAGCTTGAGTACGCTACAGGTGAAGGGGAGATTCTTCTTCGATATGCCTTAAGGACTACCTGTCTATGGAGAAAGGAACACATCGTGCTTCCATACTGGACGCCGCCTCAGCAGACTCAGCCGGAGGAGGCCCCAGTGCCTGAGTCGTCTCCGGTGCGTCAGCCATCTCCGGTGCGTCAACCGTCTCCAGTGCGTCAACCGTGTCCGGTGCGTCAGTCGTCTCCGCTGCCTGAGTCGTCTCCGGCGCGTCAGCCGTCTCCGCCGCCTCAGCGGACTCCGACGGAGGAGGCCCCTCAGCAGAATCCTCCTCCGCCTCAGCTGTCTCCGCCGCGTCATCGGACTCCGCCTCCTCCGCCGCCTCAGCAACATCGGAAGAGACCCGCCGTCGCTCCGGCGGCTAGCAGCAGTACGAAAACGAGGAGATTCAGAGCAGGCCCAAGCCTTAAGGTTCCTCCCAAGTTACCATACGAGTTGACTGAGGAGGAAAACAACAAGATCGTGGATGCCGAAGTGAAACGTCAGCTTGCACCGAAACGCCCACCTCCAGAGGAGAAAATAGATCCGGTGAAAGCGAAGCAAACTCTGGCTGCCCTTAGGCGACCACCACCGCCTCCGCCGCCATCAAACTATGACCGTTGTATTCAAAAGACATATGATCAAGCGAGGCGGTCGGGAAGCTTAAGTAGAAGTGGCGCAAGAAGTGGGAAAACAATTCCCAGCTCGGCGAACAAGAACTGCAATCGTGCCCTCCACTCAAGGTGGTTACCGATATCGCTAATGATCCAGAGAAAGCGGCCGGTGGTCTTGCTATCACTGCTGGTGATTACTTACCCGATTCGGTACAGTTCGAAAAGGCTGAGGTAGTACCATCCTTAAGATATGAGCACGGGAAGCCTCTCGTCACACGTGAGGAGCTCAAGGGTCTACCAACGAGGATGCGACATTTGCATGAATGGTACTTGAAAGCCTGCAAGGACGGGACCGACAATATCATGGTGGGAATAAAAAATGAGCACTTCTTCA
Source organism: Elymus sibiricus (assembly GCA_039707655.1). Classification (NCBI taxonomy): domain Eukaryota; kingdom Viridiplantae; phylum Streptophyta; class Magnoliopsida; order Poales; family Poaceae; genus Elymus; species Elymus sibiricus. The sequence continues at coordinate 376,391,227 of CM077663.1, read as the reverse complement.
ATGGAGACCAGGTGTTGTTCGTTGAATTTGAAGAAATTTTTCAGTTATACAACCAAAAGGAGCTCGACAAAAGTATCGTCAGTTCCTATTGTCTGTAAGTATTTTTTTTTCTGTAATTAAGTCTCTAGCTCAGCTTGTGCATTGCATGTATTAATTATCCTCACACTATATTATGCAGAATGAAGATCCTCGAATGCAAACAACTACAAATCTATGACATTGGGTTCATTGACCCAAATTTCATAAATGAACATACGTTAAAAAAAAATCCCGATGAAGCATAGAAAATTTTGATAGATGCGTTACTTGGACAACAAACCAGAAGGGAAATACTATTTCCTTACAACTTCAAGTGAGTGTTACTATCTTGTGCACATTATGTTTTGCTTACTCGAGGTTAAGTGCAATTAATGAGTTATGCGTGCGCAGTTTCCACTTTATTCTGCTAGACATTCAGCTTGAAGAGGGAAAAGTAACTGTCTTGGACTCGAGACGTAAAGACCCTAAGGAGTGGACGAACATGAGTCAAATGCTTCAGAAGTAAGTTCAATCATTATCGCACCATATCGGCAACTTTCGTTCATTTCCTGATATCAAGTAATCATTTTCTTTGCCGGCAGGGTTTGGAAAAAGTTCACCAAACAGGTTAAGGGTGTCAACTGGAAAAAAGAGCTGCAATTTTGACACCCCAAAGTAAGTACTACTCTAGTACCGTGCATCTCTCATGCATTGATTCTAGTTTCAATACCATTATCATGCTTGATTATCATTTTGATTGAACTCTATTCTCGTAAAGTGCTTGTGGCAGGCACCCGGGACTAATTTATGTGCATACTACGTTTGCGAGTTCATTCGCCACTCGACCTCTGAGCGGGGCCGGGGCATATCTTTAGAACAATTTGAAGTACGTAAACAATAATCACATTTTTATTTTATTACCATCAATTGTGTTGAGTTTTATTGACCCCCTTCTTTAAATTAGATCTGGCAGAAGCGGGACGAACTCCTACCAACTGACCGCGTACGAGCAATTCAAGAAGAATTGGCGGGATTCTTTGTTGAGCATGTCATACCTAAAGACGGAGAATGCCATAAGGATTTCGAATGCGATGTTGGTCAAGGATCGTAAGAGATGTTATATTGTATATATGCATGAACGTGTACTATATGTAATACCGTCGAATAGATTTACGAAAACTTGTTGCATTGTTCGACCAAGCACGGAGAAAGAGAGGTCACTTCTCTCTATATATTGATCATGACGATGTTGTGTAATGGTTCCTTCATTGCTATATGTAGTAGCTAGCGTCGAGTTGAATGAAAAGCATAAAATAAAAATGGTAAACACAAAAAGAAAAGGGGAAACACAATATGAAACCCCTAAACCCCTAAACCCCTCCTTTCAAAAAAAAAACTACGCCTGGCAGGTGCTGACGTGTGGCTGCCTTTTAGTCCCGGTTGGTGTTACCAACCGGGACTAAAGGTCCTCCTGCCTGGGCGCCCCACGTCGGCCACGTGGAGCCCCTTTAGTCCCGGTTCGTAAGCCAACCGGGACTAAAAGTGATGGGCATTAGTCCCGATCGTTTTGTCCTGGTTTCAGAACCGGGACTAAAGGCCCTCTGGAACCGGGACTGATGCCCTGTTTTCTACTAGTGTAATTGCAATCAAAATGCTGAAGAGAATGTCATGCATCTTTTGTGGGATTGTAATTTTTGCACATGAATGGTGGAACTCATTACTGCCTGGAAAGAGGAGGGGAATATCAATTTATGAAGAACTCATGCATGCATCAGAGCAGCTGTCTAATAAATTCTCCACAGAAATTGTCATTGTAGGGTGCTGGAACATCTCGATTCAAAGAAATGGCAAAGTTTTTAGAGCACAACCACAAACTATTCAAGGATGGAGATACTTCTTTAAGCAAGATCTCAATTTACTACAAATCAAGATAAAAGAAAAGCATATTCTGCAATTTAGATAATGGATAAGTAATAACTTGTAATTTGATGGATTGTTTCCCTAGAGCAGGTATAGGTTGATCCATTTAGAGACTTTGGCCTCTTGAAGGCTTGTAACTGTTTTGATTATTTTTATTTAAATTATCGTAGAACTATTGTTCTACGGTTTTCCTAATAAAAAAACAATGAAAATTGTCGCGACTGTGATCGCAACAAGCACCAGGGACGCTGCTGCTAGCTAAGCCACAACATGGTGATATCCAGGTCGATTTAATGGTTGCGGAAGCTCTAGCTCACACACTACATCATCAAACACATCTTTGGGGAGGGCCTCGGTCGCTATCTCCGTTCATGTCTATACAACCTCCGCCACCCCCTTCGGAACAACGTCACCAACATCATGTGGAGTGGTCAGTGCAATGCATTTGAGAAACCAATGATGCATGTTTGGCATCATGTGGCGCAAAACATACATACTACAACAAAAGCTTACCTGAGAAAAAAAGTGAAGGTTTGATTATATTAAAACATAAATAATAGGCAATGGATGCACACAAAAAAGAAATACATGGCTTACTATACCTGGGCATACGTCGGGCCGGGCCGGGCCAAAAAAAACCAGGTGCTAAAAACCCAGGCCCGAGCCCAGCCCGGCCCGACCGTCGGGCCTAGTAAATCGGGCCCGAGCCAGAGAAAGCCCGACATGGCCCGACCAACCTGGCCCAACTACGGCAAAAAATACATTTTTCATAAGCCCGAGCCCGGCCTGGGATTTTCGGGTCGGGTTGGGTCGGGCCATCCGGGCAGGGCTGCCCATGGCCAGGTATATGGCTTACACGAAGCAATAATTTGATCTACATACATGATAGGTGGTGGAAGCATAGAAAATTAAGATGAAAAAAGTATTGCTATAGAAACATATGTGAAATGTATAGGTAGAAAACATAGCTTACATGGAGCAGCGATTCAATTGATCAAAACACACATGATAGGCAATGGAAGCATATAAAATTGAGACGAAGAATAAATTTAATATTTTAGGAAACATATGCGACATAAATGCAGGATGCATGACTTACACGAAGCGGCAAGTTGATCTGTCACAACATACACAGAGTTGTATTTTGAACGAAATGGTGCTGAAAAATAAAAATATAAACACCAAAAATATTTAGGAACTAGGACTACGGAAGCAAACTACCTAGACCAAAAATATATACATACTATAATATGGGGAAAGCCAATGGAAGCGTTCTATCTAAACCAAAGGAGCATATATGAAATATAACTTGGAAGCACCATGAGTATGAAGCATGAAAATGTGCTATCTCAATATGACTCATCATACTTTGAAGCATCGAAAACAGAACATGGAAATTAGTTAAGAGTGCTGCCAACATGGGGATGCATGTTTGTGTCACCTACATACCAAATTCACCAAAAACTTGTTTGAACTATGGAAGCAAACTTTCTAGACAGAAGAAGCATATGCAGTAGTATTATTTTTTGAAGGTCCGTTAGTAGGAATCATGAAAAGTTTGTTATCACAGCATGAAGCGTCCTAATAGGAATCATGAAAATAACATATCATCATATCAAAGGGCGATGGAAGCAGTTCAATACCTTGATTTCGAGATGGGCCCTTCGAATATTATTTGTGTGTGTGTGGCGGGGGGGGGGGGGGGGGGGGGGCAACCCACTGTAGGTTCGTTGCTACTTCGGTAGTCGATCCAGTTGATTTGCAACTTGCAGAAACCCTAATCACAGTTGAGGATGGAGGGCTCGACCCCCTAATGTCAGGATGGCGCACCTGCGATCTCGCCCGGGGGCATCGGTGGAGTGGAGTATGAGGTGGACGGTCTGCTCGACGACGAGGAGAGAAAGGGGAGCCGGGGTGTGGAGCTGGCTAGTGAGTTTGATGTGATGCTGGAGGAAGAGGAGAGAAGGAGGAGCAGGACTGTGAAGCCAGGAGGGGATCGGGGCGAGGCGAGCAAGCTCGGGGTGCGCTCTGGGTGGAGGAGGAGCTCGGTTGGGTGCGCCTCGATTGGATTATGGGTATTAGGAGCAAACATTACACACGGGGCGTTGCGATGGTCAGCTCCCTGCCGATTGATTTTTTTCCTCTATTATTTACAAAAGAAGGACAACTGCCGTGCATTAGATCTCAATTAGATCGATGACGGCCGACTGGTCTGACGCTGACATCTTACCAGACTATAGATACAAAGTGTTTCCCTTCAAAAAAAAAAAGTGTTTCCCTTTACTATTGAGCGTACATTTGATATATGACTACTTGTTATGTTTTCACTTTAATAAGTGTAGTTACCACTGCTAGAGAGGAAAGAGAAACAATGATGATGTACTATACTTGACTTGGGTAGGTTATCGCGGGTAATACATGGCCCACAAACTCATTTGATATTTTTTAGTTCGAAAAGTGCAACATCCTCATTAGTTGCTACAGTGTAGGTGAGTGCATATAAAGCTTCTAACGGGTGTTGGATCGATATGGCCAAGAGAAGAAGAACAACGCGACAAGCACGAGTTGAGCCACTAAGGGATAGATGGGTGCAAAGTGTAGGCATGGGTGTGGGAGGTTTCGGTAAAGTGCTGGCTATGCAGAATGCCTATTATAGTAGAAAACTCGAAAGACACATGATGAATGAAGCCTCTCAGACGTGAAAGTGGATCCTTGTTGTGCACAATGCATGTCCGGCACGCCTTGTCTCCTAATCAGCATGTTCTGCCTCTCCGAGTTCTCCTTTCTCACCAACTGGATTAATCTCTCACCACACAATTTCAACCTCTTTTCTTGCATATGCCCTTGCTATACTGCCACTTTACTGTCTATGTCCTTGTTATATTTGCTAGGGTGAAACATGTGCTCATTACCCTTCACATCCCTTGGATGTAACCGTGTTCGTTCCAGTTGTGGCAACCACAACCGTGGTAGCGCTTTCCATTCGTGTTCAGCAATTACAGTTGTACAAGTATATTAAGGAGACATTCTACACTAACTAAATCATATTATAAAGATTGTTTGGTGACGAGATTGATGGTTGACGACAGCGACCATTGCAAGGAAGAGAGGTCGAGGGCGTCGTGCTTCGGGATTCTTGCCTCGATTCCTCACGCGGGAGAGCTCCTGGCCATAGTTGCGATGAACGGCTTCGACGAGTGTGCTAGCGTCCGAGCTCGCGCATGTCAGCTACGCGACGCCGAAGCAAGAGGAAGAGGGGAAAGGGAGGAGTAGACCTAGGCAACGTGGGAGATGCCATTATAGGGTTGTGGGAGGACGTGGACGTCATCCATGGCCATGGCAGTCGTTGATGTGCCGTGTGCGCCACACCATGGTTCTATCTCTTGGGGCGTTGCTATAGCTCGCTTCACGCGAGACCGAGGGAATGCTCGCGTGGGTGAAGGCGCGAGATGGGCCAGCCCAGGTGCGAGGGAGGCCACAACCTCTTTTTTTCCTTTTCTTTTTCACTTTTTTTTATACTTCCATATATTCAAAAAATATATTACAAAAAACACTCTAGATATTTTTTTTAAATGTCAACATAGCATTTGTAAAATTTTAAATGTGTATAGTGAAAATGCTTCCCATGTACATACAAAAAGGCATAATAAAACAATGTGTATGGAAAAAGGTTGATCATGTATTTAAAAAATATTAACCAAGCATTTGAAAAAAAAAATGTTGAATGCGTATAAACAATGTTCCTTATGTATACCAAAAATTTCGAACATGTGTTAACAAATTTAACATAAATAAATAAATATTAAAAATTGTTGATCGTGTATAAAAAAAATTATATATTTAAAAATGTTAAGGATATATAAAAAATGTTCCTGATAAAAAGAAAAAATGTAAAATGTGTATGAAAAAGTAGTCACAAAATACAATATTTTGAAAAAAATTGTTAATCTTCTATTTCGAATATGTTAAATGTGTACAAAAAAATGTTCGTAATGTATATGAATATATAGAACATGTATTACAAAATGGAACATAAACACATAAATTTGAAAAAATATTGACCATCTATTAGAAAATGGTAATCATATATTTGAAAATGTTAAACATGAATGAAAAACTTGTTCTTGATATATAACGAAAACGTACAATGTGTATGAAAAAAGTAGTCATCAAACATAATTTTTTAAATTTGTTAATCACGTATTAAAAAATGTTAGACATGTATAAAGAAATATTATTGATGTATATGTAAAATATACAAATGTGCATGAAAATGTAGACACGTGTTGAAGAAAAAACCTGAAGAAAAGCGGTGAAAACCAAAGAAACGGAAGAAAGAAACACCTCAAAACAGGAAAACTCGAAGAAAACCATTAAAACCCACGAGGAAACGAACAAAACCAAGAAAAACAAAGCAAAACCAAAGAAAAAAACCCTGATGAAAACTAAGAAAGAAAGAAACAAAACCAAAGAAAATAGAAAATAAAAAAAGAAGAAAGTAACAATAGAAAACCCGGAAAAAATAAAGAAAAGAAAAAACCTAGAATAGAGGGGAAATATAAAAAAACAAAAAACCATAAAAACGTGGAGAAACAAAAAGAAAGGAAAATAACAAATAAAAAAGCACTAGTAAAACGCCGCGATCTAGCTAGTGAGCGCACAGGGCTGAGCCATTACTGTAGAGAGCACGGGAAACCTTCTGCGAGAGAGAATCTAGTCTCGTTGTCTCTTGTATATGAGGTTGAAGAAGAGGGGTGGGCTTGGTGCCTGGCCCCATTTGGGCTTAAGTACACATGATTTTTGGGCCTTCTGTCTTTATTTTCAAGGTGCATCTCATGTTTGCAATTTACTTGAGTGACCAAACAACCTCTAAATTTTCTCAAACCTTTTTGTGTGGCCTCTCTGGGTAATAACCAAACCCGTACAAAAATTTTCGGTATTTTTGAGTTTATATTATATTTTCTATAGATATATAATCAATTTGGTTATTAATTGGGGTTGAACCAGGTAATTCCAAAATTCATAAAATAAGTTTGGTAGTTGCCTAATAATATTTGAAGGCTGTGTGAGTCACGATGTGAAATCCCTCCATTTAAATAGGTCAAGATCTACCTCTTTTACGAAAATTAGGTTTTAATTATGGTTTTCGAAAACTGAGGGTTGAATTGTCCTAATTTCAAATGCAAATTTCATTAAACATTATGCTTATAAGACGCTTATATTGAACAGTCAATTCTCAATTACTACCATTAATCTAGGGTTGTTACAGTGGGAAGTTGGCCGTCACAGATGGTACCCCCTCCCGGCCTCCCCCTCCTCCTCGGTGTTGAGGTTCACACGAGGGCTCGAGTTGTTGGAAGAAGCCTTTAAACAATCAATTTCTACATGCTAGACAACCCTCACCGACACACCTACCCCACCAACTGTTTTTCCATGGCAACATCAATATTATTCAAATTGGATGAGATGGGCGAATTATAAAATGAAAGTAATTATTTTGATTCAGCACATTATGAATAATGACCGAGGGACTTATCGAGGAGAGGTGGTTTCACCGCATTCCAGTGCTAAACATACCGTATTTTGGGTTGTATTTGCCTGTATATGCTTGGTACTAGGGCCCGTACATTGGCGAACAATTCCCTTAGGCATGCCGGTTCCGGTTTCCTCGAGGGGAGTCACGAACTACAAAAATTAAGTCCATGACATGCAAGGCAAGAAGATGAAGGCGAAAGGATGGAGACCATTGATCCATATCCCTATAAAGCCAACCGAAAATGTACAATGTGTATCTAGTCATCTAAACGCGGTACATCCGTATCTAGACAGATTTAAGACAACAAGTCGGGACGGAGGGAGTATAACTTATGACAGACATGCATGTCCTTGTAATGTGGCATGGTTGGATGGGCACATTATTGCAAAATATGTAACCTATGATTGACATGAATATGTGCTGATGTAGCATGGCATCGTGATTAGAAAAATCAAGCAGTGGATTGCAACTATTTAGAAATAAAAATATATGATATAAGTTTGTAATACGCCGATTATTTACTCGGGTTAATTAGATAAAATAGTGCCATCACAATTCTTGAATATTTGAAAATTGTCACCACATTTTTCATCTTTTAAAACAACACAGTAGAGCTTGAAAAATTCCATTAGATGTCACTGTAGAACTTGGAAAAATACCACCGCAAAGCTTTAGGAAAATTGCAGTGACAACTTTAGAATCGACAAGAATTGAAGTGGCATATACCTTTTTTATCAGCCCATCCAGTCGCATATACTGTCTTTTTTAGTCAAAGTGGCATATACTATTGGGGGCTCCTATTCAGCGCTGCAAGCGCCGGTTCGCACTGCTAGTGCTAGCACGCGATGCACAACGGGCCGGCCCAATAATCTGCTAAAAAGGTAAAGCGCGAAGGTAAAAGTTCACCTTTATTCGGCTAGAGTGTGACCTAAACTCCGGGCACCAAAGGAAATGATACACACGTTTAACCACTAGACCAAGCACAATACACCAATTACTATAGGAAAACTGCGCTATTTGACCCTCCTTTAAGCAAACATATAAGTAGCATTACATACTCGCTATAAATTATTTCAATAATGAAAACACAATTATGAAAAGTCATTCGCAAAAACCATGAATTCAAAGAAAACATTTTTTAAAAGGACTGTACCAACTGAAAAAAATTCACAAAATGGAAAAGGTTCATGAATTGAAAAAAGTTCAATAAATTTTTAAAAAATATTTGAATTTAATTTTTTACTGACTTTTAAGAATTAAAAAAATATGAAAAAAGTTCATCGATTTAAAAAAAGTTCATCAATTCCGGAAAACATTCATCAGTTTTTATAAAAAGTTTAATAAAATTTTAGCAAAATTATCGATCTTGAGAAAAAGATGATCGGTTCTAAAAAAGTTCAGAAATTTGAAAAAAATCATCAATTTTAAAAAAAAGTTCACAAATATTTATAAATTTCATTATTAAAAAATCATTGATTTGAGGAAACTTCTTGGATTGTGAAAACAGTACACAAATTTAAAAATAGGAAAAAGTAAAATAAAAAAATAAATTAAAAGGAAAAATGAAAAGGGAGAAAAGGAAAAGAAAAAGAAAAAAAAATCGCAAGTGGAAACGTAAGATAGAACAAAAGAAAGAAAACCGAGATAGAAATCATGTAATGTGCGCTGTCTCGGGTGGTTACGGTGGCTAACTGAGAACAAAGAGGTTTGCGGTTAAAACGTGATGACCCATAGTTTCGTTTTTGCGATTTAAAAATGAGAAGAAAAAAAGACAGCTAGGCCGGCGCGCCAAATAGAAATGGCCTATACTATTTTGATTAACCCTGTTACTAATGGGCCTTCCTAGATGAGATGCCAAATGATTAACCCTGTTACTAATGGCATTTTTGGATAGGTTACTAAACGCAGGCCTCAAGGACAAGGCTGAGAGGGCGTCGTTGATGGCATCGCTATGGGTTTTCCTATACAGCGCGTAGGGCGCGCGCGTACCCCCCAGTGGTAGCTCCTATACGCCGCTTACTGCGGCAACCAGTCGGGGCATCGCACAGGGCGCCCCCTGACTGGGCCGGCCCAGTATATATTTCATTTTCTATATATTTTTAATTGCTTTTCCTTCTCTTTCTTGTTATTCAAAATTTCCATTTTTTTCACAATTCAAAAAATGTTCAGAAGATCAAAAAATATTCCTATTATAATTTTTTATTCACAAATTAAAAAAATGCTTATATATCAAAAAACAATATTCATAACTTCAAAAAATGTCCGGGACTTTAAAAAAATGTTCGGGATTTTCATAAAATGTTTGATTTTTCAAATGTGTTTGGGAGTTTCATAAAATGTTTGCATAATATTAAATAGTGAACAAGTTTTTTAAAATAAATTTATTTTCGAAATCCTGGACACTTTTTGAAACACAAACATTTTTATGAAAACCGTGAACAAATTTTGAGAATGAGACTAATTTTTTAAACACGAACATTTGATGAGAATCATGAACAAATTTTGAAAAGGAGAACAATTTTTGAAGCACAAATATTTTTAAAAAATCATGATTTTTTTTGTTGAAAACAAGATTTTTTCCTAAATCCATGATTTTTTTTGAAAACACAGAAATTCTGGAAAATGGTGCAGTTTTTTAAATACAAGAACAATTTTGGAAACGCGAACATTTTTTAAACTATCAGCACATTTTGAAAGCAAGATTTTTTTTTGCCATTCCTGATTATTTTTTGAAGCACGAACATTTAAATCAAATTTTGAACAAAACTTTGAACACGAGAACATTTTTTGAAATTAAGAACAACAATTGGAAAATGTCAAACAAAAGGAATAGGAAAATGAAAAAAGGAAACAAAGGACAGTAAAAAATTGAAAACGAAAACAATAGCAATTTTTTTAAATCCGAACATGTTTTGAAGTTATGAATAGTTTTTGGAAAACGACAATTATTTGAAAATTAGAACATTTTTCTAAAAGCAAGAACATTGTTCGATTTTTAAGAACAATTTTCGAACACGAACTTAGTCTAAAAAAGATAAAATAACCTTGAAAAAAAAGGAAAAAAGAAGAAATAGAAAACAAAAAAAAACAAAAGAAAAAAGAAAGAAGAAAAAGAAACAGAAACAGAAAAACGAAAAAAGAAACAAAAATCCGGTAAAAAGATAAAAAAAAACGGTTCAGGGAACCTGTCCTAGAAGGTTACCCCGCAAAAACTGAAAAAAAACCCCTCTCCTAGAAGGTTTCTAAAACTGGTGGCAAAATTCGCACCCCCTCCAGTTCCTCCGCTGGCGTACATGTGGGCCGGCCAACTCACACATGGCCGGTTTTGGGAACCCTGCCAAAATGTGTTTTTTAATTTCCTTCGGGATTTACACATTTTAATTTTATTTTTTCATTCATCTTTTACTTTTCGTTTTTTTGTTTTTTTACGAAATTCTGAAAACATTCACTTAAATCCGGATTTTCAAATTAGAACATTGTCTTTTCAAACCGGAGTGAACATTTGTTTAAATACAATTGTTTCCAGCAAATTCAAAAAATGCTGTGATTTATTCAAATAGCAAAAATATTTTAAAATTGTATCATTTATCTAAATTTTACTATTTGCTGATTTCACGAATATTTTTTTAATTCATGAACATTTTTAAAACCCTGAACAGCTTTTCAGATCAGTTTTTTTTGAAAATCTTCAATATTATTTAACAAATTCGTGAATACTTTTTAGAAGCAGGAACATTTTATTGAATTTCATGAATAGTTTTGAAATTTTAGATTTTTTGAATTTTTGTATAAATTTAGAAATTCGTCAACGTTTTTAAAAAATTCACGAACATTTTTTAAAGGAACTGAGAACATTTTTCGATTACCTGCACTTTTTTCTGGAATCATGAACATTTTTGAATCGTTGATCATTTATCATTTCCCGAACATTTTTTGAATTCACAAATATATTTTTCACAATTCACAACTTTTTTGTAATCCCAAATTACTAATAAAAAAGGAAAGTCTGAAAAAAAAGAAAAGAAAAAACTAAGAGGCCTTCCGGCCCGCACATGGGCCGGCCATGAGGGTGCGCTGGGGAGCGTTGGGGTTCGCGCTAGGAGCCTAGGACAATAGCCAGCGAGTTGAACGAGTCGAGCTGAAGCGAGCGAGCATATGGGCTGGCCCTCGTGCGCGGGAAGAACCTGCCTGTTTTCTGTTTTGTTTTTTTCCGTTCTATGCTTTTTTATTTACTTTTGTTTATACTTTAAAATATGCTAAATATACACATTAAGAAAAACACTCTTCCAAAGACACATTTAAAAAATGTTGAACATGAATTTGAAAAGGTTGAATAGGTATTAAAATGTTGAACAAGAATTTGCAAAATGTTGAATAAGTATAAGAAATGTTGAACGAGTATATGAAAAATGTTGAACAAGTATTTAATTTTTTTAAATTTTAAAAAAATGTTGAATGAGTATTTTAAAAATGTTAATCAAGTATTTAGAAAACTTATAAATTTTAAAATGTTGAAGAATTTTTTTAAAAAAGTTGAATATGCGTTTGAACATTTTCGAAATATATACAAAAAATGTTGATCACTTATTAAAAAATATTTTTGACATATAAAAAAATGTAGAGTGAAAAAACAAAAGGTAACCAAAAAATGAAAACCCCAAAAGAAACAAATTAAACCCCCCCAAAAAAACAAAAAAAACAATGTAGAAACAATAAAAAAAAGCCGGAGAAGAAAAAGAAAAAAAGAAAAGAAAACGGAAAAGCTTGATAACTGAAGAATCGATGAAAAAAGAATGAAAAAAGGGAGAAAAACAAATTATAATGACGAAAGAAAGATAACCAGAGAAACATAAGAAAACCAAACAAACCAAAGAAACGAAAAAAGGGAAAAACAGAGAAATAAAAAAAAACTCCGTGTTTTACCTCAAGTAGCGTGCGACGACGTCATAAGTGGCACAGTAGCTAACGACTCTATGGTCCACCGAAACGTCCACGGTTCGAATCCCCTCGCTCCCCTCATTTTCTTCATAAATTTATCTATTTCACCGTGCGCTAGTGGACCGATCCGATTAGTCGAAACGCTTCAGCGAAACGAACCTTCGGTCTCGCTGAAGGCGATAAATAGCTTCCACGGGCGTCAATGTCATTCTCTTTGCTCGCGTCAATTCAACTCAAAATCAAATATAGCTAAAAAAAATTCAAAATCGAATTCGACCTTTTCGATTCAGATGTCGCGAAGGCGGTTCCTTTGCTGGGTCAAATAAGGGCATCTCTAACGCCAACCCTCAAACCGCTCGCATAAATTAGACCATGCGGTCCGAACCGCAAAAGCCATCCAACGCGGGTCTGTATCTGTCCGCCAAGCGGTTTAGACGCCCTTTTTCACGTAAATCGTAGACAAATGTGAGGGGTTTTGCGGACGTCCGGAGATCACCCATGCCCACTTCTGACCGCCCTGGCCCACCCAAAACCCTCCTTCCTCTCCCGTGGGCATTCCCGCTCGGCCTCAGCTAGCCGCATTCATGCCGCTATAGAGCGGCCGATCCACATTGATGTCGGCCAAGAGTGGACATGAGCTCTCACTGGCTCCGCCGCCCGAGGGCGTCATCCGCAATGCGTCCCTGGTGTCCGTGCCTGTTCAAAGCTTGAGGTGCGTTACTGGACAGGACGGTATAGATATCTACCATACATGATCAGTGCCCCATCCGTCAGTATGCCATCATTAAGCAGGCTCGACGACCGAGAAACCTACTCCGACGCCGCGCATTGACGTACCCAGACACTTGGCCTCACCGGAATCCCCTATTTAAACCCCGGCAACACCCGGCTAACTCCACCACAACACAAGCCGCTCGCTCCTCCCTTGTGCCACACCAAATCCACCATGACCGCAGGCGGCAACGCGTTGTGGGAGAGCCTATCGACGGAGATAAAGCACGAGGTGGCCACCCTTGCGGCCGCCTGGCAAAGTCGTTGTGCTAGGCCGATCGAGGCCGGCATGCCGGCCAACTCGCCCGAGATCTCCGACGACGAGGACGAGCCCACGATTGAGACGGGATCCAACGCCACCACACTAGAGCTCACGCCTATGCATGTCGGCTTCGCCATGGAGCAGGCGCAAACGTACTTCAACGCCGCCATGGCGAAGAAGCAGCCTGCGCCATCACCTATGTCGACGTTCCAACAAGCACAGGAGGAACAACGGTACAACATGTTCCTCCCCGAGTAGCACCGGCTGGCGGAGGGCAATATCGACGGCGAGCGCGCGAGCGAGGAGGCCTTGGTGGCCATGGCCGCCGCGAACCCCTACTCCGTCGGGGAGCAACGTGCGATCTACGACGCCCTCCGTGCTCAGGCACAACTGCAGGCTATTGCGGATGAGAACAACGTTAATTGCGCCTCGTACTCCCCGCCGACGAACTATTGGGCGGGCCGGTTCGATGACGACAACGCCAGCACCACCATCTCCATCATGGACCTGACGTCCACCGGCGACGGACAAGGCACATACTCCTTCAAGGATGAGTAGGACATGGGAGGCGACACGACCTTATGTACCATGTGGGCTAGTCCGTCTCCCATGTTCTACTCTTCCTCGTCGGAGGCCACAACTTCACTTCATCTGTTTTATCGCCAGTGCTCATGGTGGCGGCGGATGGAGGACGACAAGGGCTTGGACGCCGGACGCTGCCGTAGGATAGATTTAGGGTCGGAATGTTTTTTTTTTGTTTTAAATGTTTGGGATGTGATGAAAATCCGGCGTGTTTGTATGAATGTCGTCCGTTTTGGATGAAATCTGCCGTGTTAGTACGAATTCCGTCAGGTTAGTTCAATTAGTTGTTGAAATGTATGCGGGCAGTGTTGGATGACGACCTCCAACATCTGCGTCCACATACTAGTCCAGCTTTACGCGGACGAATAGCAGAAAAAAATATGGGTCACCGCTGGAGATATCCTAAATATACAAAGCGGGCGAGCAGAGGATTTCACGGGTATCATCATGAAGATGGGGATGCTCGCGCTCAACCGGATCATGTCCGTGCGGCAGGATTAGAGCCGCTGGAAAATCCAATCCCGTGGTAAGTCGGATCGATCTTGCCCCTCCTTCCTGATCTCGTAGCCTATGTTTTCGTTTTGTTGCTTTCTTATGTTATCATGGCTAGGTATGTCGATTGCTTCTCTGTCTGGCAAGAAGGGCTCAACTGGTCATCCCCAAGGTGGCAAAACAACGCGATATTCAGTGCCTGACCTTCCACAGGTACGCCAACCAAATGATCTATTGGCCATGGCTACTCTCTTTCACAAATTGTTGTGACTTATCTAGCTGCACTTAAGTTGTGGAAATATATTTTAGGATCGAACTATGTTGTTATGAGTGTGAAAAATAAACCTTTAGCTTCCTCGGAGGCAGGCCATCATACTCCTAGACCTGCTGATGGAAGGCTGGCACTTAAAAACTGGGTCTTGATGCGAAAATGCACTCTGGAGGCCGAGCTACGTGGAGGTCGATATCACATTATCACACAAGTCTGTCGTTTGTTGTGATCAGCACCATGCCGTATCCCTCTTCGGTCTTCCGTATTGTAGCAAACATCCTTTTGTAGACGACCGTGTAAGCTAGTAAATGAACAATGGTATCCCACCTAGACTAGTCGTTACAGCAGTGCGGGCACCTTATACGCTAGTAAATCGTTACAGCAGTGCGGGCACGGTATGCTAGTAAATGAATAGTGGTATTCCACCTAAAAAGCAAACAGCACGCTACGCTGCCCCATGAGCTGTTTGTTGCATTTCTTTTTAGCCCCGAAATCCTCTCAAATGGACCAATTTTTCCCTCAACTCTAATACCAGATCGATCAGCCCCGTAAATCTTAAAAAACGGATCAATTCCCTGCCATTTCCTTGGGTAGCTGTCACCCGTGGAAGCCCTTCCCTAGGCCATGTGGTTGTGCCTTTGATCGATGCAGGGGAGGGATATCCGGCCCTATCCCCGTCAAACCCTGGGCAAAATAAATAAAAACTACCCTCGAGCCATGGAAGACCCCTCCCCCTCCCTCTCTCTCTCTCTCTCTCTACCACCGCAACCATCAGGGGGAGCTCGTCACAATGCCACCACTATGTTGTGCCTTTGCTGCCACAGTGCGCCCCTTCACGCCACCCCTGACGACCACGCTATTGTTCTAGCCGCGACACCGACAAGAAAGTGCTTTCCCCGCACCTTGATCCAACGATTTTTGATGTTACGACGCCGTTGCCCTCGTGGTTAACATGGAGTAAATCGAGTCGACACAAACCCATTGAAGCTGCTTCAGCTCATCGGCGGGCATGGGAGAGCATATGCGTCAAGTAGGACCAGCGGACCTAAACAACGATCGTCATCGACAATGAGAAGCATGGATTAAAAGGTCATACTTGTAAATACATGAACGAAAATGATGGTCGGCTGAATCCAGATGGATTTGCGGAGACACTTAGGCTAGATCCAAGCAAATCCACCGAAGAACAGCGCCGACCGAACCCTGCACGATTAGTTGGAAACACAACTTCACATGTCCTCCGTCAATGTTAGACGCACTGCCAAATCGAATATGAGACATGTGAGGCATTATTCCTACTATGGGTCGTCGCCACCGGCTCACAACCCCAAACAAAGACACTAAAATTACGTAAAATAAAAACAGATCTATTTGCATTGAATGGTAGAGCATGTATAGTGGTTGATAAGGTATTATTTTAAACTCCCCATGTAATCTAGAGACGAGAATAAAAAATGGATGCACAATGGTTATTCTCTTAGTCTTATATCTAGAAACTATGTATAGCTAAATGTATGTTAAGACATATTGTTACTAAGAGATCATATCTTAATTAAAAGAACAAAAACTTTTGTTTAATGATTTCTTTTTTTTTCACCTCAACATTTATCCTGTATGACACTCTTAAAATAGCAACATTGTACACGCGTACACGTTAGCATGACTTACGGAGTCATTTGCTTACTATATATATTTAGTGCAACAACCGCCTCGTCATCTTGTACTGGATTACATTAATTGCTGCAATACAGATGGCTGCATATAAAGCCCCCAAGCTACTACGATGATCCATAGGCCCAGATAACAAGATCAGTGTATCAAAGGTGAACAAAACTACAGGGGGGAAAGGTAATACAAAGCGTAGGCATAGGTGTGGGAGGTGTCGGTGAAATGTTGGCAACCGATCGCATATGTTCCACCTACCAATGCCAATCACGTAGGCTGAATGAAGCCTCTCGTACAGGGAAGCGGATCCTTGTTGTGCACAACTCACCTCACGTGTGTTGTGTCTTATGCTCCACGCGCTCCTTTTGACCGTGTTTACCTTCCTTCCCAACCAAATCGATATCTCTTCGTTTCATTCTAGCCTCGCTCTAGTCCAGTGAGAATGCATCATTGATGGGTGGAACATATGTCCTCGTCCCAGCTTCATGTTTTGAATACCCATTTGTTCCACTAAGACGACCGGGTTAGCGCCTTAGGGCATGTACAACGGTGTTGACTCAGCTGTCTGTAGGACATGCCACCTAGGATTTGGGATGAGTTGGATGGAAGAGAAAGAAGAGAGAGGAAGAGGTCGTCTGTAATTCCGCAGACGGTCGAATCCCGTGAAATTCGGTGGCTAACGACGCTAATGATTGCACGATGCTCGTTGAGATTTTTTAGGCGGACGTGGGTTTCTAACAGACGGCCTGTTGTATGAGGTGTATGGGACGTGGACAATGACTATAGACAGACGGGTGTCTTTACCTTTGTACATGCCCTTACAACCATGAGCTCGTGCAACCGCCCCGCGAGTGGGAGCTCGCCATGTCTCTCAAGTCCAACCGGTTGTCGTTCAGACACAATACTTGGCCTAGCCCCTCTTTGCATGAATGTGTTAGTTAGTGCCACTGATTAACGCTGTTCCTTCTATCAAACAACATGCGCAGGAAATTCTCACCATGTTACCAACGTCAAAGGCTTAGGACTTTATGGCGAGCCGATTGTCGCATGAATTGATCAATGGACGAGAGGAACATAGAACCGCAGCCGTACATGTAAATTAAGGGTACTTTTGCAGAAACTAATTAACTCCAAGTAGAGAACTGGCCCAATCGAGAAACAGGATGGTGGCAGAAATAGATAAGAAATTCAGCCGGGCCTGTTCACAGAAAGAAATTTTATGATCCACAAAAAAGAATCATCGAGACCTCGACCTATAGGATACACATGCCAAACAACGACAACTTCCTCTGGTTCTGCGTTCCGGCGCCTCTGTGAGCAGTGGCGGAGCCAGGAATTTGGTGCTGGGTATTCATTGTAATTTTTTTTTGCAATGCAATGTAGTTGTATACTAGTTTTTAATTTATTTTTGGAACAAAGGGGCCACATGGAGTTTGATACAGTAAATAGTAGACCACCAGCACAAAACGATGCCTCGGCACAACAACCAAGAACAAATGAAGAAAGCCTACATCCCTGGGAATCTAAACATAACCTAAGGATGCTAAACCACACAACTCTCACTGCAGAAGATCAGACCAGCATCAACAGCTTCATAAGCTCAAACAACCATGACCATATATAAAATAATGGTAACAAAATATCATTGTGACAATATCTCTAACCTCAACATAGGGAGCACTTGGTGTGGATGCAGAAGTTTTTTCCACTTTGCCTTCGAAGCCTTTTCCCACATTGCAAATAAGCTAACACCCTTGTTCTTCATCTACAATACAAGATCATGAAATAAAAATCAGTGGCAGTTGCATGCATCTAGCATCTAGCTAGCGCCTAGCAGATTAGGATTTGTTCACTTAAAAGATTTAGCATCTACTAGCATCTAGCAATTTACACAAAGGTAATGCTAATATATGCTAAATCAGAGTAAATAAACAGGGATATAGCAACCGGTGGCATGGATTCGTTGTAAATTAGTCCAGAAAATTACCTCTTCCCAATCCAATGGTGGGTTCACGAGGCGTCGGACACGATGCCGCAAGCAAAGTAGCCAAGAGAATGGGACTGGCGGAGGGCTGGACGCCTGGAGGTGCTGCCGTGCTGGTGGTTGTTGCGGTACTCGCTGTGGCGTCGCCGCCGGCAGCAGCAACTAGGTCGAACAGGGCGAGAAGAGAAGCGTACTAGAAACAGGGGTATCGATCCTGCTGGACTGAGGAGTTGAGTGATGCGTGCGTGTGCTGGACTTGGAGTCTCAGCCTGTTGTGTGGGCTGTTGCCTGGACTGGATAATGGACATGTATATCTGTTTTTTTTTGGGGCCAAATCATTGGTATTCCATGGAATTCCCAGGAATACCCCTGGCTCCGCCACTGTCTGTGAGCTCCGTGAAGTGCATCACTGTGAGAATCCTATATATCTAAGAAGTACATTATCACTATCTTATTTATCTTAACATGCACACATGCCATATCATCACATATGCCATCTCATCAACTCCACTATATTTTCTTAACATGCATGCATGAAATGCTACCTTTACTAATTCCCTTAACATGCACACATCCCACTGTATCAACTCCACTAATTTTATTGCTCTCAGAATGCATGAGAGATACCGCTATATTTATTTTATAATTATATATAATCAAATACAAAATATATATATGTACTTTTAATCTTTAGTGTCATATTTAAATTCAGGACAACCAAATCTCATTAAAATAATATATCACAACCAATTCCCACATGTTTCCATCGCAACACGCAGGGTGTCATCTGGTTTTCTTTAACACGCCAACTATGCCGCCGGATACATGGATTATATGTGGAAGTAGAGTCCTAGCGTGTGCCCTCAGGTTCGCATGGGCTTGGGTGCAGTTATCATGGTGATTGCAGTCATATCCGAAGGGAGGCCTCCCCCTTAGAACATATTGCCCTACCTGTGCTGATGTGCAGGCGTGTATGTACGTACCTACAATTGCAACAACTATAAGGGCATCTCTAGTTGATCCCCTAAATAGCAATAGAGGAGTAAAAATTTCAATTTTACTTATGGATGGCAATTTTATCCATGGGTACGGGCACCCGCGAATACCGTACCAGTATGGACAGGATATAGGCACAATTTTATACTTATGGGTTGTAATGTACCCTACCCGTTAAGTCATGGTTATGGCACGGGTATAGCCGTGTACCCGTGGATATATCCATACCCTACCCGTTTATACTGACATGTGAACCTTACCCGTGGAGCTCCAACATATGATAGTTTGTGCTAACTTCCGTTTGTGCTAGCTGCCGTTTGTGTTGTCTGATGGGTGCTCTAGATGTTTTTTATTTGTTACTTGTCAAATGTGATTTGATGAAGTGAGTCGTGAGCTTGTGAACCTATGTTAAAATTATCACCAATTCTCAATTTGACTTGATATAATTATCATGCACTCATCTATCTGTTATTGAATTGAGATAAATATTTTTTTGTCAAATGTGCTATCGGTGAATGTAAAATTGTGAATAACTTGTGTATTATTTGATCTACCTGTTGGGTACCCAATGGGTATCGATGCCCGTCGGGTATGGGTAGGTAAAGTTTCATACCCGTGGGTACGAGTATGGGTAGAATTTTGAATCCATTGATTACACGGGAATGGTATGGTATTGCTCTACCCGTCCCATACCCTACCCATTGCCATCCTTAGTTTTATTCCTCTAACAAACACCTAACCGATCTCCTAGACCGGTTAGAGGGGTAAACAAAGTACCCCTCTGCCAAAAAATTGGCCCGTGACGCCTAAATATACCGCCCTATGGGACAGAGTAAACTTTCCTCAAGCTCTTCTCCCGGTCGTGCGGTGCCATTGCTACCACTGTCGCCTCCCCTACTCGTCGTCGTCACCACCGATGACTGCTGCTCCAGTTAGAATGGGTAGCCAGGACCCTTCCACCACCCTGCCGTCCACCGTCGCGGGCTTGTCGCCACCGCAAACCACCCCCGTGTCGAAGAAAAGGTTAGCGGTCAAAAATGGTGCCAGGTCCCTCACGCCAGCAATTACCACCGGTAGAATGGTCGGCGTGGTGGACACTAGGTCTCCGGTGATGGTTGGCCATCCTCTCACTTCTCCCTGGCGGCGACAAGCGAGCTAGGAATCTGACGACTTTCGCGTCCGCCCTCGCTGATGAGGTGGTGATGAAAAAGACAAAAAAAGACACTCCGTCCCCTCGTCCCTGTCCGACAGCTCTTGCAGCATCCCCGGTCAGCCCTATGGCCAGTGCTCTGGCGCGTCCAGCCGTCGCAGCCGATAACAAGGTCTGTGGCCACCAAGTGCTCGATGAAATGCCTACAAGTTTTTTTTTTGCTTTTTTTTATTTCGGCCTATGCATTGTGCGAGACTGTTTGCAAGCGATGGATGACGGGCCTTGTTGTTGTTGTTGTTGTTATCATAGTGTGGATATGAACACAACCGAATTCTTGGCGTCTTTGGAGGTATCACATACGTTTGGACTTGAAGATCTTAGTTATGATTCGATTTTCAGTAATCAAGAGGAGGCCGATGACGAGGAGGTGGTCGAAGATGAAGAAGTTGAGGAGATGGATGAATAGAAAAGTATGGATGATCCCATGGATACCAAGACTCAATGAAGCACCAAGCAACCAAGTTTAAGATGTTGCTTTGTGCTATACTTGGATGCACATCTCCATGGATGCAAAGTTGGAACAGATCGATCAAAGGACCGGTTTTGGGTGAGAATTGGAGAGTACTACAACAACTCCATGGATGTCACATCAAGCTGCACCCAAGGTTCTCTTGGGCATCATTGGGGCACCATCCAAGACCAATGCAGCCGATGGTCTGGTTGCATTGATCAAGTGAATCATTCACCACCTAGCGGTGTGCCGGTCACGGAGTATGGCCACATCATCCAATATCTTTTCAAACATAGAAAAACTAACTTCAGCCACAAGCCCTTCACTTTGTATCATTGCTACAACGAGCTTGCAACCAATGAGAAGTGGATGGGGAGAGTTGTGGAGACCAATCCAAAGGGATCAAGGTTGAGCATATCCATTGAGGACAATGACAAGGATGATGAAGTTGCCAACGAAAGACCACATGACAACAAGATTACAAAAGAGAGAAAGAAGAGAGGAGCATTTAGTGGCACATACAAAGATGAACTTGCGACCATGATTGAGGCCAAGAAAGTATTGGCAACCGAAATGCAAGGAAGAGAAGACAATGAGATGGAATTATCTCAAGATGTTGGAGGACGAGAAATGGAAATCCAAGTAGGTGTGTGAAGATAGGAAGTTGAAGTAGGAGGAGCGTAGGCTTGCACTAGAGGAGGAGAGGCTTTGGAATGCAAAGAAAGAAGAAGATCGTGCTATCATGTTCATGAAGCCAACCACAATGATGAGATGACAAAAAAGTTTTGGGAGCTCACTCATGGGGATATCTTAGCCCAAATGGAGGTTCTTGATAACCCACAAGTATAGGGGATCGCGACAGTCTTCATGGATAGTATTTCACCCTAATTTATTGATTCGACACAAGGGGAGCCAAATAATATTTACTGGCCTTGACAGTTGAGTTGTCAATTCAACCGCACCTGGGATATCTCTCTGCAGCAAAGGTTTAGTAGCACGGCAAATAGTAGTAGCAAAAGCAACAGTAATAGTGACAACAACAATTTTATAGCAGTTGTGACAGTAGCAATAGCAATAGTAACTTAGCAAGATTCAGTATATGCAAAGCGTAGGCACTTGAATCGGTGATGGATAATGATTTAGATGACATCAATCATGTAACAGTTACACACTAGGGCGACACAGAACTAGCTCCAATTCATCAATATAATGTAGGCATGTATTCCGTATA
The DNA here is from genome assembly GCA_039707655.1 of Elymus sibiricus. Classification (NCBI taxonomy): domain Eukaryota; kingdom Viridiplantae; phylum Streptophyta; class Magnoliopsida; order Poales; family Poaceae; genus Elymus; species Elymus sibiricus. The sequence continues at coordinate 376,368,900 of CM077663.1, read as the reverse complement.
TAGTCATACGTGCTTGCGATAAGAACTTGCATGACATCTTTTGTCCTACCCTCCCATGGCAGTGGGGTCCTATTGGAAACTAAGGGATATTAAGGCCTCCTTTTAATACAGAACCGGAACAAAGCATTAACACACGGTGAATACATGAACTCCTCAAACTACGGCAATCACCGAAAAGAATCTCAATTATTGTCACCTTGGGGTAGGCGGATAAAGACACGTAGTAGGTGCATACAACTTGCAAGATCGGATCCAAATCAATCTTATATTCAGAGGTAATATAATATGTTCAGATCTGAAATCATGGTACTCGGGCCCTAGTGACAAGCATTAAGCATAGCAAAGTCGTAGCAACATCAATCTCAGAACATAGTGGATACTAGGGATCAAGCCCTATCAAACTTAACTCTATTACATGATCAATCTCATCCAATCCCACCACCGTCCAGCAAGCCTACAAAGGAATTACTCACTCCTAGTGGTGAGCATCATGGCGGTGTTGATGGAGAAGGGTTGGTGATGACGACGGCGACGATTTCCCCTCTCCGGAGCCCCAAACGGACTCCAGATCAGCCCTCCCGAGGAAGAACAGGAGGTGGCGGCGGCTCCATCTCGTGAAACATGATGAAAACTTCTCTCTGATTTTTTTCTCCGAAGATGTGATTTTATTAGACTGGAATCAGGGTCGAAGGAGCCTCGTGGGCCCCAGCACACAACAGGGCGCGACCTAGGGGGGCGCGCCCTGTTGGCTTGTGGCCCATAGGTGGCCTCCCTGCGGCAGGTCTTCGCTCCATAATTCATTATATATTCCAGAAAAAATCCACAAAAAGTTTCGTCCAATTCCGTGAACTTTTATTTCTGCACAAAAATAACACTAAGGTATTCTGCTGAAAACAACATCAGTCCAGGTTAGTTTCATTCAAATCATGCAAATTAGAGGTCAAAACCAGAGCAAAAGTGTTTGGAAAAGTAGATACGTTGGAGACGTATCAGAGATCTCTCTTCGAAATGGTGGTGGTGGCGGCGGCCATGTGTATGGTGATTGCGGTGGTGATTTCTTTGTCGAGGACGGTATTTGAGTTTATGCATGCCATTGGTTGGCCTTGTTCCGCAACATAGAACATGCTGAGTTGTGGTGATTTTGGATGAAACTTGATCGATGATGTTATGCCTTTTGGATGAACGATGCATGTGTTAATTTGAATATCTCGATCCATGAAACTTTATGCTTGTTAATGGTTTATATGTTATGCATGTTTATCTTTAAATATTTGAATGATTGATGATATATTGTGCATTTTTTGTACTTCATGTTGCTAGGCTTGAAGAATTGAGCAAACAAATATTTACTCCACTAAGTTTAGGGGATTGGCTAGGTCCCACCACCTTTAGAGGAGTAAATTTTACTCCACTAAGTTTACTCGGCGGTTTACTCCTATATTTTTAGGGAACCGGCTAGAGATGCCCTAATGTGTGGAATTTGTAGTGAAATTCATTGAACTAGAGCATGTGTTCTTAGGACTAATTTGAGTGCTCTTTGTTGCGGGCACTCTCGAAGATGCATGTACAAATTTGATTTTTGGACATAAGGTATCTGTTGGGGATATAGCCCCGTGGTGAGACCCGCCCAGGTGGGGCCGGGTCATGAGGTTGGCGGCTTAGCAATAAGGTTTGGAATAAGCTTGATGGGCCTGGAGGCCCAGAGCCAGAAGACAATGTGTAACCCGGTAGCGTCAGCCGCCGGTGGCGGCTTGGTAGACAAGGCAAGTATAGTTAGAGGTGAGGTCGGTTATCAAGTATGACCCGGCCTAGACTCTTGTAAGCCCAGGGCCTCGACCTGAGTATATAAAGGCGGGTTACCTGGGCGGCTTAGGACACGAAACAACACATCGAGAGCTAGGTCAAGCGAACTCGCTCCTTTGTAATCGATATCCAATCAATACAACACAAAGCAAGACGTAGGCTTTTACCTCTTTCCGAGGGGCCGAACCTGGGTAACCCTTGTCTCCCGATTCCGATCAACCCCTTCGAGCTCACCGCCTTAGCGATGGCCTCGAACCTAAGTCCTTTCACTAGGACATCTGCCGTGACAAAACCACGACAGTTGGCGCCCACCGTGGGGCCGATGCTTGGTGGTGTGGAATACTCGAAGGGCTCTCTCCCAGGGATCGAGGGATACGCCGTTGGTAGGATGACCAAGAGTCGCTGCGGCAAGCTCTACATCGACGACGCCGGCTGGGGCCCCAAGGCCAACTCAATCGAGTACGGGTACCGGGTCCCCTTCGGCGGAATTCACGTCTTCATCGGCAAGATCGGCGGATCAAAACCCGGGCCGGACATCTGCACCGACCTCGTCGAGCTGGCCCGGCGCGCGTAACCCGCCCGAGTTAACACGGGCCGAAAGCGCGTCTTCGTCGGCTTCACCCAAGGCGCGGAACTTGAAGGTTCTATGTCGCGGGAGGAAACCCTCATCTGCTCAGAGGATGGATCCTCGAGCGGGGAGGCGGAATCAATTTACCAGCTTCATAACGGCGGGCTTGGGGGCTACTTCGAGGGCTACCCTGAGCCAGAATACCATGAGCCAGAATATTATGAGCCGCTGAGCCGCGCCGCTGTCTTCATGGCAGGATCGGCACCGGCCCCTGGTAGTACGGCTACTGGTGCGACCGGATCTGGATCAGGTAGGCCGCCGGCTCAAGTTTTGCTGGATCTGATGAATGAGCTTACAACTCTGATGGGAACCGAGGTCACGGTCGAAAACCAAGCGGCCCGTAACACGGAGATCGCGAGGTTGAAGGACCAGATGGCCGGGGTCCAAGGGGAAATCAATGCACTGAAAGCCCAGATGGATGCTGAATCGGAGTGCCTCCGGGCGGAAGCTTTTCGCCTTGATATGGAGCAGCAGACCGCAGATGCAGTTCACCGGATGAGGCATCAGACCCGTTTGCCGGCTCAATATGAGGCCAGTAATCTTTTCAACACGCCAGGGACGGGACGGAATGCACCTCTGACCGTAACCCGGACGGCGGAAGTACCCGGGAGCAGGGCGGCGGTTCAGCATCGGCAACCAGACCCGCCCCGCAGGAACCAGACCCCGCCACAGCCTTTTCCGACACTGCTCGGTCATTATTCTAACCCTGCGGAGAACATGGTGGCGGCGGCGGTCAGACTTGGCATGATCCCCATCCCTGATGGGACGCCTTTTGCGGAGGAAGTACGGAACGCCATTGGATACTTGCAGACAGCGGTGGCGCAGCAGGAGAAGTATACCTATAGCCGGAGTCGCGTGCACTCAACCCCCATCCCGAGCCACAGTTACAACCGACGCTTAGAGTCGCCTGCGATCTCTAGCAGTGAGCGACGTCGGAACCCGACGCGAGATGATCAGCCGGCTCTTGATGCCCAGGCGCTGGTAGACCGGGTGAGAGTACAGCGAGAGGCGGCAGCAGCGGCGTCTTATCAAGAACCCACAGTAGCACCTTCTATTTCGGTAGGAGCTGAAGTAACCTCCAGGGCTGTGGGAGTGCCTTGTTTAGTGCCGGCTTTACGAAACGAACGCCTGCCGAAGGACTTCAAGGGTCCTCGAAAAGTGCCCAATTATACCGCTGATCTGCCTCCGGAAGCTTGGATCGAGAGTCATGAATTAGCCATGGAGATGTTAGACGTCAGTGATGCAATCTGCGCCAAGTATTTCATTATGATGCTGGAAGGGCCGGCTCGCACGTGGTTGAAGGGTTTGCCACCCAACACCATTAATTCCTGGGCCAAGTTGAAGGCGAAGTTCATCAAGAATTTTCAAGGAACATGCAAGCAGCCCATGACGATTGTGGACTTGGATCATTGCGTGCAACGTGAGGATGAGTCGGCCCATCATTAGGTCCGGCGAGTCTCAACCATCATCCACTCCTCTGATAACATTACGGCAGCTCAAGCGGGTCTAATTCTGGAGAAGAATTGCCATTTTTTGCCCCTGAAGCAGAAGCTTGGCCGGCTCAATCGTTCATGCCAGGACATGGGGGAGCTCATGGCGGCTCTCGCTAAGTATGCAGATTCTGACAGCACGAAAGACCCTGGTTCAGATGATGAGAAATCGGCCAAGGGTAAGAAGAATAATAATGGCAAGAGTCAACAGCAGAATGGGGGAGGAAATAATAATAATGGCAGCGGCGGAAAGCGGAAGCACCCGGACGGCGGGTCAGATCTGGTGGCCAACACTAGTGCTGGGAATAACCGTGGCAAGAGCAACAACAAGCCGCCTTTCGGTAAATCCAAGCCTTTCAATATGGAGGCGATGTTGAATGCTCCTTGCCCGAAACATAGTCTTCCTGATAAACCATCTACTCATGCCTGGAGGGATTGTTGGGTCATGCGGGAGTTCCGAAATTACAGCATTAACCAGCATCAAGGTGGCGGCAGTGGACCGTCTGGCGGATCAGGATCCGGCTCCCCTTGGTCCGGCTTTGGTACAGGCGGCTCAGGTTCCGGCTATCAAGGCCAGGGAAACCATGGAGGTAATAATCAACAGTCTGGCAATGGAGGTCATTAACAGTCTGGGTATCAGAGTAATCCAAAGCAGCTTAATGGAGGCCAATATCATGTTTTTACGACAAGCCTTGACAAGCGGGATCAGAAAGTGCGCAAGCGGGCGGTTAATGCGGTCATGCCGGCTCTCCCTCAGTACTTAAGGTGGTCTGAATATGATATAACCTGGAGCAGGAAGGATCACCCGCTGCGTGTGGATAACCCGGGGCAGTTAGCTTTGGTGGTGGCCCCCCAAGTAGGAGGATATGTGTTCACCAAGGTGCTTATGGATGGTGGCAGCAGCATCAACATCCTGTACTATGACACGTTCTGCCGGATGAATTTGCTTGACAAAGATCTTAAACCATCTTCGACGGTTTTTCACGGTGTGGTGCCCGGAAAGTCGGCTTATCCAGTTGGAAAGATTTCCTTGGAGGTAGCTTTTGGGGATGAGTTTAACTATAGGGTGGAGACCTTATGGTTTGAGGTGGTCAAGATCAAGAGCCCGTACCACGCTTTATTTGGGCGACCGGCTTATGCCAAGTTCATGGCTAGGCCTTGTTATGTTTACTTGCAGCTCAAGATGCCCGGATTAAAGGGGACGATTACAGTGCATGGTGATCGGAAGATCGCTCTTGAGTGCGAGGAAGGCGATGCTGCATATGCAGAATCAAGTTGTGCGGAGGCGGAGCTCAAGTTTTATAAAGAGAACGTTGACCCGACAGATATGACCCCGTTGAAGAAGCCTAGCACGGAATCTGAGCCGCCCCTTAAGTTTGTGGCAGAAGATACCAAGCTAGTGGATTTCACTCCTGGCGATTCATCACAGCAGTTCACTATTGGGGCCAATATGGATCCCAAATAGGAAAGCGCGCTCATCGAGTTCATCCGTGAGAATCGAGACATCTTCGCATGGAAGCCTTCTGACATGCCGGGTGTACCGAGAGAATTCGCTGAGCACCACCTTAATGTAGACCTAAGTTTAAGCCGGTCAAACAGTTCCTTCATCGTTTCAATGAGGAGAGGCGTAAGGCTATTGGAGAAGAGGTGGCCCGGCTCTTAGCCGCACGGTTCATCGTTGAAGTTTTTCACCCAGAGTGGTTAGCTAACCTGGTGCTGGTACTTAAGAAGAACGGCACATGGCGCATGTGCGTGGATTACATGGATCTTAACAAGGCGTGTCCGGTTAATCCATTTGCTCTCCCCCGTATCGACCAGATCATTGATGCAACGGCGGGTTGTGAGAGTCTATGTTTCCTGGATGCTTATTCAGGTTATCATCAGATCAAGATGGCAGTCAAAGACCAAGAGAAGACGTCTTTCATTACGCCTTTTGGAGCTTTCTGCTATGTGTCTATGCCTTTTGGACTCAAGAGTGCTCAGGCGACTTATCATCGTTGTGTATAGAACTGTCTTCATGGTCAAATTGGGCGCAATGTTCTGTTGGTGAACGCAGCAGAAAACAAAAAATTTCCGACCTACGTACCAGCCCAGGATCACTATGGAGACTGCATACAAGGTTTGATCTGTTTCGTTACCGACTCGTAGCGCAGCGGAAGTAGAGTCGATGACGATCGGCGGTGCAGATCCCCGCAGCTAGGATTTTACAACCTCCCAACCGCGAGGATGTATACCCTCATCTGCCCCGCGGACAGCCCTCCGGGAGGCGGTCACACAGTCCCCCGGACGGTGTCGCGGACAGCCCTTCGGGAGGACCTCCGAAACTCGGACGGTCACTCGGACAGCCCTTCGGGAGGACCTCCAAAACTCGGACGGTCACACGGACAGCCCTTCGGGAGGCACTCTCGAACTAAGACCGAAACTACGATCTCTCTACAGAGTTGCACACATACGGTGTCATCTATCCGGCAGGGCTTCGCCGTCCAGAACTAGTTCCCACCGGAACCCAGACAGCCTTTCGGCTCTACGAAACTATTTCGCTGGGAGGGAGAGAGAAGCCAGAAATGTCATGGCATGTGTATGTGAGAGCAAGGATTCAGCATATGGGGCTGCCTCCTCCCCTCTATTTATAGGAAAAACAAGGGGTAGGATGGGCATATCCAAAATGCCATGTCATCCCAAAATATCTTGGGAAGATATTTGTGGAAAGCCAACTTCCAACCATATCCATAAATCTGATTTCACTATTCACGACGACATTTTTCAGCGTCTGATCGAACTGAAAATATTCATGTGGGCTTAGAACATTTCCAGTACCCACCAAAATAATTTTCAACGCGAGCCGGAACAATTCCGGTTTAGTGATTTTCATCTGCGAAAAGCATCTGAAGCGGTTCCGGCAGCTCCGGAACATTTCCGGTTTTCATCCCGGAAAATTCCAGAAAGTTTCCAGAACGATTCTGGCACCCTCCAAGAATTATCAGGCATGTGCCGAAACCAATTTGACTTTATGGTGTACTCCGAAACAACTTTTCGGTTTAGTGATTTTCATCTGTGAAAAGCAACTAAAGCGGTTCCGGCAGTCCGGAACATTTCCGGTTTTTGTCTCTGAAAAATCTCAGAAGTTACCGGAACAATTCTGGTACCTTCCAATAATTTCCAGGCATGTGCCGAAACCAATTTGACTATATGGAATACCCTGAAACAACTTTTCAGTTTCACCGGAACTATTCCGATATCCTCTCCGGAACGTTTCCGTTTCGTCCGAAACTTTTTCGGTGATTTTCTCTCAGACTCCCCGTCTAGTAATCAGCAGATAGATGACCCTTAAGCGTGTGACCCTATAGGTTCGGTGAAGTATAGACATGACCCGGAACCCCTTCCGATCAATGATCAACATCGGAGCCGTGGACACCCATATTGACCCCTATACCCACACGAATGAATATTCGAGTGAACCTCCAGTTGCCGTGAGCTATTCCTGTTGCTTCGCGATATGTTACAATTACCCGAGGTGAGAAACATCGGCATCCTCGTGGATCAACACTTGTCCACAATGCCAGTTACCTCGTTGCCGGTATTGTTCTCTTTTCTCGTTCCCGTGTTTCGGCATCCCTGTGATCAAATCACCCTGTGTCTGGCCAGACGATGATGCATACCGTAACACCGAGAGGGCCCAGAGATATCTCTCCATCGTCGGAGGAGCAAATCCCAATCTTGAGCTATCAAGTCCCTTGACATACTTTTCCATGAACCCGTAAGCCGCCGTAATAGCCACCCATTTACGGATGACGTTTAACAAACCCCAAAGTTCATGAAGCAAGCATGAAGAAACTCGACACTCTCATGGTCTAAGGAATTATGCAAACATTAACTTCTCTGTGTTATTAACCATAAACTTATGACGAATGTATCTCATAGCATAACATCAATTTGGGTCGATTCAACACAAGTGTTCTACCAACAATTGTGCCCTCAAAATTACCGGCATAGCCATGCCCATGATCAGGAAAACAGGATCATCATGCAATACTTGAGCCAGTCATAGAGGCTTGACTAGGAATACATTTTACCGTTTATTATCCCACACGTGCATATGAGTCTTCCTCCGAGCCTCGTGGTTATTGTAGACTCAAGAACCATAGCAGTTATAGCATGGAACATAAACCTAATTATGAACAGGGAGATAATCAATAACATTTATTATTGCCTCTAGGGCATATCTCCTACAGACTCCCACTTGAACTAGAGTCAATAATCTAGTCAATGCTAATGCACTTTACACCTATGGCATACTGGTGTAAAATATGCTTCGCATGTGGTATAGCCTGATGTCCAACGGATCTGACGACTTCAGCTCTGTGTGTAACTTTGTATATCCTTGCGTTTTCACGCTTTCACAAAATTCATATTTTGTCTGGACTTGGCCTTGCATATGTGTGAATCATTGGTCGAAACCTGATTCCTCAGACTGAGCTATGGAGCAACTATCTGCAATAGTGTCCCATAGACCAAAGTCATCTTGGAACCATACTAAGTTCATGAATGAACTATATGATTCAACAACTTCTTTGTCGCTTCTTAAGCATCAACATACTTAGCCTTTGTTATAGAATTCGCCACAGTATCTTGTTTGGAACAATTTCCAACTACCGTGCCACCATATTGTGTATCACACAAAACCCTCAATTTAAATCGAAAATCGCATGGAGCATTGATGAAGACTGTATTGATGTAATCACTTACAACGAGCACTTCATAATCTCTACTTGCGAGAAAACATGTCATCAACACTACTCTTAGCACTTAATGACATCTTTCACTGTTGTCCCATGATCAGTACTTTGATCACTATGGTATCTATACTCGCAACAACTTTGGAGTATTGGACATATCTGTTTGTTTTTACATACCATGGAATACATGGTTAATCCAAACACAAGAGTGTGTGGAATCTCCATCATGTATTTTACTCATCAGTGTTTTGGGACACCGAGTCTTGCAAAAACTCTTTCCATGTGACTTCGGCAAGAATCACTCCTTGGCGTTTTAAATGCTAAAAGGTTTTAGCATCTTGTCAATATGTATTCATTGCTTAGCCCCATTAGGTAAATCTATCTCCATAGATCATCATGCCTAATATTGAGGCTATTTAGCCTAAGCACTTCATTGAAAAACTATTTTCAAATGAAGTCCTAATTCGTGTCAAGAAATTTATTTCCAATTAACAATGTGTTAAGTACACAAGGTTTTTAGAAATATTATTATGCTCCCACTTACTTTCTTGAATCACAAGCATCTTCGTTACCCATTTGATGAAGTCAAACTCTTTTGACCATTTCATCAAAAACGAAGATTCCAACTCCACTTTGCTCTCTTCTGTCCATCGCTGGAACTCTGAAGTTTGCATACTTACTAGCATCCTCTGGATCGACAAATTACTTTGGACTGTATCACATACAAGTCCTAGGTTTCATTTCCATCAGATGGAAATCCTTTTGTCATCCATGTTTCATATCTCATGATTGAAATATGTATTAATTGCTAGTTCAACCCGAACCGACTTTAAGCATCGCTACGGTGAGACAATCTCATCGTAGTCAACTCCTTGAACTTGGTATTGCAACAAGTCGAGCTTTATGGATAAACATTTTATCCGTATCAGTTTTTAGTTCCATAAATATTCGTTAGACTCTAAGTCTTCCGAAAGGTGTATCAAGATTTTAATCTCGAATCACTTATATGGAAACTATCTCGGATTGTATTGGCATTTAGCCAATTCCGGAGTCAGGGCCCATCAACGCTTCCTTGTGTATTGTAGGTATACTGTTGTCTAACAACAATATCTCGTTTGCGCACCTGATAGGTTTGCACGAGCTTTGCCTACGTGGTTCAGCTGCAAGTTCGACCGAAGTCCATACATTTTATTGTAGAGACTTCCGTATCAGTCGCAGTAGGAAACTCCGGAATCACTTCCAAGGTTTCTTTCCTTTGATCTGATGACGAAGATACTGGTTATCTCGTCGAGTTGCACTGTCCTCCCACTCGCCTTTTGTAAGAACTATTCTCTTTAAAAGCATACCGTTTTGCGGCAAAATCCTTTGCCTCGGTATAGTGGTGGGGAATACCCAATGACTTGGGATAACCTTACAAAGTAGCACTTTTCTGATTTGGAATAGGTTTGTAACCTTTTACACAAGCCCCATATTCCAAATGTTAAGAAAAGATATAACATGGTTGGGCGTACCATACCATGGCGTCATTTCAACAGACCTGATGGATCTCTTTTCAGTGTAAAAGCCGCAGTCTCTAAAGCATCACTCTTTAAAAGGGATAATGGCAAATTTATTTATGTCATCTTTGATCTTACCATTTCATGAATGGTTCGATTACATCTACACGGATTCTCCACTTGCAGTGGTGCTCCGGGAGGTGTAAGTTATGAAACCCCTTTCACAACTCATCAGACATTCGCTAAACTTGTAACTCAAATATTCCTTTCTGCAATCGAATTGTAGAAACATAATTTTCTTGTTACAATAACTTCTACTTCATTTTTGAAAACCTTATGAATGAATTCAAAAGATCCAGACTTATGTCTCAACAAGTAAATATCCATATATCTACTTGAGTCATTTCTGAAGATAGATAACTCCACTACTTGCAACAACATTTATTGGACTACACACATCATAATGTATGATCACCAATATGTTCTTTGCTCGTTCCTTATGGTCTGTGAACGGTATTTCAGTCACTTCACTTTTCAGAGGAAAGTTGCAAGTGTGAGATGATTCAAAATCAAACGACTTCAAAATCCATCATAATGGAATTTTCCATGCGGGTTTCTCCAATGTGACCAAATGCAGTGCCACACTTGTGTGGTATTCTTTTAGTCTTGCGACATTTAGCGTCAGTGTTATGGATGTATCATATTTCCATCAATATTCATAACATACATCCCATCTTGTATGGAAGCATGGCCCTTCATGTTATTCATAACACCGAACATCAAAAGTTCTCTTATGAATAACCTTCTTGCAAAATACCTTATGCAAAGGGCTAGAGTGTGTAAAACTCTAAAATGATTTATGAAAGTAAATACAGAGGTAATGTATTATTATCAATATTCATAACATACTTCTCATTCATAATGAAAGTATGGCCCTTTTGTTATTCATAACTCCGAACATTAAAAGTTCTCTTATGAACAACCTTCTTGCAAGATACTTTATGCAAAGGGCTAGAGTGTGAAACTCTAAAATGAATTATGAAAGTAAATACATAGGGAATACACCGATGGAAGGCATAGTAACATTTACTATGTTCCCTGCGTGTATCTAAATCTCATTCCTGGCTAGTCTTTCAGGCCATAGTAGTTCTTACATCGAGTTGCAACAGAATGCAATCGAGCGGGTATCTTTGTGATTAACTCACAATACCCAAGAATTAGTGATTAACATGTTTAACCATAATTCCCAAGAACTATATCTCTGACCAGCCTTCTATACATCAAAAAACTTGTATGACTTTCATACATGAGCTGGATATTCCAGTCTTCTTTCCTTTTGCCATTATACTTCTAACAGTTTAACTTCTAGTATTTCTCCTACTCTCAGAAGAAGCATCCAACTTAAGAGTGGCGTTAGCCCCGGACTTCCTAGGCGTGAAAGTTTCACTAACACCCTTCCGGATACTTCCTTTCTCTTTAAGTTGTTGTTTTATTCACCATCATCATATGACAGGCGTTCTTCTGGATCCCTCTCTTATCAGTCTAATGCATAGTAAACTCCTTTACTAACAGTTTGCAAACAAACATTGCTTTGGATATCTCATATCTTTTAGCCTTTGTCTGTCTCTGAAAATGATTTTCAGATTCCATGAATATCACATAACTATCCAAACTTTCGAAGTTTGGGTCTCATGAAAGCAAACGTATTGCACTTGACTGAAATAGAATTCTAGCTTTTGGATCGAAGGACGAGATTCACATGATCCATAGCATTAGTGGGAGAATACCGAAAGCATGCGATAGGACAAAGTCCTTCTTGGCACACTTGAGGACAATCCTCACATTACGTTACCAACCGTAAAGATTTAACCAGATATTTAACAGCTATTCAATTTTAACAGGGAAGGTGGAAACGCGAGCCATTATTCTACAACTATTATGCAAATCACACTTAGACAGTGTTCAAAATTAATTGCACTAAGAATTAAAAGAATTAATTCTAAAGTGCGCTCCCACTCAAATCAATATCTCTCATAATTGATTGTGAGTGATTCAAGACCCACATTTCCATTCAACGCCATTGTTCGAGATGAACACCGATGGCGCGAACTTCAATTGGTAGGCAAACTTGCCGATCACATCTCTATGTGACTCTTGTTCATCTTTCGATGCGTGTGTTCCGAGCTCAGGACGATCCTGCCATGAACGTCGAGACAACCAAGTGATCTTGCTGCGAGGTCTGACCTTACCCGCCTTACACCCGTACAATCGTTCGTACCCATATAGATCATGGCGCACCTCGAAAGGAAGGATGCTGTGACGGTGCTACACTTGGGAGAACACTAACTACTTGATATTTTTGTGAGAGATCACCCTAATAAAAGCGACTACCGCGCAATCAAGAAGGGTGCATCATAAGGGATTAACATCTCAGGCAATTCATAATAGCATGATATGGTATAGCCCTTTCTGACGGAGAAGTCTTTATTTCTTCGTCTCCGGCATTCGCGTCGGTGTTCACCTTCGCGAAGATTGCCACCACCTTGTCGATGCACCAGATAATATTGCTATCTCTGTAGCTAATAAAATAAGTGCATTACATAAGGTTGACACGCAGGTCAGTAAAGTGCAATCATATGGCTCCAGCCATCATGCCGAATCATGACACGCAGGTCATGTTAATTTACATCATATAGTCATCTCATACATAATCAAATTTATATGAGCACTGCTATACCACATCACATGCACATGCAAACCATCCTGCAAAACCAAGTTAGACGCCTCTAATCGGTTCATGCAAAATTTTATTTTACGTGGCTTCTAAGGTTTCGAAACAAACCGAAGCTACCTACGTATTATCATCAAGTATGATAATTCAAGTCGCTAGATTAACATCGCGGGGTGTATGAAACACGAGATAATTAAATCTCGAGCCCCATACTAAACTTCGTCATACGCATGACCCCCGTGCAGATCATATCTGCAATGCCCTTTCATCTGCGAATTTCATCTTTCTTTTGACTATGGCGGAACCCAAAGAACTGAAGCACTTCGTTGATCAATCAGGATCGCGGATTGCCAGAACTTTGTGAAATTCCACCATACTGTCTCGAGATTGAGCAAACGCAAATTCTAGGGAAGCAACAAGAACATCGGGTAACAGACTTCATCTGTCACCCGCATAAATAATTTTCAGCAATAGATCTCATCTACTACCTAATTATATTGTGCAACACCCATACATCTCTATGTATTCTAGATCGCAACCTGCATCTACGCATAGCACGGCTCTTGATGCCACTGTTGGTGAACGCAGCAGAAAACAAAAATTTTCCGACCTACGTACCAGCCCAGGATCACTATGGAGACTGCATACAAGGTTTGATCTGTTTCGTTACCGACTCATAGCGCAGCGGAAGTAGAGTCGATGACGATCGGCGGTGCAGATCCCCGCAGCTAGGATTTTACAACCTCCCAACCGCGAGGATGTATACCCTCATCTGCCCCGCGGACAGCCCTCCGGGAGGCGGTCACACAGTCCCCCGGACGGTGTCGCGGACAGCCCTTCGGGAGGACCTCCGAAACTCGGACGGTCACTCGGACAGCCCTTCGGGAGGACCTCCAAAACTCGGACGGTCACACGGACAGCCCTTCGGGAGGCACTCTCGAACTAAGACCGAAACTACGATCTCTCTACAGAGTTGCACACATACGGTGTCATCTATCCGGCAGGGCTTCGCCGTCCAGAACTAGTTCCCACCGGAACCCAGACAGCCTTTCGGCTCTACGAAACTATTTCGCTGGGAGGGAGAGAGAAGCCAGAAATGTCATGGCATGTGTATGTGAGAGCAAGGATTCAGCATATGGGGCTGCCTCCTCCCCTCTATTTATAGGAAAAACAAGGGGTAGGATGGGCATATCCAAAATGCCATGTCATCCCAAAATATCTTGGGAAGATATTTGTGGAAAGCCAACTTCCAACCATATCCATAAATCTGATTTCACTATTCACGACGACATTTTTCAGCGTCTGATCGAACTGAAAATATTCATGTGGGCTTAGAACATTTCCAGTACCCACCAAAATAATTTTCAACGCGAGCCGGAACAATTCCGGTTTAGTGATTTTCATCTGCGAAAAGCATCTGAAGCGGTTCCGGCAGCTCCGGAACATTTCCGGTTTTCATCCCGGAAAATTCCAGAAAGTTTCCAGAACGATTCTGGCACCCTCCAAGAATTATCAGGCATGTGCCGAAACCAATTTGACTTTATGGTGTACTCCGAAACAACTTTTCGGTTTAGTGATTTTCATCTGTGAAAAGCAACTAAAGCGGTTCCGGCAGTCCGGAACATTTCCGGTTTTTGTCTCTGAAAAATCTCAGAAGTTACCGGAACAATTCTGGTACCTTCCAATAATTTCCAGGCATGTGCCGAAACCAATTTGACTATATGGAATACCCTGAAACAACTTTTCAGTTTCACCGGAACTATTCCGATATCCTCTCCGGAACGTTTCCGTTTCGTCCGAAACTTTTTCGGTGATTTTCTCTCAGACTCCCCGTCTAGTAATCAGCAGATAGATGACCCTTAAGCGTGTGACCCTATAGGTTCGGTGAAGTATAGACATGACCCGGAACCCCTTCCGATCAATGATCAACATCGGAGCCGTGGACACCCATATTGACCCCTATACCCACACGAATGAATATTCGAGTGAACCTCCAGTTGCCGTGAGCTATTCCTGTTGCTTCGCGATATGTTACAATTACCCGAGGTGAGAAACATCGGCATCCTCGTGGATCAACACTTGTCCACAATGCCAGTTACCTCGTTGCCGGTATTGTTCTCTTTTCTCGTTCCCGTGTTTTGGCATCCCTGTGATCAAATCACCCTGTGTCTGGCCAGACGATGATGCATACCGTAACACCGAGAGGGCCCAGAGATATCTCTCCATCGTCGGAGGAGCAAATCCCAATCTTGAGCTATCAAGTCCCTTGACATACTTTTCCATGAACCCGTAAGCCGCCGTAATAGCCACCCATTTACGGATGACGTTTAACAAACCCCAAAGTTCATGAAGCAAGCATGAAGAAACTCGACACTCTCATGGTCTAAGGAATTATGCAAACATTAACTTCTCTGTGTTATTAACCATAAACTTATGACGAATGTATCTCATAGCATAACATCAATTTGGGTCGATTCAACACAAGTGTTCTACCAACAATTGTGCCCTCAAAATTACCGGCATAGCCATGCCCATGATCAGGAAAACAGGATCATCATGCAATACTTGAGCCAGTCATAGAGGCTTGACTAGGAATACATTTTACCGTTTATTATCCCACACGTGCATATGAGTCTTCCTCCGAGCCTCGTGGTTATTGTAGACTCGAGAACCATAGCAGTTATAGCATGGAACATAAACCTAATTATGAACAGGGAGATAATCAATAACATTTATTATTGCCTCTAGGGCATATCTCCTACATGTTCATGCTTATGTAGATGATATTGTGGTCAAGTCAAGAAAGAAGGAGACTCTATTGGCAGATTTGAAGGAAACTTTTGATAACCTGCGGGTTTACAAGATGATGCTTAACCAGGCAAAGTGTGTGTTTGGTGTACCTGCAGGCAAGTTCTTGGGATTCTTGGTCTCCGAGCGTGGCATTGAGGCTAACCCGGATAAGATAAAGGCCATCACTTCCTTGTCTAAACCGGCGTGTATCAATGATGTTCAGCGCCTGGCGGGTCGTATCGCCGCTCTGAGCCAGTTTATAAGCCGCCTGGGCAAGAAATCTATTCCTTTATATTAGATGATGAAGAAGACAGATGACTTCGTCTGGAGTGATGCGGCTAATGAGGCGTTTGAGGCGCTCAAGAAGCAGTTGGCTGAGCCGCCCATTTTTGCTGCGCCGGTGGAAAAGGAGCCTTTGCTTTTGTACGTGGCGGCTAACAACAGAGCTGTCAGTGCTGCAGTTGTGGTGGAGCACAAGGAGGCGGGTAAGGAGTACCCAGTTCAACGGCCGGTTTACTATGTCAGTGAGGTCTTGACGGAATCCAAGCAAAAATATCCACATTGGCAAAAGCTGGTGTTTGGTGTATTCATGGCCAATCGCAAGCTGAAGCATTATTTCCTTGGGCATCCGATCACAGTGGTCAGCTCAGCTCCGTTGGGAGATATTATTCAAAACAGAGAAGCTACTGGCAGGATTGCTAAGTGGGCAATTGAGCTCGGGCCTCTTAATCTGAAGTATGTGCCCCGGACGGCTATAAAGTCTCAAGCCCTGGTGGACTTTATCAATGACTGGACAGAGTGTCAAGCACCTGAGGAGAAACCGGACAATATGTATTGGACGATTCATTTTGACGGCTCAAGGCAGTTGGAAGGCTCGGGGGCTGGAGTTGTTTTAACTTCCCCGCGAGGTGACAAGTTTTGTTATGTTTTGAGGTTAATGCTTTCTTGCACTAACAATGCAGCTGAGTATGAGGCCTTGCTTCATGGGCTCCGTGTGGCTAAGGAGATGAATTTGAGCCGGGTCAGATGTCTTGGCGACTCAGACCTGGTGGCTCAACAAGTCTCTGGCACATGGGACTAAGGACCCTCGCATGGCGGCTTATCGCCAGGCGGTCGATGTTATTGCTGGCCATTTCAAGGGCTATCAGGTGGATCATATTGACCGGCGGAGGAATGAGGCGGCTGACGCATTGTCAAGGCTCGGGTCTCAGCGTAAGCCGGTGCCGCCTAATGTGTTCCTGGACGTATTGCATCACCCGTCGGTCAAGTTACCGTCGGAGGAGGATTTGGCTATACCTGACCCGAAGCGACAGTTGGTGGCGGCTCTCCACGCAATCCCTGATTGGACGTTGCCTTATCTGGCGTATTTGATCCGCGGCGAGTTACCTCAAGATGAAAATCTGGCGCGGCAGATCATAAGGCGGTCTAAGTCTATGGCTATTGTCAATGGCGAGTTACACCGGCGCAGTGTGACTGGTGTTTTTCAGCGATGTGTTTCTCCGGATGAGGGCCGTGAGATCTTGCAAGAACTCCATGCCGGCGATTGTGGTCATCATGCCAGGTCAAAATCTTTGGTGGCTAAGGCTTTTCGACACGGTTTTTACTGGTTAACGGCTCATAAAGATGCAGAGTACTTGGTCAGTAAATGTGACGGGTGTCAGAAATTTGGGCGGCGTGCCCATGTGCCGGCTCAAGAGTTACGGATGATCCCAATCACTTGTCCATTTGCAGTCTGGGGGCTTGATATGGTGGGACCTTTTAAGAGGTCCAAAGACAAGAAGACCCACCTCTTGGTGGCGGTTGACAAGTTTACTAAATGGGTTGAAGCTGAGCCGGTCAGCAAGTGTGATGCAGCAACAGCAGTTCAGTTCGTCAAAAAGCTGATCTTTCGGTTTGGTTATCCTCATAGTATCATTACTGACAATGGCACAAACCTGTCCAAGGGGGCTATGAAGGAGTTTTGCGATGATGAGCATATACGCCTCGATGTATCTTCTATGGCTCACCCGCAGTCTAATGGTCAAGCTGAGCGTGCTAACCAGGAAATTTTGAGAGGTATAAAACCCCGGCTCATGGTTCCTTTGGAACGCATGCCGGGTTGTTGGGTGGAGGAGTTACCTTCTGTTCTTTGGAGCATAAGAACCACCCCCAACAGATCTACATGCTATACGCCTTTCTTCATGGTTTATGGCGCAGAAGCTGTTCTCCCCAGTGATATTCGTCATGACTCGCCCAGGGTGGCGGCTTACGTGGAAGCTGATAATGAGGCGGCGCGTCAGGATTCTTTGGATGTCTTAGACGAAGAACGGGATCTTGTAGCAGCTCGGTCCACAATTTACCAGCAAGACCTGCGTCGCTATCATAGCCGCAGGGTCAAGACCCGGACGTTCCAAGAAGGCGACTTAGTACTCCGGTTGATTCAAGACCAGTCAGATATGCATAAGTTGTCGCCTCCTTGGGAAGGACCGTTTGTGATCAGCAGAAATCTCAACAATGGTTCTTACTATCTCATTGACATACGGGAGAGTGACAAGTCTCGCACTTCTGGTGAAGAAACTAAAAGGCCGTGGAATATTGCTCACCTTCGGCCATACTATACTTAAGCCGCCGGTCCGGCTCTCGTCAATGTACATATTCCTGTCATTGTATATACCATCTTTTATGATATAATAAAGTTGGCATCCCCATGATTAGGGGCCTCTGCCGTTTTTCCGCACTAAAATTCGTGCAAAGGAGTTGATCCTTCATCAGGTCACTTGGGGGCTTCCAACCCACTGGGTTTAGCTTTCATACCCTCTTAGCCAGGCTTTATATGCCATGTTCGAGTTAAATCTGCCTGTTTGCAACTTGCTACTCCGCCATGTGACCCGCCGAACTCTTGACAGTCAATCTTGCTCAGAGACCCTGAACTTTTATAAGTTATTCTCGCACAAAGACCCTGAACTTGTCAAGGTTTAAACGGCGGCTTTTGTCACGAGAGAGCCGGCTTACAGTGAGCTAGGATAAACTCGCCTTGTCTGCTGTAGTCTCTCCGCTATGTGGCCTGTTTGTACTCTCAGCAATGTCAATCTTTTAAAGACCCTGAACTTGCTAAGGTTTAAACGACGGATTTATGTCACGTGAGAGCCGGCTTACGAGGTTTTCAGGCTTTTATGCCTAGTTTCTTCGGAAGCAATACAATTTTTTTCACAAAAACAAGAATTATCTTGTCCTGCTGTGCCTTTAAAGCCGGCTTATAGGGCAAGAGATATGCAAGTTACTTGTTTTTTGCAGGTATTTTTCATGATAAGATTCTAAGCTTTTGGGTAGCTCCAGCTTGGCATTGCTCACGGAATATAACCCGCCTGGCGAGTCGAGGCAGTCAGACGATTATATATCAAAGACAAATATGCTAAGACGCCGGTATATGGGCTGAAAGAAGTTTCAAAAGTGCATCAAAGGCACAAGAGCAGGCGGTTAAAATGTTTTCTACTGCTATTACAAGGCTATCAAGGAGCCCAAAATCTGCTGACTTAAAGTTTTTTGCAGTAAATTATAACCCGGCGTATTAACAGGGCCGGGTTACCTTCACAGGACACAAGTTCTTTGTCTAGCTCGTCGCCGGGTCATCCTGCGCCGGGTCTTCGGTCTCCCGGATCTGGAGGTTGTCCACATCCCAATTGCAGTTTGTTAAAGCCTCAAATTTGGCTTCGTCGTGCATGATTGGAGATGGGTCAACATCAGGAGCGAAGAGGTGCTTACGACGTTGAGGAGTTAGGCTTTTTGCTTCAAAGTTGGGCCCTCGAACTCGCTTATTATCTTCAGAATAAGCCGCCTGATATACCGACATGTCAGCTTCTTCGGCCAGCCGGCTTGCCAAAATTCGGGATGCCTTCATACAGCAGGCGTAATCATCTTGCGTGAACTCAGAGCCATCATCCTTCAGCTGAGGAAAGCCATCCATCATTTCGGCCGGGTTAAGCTCGGGTGCATAAGCCAGGGACCGGCTCAAAGCAGCCATTGCGCCCTTACGGGCGGCTAATCTCTTCAGTTCCTCTATTTGCTTCGAGATGGTGGAGAGGACATCTAGCACTCCCTTCATAAACTTTGGCACGCCCTTCTCAGTCATAACAGCTTTAATGGTGAAAAGGGATCCGGCATACAACTGTTCAGAAAGTGAGTATAAAGCCTTCAGCTTTAACAAACTGTCGTCTGAAAGTTGGCGACTCCGTTCACCTACAAGCAAGTCAAATTTTATAAGCCGCCTGAAAGATTTCTTGAATATTTCCTTTGCAACGAATATTGAAGGTTAAAGAGTACTTACCAAAGACGGCTCCAATCATACGAGATATCTGACTCTTCAGATGGCTCAGCTCGTCAGTCACCGTCTTAAGACGGCCTTCAGCATCTTCTGCGCGCTTGGTCAGGGCGGCTTGGCTCGTTTCAGCAGATTTCTTGAGTGTTTTGAGCTCAGCCTTGATCACATCAAGCTCAGTCAAGGCGATCTCGTACTTGGCGTCGGCCTCGGCCCGGTTTTCTTGTTGCAGTGCCAAGCTTTTCTTCAGGTCCGACACGTTGGACTCGGCGGCGTTTAAAGATTCCTGCATAAGACAAGTTGTAAAAAGGCAACATTGTTAGTTTTAAGCCGCCTGTCCAGCTCATATTGGTACAGCAGAGTTATTACAAGTCCCAAGGAGATTGCAATCAATAGACTTGACACTTGGGGGCTAATGTGTCTCAGTTTTTTTCTAGACCCGGATCATCTTTCTGAAGATGACCCGGTTCTTGGGGGCTACACGTTGCTCTACAAGTCTAAGGATCAAGTTCATAAAAGACCCGGCTCATTATTCACATAATGACCCGGCCCTTGAGGGCTACAATTGGATCTTAGTCTATGATTGAGTGCCGGCTCATTATTCACATAATGACCCAGCCCTTGAGGGCTACAATTGGCTCTTAGTCTATGATTGAGTGCCGGCTCATTATTCACATAATGACCTGGCCCTTGGGGGCTACATGGCGATTCATTAAAAGATTGCAAATGATGGAAGACTTGGCTGACCTTTTGAGAGGTAAACCGGTTCTTGGGGGCTACATAAGTGTATATGCATGCAAAGGCAAGGGAAGTGGAATACCTCATATTTTTTCTTCATCATGCCAACCAAGTTGGCCTCCATGTCCCGGCTTGCAGACAGACGGCTCAAATAGCCAGAGTGTAACTCTTCAGCAGTAAGTTTTTCCAAGTTAGGAAGATCAAATTGAGTCTGTCCTTCCTTAAGATGAGCCACCTCGTCTTCACCGGTATTCTTTGATAGTACATGGGAGGGAGCTGGGGATTTGTAAGCCGCCCCGGTAACAGTAACTTCTTCATGAGAAGTCACATTTTCAGTTGTCGGCTGGGGGCTGGGCGGCTTGGGATCAGTTTCTGGATGGGCTTCAGGAGCCTCAATATCCATATCAGCCGGCTCATTATGCTCAGGAGCTTTTTCATGGACGTCTTTATCAGCCTCAGATGGCTCAATGTGGGCTTCAGAGGTGTTAGGCTTTGGGTTCGCCGGCTCTGGAATTTCAAGAGTAGCGGCTGACCCGCCTACCTTCCTCCGTTTGGCTTGAGCCCTATGAGCAAAGGTGAAGTTACATGTCAATGAGCAAAGACACACTATTAACACACGGAGTGGGATATGAAAATACTTACCCCGGATTGATAATAAGAGGAGGCAACTTTGAGGCGGTTGAGTCGCCGGAAGAAGGAGGCGACTCCTGAAAAGTTAGCATTGTCAAATACAAATTGCAACACAAGATTAGCATATAGGAGAAATAAATTCAAGGCAAGGAAGTACTTCAGTGGGCCGCTTCCGAGGAGCCGGATCGTTTGGTAATCCAGCCAAAAGATCTTCAGAGCCGGTGCTCCGGGTCTGACGTCTGTTGTCACCTTGCTGCTTCTTCAAAGGAAAGTTGGGATTCAGGTGAGTAAAAGGGCGAGAACATTTTATTTTCCGTACAGCCCGCCGTATTCTCTTTACGGGTAAAAGTTCCGAGGCAGAAGAGATAATGGTTACCTCTGCAACGTCAGCATGACTTGTCTCTGCTTCCTCCTGTGAGTAATCATTTTCAATGAGTTGCATAAAGAAAAGACCAAGGGAGTCAAGTTCTACCTCTGAATCGTCCAGGTCGAATAGTTCTTCGGTTGATTGCCTCTTTCTACCAGCCGGCGCCTTAGCTTTGGTCGCCTTGGGGACTTTGTTTTTCTTTTTAAGGGAAGGAGGTAACCTCTTGTTCCAGAAGGAAGAGCCAGCCTACATTATGATATGTGCGTTGACAGAAAGGTTAAAATGCAATATACGAAGTACATCATTTAAAGAATGAGTGAAGATAGGGTGGAAGGGTTCACCTCTGGAGCCGGGTTAAGTGCATAAAAAGGACTTAACCCCGTCTTGCTAAAGGCGGCTTGAGGCTCTCCCAGTAAAGACTTGACAATGGTATTGAGGTCCTGGTCTGTTAAGGGGGTCTGATTGAAGCGTTGAGGGTCATTTACTTCACCGGTATATTGGCACATTAAGGCGCCGCGGCGGCTCAACGACAGAATCCTCCAAGAGACCCAGCATCGGGTCAGATCAACACCTGTTAACCCGTTGGCTAACAGGGCCCTTATTTTTGAGAAGGTTGGGCCAAATTGAGCACGCTCTGCGACAGACATCCGATCTGGGAGCTCCGTATCAGTGCTGAGCCGGTACGGACGGTAACCCGGCAGTGGGTTCTCCCCTTCTGGTGAAGTGTCCTTGCAGTAAAACCAAGTCTTATTCCATTCTTTAGGATGACTCGGCAGAGTTGCTGCTGGGAAGAGTACATCCCTCCGTCTTTGAAGAGTGACGCCTCCGAGCTCAAGACTCAATCCGTCTGCCATCTCTGTTTGGCGGTTGATGTAGAAATACTCTTTGAAGAGGTCAACAGACGGCTCTTCTTGCAGATAAGCTTCGCAGAGGGTTTGGAACTGACATAGGTTGGTGACAGAGTTGGGGCCAATGTCTTGGGGGTGCAGGTTGAAAGAGTGTAAGACGTCTCGGAAAAATTTAGACCCGGGCGGAGAGAAACCGCGGAGAAGATGGTCTGTGAACACAACAACTTCCCCATCCTCGGGCTTAGGAGTGGTTTCATTGCCCGGGACCCGCCAGTGGATAGCATTCTGAGCCGGCAAGACTCCCATGGTGACAAACTCTTTGAGTGATTCTTCAGTTACCCCAGACCTTACCCAGTTGCAGGTAGATGGGACTTTATACATTATGGCGGCTTAAGAGACTGTGGAAAGGTATGAATATATGGCAAGTTAAAAACGTACTATGATCAAGGCAGCCATGACTCTAAAAATGGTTATGATATTTGGCGGGTCAATATAAAATTATGAGCCGCCAAAGCAGGCCACAATATGACAATGTGAGCCGGCCGTACGGCGGCGGGTCAAGTTTGCAAGTGAATGTTGAGAAAATTACTAAGTATGGAGAAACAGATTCCAACAGTTACAGCTATTGCTTGAAGATCTACGGGTGAGGTAAAAAAGAAAAATATTCCTAAACCTAATGCCAATGGAAGAACAGGCAACTTATACGCGGATTAAAGTGAGACAACAATCTGTAATGGGCATGGCATGCTTATTGAGCGGATGACCGCATGATTTGGGTGACATTATAAAGCCTATAGGAGCATTTTTTCTCCGATCTACGAAGAGTGCTCCAATGAGCTGTGACGAACACGAAGAAGCCCGATGAACTCGGGGGAAATCTGAAAAGCTAATACAGATCTAAACATGGCGCAAAGATGGAACCTGGAGGATGCGGGCGAACGCGGGAGTGCTCTGGACGTAATCAAGTCGATGCAGCGGCCAGTGTTGGAGAAGACGGCGAGGTCCGAACGGCGTGGCGAGCTTCGGCGGCGCGGGCGTCTTGAGGAAGAAGAAGAAGGCAGCGGTGGGGAAAGTGAAGATAATGGGGCCCCCCATGCCTATTTATGAGGGTGTGATAGAACAGCAACAGTCGGCGCGGGAATCAAGGAGGGACGATGATGATTGACTAAGAAAGTGCCTTGATTCTCGGGCTGGTCATATTAATGGAGAAAGATCCGTTGTGACGTCAGGGGAATCTTTTTGATTTTCTTGAGCTGACGTCACGGCGGGTCAGGAAGATTTATCAGAGATGACGCCGCCCATTTTTGGCGGGTCATGAGGATTTATCAGAGAATGCAAGATTCGCCAACCAGAAGACTTGAAGATTGACATGAACCAGTTCAAATCAATCCGGGGCCTAATGTTGGGGATATAGCCCCGTGGTGAGACCCGCCCAGGTGGGGCTGGGTCATGAGGTTGGCGGCTTAGCAATAAGGTTTGGAATAAGCTTGATGGGCCTGGAGGCCTAGAGCCAGAAGACAATGTGTAACCCGGTAGCGTCAGCCGCCGGTGGCGGCTTTGTAGACAAGGCAAGTATAGTTAGAGGTGAGGTCGGTTATCAAGTATGACCCGGCCTGGACTCTTGTAAGCCCAGGGCCTCGACCTGAGTATATAAAGGCGGGTTACCTGGGCGGCTTAGGACACGAAACAACATATCGAGAGCTAGGTCAAGCGAACTCGCTCCTTTGTAATCGATATCCAATCAATACAACACATAGCATGACGTAGGCTTTTACCTCTTTCCGAGGGGCCGAACCTAGGTAACCCTTGTCTCTCGATTCCGATCAACCCCTTCGACACCGCCTTAGCGATGGCCTCGAACCCAAGTCCTTTCACTAGGACATCTGCCGTGACAAAACCACGACAGTAGCTTTGCGCACCAAGCTTATTTTTTGTTCTAAATGTCTTTGTATTTGAGCTATGGTTTGAGCTATGAGAGGAAGAGAACACAAGGGAGTTCTGCACATAATTCCTTTTCAATATGACATAAGAAAAATGTTGAAAGGACGTGGATGTTGCCTAGAGGGGGGTGAATAGGCGCTTTAAAATAATTACGGTTTAGGCTTGAACAAATGCGGAATAAAACTAACGTTTAATATGTCAAGCACAAAACCTAAAACAACTAGGCTCACCTATGTGCACCATCAACTTATGCTAAGCAAGATAAACAACTAAGTGATAGCAAGATATATAACAAGAAACAATATGGCTATCACAAAGTAAAGTGCACAAGTAAAGGGCTCGGGTAAGAGATAACCGAGGCACGTAGAGACGATGATGTATCCCGAAGTTCACACCCTTGCGGATGCTAATCTCCGTTCAGAGTGGTGTGGAGGCACAATGCTCCCCAAGAAGCCACTAGGGCCACCGTAATCTCCTCACGCCCTCGCACAATGCAACATGCCGTGATTCCACTAAGGGACCCTTGAGGGCGGTCACCGAACCCGTACAAATGGCAACCCTTGGGGGCGGTCACCGGTACCCGTACACTTTGGCAACCCTTGGGGGTGGTCACCCGTACCCGTACAAATTGCTTGGGGCAATCTCCACAACCTAATTGGAGACCCTGACGCTTGCCCGGAGCTTTACACCACAATGATTGAGCTCCGAGGCACCACCAACCGTCTAGGGCGCCAAGGCACCCAAGAGGAACAAGCTCTACGGTGCTCAAACACCCAAGAGTAATAAGCTTCTCAAACTTCACTTCCACGTATCACCGTGAAGAACTCAAACCTATGCACCAAATGCAATGGCAAGGGCGCACGGAGTGCCCAAGTTCTTCTCTCCCAAATCCCACCACAACAACTAATGCTATGGAGGAAAATGAGAGGAAGAACGAAGAAGAACACGAAGAAATCCAAGATCTAGATCCAAGGGGTTCCCCTCACATAGAGGAGAAAGTGATTGGTGGAAATGTGGATCTAGATCTCCTCTCCCTTTTCCCTCAAGAACTAGCAAGAATCATTGGAGGGATTGAGAGATAGCAAGCTCAAAGAAGGTCAACAATGGGGGGCAAAAACGAGCTCAAGAGTTGGGGAACCATTGGGGAAGAAGACCCCCTTAAATAGGTCCCCACGAATCTGTCCGTTATGTGCAGAATAATATAGGAGCGGTACAACCGCTATGAGTACCGGTACAACCGGTAAAAAGCAATAAGCGGTACAACCGGCCCACAACCGCCCAAGAACCGCACCACAACAGAAACTAGTCCGGTGGTAGAGCGGTACATGGCCGGTACAACCTTCAGACCAATTCTGGAGCGGTACAACCGCTCCAAACACCGGTTGTACCGGTCAACCGGTACAACCTCTCTATGGGGCGGTACAACCTCTCTATGTAAAACATGTAAGACTAAAACAACCATAACTTTCGCATACAAGCTCCGATTTGAGCAAACTCAAGCTTGTTGGATAAAGGACAACAAGAGCTATCCAACAATGACTAGTTAAATTAAGAACAAGCAATGGAGAATAAATGACACTAGGATAAGGAAGATGACCTTCCCAATAAATATCTGACAAAATCTCCAACACCGAAAACACAATATGATGCATACGAAATCTGTTTTCGATGAGCTTGAACTTATCACGATGAAGACCATAAGCTCAAAAACTCACATAGAGAAAAACCAAATAAGGACCAAGAAAGATGATGATGCAAGGATGCAAATGGTTTGAGCTCTCAACGAACGATACGATCAAGCTACTCACTTGAGAGCCCCCCTTGATAGTACGACAATCGATCCTATAACTCGGTCTCCCAACTACCACCATGAGACCGGTAAAATAGAAAACCTATAAAGGGCAAACCTATACCTTGCACATAGTCCACTTGAGCTAGATGATGATGATCTTGACTTCCTCAAGATGGATGATACGTCTCCAACGTGTCTATAATTTTTGCTTGTTCCATGCTGTTATATTATCATTCTTGGATGTTTTACAATCATTTTATTATAACTTTATATCATTTTTTGGGACTAACCTATTGACATAGTGCCAAAGTGCCAGTTGCTGTTTTTGCTTGTTTTTTTACTTCGCAGAAAATTAGTACCAAACGGAGATAAAACGCTGCGGGGATTTTTGTGGATTTTTTACGGACCAGAAGAAAGAAGATGGGCCAAAGAACGCCAGAAGAGGGGGCCCAGGCTGGACAGCACCCACCAAGGCGCGCCAAAGGCCCCCTGGCGCGGCCTGGTGGGTGCTGGGCACCTCGGGCACCCCCTCCACCGCCTCCGATGCCTATAAATTCCCAAATATTCGGAAACCCCCAAAAATAACCCTAGACTCTCCACTCCGCCGTCGCAACTCTCTATATCAACGAAAAACCAATCTGGAGGCGTTCCAATACCCTGCCGGAGAGGGGAATCCTTCTCCGGTGGCCATCTTCATCATCCCGGTGGAGGCCATGACGAGGAGGGAGTAGTCCACCCTCGGGGCTGAGGGTATGTACCAGTAGCTGTGTGTTCAATCTCTCTCTCATGTTCTTGAGATGTCACGATCTTGATGTATCACGGGCTTTGTTAATATAGTCGGATCATATGATGTTTCCCTTGCTATCTTGTTGTGATGAATTGAATCTTTCCCTTTGAGATCTCGTTATGTTGGATTGAATATTGGATTTGAGAAAACTTGATATATGTCTTGCATGCGGATACCCGTAGTGACAATGGGGTATTCTATTGATCCACTTGATGTATGTTTTGGTACTCAACTTGCGGATTCCCGCGGTGACATTGGGGTAATCTATGCATAGGGGTTGATACACGTTCTTGTCCTACTTTCTCCGATAGAAATCTTGGGGCACTCTTTGAGGTTCTTTGTGTAGATTGAGTATTATGAATCTGAAATTGTTTGATGCGTATCGCATAATTAACTCATGCATACTTGTGGTGACATTGGAGTATCTAGGTGACATTAGAGTTGGTTGATGCGTATCATATGGTGTTATTCTAGTACGAACTCTTAGATAGATCAAACGGAAAGGATAACTTGATGTTATCTTAGTATGAACTCTTGAATAGATCGATCGGAAAGAATAACTTTAAGGTGGTTTCGTACCCTACAAACAATTTCTTCTTATGTTCTCCGCTAGATAAGAACTTTGGAGTGATTCTTCATTGCACGTTGAGGGATGGTTATGTGATCCAATTATATTAGCATTGTTGAGAGATTGCACTAGCGAAAGTACGGACCCTGAGCCTTGTTTTCAAGCATTGCAATACCATTTGTGCTCACTTTTGTTACTTGCTACCTTGCTGTTTTTATATTTTCAGATTACAAAAACCTATATCTACCATCCATATTGCACTTGTATCACCATCTCTTCGCCGAACTAGTGCACCTATACAATTTGCCATTGTATTGGGTGTGTTGGGGACACAAGAGATTTCTTGTATTTGATTGCAGGGTTGTTTGAGAGAGACCATCTTCATCCTATGTAACACCCCAAAAATCGGGTTATTGATTTTTGTGCTGTTATTCCTTCCTAGCTTTTCTCTCCCAAATTTTTCCTCTGGAATCTGGTGAATGACCAGGTGAATCTAGACAATGCCCAACCTCTCAGTGCCTTTCCCATGTTCTTGTGCCAGCCAACCTTCCGTCAGTAAACCCCGAATCTCATTCAAACCCTAGTTCCAAAATATTGGAACTGGAAATCCTGCCTTTGTGTTTACAAAGGAGCTATCATTTTCCTTGCTCTGTTAATCCTCCCAAAATTTTCAAAGATCCTCCTTCACTCATACACCCTAGATGTGCAAAAATATTGCCAAGTCATATGCAATATTTCTCATCTAGAATTAATTCCTTTTTCTGCCTTTCTGAGGAATTAAATCCAGGAAAATATCTATCCATCTCCAAAGTTCATGAAAACTTGTGGAGATATTCTTTGTGATCATATTGAGCTCTCATAAAAATATTGGCCATAATTAAATAGTGGAAATTACATTTTCCTATTTAAAGCCAATATCTCAATTTGGGGCCTTTCCAAAGGAACTACCATTTTGGTAGCTAGGAAAAATACCAAATAATTTATGGAGCTTTTCCAACCCATATATTCACCATTTCCATCAAAATATCAAGTTCCACAATTCAAAATTTGAGCACAACACCCCTTTGCAAATTCTGTCCAGATTTCCTATTTGCAAAGGAAGTGCTTGATTCCTTGATCTCCTTGGGCTGAAATTTTTCAGGGTGATTCATTATGATATATTACCCTGGTACACCAACAACTAGCCCATTTCATCTAGCCAATCTTCCTCAGCAAATTTTCTAAGTTTCTGTCCAGATTGGAGCACTGTGAAGGAAGTACCATTTGGGAGTATGCAAATGGTATGAAATTTTTACAGTGCCTCCATATGCCTAAATTATTGGTCTCCACCAAGTTTGGGCCAATTTCATTTAGCCATTTTTCCCCAGCATCATCATTTTCATTTCTGGCCAGTATGCCAAGTTGCAAAGGAAGTACCAGATAACTTTGCTCATTTGTGCTAACACTTGACCAGGATGACTACCTTAGTAGATGGTTAATCTCTGCCAGAGATCAAGCCAAGGAGAGCACTGTGGTGGCCACACCACCTGTCAAACACTTTGCTGTTGGTTGCTGTTTGATCAAGGTGCAGTCACACCAGTGTTCTCCCATGACTCCCAGCTACGTAGGTAAACTCCAGGAAGGAAGGAGAACCTCCTAGACAAGGTTTAGCTTCATATTGGGCGTGGCAAGGCCGTGGACACGCGGTGACCACGCGCAGAGCGCGCCAAACCAGTGCACTGTGCACTGGATCCTTCGGGAGCCGTCTCCGGCGAGCCGCGGCTTGTCTAGGAGCGTCGGAGAACTCCCCACCACGTGCGTGACTCTTCTGGAGCCCTCTCCCCCTCGTCCCGTAGCTCCTGGCCGTCTCTGCCGACCGCCGGAGCACCGCCACCTCGCCGTGCATCTCGAAGCCCCGACCGGCGTCCAGAGCTCTCCCCGTGCCTATTTAAGGAGTGCCCCGAGCCCTCCTCCCCATCAGCAAGCCCCAGCCCTTCCTCTCGAGCTCTAGGAGCTCCCCTCCTATTCCCCATGCCGGAGAGCCGCCGCCGATCCCCTCGGCCCGTCCCCGCACCCTGGCCCATCCCCTCCTCTCAACTCTCGCCCTCAGCCTTCCCAGGAGATCGCGGAGCCACTGTCGTCCTCGAGTCAGCCGAGGGAACCTCGCCGGAGCGTCCCTACTGGAGCCTCGCCTCCGCCGTGTCTCGGTCGAGGGCAGTAGCGCTGCCGGCCACTGCGGGAGGCGCTGAGACCACCACTGGAGGCGGCGCAGGCTGTGGGTCCCGTCCCGCTCACCGGCAGGCCCTCGGGAGCGGCCAGGCGACCACTACGCCGGCGGCCGGCTGCCCTGTCTCTGTTTCGGTCGGGGGAAGAAGACGATCCAGAGGGAGAGAAGAGAGAGAGAAAGGGATAAGGCGGGCCCCGCTCGTCAGTCTCTATAGCCCCGGGCCCTGTTTTTTTAAGTGGAAACGTACTTTTAAAAGTACACTTTCCAACTTCGAAAGCGTAAACCAGAAAATACGCCTTCAGCTACAGCCCCGCCGGCCGAAACAGTTACAGTGCGGACGTTCACCCATTAAAGATTAAAGTGGAGAGTTTTTGTCTATTTTAATGCTTAACGAATGAACGGGCATATCTCCGCGACCGTAACTCTGATTGAGGTAAAACCAACGCCCACGTCTTCAGATCGTCGAGCCCGTTCTGATGGAATCATTTTCATAATGTTTTCACACTATGAAAATGACCATTTTGCCCTTGCCCTTCGATCAGCCCCTCCGAGAGGGAAACTTTTCTGGCAAATCTTTCCGCGGACTCTCCGCAGTTCTTCCCGGCGTATTCATCGACCCCCAAGGCAAGCCAACCTCTTATCATGAGCTCCGGACTTGCGTGATGACTTTGCTTGCACTCTGTGTGTATACAGCAGTACCCTTTAGATCATCTGTTAGTCTGCACCAGCATAGTTCTATTAATTCCTCTGTACCAGATGCTAGGGATAGTTATAATATAATACCATGACTTGCTTTCATGTCATATTTACCCATACTAGTGATAAGTATTTGTGCCACTGTCATCATGTTAATACTATGATTTCATGCCATGACTGTCAGTACTATGATATTGATATGCTGATGTTAAATGATGGTTCTCGTTTATAATTGTCGATGTAATGGTACGATGATGGATATGTTGAGTTGGATTAATAAACTAAACCTAGTCGGTTGATCCAGAGTCACCTGTCCGGACTTATCCGTGCAGCCACATTTGCCGGTATGGGACGGCCTTGACTTGGTCTGATCGCGTGCTCTTTCACCGGTACCTCCAGACAGGGAGGGTTATGCGTACGTGCTACCCTGATCAGGTAGGCGGCGATAATCCTGTGAGCCCAGTTGAGATGTTTAGCCCGGGAGTCCCCGTTTGGGACAGTTTACTTTGGCCACGACGGTGGCAGGTGTCACGAGGTGACACAGGGGCCACCCAGGGCAGGACTCCGGGGGAGGATGAATGCCGGTGGTACGATGGGAGAGTCACGGGTTAGGCAGGTTTCGTTGGAGCAACGCTGGTCCACCCGAATGGGATCACGAGGCCAGGTGCTTCATGGTGTGGGTAAAGTGCGCAACCTCTGCAGAGTGTAGAATCTATTCGAATAGCCGCGTCCACGGTATTGGACAGTCTGTCCAGGCCTCACTAGGTGGTCAACCGTAACAATGATTACAATGATGGACGAACTTGTCTTGTGTTCGAAAGTGCCCATTGAGTCATGAGTATTTCAAGGGTTGTGGGACAACCCCGAAGAGAGTAAGTTGGTATTCGGTACAGTAAGTACTTTAAGCACCTAATGTGATCATTGCCATGCTATGTTATGTAGATTATATGCTTGATCCATGTTTTCAGTTAATTCCATGTCATGTTTAGAATAAATTCATATATAAGCATAGGGCTTGCTTTGTCATCTGCTTGTTTGGATGCTATGTATTTGGTTGTCTTGTGAGTACATTCAAAGTACTCACCTGGCCTTGCACATGGCCAGTTGCAGGAGAAGATCCGTCGTGCTAGATCGTAACCCAGCCAGTCCTGTGAGTTATGGAGTCCAGCCAGAGACGTTGTTGCCGCCGAACCAAGACCTCCGCTGCCATTTAGTTAGCCTTGGAGCTATGTAATATTGTTGTAAGCAACAGTATTGTAATACTCCATTTCATTTAATAAAGCCATTTTGTGCCTGGAATTGTTGTATCATGTCTTTGACGTGCGCCAGGTCTTATCCTGGGGCTGGCGTGCGTCGGCCCTCTATCGGGGTGCCACAAGACGTGGTATCAGAGCCAGGCTGGCTATAGGTTACCCTAGCACCAAACCACCCTCCTTTTCAACCGGTAGTGAGCCCAATAGAGTTGACCCATCGCTGGTATCCGACACGGCCACTGTTGATCAACAGGCGGCGCAGTCGGAATGGACGTGTCCCTACCCAGCTGTCCGCCCACCCAACCACTCTGGATTGGACCGCGACCCTACTCAGTTGTCGGCCGTACCGGCGTATCCTCTACCCGGCACGAGAAGGATCCACGCCATGCTGGTGTGTCCCAGCCCGACTGCCTATTTAACCCCTCCTACCTGCGAGTTGCAGCTCTCTCCATTCAGTAAGCCAGATCCCTGCAAGAGAACCCAGTCTAGTGTCCTCAAACCAGCAGCCATGTCCAGTTCTTCCAAAACACCCACTTTCCATAGTCGAACCTTGGCTAATGGTTATCCCGGCTTTCCGCCCATCCTTTCGCGTATGCTCACCCAAGCCCTTGGCTGTAATACTAGCCCGATGTATCTGGTGTTCCAATCGGAACCCGTCCCTCACCTTTGCCGATACGAGGCGAAGGTGCTTCTCCGCCCAAGTCCAGCAGAGGATGGGAAGCCCTTGACTTTTCGGGGCAAACCCATGCCCACCCCTGTGTTGGCTGTCCAGATAGCTGCTGCGGAAGCCATCACCCGTCTTCGCTTCCAGTTCCCGCAAGTAGCGGAGATGCCGGAGTTCCACTACTTTCCCTCTTCGTCCAAAGCAGGTTGCGAGTTCTCCAGCATAGTTGGAGATGCCGACCCGACAGTGGCTCGCCTGGTTCAGTTCATTGCTGCCCAGGGACTGCTACTTGCCGGCATTATTAGAGAGTTCCAAGCCATTGACCGTGACACCACTCGGGTTGTTACGGAAGCATACCGTGAGGCCCGTCAAGTTGTGTCCCAGACCACCAGATCCCTGCTACCAAACCCAGTGCCACCCTCGCAGCTAGTGCCACCCTCGCAGCCAGTGCTACCCTTGCAGCCCGTGAATCCATGTCAACCTGGCATCATCCACCCGAGTTATGTCGCCAGAGCTATTCGTCGTCTTCGTCGTCGGGATGTGTTCCGTCAAGTTCCAGCCACAACTCAAGCAGTTGTGCCCCAACCCATTGTGGTGCCCGACAATGAAGATGGAAGTTGGCTCAGCCTTCGTCCCCCAGGAAAGCCCCAGCAAGAGTAGGCCCATTTGTGGCTCCGGCAGTGAGCGAAGCCAGGAGATGCCGCGGGTAGGTGTGTTCCGCAGACTGTTTCTTCACCTGCGTCTAGGATTAGGACTCTGTAGTTCGGAGTGAGTTGTTGCTGTTAGCTGCCTAGTAAGGCTGCGTGTTGTTGTGTGATTGTACTGCTTGTACTGCTTGTGCTTGTGTGCTGTTGTAATGTTATGTATGCCTGTTTGCTCTGTGTGCTTGGCTCATCTGTCACTCTGTTAAGCAGAAATGTTTAACAGAGCTGGCAGTGGATTCTTAACAAAATTTTAGTCAGTAGAGCACTTACACCTAAAAACAACGGACTCGTCCGGAGTCCCTAATAAAATGCGAGCTGGTGTAGGTGTAGGAGATATGCCCTAGAGGCAATAATAAATGTTATTGATTATCTCCCTGTTCATAATTAGGTTTATGTTCCATGCTATAACTGCTATGGTTCTCGAGTCTGCAATAACCACGAGGCTCGGAGGAAGACTCATATGCACGTGTGGAATAATAAACGGTAAAATGTATTCCTAGTCTGGCCTCTAAGACTGGCTCAAGTATTGCATGATGATCCTGTTTTCCTGATCATGGGCATGGCTATGCCGGCAATTTTGAGGGCACAATGTTAGTAGAACACTTGTGTTGAATCGACCCGAATTGATGTTATGCTATGAGATTCATTCGTCATAAGTTAATGGTTAATAACACAGAGATGGTTAACGTTTGCATGATTCCTTAGACCATGAGAGTATCGAGTTTCTTCATGCTTGCTTCATGAACTTTGGGGTTTGTTAAACGTCATCCGTAAATTGGTGGCTATTACGGCGGCTTACGGGTTCATGGAAAAGTACGTCAAGTAACTTGATAGCTCAAGATTGGGATTTGCTCCTCCGACGATGGAGAGATATCTCTGGGCCCTCTCGGTGTTACGGTATCCATCATCGTCTGGCCAGTCACTTTGTGATTTGATCACGGGGATGCCGGAACACGGGAATGAGAAAAGAGAACAATACCGGCAACGAGGTAACTGGCATAGTGGACAAGTTGTTGATCCACGGGGATGCCAACATGTCTCACCTCGGGTATTTGTAACATATCGCGAAGCAACAAGAATAGCACACGGCAACTGGAGGTTCACTCGAATATTCATTCGTGTGGGTATAGGGGTCAATATGGGTGTCCACGGCTCCGATGTTGATCATTGATCGGAAGGGGTTCCGGGTCATGTCTATACTTCACCGAACCTATAGGGTCACACGCTTAAGGGTTATCTATCTGTTGAATACTAGACAAGGAGTCTGAGAGAAATTCACCGAAAAAGTTTCGGACACAACGGAAGAGTTCCGGAGAGAGAACACCGGAAGAGTTTCGGTAAAACCGAAAAGTTGTTTCGGAGTGTACCATAAAGTCAAATTGGTTTCGGCACATGCCTGGAAATTATTGGAAGGTACCAGAATTGTTCCGGTAACTTCTGAGATTTTTCAGAGACAAAAACCGGAAATTTTCCGGACTGTCGGAACCGCTTTTGTTGCTTTTCACAGATGAAAATCACTAAACCGAAAAGTTGTTTCGGAGTACACCATAAAGTCAAATTGGTTTCGGCACATGCCTGATAATTCTTGGAGGGTGCCAGAATCGTTCTGGAAACTTTCTGGAATTTTCCGGGATGAAAACCGGAAATGTTCCGGAGCTGCCGGAACCGCTTCAGATGCTTTTCGCAGATGAAAATCACTAAACCGGAATTGTTTCGGATCGCGTTGAAAATTATTTTAGTGGGTACTGGAAATATTCTAAGCCCACATGAATATTTTCAGTTCGAACGGACGCTGAAATATGTCGTCGTGAATAGTGAAAGTGCTTTTTGGAAAGCCACCTTTTTGGGCTTTTGCTCCAAAATATCTTGGAGATGACATGGATGGATGTGGCTGAAATTTCAGCCCCTCCACCCCTCCTTCTCCTATAAATAGAGGTGGAGGGGGCAGCCCAAAACTCAACTCTTACTCTCATACAAATGCCATGCATGATCTGGCTCTCTCTCTCCCTCCCAGCGAAATAGTTTCGTAGAGCCGAAAGGCTGTCTGGGTTCCGGCAGGAACTAGTTCTGGACGGCGAAGCCCTGTCGGATAGATGACACCGTATGTGTGCAACTCTGTAGAGAGATCGTAGTTTCGGTCTTAGTTCGAGTGTGCCTCCCGAAGGGCTGTCCGAGTGACCGTCCAAAATTCTGAGGTCCCCCCGAAGGGCTGTCCGAGGATCCGTCCGGTGGGACTATCCGAGGGACTGTTCTGAGGTCCTCCCGAAGGGCTGTCCGAGGATCCGTCCGGTGGGACTATCCGAGGGACTGTCCTGAGGCCTCCCGAAGGGCTGCCCGGAGATCCGTCCGGGGAGCAGGCGAGGGAGTACATCCTCGCGGTTGGGAGGTTGTAAATCCTAGCTGCGGGGATCTGCACCGCCGATCATCATCGACTCTACTTCCGCTGCGCTACGAGTCGGTAACGAAAAAGATCAAACCTTGTATGCAGTCTCCATAGTGGTCCTGGGCTGGTGTGTAGGTCGAATTTTTTTGTTTTCTGCTGCGTTACCCAACACTGGCATCAAGAGCCATGCTATGCGTAGATGCAGGTTGCGATCTAGAATACATAGAGATGTATGGGTGTTGCACAATATAATTAGGTAGTAGATGAGTTCTATTACTGAAAATTATTTGTGCGGGTAGCAGATGAAATCTGTTACCCGATGTTCTTGTTGCTTCCCCTGAATTTGCGTAGTCCTGATCTTGACGGCATGCTGGAATCTCACAAAGTTCTGGCAATCCGCGATCCTTTCATGCTGCTCCTGAGTATGCTGATTGACAGATCGACGAAGTGCTAACAGTTCTTTGGGTTCCACCATAGTTAAAGAAAGATGGATGTTTCGCAGACGAAAGGGCAATGCAGATATGATCTGCACGGGGGTCACGCGTATGACGAAGTTTAGTATGGGGCTCGAGATTTTATTATCTCGTGTTTCATACACCCCGCAATGTTAATCTAGCGACTTGGATTATCATGCTTGATGATGGACGTTGGTAGCTTCGGTTTGTTTCGAAACCTTAGAAGCCACGTAAAACAAGTTTTTGCATGAACCGATTAGAGGCGTCTAACTTGGTTTTGCAGGATGGTTTGCATGTGCATATGATGTGGTATAGCAGTGCTCATATTAATTTGATTATGTATGAGATGACTATATGATGTAATTTGATTAACATGACCTGCGTGTAATGATTCGGCATGATGGCTGGAGCCATATGATTGCACTTTAATGACCTGCGTGTCAACCTTAAGTAATGCACTTATTTTATTAGCTATAGAGATAGCAATATTATCTGGTGCATCGACAAGGTGGTGGCAATCTTCGCGAAGGAGAACACTGACACGAATGCCGAAGACGAAGAAATGAAAGACTTCTCCGTCAGAAAGGGCTATACCATATCATGCTATTATGAATTGCCTGAGATGTTTATCCCTTATGATGCACCCTTCTTGATTGCGCGGTAGTCGCTTTTATTAGGGTGATCTCTCACAAAAATATCAAGTAGTTAGTGTTCTCCCAAGTGTAGCACCGTCACGGCACCTATCTTTTCGGGGTGCGCCGTGTCACACGGGTACGAACGATTAGAGAAGTGTGAGGCGGGTGAGTTGAGACCTCGCAGCGAGATCACTTGGTTGTCTTGACGTTCAGGCATGACCGTCATGAGCTCGGAACACACGCATCGAAAGATGAACAAGAGTCACATAGAGATGTGATTGGCAAGTTGGCCTACCGGTTGAGATTTTCGTCATCAGTGGTGTTACACCAATGGCGAACAATTTAAATGCGGGTCTTCTATCACTCACAATCAATTATGAGAGATATTGATTTGAGTGGGAGCGCACTGTAGAATTAATTCTTTTAATTCTCAGTGCAATTAATTATGAACACTGTCTTAGTGTTATTTGCATAATAGTTGTAGAATAATGGCTCGCGTTTCCACCTTCCCAATTAAAATTAAATAAGCTGTTAAATATCTGGTTAAAACTTTACGGTTGGTAACGTAATGTGAGGATTGTCCTCAAGAGTGCCGAGAAGGACTTTGTCCTATCGCATGCTTTTGGTATTCTCCCGCTAAATGCTATGGATCATGTGACACTCGTCCTTCGATCCAAAAAGCTAGAATTCCGTTTTTCAGTCAAGTGCAATATGTTTGCTTCCATGAGACCCGAACTTCGAAAGTTTGGATAGTTATGTGATATTCATGGAATCTGAAAATCATTTTCAGAGACAGACAAAGGCTAAGAGATATGAGATATCCAAAGCAATGTTTGTTTGCAAACTATTAGTAAAGGAGTTTACTATGCATTAGACTGATTAGAGAGGGATCTGGAAGAACGCCTGTCATATGATGAAAGGTGAATAAAACAACAACTTAAAGAGAAAGGAAGTGTCCGAAGGGTGTTAGTGAAACTTTCACGCCTAGGAAGTCCGGGGCTAACGCCACTCTTAAGTTGGGTGTTTCTTCTGAGAGTAGGAGAAATACTAAAAGTTAAACTGTTAGAAGTACAAAGGCAGAAAGAAAGAAGATTGGAATATCCAGCTCATGTATGAATGTCATACAAGTTTTTGATGTATAGAAGGCTGGTCAAAGATATAGTTCTTGGGAATTATGGTTAAACATGTTAATCACTAAATTCTTGGGTATTGTGAGATTATCACAAAGATACCCGCTCGATTGCATTCTGTTGCGACTCATGTGAGAACTACTATGGTCTGAAAGACTAGCCAGGAATGAGGTTTAGATACACGCAGGGAACATAGTAAATGTTACTATGCCTTCCATAGGTGTATTCCCTATGTATTTACTTTCATAATTCATTTTAGAGTTTCACACTCTAGCCCTTTGCATAAGGTATCTTGCAAGAAGGTTGTTCATAAGAGAACTTTTGATGTTCGGTGTTATGAATAACATGAAGGGCCATGCTTCCATCAAAGATGGGATGTATGTTATGAATATTGATGGAAATATGATACATCCATAACACTGACGCGAAATGTCGCAAGACTAAAAGAATACCACACAAGTGTGGCACTGCATTTGGTCACATTGGAGAAACCCGCAGGGAAAATTCCATTATGATGGATTTTGAAGTCGTTTGATTTTGAATCATCTGACACTTGCAACTTTCCTCTGAAAAGTGAAGTGACTGAAATACTGTTCACAGGCCATAAGGAACGAGCATAGAACATATTGGTGATCATACATTATGATGTGTGTAGTCCAATAAATGTTGTTGCAAGTAGTGGATTTATCTATCTTCAGAAATGACTCAAGTAGATATATGGATATTTACTTGATGAGACGTGAGTCTGGATCTTTTGAAATCATTCAAAAGGTTTTCAAAATGAAGAAGAAAATATTGTAACAAGAAAATTATGTTTCTACAATTCGATTGCAGAAAGGAATATTTGAGTTACAAGTTTAGCGAATGTCTGATGAGTTGTGAAAGGGGTTTCATAACTTGCACCTCCCGGAACACCACTGCAAGTGGAAAGTCCGTGAAGATGTAATCGAACCATTTATGACATGGTAAGATCAAAGATGACATAAATAAATTTGCCATTACCCCTTTTAAAAGGTGATGATTTAGAGACTGCGGCTTTTACACTGAAAAGAGGTCCATCAGGTCTGTTGAAATGACGCCATGGTATGGTAAGCCCAACCATGTTATAACTTTTCTTAACATTTGGAATATGGGGCTTGTGTAAAAGGTTACAAACCTATTCCAAATCAGCAAAGTGCTACTTTGTGGGTTATCCCAAGTCATTGGGTATTCCCCCACCACTATACCGAGGCAAAGGATTTTGCCACAAAATGGTATGCTTTTAAAGAGAATAGTTCTTACAAAAGGTGAGTGGGAGGACAGTGCAACTCGACGAGATAACCAGTATCTTCGTCATCAGATCAAAGGAAAGAAACCTTGGAAGTGATTCCGGAGTTTCCTACTGCGACTGATACGGAAGTCTCTACAATAAAATGTATGGACTTCGGTCGAACTTGCAGCTGAACCACGTAGGCAAAGCTCGTGCAAACCTATCAGGTGCGCAAACGAGATATTGTTGTTAGACAACAGTATACCTACAATACACAAGGAAGCGTTGATGGGCCCTGACTCCGGAATTGGCTAAATGCCAATACAATCCGAGATAGTTTCCATATAAGTGATTCGAGATTAAAATCTTGATACACCTTTCGGAAGACTTAGAGTCTAACGAATATTTATGGAACTAAAAACTGATACGAAAAAAATGTTTTATCCATAAAGCTCGACTTGTTGCAATAACAAGTTCAAGGAGTTGACTACGATGAGATTGTCTCACCGTAGCGATGCTTGAAGTCGGTTCGGGTTGAACTAGCAATTAATACATATTTCAATCATGAGATATGAAACATGGATGACAAAAGGATTTCTATCTGATGGAAATGAAACCTAGGACTTGTATGTGATCGAGGATCATCGCACACAGCAGCAGCGAGAAGCCAACCAATGCCGCCAGAAGACCAGCCAGGAGGATCGTGATCAGCTCCGAACCCACGTCCGCCATTAATGCCTTGCCTCGCGCTCCTGCAACCAGAAGGAGAAGGAAAAGAGGAGGAAGAAGTGAGGTAGGGTGCGAGGTGGTAGGTAGAGAAGAGGAAAACTGCGGTCGTTTTTATAGCCCGAGCCCGGTGTACGGTGAGCGAGGTCCAGGAGAACCGCGCGTCGCTCGATCACCGGCGTCCAGGAGGCGAATCCGCGAGCAGTGCCGACCGGCATTGGCCCGCGATGGGAGTGCTCTCTGCGTCGGCCTCGTGCACGCCGCGCACTATCGTCGTGGGGTACTCCGTGCCCTAAGGGCTAGGCGTGTGCAGTGCCCAGCCGCGCGCAGAACAGCGCGGGAGGGAGAGAGAGCCATTGGCCGAAGGAAGAAGAAGGAGGCTGTCAGTGGGCCCTGGGCCCACCTGTCAGCGAGAGAGGCCGCTGTTTATTGGGGTACCTCTAGCATTTTTGGAAAAAGGGAATTTTCGCTTTTTCTAAAAATGACAGGGCTATGAGAGCAACCCAACGGCTCCTACCTGTGGAGTAGATCCCGCGATATCCGTATCTCGATTTGGGTGTACGAGTTTTCGGTACTCTTAACCCGGTTGTTTTCAACCACAGGGTTAAGACCCAACCCAGAGGTTTTTCCAGGAGGCGTAATATTTTCTCTAAGCTAACCCTAGGAATCTCGAGGACGAGATTCTTCTAAGGGGGGAAGGTTTGTAACACCCAAAAAATCGGGTTATCGATTTTTGTGCTGTTATTCCTTCCTAGCTTTTCTCTCCCAAAT
This sequence comes from Elymus sibiricus, assembly GCA_039707655.1. Lineage (NCBI taxonomy): Eukaryota > Viridiplantae > Streptophyta > Magnoliopsida > Poales > Poaceae > Elymus > Elymus sibiricus. Next base: position 376,328,389 of record CM077663.1, on the reverse strand, counting down.
TTTTCCTCTGGAATCTGGTGAATGACCAGGTGAATCCAGACAATCCCCAACATCTCAGTGCCTTTCCCATGTTCTTGTGCCAGCCAACCTTCCGTCAGTAAACCCTGAATCTCATTCAAACCCTAGTTCCAAAATATTGGAACTGGAAATCCTGCCTTTGTGTTTACAAAGGAGCTATCATTTTCCTTGCTCTGTTAATCCTCCCAAAATTTCCAATGATCCTCCTTCACTCATACACCCTAGATGTGCAAAAATATTGCCAAGTCATATGCAATATTTCTCATCTAGAATTAATTCCTTTTTCTGCCTTTCTGAGGAATTAAATCCAGGAAAATATCTATCCATCTCCAAAGTTCATGAAAACTTGTGGAGATATTCTTTGTGATCATATTGAGCTCTCATAAAAATATTGGCCATAATTAAATAGTGTAAATTGCATTTTCCTATTTAAAGCCAATATCTCAATTTGGGGCCTTTCCAAAGGAACTACCATTTTGGTAGCTAGGAAAAATCCCAAATACTTCATGGAGCTTTTCCAACCCATATATTCACCATTTCCATCAAAATATCAAGTTCCACAATTCAAAATTTGAGCACAACACCCCTTTGCAAATTCTGTCCAGATTTCCTATTTGCAAAGGAAGTGCTTGATTCCTTGATCTCCTTGGGCTGAAATTTTGCAGGGTGATTCATTATGATATATTACCCTGGTACACCAAAAACTAGCCCATTTCATCTAGCCAATCTTCCTCAGCAAATTTTCTAAGTTTCTGTCCAGATTGGAGCACTGTGAAGGAAGTACCATTTGGGAGTATGCAAATGGTATGAAATTTTTACAGTGCCTCCATATGCCTAAATTATTGGTCTCCATCAAGTTTGGGAAAATTTCATTTAGCCATTTTTCCCCAGCATCATCATTTTCATTTCTGGCTAGTATGCCAAGTTGCAAAGGAAGTACCAGATAACTTTGCCCATTTGTGCTAACACTTGACCAGGATGACTACCTTAGTAGATGGTTAATCTCTGCCAGAGATCAAGCCAAGGAGAGCATTGTGGTGGCCACACCACCTGTCAAACACTTTGCTGTTGGTTGCTGTTTGATCACGGTGCAGTCACACCAGTGTTCTCCCGTGACTCCCAGCTACGTAGGTAAACTCCAGGAAGGAAGGAGAACCTCCTAGACAAGGTTTGGCTTCATATTGGGCGTGGCAAGGCCGTGGACACGCGGTGACCACGCGCAGAGCGCGCCAAACCAGTGCACTGTGCACTGGATCCTTCGGGAGCCGTCTCCGGCGAGCCGCGGCTTGTCCAGGAGCGTCGGAGAACTCCCCACCACGTGCGTGACTCTTCTGGAGCCCTCTCCCCCTCGTCCCGTAGCTCCTGGCCGTCTCTGCCGACCGCCGGAGCACCGCCACCTCGCCGTGCATCTCGAAGCCTCGACCGGCGTCCAGAGCTCTTCCCGTGCCTATTTAAGGAGTGCCCCGAGCCCTCCTCCCCATCAGCAAGCCCCAGCCCTTCCTCTCGAGCTCTAGGAGCTCCCCTCCTCTTCCCCATGGCGGAGAGCCGCCGCCGATCCCCTCGGCCCATCCCCGCACCCTGGCCCATCCCCTCCTCTCAACTCTCGCCCTCAGCCTTCCCAGGAGATCGCAGAGCCGCTGCCGTCCTCGAGTCAGCCGAGGGAACCTTGCCGGAGCGGCCCTACTGGAGCCTCGCCTCCGCTGTGTCTCGGTCGAGGGCAGCAGCGCTGCCGGCCACCGCGGGAGGCGCCGAGACCACCACTGGAGGCGGAGAATGCTGCGGGTCCCGTCTCGCTCACCGGCAGGCCCTTGGGAGCGGCCAGGCGACCACTACGCCGGCGGCCGGCTGCCCTGTCTCTGTTTCGGTCGGGGGAAGAAGACGATCCAGAGGGAGAGAAGAGAGAGAGAAAGGGATAAGGCGGGCCCCGCTCGTCAGTCTCTATAGCCCCGGGCCCAGTTTTTTAAGTGGAAACGTACTTTTAAGAGTACGCTTTCCAACTTCGAAAGCGTAAACCAGAAAATACGCCTTCAGCTACAGTCCCGCCGGCCGAAACCCTTACAGTGCGGACGTTCACCCGTTAAAGATTAAAGTGGACAGTTTTTGTCTATTTTAATGCTTAACGAATGAACGGGCATATCTCCGCGACCGTAACTCTGATTGAGGTAAAACCAATGCCCACGTCTTCAGATCGTCGAGCCCGTTCCGATGGAATCATTTTCATAATGTTTTCACACTGTGAAAATGACCATTTTGCCCTTGCCCTTCGATCAGCCTCTCCGAGAGGGAAACTTTTCTGGCAAATCTTTCCGCGGACTCTCCACACTTCTTCCCGGCGTATTCATCGACCCCCCAGGAAAGCCAACCTCTTATCATGAGCTCCGGACTTGCGTGATGACTTTGCTTGCACTCTGTGTGTATATAGCAGTACCCTTTAGATCATCTGTTAGTCTGCACCAGCATAGTTCTCCTCTGTACCAGATGCTAGGGATAGTTATCATATAATACCATGACTTGCTTTCATGTCATATTTACCCATACTAGTGATAAGTATTTGTGCCACTGTCATCATGTTAATACTATGATTTCATGCCATGACTGTCAGTACTATGATATTGATATGCTGATGTTAAATGATGGTTCTCGTTTATAATTGTCGATGTAATGGTACGATGATGGATATGTTGAGTTGGATTCATAAACTAAACCTAGTCGGTTGATCCAGAGTCACCTGTCCGGACTTATCCGTGCAACCACATTTGCCGGTATGGGACGGCCTTGACTTGGTCTGATCGCGTGCTCTTTCACCGGTACCTTCAGACAGGGAGGGTTATGCGTGCGTGCTACCCTGATTAGGTAGGCGGCGATAACCCTATGAGCCCAGTTGAGTGTTTAGCCCGGGAGTCCCCGTTTGGGACAGTTTAGTTTGGCCACGACGGTGGCAGGTGTCACGAGGTGACACAGGGGCCACCCAGGGCAGGACTCCGGGGGAGGATGAATGCCGGTGGTACGATGGGAGAGTCACGGGTCAGGCAGGTTTCGTTGGAGCAACGTTGGTCCACCTGAATGGGATCACGAGGCCAGGTGCTTCATGGTGTGGGTAAAGTGCGCAACCTCTGCAGAGTGTAGAATCTATTCGAATAGCCACGTCCACGGTATTGGACAGTCCGTCCAGGCCTCACTAGGTGGTCAACCGTAACAATGATAACAATGATGGACGAACTTGTCTTGTGTTCGAAAGTGCCCATTGAGTCATGAGTATTTCAAGGGTTGTGGGACAACCCCGAAGAGAATAAGTTGGTATTCGGTACAGTAAGTACTTTAAGCACCTAATGTGATCATTGCCATGCTATGTTATGTAGATTATATGCTTGATCCATGTTTTCAGTTAATTCCATGTCATGTTTAGAATAAATTCATATATAAGCATAGGGCTTGCTTTGTCATCTGCTTGTTTGGATGCTATGTATTTGGTTGTCTTGCGAGTACATTCAAAGTACTCACCTGGCCTTGCACGTGGCCAGTTGCAGGAGAAGATCCGTCGTGCTAGATCGTAACCCAGCCAGTCCTGTGAGTTATGGAGTCCAGCCAGAGACGTTGTTGCCGCCGAACCAAGACCTCCGCTGCCATTTAGTTAGCCTTGGAGCTATGTAATATTGTTGTAAGCAACAAGTATTGTAATACTCCATTTCATTTAATAAAGCCATTTTGTGCCTGGAATTGCTGTATCATGTCTTTGACGTGCGCCAGGTCTTATCCTGGGGCTGGCGTGCGTCGGCCCTCTATCGGGGTGCCACATCCTACACCTCCCACGCATTGATAAACCTTAGGTCATCCACTTGAGGGAAAATTGCTACTGTCCTACAAAACTCTGCGCTTGGAGGCCCAACAAAGTCTACAAGAATAAAGTTGCGTAGTAGACATCAAGCTACTTTCTGGCGCCGTTGCCGGGGAGGTGAGTGCTTGAAGGTATATCTTTAGATCTTGCAATTAAATCTTTTAGTTTCTTGTTTTTCACTAGTTTGGTTTTTATAAAAGAAAACTACAAAAAATGGAGTTTAGGTTGCATCATTTGTATCATCTTTATAATGTCTTTCGTGAAAATAAGGATTCAGAAAATTGTGCTCAATTGGTAGAGGAAGAAATTATGAAAATACTTAATGAGAATTCCTTGAATGATGAGCATGATTGTAATGTTGCTAGTATGAATTCTCTGAATATTCATGATGCTAATGATATGCAAAGCCACAAGCTTGGGGATGCTATGTTTGATGAAGATGATATTTTTAGTCCCCCAAGTTTTGATGAGCAAATTTATTATGATGATGGCTTGCCTCCTATCTATGATGATTATGATGGTGACATGTATGCTATAAAGAGTGATGATAACCATGGTGACATGTATGTCAATCATGTATCTCATGATAGTTATTTTGTTGAGTTTGCTCCCACTACTTTGAATGAGAAGAATTTTGCTTGTGTGGGTAGTAATAAAAATTCTATGCTTGTGCATCATGAAAAGAATGATTTATGTGATAGTTATATTGTGAAATTCCTTCATGATGCTACTGAAAATTATTATGAGGGAGGAACATATGCTTGTAGGAATTGCAATAATATAAAGTTTCCTCTCTATGTGTTGAAAATTTTGAAGATATGCTTGTTTTGCCTTCCTATGCTAGTTGATTCTTGCTCCCATAAATTGTTTGCTCACAAAATCTTTATGCATATGAAGTGGGTTAGACTTAAATGTGCTTGTCATGTGTTTCATGATGCTCCCTTGCATGTTTCAAATATTATTCCTATGTGAGCATCATTGAAATCATCATGCCTAGCTAAAAGGCATTAAAGAAAAGCGCTTGTTGGGAGACAAACCAACACTTTTACTTTCTGTTTTTATATGTTCACATAATTAAGCTACTGTAGTAATCATGTTTTGTGTCTTTTATTTCAATAAAGTTCCAAGTAAAGCCTTTGGGATGACTCACAAGATGAGTAGAATTGATGCTGAACCAAAACAGAAACTTTTGACTCCAGTACAGGAATTTTCATTTTTTATTGGAGAGTGATAATGATCTGAAATTTTTACACAGTATTCATATACAAATTATTCAGGTTTTCCTAAATTTTCAGAATTTTTAGAGATAGGGAAGTATTGGTATACTACAGATCTTCACAGACTGTTCTGTTTTTGACAGATTCTGTTTTGCATGCATAGTTTGCTTGTTTTAGTGTTCCCATAACTTATATTCAGTGGTATAAATTATGGGAATGATAAAATACAGTAGGTATCATGTGGGAACAATTATTATTCTTGTCTTGACAGTACCTAAGTGAATGATTTACCTTTATTACACTAACCCTTCTCACGAAGTTCCGTTAAGTTTTGTGTGATTGAAGTTTTCAAGTTTTGGGTGAGACACCGATATGAGGAGATTAAGGAGTGACAAGAATCTAAGCTTGGGGATGCCCAAGGCACCCCCAAGGTAATATCCAAGGAAGACTCAAGTGCCTAAGCTTGGGGATGCCCCGGAAGGCATCCCCTCTTTCGTCTTCAACATTATCGGTATATCTTACTTAGAGCTATATTTTTATTCGTCACATAATATGTGCTTTGCTTGGATCGTCATTATATTTTATTATTTTATGTTACGTGTTATTTATAATCTTGTTTTTCAATAAAAAGTTCCAAGAATTGTCTTAGGATGCTTGCGTTGCATGTTTTGATGTGTGCTGTGTAAAAACAGAAACTTTTGCTGTAGTGTTTGAATTTTCATATTTTACTGGAACATGGAAAGTTTCTGAAATTTATACACAGTATTTTTACATAAATTATTTAGCATGTTCTAAATTTTCATAATTGTTTGAGTTACAGAAGTACACTGTTTTCATAAATTGCTACAGACTGTTCTGTTTGGACAGATTGCCGTCATAGTTTCGTTATCTACCTATCCTATAGTTTCCATAGCCTATGTTGGTAGATATAAATGGTGGAAATGATAGTAAAAAGTAGATGATGTTTGAAATTATTATGCAACTTGTCTTGGCAGTACATGAAGTGTTGATTTATTCTTATGTGTACTAACCTATCTCACGAGTTCTTTTCGAGTTTTGTGTCGATGAAGTTTTTGAGAATAGGTGAAACCATGATATGAGAGGATTGAACGAGATACAAAAGCTCAAGCTTGGGGATGCCCAAGGCACCCCAAGTAAATATTTCAAGAAGTCTCAAGCATCTAAGCTTGGTGCTGCTACGCATCCCACCTCTCTTCGTCAACTATCGGTTAGCCTATGTTGAACCTAAATTTTTATTCGTTCACATGCTGCGTGCTATTCTTGGAGTTCTATTTTTGTTTAGTTTGTTGTTTGAATAAAATACTCAGATCTGAAAATCTTTATTGAGAGAGAAAGTCCTCACATAGCTTCTTAATTGTTTAACTACTCATTGATCTTCACTTATATCTTTTGAGAGTAGATTGTCATTTGCTCATGTGCTTCATTTAAATTTGTTTGAGCTTGTCAAAAAAGCAATGGCAATATATGAAACTAGTCCCAAAGTGATAGATATCACGGAGGATATAATAAAAACTTTCATGAAGATCATTGGACAAATTAAACTTGATTCTTTGTAATAGTTTTGAAACATGATGATAGTAATATGTGAGTCATGTTAGTGAGTAATTATGCTTAGTAGGAATATTGGTGTTAAGGTTTGTGATTCCCTATGCATGCACGAAAGTCAATAGTTATGCAATGAAGTTACATCCTACTTATGGTGCATTATTCGGTGTTAGTTATGTTCAATGCTCACTTATGTGATTTTTCGTTTCTTGGTTTGGTTGCTTCCCAATCTATTTGCTAGCCTTCATTTGTACTAAGTAGAAATACTACTTGTGCATCCAAAATCCTTAAACCAAGTTTTGCCTTATTAGTCCACCATACCTACCTATATGCGGTATTTCCATGCCGTTCCCAGCAAATTTGTATGTGCCATCTCTAAATTTTCAAAATAAATTTTCTCTTTTGTGTGCCCGTACCGGTCATGAAATGGTGGGGAGTGTCCAATATTTTTCCATGCTAGATGTGTTATTCTCAAGATGAGTGTTTATTCACTTGTCATTGCACGAGAGTGCGGCGGTAATAGGGATGCCCATTCCCGAAATGAAAAAGAAAAAAATATTTACTTTATGTTGTCAAATAATAAATTCCTTGGAAAGTGTTGGTATGGAAGGCAACCGTGGATACGGCCCGCCATGGAAAGTGAAAGTTTGGTGGAAAAAGGAATAAACTTTATTTTCTGTTTGGGAAACGCCTATGATATATCTAGCATGGAAAGTATTGTGAACTACTTTGTTGTTTTCGTTGACAGGAAAAGCATGCCACCCAAAATATTTTCTCTCTCTCAATTTAAACCTTGAGCTCTGTGTAACAGCCCGGGACCGACGCTCCAGAAGATTCCCCTTTTATTCCGTTATCATCGTGTGATTCGTTTGGTTGTTGCATTCATCATCGCATCATTCGCATCATCTGCATAGCATCGTCACTCATTTTTGAAAACCTGCATCCGTTCGTAGTCGCCGATTCTTTCCGTTCTTGTCGTTGACCGTTTTGAGTCCAACCACACACGCACGCGCCCGCGGCATCTTTAAAATATTGTTTTAAAGGCGCGTAAAAAATATTCTCGGATTGGGTCGAAAGTTGGCATGCGGTCTTGTTATATTGTAGGCAGTCCGCCTGCCAAATTTCGTCGCAATCAGAGGTCGTTTGATACCCCAACGGTCAACCGTAGCGGCACCGTCATCGGTTATTTAGCAGACGTTTTCAGTTTTCCCAAACTTGTCACGGGCCTCCAATCTCCCTCTCTCCTCAGCCCACACCCCCCTATACAGCCCAACTTAACCCAGCCAAGTCCCCTCTGCTTTCGGACCGTCGGATCGGGATCCGAAGGTCCGAAAACACCGTAAGATCCCCTAACCCCAAAAACCTGCTGTAAAAGGAATGCTAGCCTTCCTAATCTGGCCAAAACCCTACCTAGCCTCCCACCTCGCAGCAAGCGGCCGCCCCCGCCTCGTTTTCCGTGCTGGGCAAACCCGCCGCCGCCACTTGGCCGTGCCAGCCAAGCCGCGCCGCCGCCAGCGTCGCTCTCCACCACTCCCGAGCCGCCACCTGGCCTCCCTGGCTTCCCCCGCCGCCGAAGCCCGCCGGGGCCCAGGCGCGGCCCGCCCTGGGTCGAACCGGGCCCGACCGCGGCTCGCACCCCGCCGCCGCTCCTCCCGCAACCCTAGTGCCCGCGCCACCCGGCTCCTCGCCCCATCGCCTGCCGGACCGCCGCCTCCGCGCCGCCGGCCGGCGAGCTCGCCGGAACGCCACCGCGCCTCACCTGCGCCCCAGCTGCCCCGCCGCCGCAAGCACGCCGTCGCCGCAGCGCCCGCTCGCGCCTGTCTGCGGCCCCGCCGCATCGCCTCGCCGCCGCCCCATGGCTGCCGGAGCCGAGCTCCCGTCGTCGCGCCCACGCTCTTCGCCGCCGGCCCCGCCTCCGGCCAGATCCGGGCAGGAGTCGCCCGGATCCGGCTTCCCCGCGTCGCCCCGCCTCGTTCCCCGGCCTCCTCGCCGGAGCCGCCATGGCCGGCCTCCTCCGGCCAGTTCCGAACGCCACCGTCCCGGGTCCGCGGGATCCCGCGATCCAAACGGCCTCCTGGACCATCCCGTCCAGATTTCCGCGTGGGGTAATTCCACCAAGTCCCTGTTTTGGTTGTTTTAAACATCATGATGCCATATTTAATCACTTGTAACTTTTCAACCGTGCACCCGTTGAGAATGTTTTATATATGAAAAATTCTCTACAGATTGTGCTCTTCATGATAGTGTCACTTGCATGCATATTAGAGATCATCTTCATGCTATAAACTTTGTTGCAAAAGTGCATCCCGTCGTAGATCACAAATCTGTTATTTTGTTCGATTTTGTGTGGATAATCGCAAGTAAACCGTAGGTCTTTTCCATGTGGTTTCTTCATGAGATGTGTTCTACAATATACCTACTTTGATGCCATGCCTCTGGTTGCTAGGTAGAAGTTCATTATAAAGTCAATTTCTTGCTCTCAAGTGGCTATCACGTTAAAACTGAAATCTGTTAACGAAGAGTTCCATTTTGCAGTGCTCGTATTAAGCAAACCATGCATCCTATGTAATTGTATCAATGGAATGATTTGAAGTGTGTCATGTATACTTGCTGTTAGAGTCCTTTCCATGCCTATAAATGATTTCTATGCTACTGTTATTGCCATGTCAACATGCCTAGTCAATACCGCAGTTTTGGGAGATGGTTAAATTTCAGTCTGAAACTGTTATTTTGTTGCCATGTTGCCATGTGATTTGCTATTGATCTAGGAGTCTTTTGTGGTTTCCACCAAGGAGTCTTTTGTTAAGCATGTTGTTGCCTATCATGTTGTGCCAATAGTTTGCATGAATAGGTTTAGCATCATAATTAATTATGTTGTCCAATATGTCAATCTATTAAAAACTGCTGCACATGTCTACTCTAATTTTCACCAAGTCTGAGAATCTGTTTTCTTCAAAATGCCATGTTGTGATGATGCTAGCCATGATTCTATGCATAATTAGACCTTGCCGCCATGAAATGAATTGTAGTGCATCATGTCTACTACCATGCTGTTATGTTTCATGCCAATATATGACCTGTAGCATATAGTTTTACTGCTGCCAATATGCCTTCGTGAAAAACTGCTATGCTAAAAACTGTTATTTTCACTAAGTCCTAATCTGCTATATTTTATTGCCATGTTGTGAGCTTCCTACCATGTGATCCATGACTCTTTTGAGTATGATATATGAAGATGAAATGAAGTGTGTGTTATATGCTACTGCCCCATGCTTAGTTTGTGCATATTGGAATCTTGTAGCTTGTTGTTTTCATGTGTGCAATATGCTATGTTGCCGTTTTGGATAGATTTGAACTAAAACTTGTATTGGTGATTGTGGTTGAACCGTAGCTCCGTTTTGGGCATGCCATATATGAATCTTGCCTAGAATTGCATGTAGTATCATATTATCATGTTGCATCCATGTTTTGAAGTACTTGTGGTTGTCATTTTCATGCATTTTGCATTCATGATGACATGTTCATCTTGTGAATGTCATATCTTTTAGGCCGTAGCTCCGTTTCTAATGTTCTATATATGTAAATCGACTAGAATGACGAGTAGAATCACATGGTGAATTTTGTTTTGCTGTTTATAACAAATATAAAACAAGATTAGTTCAGATCTGAACCAATTTCGAAATTAACATATGTGGTCGTTTCGGAAATGCTATATGTTGTTTCCGGCCTCATTTAAGCTTGCCTAGATGTGTAGTTTACTTACGCTTCACCTCTTGCCATGTTTAACAACATGTAATATTGTCGTGTACCTAAACAAGAGTGAACTAAATATTCGAATGTGGAGTTTCGTCAATATGCAACTTGTTGTATATTGGGCTTCACTTAATGTGTAGAAGTTGATTGTTGTGCTTGCCATGTCATGCATAACATGCATCATGTTTGTTTGCGCATCATGTCATGCATATGTTGTGGTGTCTTTCATGTGTTGATTGTTGTTTCCGGATTGCTTCTTTTCGATAGAGTTCCGAAAGCGTTCGGAGTGTGAGGATTCGTTCGACTACGTTGGTTCGTCTTCTTCATGGATTCGTTCTTCTTGCAAGCGGGATCTGAGGCAAGATGATCATTTCCTTGGATACCATTACTATCATTGCCATGCTAGCTGTCTCGTTTCTATCGCTTGTCTCGCTACCTACCACTTGTATGTCAAGCATCCCAAATTGCCATGATAAGCCTCTAACCCCTCCACATCCCTGCAAAACACTGTTTGGCTATGTTACCGCTTGCTCAGCCCTTCTTATAGCGTTGCTAGTTGCAGGTGCAAGCTCTTTCCATGTGCAACATGGATATTTTTGATATATCACAATATTATTGCTATTTAATTTAATGCACATATATACTTGGTAAAGGGTGGAAGGCTTGGCCTTTTGCTCGGTGTTTTGTTCCACTCTTGCCGCCCTAGTTACTTCTTTACCGGTGTTATGTTCCATAATTGAGCGCTCCTAACATGCTCGGGGTTGTTATGGGGCCCCCTTGATTTTTGTTTTAGGATAAAACTTGTCTGGCAAGGCCCAACATTGGTACTACATTTGCCTAATAAAAACTAAAATTGCATAGGGACCCGCCGGCACCCGCGGATAATTTAATCAACAACCCGGGCCAGTGCTCCTCATGAGTGTTGGTCCAAAATAGAGCACTGTGCGGGGCCACCCCAAGGCAACTTGGGTGATGTCTATCAGGCCACCGTGCGCGTCGCTTATCCGTCGTGCCCTGAGAACGAGATACGCGGCTCCTATCGGGTTCGTCGACCCGTCGGGCGGTCTTGCTGGACTTGTTTTACCTTTCTCGAACGTCTTGTGCGAGGAATTCCGAGAATACTTCGGGCTATCTCGAGATTGCGGTTTTCCAATGGAATTGCCTAGGAAATCACGGGATTTGTGGTCGAGGTTATTCCCGCGGCGTGTGGTTAGTTTGTGATGGATGAGTTGGAGCACCCCTGCAGGGTTAAATCTTTCGGAAAGCCGTGCCCACGGTTACGTGGCAACTTGGAAACTTTGTTTAACACCCGGTCATAGAAAACTTGAAGTAAACTCAAATAAAATACACCAACCATGTGCGTAACCGTGATTGTCTCTTCTCGTGATTTCGGAACCAAGAGAGAACGCGGTGGGGTTTTGTTTGACCGTAAGTAGGTGTTCAGGATCACTTAGTGATCATTACTAGTTCACGTCCATTTATTCGACAATCATCCCCCCTTATTCTTGTACTCGTAAGTTAGCCACTCAAATAAACACTTAGTGCTTGCTGCAGCCTCACCACTTAACCATACCTCACCCATTAAGCTTTAATAGTCTTTATATCCTTGGAAATGAGATTGCTGAGTCCCTGTGGCTCACAGATTACTACAACAACAGTGCAGGTACAGGTAATGCGATGCTTTGACGTGAGAGCGATGCTTTGTTTGATTTGGAGTTCTTCTTCTTCATCGATCTAGGATGGGTTCCAGGCGGCAGCCTGGGATAGCAAGGATGGATGTCTTTTTTCTCGTTTGTTTTCGTCCTTAGTCAGACCTTGCTCTTCTGTATGATGTTTGGATATGTTGATGTATTGATGTGATATTGATGTAGCTTGTGGCGAGTGTAAGCCAATTCCATATACTCATCTCTTCTTTACATGTACTTGTAATGATATCCATCCTTGCGAAACGACGAGATGCTATCCCTGTCGAGGCCCTCATGCCAAAATAAGGATAGGATCGCATCTTGGGCGTGACACTCTGGCACTTCTACAAATCCCTACTTCCCTCTGCGAAGGGCCTATCTATTTACTTTATGCAATTTTTATTTTTACTTTGAGTCCATCTTCTCTTATAAGCACCAACTAGGGGGTACTATGATCGTACTTGAGCATTGGGCATAGCTAATATTTGAGTGTGTTTCATGAATGGATCAATGATTGAGCATGATGGGCTAGGGATAACTTTCTTTAGTGTTGATATTTTGAAAGACATGGTTGCTTCTTGACATGCTTGAGTATTGAAGTCATTATGTTAAAACTAGACTATTGCTTTGAATCATTTACAACTCCAAATGTCCATGCTATACAAAGAAGAAAAGAATATGATGAACATGTTAGGCAGCATTCCACATCAAAAATTCTGTTTTTATCATTTACCTACTCGAGGACGAGTAGGAATTAAGCTTGGGGATGCTGATACGTCATCAACGTATCTATAATTTTTGCTTGTTCCATGATGTTATATTATCATTCTTGGATGTTTTACAATCATTTTATTATAACTTTATATCATTTTTTGGGGCTAACCTATTGACATAGTGCCAAAGTGCCAGTTGCTGTTTTTGCTTGTTTTTTACTTCGCAGAAAATCAGTACCAAACGGAGATAAAACGCTGCGGGGATTTTTGTGGATTTTTTACGGACCAGATGAAAGAAGATGGGCCAAAGAACGCCAGAAGAGGGGGCCCAGGCTGGCCAGCACCCACCAGGGCGCGCCAGAGGCCCCCTGGCGCGGCCTGGTGGGTGTTGGGCGCCTCGGGCACCCCCTCCACCGCCTCCGATGCCTATAAATTCCCAAATATTCGGAAACCCCCAAAAATAACCCTAGACTCTCCGCTCCGCCGCCGCAACTCTCTGTATCGACGAAAAACCAATCTGGAGGCGTTCCAGTACCCTGCCGGAGAGGGGAATCCATCTCCGTTGGCCATCTTCATCATCCCGACGGAGGCCATGACGAGGAGGGAGTAGTCCACCCTCGGGGCTGAGGGTATGTACCAGTAGCTGTGTGTTCAATCTCTCTCTCGTGTTCTTGAGATGTCACGATCTTGATGTATCACGGGTTTTGTTAATATAGTCGGATCATATGATGTTTCCATTGCTATCTTGTTGTGATGAATTGAATCTTTCCCTTTGAGATCTCGTTATGTTGGATTGAATATTGGATTTGAGAACACTTGATATATGTCTTGCATGTGGATACCCGTGGTGACAATGGGGTGTTCTATTGATTCACTTGATATATGTTTTGGTACTCAACTTGTGGATTCCCGCGGTGACATTGGGGTAATCTATGCATAGGGGTTGATACACGTTCTTGTCCTACTTTCTCCGATAGAAATCTTGGGGCACTCTTTGAGGTTCTTTGTGTGGATTGAGTATTATGAATCTGAAATTGTTTGATGCGTATCGTATAATTAACTCATGGATACTTGTGGTGACATTGGAGTATCTAGGTGACATTAGAGTTGGTTGATGCGTATCATATGGTGTTATTCTAGTACGAACTCTTAGATAGATCGAACGGAAAGGATAACTTGATGTTATCTTAGTACGAACTCTTGAATAGATCGATCGGAAAGAATAACTTTAAGGTGGTTTCGTACCCTACAAACAATTTCTTCTTATGTTCTCCGCTAGATAAGAACTTTGGAGTGATTCTTCGTTGCACGTTGAGGGATGGTTATGTGATCCAATTATATTAGCATTGCTGAGAGATTGCTCTAGCGAAAGTACGGACCCTAGGCCTTGTTTTCAAGCATTGCAATACCGTTTGTGCTCACTTTTGTTACTTGCTACCTTGCTGTTTTTATATTTTCAGATTATAAAAACCTATATCTACCATCCATATTGCACTTGTATCACCATCTCTTCGCCGAACTAGTGCACCTATACAATTTGCCATTGTATTGGGTGTGTTGGGGACACAAGAGATTTCTTGTATTTGATTGCAGGGTTGTTTGAAAGAGACCATCTTCATCCTACACCTCCCACGGATTGATAAACCTTAGGTCATCCACTTGAGGGAAAATTGCTACTGTCCTACAAAACTCTGCGCTTGGAGGCCCAACAAAGTCTACAAGAATAAAGTTGCGTAGTAGACATCAATGGACCACCTTTCTTGATTGTGTTGGCTCGATGAAGACTAGTTGATTGCTCCCCCATACTCCACTATGGGTGAGCCACTCTTCGTCACATCTTCACAAGTCCATTGTCACCACAATGGACGGCAAGCTTCAAGCATGATCTCTTCGTGATGCTCCACTTGAACTTGCACACCGCAATCTTGATGACGATCACCACTTGATGTCATCCTCCATGGGTTGTATGAGATCTTCCACTTGACGCAAGCCCATGGAAACATACCTAACCCCACATAGAACTCTCACGTAGACCATGGGTTAGTACACAAAGCGTAATGGACAATACTTACCGTACCATGAGATCACCTGATCCCTCTTGGTACATCTTGTACACTTTGTGTGTTGATCAGCTTCATTCACTCTTTGACTTAGTCTTGATCAACCTTGTATCATATCTTCTCTATGACTAATCTTTGGATAAAACCTTGAATACCACCTTGGTCACCATATAAACTCCTTGAAACCAACAGATGGACTTCAAGAAGTGCCTATGGACAAATCCTTTGAATATAACTCAAGGCAACCATTAGTCCATAGGGATTGTCATCAATTACCAAAACCACACATGGAGAAATGTGCTTTACAATCTCCCCCATTTTGGTAATTGATGACAACCACCTTCAAGAGAGTTTATATAAGGAAATAAGCACAACCAAGCACACACATGTAAAGTAATAATGCATGGGTATGAGATGCAGATGCTTAAGCAATCAAAAGCAAAAACTCTCTAAACTTTCCAACCTAAACTCTCTAAACTTCTCCCCCATTGGCATCGATTGCCAGAATGGATGAAAAGCTTAGAAATCCAATATAATAGGTGTTCCTCCAAAAAGTGTGTATTTCTCAAAATATGAGTGCAATGAAATACACATATACAATGATAAGTAGTTGGAGGAAAACAAACTATATTGAGTATCCAAAGATTGCAAAAGGATCGTATGGCACAAAGACATACAAAAGAGTGAGACAAGCAATCAGAAGATACCAATTGGAACAAACAATCACATGATCCTATGACTCACGTGAATAAAAGATATTATGATATGGGCAAAAGAGTGTTTTAAAGAAACTAGAGAAGCTCCCCATGATTTGTGCACTATTAAGAATTTTTGTATTTGGATACAAGAGCACAAAATAGGATCATCACTCCCCCAAAATCAATAGAAACACACAATAAGTGCAAGCACGTAGATAAGACAATAAGAATATCACTTGCACCAAACATATGGTTGAGCAACATGTAAAAGAGGCAACTTAAGAATACGCTCAACCAAAATGATGTGTGTGAGTCATGGCAAAGCACTTGAGAAGACTATTATAAGGATGAGCATTAAGCATCAATATAGTCTTGATGAAATGAGACACAAAGTGCAAGACATATCCTTCCCACACACACAAAGCACTTTAGCAAATGGGTTCACAAGCTTACTAATAAGAAAATTAAAAACCAAAGCTTGTGACAACCCATGGTGAAGATAGGAAATAATAGCCTTGTCAAGAGGAGGGATACCAAACGAAGTGGAAAAACCCTCGTCAAGACAAGCATGAGGAAAAATAATCTTCACCACCAAAGAGTGCATCAAGATGCATGGATATAAGATCCGCACTCAAGAAAAATTCATTCACGAAACCACCAAGGAATTAAAAAAAAGGAATGCAACGGTGGACGTGAAGGAAAAGAGGATATCAACTAGAGATGTAACTTCTCTCATGTGTATAAGATTCTAGGTAGAAGACACTCATGAGGATATATATCCACAAAGAAGGATGTACACATGAAATAGTTACAATAAGAAAGAGCAAGATATCCAAACGGAAGTCATAAATATACCAATAAGAACTTTGCTTGAAAGCATAGCACATGGCTTAATATTGTCTTATTGTATATAACTAGACTCCACCACACGAACATCAAAGACATCACAACTAGCAGCAAGAGATCATCGTTTGGATGCTTTGAGTAAGGAAACAAGTACCACAATAAAGCATCAAGAAATTCATGCCATGATGCAACCTACAAGAAGTTGAATGCAAGAAATGCATGCATGAAGTAGATACTTGTTACCGAGATAGCATTGGATTGATGTAGTAGATAATGGTTCATCGATCATCCTAGCTTGGCTCCAATAAGCACATGGTGTCAACACCTTCCTTGTAAGTGAGCCGAGCATCCAATGCATCTCCAATTGTTCCTAGAACAACAACACAAACAAAATGGTACCCAAACTCATTGGGACCAAAGAGTTAGTAGACCAACAATACATAGGACAAACTCCACATAACTATGTGCATATAGATATGAACTTGAATTTCATGCACACTTTAGCTAATTTGTGACATAGTTGAGTTTCTCCTATATATTGGGTCAAAGAAAGAAAGCATGACAAAGAAAGTACATAGTAAATATGCATGCTGAAGACTTTCAAGAACCAAATCAATACATAGTTGATAAGACACCAAAAGAAAAGATACCAAGTGAAAATAAGGTACCAAACGAAGAAATTATCACTTGAAGGATACCAATAAAAAGATACATCAAGGAATGAGATATCCATTGACACATGCCAAATAACAGGAAACAAGATACCAATCGAAAGAAAATAAACAAGAGGTATCAAGTTCCCAAAAGAGAGCTAGGTTCCATACAAACCAAACCCTCGGCAAATTTTCATGATGGCACAAAGCACTAAAAAGAAAAGGATTGACTTCCACCAACACACACTTGATAAGGATCAAAACGTTTTATGATAAATGCATAAAGAGAGTGTTCTAAAGAAAATAGAATAGCTCCCCCCAACAGATGTGATTTATATAGAATTTGCATTTGAATACAAGATGCACAAGATGGGATCATCACTTTCACTATATCTATAGAAACACTAGACATGTTCAAAAAGATCCACAAGAGGAAAGGAAGACAAACAGATAAACAAAATCCAAAGTAAAGATGAGAAGCAATTTCTACCACATAAAAGGATACCAATTGTCAAAGGACAAGAAGTAATTCGAAATAATTCCTATTGGTAGATTGCAAAGATAACCAACATCATCTTCACACCTAAATCATAAGCAAATGACACTTGTAGAGTTAATATGCCACCTAGGAACAAGATAATTTACAATATCAATTCTAAGTGGCAATACCTCAAATGTACACATTTTCTAGGCTTGTAATATGCACATAGCATATTACTCCCCCATAATGTGATAACCCAAAATAATTAACAAGTGGTAAATGAAATCCAACAAGAGATAATTAATGGACCATTTAGAATTTGAATTTCTCATGAGAAGACATACCACATAGAAGCTAGATAATCTTGTAATATCAATACTAAGTGGTATTACTCATGTACACACATTTTTAGGATTGTGAAGTGCATAAAGCACATCACTCCCCCAAAATGGGATAATCCATTAATCTCTCAAAAGAGCCAACTAAGATAAGACAAGATGCAAAAAGGCTCTACACAAGACTCACACATACATGATGTGCAACCCATCATACATACTTGATTACTCAAGATAAACAAATAGGAAGCACAACATATAAAAACACATGCAAGGTACAAAACCACAACATGCAAAGGGGCAAGTAACTATCAATGTAAACAATTTAAGTACAAGTTACCATAAGGAGGCACATTGGATATAAGATAGAAACTCGATAATCCAAATGACTTGGCTTGAGATAATATGAATGATGAAGATCCCTTAATTCTTCATGATGTAGCCAAGTCACCAATGCCCTCCAACAACACCTATTGATCAAGTTTGAGCTTGTTGGTCCCCAACCAAGTTGGGTCCGAAGAGGTTAGTCACAATAGGCTTGGCTACCCAAATGGTTCTTTTCTTGACACCACATTGAGTACCAACAAACTTGGCAAACACATTGCCAACCTTATCCTTCCCAAGAGAATAGATATCATCAATAATAATTGGGTTGGATACTTTACCATTAGTGCATGAAGAAGCAAAGTGATCCTTCTCACGACATAAGTAGCAACATCTACCCTTTACTTTCTTCTCAATTGATTTCTCAACTTGAGGAGCGTTGAGTTGGGTCTTCTTGGGAAGAGGCCTTTCTTCAACTTGAGTTTGAGCATCAGATTGAACTTGTGGCCGCTTCCCATGTTGCTTGTCACTATGTGGCTTCTTCTTCAATGGGCAAGATCTAACATGGTGCCCTTCTATTTTGCACTTGAAGCAAAAAAATTTGGCCGAATTCTTGACTTGTTCTTGGCCCTTCTTCTTGTAGCTTTTGGACTTCTTCTTCTTATTGGAGTTGAATCCAAGTCCACCCTTGTCATTGGGGGATTTTTGCCCACACAAGATATTGCTGAGTGTGGACTTCCCTTCATGACTCTTTTCCAAGTCTTTCTTCAAAGAAGTGACGTGGGCCTTGAGCTCTTTGATTTCCTCTACATGGTTAGTATCAACACAAGTACTAGAGGAAGTATAAGCTTCATCGTTAGAGCAACAAGGCAAGGAAAGTAATTCATCACAAGATGTACCAATGTTATGCATAGATGAGTTACGAGGACTAGCACATGACAATATAACATTTTGATTAGAAGTAGTGCTAATGTCCACATGAGGCTCACTAGATGTTACCTTAGTAGTAATTGCCTCATGAGCTATCTTTAGCACAATATGGGATACTGGAAGATCACCATGAGTGCTAAAAAGCTTTTCATGACTTTCTTCCAATTTCCCATAATTGCTAGATAGCAATTCAAGTTGAGCCCTTAGCTCAACATTTTCCTTCAAAATGGATGCTTCACAAGAAATAGAGTTAGTAGCACAAGCATCATCATTAACAACAAGAGGAGAAGGCAACTTGGCAAGCTCTTTAGCATATGAATCTTCAAGTTGAGCATGAGACTCGGTGAGTTCGATGAGCGAACTCTTAATGACCCTTGAGCCATTTTCGAGGTGCTCACAGTCCTCAAGGAGTTTAGCATGAGCAACTTCAAGCTTATCATTTTTAGTACTAAAATCATTAGCCACCTCGAGAGCCCTATCATGGGATTCCTTTAATCTAGATAATTCTATAGCAAAGGTCTCCTCAAGAGATTCCTTGGTGGCTTGTTCATTTTCAAGAGCTTGAGATAGCTCCGCGATCTCATTAGCGTAATCACGCTCATGACCTTCCATTTTCTCAATGGTGGACTCATGCTCCTCGAGGTGAGCTTCCAACCCCTCAATATATTTCTTGGCCTCAATGGCAATAGACATGATTTCCATGAAGTTGGAGCGAGCAAGTTTATTCTTATGAAGAGCTTTAAAAATCATTTCACCCTTAATTTTTAAGGAAGCAATATTATCACTCTCTTCATCATTATCCTCATCCTCATTATCTTCAACATCATCATCATGAGATATATTGGGATTCAAAGTAGGAGATACCTTTGAAGCCTTAGCCATAAAGCAAAAGTGAGAAACAATAGATGATGATGTAGGATCCCTTGAAGCATAATTGAAGACCATATCTTGTTCCATGGAGTGTTGGGTTTCCTCTACATTGTTAGCACAACAACTCGAGGAAATAGATACATTTTTATCATGGCAACAAGATATAGCAAGCATATCATCATGAGATTTAGTCAAGCAATTTCTACATGATATGCAAGGACTATCAACACAAGCAAGTGAAACTTGTAAGGTGCTTGAAGTGTTAAAGTCCAAAGATGGAGCATTGCAATGTGATAGTGATGAGGGATCATCAATAGTAAGCACACTATCAACATTGCAATGACCAACACTACTCACCATATCATTACCTTGTGGTAATCCACATGTAGGTGAACTAGAAGAAGTTAAGAAGACAATACGACCGGAGGTGGAGGGAGAAAAATCATCCTCACAAATCTTGGACACACCATATTTATCTTGAAGCTTTGTCCACAACTCATGAGCATCCCGGAACGGCATGAGTTGAAATATAACTACATTGCTCAAAGCATCAAAAAGCACGTTAGAAGCTTGAGCATTGAGATAAGAGTTTTTCTCATCCTCTAAAGATAAATTTTGAGGATCCTTCGGAGGAGAAAAACCCATATCTACAATCCGCTCTAAATTTGGGTCCATGACCCTAAAGATATTAAGCATGCGAATTACCCAAACATCAAAATTTGTGCCATCAAAACTTGCCTGGAATCTTTAGGGTAATATCTAGGTGGGTAAAACCTAATTTGGGTCGACATCCTTACTCTCTAGGTGGTAAAACCTAATAATGAGAGACCTAGCTCTAATACCAATTGAAAGGACGTGGATGTCGCCTAGAGGGAGGGGGTGAATAGGCGCTTTAAAATAATTACGGTTTAGGCTTGAACAAATGCGGAATAAAACTAACGTTTAATATGTCAAGCACAAAACCTAAAACAACTAGGCTCACCTATGTGCACCAACAACTTATGCTAAGCAAGATAAACAACTAAGTGATAGCAAGATATATAACAAGAAACAATATGGCTATCACAAAGTAAAGTACACAAGTAAAGGGCTCAGGTAAGAGATAACCGAGGCACGTGGAGACGATGATGTATCCCGAAGTTCACACCCTTGCGGATGCTAATCTCCGTTCGGAGCGGTGTGGAGGCACAATGCTCCCCAAGAAGCCACTAGTGCCACCGTAATCTCCTCACGCCCTCGCACAATGCAAGATGTCGTGATTCCACTAAGGGACCCTTGAGGGCGGTCACCGAACCTGTACAAATGGCAACCCTTGGGGGCGGTCACCGGTACGCATACACTTTGGCAACCCTTGGGGGCGGTCACCGGTACCCGTACAAATTGCTCGGGGCAATCTTCACAACCTAATTGGAGACCCCGACGCTTGCCTGGAGCTTTACACCACAATGATTGAGCTCCGAGGCACCACCAACTGTCTAGGGCGCCAAGGCACCCAAGAGGAACAAGCTCTAGGGTGCTCAAACACCCAAGAGTAATAAGCTTCTCAAACTTCACTTCCACGTATCACCGTGGAGAACTCAAACCTATGCACCAAATGCAATGGCAAGGGCACACGAATTGCCCAAGTTCTTATCTCCCAAATCCCATGACAACAACTAATGCTATGGAGGAAAATGAGAGGAAGAACGAAGAAGAACACAAAGAACTCCAAGATCTAGATCCAAGGGGTTCCCCTCACATAGAGGAGAAAGTGATTGGTGGAAATTTGGATCTATATCTCCTCTCCCTTTTCCCTCAAGAACTAGCAAGAATCATTGGAGGGATTGAGAGATAGCAAGCTCAAATAAGGTCAACAATGGGGGGGGGGGGCAAAAACGAGCTAAAGAGTTGGGGAACCATTGGGGAAGAAGACCCCCTTAAATAGGTCCCCACGAATCTGCCCATTATGTGCAGAATAACATAGGAGCGGTACAACCGCTATGAGCACCGGTACATCCGGTAAAAAGCAATAAGCGGTACAACCGGCCCACAACCGCCCAAGAACCGCACCACAACAGAAACTAGTCCGGTGGTAGAGCGGTACATGGCCGGTACAACCGCTCCAAACACCGGTTGTACCGGTCAACCGGTACAACCTCTCTATGGGGCGGTACAACCTCTCTATGTAAAATAGGTAAGACTAAAACAGCCATAACTTTCGCATACGAGCTCCGATTTGAGCAAACTCAAGCTTGTTGGATAAAGGACAACAAGAGCTATCCAACAATGACTAGTTACATTAAGAACAAGCAATGAAGAATAAATGCCACTAGGATAAGGAAGATGACCTTCCCAATAAATATCTGGCAAAATCTCCAACACCGAAAACACAATATGATGCACACGAAATCTATTTTCAATGAGCTTGAACTTATCACGATGAAGACCATAAGCTCGAAAAGTCACATAGAGAAAAACCAAATAAGGACCAAGAAATATGATGATGCAAGGAAGCAAATAGTTTGAGCTCTCAACGGACGATACGATCAAGCTACTCACTTGAGAGCCCCCCTTGATAGTATGGCAATCGATCCTATAACTCGGTCTCCCAACTACCACTATGAGACCGGTAAAATAGAAAACCTATCAAGGGCAAACCTATACCTTGCACATAGTCCACTTGAGCTAGATAATGATGATCTTGACTTCCTCAAGATGGACCACCTTTCTTGATTGTGTTGGCTCGATGAAGACTAGTTGATTGCTCCCCCATACTCGACTATGGGTGAGCCACTCTTCGTCACATCTTCACAAGTCCATTGTCACCACAATGGACGGCAAGCTTCAAGCATGATCTCTTCATGATGCTCCACTTGAACTTGCACACCGCAATCTTGATGACGATCACCACTTGATGTCATCCTCCATGGGTTGTATGAGATCTTCCACTTGACGCAAGCCCATGGAAACATACCTAACCCCACATAGAACTCTCACGTAGACCATGGGTTAGTACACAAAGCGTAATGGACAATACTTACCGTACCATGAGATCACCTGATCCCTCTTGGTACATCTTGTACACTTTGTGTGTTGATCAGCTTCATTCACTCTTTGACTTAGTCTTGATCAACCTTGTATCATATCTTCTCTATGACTAATCTTTGGATAAAACCTTGAATACCACCTTGGTCAACATATAAACTCCTTGAAACCAACAGATGGACTTCAAGAAGTGCCTATGGACAAATCCTTCGAATATAACTCAAGGCAACCATTAGTCCATAGGGATTGTCATCAATTACCAAAACCACACATGGAGAAATGTGCTCTTACAAATGTGTCTAGTTCAAACCATTTTTTTCATGAGGCAGTTGAAACCAACATTGGTAGGCTAGGTTTTTAGCTCCAAGAGTAGACTACTTTAGTATAAGATTTTTTTTAGAAACAAAATTCCCGTCTTATAACATTATGTGTTTGTGGTATCTGTGTTGTACTACTTAGTCTTAGGTTTTCAAGCAGTTGGGCGTTTGAAGGAAATGGTTTGGTATCTAAAAATAGTGCTAACATGCATCTAGATCAAATGCAACCAGATGTAATTATTGTCAAACTGTTGCCTCTATGTTCAATTCATTGGAGAACGAATCTCTTGCATTTTAAAAATGTATATATGCATTATATTTCAAAATGCATATCCAGTAACTGTACTCGGTTTTTGGGATGTTTTTTGTCACCGGTTCGTGGAACCTGCCCCAAAGAGGAAGTGGTAGGTGAGGATATTCAGATTCATGGTCTCATGTTTACAATTTTTACATAAATGAAAGCAAAATAGTAATGCAGTAGGTAAGACATCTCATGAATTGAACGCGACCAAGGACATCCACACATCAAATCATAGACATTTACTGTTGAGCATAAACTTGATCATGACTACTTGTTATGTATTCACTTCCATGAGCGTAGTTGCCACTACCAACAATGAAAGAGAGATAGCGATGATGTACTATACTTGACTTTAGTAAGTTATCATGGCGATACATGGCCCACAAACTCATCTGCTTATGTTTAGTTCGAACAATGCAACAACCTTCTTTCCCACTTATGTTTGATTGCATTAAATGCTATAGTGTAGGTGGATCCATATATGGTTAGTTTGGTTGGCGTTCACAATGCTATATGCCTGGCTTGGATGGTGCCTTGAGTTATCGTGGTAGCTGTTTGGTTTGTGTCCCGAGAAAAAAATGCTTGCCTGGCCTGGCTGCCCCTCCAATAGGATCCTTAGCCCATGCAAGGTTATTAGTCTAGCCCAAGCGAGTGGAATAGGATGCCTGGACGGCTTCCTGGCATGCAAATACGTGGTTTCGTCCAAACAACAGAAGGTAAACATGATGTGACATATTCTAATACTCTAACCAGGCATGGTATGAACCAAACAACGCTAGCCTTGCCAGGTTCTCAGGCACATTATGGTGGACACGAACCAACCACGCTCATAAAGGTTCTAACTAGTATTGGATCCATAGGGTATAGGGCTAAGCGAATAATAACAATACGACAAGAGAAGAATAACAACAATTTTTCTTTTTGTTTAGTTCGATTAGTGCAACAAGCTTCTTGCCATCTTTTGTTGGGTTGCATTAACTACTACACTTTTTAAGGGAAAAATCAGGACTCTGCTGCATATTTGTATTGATTTTTTAAAAATAGTACATGTCGTGGGAATGATCCTGACAATAGTACTGGGGGTACGAATGGAGGGGCAAAGTCTAGCTACGGCTCAGGTGTTTCACTCGGATGTGTACGAGTTCAGGCCCCACTCGGAAGTGGTAAAAGCCCTACATCTCGAGCCCGGGGGCTGGTTTGTTTTGCTTATGTGGGAGTATGAGAATACAAGTGTCGGAACCTTGCTACGGCGTCCAGTGGTGGCTTATATAGAGTGCGCCACCACCAGCCGAGCGCCGTAATAAATACTAGTTAAAGCTACGTTACATGAACTGCCGCTTTAACTAGAGCGTTACTGATAACGCACGACTGATCAATCCCAGAGGATGTCTCTTCATCTCACTCAACGCTACGTCTCCTGGACCGTTGAGTTCGTATTGACCGAGTGCGGCTGTGTCCATCCGAGTGTATCTTCAGGCGCATCCGAGTGACTCTTCAGGTCTGACCGAGTGCACTTTCATTTCTGAGCTTCGATGTTGATGAGGGACCACTAGTGAGCCCCAGATGTCAGGTCCATGACCCTACCCAGGGTAGACATCCTCATCAGTAGCCCCCGAATCCATGAGGTTTTATTAGTCGAGTGATCGACACTCGGAAGCGTCGGTGATCTCTCAGAAAAGCTCGAAAGACGATCACATAGCTTCTCACTCGGCCTCAAACCAATATGGATTCAGGATCGATGTCTTTGAGGAAAACTATTATGTCGCTTAATCCAAATGTTCAGCTGGTGTGAGCTATTCACTCGGGTCGTACGAGGGTGCCACCAGGGTCTTCGCAGCGCGGAGCTCGCTTTATTTGAACACAGAGAAGTTTCCGCGCATTCGAAATCGCCGAAACTGTGCGCAGGCGCGCGTCGGAATGGTAGAGTCCCGATGATTTGGGGTAGTGGGCACGATGCCTCGATAATCGTGCCGGGGATTACGCCACGCGTCCGTGAGGTCCTGAACAGTAGATCCGCGGATCTCGCTCCGTTTACGGATTGACGGCCAGAGATCACACCAGATTTTCGATATAAAAAACGGGAAGCACTGTTGGGGTGAGAACGGATCTCATTTTCCCCTCATCCCTCGTCTTCTCCGACGCCCACCCATGCACCTTCCCCCTTTCCTTCGTCGGAGACTGCTCCGAGCCCGTCGGCGAAGATGCGCACGGCGTCCGCAACCGCGAAGGCCGAGCGGGCGAAGAAGAGCTCGCGCGCCTCCTCTTCCAGCGCCGGGGCGCCAGCCGGATGGACCCAGGGTGAGTGGCTGCCGTCGCGGGTGACCAAGGCCCGGATGCTCGAGCTGGAGAGTCAGGGGTTCGTGTCTGAGGGAAGCTGGCGGCTGCCGGGAGCGGGCGAGGACGAGCCATCACCGAAGGGAGACGAGCGCGTGCTCCTGGTGACCCACCTCGAGCGAGGTTTCTCTCTACCGCCCCATCCTTTCTTCCAAAGATTCCTGGGTTTCTTTGGCGCTCAACTTCATCACCTCCCACCCAATGTTGTCGTCTATTTGGCCGCTTTCATCTCTTTGTGTGAAAACTTCTTGGGTTGTCATCCTCATTGGGGTTTGTTTAAACACCTCTTCACTTGCCGAGTGATGACCGTGAAAAAACCCACTCGGTCGAAAGACAAGACCAATGTGGCCTAGCTGTGCGGGGGACTTGGAATCCAACTGCGGGGCAAGGTTTGTTTCCCGCAGATGACATTTCTTGATTCGGTAAAGGGGTGGCAGGAGAACTGGTTCTACTGCCACGACATCCCAGTCGGCGAGGGTCAGTCGGGACTCCTCCTGTATACTTCCGAGCGCATTCGGCCAGTTCCCCGGTTGACAGTGACCAAAGAGGAGA
Organism: Elymus sibiricus; assembly: GCA_039707655.1. Taxonomy (NCBI): domain Eukaryota; kingdom Viridiplantae; phylum Streptophyta; class Magnoliopsida; order Poales; family Poaceae; genus Elymus; species Elymus sibiricus. Next base: position 376,301,877 of record CM077663.1, on the reverse strand, counting down.
AAACCGAAGTAGACATCTTAGTCATAGCGTTGGTGGCTCTGGTGCAGAAAGGCGTCAACGGCCTTGACCTGCTGGAGGTTTTTCTTCAGAGGAGGATTCAGCCGTTGCAAGCCAGGGATCACCCTATGTGGGAATACTCCGGACCGAGTGATCCTACTCGAACTCACCCGGAGGAGCTCAAGGAGGATGAGGTGGAGGCTAAGATCAAGGCGATCACCCCAGCGCGCGACAACCCCAGGGGGAGCAGGCAGGTGGTCCCACTCTCATTAGAGAACCCAGCGAATGAGGTAAATTCCGAAGGTTTATCATCCGAGTGATATTTGCGTATTTGTTGTAATTGATCTGACTGATCTTGTTCTTATTTCGGTAGGCCTTCACACAAATGAGCAGCCTGGTGCCACTCGTGGATAGGGGTCCGGTCGACGTTGCCAGCGACACCGACCATCCAGATGACTCGGCTGAAGTAGGAGAGTATGAAGAGCCTGATGACGACGAGGACGATGAGGAAGATGATGAGGAAGGCTCGGAAGATGGTGACGAAGTGGAGTCGTCACTCTCGGAAGACCGAGTGCCCGAAGGTCGTTCCAAAGCGCGCCATGACTCGGGAGTCCGCGGAGGTGGTCCCAAAGGATCGAAAGCTGCCAAGCCGACTGGGTCTGCCCTTCCAACCCGCAGTTCGAAGCACGGGCGTGGAGAGCTTGTCTCTTCACCTGAGAAGATGGCGAAGCAGCCCAAGGTTGCTACAACCAAACCTCGGAAGGCGGTTTTCATCCCGAAGATTAAGATGGCCATCCCGGTGGCCTCAGCGTAAGTGTTTCCATTCTAACGGTTGTTGTTTATGCTTGTCCAAGTGATAAAATGATTCGAGTGTTCCCTTTGCAGAGCTGATACTTTGACTGCATCACCTGATCCTCAAACTCTGGAGAAAGAGCGGGCCGACGCTGATGTTGCGTCTTCGAAAGGTAAGCTCTGGACTCACTCGGCAATTCTAGACACTTCCGAGCGTTTATTCATCTTCGAGTGTCTTGAACACTAGCAGCTCCGCATGAAGTGATCGACCTCGATGCAAACGACAAGGTTGACCCGACGAACCCTCAGGCCAACGCAGACGTCGTGTTGCAGGAGTCACCGCCTGCCGATACTTTGGTGCCCACGCAAGAGGTCGGCTCTGGAGCCGGGGCAGCACTCGGTACCGGTACTTCATCTCACTCGTTGACTCCCTCTGCACCCAACATCTTTGCGCTACACTATGTCCCGGAGGACCAAGTGGGAGCGAGCAAAGAGGCGTTAATCCAGCTGGAGATAACGAGTGACCGACGGAAGACGGCGTACGATGCAAGTGAGGCTCTGAAGAAGAATGTCCGAGTAAGTACTCTTGTAAGTACCCTCTTTATTCGAAATTTTTATTTCTGTCTTGTGAGGATTTGTATCTGAGTTCGAGTACACCGGCTGGGTGTGTCTGAGTTCCAGTGGGGGCGCGCTGAGCGCACCCACTGGGTGTAGTCCCCAGGACTGCCGTCGACTGGAGCAGTCGGCGGGAGTCTTAGAGTCCGAATGTATATAACATTCAATCCACCCATTAAGTCTGGACCAAAAAACTTTGTTTTTGGAAGATTTTCCAGTGGGGGCGCGCTGAGCGCACCCACTGGGTGTAGTCCCCGAGGCAGCCGTCGACTAAAGCAGTCGGCGGGAGTCTTAGAGTCCGAGTCAAAATTTTGACCAATATTCTTTGCTTTAAATCTCGTTTGCAGTCTGTTTGTGAGCTCGGAAGCCACTACAAAACTCTGGAGAAGGAGGTGCTGGACCTACGCGTTAGCCTTGAGGCCGAGAAGACCAAGAATGCCCGACTGGAAGAGGAGAAAAAGGCGATTGAAGGTGAGTTCCTCCTGTCTGACTGCAATAGTAACTTCTCCCCTTCCCCGTCCGACTGAATATGCTTCATCAGATCTTCGTGAAGAAAATCGTAAACTTGTCCAGAGGCTGAAGAATTCTATTTCTTTAGAAACTGTGAAGACTGCTCTTGAAAATAAGGACATCGAACTGGCGGCCGCTCAGAAGGAAGCCAGCCGAAAGGCCAAGGAGGCCGAGGAGAAACTGAAGTCAGTAGGAAAGCTGGAGGAGGAGAAGAAAGCTTTGGAAGCCACTGTTCAGAAGTCCAAGGAAGAACTCGTGGAATTGAAGAAGTCGCAAGCCGAGTGGGAGACCAAACTCAAGTGCATTGCTGCCAAGAAAGCAGAGCTGGAGGAGTATGTCGAGGAATTCAGTGGTGAGGCCAACGAAAAGCTCAAAGGTAACCTTTCCGAGTGACTCTCATGGGGCTTGATTAAGCCGAATGAAATTTGTCTGTCTCTGACCTCTTTCTTCATTTGGCCGAATCCAGCATTTTGTGATGATGTGACGGAGGAGACGGACAAAATCGAGAAGGAGCTAGACCCATCCCAAGGTCTGCTTAAGGACAGTGCTGCCATGAGCGTGCTCCGCTTGGAAGAGCGTGTTGAGCAAGTGGCCCTGTATATCAGGGAGCTTAATACCGCCATCTCTGCGATTGATCGTGATGTCTTTTCCGATGACGAGCCTTCGAAGGATCTGGAATCCGTGCTAGCTCGAGTGAAGGCAGTGTCGAGCCGAGTGAAGGACTGGAAGAAATCCGCGGCCTGGGCTGGTGCTGACATCGCCCTCTCGCTGGTCCGTATCCACTGCAAGGGGGTGGACGAGAAGAAGTTGAAGTCTCTGGAGGTGGCTAACAGGAAGCACGCCAAGATCGATGATTTCATGGAGATGTTCATGGAGGCTGCCACTCGGATAGCGGACAGCATCGACCTGGACACCTTCGTGGAAGCAGTATCCCCGCCTGAGTGATCGTCAAGTTCAAACTTTTTAAGTCTTTGCCTCGGAATGCCGAGTGGTTGCTGTAACCGTGAAACTTTAAGTGAGCCTGAGGCTCCCACCGTCTGAACCTTTATCCGTACTTTCGATTCGAATGATGCAGTTCTTATTTGCCTTGGCTTTATTAGATCTTTGGTTTCCGGACGTTTCAAACTTAGGCGATGAGGTATCACATCTAAGTCCCCGAGTGTGGGCGAGACCCGCACCCGAATCTGTTTGAGAGAACAATGATGGTCCTGTCCATCCTAGAATCCGGGTGTGGAGGATGTCCCACTCGAAATAATTTTTAACTTAGACGACGCGGAGTCGCGGCTAAGTCCCCGAGCGTGGGCGAGACCTACACTCGGAGTAGTTTGTCCTTAGATGAACAATGATGATCCTATTCATCTTGACAACCGAGTGTGGAGGATGTCCCACTCGAAAGGTTTTCTAACTTAGTCGACGCGTAGTCACGGTTAAGCCCCCGAGTGCGGGCGAGACCCTCACTCGGAGTAGTTTGTCCTTAGACGAACAATGATGGTCCTGTTCATCTTGACAACCGAGTGTGGAGGATATCCCACTCGAAAGATTTCTAACTTAGGCGACGCGGAGTCATGGCTAAGCCCCCGAGTGCGGGCGAGACCCTCACTCGGAGTAGTTTGTCCTTAGACGAACAATGATGGTCCTGTTCATCTTGACAACCGAGTGTGGAAGATGTCCCACTCGAAAGGTTTCTAACTTAGGCGACACGGAGTCACGGCTAAGCCCCCGAGTGCGGGCGAGACCCTCACTCGGAGTAGCTTGTCCTTAGACGAAGAATGATGGTCCTGTTCATCTTGACAACCGAGTGTGGAGGATGTCCCACTCGAAAGGTTTCTAACTTAGGCGACGCGGAGTCACGGCTAAGCCCCCGAGTGCGGGCGAGACCCTCACTCGGAGTAGTTTGTCCTTAGACGAACAATGATGGTCCTGTTCATCTTGACAACCGAGTGTGGAGGATGTCCCACTCAAAAGTTTTCTAACTTAGGCGACGCGGAGTCGCGGCTAAGCCCCCGAGTGCGGGCGAGACCCTCACTCGGAGTAGTTTGTACTTAGGCAAATCAGGTTTGCGGCTAAGTGTTTTGTGTTTTACACCCAGAGGGGGTGGCAGTCAAATTTCAACAAGATATAATGAAATAAAACTTTATTCATCGAGATCACTCGGATTCATTACTGGAATGACAAACTAAAGTAGTTATGTTCTAGGTGTAGAACTTGCGAAGCAGGTCCGCGTTCCAAGTCCGAGGTTCTTCTACTCCATCTTCGATATTGTAGAGCCGGTAGGCTCCATTGTGCAAGACTTTGGAGATTGCATACGGCCCCTGCCACGGAGGTGCTAGCTTGTGGGGTTTGTGCTGATCCAGTCGGAGAACAAGGTCTCCTTCCTGAAAGGCTCGGCCCTGGACGTGTCTATCATGGTAATGCCTCAGATCCTGCTGATAGAGCGTCGATCTGATGAGGGCCAGCTCTCTCTCTTCTTCCAAAAGGTCGACGCCGTCTTGCCGAGCAGCTTCGGCTTCAGCTTCATCATATAATTCCACTCGGGGGGGATTGTGCTGAAGGTCACTCGGTAGGACCGCCTCTGACCCGTACACCATGAAAAAAGGTGTGCGCTTCGTAGAGCGGTTTGGTGTTGTCCGAATGCCCCATAAGACAGAGGGCAATTCTTCGACCCAAGCTCCAGCAGCGTACTTCAGGTCTCTCATCAATCGGGGCTTCAGACCTTGCAGAATCATTCCGTTTGCGCGCTCTGCCTGTCCATTCGACTGCGGGTGAGCCACTTAGGCATAATTAACCCGAGTGCCTTGAGAGAAACAGAATTCTCGGAACTCTTCCGAGTCGAAGTTCTTCCCATTATCCGTGATGATATCATGCGGTACTCCGAACCTGAAGATGATTTGCCGAATGAAACTAACGGCAGTACCTGCATCCAAACTCTTGATGGGCTTCGCTTCGACCCACTTGGTGAACTTGTCAACCGCGAGGAGCAGATGTGTGAATCCACTCGAGCCAGTCCGTAAGGGACCGACTATATCAAGGCCCCATACTGCAAACGGCCAAGTGATCGGGATCGTCTTGAGCGCGGACGCTGGCTTGTGAGATTTATTCTTGTAGAACTGACACCCGACACACAGGTCTACCAGGTCCCTTGCTGCTTCATTGGCTCGGGGCCAATAAAAACCTGCCCGGAAAGCTTTAGCGAGCAAAGTCCGAGAGGATGCATGGTGGCCACAAGTTCCCGAGTGGATTTCATGTAAGATTTGCAGCCCTTCCTCTGGGGAGATGCATTTTTGGGCGACTCCTGTGGTGCTTTTCTTGTATAACTGGTCGCCCATAACTTCGAATGACTTGGATCGACGGACGATCCGACGGGCTTCTTCTTCGTCTTCGGGTAATTCTTGTATGTGCAAGTATGCCAAATAGGGTTGAGTCCACTCGGGAGTGATTATCAGCATTTCATGGACCAGATCCACTATAGCTGGAACTTCAACCTCGGTCGGGTCAGATGGACCGACTGCTTGTGGGGGCTCCTCTGTGAAAGGATCTTCTGCGATTGTTGGAGCGCGCAGATGCTCAAGGAATATGTCTTTCGGGACCGCTCGCCGAGTGGACCCGATCTTTGCCAGGTCGTCTGCTGCCTGATTCTTTGCGCGAGGAATGTGATGCGGTTCCAGGCCTTCAAAATTCTTCTCCAGCTTCCTGACCGCATTGCAGTATCCGGTCATTGCTGGACTCCGAATGTCCCACTCCTTCATCACTTGGCTGATAACGAGGTCCGAGTCGCCATAGACCATCAAACGACGAATGCCGAGTGATATGGCCATGCGGAGCCCGTACAGGAGGGCTTCATACTCGGCCTCATTGTTTGATGAGTCGAAATGGATTTGGAGGACATAGTTCAGCCGATCTCCTTTGGGAAAGACAAGGACCACGCCAGCACCCGAGCCATTGAGCATCTTGGATCCATCGAAGAACATTGTCCAGTGTTTGGGAACACTCGGAATTGGTTGCTCCTGCTCGATCCACTCGGCCATGAAATCAACCAATGCCTGGGACTTGATTGCTTTCTTGGCTTCAAACTTGATCTCTAGCGGAAGGAGCTCGATTGCCCACTTTGCCACTCGGCCGGCGGCGTCCCTGTTATGCAGGATCTCCGACAGGGGAGCGCTGCTGACGACCGTGACCGAGTGATCTTGGAAGTAATGAACCACCTTTTTGGCAGTCAGGTAAATACCATAGACCAGCTTTTGGTAGTGCGGGTACCTTTGCTTGGAAGGGGTTAGTACTTCTGAGATGTAATATATGGGTCTTTGCACTTTGAATGCTTTTCCTGGCTCTTCGCGCTCTACCGCAAGGACTGTGCTCACCACCTGGCTGGTCGCCGCAATGTACATGAGTAGAGGCTCCTGGCTGCCCGGAGCAGCTAACACTGGCTGGGTGGAAAGCAATGCCTTAAGTTCTGTGAACGCGCCTTGCGCTTCATTGGTCCACTCGAATTTGTTAGACTTCTTCATCAATCGGTAGAGAGGAAGTGCCTTCTCTCCGAGTCTTGAAATGAATCGGCTCAGGGCCGCAAGACATCCTGTCAACCTTTGTACGTCGTGCAAACGCTCAGGTTGCTTCATTCGGACTATGGCGCCAATTTTATCTAGATTGGCGACAATCCCTCATTCGGAAACGAGGAAACCGAGTAACTTTCCTGCAGGCACTCCGAATGTGCACTTGGCTAGATTCAACTTTATCCCAAAGCGCCGCAGGTTCGCGAAGGTTTCGGCGAGGTCAGCCAGGAGGTCGGAACCTTTCCTAGACTTGACTATGATATCGTCCATATAGGCCTCCACGTTCCGACTGATTTGCTTTTGCAAGCACTTCTAGATCATGCGCTGAAAAGTGGCTCCAGCATTCTTCAAGCCGAATGGCATCATGACGTAGCAAAAACACCCGAATGGGGTGATGAAGGCTGTTTTTATTTCATCAGGACCGTACATTCGGATCTGATGGTACCCGGAGTACGCATCCAGGAACGACAGATGTTCGCATCCGGCTGTAGAGTCTACTATCTGATCTATCCGAGGTAAAGGAAAATGATCCTTCGGGCAGGCCCGATTGAGATGTTTAAAATCAATACACATACGGAGCGACTTGTCTTTTTTGGCACCAAGACTACATTTGCGAGCCACTCGGAGTGGTAAATCTCGCAAATGAACTCGGCGGCGAGGAGTCGAGCTATCTCTTGACCAATCGTCTTGCGCTTCTCGACAGAGGATCGGTGCAAGTACTCCTTGACTGGCCTGGCCTTGGGATCGGTTCGGAGTCGGTGCTCAGCCAGTCCCCTGGGAACACCAGGCATGTCAGACGGCTTCCATGCGAAGATGTCCCAGTTCTCACGGAGGAACTGGATGAGCTCGACTTCCTATTTATATCCGAGTGAGGTGGAGATGTTCGTCGGAGCTGCACTCGGGTCATTCAGATGGACATGAACTTGCTTAGTCTCGCCAGCTGACTGGAAAGTTGATTCTGAAGCTGGCCGCTTTGACCTGAGCAGATCAGCCGTATCCACTTCCTTCTTCTACCCTTCAAGCTCGACTGCAAGTACTTGTTCATTGGCTATCTTTGTGCCCTGCTGAAGACACTCTTCGGCGACCTTCCGATCACCAGTGACTGTGATCACACCCTTGGGCCCTGGCATCTTGAGCTTAAGATACACGTAACATGGTCTGGCCATGAAACGTGCGTAGGCGGGCCTACCCAGGATGGCGTGGTAAGCACTGCGGAAGTCAACTACCTCAAAGGTTAGCTTTTCCTTTCGGAAATTCTTCTCGCCGCCGAATACTACGTCCGGAGTGATCTGGCTGAGTGATTCTGCCTTCTTTCCAGGGACGATCCCATGGAAATACATGTTGCTCTTGCTCAATCGGGATATCGGGATGCCCATAGCTTTGAGCGTGTCGGCGTATATGATGTTAAGCCCGCTGCCTCCGTCCATTAGGACCTTGCGCAATCGGACACCGCCCACCGCTGGGTCAACGACCAACGCTTGCCTCCTAGGGGTGGCAATGTGGGGCGGGTGATCGGACTGGTCGAAGGTGACAGGCCTCTTCGTCCAGTTGAGGAACTTGGGAGCAGTCGGAACTGCCATATTAACCTCCCGATTGATAACCTTCAGCTGCCTCTTACTTTCAACATCAGCGAAAATCACGTTGATAACCTTGTCGATTTTCGGATACTCGGAAACATCTTCCTCATCCTCGACATCGACCTTCTCACTCGAGGGCTCAGCACCCATCTCCTGCTTGAGCAGGCGACATTCCCGAGTGGTGTGCTTCGGAAGCACAACGTTGCCTTCTTCATCCGTCTTGGTATGAATCTGGCACGGTTGGTCAAGAATGTCGGATTTGTACTCGGACTTCTTCTTGGGAATCCATTCTTTCATCTTCTTCTTGGGCTTTGGCTTGCCTTGCCCTTGCCCTTGGACGGCTGCGACCTCCGCCTTGCCGGAGGTGTCAGCTTTCCGCTTCTGATTCTTCCCGGCGTTGCCTCCCGATTGAGGCGCGTTGCCGGCCCTCGCTTTGCCGCTTCAGAGGCGGTCTTCTTCTTCACCATTAGCGTACTTGTTCCCAATCTCCATGGCCCGACTGAGGGACAGATCCCCAGATCGGCCAAACTTCAGGACTAACTCCCGATACCGAGTGCCTGCCTTGAAGGCGCACACGGCCTGATGCTCGGTGACATTTTCCACGGTGTTATGCAACGTGGTCCAACGCTGAATGTACTCTCGGAGAGTTTCATTGTTCTTCTGAACATAGTGCTGAAGTTCCGTCAGTCCACCCGGACGCTTGTAGGTGCCTTCGAATGTTTTAACAAACACTCGGGCCAAGTCATCCCAACAATAAATGCAGTTGGCGGGCAACTGATTGAGCCACGCCCGTGCGGACCCTTCCAACATGAGCGGAAAGTGTTTCATGGCGACGAAATCATCGCCGCCGCCGATCTGGACAGCGACTCGGTAATCCTCGAGCCAAGTCTCTGGCTTGGATTCGCCATTGAACTTCCCGATCCCAGTTGCCAGTCGGTAATTGGGGGGTATTTCTGCCTCTCGGATGTATCTGCTGAAACATCCAAGGCCTGTAGCGCCCCAACCGCTCGCCCGGTCTCTGTCATATCTGTTCCGATCGACCACCCGCTGAGAGATGTCAGATCGGGCATCGTAGCCCCTGTGCCAAACAGGACTCCGCTCGCGGTTTCTCCCGAGTGGGTAGCCTCCGTCATACGGACGTTGGCCACGTGGACCGCCCCTCGGAGGGGGAGTCCGACTGTAATCACGGTCGTCGCGCCCACGTCCTCCGTGCGGGCCTCTCGGATGAGGAGGAGTTTGTGAGTCTTTCCTCGGCGCGAGCGGACTGTGAGCCGACTGCACAGTATCTGCCCGAGTGGATTCGTTATGAATCCGGTGATGAGATTTTGATACCTCGGAGTTCTGTTGTAGGGCGGTCTTCAACAAAGCCTGGATCTGCCGAATGCCCTCGCCTGCCGCCGAATTGGACGGCTGGATCGAATCGGTGATCCGAGTGGCCGCGGCCAGGTTCATCAAAGGTGTACGCATCGTCGGGATGATGTACGGGCGATCCTTCGTGAATGTCAACTGGCGGCGGCTACAGCTGGAACTTGAAGCTCCCTTGCCGCGCGTTCATCGAGTGATTGCTGTAACCGCTCGAGGCGCTCGCGCTCAGCGAGAGTGGCTTGACGAGCGGCCTCCAGGGCTATCTCTTCGGGGGTGTTTCCCGCAATGGGCGTCTGGAGGACTTGGTCGTTCCTGCGCCTGATCTCCTCTCGCTGCTCCCGAGTGAGCGGTCGGGGAACGTAGCCGTCAGAGCTGGCATTGCGGCGGTCGCCGTCCCGATCACGGGTGTTTCCCGCCGAGTGTCCCGAGGGGGCGGCGTCTCGGGCCGGGCCGGCCATCAAGACTTCCGCCACCTCGCCGCTGCTCTCAAAACCGGCAGCGTCGGAGGAATCATCATCTGAAGATGAGAAAAGGCAATGGACTGACTCGTCAATTTCGAGTGCAGCCACTTGCTGTCTTGCGGCCTGAGCCGCCGCCGCGTGCTTGATCCAGCGTTGCAGCCAAGAGCGCCCGGAGCGCCGGCGAGAAGCCGCAAGACGATTCGGAGAAGTAGGTCGATATGGTGTTGACGGTTGCCGGAGGAGAGCTCCGAACGTCGTCGCGCTAAAGTGCACTGCGCCGCGGGCGGGCAGTGCCTCAGCGTCCAGCGGCGCCTCCTGCAGCCACGCCGAATCGTCGACGGCGAAACTAAGGGATCCGAAGAAGATCTCGCAGCCGAAAGCGTTCATGATGAACGAGAGGATGGAAATTTCACCTGCGCCGAAATTCGCTAGATGCGCAGCCCCACGGTGGGCGCCAACTGTCGTGGGAATGATCCTGACAATAGTACGGGGGGTACGAATGGAGGGGCGAAGTCTAGCTACGGCTCAGGTGTTTCACTCGGATGTGTACGAGTTCAGGCCCCACTCGGAAGTGGTAAAAGCCCTACGTCTCGAGCCCGGGGGCTGGTTTGTTTTGCTTATGTGGGAGTATGAGAATACAAGTGTCGGAACCTTGCTACGGCGTCCAGTGGTGGCTTATATAGAGTGCGCCACCACCAGCCGAGCGCCGTAATAAATACTAGTTAAAGCTACGTTATAGGAACTGCCGCTTTAACTAGAGCGTTACTGATAACGCACGACTGATCAATCCCAGAGGATGTCTCTTCATCTCACTCAATGCTACGTCTCCTGGACCGTTGAGTTCGTATTGACCGAGTGCGGCTGTGTCCATCCGAGTGTATCTTCAGGCGCATCCGAGTGACTCTTTAGGTCTGACCGAGTGCACTTTCATTTCTGAGCTTCGATGTTGATGAGGACCACTGGTGGGCCCCAGATGTCAGGTCCATGACCCTACCCAGGGTAGACATCCTCGTCAGTACAAAAGGTCTGTACAAAAGACTGAAAAAGAACTATACATCAACATGCTCTAGTGCTAACATAAAGAGAAAACAACAGCAGGAAAAACTGCTACATTATAGGTGGTTACATATGAAGCTTCTAACCGGTGCTGGATCCATAGGCCCAAGAGAAAAATAACAATGCGACAAGAGCGAGTTGAGCCACTGACGGATAGAGGGGCGCAAAGTGTAGTCATGAGTGTGGGAGGTTTCAGTAAAGTGTAAGCTATGTAAAGTGTTGGCTATGAAGGATGCCTATTCCCGTAGAAAACTCGAAGGACACATGCTTAATGAAGCCTTCCGGACGTGAAAACGGATCCTTGTTATGCAGAACGCATGTCAGGCACGCCTTATCTCCTGGTATGCATGCTCTACCTCACAGAGTTCTCCTTTCTCATCAACTAGATCAATCTCTCACCACATCATTTCAATCTCTTTTCTTGCATATGCCCTTAGTAGCCACTTTCCTATCCTATCTCCTGTTTATATTTGCCAGGGTGAAACGTGTGCTTGTCACGCTTCGCTGCCCTTCGACATGCTCGTGTTCATTCCAGTACTGGCAACCACAACCACAATAACACTTTCCATTCATGTTAAGCAATCATAGTTGTACAAGTATATCAAGCAGACATTTTACAGTAACTAACTAAATCACATTTCAAAGATTGTTTTACAACTGGATCCATAGTTGACGACATCGATCGTGGCGAGTAAGGGAGGTCGAGGGCGTCACGCTTTGGGATTCTTGGCTCGATTCCTCGTGCGGGGGAGCTCCCGGCCACGGTTTTGATAATGGCGCCAGTGACTATGCTAGTGTGCCAGGTCCCATTCGCAACTACACACTGCCAAAGCGAGGGGAGAGACGGGAAAGGGAGTAGGGGACCTAGGGCAACACATGAGGCGTATTTGTAGAGTTGGATGTGGAGGCCATCCATGGCCATGACAGCTGTAGATGTGTGCCACACCGTGGTTCTGTCTCTTTGTACGTGATGTTGAAGAAGAGGGGTGGGCTTAGTGCCTCGACCATTTTGGGCTTAAGTGCACATGATTTTTGGGCCTTCTATTTTTATTTTTATTTTTATTTTCAAGGTGCATCTCATGTTTGCTATTACTTGAGGGACCAAACTACATCTAAATTTAATCACTCTTTTTGTACCCTCTCTGGGTAATAACCAAACCCATACAAAAGTTTCCGGTATTTTTGAGTTTATATTTATATTTTTGTAGATATAAACTTAATTTTTCTTATTAATTGGGATTGAACCAGGTATTTCCAAAATTAATAAAATAGTTTTGGTAGCTTCCTAATAATATTGGAAGGCCATGTGCAATTTTTTAAGAGAATTCACTATGTGAAGTTTCTCCATTTAAATAGATCAAGATCAATATATTTTATTAAAATTGGGTATTAATTATTTTTTTTGGAAAACTTTGAGGGTTGAATTCTCCTCATTTTCAAATTAAAATTTAATTAAACATGGTGCTTATGATATGCTTATGATGAACAATCAATTCTCAGTTACTACCATTAATCGGCGGCTATTACAGTGGGAAGTTGACTGTCGTAGATGGTACCCCACCCCTCCTCCTCGGTTTCAAGATTCGCATGGGGGCTCGAGGACGAAACCATTAAGTGGTCGATTTCTACATGCTAGAGAGCCCTCACCGACACACCTACCCCCTCAACCGTTCTTCCCATAGGAATACCACCATTATCCAACTTCGACGGGATGGGTGATTTATAAAATGGAAGGACATATTTTGATTCAGCACATTATGAATACTGACCGGAGGATTTATCGAGGGGAGGTGGTTTCACCGCATTCCCGTGCCACACATACCATATTTTGGGTCGTATTTGCCTATATATGCTTGGTACTAGGGCCCATACTTGGGCGACCGCTCCCTTAGGCATGCCACTCCTGGTTTCCTCAAGGGGAGTCGAACGACTACAAAAATAAAGTCCACAACGTGCAAGACAAGAAGATGAAGACGAAGGGATGGAGACCATTGACCCATATCCCTATATACAGGCAACCTACCAAGATGAAGGACGCGCTCAACATCTTCAAAAGCACTAGACTTGCACATTTGCTTATTTGTAGATCCGATTTGGACATCCCATCATGACCGTCAACCCAAGAACTCAACGAGTTCACATCGAACTCGTAAAACACATCAATTTACTCCTACATTGTAATCCCATCGTGTATAATCCCACATAATTAGGAGTATAAAATTACTTAAAAATATATAAGTGACATGCATGGCTTATTACTGTGGCATGGGTAAATTGACATACATAGATGCTGATGTGGTATGACTGCATGCTTACAAAAATTAGGTAGTGGGCAAAAAATATAACTTATGAGTGGCATGCATGTCCTTCTAATGTGGCATGGTTGGATGTGCAAATTATTGCAAAATATGAACCTATGATTGACATGAATAGGTGCTGATGTAGCATGACAACATGATTAGAAAAATCCGGCAGTGGATTGCAAGTATTTAAAAATAAAATATATGATATAAGTTTGTCACACGCTGATTATTTACTAGGGTTAATTAGATAAAATAATGACATCATAATTCTAGCATATTTGAAAATTGTCACCCCATTTTTTGTTTTTTTAACAACATTGTAGAGCTTTAAAAATGACATTGGATGTAACTATAGAGCTTGGAAAAAATATCATTGCAAAGCTTTATGAAAATTGCAGTGACATTTTTTGAATCGGCAAGAATTACAGTGGCATATGTCTTTTTTGTTAGCCCATGCAGCGGGATATACTGGGAGCTCCTATGCGACGCTCCTTGCATCGAAGAGTCGACATTTCGCACTGGGGTGGCACACCTGGGCAGCCAATTCGCTTTCGCGAGACGAAAAAACGCGAAAAAGGAACACACTAGCGCTAGGATTCGAGCCTGTGACTTCACAGTGTTCCACGCGTTGTGCTAGCAGCTGTGGCCAACTAGCGCTTGTACTTGACGTGCAGCGCAACACTAAAAGAAACAAACGACAGCGAGATAAAACATAATGTTTGCTAAAAAATCCCAACATCTAAAGTGATCGAAACGAGCACCTCCTGCTAGGGAGCCACGTCGTCGCTAGCGACTATAATTGCAGCCTGGAGTATATGAACTATAAGGCCTTGTACAATGCAAGGTGCTTAGAGAAATAAACCAGGCTTTTTCCAAGCACCGGTGCTTATTTGTATAGGGTAGACGATTAATTAGGCACCTCTTCTATAGAAATAAGCACCAGTGCTTCAGGAAAGACTAGTTTATTTCTCTAAGCACCTTGCGTTTGTACAAGGCCTAAGCTGCAACCGATTTAAGCATTTTTGAAATTTTGAACATGATTTCTTTTTTGCAAAAGTAAATATTTTGTGAAACAACAAATTTTTCAAAATTGTGATCAAAATTTTAAAATCTCAGACATTTCATGAAAACGCCAACATTATTTGGGACTCTCAAACAGTTTCTACCAAAAATAGGAGAGAAATTGCAAACAAGAACGTTTCTCGAAATTACAAAGAATTTTGTAAAAAACGCAAACATTGAAAAATAGGAACACAAATTCAGAACGAGAACATTTCTCAAAATTACGAAGAATCGTGTCAAAACTCGACCTTTTTTTGAAAATTCCCTAAAAGTTTTTGAATTTGCAAACAAAATTTGAAAGTATGAACATTTTCTATAACTTATGATTTTTTTTTGGAATGCTAGAAAATTCCCAAACCTTTTTTACATTTGAGAACAAAAATAAAAACGTGAACATTTTTTAAATTCCCAAAACGTTTTTTTAGTTTCAGATCAAGTTTTCAAAATATGAACAGCTTTTAAATTCGTTTATTTTCTAGAAATTGGGAACATTTTCTGAAGTTCCCGAACATTTTTTTGAATTTGCAAATAAATTTTCAAAACATGTTTTTTTAATTTGCAATTTAAATTAAATATGGGAACATTTTTTGAAATTCCCAAAAATTGTCAAAATTTCTGGAATATACTTTGGTGATGATAACCAATCCCATGATCTCCAATGTAACTTTTTCTTTCCATCTTCAATGCCCCACCAGAAGTTAGATATTGGTTGTCTCATCTTCTCACATATACTTAATGGAATCTGGAAGCAACTCAGGATATACGTTGGAATGGCCTGAGCCACTGACTTCAGCAAAACCTCCTTACCAGCCCTTGACAAAGGTCGATCACTACACCCGTTAAGGCATTTCCACATCCGACCAGGGAGGAAATTGAAGTTACCCATTGGAGACCGTCCAACCCAGGTCGACATGCCAAGGTATGTTGTTTGAAGTGTCTCATCTTGCACCCCCAACGTTTGCTTCACAAATTCCTTGATCTGTACATCACAATGTAAACCAAAGAAAACAGAAGATTTCTGAAGGTTTATCCTTTGTCGTGATCCCTCACAGTAGCTTTGTAGGGCAGATTTAAGTGCATTGGTGCTTCTATTATCTCCCCTGATGAAGAAAACACTATCATTAGCGAACAGTAAATGGGAAATAGGCGGTCCATTTCTTCCATTACGAATACCCTTCAGCTGACCAAATGCTTCTTTTTGCTACAACAAGCAAGAAAGGCCTTCAACACACAATAAAAACAAGTAAGGACTACTAGGGTCCCCTTGTCTGATGCCCCTAGTTGGCAAAAAGGATTCGGTTAATTCACCATTCACTTTAACGACATATCTAGCCGAGGTTATTCATCTCATGACCATCTCCACCCAATTAGCCCTGAACCCCAATTTCAATAGAACTCCCTCAAGGTAATTCCACTCTACCCTATCATAAACTTTTGACATGTCTATTTTAAGTGCAAAGAAAGGATATTTCGCCTTCTGCTTTCGAATTGTGTGGAAACATTCATATGCCACTAAAACATTGTCTGTAATTAGCCTCGACATAAAGGCACTTTGCTGCTCTGATATTATCTCCGGCAAAAAGAGTTTAAGGCGATTAGTGATTGCTTTCATGGTTATTTTATAAATGACATTGCATAGGCTTATTGGCCGGAAGTTAGAGAGGATATCATGATTATTAACTTTTGGGATAAGAACAATTACCGAATCACAAAAGCCTTTTGGAATGTCCCGACCCAAAAGGAAATCTTTAACTGTTGCACATATATCTTCTCCCAAAACATTCCATTGAATTTGATAAAATAATGCTGAGAAACCATCCGGCCCTGGTGCCTTGGTTGGACCCATCTGGAATAATGCAGTCCTAATTTCTTCATTAGTATATTCTTTGCACAAATCTTCATTCATATCCTCAGTTACCTTGCGTGGTATAGCCTTTAAGACCAATTTCAGAGATTCACAGGGTTTAGAGGTGAACATATTGGAATAGAAGTCATGTACCATGCTCCTGATACCCTCAGGATCTTCACATAGTGATCCATCAACTCTCCTCAAGACTTCAATTTTGTTGGTTCTTCTTATTGCTGAGGCACGTGCATGGAAAAAGGAAGTATTTCGATCACCCTCACGAAGCCAATCAATTCTTGATCGTTGCTTGGCAATGACTTCTTCTCTTTCAAACATCTCATAAAGTTTCTTCTCCACTTCCTTTTCCTCTATCACTAGTAGAAAACAGGCCATTAGTCCCGGTTGGGAAGGGCCTTTAGTCCTGATTCCCCAACCGGGACTAATGTATAGGGACTAAAGGGTCCAAGCCTTTAGTCCCGATTGGCTACGAACCGGGACTAAACCCCTGCCACGTGGTCGGTAGCGGGCGCCAGGGGATGGGGACCGGGACTAAAGATTTAGGGGCTTTGGGGTTTATGGGTTTAGGTTTTATTGTTTATTTTTCCTTTTCATTTTGTGTATTCGATTTAATTCTTTTTCATTTCAAACATATTTTACGCTGCTACATATTGTACACGTTATGCATATATAATAGAATATCTCGTAGAACCAATCATATACATAGAATTTTTCGTACGACCATGCATACACATATGTACAATTTGGTATATATAATTTCTCCTACAATTTGCAAATCATTACATGCAGGCATTAGGTGTAATGGTATTCTCTGTCAGGAGATATGACCTGCTCAAGCAAAAAACCAGCAATTTCCTCTTGAATTGCTCGTATGCGGTCCTTTGGTAGGAGCTTATCCCGCATCTCGTGCATCTTTAAAGAAGGAGATCAATATGAACATGTTAGTTGTCTCTATATATATTACATCATGATAAAAAAAATGTGAATGGTGTTTACGTACCCAAAGATCTCTTGTAGTTCTGATCTTTTCGGTCATAATGCGAATGTTCTCGCAAACGTAATATGCACATAAACTAGTCCCTTGTTCCTGCCTCATGCACTTTACGAGAATATAATTCAATCAGATAATAATCAAGCATGATAATGGTATTGAAACTATACTTAAAGAGATGCGCGGACGTAGCTAGTACTACTTAAATACCTTGGACCTTCGCCATTTCAGCTCCTCTTTCCATTCACCTCTAACATCTTTGGTGAACTTTTTCCAAACCCTGCCCGGCAAAGAAAATGAATAAAGGAGTTACTAATTACTTGATATCAGGAAACGAACTAAAGAGGCCGACATAGTGCGTAAATGATTGAAATTACCTGTCGAGCATCGAATGCAGGCTTCTGTATTCTTCAGGGTCTTTACTTAGTGAGTCCAGTACTTCAATAGTTCCATCGTCAATTCTAATGATTAGCAGGATCCAGTGGTAGCTGTGAACACGATTTGTATAAGCGGGCATGCATAACTCATCAACTACACTTAACATCGAGTATATATATATATATAAGGTAAAAGTAAGGTAAAAGTAACACTCACTTGAAGTTGTAAGGTAAAAGTATTTCCGGTTTGGTATTTAGGGCCTTCAAAAACCTTAGCAACATTTTCTCCGTGTCTTTAGGGTAAGTAGTTAACACCTTTTCATTAACGGTATTTGGGTCAATGAACCCAATGCCATAGACTCCATATCTTTCCAATTCAAAAATCTTCATTCTGCACAATACCACACAAAAGAATATAGTGAGGATAATTACAGGTAATGAACGAGCTGAGCTAGAGACTTAATCAAATTACAGAAAGAAATCACTTACAGACAGTAGCAATTGACGATAGATTTGTCGAGTGCTTTTTGATTGAATAACTGAAAGAATTCTTCATTTTCAATCCACAAATCATTTTCATGGATGTAATGCTCTCGCTTGACTTTCACCATGAGGCTCTCTCGCCCGCTCTTTACTTCTCTCATGTACCACTCATGCAAGCTGTACATTTGCGTTGATAGAAGCTTCTCATCTTCAGGACTCACGAGAGGGTTCCCGGGGACATATGCCCATTCTAGTTCCTTCGGATCCGTCGGTAGGAATTCCTCGATCTCTAGGAGTTGTTCAATAGTGATACCGAGCTGTCTAGCATTCTCTCTATCAGCGTCGGTTATTACCACCTTATCAGTACTCACAATGAGCGGGACGATCGATTGCACTGCCTGTTCTCTGAGCTGGGGAACAGTTTTCCCGCATTTACTACTACGGCTCGACTTTAGTTTTTTTTTTTGCTTATGATAGGACTTGCTAATAGAGTGTTCATAGTCTGATAGCGGCCTTTTCTCCGCCGGTTTAGCTGCATTCAAAAAGTGTTGTACGACTTCCTCAGGTATTTTCTCCTTTGGCGGCGGGGGCGGTTTCGGTCCAAAATGGGCCTGCAATTCCTTAGCCGTTTGTTCTTTGAGTTACTCTTCAGTCATCTCGTAAGCTAACTTCTTTTTGATAGGAGGCTCGGGTTTCTTCTTTTGTGCTCTCTTCCGATTTGGAGACGGCGGATATCGATATCGCAGACTCGCCCTGCGCTCCGTATCGGGGTGGGATGGACTATGCTGACGTGGCGGAGATCGATATGGCGGACTCGCCCTGCGCTCCGTCTCGAGGTGGGTTGGAGTCTGCTGACGCGGTGGACTTGGAGGACTCGCCCTGCGCTCCGTCTCGAGGTGGGTTGGAGTCTGCTGACGCGGCGGACTTGGCACCGAGTTTGGAAACACGATGCATTCCTTTTTC
Organism: Elymus sibiricus; assembly: GCA_039707655.1. Taxonomy (NCBI): domain Eukaryota; kingdom Viridiplantae; phylum Streptophyta; class Magnoliopsida; order Poales; family Poaceae; genus Elymus; species Elymus sibiricus. Next base: position 376,282,911 of record CM077663.1, on the reverse strand, counting down.
CATAAAATGAGACAACGAATGGCTTCTCCCAGTGTCCGCTCCCCTTCACCTCCAAGGTAGTCAAGATCTAGTGATTCATATGCCGACACAACTTCATCCACCCCGACACGAGCATAGCCAGGTGGAATCCGATTGCCGTGGAAGGTTGCTTCAGGTCCACTCGGTAAAGCAAAGCCGTCCACCACCTTCATGGATATGTTCTTCAGTTTCACGTGTAGCTCACAAACTGTCGACTCTAGGATATCATCCACGGGGTAGCGAGCCAACAGTGCATCATCGGCCAGGACCCCCGTGGAACCCACGCTGCTTTTCGGCATAGATGATGGAATGGTACCATCCAATGCTGCATCTGGATGCTCCTGCTGCTGAGACGTGCCTTGCTGGCTAAGTTTGTTGATTTGCTCCTGCTGCAGCATGTATTTGCGTTCCAAGTCCGCGTTCTTTGCTTCTACCATTTGAATCCGATCTACTTCATGCTTCTTCTTTCTCTCACGGCTTCTGTAACTGTCGTTCCAATCCGCAAACCCCAGAAGCCACGGAACAAGGCCTTTGCCTCGTGTTCGTCCCGGGTGTTCAGGATTCTTGAGGGCGCGTGTAAGCTCGTCGTTCTCTCTCTCGGGCTGGTACAGACCCATTCGAGCTTCTACTATTGCTTTAAGTAACTCGTCCGTGGCTTCTTTAAGACTTGCATGTTCAAGAACCTTCCTTGTCTTTGGGTCCAACTTTCCCCCATGTGCATAAAACCAAGTCCTGCACCTGTCGGGCCAATTCTCTGTTTCTGGAGTGACCCCTGCAGCCTTCATGTTTCTCTCGGATTCTTCCCACAAAGGCAACCCATACTTGTAGCCACCTGGCCCCAGATGATGGTGCCACGTTTTTTTCTCGGCATTTATCTTGCTTACTCTCTACCGTTCCTTAGCTGCTTCTGATTCCTTGAACTGCACAAATCTGTCCCAGTCATCTTTTAACTTCGTATATTCTCCTTTGAATTCTGGAGTCTTCATTCCTCCTTTCACGTAATTGGTCCATAATCTTTTCTTCCAAGTCTGGAATTGTGTGGCCATCTTCTTAAGAGCACACTTCTTGACTTTCTCCCGTTGGATATCTGTGAGACCCTCTGGTAGGGTGAAATGTTTCATGAGCTCCTCCCAAAGCAGATCTTTTGCTCTTTGGCTGACAAAAGGAACTCCGCGATCTTTTGGCTGATTCCATTCTTGAACCCAGATCGGGATTTGGTCCCTAACGATAACTCCGCATTGACGTATAAATTTGTCTGCATTAATTTTAGGAGCAATCGGTTCGCCATCTGCTCAGATTTGATCGATGTTGTACTTTATGCCTTGTTTCAACGGTTTTGTCGGGCCACGTTTAACCCTTGTAGAAGATTTGCTCGATCCGGAGGGCTAAAAGAAGAAAGATTCGTCAATATATACAAATCAATCAATACTTCTGATGATCACCAAAGGGCAAATTAATACCTCGCCGGACGTCTGATGATGGAGAAAAATTTCTTCGCCATCATTGTCAGTTGGTTCCCCTTCGTCTCTTGGTTGTTCTTCCTCAATTCCCTCACCGGATGGGTTAAGGTATTGTGAGCCATCATCTACTTCTTCATTCTCTTCGTTTCCGGAGCGTATCAAGTCGTACATGGCATTCTCTTGATCACGGTCTCTGTCTCTACCGTCCATAGCTTAACTAATCCGGAACAAATATAAAACAATTAGAATGCATTCAATAAGCAAAACCGGAGATATGCAAATCAATACAAGGCAATGCAACAATATGATCATATAATATCATTAATACATCATCGAATAGTATCACTAATACATCTCGAATATTATTATATAATATAACTAATACATCATCGAATATTATCACTAATACATCTCGAATACAATATCACTAATACAGATCTAGTTGACGTCTCGCGGCGCAGGCGGTGGACACCCAAAGATAAGGAACTATGACAGGATCATAGCTCGGGTGTGATCCCTGAAGAACCTGCCAGGTATTGGAGAACCTGGCGTCCAATGCAGCCATGTAGCGTCGGACGTGCTCGTCCTTCTCCCTGACACGGCGACGTACCACCTTCGCGAGGGCCGGCTCCCTCTGCACCGACAGTGGTCCACGCGACCGCCACCAAAGAACCTCCGGGTCGACGACGGGACCCTGATTCCTCACCAAGCTCCGTGCCCCGGAAGGCAGCACCTCCCAGTGCCAGCCCGGCGGAGCCCAGTCCCGGATATGCTGGCGCCTCTCAAGCAGGTGGTCGACGGCGCCGAGTCGACGATGAGGATGCGGGCCAGGCATCGTCGACTCGACGGCTACTCTATGCAATCGATTCGACGGTTACGCAAGATGCTTTATATGCAATATGTCAATTAGCAAATCAGCAACATCTAAACATTTAAACATGCATCTAAACATCTAAAAAATGAACAAAATTCGAGGAGGAGAGGCATTTTATCTAATATAAAACATACATCAATGCAACAATATAACATGCATTTTATCTAACATACACATACACATCAACATCAAACATACATCAATATAAAACATATGTTTCTTTTCTCTGGTGAACATGGAAATTTGTTCAATTAGCATACATAAATAAAAAAACAAAGGCGTGTGGCCTTTTTTTATTTACATAGTTTCCGGCCTCTTTTTGAACACAAGGACACATACACATCAACATAAAACATACAAATACAACAATACAAACATACATCAATATATTCTATTATTTTGCATTTTATTCTCCCGTTTGCTAGTACAACAAATACAAATATGCACAACAATACAACAATACAACAAATACAAATACAAATTTGGAGGAGGACGGATCGGGCTTACAAATATGCGGCGCCGGAGACGGATCAGAGCGCTGGAAGAGGACGTACGCCGGAGACGGAGGAGCGCCGGAGACGGAGGAGCGCCGGAGACGGAGGAGCGCCGGAGACGGAGGAGGACGTATGCCGGAGGCGGGGAGGAGCAGCGCTGGCGCTCGGGCTCGGGCCGCGGCAGCGCTTGGAGGAGCGGTCGGGGATCGAGGCGGGCTCGCGCGCGGAGGGAGAGGGGGTCAGGGATTGCGCGGACGGCCGGCTGGGAGGAGCGGCGCCGGCGGAGCTAAGGGCGACAGGACGATCCGGCAGCCTGGCGGCGTAGTGGTGGGATTCGGCGTCGGGGGAGAAAGTGAGGAGGGAGAAGGGGGGCTTAAATAGCCCGGAACCTTTAGTCCCGGTTGGTGGCACCAACCGGGACTAAAGACCCTTTAGTCCCGGTTGGTATCACCAACCGGGACTAAAGGTCCTCCCTTTAGTCCCGGTTGGATCCACCAACCGGGACTAAAGGCCCATCTTTTCGGCGGCCCAAATTCCGCGCGGGAAGTGACCTTTAGTCTTGGATACACCAACCGGGACAAAAGCTGTATTTTCTCTTTTTTGTTTTGTTTTTCTAATTTCTGTTTTTAGATTTGGAATAACTGTTAGAATATTTATAGTTTTTTAATGAATCTTTTTTACTTTAGGTCAAAACAATTACAAATTTTTTGTTAGTGCCAGTAGTTTTCAAATTTAAATAGTTTAAATTTGAATTCTTTTGAAATTTGTGTGAATCACTAGTTTGTGAACAACTTTAGTTTAAAAATAGATTTTTGAGTGATTGTTTTTCCTGTTGTTTAATATTAGTGTTTTTTATCATTATGTTAAATTTGGGAATTTTTAGGATAATTTAAATAGGTGTTTTAATCAAAACCAGATTATGTTTAACTCTTTTAGTTTTATACCTTGATTTGTTTTAATCAAAATCACCCAAATGAACTCCAGACTTTTTGTGCATTCAATATGCACCATTCTAAGCCACATATTCAAATTTCAACCCTTTCTAACTTCATTTGCTATTTTTCATGCATTTAATGATTTTTTTGAGCTAAATGACCCTGAAATTAAAAAGCAATACAAATGAACTCTGAAAAGTTAGAAACTTGGCATGATATCATCATTTCACCCACATAGGATGTGCTAAAAAGTTGAGAGGGTTACGACAAAAACTGGATGCACTTCGTGTACAAACTGGACCATCTCCTTCGAAGTATGAGGGTTTTCGGACGAAAACTCATCTGTTACAAAGGCATTTCATTTTTTAACTTATTTCAACTCCAGACTTTTTGTGCATTCAATATGCACCATTCTAAGCCACATCTTCAAATTTCAACCCTTTCTAACTTCATTTGCTATTTTTCATGCATTTAATGATTTTTTTGAGCTAAATGACCCTGAAATTAAAAAGCAATACAAATGAACTCTGAAAAGGTAGAAACTTGGCATGGTATCATCATTTCACCCACATAGGATGTGCTAAAAAGTTGAGAGGGTTATGACAAAAACTGGATGCACTTCGTGTACAAACTGGACCATCTCCTTCGAAGTATGAGGGTTTTCGGACGAAAACTCATCTGTTACAAAGGCATTTCATTTTTTTAACTTATTTCAACTACAGACTTTTTGTGCATTCAATATGCACCATTCTAAGCCACATCTTCAAATTTCAACCCTTTCTAACTTCATTTGCTATTTTTCATGCAATTAATAATATTTTTTGAGCTAAATGACCCTGAAATTAAAAAGCACTACAAATGAACTCTAAAAAGGTAGAAACTTGGCATGGTATCATCATTTCACCCACATAGGATGTGCTAAAAAGTTGAGAGGGTTACGGCAAAAACTGGATGCACTTCGTGTACAAATTGGACCATCTCCTTCGAAGTATGAGGGTTTCGGACGACAACTCATGTGTTACAAAGGCATTTTTTTAACTTATTTCAACTCCAGACTTTTTGTGCATTCAATATGCACCATTCTAAGCCACATCTTCAAATTTCAACCCTTTCTAACTTCATTTGCTATTTTTCATGCATTTAATGATTTTTTGAGCTAAACGACCATGAAATTAAAAAACACTACAAATGAACTCTGGAATGGTTGAAACTTGGCATGGTATCATCATTTCACCCACATAGCATGTGTTAAAAAGTTGAGAGGGATACAACAAAAACTGGATACACTTCGTGTACAAACTGGACCATCTCGGCTACTCGCTATAGAAGAAAAGTGATGACGGTGAAGCCAATCACATCCTAGAGTGGGATCTTGGGGTATAAAACTTTTTCTTCTCGTGTGTCCCTTGCTTATTGCGCCGTAACCATGGACAATCTTCATCATTTAACAGGATGCTTGGGTCAGTCTTCACTGTGAGGGAGAAATTTCATCAAACTTTTCATAATCTGTTGACATGTCTGTCTTGTCCTCCACTCCCACGATGTTTCTTTTCCCTGAAAGAACTATGTGGCGCTTTGGCTCATCGTATGATGTATCCGCTTTCTTATCTTTTCTTTTTCTTGGTTTGGTAGACATGTCCTTCACATAGAAAACCTATGCCACATCATTGGCTAGGACGAATGGTTCCTCTGTGTACCCAAGATTGTTGAGATCCACTGTTGTCATTCCGTACTGCTGGTCTACCATTATCCCTCCTCCAGTCAGATTGACCCATTTGCACCGGAACAAAGGGACCTTCAAATCACTTCCATAGTCAAGTTCCCATATCTCCTCTATGTAACCATAATATGTGTCCTTTTCCCTATTGGTGTTTGCTGCATCGTCAAAGCGGACACTACTGTTTTGGTTGGTGCTCTTTTTATCTTGGGCGACCGTGTAAAATGTATTCCCGTTTATCTCGTATCCTTGGAAAGTCAATATAGTCGAAGATGGTCTCTTGGCCAACAAGTACAGCTCATCTTCAACAATGTCGTCATTCATGAGATGTGTTTGCAACCAACCGCCGAAAGCCTCAATGTGTGTACGTTTAATCCAGGGGTCAGACTGCTCCGGGTTCTTGGAGCGTATAATATCCATGTGTTTCTCGATATACGGGGTCACCAAGGTAGAATTTTGTAGAACTGTGTAGTGTGCTTGCGCCCAAGAATGCCCGTCCCTACATATTATTGATTTTGGTCCAAGCGTGCCTTTTCCACGCAGTCTCCCCTCATGCCACGATTGAGGAACACCAATCGACTTAAGGTCAGGAATAAAGTCAACACAAAACTCAATAACCTCCTCTGTTTCATGGCCCTTGGAGATGCTTCCTTCTGGCCTAGCACGGTTACAAACATATTTCTTGAAGACTCCCATGAACCTCTCAAAGGGGAACATATTGTGTAGAAATACAGGACCCAGAATGGCAATCTCTTCGACTAGGTGAACTAGGACATGCGTCATAATATTGAAGAAGGATGGTGGGAACACCAACTCGAAACTGACAAGACATTGGACCAAATCATTCTGTAAGCTTGGTAGGATTTCTGGATTGATTACCTTCTGAGAAATTGCATTGAGGAATGAACATAGCTTCACAATGGCTAATCGAACATTTTCTGGTAGAAGCCCCCTCAACGCAACCGGAAGCAATTGCGTCATGATCACATGGCAGTCATGAGACTTTAGGTTCTGGAATTTTTTCTCTGCCATATTTATTATTCCTTTTATATTCGACGAGAAGCCAGACGGGACCTTCATACTGAGCAGGCATTCAAAAAAAATTTCCTTCTCTGCTTTGGTAAGAGCGTAGCTGGCAGGACCTTCATACTGCTTTGGATGCATGCCGTCTTTTGCGTTCATACGTTGCTGGTCCTGTCGTGCTTTCGGTGTATCTTTTGTCTTCCCATACACTCCCAGGAAGCCTAGTAGGTTCACGCCAAGATTCTTCGTGACGTGCATCACCTCGATTGCAGAGCGGACCTCTAGGACTTTCCAATATTCTAGCTCCCAAAATAAAGATTTCTTCTTCCACATGGGGGCGTGTCCGTCAGCGTTAATCGGAACAGATTGTCCGCCAAGACCCTTTCCAAAGATTACTTGTAAATCCTTGACCATATCAAGTATATCATCACCAGTATGGAGGACGGGCTTCTTTCGGTGATCTGCCTCACCTTTGAAATGCTTGCCTTTCTTTCTTAAGGCATGCTTGGTCGGAAGAAATCGATGATGTCCCAGGTACACATTCTTCTTGCATTTGTCCAAATATATACTTTGAGTCTCATCTAAACAATGCGTGCATGCATGGTATCCCTTGTTTGTCTGTCCTGAAAGGTTACTAAGAGCAGACCAATCATTGATGGTTACAAACAGCAACGCTCGTAGGTCAAATTCCTGCTGTTTGTGCTCATCCCACACACGTACGCCTTCTTTATTCCACAGCTGTAAAAGTTCATCAACTAATGGCCTTAGGTACACATCAATGTCGTTGCCGGGTTGCTTAGGGCCTTGGATGAGCACTGGCATCATAATGAACTTCCGCTTCATGCACAACCAAGGAGGAAGGTTATAGATACATAGAGTCACGGGCCATGTGATATGCTTGCTGCTCTGCTCCCCAAAAGGATTAATACCATCTGCACTTAAACCAAATCATACATTCCTTGGGTCATCTGCAAAGTCCGGCCACTTTCTCTCGATTTTTCTCCACTGCGACCCATCAGCGGGTACTCTCAACTTCCCGTCTTTCTTATGGTCTTCTTTGTGCCATCGCAACGACTTGGCATGCTCTTTGTTTTGGAACAAACGTTTCAACCGTGGTATTATAGGAGCATACCACATCACCTTGGCAGGAATCCTCTTCCTCGGGCGCTCGCCCTCAACATCATCACCAGGGTCATCACGACTGATCTTATATCGCAATGCACCGCATACCGGGCATGCATTAAAATTCTCGTACTCCTCACCGCGGTAGAGGATGCAGTCATTAGGGCATGCATGTATCTTCTGCACCTCTAATCCGAGAGGGCAGACAACCTTCTTTGCTTCGTATATACTGTCGGGCAATTCGTTGTCCTTTGGAAGCTTCTTCTTCATTATTTTCAGCAACTTTTCAAATCCCTTGTGAGATAGACCATTCCCTGCCTTCCATTGCAGCAATTCCAGTGTGGTACCGAGCTTTGTGTTGTCATATTCGCAATTTGGGTACAACCCTTTTTTGTGATCCTCTAACATGCGCTGCAACTTCAACTTCTCCTTTTCACTTTCGCAGTTTCTGTTTGCATCAGCAATGGCCCGACCAAGATCATCAGCGGGCTCATCTGATGCCCCAGCTTCTTCTTCTTCATTCTCTTCCCCCATTGTAGTACCATCATATTCAGGAAACCCAGGATAGTTGTCATCATCCTCTTCTTCTTCATTCTCTTCCATTAGAACCCCTCTTTCTCCGTGCTTGGTCCAACAATTATAGTCGGACATGAAACCGGACGTAAAAAGGTGGACGTGAATTTGTTTTACGCTAGAGTAAGTCTTATCATTCTTACACACACCACATGGACAACACATAAAACCATCCCGCTTGTTTGCCTCAGCCGCACGCAGAAAACTATGCACGCCATTAATGAACTGGGAAGAGCGTCGGTCATCGTACATCCATTGCCGGTTCATCTTCATTATACAACACCGAAAAGACCAAATTAATACAAGTTCATACATAAAGTTCATACACACTTATTCTCATAAAACAACATACAACTATCTAGCTAAAACATTTAAATGCAACAACAAATGCGATCAAAATCGCAACTAAGGTAACAATTGATCCAACAGCATAATGATACCAAGCCTCTTTATTAATGGCATATTTTCTAATCTTTCTAATCTTCAAGCGCATTGCATCCATCTTGATCTTGTGATCATCGACGACATCGGCAACGTACAACTCCAATTTCATCTTCTCTTCTTCAACTCTTTTCAATTTTCCTTTCAAATCCTCATTTTCTTTTTCAACTAAATTTAACTTCTCGACAATAGGGTCGGTTGGAATTTCGGGTTCAACTACCTCCTAGATAAAAATATCTATGTCAACTTGATGGGCATAATTGTCATTAACACGAAATGCAACAAATAGTTATAAAAGAGAATATACCACATCCGAATCGTAAACCGGACGAGGGCCGACGGGCACAGATATCATAACCATGGCACTATATATAACAACAATCATACAAGTAAGAAAATTATGCAAGTAACTATCTAAATCATAGAAATACAATTTTTTATATAAAAAGGATAAGAACACAAGAAGAGGCTCACCAAGGTGGTGCCGGCGACGGGACAGTGCGGGCGATCGACGGTGGTTAGGACGGGGACGGGAAGGCACACTAAGTAAACCACACCTACACATATGCAAACTAAGAAGTTAATTTGAGCTCAAATTGCATATAAATCTAAAAAACTCCCACATAAGTACACCCAAACTAAAACCCACAAATCACTATACTTATAAAGCATTGCACGAGCTGATCTAGCAATAAGAGATGAAAGGACAAAGTTGCTAACCTTTGTGGCCACTTGGATGGATTGGGGTGCCTCAAATCTTGACAAATCTTGACAAAAATGGAGGGATGAGCTCGAGCTAGGGAAGAACAGAGAATGGAGAGGATGAGCTCGGGCTGGAAGAACCAACTATATATAGGGATACATTTAGTCCCAGTTGGTTACACCAACCGGGACTAGAGGTCCATCTCTAGTCCCGGTTGGTATTACAAACCGGGACCAAAGGGTCTCGTGGGGGCCCCAGCCTGACGCAACCCTGCCACCACCCCTTTAGTCCCAGTTGGTAACACCAACCGGGACTATAGGGTCCTCATGAACCGGGACTAATGCCTAGCCTCATGAACCGGGACTAGTGGCTGCATTAGTCCCGGTCCAATAGCCAACCGGGACTAATGCTTTGGTCCAAAGACCAGTTTTCTACTAGTGTATGGAGTAACCATTAGCCATGTTGTTCCTTGTTGAGACGGACGCCGAGACATAACCCTGGCAAATTCAAGGACGTGATCATCATAGGCTTCTGTGCTGCAAAGAGCATGGTCGAACTAACCTGCCATATTGTTGGGAATGCAGCATCACTCGAGTGTCTCACTTCGAATGAGGTATGCGATAATGATATTGAGGAGGCTGCTAGGTCTTGTGTCAACAAAAGTTGTAAGAGCAACTTTAACCGATCCCCTAAAAATAAAGGAGGATACGGTGGAATAAACATTTAGTGGAGTATATTTACTCCACTATGATTTGGTCGGATCTAGCCGATCCTCTATATTTAACGGAGTAAATTTTTACATTTTTTTCAAAACTTTGCAATTCTAGTATACATTGTAACTACATATTAACACACATATAGAAACAGGGCTGGGCCGGCAAAATCCGGGACCCTTGTGCCAAATTCTAAAACGAGGCCTACCTTGCTACGAAATAGAAATAGAAATATATAAATAGAACTACAACAATGTATAGATTAGTAAAAATATATAAATAGAGCTATATAAAAAATAACATATGTTTGGTTTGAAAAACACACACATATTTGGTTGCATAGTCTTCAATTAAATAATGCAATTATTTCCCCGTTCTTTAAAATGAAATCGTCAATGATATCCTCAAACATGAAGAAAAACCTTAGTTTATACTCCCTGTGTAAACTAACATAAAATAAAAAATAAACAAAATTATTTGTACAAGGTTTGGAAAACAAATCAAAAGTCAAATCTGCTAGCAAAAACGGAACTCACAGCCAGGGCGAAGCCTCACGAGGTCAGCGGCCAACTCCAACGCGTTAAGGCCAATCCAGCGCGCTACCCCATCCTGTCCGGGTGCATCCGTTAGGGGGCAAAACGGACATACCAGACGGCCCAGCGCGCGGGTGCAAACGGACTTTTGTCCGTTTTCTGTCCGCTTTCGACCCATCCTCGGCCCAAGTTTGGGCCGCCTTTGAGGTGAAACGGACAGCGCGCGGACGGGCCGGACGCACGCGCTTGTCCTCCCCTGGCCCGCCCGTCGGTGGCACATGCCTCCCTTTTTCTATCCCCCCCCCCACCGAGCGCTCCAGCCGCACCCCCCCGCCACTCTTGTCCCTCGCCGCCGCCGCCGCTACCATTGCCGCTGTGCAGCTCGGACGCGCGCTCGCCCCAAACCTTGTCGCAGGCCCCGCTCCCTCGACGCCCCGAGCTACCCAACCATGACCACCTGATTTGCGCTCCCGGCGGTCGGATTTGGAGCGGATCCGGTCGGACTTGGGCTCGCCCGGCTGCGGGGAGGCCACGCCGTGCCATGGACTGGCCGGGCACCGGGCCGGGAGGTCCCGGCAAGGCCGCAATGCCGCATGTAGGTACTGACTCCTCCTCTAGCCGTTCGGATCTACACAGTCGGCGGTTCGCCAGCAGATACACGAACGGCGGGAGGCCGGGGTCGGTGCTGGCCCAAAGGCTCGTCGGCGCACCGTTGCCACTCATTAAGTGCGACGACTACCCAAGGAAGGTCCAGCGCCGCATGTCTAGAACGCCGGAACATCCCGGATGGGTGTTCATCAAGTGCCCAAACGAAGGGGGGGGGGGTATGTGCTACTTTAGCATCGGTTGTGCTCTCGGATTTGACTAGTTGTGCTAACTTAAATTTTTTGTTGTGTAGAATGGATGCGACTTTTGGTATTGGGAAGAAGAATACATCGATATTTTGATAGAGCGCAAATTAGTAGATGTTCGTGCACTTTTAGCTACAATAGAGGCTAGAAATAAGACTAGTGCACTTGTTGCTAGAATAGATGCTAGAGATGAAAGTAGATGCGAGGAAGCAACGTCTAATTCGAAGAAGATAGAAGCACGCAAGATTGAGCCTCCACAGATCAACAATGAATGCATCGAGAAGGCACTAATCCAACTTACGGGAGCAGATATGGAAGTTGGATTTATTTTAAAATGTCTTCTTGTGGTTCTTGTTTTCTTTGGTCTTGCTATTCTAGTCAAAATTTGGTGATGTGCTTCCATGTATCAAAAATCAATGATAAAAATAAAAGATATGTGCTTGGAAAGAAAAATGTATGCGGACGGGATGCGGCCGAAATGCGGCCGTGCGTTGGGCGCACGGCCGGCGCATCCCAGGAAAGGCCCGGACACGACCCCATTGCCCTACCCAAACGGACAGAATCCGGGCAAAACGGACGTCCGTTTGGGGTCGTGCGCTGGAGTTGGCCTAGCACTAAATATAGTCCGTCCGCGTCTTTTAAGGGTAAACGGACAGCCCTATGCGGGAGCAAACGGATAATGTCCGTTTTTGTCCGCTTTCGATTCTTTTCCGGTACAAATTTGAGTCGTATTTGCATTCAAACGAATAGCCCGTGGACGGGCGGGACACACACCCTTGTCCTTCCCTGGCCCGTTCGTCGATGGCACATACGTCCTTTTCTCTTCCACTGCCCCTCCCTCCGCCCCCGCCATTGCCGTCGCCGTCGCCGCCACTACCCATTTCCCCGGCCGCCTTCCTTGCTTTCTTGCCATGCCGCCGAAATCACGACCGCCCCATGCCATAGCCGGCCCACGCAAGCGTTTCAAAGGAGTTTTTGCCGGTGTTGGTGGCCCTTCCGATGCAGAGAGAAGCTACGTCCGCCGACGACGCCCATCAACCTAAACACCTTCCGACAGGCGCTGCATAGCCGCAGGGGAGCTCGAGGTGCTCTTCCCGTCCGCGTATCCACCACGACTGCAAGGTGTTTGACACTTTGCTCACAAGATACCATGGACAAAGGGGATGCGTATTTTTTCCACAACTTCATATGTTCATCGGATGATTCGTCCTCGGATGACGAAGACATTGTGGTGGCTGCATTGGTCGTCAATGACCACATTGCTAGGCAGCGGCCTCAGTTTACAGGATCGGTCCCGGGTCATGCTCCGGCCTTGAACCGCAATAGGAAGAGCGATCCCAATTACTTTGAGAATGATCCGCTCTACAAACCACATTAATTCCGTAGCCAATTTCGTATGAATCAAGTGTGTTTAATCGTATCACGGAGAAAATAATAACATATAATCCATACTTTGAGTGCAAATAAAATACCCTTAACAAGCTTGATTTCTCCTTTTATCACAAATGCACTGCGGCCCCAGAAGACTAGAATGTCGTGGCGGCGGCGGCTTGCCCTCGCATGACAGAGGAACCGCGTACTGTAGCGAGTACAACATCCGTTTGAACGAATCCAAAACAATAAGCTACACAGAAGGGGCAGATGCTGGGGTATGCCACGTCGGATTTGGACGGTTGCGGGAGGAGGTGAGAGCAGGGCAGCAGGCGCACGATTCCTTTGTCCAGAAGAAAGAGAGAGGAAGGACGAATCGCCGGGTATGCCCGCCCTGCTCCAACCCACTTCTCCCCGCGCACGCCACCTCCTTTCTCGCACGCCACCTCCTTTCTCAGACCCACTCGCGGCTGGAGGCAGAAGGGTGGGCGCCGCCGCCGCTCCCTCTCTTCCTGAGCCTCCTATCCCCCTCTCCCGCGCTCTCTTTCTCTCCGTCGCCATCGGGTCCGTGCCTCTGCCGCCGACGCGTGCGTGCGGATGCCGGTGATGAGGATCAATGGGAGGACGCCACCGCACGGAGTCTCGCAGGATCCAGCTGTGGTCGTCGCCGCCACGGAGGTCAGAGGAGGAGGAAAGGGAGGCGCTTCTCCGGCCAGATCCGTGGCCCCCACGTCGCCATCGACGTCCACCCGATCGAGCGGACGTCGCCGAGATCCACGGCTTCCCCGTCTCCCTCTCGGCAGAGGGTGTCCACCGGAGCTGGGTTCTTCAGCTCACAAGGAGGTCGTCGGGCTGCCCAACAAGCTGCGCCTCGCCTCGTCGCCGCCGTCCAAGGACAACAAGGTTGTCGACGGCGTTCTGGTCGGTGTCGACCTCAGGGTCGAGTTGTTCGTCCCCAGCAGCAGGAGCGCTGACTCTGGTACGGTGCCTGGCGGAGGGCGTCCTCGTCGAGGTCGTTCTTGTCGTCAACTTCATCTCCAACCCATCCACAGGTGTACCAGCTCCTGGACTGGAGTGCCCAATCTGCTTCCTGGTCGGTCCCTTAACCATGAGTTTCTTCACTAATTTTTCTCTTAGAGGTGTCGTCAGCCCCTCCTTGTGATGTGCATATCCTATATGCATTACTACACAATCATTCATTATACACCAACAGGCATTAGCTCAGCGCTGATATTGTTGCTTATTATTCTAGCTGCCAGTATTAAGTAATATGCAGCAAGGCAACTGACTGCGTTTACTTCATCTTGTTTTACATTGTTGGTCTTGCGTTGTACGAGCAGGAAATGATTTTCACTAGGAACAGAAGCTTAAACTGTTTGTAGCTGAAGGAGAGCAGAGCAAGGATGAAACAGAAGCTTTGATGGCATTCCAAGTGCGTCTCTGCATTCCTTAAGAAACTGTTGATGCGGCTCATACTCACATCTGCGGCCAATTGTTTGAAAAGGTGATGCATTTTGTAGTTTTATTGTGCCTTTCAGTACCACACTACATAATGTTAGGTTCAATTCCAGATATGCATTACTTAAGCAAAATTGTTGGCTTGTTCTGTGTAAGTGATCTTCTTACCATTCTAGGATATTGCAGGTTTTCAAGAAAGCAATTCTGTCAGTTGATGGCACAACGTCACAGGGTCTAAATTTGAAAAAGAAGGCTGCTATGACCATCTTTAGTAAAGCAGTACGCAGGCAAAAGAATTGACGAAGTTAATTTCTTCCTGTAAGTGAGCTTCTACCTAACATTAAAGGAGAGCTTTACCTTCTTCCTGCATATTCAGTTACAGGTGTCCATGGGATATCACTAGAAGTAAACCATCAAGCAAATGATATCACTTTATACGCACATTCTTAATATTCTTTGCAGGTGGTAATGAGCTGGAGTCAGACTTTCTTCCATCTCTGAAAAGATATCTTGACACTTATTATGTCGATAAATTTCCTGGTTATGTGATTCTCAGTTTGGCAAGTCACGTGTGTATCTCATGTCTTGACACTTCTTATATATGTCGATAGTTTTCTTGGTTATGTGATTTTTCCCCACGCCAAGTTGCTCATGGCAGTGCTTCTATTTTATGCATGTGCACTGCCCGTATCGGATATTTGTTGATGTATCATCTGGGTTGTATGTCTTCTCACTACACCAAGCCTACTATCATATCGACCTAAACACCTTCCGACAAGCGCTGCATAGCCGCAGGGGAGCTCGAGGTGCTCTTCCCGTCCGCATCTCCACCACGACTGCAAGGTGTTTGACACTTTGCTCACAAGATACCATGGACAATGGGGATGCGTATTTTTTCCACAACTTCATATGTTCATCGGATGAGTCGTCCTCGGATGACGAAGACATTGTGGTGGCTGCATTGGTCGTCAATGACCACATTGCTAGGCAGCGGCCTCAGTTTACAGGATCGGTCCCGGGTCATGCTCCGGCCTTGAACCGCAATAGGAAGAGCGATCCCAATTACTTTGAGAATGATCCGCTCTACAAACCACATTAATTCCGTAGCCGATTTCGTATGAATCAAGTGTGTTTAATCGTATCACTGAGAAAATAATAACATATAATCCATACTTTGAGTGCAAATAAAATACCCTTAACAAGCTTGATTTCTCCTTTTATCACAAATGCACTGCGGCCCCAGAAGACTAGAATGTCGTGGCGGCGGCGGCGGCTTGCCCTCGCGTGACAGAGGAACCGCGTACTGTAGCGAGTACAACATCCGTTTGAACGAATCCAAAACAATAAGCTACGCAGAAGGGGCGGATGCTGGGGTATGCCACGTCGGATTTGGACGGTTGCGGGAGGAGGTGAGAGCAGGGCAGCAGGCGCACGATTCCTTCGTCCAGAAGAAAGAGAGAGGAAGGACGAATCGCCGGGTACGCCCGCCCTGCTCCAACCCACTTCTCCCCGTGCACGCCACCTCCTTTCTCGCACGCCACCTCCTTTCTCAGACCCACTCGCGGCTGGAGGCAGAAGGGTGGGCGCCGCCGCCGCTCCCTCTCTTCCTGAGCCTCCTATCCCCCTCTCCCGCGCTCTCTTTCTCTCCGTCGCCATCGGGTCCGTGCCTCTGCCGCCGACGCGTGCGTGCGGATGCCGGTGATGAGGATCAATGGGAGGACGCCACCGCACGGAGTCTCGCAGGATCCAGCTGTGGTCGTCGCCGCCACGGAGGTCAGAGGAGGAGGAAAGGGAGGCGCTTCTCCGGCCAGATCCGTGGCCCCCACGTCGCCATCGACGTCCACCCGATCGAGCGGACGTCGCCGAGATCCATGGCTTCCCCGTCTCCCTCTCGGCAGAGGGTGTCCACCGGAGATGGGTTCTTCAGCTCACAAGGAGGTCGTCGGGCTGCCCAACAAGCTGCGCCTCGCCTCGTCGCCGCCGTCCAAGGACAACAAGGTTGTCGACGGCGTTCTGGTCGGTGTCGACCTCAGGGTCGAGTTGTTCGTCCCCAGCAGCAGGAGCGCTGACTCTGGTACGGTGCCTGGCGGAGGGCGTCCTCGTCGAGGTCGTTCTTGTCGTCAACTTCATCTCCAACCCATCCACAGGTGTACCAGCTCCTGGACTGGAGTGCCCAATCTGCTTCCTGGTCGGTCCCTTAACCATGAGTTTCTTCACTAATTTTTCTCTTAGAGGTGTCGTCAGCCCCTCCTTGTGATGTGCATATCCTATATGCATTACTACACAATCATTCATTATACACCAACAGGCATTAGCTCAGCGCTGATATTGTTGCTTATTATTCTAGCTGCCAGTATTAAGTAATATGCAGCAAGGCAACTGACTGCGTTTACTTCATCTTGTTTTACATTGTTGGTCTTGCGTTGTACGAGCAGGAAATGATTTTCACTAGGAACAGAAGCTTAAACTGTTTGTAGCTGAAGGAGAGCAGAGCAAGGATGAAACAGAAGCTTTGATGGCATTCCAAGTGCGTCTCTGCATTCCTTAAGAAACTGTTGATGTGGCTCATACTCACATCTGCGGCCAATTGTTTGAAAAGGTGATGCATTTTGTAGTTTTATTGTGCCTTTCATTACCACACTACATAATGTTAGGTTCAATTCCAGATATGCATTACTTAAGCAAAATTGTTGGCTTGTTCTGTGTAAGTGATCTTCTTACCATTCTAGGATATTGCAGGTTTTCAAGAAAGCAATTCTGTCAGTTGATGGCACAACGTCACAGGGTCTAAATTTGAAAAAGAAGGCTGCTATGACCATCTTTAGTAAAGCAGTACGCAGGCAAAAGAATTGACGAAGTTAATTTCTTCCTGTAAGTGAGCTTCTACCTAACATTAAAGGAGAGCTTTACCTTCTTCCTGCATATTCAGTTACAGGTGTCCATGGGATATCACTAGAAGTAAACCATCAAGCAAATGATATCACTTTATACGCACATTCTTAATATTCTTTGCAGGTGGTAATGAGCTGGAGTTAGACTTTCTTCCATCTTTGAAAAGATATCTTGACACTTATTATGTCGATAAATTTCCTGGTTATGTGATTCTCAATTTGGCAAGTCACGTGTGTATCTCATGTCTTGACACTTCTTATATATGTCGATAGTTTTCTTGGTTATGTGATTTTTCCCCACACCAAGTTGCTCATGGCAGTGCTTCTATTTTATGCATGTGCACTGCCCGTATCGGATATTTGTTGATGTATCATCTGGGTTGTATGTCTTCTCACTACACCAAGCCTACTATTATATAGACACGTTAACAAATGTGACAGCTAGATTAATGCGCATAATTCCGCCTCAGGAGGCGCCACCAGGTGGCACCCAAACCACTAGTGTACACATCACGAGGACACGGCTTCCAGGGCCGATCGATCACTCATCATTTTTACTTCGAGGGCAATGGGCACAAAGGATATCCACACGATAGCGCACGTCACCGAGTTCCGGACAAGCAGTCTGGCATCATCGACCCCCTCGCCGGGCCGCCACCACAGACTGGCCTGCCTGATCGCTTCGCCAGCTCGCCTCCACCACATTTCGCCGCCGCTCGAGCTAATCCGCTTCGCCCAGGGCGCGCCTCCGCTCGGGGCCCCATCCACCATCCATGGAGATCTCCCTGGACGCGCTGCTGGGCGTGCAGCGGCACGGGCAGGACCTGGCCTACCGCCTCGCGCAGGGCGTCTCGGGGCTCCTCCTCCACGTGCAGCCGCCGCAGCTCCCCTGGCCCGCCCCGGCGCTGCCGCTCAAGCTCATCCCCTTCGACATCGAGCTCCCCGCCGTCCACTTCGCGGGCGGCGGCGTCGACCTCCCGGCCGTGGCCGTCGCGTCCTTCGTCGAGATCGGCGGCCGTCTCGGCCAGGCGGGGTCCGAGCTCGGCGCCTCCGTCGGCGGCGCCGTGCAGCAGCTCTCGCGGCAGATTCCCGTGCCGTTCCGCGCGGAGGGCGCCCGGCGCCGGAAGTGGGAGGGGGCCGCCGCGCCGCCAACGCCTGCGGCGGTGGACGAGGGGGAGGCGGGGCTCGCTCCGGAGAGGGCTGCCGAGGGCGGGATAGCTCTGGAGGGTGTCGGGGAAAGAGATGCCCTCGAGGAGGTCGCTGCGGCGGTGGCGGCGGCCACTGGAAGTGCCGCTGCAGCTAGTGAGGGTGTGGATGGGTCAGATGAAGAGGAAGACGAGTTCGAGTTCGAGATTGGGACTCTGGGGAAATTTATGAAGCCTCAGGTACCAATGTTGGATTTCCATCTCAATTCATATGTTTTCTGCTATATCGCACACACTTGTGTGATATATGTAATGCTTCAAACTTCAAAGTGAGATGATGTATCTTATGCATGGATGATTTAGTTGTAGAATGGTGGCTATGTGCTTGTTGTTGCAATTGGTTGTGTTCATTGTTGGAAATAATCAAGTCATGACCCGTTAGGAATGATGTTGGTCAAGTCGGATTGTGCCTCATATGTGTCTTGCTGGTGTTCATTGTTGGTATAATCAATACTAAGCTATGTCCTGCCAGGAGCTGTGTTGGTGGAATCTGATCGTGGCATGTCGAGTCCTACCTGGCTATGTCCTAATTGACGTGTACGGAAGGCAAGTCTGTGTACGAGAGTGTGTCGTGTAGCTTCATTGTGCATAAATACACATGCAGGTTACAATGTTTGTGTACTGTTTTGAGAAAGAAACAAGGAAAGAAAAAAGAGGCACCTGAGGTGTCTGGTGAAATATGCCTATCTTGCGTATGTGTGGTTGTTTAGCTGATTAATTCTGCCGCACGAAGTATTAATTAGGGGAGATTGTTGGAATAATCAAGACTTAGTCGTGTTTGGTTTGGTCCTACCTAGCTACGTGTTAGTTGACATGTATGACTTGGACAAGGTGAGTCTGTGGAGTGTGTACGAGTGTGAGTCATCTAGCTTGATTGTGTACATATACACATGCAGGTTATAATCTTGTGTAAGATTTGTGAGAAAGAAACGAAAAAAAAGGAGTTACATGAGATGACTTGGCGAAATATCCCAATTGTGTGTATCTGTTATTTGTTTGTGTGATTGACTGCTGGGGCTAAACGCTAACACTCCTCTTACATTTCAATATGATATACTGTTTGTGTGATAGACAGATTGTGGCTATATGTTTGTCATTTAGTAGTACATGTACTTCAGATATCCTTTTTGTATACCAAAGGTTATACCCTTCTTTTTTTCTGCAGATTTATGATGGGTTTTTGTACAGGTTTAGAGTGTAATTATACCGGGTCTGCGATGCTGAAACACATTCAATATGCTCAAGTACACATCATAACACCTGTAATGATGATGATGCAGGGGACTGTAAATGTCTCGGCAATGTACAATACAAGGCACCACACTGTTGATAGTTCAGTTGTTGCACGTGGAGATTTTTGGAGGTTAGAATCAGCACGAGGTGGTTCAACTGGAAATGACAATGCACCTGGTTTCCTTATTCAGTTGGGTCCCTTACTTTTTGTGCGAGACTCTACAACACTTCTTTTGCCTATTAATCTGTCAAAGCAACACCTTATTTGGTATGCTTATGATCACAAGGTACTTCTCTTATTCTTGATATATGAATCTGCGCATGTTCATTAGTTTTTATTTTTTTATCCTTCAGATAATTGACGAGAACAGTGTATTTTTTGCCTTTTCTTATGAATGATAATCTCTAAAGCTTTATATACATTGCATTGTATATTGGTTAAATGTGAAATATACTACAAGAGTGCAAATATTATGCATAGCATCTACTTGAAACTGAGACCAGTTTTCTTCTACTCCCTCCGTTCCTAAATATAAGCCTTTTTAGAGATTCCAATGCGTACTATATACGGAGCAAAATGAGTGAATCTACACTCTAAAATACGTCTATATGCATCCGTATGTAGCCCGTATTGAAATCTCTAAAAAGTCTTATATTTACAAACGGAGGGAGTAGTTGATTGGTCATGTAAATATCAAGTAATGGTATATAATTAGGGAATGCCCATCTTGCTCTGCATCAATTCTAGGTGATTCTGTTCTGTTAGCTAGTCTGATTTAGGGCTGTTCTGTAGAAGCTTGCAATTGTAATGCCCTCTCCTAGCTAGTCTGATTTTAGATGTGAAAATATTGGTTCTAAAA
The DNA here is from genome assembly GCA_039707655.1 of Elymus sibiricus. Taxonomy (NCBI): domain Eukaryota; kingdom Viridiplantae; phylum Streptophyta; class Magnoliopsida; order Poales; family Poaceae; genus Elymus; species Elymus sibiricus. The sequence goes on along the minus strand of CM077663.1, from coordinate 376,262,436 downwards.
TGCATGGCCATATTTCTGTATCCAGATCAATAAAAGTGATTTAGATGACTAATTCAACTTTAGCAGAGTCATTGTTAATTTGTTATGCATTAGAAATATTCTCCATATTTGTAAGCATGTATTTTGCATACTTATTTCTGCTAAATTTTCTAACGCATTACGTACTTGCTATAGCTATCACCATCTTCTGGAATTGTGCCCATTCAAGCTCTTTGTGTGCATGTATTGACCTATATTTTACTACATGCATGTACTAAAAACTTATTCATTTATTGTAGAATGGAGTGCATTCCTTATGTCCAGTTATCTGGTCCAAACAGAAAAAATGGTTGCTGATGTCCATGATGTGCCTCAATCCGGTAGCTTGTGTAAGTAGACATGTTTGTTGCTCTTATCTTGCCCTTTTGCCCTCTGCTTTCAGTTAACATTTATGTGTTTTTCCTAGTATCTATCCAGTGCCAGCTGTATTCCAATTTTACTGACCAAAGTTTGCGGATCATCAGTCTGTGTACTAAGTTGCCGGATAGTTTAGTTAGCTGTACAAATGTTTAGCTTGCTTGCCCCCTGTATTTTGCCATCATTTTGATGCGTGTGTCTATGAAGATTATTGTTCCAGTAGGCCTTGTCATTAACATTTTTTCGACTATCAACCTTGCCATTAACTTTGTCTGTGTTTATAAGGAAATAAAACAATGGAACTTGTCCATGCTTAGTGCAATCATCTAACCTTCTAATTTACTGGAAACATGTAAACCTAAAAGGATGGTTTATAAGGCGGTAAAGCGACCTAAAGCGAGCACCATCCGCTCTGACGCTTAAGCAACGTCTAAGCGTCTAAAGCGGGCGCTTAAGCGCCTAAAGCGGGCATACTTCTAACACGCTGCCAGGGCGCCTTACCGCTTAAGTGATGCTTAAGCGTCTGAAGCAGGACGCTTTATAAACAGAGCCTAAAAGGAATGCGTCAATTGTGGGCACGGCTGTTTCTTGTGGATGTACATTGATAGGCAACTGTATGGCTGGCAAATTACTAAAGGCCATCATCCTACTGATGAAATATAATACTCCCTCCGTCCAAAAGTAAGTGTCGTTGGTTTAGTACAAAGTTGTACTAAACCAGCGACACTTATTTTGGGACGGAGGGAGTACTTGTTACCATCTTATCATCTTCCCTTGGTTGTTCTTTGTTGCAGGCCTTCATGGATGTGGAATTTTCAAATGGGCAATTTAGATATGTTGCTGGTGAGGGGATAACAGCAAGTGGTTTTCTCCCATTATTTGGTGGATTGCTTCAAGCCCATGGAAAAATTCCTGGAGAAACCAAACTGGGCTTCTCCTTCAAGGTTGATGAATGCTAGCTATGTAACTGGACAATTTTTTTTGTTTATGTTTGTACATTCTTAGAGGAACACTTCGAACTGTGCAGATTGCCAAGAACTATTCTATTATGAAACAACAATGACATGCATTACACATGCTATTTCTTTTTTTGTTTCAAAGTTTACATTACTCTATCTTCTTGCGGTGTGTTCCTAATTCTTTCACTTGTCCTTTTATTTGTTCATTTTTTCCCCATTGAAGAGCTCGCAAGGCACATGGTTTACCCCTACGTATCAATGGCCTGACAATTCTCTGTCATTTGGAGTCGCCCACGCGGTAGCATGGAAAAAGTCTGGCCTTATGATGAGACCCAGCACCCAAGTCAGGTAGTTAATTATACACACTTGCTCATAGTCGTAACTGGTTTCTTGGCTCGGTAAAAAGGTGGATTGGTCTTGCTCGGTAAAAGGCTGGACTGCTGTTGCCTGTTAGTCACAGTTCAAAATAGTCATTGTGTAGTATTTGTTGGGTCGGTGTCCTTACTGATATGATATCAAAAGTACTGGTAATAGATTATCTGGGTCGGTTTGAAAATGGCAACGGCCGTTGTGTGGGATGTTTACCCATAGTTAATGCCAGATTAGCAAACGTCATTGATGAAACAGTGTCCAAATATGTCAATTCGGATCATGTTCCATGCTTCACTAAGTATATCGCACTTGCATTTTTGTGTTCATTAGTTGGCATATGGCAGTCCATATTGCTTGAGGTCGTTTGTCATTGTGTAGTATTTGTTGGGTCGGTGTCCTTACTGATATGATATCAAAAGTACGGGTAATAGATTATCTGGGTTGGTTTGAAAATGGCAACGGCCATTGTGTGGGATGTTTACCCATAGTTAATGCCAGATTAGCAAACGTCATTGATGAAACAGTGTCCAAATATGTCAATTTGGATCATGTTCCATGCTTCACAGTATATTGTACTTGCATTTTTGTGTTCATTAGTTGGCATAGGGTAGTCCATATTGCTTGAGGTCGTTTTCTGTTTCTGCCAACAGAAGAAAATAATGGTAGCTGGTTACTACTTCAGCATCTTCCCTACTAGCTACTTTTGTTGATAAGTTGTATTGCAAGTTTTATTTTTTTGTTTACACAATCTGCTCGCAATTATGAATAATCTCATCCATGGAACCACTTGCACCAGTGTTTGCCCCACTTTGGGAGGAAGTGATCCTGGCATGCGGGCGGAGATTATCCATGCACTGAAGGAAGAAATCGGCGTGTCCTGCGGCTTCTCTTACTCGAGACATCCTTCAGCTTTCACATCTCTTTCTGTAAGCCCTCAAGTTCTCATTACGCGACTGTTTCTTTCTTATCGAAGCGCGTTTACTGCAAAACATGGACTGATGCCCTCGCGATTATGGTGTGCTATTGCAGATTGGTCGATCCAAGTTGAACGGTGAAGTTGGCAGTTCTGGGGTAGTACTCACCATGGAGAAACCCCTTGACAATATGGGATCTCCATCTTTATCTGTTCAACTGAACACAGGCCTCGAGTTCTGACCTCGCCCATTGCCCGTTCCTGTAAACTGTACCTTTAGTGATCTGAAGGCTCTTATATTTCTTTACCGAGGGAGTACATAGAGTAGTATAGTACAATAGTATAGGATTTACATAGATAGTACAGTAGCACATCACATAATATGTGTATAGTTAGTCCATACCCCTTGTTATTTTTGAGGTAGCTTCTCATCTTGTGAAGCCTATATATATATAGGTGGAAGTGGTCTGAATCTCCTCTCCCTGTTTGACATTGTACCGATACATTTCATTATTGGGACCCCCAATATGAAGTAATTTGAATACTCCCTCTGATCCATACTTATTGTCGCTAAGTTAGTACAACTTTAGATGGGAGTAGAAATATTATTAGATCAGTTTTGTTTTTGAACCACACCCCACAGAGGACCGGTGACAAAACCACAAGTAGGCTCCTTTGGTTCAAAGGAAAAGTGAAGGAAAACATAGCAAAGGAAATTTTCTTATAGTACTACGATTTAAGCATTTTGTTCAAACGAATGGAGCAAAGGAAAATTGGAAGAATTTTTTCCTTTGTTGTCATTTTCAAAGGAAAAACGTTTTACATCCACTTGGGACATCCTTTACAAATTCCTACGCCGAAAAAGGAAGACTAAGAGCCTTAGTGGCATAATAACCTTGTAACAATACATTTCATATTGACTTTAATTTGACCACGTTTATTAGGATTCATGTGTTTTTTCCCATTCCCGTGACAGAGTTCATGTGTTTACTAATCCTCTGTTTTGCACGCGCATTCATACCCTATTAATGATTTTTCCTATCCCCGTGTTTTTAGAATCCTGCAAATTAACCAAGCTAATTTTTTTAAAATAATACATTTTTTTTATTAATTTTCAAAAATATTACGCGGTTTGAAAAAATTTCAAAAATAATACACCGTCGGTTCGGTGCAGGCCGATCGGCCCACAGCAGGCCGACAGCAGGCCAATCGGCCTGCAGCAGGCCTATCGGCTCACAGCGAGCCGACAGCAGCCCAAACTGCAGGCCAGGCCAGGCACGAGCGGGCTGTCGGCGCGGCCGGGCCCCTGTCGGCCCACTGCAGGCCGATCGGCCAGCTGCCGGCCGACAGGGTGCGGGCCCCACGGCGGCTGGCTCCTTCTTCTTCCTCCTCTCTCTCCTTCTTCCTCCTCCTTCCTCCTCCTTCTTTCTCCCCAGCCACGCACAGCTCCTTTTTTTCTCCTCTTTCTTCCAAGAAATACCTCCAATTAATACACCAAAATGAGGCGGTTTTTTAGAGATGTCTTTCTCGTTCGTTCCTCCCTTCCTCAAGTACAGCTCCTTTCTTTGTCCGTTCCACCTTTTAACGGTGAAACGAGACTACACTAGAGTGCTTACCCACGTTACTGCCGAGGGTGTTTTATAGGTTGAGAGCACAAAGAAAGGCGGGAGGGAGACACTGCCGGGAAGTAACGAGCGAGAAAATATGGCGGGACTGTAGTGATTGGCATACTGTAGTGATTGGCATACTGCACTGCTGCGCTGCGCGGCGCCAGCCTCCGATTCCCGCGCGCGAGGCGACAGCTCCCTGTGGCAGACGGCGCTCACTCCAATGCAAAGATGCTGCTGCTGCTGCTGCGTGATTCCCGCCTAAATTTTCGTCCATCTGTTCGCTCGCTGGTGTTGATTGCCTGCTACTGCTGCTAATTGGTACTACTGCTGCACTGATTAAAACACTGCTCGCCTCGCCAGGGCTGTCTGCTTTGTATGATTCCTGCTGTCGGCGGTGCCGTGCCGTGCTGTTGCTACCGACAACACGGTGCTCCTCATCTTTATATACGAGATGCCGTTGCCTGCTCTCTCACGCTCTTCTCTTTGCTTCTGCCCACACTCCTTGTAGTGATTGGCATACTGCACTGTTGCGCTGCGCGGGGCCAGCCTCCGATTCCCGCGCGCGAGGCGACAGCTCCCTGTGGCAGACGGCGCTCACTCCAATGCAAAGATGCTGCTGGCTGCTGCGTGATTCCCGCCTAAATTTCCGTCCATCTGTTCCCTCGCTGCTGTTGATTGCCTGCTACTGCTGCTAATTGGTACTACTGCTGCACTGATTAAAACACTGCTCGCCTCGCCAGGGCTGTCTGCTTTGTATGATTCCTGCTGTCGGCGGTGCTGTGCCGTGCTGTTGCTACCGACAACACGGTGCTCCTCATCTATATATACGAGATGCCGTTGCCTGCTCTCTCACGCTCTTCTCTTTGCTTCTGCCCACACTGCTTGCAATTTCTCAGTCTCTTCTCTATCGTCCAGCCGCACTTCAGAACACCAACGCGCTAGTCATTATGAGTTTGCCTTGCTCGGATCAAAGCATTAGGCCTACGAAAATGAAGAGTGCGAGTTTGCCTCGGGGGGTGGAAGTAGTTCGTTGTTGGTGTGGCGATCTCTGTAAGGTGAAGGAGGTGACGGATTTTTCAGATTGGTTGGGCATGAAGTTTTTCATGTGCGCCAATTATGAGGAAGATCCACCCGTTGCTACTTCACCGTACATCAGGCCTCCGGTGTGTTTCAGTCTTGAAGAATAAACACGTTGTTGATATTATTGTTGATTTGACATTTCTATTTCTATTTTGGTTGTAGTCTCCTCCGCCTCTGTGCATGTACTATCGTTGGATTGACACAAAAAAACCGGACTGGGCGGTGACCGAGATTCGTGAAAGAGGTCGTCGTGCATGGGCAAGTTTGGACTTAGAAGAGCGCCGCGCGAAGGCGGCAGCAGAGGAGAAAGCAGAGCAGGAGAGAGAGTGGCAAGAGTACTGTGTGAAGCAGAGGGCTTTTATTGATGAGATGAAGAAGAAAAACCGAGAAGAGGGACTACGACTGGCGGAGGTTTACCGACAGCGAGAGGAGGCCCGTGAGGCTGAGAGGCAGATGAAGAAAGAAAGGGCTCGTGCAGCCAAGGCAGCAGAAGAAGCTGGTGATGGGAAAGGAAAATATCCCCGTTGGACTCAGTAGATTTATGTTATTGTATCCTAGAAGGTTGTATCTTAAAATTCGTACGAAATTGTATCTTAATTTCAACATGTTAATTTTTATGTATCTTGTGTACTCAGTAGATTTATGTTTGATTCAGTTGCAATGTTTAATTCAGTGGTAATGTTCAATTTTAGTTGGATGCATTTAGTTCGCAGTAGAAGTGTTATCTCTGTAAACCAATTGACCATTGAAATAAAACATGAATACGGCAGGAGGCCCGTGAGGCTGAGAGGCAGATAAAAAAAGAAAGGGCTCGTGCAGCCAAGGCAGCAGACGAAGCTGGTGATGGAAAAGGAAAATATCCCCGTTGGACTCAGTAGATTTATGTTATTGTATCGTAACGTTCGCATTGCCAGTGCAAATTGGTTTAGAGAGATAACAATTGTACTGCAAACTACATGCATCCAACTGAATTTAAACATTACCACTGAATTAAACAGTACAACTGAATTAAACAATACAACTGAATTAAACACTACAACAATAAACAACAGTACTACATAAAAAAGTACTACATGAATGCATCATCCTCCTCCTCCGTCGATGCAGATCTCTTGCCCTTTGTCGAAGTAGAACTCTTGGCCTTCGACGATGAGGTGGTCTTGACATTGCTGCTCGGCATGAAGAGGTCGTCTTCGTCCTCACTGTCTGCTGACCATAAATCTGAATTCTTCCTCCCAAGCCTGATGTAAGATTCACTCTTACGTAGTTTGACCTTCTGCCATCTGCCATGCAACCTGAGAAGTTCTTTTCGTATCTCCTCAAATGTCCTGGGAGGCCACCCACTCCTAGCTAATGAGTGAGCCAACTCATTCATTATGGTGTCACTACTGATGAGTTCCTCCCATGGAACTACTCTATCATCCATCTTGAAATTGGCGGCTAGTTTGAGAAGACGATCGGACATACCAGAGTGAAAACTACGATCAAAAGGGTAATGAGGATGAGACATCTCCACGAAAGGAGGACGGGAAAGAAAGGCGTGAGAGAAAGGGGGGACAGAAGGGCCTGCTCACCTTACTGCGGATGTGGTTATATATGTGGTTATATAGGTTCACAAGAGAAGATGGCGGGAGAGAAAGGCGGGAAAGAAAGGCGGGAAAGAAAATGGCGGGAGATAATGGCGGGAGAGAATGTCGGGAGAAAAAATGGCGGGAGAGTATGGCGGGAAAGAAAATGGCGGGATATTAGTCGTATGTATCTTATTTTATGCATGTATGTTGTAAGTTAAGTCGTATGTATCGTTCAATTTAGATGTAGTTCTATCAAGTTGTTTGTACTGTCTTGTTGTACGATCATTATGTTCTATCTAAATATGATGTTGTAGTTCGAATAACAGAGTACTAAATAGAGTAGGCATATGTCTCATACATAAGTACATAGTCATTTGTCTCATACATAGAATAGACATAAGTCTCATACAGAAGTAGATGGTCATGTCTCGTCACTGACGACGTCTACCATGGCGCGGAGGCTGATCTTGAGGTGGCGTCCATCCGAACCTGTTCGGTGCCCTAACCTGGCGAGGAGGAATCTCAGACCACTCACCCTGGTCATACTGTGTATCCTGTGTGGGGCCAGGTGGAGGAGTCGAGTACATGTTCATCCAGTCGGTTTGCTGCGACATCTGAGCCTGTATGTTGTCCTCAGGACGTTGATCACTCCCCCACGTATCATGTGATGTCGACATAGACGCATGATATCCGTAGGCTCCTGCACGATGAACGTTAAGTCATCAAGAATGAGGTCGCCTCAACTAATATTGAAAACAATAAATATGAAGAGACATACCTGCTGGCTGTGATGGCTGCTCTGGCTGAAACACGAAGCTTGATGTGGGACCATAGTGCTGTGGGTGATGCCACGTCGAACCACCAGGTTGGTCAGGAGGGGGTGGCCTGGTCGTCGGTTGATGTGCTAGACGTGGACGTGGCTGCTGTCGGTGCGTGGAGTGACGTGGCTGCTGCTGCTGGTGGTGCTGCTGCTGCTGGTGCTGAACAACATCGCTTCTCCGGGTGCACGTGATAGCCTCGTAGACAGCCCGTATCTTGTTATGCATGCGTTCCAAGAAGGGCTGTACCACAGGCCGGTGTTGAAGAAGAGGTCCAGACGACAATGAGCATCCGGAAAAACACCATGAAAACGTTGTGCAAGACCAAGCTCCCAACCAGCCGGTGCGTCCAACGGTCCTATGGCATGACCTGCCAACGGCAGTCCCAGCAAAAGTGAAACGTGTGGGTCTCTGGCCTCCAACGGTCCACTAAGCAGCTCAACAAGGAGGAGTCGATGGCGAGGCGTTTGCAGCCCGGGATAGACTCAACCAGACGCGCGAAAGGTAAAAGGCCGGCCCATTTCAACCTTCATGACAGAACATTTCAGTTAGTGTCTCCCATTAATATTCATGTCAGTGTGCAAATTAATAAAGCACGTACCGCTGAACCCATCCTGGGTGTATCATCCAGTTCTCCAGAGGAGTGCGAGTGACCAGAGGCTTGAGCTTTCGCTCAGACCATATCGCACCACGATGACCCTTATCAATTTCCCCATTCAGCAACCACATTCCCGCCATTCCTGCACATACCAAATTCAAACATAGTTGGCACACTTAATATAAATATAGAACATAGTGCCACACTTAATACAAATTCAGAACATAGTTGCCACACTTAATACAAATATAGAACATAGTGCCACACTTAATACAAATTCAGAACATAGTGCCACACTTAATACAAATTCATAACATAGTGTCAGACTTAATACAAATTTATAACATCGTACTGCTAGCTTAGCTTCTTCCTCTCCCTCTTACTCCTCTACCTCCTCTACCTCCCCTTCGTCCCCGGTTGCCTCGTCCACGACCAGTACCACTGGCAGTGACGAAAGTGGGACAATTAGTGTCCCTATGGCCAAATTCATTGCATAGAATGCATTGCATAGTTGGACCTCCTGCTTCAGATTCATCCATATCATTCCGGATGCGCTGACACTGCCGTCTGCCTCTACTTGTACGCATATGCTCTGGGTTTGGAATGTAACGCCTTTCAGCGGGGTTGACGATGTTGAAGTTACCCATTGATCGAAAACCCATCAGCTCACCTGTCCAGGTATTGAGGACAGACTCTTTCAGATAAAATGGAGACACAAACGATATTGCGTCCAGTCCAAGCTGCCCGCAAGCAGCAAGTACATGTGAGCAAGGTAGGTGAAACAATTTTGGTTTGTTGCATGTGCACTCACACGTTGGCCAGGCTTCATTTCCAATTTTCACCTCATGCGTCCTCAACTCATTTGCACATCCGAATTTGTTGTTGACTAAGCGGACCTCAAACCTTCTCTCTTGATTACCGATGGCGACTACAGTGTGTGACCTAGCTTTTTGCATCTTGTTGTCCATGTACTTCATCACTCTTTCACAGTAACGTGTATTTGGGTTGTTCAAGATATGCTGCTCTGCTTTTTGACGTCTATCTCTGAAATACTTCACGGTGCCATAGAAAATACCCTCAACGATGGCTGTAAGTGGCAATGCCCGGTTTCCTCTGAGGACAAAGTTGTATGTTTCCGCGAGGTTGGTTGTCATGACACCGTACCTTGCTCCATGTGTGTCATGTAGCAAAGACCACCTCTCCAGAGGCTCATGCTCTATCCACTGCTGGAAGGTTTTAATCGACCTTCCAAGCCTTCTCCTAGTACCAGGTGGGTCAAAGCCTGGCAGGTCACATAGCCCAACAGGCTCCTCCTCCACGGCCGTTGATCCTGTTGCCAACTGTGCAGCTACTGCTTCAACATGTGCCCTCACCGCTGCATCTCTTGCAGCTTTCCTGTCCCTAACGTGTCTCTGCGTGCACACATTAAGTCTGTCACGTATCAAATTGTACTTCCATAACTGGTTCTGCTTGCAGAGTTTTTTGAACAGATTCATTAGGTTCTTATTTCTGAACTGCGAGAAGAAATTAGCCCCCAGATGGCGCATGCACCAACGGCTCTGCAAGTCTTGCCATGGAGTTTGTTCCTCAGGGCCTGGGTTTGTTAGTGTCCTTATCGCACTGAGTATACCTGCATGCCTATCATGAAGGATGCACACATTGGGCTTCTCCTTCACAACTGATATTTTCAACTGCCTGAAGAACCATGTCCAACTTGGAATGTTCTCACTCTCCACAAAAGCAAATGCGAGTGGGACAACTTGATTTTGGCCGTCTTGACCTATGGCTGTTAGGATCTGACCCTTGTACTTGCCAGTGAGAAAAGTACCATCTACACATATCACCGGACGGCAATGCCTGAAAGCTTCGATGCATACACCGAAAGAGAAGAAGAGACGATGCAACACCCTCACAGTTGGGAACTCTGGCATGAAGAGGTCTTGGATATCGATATAGGTGCCTGGATTCCGCTGCTGCAGTGTGTGGAGGAGTTGGACAACAGAGTCATATGCATCAAAATAAGAACCAAATCTCCTCTCAAGCGCCGCATGCTTAGCCCTCCAAGCCTTGCCATAAGAAATTATGTACTTGAACCTGGCGAAAACTTTTCTCTGGATTGCCTTCACTTCCATAGCTTTGCCCTCCACTATCTCATCGTAAAACAACCGAGCAATAAGCGTCGATGAAAGGTTGGCATGATCTTGAGGGATGCAGGGAATAAGACAAGTGTGATTAACTAAGTCACTGATCACCCAACTTGTGCCATACTTAGGGAGATAGCCGTGCACCCTGGCGGGACAATCTGCGTTCTTGCATACCATTGTCAGGTATTTCTGACTTGACACCTGAGCTGTGAAAACCCTTTGCGTGGACATTGCCCAATTTATTATTGCATCCTTCAGAGCTTGCTTGTTGGGATACATAGCACCCGTCGCAATATTGTTCTGGTGATATTGCCAGGCAGAATCATGTCCATCGTTCACCATCATTGCAGATGAGAAGTCATGATTCCATGATGCAGGATTCGGGACCTCCTCTGCATTTTCTTCTTCATCCGACTCGTTAGAATCATCGGCATGACCCATATCAACATCGGTGTCTTCTTCTTCCATCATGGCCTGCATGTGCCCATCTACCTCGTCAGCGTCCACCTCGCCATTGTAACCACCATCGGCATTTCCTCCTTCTACCTGACTACTCTGCCCTGGTTCGTAGCCATCATCTCCAGCATTTGACATAGATAACTGCCTCCCTCCACTGCTCTGCCCAGGATCGTAGCCACCCTCGCCTTCATGTGCAGTCACCTCCTTCACGACGGGAAGCACTAACGCAATAGGATTGCATCCCCTGCGTTCGCAACCTTGTAACCACCGCACCCACTCGGAGTCTCGCTCTATTGGCCTCAAATAAAAGTAAATTATTGAACTAGACCGTGTCCACAATGCATGAACACCGACGGTGTGTGTTTCTGTATTAAGCCCTAAACTTCCTGTAATCCATTCTTTCAACTGACTGACAGACCATGTTTGAGGTGCGCTCATTGGCACCTCTATGTGAGTAAATTCACTCAGATCAGCTCCCATGTTAGTTGTTTGGACAGTACCAGGACCGTAGTAAAATTTGAACTTCACTACATCAGACATCTCGGCCCACCTATTTTTTTTCAACAATGACAGACAAGTATTAAGCAACAACTTTAAATATCCGCACTACTAAATATTTGACATGTGTATATATTACGGAATATTAATGGAGCAACTATATTATAAATAATTGCCGGAGCTACTCCAAGTACGGAATATTTTTTTTCAACAATGACAGACAAGTATTAAGCAACAACTTTAAATATCCGCACTACTAACTATTTGACATGTGTATATATTACGGAATATTAATGGAGCAACTATATTACAAATAATTGCCGGAGCAACTCCAACTACGGAATATTTTTTTTCAACAATGACAGACAAGTATTAAGCAACAACTTTAAATATCCGCACTACTAACTATTTGACATGTGTATATATTACGGAATATTAATGGAGCAACTATATTACAAATAATTGCCGGAGCAACTCCAACTACGGAATATTTTTTTTCAACAATGACAGACAAGTATATTACGGAATATTAATGGAGCAACTAAAAAAATTCACACACCTACAAATATATTACAAATAATTGCCGGAGCAACTCCAACTACTGACACACCTAAATATTTGACATCCACATATAGTACGAAATATTACCGGAGCAACTTCAAATATTGACACAACTAAATAATTGACATCTAAATATATTTACGGATACTACCGGAGCAAATAGCACACCTAAATTATTTCACATCGAAACATATTACCGAATACTACCGGAGCAACTACGAAAAATAAAATGTGTGTTGAAATATACCCTTGAAGCGTGCGAGCGAACGACGAACGACGAACGACGAACGGAGCCGGAAACTCCACCAAACTGCCGGAGCTTCACCTCCACCACACTGCCCCAGCTTCAGCACCACCACCTCCACCTCCACCACCGCCACAACCTCCTCCAATGTGCTAAAAAAAGCTTCAAGAAAAATGCTCACCAAGACCACCACGAGCTACCCCATCAGTAGATCGAGGTCTCCCTTGGTTCCCCTAACTATGTAGAACCCATTCATGGTGCTCAATCCGCAAAAAACCGCCTCATTTTGGTGTAGAAATTGAAGGCATTTCTTGTGTAAGAACGAGGAGAAAGAAAGAACAGAGAGGAGGAGCTGCAGCGTGAGGAGTGGCACAGAGGAAGGAGAAAGGACAAAGGAGGAAGAAGAAGGAGCCAGCCGCCGTGGGGCCCGCACCCTGTCGGCCGGCAGCTGGCCGATCGGCCTGCAGTGGGCCGACAGGGGCCCGGCCGCGCCGACAGCCCGCTCGTGCCTGGCCTGGCCTGCAGTTTGGGCTGCTGTCGGCTCGCTGTGAGCCGATAGGCCTGCTGCAGGCCGATCGGCCTGCACCGAGCCGACGGTGTATTATTTTTGAAATTTTTTCAAACCGCGTAATATTTTTGAAAATTAATAAAAAAAATGTATTATTTTAAAAAAATTAGCATTAACCAAGGAGTCTATGCAACAGAAAGCCAAGGAACACCTGGATCATGCAGCTGACATGCCATGACATGGCAGGGGAATTCGACATTGAAATTCCTTTCTATTCCACCACGTTCATTAAGGTTCCAGCTGTTTTATTACATCGTTTTCAGCCGAATCTCGTGCTCAGACGCACAAGACAAACTGTCCCGATCGCTCCCTACTCTACATCGGAAAGCGAAAAGCTCAAAGTCGAGAAACGAAACAAAGAAAAACATGGCTGGCACTTGGTTCCTTTCATCCCTGCAAAAATGCGAGGTTTCTCCGGCGCAAAACCATGGCTAAGCTAGTGCCCGACGCCGGGGCTCGGCACGGACCCCATCAACCTCGCGGCCCTGGAGAACCCCCTCGCCGCCTCCTCGCCGTCGGGGCTCGGCGACACTCCGACCACCGGCCCACGTTCGTTTGCTGTCATGGTACTGCTGCCCTGCCCCTCCGCCGGCAGCAGCTCGCGCCCTTGGCACGGTGAGCACCGGAGCAGCGTCAGCAGCACGGCGAGGAACAACGCCCACACGAGCTGGAGCCGCGACGGCGACCTCTTGCCGCCAGTCCTGCTGCGCGTGCGCGAAGCCATGCCGACGACGCCGCTCGATGATCTGCTCGTGTGCTCTGGGAACGGGGTGAGCTCAAGGAAGAAGAAATGGCTGGAGCTGGTGCTTGGCTGGATCGATAGCAGGCTGCAGGCGGGCAGCGGCTACCTGCTTTGGCAATCTGCTCGAGCTGCTGATGGGGCACAGAGGCAAGGCCATTGCCGTGGAGAAATTTATTTCCCGCTCTATATATAGAGTGCCGCTGCGTACCTGGGCCATTGCCGTGGAGAAATTTATTTCTTCCTGACCGACTGCCGGCCAAGTTAGGTCTAATTTTCTACTATTTCACTAGCATTATTATTACAACAAATTCGGTAAATATCATCGAGATGAAATCTGACTTTTCTCATGAAAAGAATGTCAGCGGCCGCTTCTAAGTGCTTATAGAATCAAGCGTCAAGCAGCTGACCTCGGTGACCTGTAGCTGATTATTTTGTACGCCAGTCGTACGTCAAGAGAGAACTACATTGGCAGCAGGGGTAAATAAATAAAGGGATTGCCTGGAACTCAGTCGGCTGAGACATAGTTATGTCTCAGTCAGCTGGCGTCACCTGTCGTCGTACCAAACTAAACAAGCTTTCTTAATCGCCCAGGAACCTGTGGTCGTTTTCCTCTCTTTTTTTGAGATCCCGTTTCCCTCTGTATGGGCTGTTTAGAGCATCTCCAGCCGTTCGGTGCCCCAGGGGCAGAAATAGCGCCGCCTGGGGTCAACCGGCGCAAAAAACGGCGTGGGGGCGGTCTGGTTCCCAGTCGCGTCCCCAGTCTCGTCCCCGACGGCGCATTTTGAACACAAAAAAACAAATTTCGGCCATGTTTGGACAAAGTTCAGGCGATTTCAGTTGGCATTTGTACAAAAAGTAAAAAAAAAAACTAAACTACGCCGCTACTTCGCCGCGGCCGTCGCCGCCGCCATCTACATGCCGAGGAGGCTGTAGAAGGCGGTGTAGTCGCCGCCCTCGTCATCGTCGCCGTCGTCGTCGTCGCCGTCGTTGTCGTCGCCGCCGTCCTGCACGCCACCGCCGTCCCTGCTGCAACCCTGCCCTGGGTCGCCGAGGCGATGCAGCTCGACGTTGGATGGCCCGGGCGCATCCTCGTCGCTGTCGTCGAGGATGACAACGCCGCCCTCCTCGCGTCCGCGGCGGCGAGCGGCGATCTCCTCGAGGGCGCGGCGCTGACGCACCATTTCCTCGCGGACGTAGTCGTCCCGAGCCCATTTGAGGGCGGTCTCGTCGGCGGCGGCCATGTCGAGGTGTTCCTGCTTGACGGCGACCGGCGTCGGCGTCGCCTCCGTGCCCGGCTCCGTCTTCGGCCTGACAAGGCGGAGGTGACCGCCGGTAGGGGGGAAGGCTGGCGGCGGCGGCCCTCATTGATCGTGATGCCGCCGCCACTGCGCCCGCCGCGCCGGAGCGGCGTCTCGCCGGGCTCGGTTTTCACGGCGAGGAGGGGCGTCCATGCGCCGGAGGAGGTGGACTGGGAGCCGGACGACGACGACGATGCCCCGAGCATGCGCCTCGGCTGCCACGAGGAGCCGCTACGGCGCGAGAAGGACTGCGCCGGGTAGTCAAGCCGCGGCGAGTTGCCGCCCTCGATGTGCTCGAGGACGGCTTCGAGCGTGCGCCCGGGGACGCCCCACTACCGCCGCCGCCCCTCGGAGTTGTGGCGCCCGCGGCTGGGCGGAGCGCCGTTCGAGGACGCGAGCGGCTCCTCGTGGCGGCGCTCGAAGTACGCCGTCCATAGGTTGTGGCTGTCCGGGGCGTACCTCGGCTAACGCCTCGCCGCCTCCGACAACGAGGACCGGATCCTGGTGATCTCGGCGCGCCGCTCAGCGCCACTGGGCGGCGGAGGCACCGGGACCCCACCGGCGCTCAGCCTCCAAGAGCCCGGCACCCGCATGTCGGGTGACGCTGGGTACTCCGCCTCGTACAGGAGGCGAGCTTCGTCCTCGCGGAGGTGGCGGCGGCCGAAACCGTTGGCCGCGGCACCGTCTCCTGGAAAGCACTCAGCCATGGCGTTGTTGGGAGAGAAAAGGTCGCCGGGGAAGAGGAAGAGAAGGGCGTCGGCGGCAAGATTTGGAGGGAAAGCTGTGGCGAGAAGTCCGGCGAGGAGGGCAGCTTTTATAGCGGCGAGCAGACGACGCCGTGTGGCCGCGTGGCGGGAGAGGGACGCGCGTCGGCGCGTGTTCACAGCGCCGCTTCAATGGAAGGCTGACCGGCGGCAGCGCCCGGTCACTTCGCATTGAATCCCCGCGGGAAACCGAGGCGATGAGGACGACGAAGCGCCCGGTCGCTGACACGGCGGGTCCACCCGTTTTCGTGCCAAAAACCTTTCCCCCGGCACCCCCAAGCGCCCCCAGCACGCCGGGTTCGGCCTGGGTCCGCCGGCGCCAATTTCGGTCCGAACCGGCGAAAATTGGGCTCCTGGGGGCGCGATTGGGCCGATTTTCGCTCGCCGGCGATAAAAAATGGCCTTGGGGGGGCGGGGGGGGGGGGGGGGGGGGGGGGGGGGGGCGGCTGGAGATGCTCTTATTTTCGGCTGGGCAAAGTCCGCTGTCTTATCCCGTGTAGTTATGGGCCTCGTTGTAATTCTATTTTCGGCTGACTAGGTCTATCTTTCTTTCTTTGGCTCACTCTCTTCACACTCTGATGCAAAGATGAAAAAAAATGTGGTGTTCTCGTGTGGGAAAACATTGGTGTTCTCGTTGTGTGTGGAGAGTAGTTACAGCTCGCAAGCGAATGAATAGACTTAAAAATAAATAGAAAATGGCCAAAATGGACAAGGAATATATATCTACAATTGCTCGACAAGATAAAAATGAAAAGATAAAAAATGAACATACAGATGGCGTGTCAACCCCTTTTGGCCCCAAGTGTCAGTCACATTGTACGCTTGTCGTCGCAGTCGAGTTACAACAGTTGTAGTTGCATGTCTGGTGGTGGATATACAACTACCCGACAACCCTTCTTTCGATCCTCGGCTCTAGTCGCTTTGTGTCCTTGCAGTTGGGACAACTCCCTCAGACCTCAGTAGGAGTTGTTTTGTGCACATGTAGTTGTAATCAGGTTATAACGCTTGAGTCGTATGTCTAGTAGCCCGACAACCCTCCTCTTGACCACCAGTTGCAGCCGCTTTGTGCCCATGCAGTTGTAGTTGGGTTACAACCCTTGTAGTTGCCAATACAACCCCCTCGCGGCTCCATTTGTAGTCGCTTTGTGGATGTGGAGTTGCAATCGTGTTACAACGCTTATAGTTGCATTGTCTAGGATGAACATGCAACTGGCTCGATAACTCCCTCCCATCCTCAGTTGCAGTCGCTTTGGGTTCATGTAATTGCAGTCAGATTATAACGATTGCAGTTGCATGTCTACCACTAGACATGCAACTGGCCCGACAACTCCCTCCCATCCTCGGTTGCAGTCACTTCGGGTTCGCGCAATTGCAATCAGATTACAACGATTGTAGTTGCATGTCTAGCGGTGGACATGCAACTGGACCAACAACACCACCCCGTTCTCGTTTGCAGTCGCTCCGGTTTGTGCAGTTGCAGTCAGAGTACAACAATTGCAATTGCATGTCTACTAGTGGACATGCAACTGGCCGACAACTCCCTCCCATCCTCGGTTGCAGTCGATTTGGGTCCATGAAGTTGCAATCAAATCACAATGATTACAGTTGCATGTCTAGTAGTGGACATGTAATTGACCCGACAAGCCCCTCCTATCCTTGGTTGCAGTGGCTTTGGGTTCGTGCAGTTGCAGTCAGATTACAATGATTGCAATTGCATCTCTAGTGGTGGACATGCAATTGGGTCGACAACCCCCTCCCATCCTAGGTTGCAATTGTATTGTGGCATGTGCAAGTTGTTGTCGGGTTACAACGTGTCTAGTGTTGGACATGCAACTGACCCGACAACTTTGTCACACACTGAGTTGCAATTGCTTTGTGTGCTTGTAGTTGCACTCGGGTTACAACGTTTACAATAACAAGTTTAGTGATAGACGTGCAACTCCCCATCGTCATGTCTCACCCTCGTTAATTTTAATTTCATTATATAATGCCGACACGATGAATTTTTAAAAATAAGCAGAAAAAAAAAGAAACCTAAAAGAATATTTCTTACTCTCCAGGTACAAACGAATATTATAAGTTTAAAAAGAATATGCTAAAATAGGAAAAGGGAATAGACCGGACCAATGTTCTAATAAATATAGTGAAATAATAAGTAAAATATAAAACAAAAAACAATAGTTAATCCTGAGAAAAAAAACAAAAAAAGTCATTACAAAGAGCTGTTCCTGAAAGCTACAGTGAACAATACTAGCATGGACGGAGGAATGCAAAAGGCTAAGCAACGATACGCATCCATCGATCAACCTTTTATTTTATTTTCGACTGGGTAGAAAACAAAAAGGCCCACATCGTCCACCTCAGTAGACAAAAAGCAAAAGCCTAGTAAAACTCGCGCACATGGGGCTGCCCACGAGCCGCGTCGCTCCCACAACACAACGGACAACTCAAGTACTAATCTTGGCTAAAAAAGTGAATGAGACCAATTTAAAACTCAGCTAGCTGAGTTTCAGCAAAACCGATAAATAAATATTCCAAGCAAAATTCAGGAGCACTGTCTGTCTGCCAAGTGTCAACTCCATAATAATACAAAGATAATTTGTAATAATTGGTCCAAAAGAAAAGAACGTGTGACGAAACGTTTCGGGAGAAGAGGGCTAAGAGCATCTACAGCCGGACCTAGCAAATCTGACCCCTTAAACGCCCGCGGACGCGCCCGGTCAGTGACCGGGCGTGTCCGTTTTGAGCCCCTATAATTTGGTCCGCGCAGCCACATTTCTCATTTTTCTTCTCATATGTCCGGTCACTTGCACGTGATTGGTGGAGAAGAAGAGAGAGAAAGAAAATAATGAATAAGAAAAGAGAAAAGGTGGTCCGGAGTGGGGTCGCGTCCTACGTGGCGGACTGACCGGGCGTGTCCGGGCGCGTCCGTGAGCCCTCATATAGTCCCCATATTTGAGATGGATATGAGGGGTGCCGGTCAGTCCGGGCGTTTGAGACGGATATGAGGGGTCCGGTTGGGTCGCAATTTTGTGACCGGTCAGTGACCGGGAGGGCGTTCCAGGCGTTTGAGGAGCATATAGGGGGTCCGGCTGTATATGCTCTAAGAAGATCGTGAAACCTATCCGCCTTCCCCTCTCAGCCACCGCGAGGGCATGTCACCGTGGAGGTCCGGTTCAGGGGTGGCTTGCTAGGAAGTCTTGGAGGGTTGTTGCGGTTGGGCAAGGAGATGAGGGCTCACTGGAGGTCTTCGTTAGGCGGTGCTAGGCGGCGGCTTTGATGAAGTCAGCGGTGGTCGGATGAATCCAGTGCGATGAACTTCTACGATGGCCCAGCCTGGATAGGCCATCGGAGCAGACGGTGTCGGCGCATGGCCCCGACGGCAGCGAGTTCGATCTCAGATCCAGACTTGGCGTACAACGACGTGGAAAATTTGTCTCAGGTTGTCTTTAGAGAGTCTTCGTGTTTAGTTTGGGACGACGTGGCGGTGGCACTTTCCTAGTTTAGAAATAATGTCTTCCTTGCTCTATCCCCGTTCCGTTGGTGTGCTTGTTACCGGCAGAGGGCGTGTGGTTTTGTGTCTCCGGCGTTCTCCCGGGATCTGGTCGATTTAGGTTTCAGGCGAAACTTTCTGGATTCGACCGACTTTCATGGTCATTGCAGTTTCTACAAGCTCTTTTCGGCTTTCTCTTCTCCAAGATGGCGATTTGCTTCACAAATCGTGGTCGCCAGCATCTCCTGGTCTGCATCGACGCCTTACTGTCCGTTGGTTCTACAAGTTCCTGGATTTCAAAAAGTTTGCTTCGCCAAGGCCGAGACCCATAGGCGGGAACGAGCTATGCTCACGGCGCGTCACCGATGGATGCATGAGGAAGAAGACTTCAACACTCCCCAAGACTTTGAGTGTAATCTTATTTTTCTGCATGTATGAGTTTTTAAGGTCATGTGAATCTTACTACGTGGCCTTATTTTCACACAAAAGATAAAAAAAGTAAAAACTGTGTAGTTACAACGGGTTCTTATTTCCTCTAGGAAACAAAGACCAATGAAACCTGAGCATCCATATGCATACTACTATTAAAAGTACTAACCACATGTAGATTTATGATTTTTGTCTACACCAATGTAAAGATCACGGGTTGTGTTTGATGCAACCAATCCAGGGCATACAAAACATATAAAATGACCCAATAGATGGGAAATAAGTTACTAGAATTTTCACCTTCACCTTGTAATTACACGCGCAGTCGTTTTTCCTCTTAACTCAATACATTTTGACAGAAATTTTACTAGATATTGTTTCTCTACATTTTTTGGAGTGTTGAGGTGTGTCTCCGTCGGATCTCGCGGGATTCGACCGGTTCTAGTCTTTGATGGATATGTTTGGATTTAGTCTTGGGTCGTCTTTGTTCGTATGTTTACAAGTTTGATTTTTCGATCTATGACTATCTTCATCGACAATGGTTGCTGCTCTGGTACGTTAGTCCCGTGGGGCCTTAGAAGAATGATTTGACGGCCGTCTACGACAATAAGGTTTGCCCGACTCTGGTAAGGAAGGGGCGATAACAGCGTTACACCTTTGGCTTGCTCCAGTGCTTGTAGTCGTCGCTAGGTGGTCAAGGGACCTGGTTGTAATTTTTGTTACCTCTAGTGTTCTTTGTACTACCATGTTTGATTATGAATAGATTAGAAGTTTATCCTACAAAAAAAAGGGCCACCCCTTCCATGATGAATCTATCCTTCATGAAAACAATTTGAGTAGCAGAGATCAAACCATCAATAATCAGGCCTAATCTAACTGCCAAAATCTTAGTCAGTGTCTTATAACTGACATTCAACAGACCAAGATTAGCCCCAACTATTGTGGTGAGTGTTTATAAAATCAAGAGCTAACCAACTGACCTCAGTTATATGTTTACATTACCTTTTTAATTAGCCCCAAGCCTCTCCAGCCGATTAGTTTGTACACCAAGCATTTCGAGAGAACTACATTTGGAAGCAGGACAAAAAAAATCAGGCGAAAGTCAGGAGCACTCTTAGTCTGCCAAATCAGCTCTATCATGCAAAGAGAACATGCAATTCATTTGAAAGAAGTGAATGTGTAATTGCAACGGAAACAAGACCTAATAAACCCCGACATCCACATACGCAGTGCTTCCTCCGTCCGGATTTATTAGTCCATTTCTTATTTTGAATCATTCAAAATTTGACACAAAATATGATGGGATCAATAAACCTGTATGAACGGAGGAAGTATAATACTCTAGAAGTACTAAACCACATGCATGTTTCCTTTGGGACCTTAGCACGACTATTTTTCGACTGTATACTACAACAAGGTTTGCTCGGCTCCGGTGAGAGACGAACGGTAACGATGACACACCTTCGCCTTGTTCCAGTGCTTGTAGTCTTCACTAGGTGGTTTACGGGCATGAATGTAATTTCTATTACTTCTAATGTTCTTTGTACTGCCCCATGATGTTTGATGAATAGATTAGAAGTTTTTTGTGTAAAAAAAATGTATACACTAAATGACATGAAAAGTCACATATTGGTACCAATATAAAGAGAGTGGATTGTGTTAGATACAATCAATCAGGACCATCATTCTCTAAGAAAGACCCAACAAATGAGGAAACAAGTTACCATTGACACACCACAATTACTTGTAGAGTAGCTTTTCCTCTTAAGCTGAAAAATTGCCCACTTAAAATTTTAGTAATTCCTCCGATCCATATTAATTGTCGCTGATTTAATACAATTTGTACTAAATCAACGATAATCAAAATGGATGGGAGGGAGTAGATCACTTTTATGTAACAAATTTTGATGCTTCGGCTCCATCGTATTTCATTTGTTCCATGTACAACATGACTTCTCTTGGTTGCATATATCAGTACACACATACTTTGAAACTAACAGATACTATGTGATATATATACTCCTCCTTTTTAGTTGCATATATATGGCAGTGTGTGTCTCAAGAAACGGTGCACTCCACGTACGCGCGACTACTAGTAGTACTTTCCAAAATGTCCTGCCAAACTTAGGAACAAGTGGTCACTCCTTTGGTCATGAGCCTCAGGTGACTGGCCACGCAGCGACGAAAGTGCACCAGTCCTTGCATGCGCGCACGGTGCACCATTGTCTTCGGGGCTACAAAGGGCTCCGACTTCGTCTGTCAGGATTATTTTGTGAACCACGGGCCAAAGGAAAAATGCAATTCCTCGTCAGTAGAGCTTATCGTTTTATGGTACTTTCTTCGTACTTAAAAGTTAAAAGGATGTTGCATACATTTTGTTATTAGATGTTGGCTGGCTGGTTGGATGGTTTTATAAACTAATTAGGCTTTTCTTTCCATTTTTTTCAAAACAAGGGGCTTCTCCCACCGTTTTTCATCATTATAGAAATCCTCAAAGTTTTATGGATATGTTTTTCCTGATTAATGCATCCAGACCAACTCAATTTGCAAAGAGCTGCTGACGTTTGTTTAGCTAAAACAAAGTGTAGTTTGTGCTCACTAAAGAGCAACTATAGCAGAGCACTCATATTAGGCAGATCGACGTAATAACTTTGATATGATGATTTGCCCTAAAAATGCACCCTATCTGAGTCGTCATAATTAATGAAGGGTACTCCATATCCATCCCGTGAGCCTCTATGGTTGGAGGCTTAGGTGCTGGTTTGAAAGTTTCAGCCTAGCCTTTTCCTTCAGCCCGCATCACAGTCAATGGCGTGACCGTTCGTATGACTGTGGCTTTCGTCCCTGCTAGTGCTGCAACTGCATTTCCACCAGAAAGAACGCCAATTAACGATCAGCGCCGCGTTTTGCAGCTTCACGCGACAAAATAACACCTGTTTCACATCTGCACACGATATATCAGCCCCCGTTCTTTGCCGAAGCTAGCTCCTTCGCGGGTATATAACCCCCCCCCCCCCCCCCCCCCCTAGCCCCCATTGGCCGTCACACCGCCCCTCTCGTCGCCCTTTCCTGTTGTCACTACAATCACCCACATCGACCATGTCGGTGCGGCCACACCCTCCTCGCATACCTTTCCTCGATGAGACTGAAGAGGATCGCACCGAGAGAAAGTTCTTGGAGAATGAGCGTCATAGGGCTGAATCAGCCATGGCTGCGCCCACTTTCCCGCCGGCCTCCAGTACTTTGACCACATCTCGATGACCGTCTACAATGAAATGGAAGCCGCGCTCATGTCGTCCTTAAAAAATATAGTTGTATCCCGCATCCAGGACGCATATGCGTTCGTCGACCAGGTTGATGTTGAAGTTCGCGACAGTTGAAGCCTCTCCTACATGCGAGGTCTTTTTCAGGAGGAGGAAGAGTCTGTGGTTGAATTGAGAGAATCATAGTTTTATGTTTGTTCAAATCCTAATTGTTCTGAAATTTGTTTTGTAAATCCATGTTGAGATCCTGGTTCAAAAACTTTTTCATTGTTGGGTAGTAAAATGTCTTCTATCGCTGGTAAACGAGTCCCACTTGAAAAAATATGGCATCACGATTATGTATGTGTGCTTTGACTCGGCAGGCTCCATATTCATATGGAGCACGCTTCATATGCGTTATGAAGGTTTTCCACTCTGAGTTGCTCTAACTATGCAAACATTGGACACAAAAACATCGGTGAAAAGAAGACAAAATAGTCGAGTATTGACGAGGTTATTTCCCATCAGATAAGCCCACAGCGACACAAGACCCAGCTAGACTACGTGATACGTCCCAAGGTAATATCAGCAATGGGGAGGCTTGTTAGTCGGTGTGGGCACTAGTCGGGAAAACTCCCTTGGTTGGGTTCATTCGTCAGTCGGATGACCGTTACTTGGATTGTACAACAAGTGAGATATCATCAATCCGATTAAACTTCACTTGGTTTGTACATAATACCAGCAACCAGACAGATCAATGGAGGCGTGACTTGAAGCTCACCATTCTCATGTATTAAAGCCTGCCGTTACTAGACACCATCACTGATGATTATGGGCCCTACCAATAGTGGACATGAATTAGTACACATTATTACGCCATGTAACGTAGCTAGTTCAGGGGCCCATTGGTACGGCGAACTCTATATAAGCATATCGCCGGCGTCTGACTAAAGGTTCGAAACCTCTTTATTCTCAAAATCTTACGCAAAAACAACTCACAGGGAGACACGACTAGGGCTATTACCTTCACCGCCGAGAGGTCTAAACTATATACCTTCTTGTGTCACTCATTGTGTCTCGATAGATCAAGCTTCGTTACTAATCCTCTCTTACTGTCCGATTTAGCACTATGACAAATATACTGGCTCATGCAACTGGCATGACAGGGACAGCGGCCGTGACACTGAAATTTCCTTCAACGAATCAATCTCGTTAAACTTTTTTTCCACCGAGTAAATTAAGCACAACCTTTTCACCCGCAAAAATAATACTAATCACAATCACACCCGGCCCTTCCCCGTTCGAAGGACCATTTATTCACGCTCTATACTCTCTGAAAGCGAAAAAAAGATCATGTCGAGGAACAAAGTGACGACGACGCACACTCAGAGCTCCCTGCAAAGACGCGATACTTCTGTGGAAGGAAAACGAGGAAGAACTAGGTCTAATGCCCAGCGCCGGGGCTGGGCACGGACCGCATCGACCGCGCGCCCCTCGAGAACCCCCTCGGCGCCGCCGCCGCCACCTTCTCTCTGACATCGCCGCCTGGGTTCGGCGACACTCTGAGCACCAGACCGGCTCCGAAGCGCATCGCCATGCCGCCACCCTGCTCCTCCGCCAGCAGCTTGCGCCCCTGGCACGCCGAGCAGCGGAGCAGGACCAGCAGCAGCACGGCGAGGGACGCCCACACGAGCCGCGGGGATGACGCGCTCCTCTTGCTGCTGCCGCGACGAGCACGAGCAGGAGTACGAGAACCCATGCGGAAACGGTAGGACGACGAGGTACGCACTCGGTGCGGAGCTCAAGGAAGAAATGGAGTTCCTGATGGAGAAGGGCCGGAAGAAAATGGTGCTGGTGCTTGCCTAGCTAGGAGCTACACACGCTGACTGCGTTGGTAAAAGAGACTTGCTCTTGAACTGATGGGCCAGAGAGGAGCGCTCTCGCCCGATATATATAGCGCCGCTGATGATTGATTCAACTGCCAAGCTCCCGTGTGGAGAATTCTTCGTGACCAACTGCCGGCGGCCGGCCTGAGAGAAGAGTATTATTCCAAGTTTTGTTAATTAAAAGCGATAGTCAATGAGTTCGTTGCAAGTATAATATGGTTTTGCTGCCGGAATGAGATCAGATTAACCTGCAGTCGAAATGTGTTTTATGCCGGCGATGACATGCATTTGTGAGTACTCAAGTAGTTCTGACCTTATTGTCAAGAACTTGTCAACCAGCTGACTAATGTATTTTCCACTATGTTTAAATTAACCTGGCCAGTTAATAATTCATACAACTACAAGGTGAGTATGTTATAACTGATTACTAGTACTAGTACTTCCTCCGTTTCTTTTTACTCCGCGTATAAGATTTGGTCAAAGTCAAACTACATAAAGTTTGACCAAGTTTGTAGCAAAAAATATGAACATCTACAATATTAAAACTATATAATATAAAAATACATTTCGTGGTGCATTTGATAATATTGATTTTATATTATGAATGTTGATATTTTTTAATATAAATTTAGTCAAATTTTACAAAGCTTGACTTTCACCAAACTTTATATGCAGACTAAAAAGGAACGGATGGAGTAGTTGTTTACACCGAGAGTTTTGGAAGAGACTACATTTGGCAGCACAAAGCGTCTTCTCTGGCTTTACTCTGCTGTAAATGTACTCTGGTTATTAATGAAAAGGCTCATGCAGGTGTGTAAGCCTGCCATAGCACCGTCAAAAAAGACGTCTTCTCTACTTAACCAATAAACTGCACAAATGTCGATTAAGTATGTGCTACGACCTGCGTCTCTTTTCCTGAATTCACAGGCTTTAATAGCAGAGTGCAGCGTTTTGGTGCTTGGGCTACATGGAGCCATTTTTTTTGAAACATTCAAAAATCACGTTTCAAAGTTACAAAAATTCTGAAAAAATTTCACATTGACATATGGATGTATACTACACCTGTGTAAAATTTCACGAGACAATACATTGATCGTGAGCTACACAAAAAAGAGAAAAATGTTGGTTTTATATAGTGAACAGTGCAAGCACTTGTTCACAGTTTTCAATTTCAGCGATTTGTCTTTTTTGTGTAGCCCGCATGCCAATGTATTAGACATGAATATTTGCTAGCATGCAGTATACAGCCGTATGATACCATGGATTCGTTTTCAATATTTTTGAAGCATTGATACATTTACTTTGATTTTTTTCAAAGAAAACAAGCTCCAAAACGAATTTCCTTTAGTAGCACTGATTATATAAACTCCCAGGTAGAGTAGCATTTTTGACTGCTACCACGCGCCGTATTGCCTCTCAGCAGGTCGCCTGTGAGATGACAGGCCACTTGGTGGCCTCTTTTTATCTTTCTTTCATGATTTCCTTGGACCTGTTTGTTTGTTCTGATGCCCCGGCAGTTTATTTTACTCTACTGCATTTGAATTTTCTGTATAGACGTGATGATGGTTTTATTTATAACGCGGGGCAAAAGCCTATTTTGAAAGTAGCATTTTTGACCTAGCTAGCTACGAGAAACAGATATACCCATGCATCTTGCATTGGAATGTGGGAATATTCGTCCTATGCGCGACCACCAAAATTTCTTGTAAAAAATCCAGTATGAAAGTAACCTTAAAAGAAATTAAGAGATCGGTTTGCTGGTGAGCCACATGCACACTTGACAGGTCCCCCGGTGATGAGACGACAAGTAGTAGTATGCAGTGCAGCAGAAGGCCACGGAACAGCAGCTGGTGCATGCAGCTCACATTGACGTGACAGCCGAACAAGACACTCAAGTTCTTTTCCATTCCATTCCAAACGCGTCGATTAAGGTTCCAGCTAGCTGTTTACATTATTTTCAGCACGCTGTACATACTCAGATACACAAGACAAACTGTCCCGGTCACTTCGTGCGCTGCATATGAAAGCGAAAAGCTCATCAAATCGAGCAGACAAAAATGTGGCGCAGGATCTTATTCCCGGCTGCAAAAATGCGAGGTTTCTCCGGATGAAAACCATGGCTAGTGCCCGGCGCCGGGGCTCGGCACGGACCCCATAGACCTCGCCGCCCTCGAGAACCCCCTTGGCGCCGCTGCCTCGCCGCCTTGGAAGTGGATCACGGTGGCACTGCCGCCCCGTTCCTCCTCCGCCGGCAGGTTGCGCCCTTGGCACGGCGAGCATCGGAGCAGCACCAACAGCAGCACGGCGAGGAACAACGCCCACGCGAGCTGTAGACGCGACGGCGGTCTCCTGTTGCTTTTGCCGATGCGCGTCAGAGAAGGCATGCCGGAGCCACGAGACGATGCGACGCTGCTCGACGATCCGTTCCCGTGGGTGCTCTGGGAACGGGATGAGCTCAGGGAAGAAGAAATGGAGCTGGTGCTTGGCTGGCTACCTGCTTTGGCAAAATGCTCGAGCTGGCGATGGGGGAGAGGCAGGCGTCTCCCGCTCTATATGTACAGCGCCGCTGCACACGTGGACGATTGTGATTTGCCCGTGGAGAATTCATTTTTATCTTATTTTGAGCAGCCGTGAAGAATTCTTCCTCACGGACTGCCGGCCAAGTTAAGTCTAGCTAGTTCCGTGTGTTAAACTTTTTTCTCTCAGGAAAAGGAAGTCAGCTGCCGCTGCTTCTCAGTATCCTATATACCTAAGAAGTTCACCCCCACTACTTGATTTATCTCAACATGTAAGCTATCCACATCACCACATATACCTTACACATGCCATATCATCATGTATGGCCCACACATGCATCCTCGGTTGTTAGATTAATTTTTTCTGTTGTAATACGAACCGATCCCTGATCGTCGAAGCCGCTCGCTTCCTCTCCCGTAACTGACGAGTTAGTGTAAAACGTTTCACATGGCACACATCAGACTGCATCTAATCGATCCCTCCATCTTGATCTCTGGACGTCCTGCTCGATCTCGCGCCATCGACTGCCTCGCGACGAACCGCGCCTCCTGCCTCACATCCTTCTGCCGCCCCCATGCACCTTGCCGCCGGGTCAATGCTTGCGGACGACCTGCCGGTGCAACGGGAGTTGTCGTGGACGGCTGTCGTGTGGACTATGATTCTGAGCGCGCGGCCGCAGCTCTGCACGAAGAACTTGCCATCTCTTCTGTGGACGGTGAGAGGAACCCCGACCTGGAAGTAGGGAAGCCCGATTATAGTTTTTGTTTTTATTCCTTCGTGGGATCAAAATTGCACAGTTAAAGCTTGCATCCTATTTCTATCTGTTGACTCGGCGATTGGTGTATATGCTGGATTCATTTGGCAATTATCGTCCGACAACAAATTAGTCCTCACAGCCTCTGTACACCCCAGACGCTGGTCATCAGGCTGATTTGTGTTTTTATCAGGATGGATGCTCTACCCAAGATCCATGTGGATGTCGGTGACTATGAAGTGTTTCCCCGCTTATCCGTTTATGCTACTCGCCACAGGATACGGATCCAAGACATGCATCGTCAGATCAAATCAGTGTTCCATGCTCAACGTCATCTGCAGTTAGCGAGACTGTTTCCATACACGACCACGTCAAACCGAGGAGGTAGAGATGGTCACTTTGCTTGGTTTTCTTACAGTTGTAGACCTGTTATGTTTATTTTATCCCATGATGCCTCTTTACTTCGTGTAATTTGATAATTTATCATAGCTGACCATGTATTGTCATTATTGTGCATCCCAGGTCGGACGAGATTAATTAGATGAGGAGTATGATATGCTAGCTAGCTGTAGAATTGAAAAGAATAAAAGCTGACAATGTTCAGTTATATGGAAAGATTGTTTCTAGATGAACATAGAAGGTTTAATATAAATCCTTACGATGGATTTTACATACCTTACGATGGATTTTACTTACTTCATATTTTCTAGAATATGACCTTTGTTATGTTGTGCATTCAGTGTAGTTCTTCAAATGTCGTTGAAGCAAAGGCACAAAGTATAAAAAATTGTACGAAGATGTCATAAATCCTTTTGGCGCCATTTCGAGGAAGGTAGATATATCTGAACATAAAATGAGCAAGATGTACGTGTTATTTCTGGTATGTATGTGGTTCAAGTTTCAACCGCTTCTTATATTTGTTTTTGCAGTTGCCACTCATCTCCGTTCACTAAGCATAGTCTTTCTTCCGCTGCTTCAGTATCGTCTAATAAATCTAATGATACTATGTCCAGCTACATGCAATGTGCTTTCTAATTACATGATCTACCATTGTTGCCACAAATGGACAGATATGGCTCATTTGCCGATCAGTTATTACCCCACTATATTGTAGGGATTAACTTCCTCTGACATACCATTGTCGGATCGTAAGGACAATGATACATAATAGATGGGAAGTTAAAAGATAGAGTTGAAATCAGCTGGAATCCTGTAAAAGAATATTATAGTATCTGATTTCCCAATTCCCTGTTATTTGTGTTCAGTTTACATTCCCAGAAATGGAAGGCCAGAATAATCCTATTGTCTGAGGTCTCAACAAGAGAATTCATCATGTTTGAGATCATAACCCACAAAAATGTCATTTTTTTCTCATTTGTTTAGTGTAGTTCATAAATTTCCATGCATATTTTTCTTGTTGCAAAAAAATTCTTGGAGCAAGGCATGTGCTTATATATGTTTATAAGTTCATGCTCTTTATATCCATCTACTTTGAGACAAAGTAGTTTGTACTCGCTTTGCCCAAAAAAAGAGAGATGGATACGGTACTCTTTTGCTCCGATGATCATGATTAATTTTGTTCTTATTAATAATACTGGCGCTATACTACTCTACAAGTATAGGAAGATACTACAATGGCGAATATTTGTGTTTAGTTTTAATTCTTTTTTCAAATCCTAAGTATGCAAATATGGATATTTATTTACAACAAGAGTCACGGATAATACACAATAAGTATATCAAAATGGCGATTTGTACATAACCTTGCATATTATCTCCATTTCAGAATCCATGTTTCTGTACATTAATATTGAAGTCATATGTGATTTCTTATGCCATATCACTACATATATTTAGTAAGAAACTTATAAAGTAGTCACATTTGTCAATGTTTATAATTATACTCCAAGTATTGTGCCCATTGAATGTTTTTCATCTTAAGATCATCTATTTACAATGCAAACAAAGTTATTTGACTTATCTATTATCATGTGGATCAAACTAAAAGTTCCCGCAGCAACGCGCGGGGTATCATCTAGTAAGTCTAAAATTATGAGACGAAAGGAGTAATTAACATCAGATCGGCTCACGGATTGAATGGAGTAATGCGTAATCGAAATGTGCACCGGCGATGACAATATATATGAGTGCTTATAAAATCAAGGGTCAACTAGCTGACCTCAGTGACCTGTTTCCATTGCTTTTCAGTCGGCTCCAAGCCTCCAACTGATTGGTATGTGTGATGGGGATACCTACCTAGGGTAGGGTCATAGGCCTGACCTACATGCCCTACCTAAGGACGCTGCCCCAGAAAGCTTAAGAGCTACAAGGAAGTCTCCGACTGAAATCGCCAAGACATACAAGTCACTCGACAATATACACTCGGAGGTACCTTTCACTCGACGCTTACCTTTCACTCGGAAGGACCAGAAGACAGTCGACCACAGAAGCCCAGAAGTCACCCCAGGGAGGCTAACGGGCAGGCGTCCAACAAGACCATTAATAACATTTATGTTGTACGTTACCAGTAACGTACGTTTTTATAACCACGATCTGACCCTTAAACGCCGGACACTGATGAGGGGCAGCGCACTCTATATAAGCCACCCCTCCCCTCTGGCATAAGGGTTGGTTCGCACCCCCTGTAACGATACTTCTATTACACTCGACAAAGAGCTCCCGAGCACCTGAGACGTAGGGCTATTACCTCCACGAGAGGGGCCTGAACTCATACATCTATGTGTACACCCTCGCCGTAGCTAGGACTCTGCCCTCTCCTTACGTACCCCTACCTTCTACTGTCAGGCTCATTCCCACGACAGTTGGCGCCCACCATGGGGCAGGCGTCTAAGCGACTTCCAGCGAGGTTGCATTTGTTTTCCTTCGTCATGTCTTCCGGCGGTGATTTGTTCCTGGGCCACGAGATCCGTCTCGGAGCGCTCACCTTCATCGCCGACGATTCGGCATGGCTCCGGGAGGCGCCTCTGGACGTTGAGGCGCTCCCGAGTCGCGGGGCGACGCACTTCTGCGCAAGCTCCTGCGGTGTTCTTCTCCTTTAGCCGTCGACTCCATACGTGTCGGCCCTCCATGCTGTTCATCGCCGCAAGCGATCCGGTCGTTCGCGGCTACAGCGTTGGGTGCGACATGCGGCGGCCCGCCAGGCTGCGTCCCCGCAGATTGCGGCCATCGAGCCCGCCGAGTCACTTTATGGCGTGTTCGACTCGGCGTCAGATCGGTCTGACATTCCCTCCGAGTGCGAGAGCTGCGATCCTGCGGCTGAAGTTCTTATGGCTGGCTCTCATCAGAGTCCGCCACCTGGCTTCAACCACGTCAGGCGCGAGATTGGTGGAACGTCGAATGATCAGCAGCGCCGGGATGAGGATGTTCTCCATACTCCCATCGTCGGCACGACTGCTGAGGCCCAGGCCATGGAGGCTACTCGCCTTCGACTCAAAGAGATGCAGGAAGCACTCGACGAGTGCGCTCGACAGCGTCCACCGTGTCCCAATCGACATCAGCGACAGTTGTTTCCGAGTGGATCTCGGAATAACGTCGAGGTATTCCGTACTCCAGTCTTGAATGTTGCAGCTGCTGCTAGGATTGCAGATTCTATCCAGCCGTCTCGGTCAGAGGCTGGTAGAGGTTTGCAGCAGATCAGAACGTTGCTCGAGGCAGCGCAACAGCAGAATGCGGCTGTTTCTCAGTCACAGAATAGATTACATAGCAATTCGCCCGGGGCGGAGACAGTTCAGTCGGCCCACAACCCTGGGTCACCTCTGCGCCACAGAGGCGGAGGTTACCGTGAAGATCGGTACAGAGATCAGAGGCGAGATCAGCTTGCTCCCCGTTATCACCGTGATGACCGCCGTCGAGTGCTTTCTCCTCCGCGGAGTGGTTCATATGTGCCCCAGCACAATGATGATAGGCGCCCGTTCAGTGATGAGCGGAATCCTGGATTTGACGCAAGGGATGTCCTTGCTCAAAGACGGGTCGACAGAGGCAGAGCCCACAGAGATGGTTATAACGGAGACTATCCGAGTGGAAGTGGAGCTGTTGTGTCTGGTCCCGAGTGTTTTAGCAGAGCCATTCGCTCTGCAGAGATTCCCCCCAACTTCAGGTTGGCGGCTGGAATTGGCAAGTTTTCTGGCGAGTCGAAGCCCGAGACATGGTTAGATGATTACCGAGTGGCCGTGCAGATTGGTGGAGGAAACGACAATATAGCCATGAAGCATTTGTCCCTGATGTTAGATGGTTCGGCCAGAGCTTGGTTGAATCGTTTGGCTCCCTCTAGTATCTATTGCTGGGAGGATTTGGCCCGAGTGTTCATCAGAACCTTTGAGGGCACCTGCAAACGTCCGGCTGGTTTGATTGATTTGCAGCACTGTGTTCAGAAACCCAATGAGACCTTGCGAGACTACATTCAGCGCTGGTCCACCCTGCATCACACGGTGGAGAATGTTTCCGAACATCAGGCTGTTTGCGCCTTCAAGGCTGGTGTTAGATACAGAGAGCTCTATCTGAAGTTTGGTCGCACTGGTGATATTTCTCTGAGCAAGATGATGGAGATTGCCACTCGGTACGCCAATGGTGAAGAAGAGGACTGCCTCCAAAGCGGTAAAGGAAAAGCAGTCGACAATGATGCAGGCGGAAATTCCAATCGGAAGCAGAAGCGCAAGGCTGATCCCCCTGCTCCGGCAGAAGCGGCCGCTCTGGCGGCTCAGGCCAAAAATAAAGGAAAATCCAAAGCTAAGTTCACCCCCAAGAAGTCAAAGAATCAGTCGGGTACAGATGTTATTGATTTACCGTGTGCAATCCACACGAGGAAAGATGAAGAGGGCAATTTAATATTGCCAAAACATACCACTCGACAGTGCCGTTTGCTGATCCAACAATTCAAAGAGAGCCAGTCGAGTGAAAAAGACCCTGAAAAGGAGGATGAAGAAGATAAAGAAGAGTTTCCTGAAGTCAATGCAACTCTGTTGATTTTTGCTGATGTTGAGAGCAAGAGTCGACTGAAAGTTATCAACAGAGAGGTTAACATGGCGATTCCCTCTACCCCCACATATCTCAAGTGGTCTCAGACTGCTATCACGTTTGATCAGTCAGATCACCCTGCGCATATTGCAACCCCCGGACGGCAAGCGCTGGTGGTGGACCCAGTTGTGGGGGGCACTCGACTCTGCAAGGTTTTGATGGACGGTGGGAGCGGTCTGAACATCCTATATGCAGATACCCTCAAGGGGATGGGCATTCCGATGTCCCGACTCGGTGAAAGCAACATGCAGTTCCATGGCGTCATCCCTGGGAAAAAGGCCCGTTCACTCGGTCAAATAGCGTTGGATGTTGTGTTTGGTGACAATAAGCATTTTTGCAAGGAAAAATTGACATTTGAGGTGGTGGACTTCCAGAGCACATACCATGCCATCCTTGGTCGTCCGGCTTACGCCCGTTTCATGGCCCGTCCATGTTACGTGTATCTCAAGCTGAAGATGCCCGGACCCAAGGGTGTGATCACAGTCACTGGCAATCGACAGAGGGCTGAGGAGTGCCTTCAGCAGGGCTCCAAGATCGCCGATCATCAGATGGCTATGGTTGAATTGGAAGAATACAAGAAAAACGCTGATCCTTCCAACCTGTTGCGCGCTAAGAAGCCCGCTTCTGAGTCAGCTTTTCAGTCGGCAGGAGAAGTGAAGAAAGTGAACATTCACCCGACAGATCCAACTGCTGCCCCGACCAACATCTCGACGACACTCGACAGCAAATAGGAAGCCGAGCTCATCCAGTTTCTCCGTGAGAACTGGGACATCTTCGCATGGAAGCCTGCTGACATGCCTGGTGTACCCAGGGAACTGGCTGAGCACCAGTTGAGAGTTGACCCGAAGGCCAAGCCTGTGAAGGAGCATTTGCGTCGGTCGGCAACGGAGAAGCGAAAAGCAATCGGCGAGGAGGTGGCTCGTCTCTTGGCGGCTAAGTTCATACATGAGATTTACCACTCCGAGTGGTTATCGAACGTCGTTATGGTCCCTAAGAAAGACAAGTCACTCCGCATGTGTATTGATTTCAAACATATCAATCGGGTCTGCCCAAAAGATCATTTTCCGCTCCCCCCGCATCGACCAAATTGTCGACTCAACTGCGGGGTGCGAGCGTCTATCTTTTCTGGATGCTTACTCCGGTTACCATCAGATCCGTCTGTTTGGTCCGGATGAAATAAAGACAGCCTTCATCACCCCATTCGGGTGCTTCTGTTATATCACCATGCCTTTTGGTTTGAAGAACGCTGGCGCTACTTTCATGCGCATGATTCAAAAATGTTTACTCGATCAGATTCCTCGGAATGTTGAAGCGTACATGGATGACATTGTCGTCAAGTCTCGCAAAGGTTCCGACCTGTTGTCTGACTTAGCTAAAACATTCGCCAATCTGAGGAGATATGATATCAAGCTAAATCCGACTAAGTGCACTTTCGGTGTTCCTGGCAGCAAATTACTCGGTTTTCTCGTTTCTGAAAAGGGAATCGACGTTAATCCTGAAAAGATCGGTGCCATCACCCGAATGAAAAGCCCTGTGCGTGTGCACGATGTCCAGAAGCTCACAGGTTGCTTGGCAGCATTGAGTCGATTCATTTCTCGTCTCGGTGAAAAGGCATTGCCTTTATACCGACTGATGAAGAAGTCTGATACATTCGAGTGGACTCCTGAAGCTGAAGCAGCGTTTGTCGAGCTCAAAGCTCTGCTTTCCACCCAGCCGGTGCTTGCTGCTCCGCACAGTAAGGAGCCATTGCTATTGTACATAGCGGCTACTAATCAGGTCGTCAGTACAGTTCTCACTGTCGAGAGGGAAGAGGAAGGTAAAGCTTACAAAGTCCAGCGTCCTGTTTATTACGTCTCTGAAGTGTTGACTCCTTCAAAGCAAAGATATCCACATTACCAGAAGCTCGTGTACGGTATATATCTGTCAGCTAAGAAGGTGGCACATTATTTTCAAGATCACTCAATTTCAGTCGTCAGTGATTCTCCATTGTCTGAAATTCTCCACAATCGAGATGCGTCTGGTCGAGTGGCCAAATGGGCTATTGAGCTCCTCTATTTTGACATCAAGTTTGAAGCAAAGAAAGCAATCAAGTCTCAAGCCCTCGCCGATTTCCTGGCCAAGTGGACTGAACAGCAGCAGCCGGTCCAAGTTTACTCGGCACACTGGACCATGTTCTTTGATGGCTCGAAGATGCTGAATGGGTCTGGTGCTGGCGTAGTACTGGTGTCCCCAAAAGGCGACAAACTCAGTTACGTCTTGCAGATTCACTTTGATTCCTCCAATAATGAAGCTGAATATGAAGCACTCTTGTATGGGTTGCGTATGGCCATTTCACTCGGCGTCCGACGCCTGATGGTATATGGCGACTCTGATTTGGTGGTCAATCAAGTGATGAAAGAGTGGGATGTCAGTGACCCCGCTATGGCAGGATACTGCAATGCAGTAAGGAAACTTGAGAAGAAATTCGAAGGCTTGGAACTCCATCATGTTCCCCGAGTGAAGAATCAAGCAGCTGATGAGCTGGCAAAGATTGGATCCACTCGGAAGCCTGTCCCCAGCAATGTATTTCTCGAGCACCTTCATTCTCCTTCGGTGCAGGAAGATCCCTTCACTGAAGAGCCCCCGCAGGCAAAAAGCGCCTCTGATCCGACAGAAGTCGATGTCCCAGCAGTTATTGATCTGGTTATGGAGATTTTAGTGATCATCCCCGACTGGACTGTTCCTTATATTGCGTATATTCTGAGGCGAGAACTCCCAGATGATGAAGATGAAGCTCGACAGATAGTCCGCAGATCCAAGGCTTTCACTGTTATGGATGGACAACTCTACAGAGAAAGTGTGACTGGCGTGATTCAGCGGTGTATTTCTCCTGAAGAAGGTCGACTGATTTTGGAGGAGTTTACTTGGGAACTTGTGGTCATCATGCGTCCTCTAGGACAATTGTTGCCAAAGCTTACCGAGCGGGTTTCTTTTGGCCACGCGCCAATGAGATGGCTAAAGATATAGTTGATCACTGCGAAGGATGCCAGTTCTATTCGAACCTATCACACAAACCTGCGTCTGCCTTGAAGACTATTCCACTCGTCTGGCCGTTTGCTGTATGGGGCTTGGATATGGTTGGACCCCTTAGAACAGGCCAGAGTGGATTCACTCACTTACTGGTTGCAGTCGACAAATTCACTAAGTGGATTGAAGCTAAACCCATCAAGAAGCCCGCACTGCTATCAAATTCATGAAAGAAATAACCTTCAGATATGGAGTCCCCCACAGTATCATTACAGACAATGGCTCTAACTTTGACTCGGAAGAGTTGAGATACTTTTGCTCCTCTCAAGGCACTCGGGTGGACTACGCATCCGTTGCGCACCCCCAGTCTAACGGTCAAGCTGAGCGAGCGAATGGCCTTATCCTCCAAGGACTGAAGCCTCGGCTCATGCGAGATCTTGATCATGCTGCTGGAGCTTGGGTCACTGAATTGCCGTCTGTTCTGTGGGGCTTGAGGACGACTCCTAACCGGTCGACTGGACGCACTCCTTTCTTCCTTGTGTATGGAGCTGAAGCCGTTTTGCCAAGTGACGTCCTTCACAATTCTCCCCGAGTGGATCTTTACTCTGAATATGACGCTGAGCAAGCAAGACAAGATGGGGTGGATCTCCTAGAGGAAGAACGAGAGATGGCCCTGGTCCGGTCGACTGTATATCAACAAGACCTTCGCCGCTTCCATGCGAGACACGTCAAGAGCCGTTCATTCCACGAAGGTGATCTGGTGCTCCGAGTGGATCAGAAGTGACCCCACAAGTTGGCCCCAGCGTGGGAAGGCCCATTCGTCGTCACCAAGGTGCTGAACAACGGAGCGTACCATCTTTTCAACTTGAAGAAGAATATTGATGAGCCACGCGCCTGGAATGCGGATTTGCTTCGACGCTTTTATACTTGACGACTGAGTTGTTTTGATGTAATAAGAGTGCTCCAGACGATGTCGTTTGTTAAGTTATGACTTCCGCAGTCTATTGTCGATTCCGATCGCACAATTTCGCATTCAAAGACTTCTCCGAGTGAAGAGCAATCCTCTCTTTCGGGGGCTTAGCTGCGAACCCGTTTCGCCTAAGTTAAAAACCCTTCCGAGTGTATAACATTCAATACACTCGGGGACTTAGCTGCGAACCAGTCTTCGCCTAAGTTCAAAAACTTCTCCGAGTGAAGAGCAATCCTCTCTCTCGGGGGCTTAGCTGCGAACCCGTTTCGCCTAAGTTAAAAACCCTTCCGAGTGTATAACATTCAATACACTCGGAGACTTAGCTGTGAACCAGTCTTCGCCTAAGTTCAAAAACTTCTCCGAGTGAAGAGCAATCCTCTCTCTCGGGGGCTTAGCTGCGAACCCGTTTCGCCTAAGTTAAAAACCCTTCCGAGTGTATAACATTCAATACACTCGGAGACTTAGCCGCGAACCAGTCTTCGCCTAAGTCTAAAAATTACTCCGAGTGAAGAGCAATCCTCTCTCTCGGGGGCTTAGCTGCGAACCCGATTCGCCTAAGTTAAAAACCCTTCCGAGTGTATAACATTCAATACACTCGGAGACTTAGCCGCGAACCAGTCTTCGCCTAAGTCAAAAACTTCTCCGAGTGAAGAGCAATCCTCTCTCTCGGGGACTTAGCTGCGAACCCGTTTCGCCTAAGTTAAAAACCCTTCCGAGTGTATAACATTCAATACACTCGGAGACTTAGCTGCGAACCAGTCTTCGCCTAAGTTCAAAAATTATTCCGAGTGAAGAGCGATCCTCTCTCTCGGGGACTTAGCTGCGAACCCGTTTCGCCTAAGTTAAAAACCCTTCCGAGTGTATAACATTCAATACACTCGGAGACTTAGCTGCGAACCAGTCTTCGCCTAAGTTCAAAAATTACTCCGAGTGAAGAGCGATCCTCTCTCTCGGAGGCTTAGCTGCGAACCCGTTTCGCCTAAGTTAAAAACCCTTCCGAGTGTATAACATTCAATACACTCGGAGACTTAGCCGCGAACCAGTCTCCGCCTAAGTCTAAAAATTACTCCGAGTGAAGAGCGATCCTCTCTCTCGGGGGCTTAGCTGCGAACCCGTTTCGCCTAAGTTAAAAACCCTTCCGAGTGTATAACATTCAATACACTCGGAGACTTAGCCGCGAACCAGTCTTCGCCTAAGTTTAAAATTCTTACGAGTGCAGAACACCCGTTCCATTCGAGAATTAAATAAATTCAGCCAAGCAAAATGTCGGAAAGCAAAATGCGAGTAAGACTAGAATCTCTAGCGCAGCAAGAACTTGTTCGCGCAA
Source organism: Elymus sibiricus (assembly GCA_039707655.1). NCBI lineage: Eukaryota > Viridiplantae > Streptophyta > Magnoliopsida > Poales > Poaceae > Elymus > Elymus sibiricus. Next base: position 376,224,183 of record CM077663.1, on the reverse strand, counting down.
AGGGAAGTTCTCAGGCTTGAGGCCTGAACGAAGTTTAATCGGTTACACCATCACTCGGCATACCGAGGCAAATAAAGTTTTAACCAAAAGCAAAGCACTTGTTCAAGCTCCAGCAGGGCTTGAGGGCTCGACAAAGGTGTCCAGGTCAATTCCGTCGGCGATCCGAGTGGCTGCTTCGATGAAAGTCTACATGAAATCTTCAAACTGAAGTTTCTTTGTGTTGATCACTCGGAGAGCCTTTAGTTTGTCCTCCCTGGCCTCCTTGCAATGAACCCTGACGAGTGAAAGTGCCACATCAGCACCACAACGAGCAGCGGATTTCTTCCACGCCTGACTCGACTAGGGATTTCATTGAGGCGAGTCATCATAGACTCGAGGTCAGTCTGGAGAGAATCTTCAGGCCACAACTCCTTGTCGACCTTCTCGAACGCAGCCTTCAGCCGAGTGGCATATCCTTGGATACTCTTAAGATGAGCTTCGAGGCGAAACATATCCATGGCCACGGCGTCTCCGACGAGTGACTTCGTGGAGTCCAGATTGGGCTCGATCTCTTCAGTTTCCTTCTCAAAGTCTTGACAGAATTCTACATGAAGAGAAAGGGAAAGGGTGATCACAATGCCGTTCTGAAGAAATCAAAGAAATTCATTCGATAGAAGAAAGTCACCTTCAAGCATGCTAAACAATTTCTTCGCGAAGTCTCCTAAGTGTTTCTCCAGAGCACTCTTTCCCTTGGTTTGCACTTCAAGTTTTTTGATCCAATCGGATCGTTCCTGCTTGAGTTTGGCGTTCTCTTCTTCCAGTTTACTGGCTGCAGCAAGTTTCTTCTCAGCGGCTTCAGTTTTCTCCTTCGCTTCCTTCTGAGCATCAGCAAGTGATTTGTCCTTGTCCTCGAGCGCCTTCTTCATGGTATCTAAAGAAATAACATTGTTGAGTCGCGCTCGGAGACGACGGTTCTCATCACGTACGTCTGTTCGAGTGGATTCACTCGGTTCAAAGGATGGAAGATGAAAGTGATAATGCAATTGATCGACAAAGATTACCTCCCAAAGTCTTCAATTCGGTCTGTGCACGGTCCAGGTTGTTGTTCGTCAGCTCCAGATCCAGTAGAAGTCGATTCTTTTCCTTCTCCAGCTCGACGTACTTGGTCCCGAGCTCACAGGCTTTCTGAAATCAACAAGGAAGGGGTTCAGTCGACATGGATATTTCTCTACTCCCGAGTGGAAAAGTACAAGTGCAGTCGACTGAAAGACGGCCCGAAGCCCCACCCCACAACCCTATACAGTGTCATATCATGGTTGATGGAAATGATGTCCATGAAACCTGCAGAATGGTTCTTAAGACTACTGCCCATCGTCAACGATCGACAGTAGTCTCGGGGACTACACCCAGTGGGTGCACTCAGCGTGCCCCCACTGGATACAAAAACACTCGACCAGGTCTGGCCTGTCAGAGTATAAACAAAGAAGCAAGCAAGCGAACATTGTCTCTATCAGACCCCCGCCGATGCAAGCACTCGACGGCGGTCTCGGGGACTACACCCAGTGGGTGCGCTCAGCGTGCCCCCACTGGACCTACTTTTACTCGACAAGGTCTGTCCTGTCGAATGGAAAACAACTTTCAAATCAACTCTAAGACCCCTGCCGATGCCTTCGTCATTCGACAGCGGTCTCGGGGACTACACCCAGTGGGTGCACTCAGCGTGCCCCCACTGGACAAGAAACTACCTGATCTACTTGCGAAGAAACACCCAGTGGGTGTAAAATCAAGATGGACAGGAATTCAATCGGAAATGAACTTACAATAGCACTTACTCGGACGTTGGCTTGAAGCGCTGAGCTGGCATCATAGGCTAACTTGCTGGCTTCATACGCCTCCTTTGTTCGCAGCATCATCTGCCCAGCCTGAATCATGGCTTCCTTGGCAGCTCCAGTTTGGTCCTCCGGGACGTGATACAAAGGGTATGCGGGCGTCGAATGAATTGGTGCTGTAACTGAGGCGGCAGGAGGTGCTTCAGATTGTCCAATAGGTGCTGAAGCCACCAGAATTGAAGTGGCTGGCGGAGCACTCGACAGCGGGGCCACAAGGGCTGGAGGTGTCGCAGCAGTCGACCCATGGGGCGTCTGTCCTGACGATGTTCTCCGAGTGCGTACGTGTGGAGCCTCCAGAGGCATAGCTTCATCTTGCGTTCCTCGCTGCAGCTCCTCGTCATCTTCCAGTTCGATGACTTTGTCAGCTATCAATCGGCAATTTTAATCAAGTCACTCAACGATTATTCTTCAAAAAACAGAGTAGAGTGTGGGTTTGTTATACCTCGTTGGGAGGTGGCCGCATCAGGAGTGTCCACTTCCATATGGTCCCCATCATTTCGCTGGGGCGACGTCACAGAGGTAGCAGCTCTGGCGGATAAACTCCACTCGGTCAGCAGAGACATGAAGTGCCACAATCACAATTGCGGGAAAATAAACACTCACGTTGAGGCAACAGGCACAGCAATCTTGATGCGAGGCAGGGCCTTCCGAGGTTTTGGCGCGTCCGGCTTGAGTTGTTTCGCAGCTTTTTCAGTCGACCCCGATGTTGCAGCACGGTCACGCTTTGGGTTCCTTGTACTCGACGCCACAGTTTTGCTCGGAGCAACCTCTGGGTCTTCCTGCTGCTTGGTGCGACGCCCGGTGCGCAGAGGGACCTGAGCTTCCACCTCGCCTTCCTCCAGGTCGTCATCGCTGCTCTCGCTGTCGTCGGCGCAATCGCCGTCTGCGTTGCCATCTACGCTCCCTTCTTCTTCGTCAGGCTGTTCTCCGTTTGGCACGGGCGAGTACATGTTTGTAAATTCCTGCAAGATACAAGCTTCAAAGTCAGTCGACTGAAGATCCAGTTACTCGACAAATATTAAAACAATCGGCAGAGGTATAACTCACCAAGCTCTTCGGTGGGTTCAAAGCAGAGAAGCGCGGAATTCGTTTGGCCCCCTCAGGATTATCACAGGCTCCGGTGATGCTCTTGAGCCACTGAGAAACAGTCTCGTTGGAAACTTCCTCAGGATGAGTCCGAGTGGTATCCTCAGGGCCTGAATAATGCCACATGGTGTGATCCCGGGCTTGGAGAGGCTGGATCCGTCGACTGAGAAACGTTTCAAGGAGATCCAAGCCAGTCACTCCGCCGCGGATCAGATCAGATACAGCGTTCACTAGGATCCCTACTTGGATTTTCTCTACCTTTGTCACGTACAATGGTTTGGGGGTGGTAGGTCGATCCAGGGTGAAAGGAGGAAGTCCAGTCGACATATTTGGTGATGCAACGTCCTTGCAATAGAACCATGTCGACTGCCAACCCCGGACAGAGTCAGGAAAGGTCATAGATGGGAATGCACTCCTACCTCTCTTTTGGATCCCTAAGCCACCACACAGTTGGATTACGTGGGTTTTGTTATCACTGGGATTGGCTTTCTTGACAGATTGGGATCTAACAGAGAATATGTGTTTAAAAAAACCCCAATGCGGAGGACAGCCCAGGAAGCATTCGCACAAAGTTATGAAACAGGAAAGATAGGCAATTGCATTCGGAGGGAAATGGTGGAGTTGCGCCCCGAAATAGTTCATGAAACTACGGATAAATGGGTGGGGTGGCATGGAGAAACCTCGTTCGACGTGGGTGAGAAGCAGAACTCGCTCGCCGTCGCGTGGCTCTGGCTCGGTCTCCCCCTTCGGCAATCTCCAGGATTCCGCAGCAATCAACCCGTCGTCGACGAGATTTTGCACATCCTCCGCCGTGACCGTCGATTGGAGGAAATCCCCCTGGATCCACCCCGGCGGCACCGTCGACCGGGCGCCCGACGGCTTCTTCGCCTTGGCTCCTCCCTTCTTGGTGCGCTCGAGCTTCTCCGTCTTGCCCTTCGTCATGGCGGCGGCGGTCGTTGGAGCGGAGTTGAGCAGAGGAGGAGGTGGAGAAGAGCAGATTTGGGGGAAGAATACTGTACCAGCACCGGCGTCGTCGCCCCTTATATCCGCCCGTGTGGGTCTCTGACCTGCGGGGCCGCCAGATCTCTGAGTATCCTGAATTCAGAGGAGGCGCACCGCGTGGCGATTTTGGCGGCGCGGTAATCGAGGCGTCGTGTGCCCACTTGCCTTTGCGGTTGCGTCATCTCCGCTCGGCGCATGTTTATCCAATTTTCGAATCCCGTAAAATCTGGACCCGACGGAACGAACCGTCACATCAGAAGACTCTGCAGATCACTCGGACCTGATTTCGAGCTCAGTTTCACTCGGAAATACTTCAAGACAGAATCGATCAGGGCGAACGATAAAGGTTCCAATCGACGCAGATTTCTAAGAAGCCTCAAAATGCACTCGGAATTTTTGTGTCTTGTCAGAACCTGCATTGACACTTTTTACACTCGAACCCCGATCCATTCGGGGGCTAATGATGGGGATATGTACCTAGGGTAGGGTCATAGGCCTGACCTACATGCCCTACCTAAGGACACTGCCCCAGAAAGCTTAAGAGCTACAAGGAAGTCTCCGACTGAAATCGCCAAGACATACAAGTCACTCGACAATATACACTCGGAGGTACCTTTCACTCGACGCTTACCTTTCACTCGGAAGGACCAGAAGACAGTCGACCACAGAAGCCCAGAAGTCACCCCAGGGAGGCTAACGGGCAGGCGTCCAACAAGACCATTAATAACATTTATGTTGTACGTTACCAGTAACGTACGTCTTTATAACCACGATCTGACCCTTAAACGCCGGACACTGATGAGGGGCAGCGCACTCTATATAAGCCACCCCTCCCCTCTGGCATAAGGGTTGGTTCGCACCCCCTGTAACGATACTTCTATTACACTCGACAAAGAGCTCCCGAGCACCTGAGACGTAGGGCTATTACCTCCACGAGAGGGGCCTGAACTCATACATCTGTGTGTACACCCTCGCCGTAGCTAGGACTCTGCCCTCTCCTTACGTACCCCTACCTTCTACTGTCAGGCTCATTCCCACGACAATGTGCGCCAAGCGTTTCGACAGACCTACATTTGGCAGCAGGTTAGAGAAAAAATCCAAGCAAAAGTCAGGAGCGCTGTCAGGCTGACAAGTGCCTACTCTGTTTTTTCTTTAGTCGAAGTGCCCATTATGTGCATTCTAACTATGCAGAGGCCGGATGTGTAATCATTGTGCTTTGTATCCCGTTGATATTTCATTTTGAGTCAATAAAATCCACCCATTGTCGAAAAAAGAGCAGTTTAGGTGCCTTCCTAGAATATGATCATATTTACGTTTCTTTGCCGCAATCTCTAACATGTCTGAATATACCAATGGGCAATTCTTTATGCTTGGAGCACTGTTTACATTGGAATATCTTGCACTACCTTTTGTTAATATCTTCATTATTGGCATTATGAGGCCATGACATCGGTCCATTATTGAATCTTTGCAGGGCAGCCGCTGAATTTTTTGTATATTTTTTAAAGCATGAACCTCTGAGAGTGACTTCATAAAGTCATTGCTACTCCAGCGACATGTATTTCGGTACAGAGGGAGTATATTGAAAACCCTTCTGCTGAAGTGCATAGCTAGGATCATTGTAGGACAGCCTTTTTCATCCAACTCAAATATCGCAAATACCTCGCCCGAGAATATTTGCCCGTCCAGGATCTTCTTCATGTCTTGACCTGGAATAATTCTGCTTTGCTGGGACGGGAAATTGGTTTAATTGTAGCTAGTTCGCAAACGCACTGAATCTGGACGTGGAGTGATCTAAGTTACTCAACTGAGAGGGGCTTTTTTTAGCTAGCTAGTTGCCGTACGTACAGGAGAAAACTGCTACTTCTCGACCATCCGTTGCTTCCTTTTTACCTTTTGGGAATGACCATCCGGTGCTTGCTGACTGTCAGAATATGTTAATTGAAGGGTTTAATTAGTTTGCGATCCAGAAGGCTCCGAAGTGTGTCCATCGAGCTGCAAGAAATCTCTACGTTGCTTCTGCAGGCAGACATTGATGGACCGTGGAAAACAAATTTGTCTGCCTTGGCCATGTCACCTTTTAGCAGCCATGTGCAGTGCGAAATGGCATCAGCTAGTACGTTAGAAGGGGTACAATTCAGCCGGCAAAGCATGCAAAACCATGAAGACCAGGACCAATTTGTAGGTGCGCGCAAACCTCGCAGTGCAATGGAAACCACGTGAGTAAGTGTACGCTAATGTCGTAAGCCTGGCGGCCATCTATTGCATGCACAATCTGGAAAACAATACGTCCTTGATGTGGGAAATAATATGCATATGGCCGTGTTTCTGACCAGATGGCACACGCACGCCAACAACAGAGATCAGAAGCCTTCTCCCAAAAGGAAAAACAAAACCTGGCGAGCCGTTCTTTGCTCCTCTCAAGTTCCAATGGGTGTTTTCTATACTCAATCATGATAATGAGGCCAAAGCTTTTTACGCAATCAATCAACCCATGGTCAAAAAGCGTCAAATTAAAGCTTTTTTGCTACCATGCAGCCTCCGCCTTACGTACTGCATTACGTTAAATACCTTCATAATTTGCATTTATCTATTATTACAGTAGGAAACAATCTATTGTTAAATCAGGATTGTCTGAGCAGCTTGTTTATTTGTATCGCTGAAGCCTTCTAACATCGATCATGGAAGCAGGCAGAGGGTGTATACTAACGTATACAGCTCATACATACGTGTTGTTTCTTCTTTTTTCGGGGTCATTTTTATTTTGAAAAGGAGGAACGAAGCCCCCGGTCTCTGCATCAATCGATGCATGCGGCCATATTATTAAACAAGTTCAAAACCAAAGTCTTAGATCCACAACGTGCTCATAAACTGAGCAAAAAAAGGAGTAAAGGTAAACTGCAAACTGCCACAGCCGGCGAAGCTACCACTAGTAGAAAACAGGGCTTTGAAACGGGCCAGAATATCGCATTAGTCCCGGTCGTACCGGGACTAATGGGTGCATCAGTCCCGGTTCGTGAGGCCAGGGCGCCGGCCGGGCCTCGGCGGGAACCAGTCCCGGTTCGTATGACCCCTTTAATCCCGGTTCCAGACACGAACCGGGACTAAAGGGCCTCGCTCCTGGCTGAGCCCCTTTAGTCCCGGTTGGTGGCTGGAACCGGGACTAAAGAGGCACCTTTAGTCCCGGTGCTAGCCACCAACCGGGACTTATACAACGCCTATATATATGCTCGCCCCTGCCTGCTCACTCCTCTGTTTTTTGGCCGGCCGGCGTTTGGGAGGTGTGTTGCTCTATGTTCTCACCTCCTATGCACATGAGGTGTTCGATGAAATGCCACAGCCACACTTAAGTTTTCTCCTCTCCAAGCTCGACCTCCAAGCTACATTTTCCCTAAGATTTGTTTAGGTTTGGCAGTGCACCAACTACACAAGTGTTCTAAAAGGTTAACGACTTCATCGTTTTATCTCTCACTACTAGTTTAGCTCATTTCAAATGCTCTAGAAGTAGAGTGTGGTTTGTGGGTTTTAGTGGAGGAGTGTGTGTGGGAGTTCTTTTGATTTAGACGCACAATTAGAGCTGAAATTAACTTCTTAGAGTCTGCACATGTGTAGGGTGCCGTCCCCGTCCCCGTCCTCACCGCCGTCGATCGCCCGCGTCGATCTCGTCGCCGGCACCACCGTGGTGAGCCTCTTGTTCTTATCTTCTTTCTAAAAGAAAAAAATCTTACTTGTATGATTTAGATAGATACTTGTATAATTTTCTTACTTTTATTATTGTTTGTTATTATATAGTGCCATGGTTTTGGTATCCGCCGCCATCGGCCCTCGTCTTGTCTATGATTCGGATGTGGTATATTATCTTTTATAACTATTTGTTTCATTTATTGTGTATGACAATTATGCCGACCAACGTGACATAGCTGTTTTTATCTAGGAGGTATGTGAACCGGAAATTCGAACCGACCCTCTTGTCGAGAGGTTAAATTTAGTTGAAAAAGAAAACAATTACTTGAAGAAAAAATTGAAAAGAATTGAGGAGGAGAAGATGGAATTGGAGTTGCATGTTGTCGATGTCGTCGAAGATCACAAGATCAAGATGGATGCAATGCGCTTGAAGATTAGAAAGATTAGAAAATATGCCATTCATACTGAGGCTTGGTATCATTATGCCGTTGGATCAATTGGTACCTTAGTTGCGGTTATGATCGCATTTATTGTTGCATTTAAATGTTTTATATAGTTTCAATGTATGTTTTAATTAGATGCTCTAGAGAACTATGTATGAACTTTATGTATTTATTTTGATCACTACTGTACTTTGGTTTTAATGTGATGATGAACTTCAATTAATTTGGTCACTTCTCTATTGATGATGTTCTGTAATGGTTTTTGATACACTTAATTATATAATGCACGCAGATGAACCGGCAATGGATGTACGGTGACCGACGCACCTCCGAGTACATTAAGGGCCTGCATAATTTTCTCGAAGTGGCTGAGGCAACCAAGCAGAATGGTTTTATGTATTGTCCATGTACTATCTGTGGGAATACGAAGGACTACTCTAACTCGAAAACCCTTCACGTCCACCTGCTTGAGAAGGGTTTCATGCCACACTATAATGTTTGGACCAAGCACGGAGAAAGAGGGGTTATGATGGAAGACAACGAAGAAGAAGAGGATGATGACAACTATCCGCCCCCTGAACACGGTGATGCTGCAATGGGGGAAGCTGAAGATCAAGAGGAACCAGACGATGTGCCCGATGATGATCTTCGCCGGGTCATTGTTGATGCAAAGAGACAATGCCAAAGTGAAAGGGAGAAGTTGAAGTTCGATCGCATGTTAGAGGATCACAAAAAGGGTTGTACCCAAATTGCGAAGATGACAACACAAAGCTCGGTACCACATTGGAATTGCTGCAATGGAAGGCAGACAATGGTGTATCTGACAAGGCATTTGAAAAGGTGCTAAAAATAATGAAGAATAAGATTCCAAAGGACAACGAATTGCCCGACAGTACATACGAAGCAAAGAAGGTTGTCTGCCCTCTAGGATTGGAGGTGCAGAAGATACATGCATGCCCTAATGACTGCATCCTCTACCGCGGTGAGTACGAGGATTTGAACGCATGCCCGGTATGCTGTGCATTGCGGTATAAGATCAGACGAGATGACCCTGGTGATATTGAGGGCCAGCACACCGGGAAGAGGGTTCCTGCCAAGGTGATATGGTATGCTCCTATAATACCACGGTTGAAACGTTTGTTCAGAAACAAAGAGCATGCCAAGTTGATGCGATGGCACAAGGTAGATCGTAAGAAAGACGGGAAGTTGAGAGCACCCGGTGACGAGTCGCAGTGGAGAAAGATCGACAGAAAGTGGGGGGACTTTACAGGTGACCCAAGGAACGTATGGTTTGGTTTAAGTGCAGATGGCGTTAATCCTTTTGGGGACCAGAGCAGCAAGCATAGCACATGGCCTGTGACTCTATGTATGTATAACCTTCCTCCTTGGTTGTGCATGAAGTGGAAGTTCATTATGATGCCAGTGCTCATCCAAGGCCCTAAGCAACCCGGCAATGACATTGATGTGTACCTAAGGCCATTAGTTGATGAACTTTTACAACTGTGGAATGGAAAAGGTGTACGTGTGTGGGATGGGAATGAACAGGAGGAATTTGACCTATATGCGTTGCTGTTTGTAACCATCAATGATTGGCCTGCTCTCAGTAACCTTTCAGGACAGACAAACAAGGGATACCACGCATGCACGCATTGTTTAGATGACACCGAAAGTATATAGTTGGACAAATGTAGGAAGAATGTGTACCTGGGGCATCGTCGATTTCTTCCGACCAACCATCAATGTCGAAAGAAAGGAAAGCATTTCAAAGGTGAGGTAGATCACTGGAAGAAGCCCGCCCTCCGTACTGGTGATCACATACTTGATATGGTCAATGATTTACAAGTAATCTTTGGAAAGGGTCCTGGCGGACTATCTGTTCCGAATGACGCTGAGGGACGCGCACCCATGTGGAAGAAGAAATCTATATTTTGGGACCTACCCTATTGGAAAGACCTAGAGGTCCGCTCTGCAATCGACGTGATGCACGTGACGAAGAATCTTTGCGTGAACCTGCTAGGCTTCTTGGGAGTGTATGGGAAGACAAAAGATACACCGGAGGCACAGGAGGACCAGCAACGTGTGCACGAAAAAGACGGCATGCATCCAAAGCAGTATGAAGGTCCTGCCAGCTACGCTCTTACCAAAGAAGAGAAGGAAATCTTCTTTGAATGCCTGCTCAGTATGAAGGTCCCGTCTGGCTTCTCGTCGAATATAAAGGGAATAATAAATATGGTAGAGAAAAAGTTCCAGAACCTAAAGTCTCATGACTGCCACGTGATTATGACGCAACTGCTTCCGGTTGCATTGAGGGGGCTTCTACCGGAAAACGTTCGATTAGCCATTGTGAAGCTATGTGCATTCCTCAATGCAATCTCTCAGAAGGTAATCGATCCAGAAATCCTACCAAGGTTAAAGAGTGATTTGGTGCAATGTCTTGTCAGTTTCGAGCTGGTGTTCCCACCATCCTTCTTCAATATCATGACGCACGTCCTAGTTCATCTAGTTGACGAGATTGGCATTCTGGGCCCTGTATTTCTACACAACATGTTCCCCCTTTGAGAGGTTCATGGGAGTCTTAAAGAAATATGTTCGTAACCGTGCTAGGCCAGAAGGAAGCATCTCCATGGGCCATCAAACAGAGGAAAGCATTGGGTTTTGTGTTGAGTTTATTCCTGACCTTAAGCCGATTGGTCTCCCTCGATCACGGTATGAGGGGAGACTGACTGGAAAAGGCACGCTAGGAGTGAATTCAATAATATGTACGGACGGGCATTCTTGGTCTCAAGCACACTACACAGTTCTACAGAATTCTACCTTGGTGACCCCGTATGTCAATGAACACAAGAATATTCTGCACTCCAAACACCCGGAGCAGTGTGACGACTGGATTACATGTGAACACATCAGGACTTTTGGTAGTTGGTTGCAAACACATCTCATGGGTAACACCACTATTGCAGATGAGCTGTACTCGTTGGCCAGGGGACCATCTTCGACTGTATTGACTTACAAAGGGTACGAGATAAATGGGAATACATTTTACACGATCACCCAAGATCAAAAGAGCACCAACCAAAACAGTGGTGTCCGCTTTGATGCAACAACCAACAGGGGAAAGGACACATATTATGGTTACATAGTGGACATATGGGAACTTGACTATGGACATGACTTTAAGGTCCCTTTGTTTCGGTGCAAATGGGTCAATCTGTCAGGAGGCGGGGTACAGGTGGACCCGCAGTACGGAATGACAACAGTGGATCTGAACCATTCGTCCTAGCCAATGATGTGGCGCGGGTTTTCTATGTGAAGGACATGTCTACCAAACCAAGAAAAAGAAAAGATAAGGAAGCGAATACATCATACGATGAGCCAAAGCTCCACATAGTTCTTTTAGGGAAAAAAGACATCGTGGGAGTGGAGGGCAAGACAGACATGTCTGAAGATTATGAAAAGTTTCATGAAATTCCTCCCTTCAAAGTGAAGGCTGACCCAAGCACCCTGTTAAACGATGAAGATTATCCATGGTTACGGCGCAATAAGCAAGGGACACACACAAAGAAAAAGTGAAGACTTTCTCTCCACAACTATTCTGATGATGGCTTTGATCTAGAATATCACTGCAGTTACATGTCAAGAAATGAAATGCCTTTTGTAACAGATGAGTTTTCGTCTGAAACCCTGATACTTCGAAAGAGATTGTCCAGTTTGTACACGAAGTGCATCCAGTTTTTGCCGTAACCCTCTCAACTTTTTAGCACATGCTATGTGGGTGAAATGATGATACCATGCCAACTTTCAACCATTTCAGAGTTCATTTGCAGTGCTTTTCAATTCAGGGTCATTTTAGCTCAAAATAAATCATGAAATGCATGAAAAATAGCAAATGAAGTCAGAAAAGGTTTGAAAAGTGATGATGTGGCTTTGAATGGTGCATATTGAATGTAGAAAAAGTCTTGAGTTCAAATATGTTAAAAAAATTGAAATCCTTTTGTAACAGATGAGTTTTCGTCCAAAACCCTGACACTTCGAAAGAGATTGTCCAGTTCGTACACGAAGTGCATCCAGTTTTTGCCGTAACCCTCTCAACTTTTTAGCACATGCTATGTGGGTGAAATGATGATACCATGCCAACTTGCAACCATTTCAGAGTTCATTTGCAGTGCTTTTCAATCCAGGGTCATTTTAGCTCAAAATAAATCATGAAATGCATGAAAAATAGCAAATGAAGTCAGAAAAGGTTTGAAAAGTGATGATGTGGCTTTGAATGGTGCATATTGAATGCATAAAAAGTCTTGAGTTCATATATGTTTAAAAAATTGAAATCCTTTTGTAACAGATGAGCTTTCGTCCAAAACCCTGACACTTCGAAAGAGATTGTTCATTTTGTACACGAAGTGCATCCAGTTTTTGCCGTAACCCTCTCAACTTTTTAGCACATGCTATGTGGGTGAAATGATGATACCAATGCAACTTTCAACCATTTCAGAGTTCATTTGCAGTGCTTTTCAATTCAGGGTCATCTTAGCTCAAAATAAATCATGAAATGCATGAAAAATAGCAAATGAAGTCAGAAAAGGTTTGAAAAGTGATGATGTGGCTTTGAATGGTGCATATTGAATGTAGAAAAAGTCTTGAGTTAAAATATGTTAAAAATTTTGAAATCCCTTTGTAATAGACGTGTTTTCGTCCGATCAAAGTTATTTAACTTAATATTATATAAAATTTATGCAACTAAAATTATGAAAGTTATTTTTGTTAAAAAATTTAATAGCAAAAAGAATATTCATAAAGTATTTTTTGTTAAGAACTTTTAATATGCAAAAAAATAACATAAAAAAATAGCAAAAATGAACATAGATGCGCTTATAGGGAAAATTCAACCTGAAATCAGAGTGAAATTCACTTTGATTTCAGGTCAAATTTCCCGTATAAGGGCATCTATTTTCACTTTGAGAGGAACTCAACAAGGCAGAGAGGGGCGGGCTTATAAACCGGTGCGAGCGCCTCTCGCTTGGCGAGGTGGGACTAAACTCCCACCACAACCAGGACCAACCCTTTAGTCCCGGTTGGTGGCTCCAACCGGGACCAATGCCGCCCTTTAGTCCCGGTTGGTGCCACCAACCGGGACCAATGCCGCCCTTTAGTCCTGGTTGGTGCCACCAACCGGGACCAAAGGTCTCTGCTTCCCGCCCTTTGTGCTGCTAAAATTGACCTTTGGTCACGGTTGGTGGCTCCAACCGGGACTAAAGGGGGGCATTGGTCCCGGTTGGTGGCACCAACCGGGACTAAAGGGTTGGGTATTTAAGGCAGGACTTGTCGAATTCTCCCCCAACCTCTCCCATTCGCCCCGACGCCGACGCCCTGCCCCGACGCCGCCAGGCTGCCGGAGCTCGCCGCCGCCCCCGAGCCCGTCCTCGTCGTCGCCGCCGTCCTCGTCGTCGTCGCCGCCCCTGAGCCCGTCCTCGTCATCGCCGCCGCCCCCGAGCCCGTCCTAACCGCCGCCCCCAAGCCCGTCGTCGCCGCCGCCCCCGAGCCTGACCTCGCCGCCGCCCCGAGCCCGTCCCCGCGCGCCTCCTCATCCTCGTCTACGTCGTCGCCGCCCCCGACGCCGGACGCCGCCCGCGCCACCTCCCCGAGCCTCGTCGTCGCCGCCCGTGCCTCCTCCCCGAGCCCGTCATCGCCGGTGAGCTCCTGCCCCTTCCTCCGTGGCCACTGCGGCCACCGCGGCCGCGTGCGCCGGCGCCGCTGGCATGCCCCGGCCCTCGCCCGCGTTTTAGTTTTTTTGTTTGTTTTAGTATTTTTATTAGTTGTTTTTGTTGGAAATATGCCCTAGAGGCAATAATAAATTGGTTATTATTATATTTCCTTCTTCATGATAATCGTTTATTATCCATGCTATAATTGTATTGATTGGAAACTCAAATACATGTGTGGGTACATAGACAACACTGTGTCCCTAGTATGCCTCTAGTAGACTAGCTTGTTGATCAAAGATGGTCAAGGTTTCCTGGCCATAGACATGAGATGTCATTTGATAACGGGATCACATCATTAGGAGAGTGATGTGATGGACAAGACCCAAACTATGAACGTAGCATATGATCTTGTCAGTTTATTGCTATTGTTTTCTGCATGTCAAGTATCTGTTCCTATGACCATGAGATCATGCAACTCACTGACACCGGAGGAATACCTTGTGTGTATCAAACATCACAACGTAACTGGGTGACTATAAAGATGCTCTACAGGTATCTCCGAGGGTGTCTGTTGAGTGGGCATGGATCAAGACTGGGATTTGTTACTCCGTGTGACGGAGAGGTATCTCAGGGCCCACTCGATAATACAACATCACAATAAGCCTTGCAAGCAATGTGACTAAGTGTTAGCCACAGGATCTTGTATTACGGAACGAGTAAAGAGACTTGCCGGTAACGAGATTGAACTAGGTATAGAGATACCGACGATCGAATCTCGGGCAAGTAGCATACCGAAGAAACAAAGGGAACAGCATACGGGATTAACTGAATCCTTGACATAGAGGTTCAACCGATAAAGATCTTCGTAGAATATGTGGGAACCAATATGGGCATCCAGATCCCGCTATTGGTTATTGGCCGTAGAGGTGTCTCGGTCATGTCTACATAGTTCTCGAACCCGCAGGGTCTGCACACTTAAGGTTCGGTGACGTTTCGGTAGTATAGAGTTATGTATGGTGGTGACCGAAGGTTGTTCAGATTCCCAGATGAGATCCCGGACATCACGAGGAGCTCCGGAATGGTCTGGAGGTAAAGATTGATATATATGAAGTCCTATTTTGGTCACCGGAAAAGTGTCGGGTACTTCGGTAGTGTACCGGGAGTGCCGGGAGGGTACCGGGGGCCATCGGGAGGGGTGTCTCGACCCAAAGGACCTCATGGGCTGTAGGAGGAGTCAAACCAGCCCCTAGTGGGCTGGCCGAACCCCCCACTAAGGCCCATGCAGCTAGGGGTGGGAAAAACCCAAAGGTGGAAAGGTGGAAAGGGTTTCCAAGTGGAGAGGAGGAATCCTACTCCTAGTAGGATTGGAGTAGGACTCCTCCACCTCCAATTTCGGCCATACCTTGAGGGTTTGAGGCTGCCTCCTCCCCTCCCTCCCTCCTATATATACTAGAGGATTTAGAGGGGAGAGCTAACCCTAATTGCCACGTGCTCCCTCTACTTCCTCCAGATCGTTTTCTCCTTTAGTCTAGTTTCAGCGGTGCTTAGGCGAAGGCCTGCCGGAATAGTTCCACCACCATCGGCGCCGCGCCGTTGCACTGTCGGAGAAATCATCTACCTCTCCGCTCCCTCTTGCTGGATCAAGAAGGCGGAGATCGTCATCGAGCTGTACGTGTGCTGAACGCGGAGGTGCCGTCCGTTCGGCGCTAGATCGGAAGGACCGTGATCAAGATCACGAGACTGTTCGTGATTTGATCGCGAGACAGATCATGATGGGCTCGCAGGACGGATCGTGATTAGATCGGGACAGATCATGATTAGATCGCGGGACGCTCGGCGATTTGGATCGCGAAGACGTTCGACTACATCAATCGCGTTTCTTAACGCTTCCCGCTTAGCGATCTACAAGGGTATGTAGATCCACTCTACCTCTCGTAGATGCTCATCACCATGGATAGATCTTGCGTGTGCGTAGGAATTTTTTTGTTTCCCATGCAACGTTCCCCAACAGTGGCATCTGAGCTAGGTCTATGTGTAGATGAGATCTTGAGTAGAACACAAAGGAGTTTGTGGGCGTTGATATTCAGATTGCTTCCTCCCTTGGTCTTTTCTTGATTCGTCGGTATTGTGGGATGAAGCGGCCCGGACCAACATTACTCGTACACTTACGAGAGACCGGTTCCATCAACTGACATGTAACTTCGTTGCATAAAGATGGCTGGCGGGTGTCTGTTTCTCCCACTTTAGTCGGATCGGATTTGACAAAGGCGGTCCTTAAGAAGGTTGAATAGCAATTTTTGTATCACCGTTGTGGTTTTTGCGTAGGTAAGAATTGTTTTTCCTAGATACCCGTAGCAGCCACGTAAAACTTGCAACAACAATTAGAGGACGTCTAACTTGTTTTTGCAGGGTATGTTGTGATGTGATATGGCCAATTACATGATGAGATATATGTGATGTATGAGATGATCATGTATTGTATAGAATATCACGACTTGCATGTCGTTGAGTACGGCAACCGGCAGGAGCCATAGGGTTGTCTTTAATTATTTTCGCCGTTTTGCTATGGTGGCGGTCGCGTGGACCACTGTCGGTGCAGAGGGAGCCGGCCCCCGCGGAGGTGGTACGTCGCCGTGTCAGGGAGGAGGACGAGCACGTCCGACGCTACATGGCTGCGTTGGACGCCAGGTTCTCCAATACCTGGTAGGTTCTTTAGGGATCTCACCCGAGCTATGATCCTATCATAGTTCCTTCTCTTTGGGTGTCCACCGCCTGCGCCGTGAGACGTCAACTATATCTATATTAGTGATATTATATAATAATATTCGGGATGTATTAATGATAATATTCGATGATGTATTAGCGATACTATTCGATGATGTATTTGTGATATTATATGATCGTATTGTTGCATTGCCTTGTATTGATTTGCATATCTCATGTTTGTATATTGCCACATGTTGTATAATATTTGCGGAAACTATGGATCACAAAGACTTAGAAAAAGAACAGTTGTTGGGGGATATAATCCTCGCCGGAGGTGATCCCTTGTCGTATCTCAATGACACCGATTGTCAGGAAGGAGTGGATGACGGCTCCGGTGATCCAACAATGGAGGAGGAAGGAGATCATGACGGCTCCGGTGACCGAATGGCGGAGGAAGGAGATCATGATCACGGCTCCGGTGACCGAACGGAGGAGGGAGCCTCAACTGTTTCAAAGTCCGACGAGGTAAGGAGACGAGGCCCAAAGAAAAGGTTGCGCTCGGATGAAAGGTTCACGATCACAGAAGTCGCGAAAGATGGCCAACCGATTACTCCCAAGCGGACCAAGGACGCATTTGTACATCAGTGTGGAGTTGTTGTTAGGGACTATGTCTCGATCAACACCCAGCAATGGAATAAGAATAATAAGGACCCTGAAGTTTCTTATGTCCATGATAGACTGAAAGATGATCTTTGGACCGAGCTGATGAAAAATTTCAGCCTACCGCGAGAGGAGGATCCGAATAACCCAATTATAGAGCGAAAGGTCAAGGCGTTTGCTCTTAAGAAGATGGCAGAACTATTCAGGAACTGGAAGAAAGAGTTGAACACAAAGTTTGTCGAGAAAGAGGAGACTCCGAAATTCATCGGTCGATATGAGAAGATAAGAGATCAATGGCCCGAATTTGTGGCCTACAAGAAATCGGAGAAGGGTAATAAATGGTCACTGACAGACAAGAAAAATGTTGCAAAGAAGAAGTATCACCATCACACGGGGTCAGGTGGCTACTACAAAGCCCGTCAGTTGTGGGACAAAGCTGAGCAAGACCTGCTTGCTAAGAATGTCCAACCAGCAACATTGCACTGGCCAGATCGTTCAAGGACTTGGTTCTTCGGGGTTGGGGGAACTTTGGACCCAAAAACAGGGGAGTGTGTTTGGACGGACGAGCAACTTGCAATACCCTTCCGGAAGCTTCAGGCATCAATCAAGGCAGCGCAGGAAGGGACGTTCATTCCCGACAGAGAGAAGGACGAGCTGACAGAGGCCCTCGGGAATCCTGAACACCCTGGACGAACACGAGGCACACCAGGCTCCGTTCCGTGGAAGCATGGGTTTCCCGACAGCGGTGGTTATAGAAGCCGAGAGAGAAAAAGGAAACATGAAGCAAGCGAAATGCAGAAGCTCAGTGCAAGATTAGCAAAACTAGAGGAACTTGAGAGCCAGCGAGCTACCGGCCAACAATCTGAGCGGCACGAAGATCCTTCCTTCGACGCTACCCCACCATCTCAGCGGAGAAGCAGCGTGGCTTCCACGGAGCTCGTTCAGCCTGATTTCACGGCTCCTCGCTACCCCGTGGATAGTATCACGGCAGCTGAACATTTCGAGCTAATGACGAAATGCCAGAACCTGACCTTCAAGGCGGCAGTCGGCTCTGTTGTACCTCCTCGAGCTGAGGGAACTTTCCATTGCCGTCCGATTCCACATGGCTATGCTGTTGTGACGGTGGATGAAATAATGGATGGATTTGAGGGGCTGGAGCTTGACAACCCTACAGGTGAAGAGGATATTATTCTTCTGGAAAATGCTTTGAGGAGTACCTGTCTATGGAGAAAAGAGTACATCAAGCTTCCAAACTGGACGCCTCAGCAGACTCAGCCTCCTCGGGCGCGTCAGGGCACTCCGCCTCCTCCTCCTCCTCCAGCGCGTCAGGGCACTCCGCCTCCTCCTTCTCCTCCTCCGGCGCGTCAGGGCACACCGCCTCCGCCGGCGCATCAGGGCACTCCGCCTCCTCCTTCGCCTCCTCCGGCGCGTCAGGGCACTCCGCCTCCTCCTCCTCCTCCTCCAGCGCATCAGGGCACTACGCCTCCTCCAGCGCGTCAGCAACGGCGGAAGAGAGTCGCCGCCGCCGCTCCGGCGGCTAGCAGTACAATAGGCGGGAAGAAATACAAATTTGGTCCAAGCCTCAAGCCTCTTCCGAAGTTACCATATGACAGGACCGAAGAGGAAAACGCTGAAATCAGTGCAGCCGAAGTGAAGGCCCATTTTGCACGGAAAGATCCACCTCCGAAGGAAACGGTAGATCCGGTGAAAGCGAAGCGCACACTGCATGCCCTGAAGCGACCACCACGGACTCGGCTATCCAACTATGACTGCATAATTACTAAGACACATGATGAAGCGCAGCGGTCGGGAAGTACTTCCAGTGCTGCAAGAGACAAAAAACGAAGAAGTGGGAAAACAATTCCCCAGCTCGGCGAACAGGAGAAGCAATCATGCCCCCCGCTCAAGGTGTCTAGCGATATCGCTAATCATCCGGTGCTACTGCCCGGTACCACTCTTGATGATTACCTGCCCGATGATGTACAGTTTGAAACGGCTGAGGTAGCAGCAGCAGAGGACGTCTTTAGATACGAGCATGGGAAGCCTCTCGTCAAACCTGATCATCCTCATCTAACAACGATGATGCAAAAATTGCATGAGTGGTACATGGAAACCTGCAGGAAGTCTGGGACCGACAGTTTGCTGATCGGAATTAAAAAAGAGCACAACTTCCCTGGAGTCGACCTGATGCCTGTTGAATTTGTGGAGTTATTTCAGTTATACAATCAAGAGGCCCTCGACAAACAACTCATGACTTGCTACTGTCTGTAAGTATTACTTCTATAATTAAGTCTCTAGCTCAGCTCGTTCATTGCATGTATATATAATTATCCTCACTATATTATGCAGATTGAAGATGGTCGAATGCAAAAAATAACAAATCTATGACATTGGGTTCATTAGCCCAAATACCGTAAATGAATGGTCGGTACAAAACGAGGCCAAAGATACCGAGGACAACTTGCTAGAAGCGTTCCTTAGACATCAAAACAAAAGGGAAATACTCTTTCCTTACAACTTCAAGTGAGTGTTACTGTCTCGTGCATATTTGGTTTCGCTTACTCGAGGTTAAGTAATGTAATTGATGAGTTATGCGTGCGCAGCTTCCACTATATTCTGCTATCCATTAACCTTGACGGGGCATTAGTAACTGTCTTAGACTCGATCCGTAAAGATCCCAAGTATTATGCGGACATGACTGCAATGCTCCAGAAGTAAGTTCAATCAATACCGGGACCATATCGGCAACTTTCGTTCATTTCCTGATATCAAGTAATCATTTTCTTTGCCTGCCAGGGTTTGGAAAAAGTTCACCACTATGGTTCCGGGTCTGAAGAAGGAGCTGCGATTTACACACCCCAAAGTAAGTAGTACTAGCTAGTTCCGCGCATCTCTCATTAATTCTAGTTTCATCAATACCATTATCATGCTTGCTTATCAGTTTGATTGAACTCTATTCTCGTAAAGTGCTTGTACCGGGCACCCGGGACTCATTTATGTGGATACTACGTATGCGAGTTCATTCGCCACTATACCTCCGAGCGGGGCTTCTCTGAGAAACTATTTGAAGTACGTAAACAATATTCACAATTTTATTTTATATATTACCATCAATTGTGTTGAGGTTCATTCATATATATGTATTGACCCCCTTCTTTAAATTAGATCTGGCAGATGCGGGATGAACTCCTACCACATGATCGCATACGAGCAATTCAAGAGGAATTGGCGGGATTCTTTCTTGACCACGTCATACCTGAACACGGAGAATACCATGTGGAATTGCAATGGTTGTAAGGGATGTTATATTGTACATATGTAGTAGCGTCGGATAGATATACGAAAACCTGTTGTTCGACCAAGCACGGAGAAAGAGATGTCACTTCTCTCTATATATGTTCATGACGATCTTGTGTAATTAATGGTTTCCTTCATTTGCTTACTAGCTAGCATCGAGTTCTCTCTATATGTATAATAGCTAGCGTCGACCAAGCACGGAGAAAGAGAGGTCACTTCTCTCTATTAGCTAGCTAACACAATATGAAACCCCTAAATTAACCCTCCAAAACCCCTAAACCCCACCTTCCAAAAAAAACCCCAGCGCCTGCGAGCTGCTGACGCGTGGCTGCCTTTTGGTCCCGGTTGGTGTTACCAACCGGGACTAAAGGTCCTCCTGCCTGGGCGCCCCGCAGCGGCCACGTGGAGCCCCTTTGGTCCCGGTTCGTAAGCAAACCGGGACTAAAGGTTTTGGGCATTAGTCCCGATCGTTTTGTCCCGGTTCCAGAACCGGGACTAAAGGCCCTCTGGAACCGGGACTAGTGCCCTGTTTTCTACTAGTGTACAAATAGACCACGATGCCTATACACCTAGCCTATTATTAGCACGCCATACAACTCGGTTGAAGATAACCCGTGCGACCATCTCCCGCCGGTTGCACCCAATAGCCATAAGCTCCCTGGAATCCGCATGAGTGAGTAATGACCACGTACGGATCCAAGACGTTGCTCTGTAGATAACCTGTAAAAAATTATTGAAGTTCTTGCAATTAAAAATCATATCATTTCTGGTGTTCCATATAGCCCAAAATAAAGCACATATCCCTATCCGGATAAGATTCGTTATAGTTACGTCTACTCCATTGAGCCACATCCCAAATAACGAATCAATGCTCGTTGGTGGATTAACGTTAAAGGCTATGTGAACAGTTCGCCATAATAGTTTTGCAAGAGGACAATCGAGAAAGAGGTGTCTTATTGTCTCATTTTGATCACAATAGCAGCAAGTCGGTCTACCAACCCATCTTCTTTTTATCAAGTTATCTTTGGTTAGTACAACTCCCTTGTGTACAAACCACATGAAAATTTTAATCCGAAGTGGTACTTTGATTTTCCAGATATGCAATGATCTCGAAAGGTGCCCAAAGTTAATCAAATCCATATACATGGACTTCACTGAAAAAATTCCACTCGTAGCTAAATTCCAGTGAATACTATCCGACTGGTCAGAGAGTTGAACATCCATCACTCTCCTGACCAAGTGTAACCACGAATTCCAACGTTCTCCTACAAGAGGTCTCCCGAATTGAATGTTAAGCGGTACCGACTGTAATACTGTGGCCACGTAATCTTCCTTACGTTGTACAATATTATATAAGGTAGGATATTGTAATGCTAACGGTGTATCTCCAAGCCATATGTCCTCCCAGAATCTTGTCATGGTACCACTACCAACTACAAATTTCACCCTCTGGAAGAAGGTTACCTTCACCTTCATTAACCCCTTCCAGAAAGGTGAGTCATTAGGTCTAACTGTAACCTGGGCTAATGTCTTGGATTGTAGGTATTTATTCTTCAAAATTTGAACCCACATCCCTTCGTTCTCCGTAGACAACCTGTATAGCCATTTGCTAAGCAGGCATTTATTCTTCACTTCTAAGTTTTCAATCCCAAGACCCCCTTGGTCTTTGGGTCTGCATATAATATCCCACCTTGCCAGTCTGTATTTCTTCTTAGCCTCGTCACTTTGCCAGAAGAAACGAGATCTATAAAAGTCTAGTCTTTTCCGTACCCCTACCGGGACTTCAAAGAAAGATAAGAGAAACATCGGCAGGCTTGTCAAAACCGAATTTATCAGCACTAGCCTTCCTCCATAAGACATAAGCTTGCCCTTCTAGCAACTTAATCTTTTTTCGAATCGATCTTCAATACACTTCCATTCCTTATTCGTCAAACGTCTATGATGAATGGGAATCCCTAGGTAACTAAACGGCAGTGATCCCATTTCACATCCGAATAGTTGCCTGTAAGCATCTTGTTCCTCCTTTGCTTTCCCAAAGCAGAACAATTTGCTTTTACTAAAATTAATTTTTAACCCAGACAATTGTTCAAATAAGCAAAGAACAAGTTTCATATTCCTAGCTTTTGCCATATCGTGTTCCATGAAGATGATCGTGTCATCCGCGTATTGTAGTATGGACACTCCCCCCTCTACAAGGTGTGGATCAAGTCCTCCTACTTGGCCATTTTCTTTAGCCCTACCAATAAGTATTGCCAACATATCTGCTACTATGTTGAACAACACCGGAGACATGGAGAAACCCTGTCTCAATCCCTCGTGTGTTTGAAAGAAATGACCTATGTCATCATTAACTTTAACCCCCACACTACCTTTGTGAATGAAAGCATCTACCCGATCCCTCCAAGATTCGTTGAACCCCTTCATACGTAAGGCATGTTGAAGAAATGGCCATTTGACTTTATCATACGCTTTCTCGAAATCCACTTTAAAGATAACCCCATCAAGTTTCTTTGTATGAATTTCGTGCAACGTTTCATGCAAGACAACGACCCCCTCTAAAATGTGTCTCCTAGACATGAACGCTGTCTGTGTCAGTTGGACTACAGAATGAGCTATCTGCGTCAATCTATTCGTGCCAACCTTTGTAAAAATTTTGAAGCTGACATTGAGCAGACAAATTGGTATGAACTTCTCAATGCGAACAACCTCCACCTTCTTTGGCAACAACGTTATTGTTCAAAAGTTAAGGTGGAATAGTTGTAACTGACCGTTAAATAAATCATGGAACATAGGCAAAAGATCATCCTTAATAATATGCCAGCATTTTTTTTATAGAATTCCAGCGGAAACCCATCCGGTCCCCGTGCCTTGTTTTGTTTCATTTGTGCTATTGCGTCGAACACCTCTTTCTCGGTAAAGGGAGCTGACAGTACCTCATTCTCATCCGAACTGAGCTGAGGTATGTCACGTGTTGTGCTCTCATCCAAAGAAAGAAAATTCTATTCGGGTGCACCAAATAATTTCTTATAATACTTGGAAATGTATAGTTTTAGGTTCTGATGTCCTACAATTGTACCCTCATCTTGCTCAAGTTGAATTATTTTCTTCTTCTGATGTTTGCCATTTGCAATCATATGAAAGAATTGTGTGTTATCATCCCCCTGAACCACCTTCGTCACCTTGGCTCGAAGTGCCCATTTCATCTCCTCCTCTCTCAGAAGATTTTGCAATTTCTTCTCAGCCTCAATCTTAGTATTTCGATCTGACATATTGAGAAGAGTAGACTCAGCTTTCACATCTAACTCATCAATGAGTCGAATAAGTCTTTCTTTTTCCACTTTATAAATTCTGCTTTGATTCTTGGCCCAGCCTCTCAAGAACTGGCGCAAGTGTCGGATTTTGTTTTGCCACCTTTCCATGTTGGAAGTTCCACCAGATTCCCTAGCCCATTCGGTAGCTATGAGATCCATGAATCCTTCTCTCTCGAACCAGCTTAATTTGAAAGAAAAGATATTCCTATTACCCACATGATTTGCTTCCCCAGAGTCGACCATGAGTGGTGTGTGATTTGAGATGGCTCTTTGTAAGGCATGTACTGAAACCAGCGGGTACTTCTGTTCCCATTCTACGCTGGTCAGTACCCGGTCCAACTTCTCATATGTTGGCACCGGTAGTGAGTTTGCCCATGTGAATTGTCTACCAGTGAGGTCAATCTCCCTCAAATCGAGACTCTCGATAACCATATTGAACATAAGTGTCCATCTTCCATCGAAGTTGTCATTATTTTCTTCTTCTTGTCTTCTAATGATATTAAAGTCTCCCCCAACCATAATGGGAAGTCTTTCATCTCCACAT
Source organism: Elymus sibiricus (assembly GCA_039707655.1). Lineage (NCBI taxonomy): Eukaryota > Viridiplantae > Streptophyta > Magnoliopsida > Poales > Poaceae > Elymus > Elymus sibiricus. Next base: position 376,199,883 of record CM077663.1, on the reverse strand, counting down.
ATTCTCACTAAATCGGCGAGAAACTCAGATTTCAGCTCAGGCTGCGCCACCCCATATACGGCCACCAGAGCCCACCTGAAGCCATCAACTTTCGACCTGACATGAAATTTGTTGGAAAACTCATCATATACCACACTCAACACCTCTAATGTTTCACACTTAACCCCAAGTAAGATTCCCCCAGATCTACCCCTTGGTGGTAAACAGTGCCAATCAAAATCAACTCCTCCTGAAATAGTGTTGAGAAATTGTGGTGTGAAGTTATCTCTACCCGTCTCTTGTAACGCCATAAAGTCGAGCTTAGGCTCTAAAGATGCATCTCTAAGAAATCTCCTTTTAGCCAAGTCTGCTAGACCTCTGCTATTCCAAAAGATTCCTTTCATATGTCATCATGGAATTTTTTCTTTTGCTTCACTCTCGCACTCCTCTGTACCGCTGATACAGGATAAACCTTCCTTTTCCAAGGTCTCTTAGGTTTATCCTGTATCATTTCTGTGTTGCTCTGTGGGGATGTTGCGTGTGGAAGACAGTCGGCAATCGAAGAGGCCATATACCCCTCTGATCCCATGTCTCCCTCATCCTCCTCAACTCCCTCTATGTGTAATAAATCCTCACATAAACTTTGTAGAGATGTGCCTCCTAGACTATTGATATCCGCCTCATTCATCGGTTTTACCGCTGCTAGATTTTGAATAATCTCTATGGCTCTGTCCGCTTATAAGTCTAAAATGTCATTAATTGATTTAGCTATTTGTTTGCCACTACCACCAAGAGAAATCCCTAGGCCGCTAGCATTTTGTACTATTTCTGTATCAGAGAAATGGAGGATTGAACACCTAGTATTAAGAGACATACCTGTAGTTGCCTCAATATCTCGAAGCTTGGCGGCCCTCATAGCACGCCCTAGCTGTATGTCGTCAGCATCCGACTGCCCCTGGATGCGGTGACTAAAGCGTCGATCACCGGATGTAGGATCCGGTATCCCTCCATATGTGATCACGTCCTCCATGGATATCACTGTAGGGTTTTGGCCTCCTGCCTCAATCCCGACAGTGACCGGACTAGAGCCCGGTGAAGGTGCAGCTACCTGAGAATCAGCCGCAGCCCAAGCTACTGATTCCCCGGTCTGCAATTGCTGCCCCTCCACCGTCGTGCGAGCGGTAGGAGAAGAGCAAGGTGAAGGCACACAAGCCTCCTGCCCGTTGCCCTCAGATCTCACTCTTGCGGGAGACGACAGCGGGATAGAGGTAGGCCAGGTCGGCGGACCTCCTGCCCGCAGCTGACCGGCCCCAGCTCCCCGTCAGGACGGCTCAGTAGCGCCGCCCGAGAAGGAGTCGATGAGCGAGGTGACCGTGGATGAGCCTCCTGCCCATGGCCCTCACATCTCTCCCCTCTAGTAGAAGAAGGGCGAAGTAAGGGTGAGGCAAGTCGCCGGGCCTCCTGCCCGCAACCAGCCTCCCTCACTCCCCCATCCAAAGGCCGCTGCTGCAGCGATAACTGTACGCACGACCCATCATCCTCATTCAGCTGATCACGTACAATACTAGCATCAGATATCGGAATGGCATCAAAGTCCTCAATCTCCACTGCCTGAAACGAACCGAAACGGAGAGAAGCCATGGGTGTCGAAGATGGTGCTGTCCCGTTATTATGTGGTGTATCTGCATCTTTCGACGACTTAGGAGTTTGACCCTTGTGAGTGGACCCATCAGCATGATCATCTGGGTTCCCATTATCTCCCTGGTTCCCACTCCCATCACCGCCATCCATCATGTCGACGTCATCATTATGTGTCTCCCGCTGGATTTCCTCCTCGATCTCCAGGTCAAGATCATAATGCATACCATCATAAAACCAAGGCACGTAATCAGGCACATACTCCACGTCGGGCACACTCACTAGCAGTCTGGCAATCCCATGTTTGCACGTGAATGGCTGATATGTCTCCAATGTATCTATAATTTTTGATTGTTCCATGCTATTATATTATCTGTTTTGGATGTTTTATATGCATTAATATGCTATTTTATATTAATTTTGGGACTAACCTATTAATCTAGTGCCTAGTGCCAGTTTCTGTTTTTTCCTTGTTTTTGAGTATTGCAGATAAGGAATATTAAACCGAGTCCAAACGGAATAAAATCTTCGGAATGATTTTTCTTGGACCAGAAGAAACGTACCAAGCTTGGAGACCAAGGCAGGAGAGCCGCCGTGTGTCGACAAGCCATAGGGGCGCGGCCATGGGGGTAGGCCGCGCCCCCCTGGCTTATGGGCCCACGGCAGCCCTCCTAACCCTATTCTTCGGCCTATAAATTCCCAAATATTCCCTGGATACCAAAGAGAGCCACAAAAATACTTTTCCGCCACCGCAAGCCTCTGTTCCCGTGAGATCCCATCTTGGAGCCTTTTCTGGTAATCTGCCGGAGGGGGATTCGATCACGGAGGGCATCTACATTAACTCCATTGCCCCTCCGATGATGCGTGAGTAGTTCACCTCAGACCTTCGGGTCCATAGCTAGTAGCTAGATGGCTTCTTCTCTCTCTATGTTCTTCAATACCATGTTTTCCATGATCTTCATGGAGATCTATCCGATGTAATACTTTTGTGCGCTGTGTTTGTCGAGATCCGATGAATTGTGGGTTTATGATCAGATTATCAATAAATATTATTTGAGTCTTATCTGAATTCTTATATGCATGATTTCATATCTATGTAAGTCTCTTCGAGTTATTGATTTGGTTTGGCCAACTAGATTGGTAATTCTTGCAATGGGAGAAGTGCTTAGTTTTGGGTTCAATCTTGCAGTGTCCTCACCCAGTGACAAAGTAGGGGTAGCGAGGCACGTATTGTATTGTTGCCATCGAGGATAAAAAGATGGGGTTTTCATCATATTGCTTGAGTTTATCCCTCTACATCATGTCATCTTACCTAATGCGTTACTCTGTTCTTCATGAACTTAATACTATAGATGCAGGCAGGAGTCGGTCGATGTGTGGAGTAATAGTAGTAGATGCAGAATCGTTTCGGTCTACTTGACACGGACGTGATGCCTATATGCATAATCATTGCCTTGGATATCGTCATAACTATGCGCTTTTCTATCAATTGCTCGACAGTAATTTGTTCACCCACCGTACTATTTTCCTTCAAGAGAGAAGCCTCTAGTGAAACCTATGGCCCCCGGGTCTATTTTCCATATTATATTTTCAGATCTATAAACCAAAAATACCAAAAATACCTTGCTGCAATTTTATTTACTTTTCTTTTAGTTTTACTTTTGGCAATCATCTATATCTATTTCTATCAGATCTCATCCTTGCAAGTAACCGTGAAGGGATTGACAACCCCTTTATAGCGTTGGGTGCAAGTGTTTGATTGTTTGTGTAGGTGCAAATATTGGTGCCTTGCTTGTTCCTCCTACTGGATTGATACCTTGGTTCTTAACAAACTGAGGGAAATATTTATCTACTTCGCTGCATCACCCTTTCCTCTTCAAGGGAAAACCAACACAAGCTCAAGAGGTAGCAAGAAGGATTTCTGGCGCCGTTGCCGGGGAGGATACATAGCAAGTCAAGACAAGAACTCTCCCGTCAACTTGCCGATTTCTGGCGCCGTTGCCGGGGAGGATACAAGTCAAGACAAGATCTACATCTACCAAGTACCCATCACAAACTCATCTATTGCATTTACTTTATTTGCCATTTGCCTCTCGTTTTCCTCTCCCCCACTTCACCAATTTGCCGTTTTATTCGCCCTCTTTGTCGTTTGCCTTTTTCTCGCCGGATCTCTTTTTGTTTGCTTGTGTTGCCATGTGCCTCCTATTTGCTTGCATCTTCGCTTGCTAAAAATCTATTGTTATGGATCCTCATCCACTTGCTAATCTTTTAAAAAGGCCAAATTATGATGAACCAATTGCTAGTGAGTTGAGTGCACTTGATTATCTCTATGAAGTTTTGTTTGAAAATCAAGAATCTAAAATTTTTGATGAAGTGTTGAAAGAAGAAAATTATAAGGTGATTCATGATAGATCCTTGATTGAAAAGCATGATTGCAATGTTGCTAGTATGAATTCTATAAATATCCATGATGCTAATGATATGCAAAGCCATCAGCTTGGGGATGCTATGTTTTATGAAGATGATATTTTTTGTTCCCCAAGTTTTGATGGGCAAATTCATTATGATGATTGCATGCTTGTGCATCATGAAAAGAATGATTTATGTGATAGTTATATTGTTGAATTCCTTCATGATGCTACTGAAATTTATTATGAGGGAGGAACATATGCTTGTAGGAATTGCAATAATATCAAGTTTCCTCTCTATGTGCTCAAAGTTTTGAAGCTCTGCTTGTTTTGCCTTCCTATGCTAGTTGATTCTTGTTCCCACAAATTGTTTGCTCACAAAATCCATATGCATAGGAAGTGGGTTAGACTTAAATTTGTTTTTCATGCTATTCATGATGCTCTTTTGCATATCTCAATTACTACTTTTTATGCGAGCATCATTGAAATCGTTATGCCTAGCTAGGGGCGTTAAACAATAGCGCTTGTTGGGAGGCAACCCAATTTTATTTTATGTTTTTGTTTTTTGCTTCTGTTCTTGAGTGTTTCAAACATTATTGCCTCTGTAATAATTGTGTTTTATTTGTTTTTATTAGTGTTTGAGCCAAGTAAGACCTTTGGGATGGTCTACGGTGTTTGTTGATTTGATTTTGCTGAAAAACAGAAACTTTTGCGCTCTGTCCAGGAATTTTATAAATTCACCAGAGCATCAAAAGAGTCTGAATTTTTTACACAAGATTGATATACAAATTTCCCTGGTTGTCCTAATTTTTCAGAATTTTTGGAGTTACAGAAGTATTCGAAGTCTACAGATTGCTACAGACTGTTCTGTTTTAAACAGATTCTGTTTTCTTTGTGTTATTTGCTTATTTTGATGTACCTATGGGTTGTATCGGGGGGGTATGAACCATGGAGAAGTTAGAATATAGTAGATCTTACACCAATATAAATAAATAATGAGTTCACAACAGTACCTAAAGTGGTGATTTATTTTTCTTATACTAACGGATCTCATGAGTTTTCTGTTGAGTTTTGTGTTGTGAAGTTTTCAAGTTTTGGGTAAAGATTTGATGGACTATGGAATAAGGAGTTGCAAAAGCCTAAGCTTGGGGATTCCCAAGGCACCCCAAGTCATATTCAAGGATACCAAAGAGCCTAAGCTTGGGGATGCCCCGGAAGGCATCCCCTCTTTCGTCTTCAATCCATCGGTAAATTTACTTGAGGCTATATTTTTATTCACCACATGATATGTGTTTTGCTTGGAGCGTCTTGTATGATATGAGTCTTTGCTTTTTAGTTTGCCACAATCATCCTTGCTGCACACATCTTTTTTAGAGAGACCCGCATTAATCGTGAATTTATTAGAATACTCTATGTGCTTCACTTATATCTTTTGAGCTAGGCAATGTTGCTCTAGTGCTTCACTTATATCTTTTTAGAGCACGGTGGTGTTTTATTTTATAGAAATAATTGAACTCTCGTACCTCACTTATATTATTTTGAGAGTCTTTAAACAGCATGGTAATTGGTTTAGGTTATGAATTTAGTCCTAATATAATAGGCATCCAAGAGGGATATAATAAAAACTTTCATACAAAGTGCATAAAGTTTTGAGATATAAAGATGGTGATATTAGAGTCATGCTAGGGAGCAATTGTGGATTGGTAGAAATAATTGTGTCAAGGTTTGTGATTCCCGTAGCATGCACGTATGGTGAACCGTTATGTAATGAAGTCGGAGCATGATTTGTTTAATGATTGTCATCCTTTGTGTGATGGGTCGGGAGCGCGCGATGGTTTACTCCAACCAACCTCTCCCCTAGGGGCATGCGTCTAACACTTTGCTTTGATGACTAATAGACTTTTGCAATAAGTATGTGAGTTCTTTATGACTAATGTGAGTCCATGGATTATACGCACTCTCACCCTTCCACCTTTGCTAGCCTCTCTAGTACCGCGCAACTTTCGCCGGTGCATTAAACCCACCTTCCTCAAAACAGCCACCATATATCCTTCCTCAAAACAACCACCATACCTACCTATTATGGCATTTCCATAGCCATTCCGAGATATATTGCCATGCAACTTCCACCGTTCCGTTTATTATGACACGCACCATCATTGTCATATTGCTTTGCATGATCGTAAGACAGCTAGCATGATGTTTTCATGGCTTGTCCGTTTTTTGATGTCATTTGCTATGCTAGATCATTGCACATCCCGGTACACTGCCGGAGGCATTCATATAGAGTCATATCTTGTTCTAGTATCGAGTTGTAATTTTTGAGTTGTAAGTAAATAAAAGTGTGATGATCATCATTATAGAGCATTGTCCCATGTGAGGAAAGGATGATGGAAGCTATAATTCCCTCATAAGTTGGGATGAGTCTCCGGACTTTACAAAATAAAAGAGGCCATTGAAGCCCAAATAAAAAAAAAGAGGCCAAAGATGCCCACCAAAAAAAATGAGAGAAAAGAGAGAAGGGACAATGCTACTATCCTTTTTCCACACTTGTGCTTCAAAGTAGCACCATGATCATCATGATAGAGAGTCTCCTATTTTGTCACTTTCATATACTAGTGGGAATTTTTCGTTACATAACTTGGCTTGTATATTCCAAAGATTGGCTTCCTCAAATTGCCCTAGGTCTTCATGAGCAAGCGAGTTGGATGAACACCCACTTAGTTTCTTTTTGAGCTTTCATACACTTATAGCTCTAGTGCATCCGTTGCATGGCAATCCCTACTCACTCACATTGATATCTATTAATGGGCATCTCCATAGCCCGTTGATTCGCCTAGTTGATGCGAGACTATCTTCTCCTTTTTCCTTGCAACCTCCACCATATTCTATTCCACCTATAGTGCTATATCCATGGCTCACGCTCATGTATTGCGTGAGAGTTGAAAAGGTTTGAGAACATAAAAGGTGTGAAACAATTGCTTGACTTGTCATCGGGGTTGTGCATGATTTAAATACTTTGTGTGGGGAAGATGGAGCATAGCCAGACTATATGATATTGTAGGGATAACTTTCTTTGGCCATGTTATTTTGAAAGGAGACGATTGTTTGTTAGTATGCTTGAAGTATTACTGTTTTTATGTCAATAATAGACTTTTGTTTTGAATCTTATGGATCTGAACATTCATGCCACAATAAAGAATATTACATGGATAAATATGTTAGGTAGCATTCCACATCAAAAATTCTGTTTTTATCATTTACCTACTCGAGGACGAGCAGGAATTAAGCTTGGGGATGCTTGATACGTCTCCAACGTATCTATAATTTTTGATTGTTCTATGCTATTATATTATCTGTTTTGGATGTTTTATATGCATTAATATGCTATTTTATTTTGGGACTAACCTATTAATCTAGTGCCTAGTGCCAATTTCTGTTTTTTCCTTGTTTTTGAGTATTGCAGATAAGGAATATTAAACGGAGTCCAAACGGAATAAAATCTTCGGAATGATTTTTCTTGGACCAGAAGAAACGTACCAAGCTTGGAGACCAAGGCAGGAGAGCCGCCGTGTGGCGACAAGCCACAGGGGCGCGGCCAGGGGGGTAGGCCGCGCCCCCCTGGCTTGTGGCCCCACGGCAGCCCTCCTAACCCTATTCTTCGGCCTATAAATTCCCAAATATTCCCTTGATACCAAAGAGAGCCACGAAAATACTTTTCCGCCGCCGGAAGCCTCTGTTCCCGTGAGATCCCATCTTGGAGCCTTTTCCGGTAATCTGTCGGAGGGGGGTTCGATCACGGAGGGCATCTACATCAACTCCATTGCCCCTCCGATGATGCGTGAGTAGTTCACCTCAGACCTTCGGGTCCATAGCTAGTAGCTAGATGGCTTCTTCTCTCTCTATGTTCTTCAATACCATGTTTTCCATGATCTTCATGGAGATCTATCCGATGTAATACTTTTGTGCGGTGTGTTTGTCGAGATCCGATGAATTGTGGGTTTATGATCAGATTATCAATGAATATTATTTGAGTCTTTTCTGAATTCTTATATGCATGATTTCATATCTATGTAAGTCTCTTCGAGTTATTGATTTGGTTTGGCCAACTAGATTGGTAATTCTTGCAATGGGAGAAGTGCTTAGTTTTGGGTTCAATCTTGCGGTGTCCTCACCCAGTGACAAAGTAGGGGTAGCGAGGCACGTATTGTATTGTTGCCATCGAGGATAAAAAGATGGGGTTTTCATCATATTGCTTGAGTTTATCCCTCTACACCATGTCATCTTACCTAATGCGTTACTCTGTTCTTCATGAACTTAATACTCTAGATGCAGGCAGGAGTCGGTCGATGTGTGGAGTAATAGTAGTAGATGCAGAATCGTTTCGGTCTACTTGACACGGACGTGATGCCTATATGCATAATCATTGCCTTGGATATCGTCATAACTATGCGCTTTTCTATCAATTGCTCGACAGTAATTTGTTCACCCACCGTACTATTTTCCTTCAAGAGAGAAGCCTCTAGTGAAACCTATGGCCCCCGGGTCTATTTTCCATATTATATTTTCAGATCTATAAACCAAAAATATCAAAAAGACCTTGCTGCAATTTTATTTACTTTTCTTTTAGTTTTACTTTTGGCAATCATCTATATCTATTTCTATCAGATCTCATCCTTGCAAGTAACCGTGAAGGGATTGACAACCCCTTTATAGCGTTGGGTGCAAGTGTTTGATTGTTTGTGTAGGTGCAAATATTGGTGCCTTGCTTGTTCCTCCTACTGGATTGATACCTTGGTACTTAACAAACTGAGGGAAATATTTATCTACTTCGCTGCATCACCCTTTCCTCTTCAAGGGAAAACCAACGCAAGCTCAAGAGGTAGCAATGGCATGTTGACTTTCTCTGTCTTACCCAGCAAGGAACCAAGGCTCCAGAAAATAAGGAAATCATTGAGAAGAATCTCTGGGACGCCTGATAATCTGATCCAAACCTTCTCCAAACGTGTACCAGTTGGTTCAGGTTTTTTATACTCCTCAAAATCTAACATGCATTTGCTCCCACTCACCTTGCTGACCCCAAAGGTCAATAGGCGTTGAAGATCCTCTCTCCTAGGGAATTCCACTCGGTACACCTGTTCATCCAGTCTGACCGGAGCCTAGTGGTATGACTGAGAAACAAGTCTCCTGAGCTGCTGAGATACCTGTTCAACCGTCAGCGTACCATTTGTGACCTTGACCAAGCCCGTCCTTGAACTCTCAAGACGAGGAGGCACAATAGCTGAGATAGAGTTTGGAGTCTCAAAGAACATAAGCCTACTCTGGCAAACTCCGTATATGTTGAGCACCGGTTAGGTGCTAGAAGTAACGGGCAGGCTGCCTCACCGTGTCCTGGTTTCTGACAAATATCACACAACTCAGTTGTGCAATCCATCATAAAATGACCAGGAACCCCACATCTATAGCAAGTCAACTTTTCTTTCTTACGGGCCGCCTTATTAGCCCGTGCAGTGTCTCTGTCTTCGGCCGTAGCCTTGGGCGGAATTGCCACGGCCGCCAATGCCTTGACCGATACCGCCGCCGCCTCTGGCAACGTGACAATCGAAGTCGATGCGTTAGCGGCAGCCACGGTAGCCGCCCCCTCATCAGTCGTCGCCGGCGTGACCTCCGGCACCTTAGGGACAATCTTCGAAACTAGCGGTCGCCGTGGAGGATTGTTCCGGCCAAAAGCACGGCCACCACCGCCGCGACCACCTCGCTACCGATAATGCGGACCCGAGGCCACCTCGATGAAGTCACCATCCGGAGGGTAAAAGGTTCGATGCCACTGATTAGCACCGAGCCCGCGACCCCCTCCTTCGTTCCATTGCCCGCAGCCACCGCCCGCTCCGCCATCGTTCCATTGATTCCAGTTATAACGGTAGCCTCGATAGCCGCCGTCTGCGCCGCCGCGCCCAGCCCCCGTTCCACCGCGACCGCCGGCAAAGCCACCGCGACCCGGCCCGTCACCACGACGGCCACCAACGGCCCCCCGGCTACCTTCGCCGGTTCGCTGCGGGGCAGTATGCTGGGTCGCTCCGCCGCCACCGTGTGCAGCAGCATCCGGCTGCTTGCCTTGCCGGTCAGCCTGCGCGGGAGGAACAGGCGGCTGCGCTCCGGTGTCCCGCCCGGCCATTAGCGCCGCCGGGTGCAAAGGAGTCGCCGCAGGTATCCGTCTCGCTCTCCCTGAGTGCGATGGGAAACCAGGTGTAGATCGATGAAATTGTTTCTGAACCCTAGAGTCCGACCCGAACTCAGGTTCATGCACAATCGCACCTCCAGACATCGGACTCGTACGTAACTCAGACACAGCTAGCGACGTATCGAGTCCTTCCTTTGGCCTGTCTTCCTCCAAGTGTGACTGGTCCATATACCCAGCCAGCACTGGCCCGGCCTCATCCGAATACGGCCCGTCCAGGCCCAAAATGCCATTCAATTGTTTCTGCCGTGCCGCCCCGATCGAGATCGCAGGATCGGCCGACGACCGCGATGGTGGCTTCCCCACCGTCGGCCGTCCCTTCCGCTGGTGCCTCTGCACCGTTTTCCACGTCCCGATGAAGTCCGCAAGGGTAAGAGGAGGAAGACTAACCTATGGGAGAGGCCCCTTCCATGGCCGAACTACCGACGGCGCCGTCCGCCGATGCACAACCCGCCGGAATACCTCCACCTTGTCTGCCTTGCCTAGCCGGTCCCATGCCTCGTCGGTTGCCGGCACAACTCCATCGATCGCCGCTGCAATCTCCTCTTCGGAATAACCCGAGCGGAGCGATTCCCAAACGTAGTCAGATGGAGTTGGAGAATATGCCGCCGCCGCCTCCACTCCGGCGGAGCCCTGGCCGTCGTCCTCGTCGGAGTCATCTGCATCAGATCCCGCGATGGCCCAGAACCTATTCCCGCCGCGGAGACGATCCGCCATGGCCGGGGTGGCCATGGCCGGCGCGGACCCATCGTTGTCGCCGAGACCTACTTCGCCAGTCTGCGATCAATGTTATTGCAATTTTCTTCGGGGACATACGTGTTGTTTCAGCTGCCCTAAAAAACTCCCTTGTGACTGACACGATATTCAAGTATGCAACCGTGCAAATAACCGTGTGATAACTTCCAACGTTACATGCATGTTTCACATGTGTGCCTGATAACCTGTGGAAGATGGAAGCTTATCACAAACCATGTGATAAGCTGGCTGTTATATGTTCGCGACATGATTAAGAAAAAGAAGAGGGTTTCACCTTGCTTTAGAGATAAAGCAAGTACGGATCAATTTTCACATGAACTACAAGGTCCAACATAAACATGTTGGGGCCACGTCACAAGAGAGCGCTAAAACAAAATCACAGGGATAAAACAGCTAGGCAGAAGTTGCCTGGATGCGAGAGTGCAGCCAACTTTTGGTATTTCAGCTCCTTAAGTTTTCGAGAGAAATGACAAGAAGAAAAGTTGATCTAGGTGTTGTCTTGTAAGTTGATCAAAACTATGAAAACGCAGAATGATATGGAAATATTAAGATTTACAAACTCCATGTGCATTTATGTACATACATGAGTGGCGGTTAAGTAGTTGTTGCTGACTATTACCATGATCTGGCATCAATCTAACTGATGTCCGCAAGTTATACATGATTATTCCTAAAAATAGAAAGATCTGTGGATCTCATATGATGATTTTTTTTGGAAGAGCAAATGGCATATATTAAATTTAACTAACCCTTACAAGGCCATTCTTACAAAAAAATACGCACATCTCCTTGGGGAAATTGACAATGTCTTCCTCATGCACTCGATGATAGGACGCCATCAGTGAAGATCGATGCCACTTTTGGACCACCGAAACACCATCAGAACCAGCGATACATTGTTCATGCAACGCTTCGGAAGTCGCTGATTGGAGTCGGAATATGACAGTGACAATGATCTGGCAAATAGAATACTCTCCCAGAAGAAGGCGGTGAAGAGGGTTAGAGGACCACCCCAGATCCGGCCAAACATATCTTCGGGAAATGTACTGACAAGATCATACGTTGATTTTGGCGGAATCAAAGACTGAGTCATAGAATCAACTCACTGGACATCGTCCATTCCGCCAAAAGACACCTTCAAAAAAAATGCATGACATGAAGACACAACCAGATCCACCGATCTAGACGACTCCCAATCCTCCTCAACGTTGTCGGCGACACACTCACCGATGAGGTGGGCCAGGAGTCGACTGAAAGTACAACTTCTTCCTAGGTAGTTTTGGTAATTAATAACAACATATATTTCATTGGACTAATGTTTCCACTAAGTATATTTCAGGAAAAAGTTCAATGTTTGATTGGCAAAGGATTGTGAGGAGACCCCAAGATCCAAGGAATAGGATTGGCAAAGCTACAAGCATGAAGACTCTACATTTTGCTTTGTGAGAAATCACTTTGAGTCCATAGGAAAGCCAATACTATCAAAAGGGGGTGAGGTAATAATGGGGAATGAAATGCTCAAAATGATCAAGTCTTAGTCACCAAAAACACCCACAAGCTCTCCCACAAATATTCTTTCATAGAGCCTACCACTCAAAATCGGTGCCACCAACAATTCCATATCGGCTACACCGAGTCAAAAGCCCAGACACAAACCCTAGCCAAGTCCCACATCTCGGTACTACCAAGTTACATATCGGTGCAACCGAGTTTCAGTGACCAACTTCCTGTTACCTCATTCACAAGAATCGGAATCTCTGAGAATTGTGAAACGGTCTCCGAGTTGTGTAACTGCCCTCGGCCACTCATATCGGTACCACCGAGAATTCCATATCGGTCTCACCGAAAAGGCCAAAGTTGCCACATTTTGCACTAGTCGGTGCAACCGAGTTTTCACTTCGGTTTCACAGAGTTGGGCAATAATGTTGTAACGGTTGGATTTTTGGAGATGCCTATATATACCCCTCCACCACATCCCACTCGTAAGAGAAGCACTCAGAACAGACCCACACTTCCCATATCCAAATTTCTGAGAGAGAACCACCTATCCTTGTGTTGAGGTCAAGATCATCCACTCCAACCATATGGATCTTGATTTCTAGCCTCCCCAAGTTGCTTTCCATCCAATCAATCTCTTCTACCCAAGCCAAATCTGTGAGAGAGTGATTGAGTGTTGAGGAGACTATCATTTGAAACACAAGAGCAAGGAGTTCATCGTTACTATCGAGCCTATTACCTTTGGAGGGTGGTGCCTCCTAGATTGGTTAGGTGTCGCTTGGGTGCCTCCTACTTCGTGTTGTGGAGTTGAACCAAGAAGTTTGTAAGGGCAAGGAGATCGCCTACTTCGTGAAGATCTACCCATAGTGAGGCTAGTCCTTCGTGGACGGAAGCCGTTATGGAATAGTCGAGGTTGCTACTTCGTGGACCCTTATGGGTCGAGCCCTCTGTGGACTCTCGCGACCGCTACCCTCCATGGGTTGAAGACTCCATAAACGTGGACGTACGATAGCACCACCTATTGGAACCACGGGAAAAATCTTCGTGTCTCCAAATTGCGTTTGATCTTCCTACCCTCATCCTCTTACATATGCTTGTCTTTACTTTCCGCTGCAATACTCGTAGACATGCATGTGTAGGGTGAACTTGATATGCTAGAATCGCTAAAATATGCCAACCAATTAACTTGGGAAAAGGTTAGGTTTTTATTTGGTCAAGTAGTCTAATCACCCCCCTCTAGACCTACTTTTGATCCCTGCAAGTGGTATCAGAGCTTTGGTCTCCATTGCATTGGTCTCACAGCCAAGGAGAGTATGGCGTCTAGTGAGGGAAACTATCACCGTAGAGGTCCATATTTTGATGGTACAAATTTTGCTAGTTGGAAGCATAAGATGAAAATGCATATTATTGGTCATAACCCCGCCGTATGGGCTGTTGTTCGTGTTGGCTTGCAAGGTGAATTCTTTGGTGATGGAAAGGAACGAGATCGTGAAGCGACCGCGGAAGAATTGAAGATGTTGCAATACAATGGTCAAGCATGTGACATTCTATTCAACTGCCTATGCCCCGAAGAATTCAACAAAATAAGTCGTCTTGAGAATGCAAAGGAAATTTGGGATACTTTCGTTGATATGCACGAAGGTACCGAATCCATTAGGGAATCTAAGTTGGATGTGCTTCAAAGTCAACTTGACAAGTTCAAGATGAAGGATGGTGAAGGAGTTGCGGAAATGTACTCTAGGCTTGCTCTGATCACTAATGAGATTGCCGGCTTAGGAATCGAAGAAATGACCGACAAATCCATCATCAAGAAGATCCTTAGAGCCTTGGATGGAAAGTATGACACCGTGTGCACATTGATCCAAATGATGCCAAACTACAAAGATCTCAAGCCTACGGAAGTGATTGGAAGGGTTGTTGCGCATGAGATGTCACTCAAAGACAAGGAAGAACTTCACAACAAGTCAAGCGGTGCTTACAAAGCTTCAAGTGACACTCCCGCTACATCAAGTGACAACCTTGTTACAAATGAAGAGATAAGCCTCATGGTCAAGAAATTCAACAAGTTCTACAACAGTAGAGGCAAAGAGAGAAACTCCAACTCAAGATATGAAGAGAAGCGTTCATCTAGACGTGACCGGAATTGTTACAATTGCGGAAGGCCCGGACACTACTCCAATGAGTGCATGGCCCCCCACAAGAGAAGATAAGAGTCACCTAGAATAAAGAGCTCAAGAGAAGAGTCACCTCGAAGAGAGAGAAGGAGTAGAGATGATCGTTATGAACAAAGACCCTCAAGGAGGAGTAGGGACTCGGAGAAGAAGGACAAGTACACCAAGAGCTACAAAAGAAGAAGACACCAAGCTCATGTTGGTGAATGGGTTTCCGGCTCCGAATCTGTCAACCAATCCGAGAGAAGCTATCACTCCGACTCCGACTACAGTCAAGATGAAGGTGTTGCCGGACTTGCACTTGTTTCCTCCAACTCCTACGACATATTTGATTCACCAAATGAAGGAAGTGGAAGTTGCTTCATGGCTAAAGGCCCCAAGGTATCACACCCCGAATACATTGACTTCAATAGTGATGAGGATGACTTACTTGGAGATGATAACTTGCTATTTGACAAAACTAGTGATATTAGTCAAAATGAGCTAGATAATGATCATGCTAGTCAAGATAAGTCGTGTGATGATGATAGGAAGGAAATAGAGCGACTAACTAAAGAATTAAACACGCTTAAGTTAGCCCATGAATCTACTCTAGAAGATCATAGAGAGCTTGTAAGAACTCATGAGAAGCTATGCTTTGAGAAACTCAATTTGGATCAAGAACATGAGTTTCTTAAAGCAATCAATGACGATCTCCGAAAGAAGACTTCTTCTTATCTAGCCAAACGCCTACTCTTGTCTACATTTATTTCACAAGTTAAGACTAAGCAATCTATTAACAAAGGCAAGAAAGGTTCTTCAACTAGTACCAATAAAAATGATAAATCCAATGATATTGCTTCTAGTAGTTCTATTGATTCCACTAATGATTCTCTTAGCCAAGTTACACTTGAGCAAGAAAATGATCTGTTGAAAGGGATTATAGAAAAGGTGTCTACAAAAGTCTTGCCAGATGTATGCAATTTGAAGAAATTGTACGCAAGCATGGAGGATACCGGAAGAACCATGACATTGGCTACTTCAACGCCAATGGAGTTGAATGGGAAGAAGGTCAATACCCCAAGCCCAAGTTTGTTCCTCAAAGGGAGAAGTATGAACATACTCTCCCCAAGGGAACAAAAGCTCAAGATGACCTTCCAACACAAGACCAAAAGCTCAAGGGTAAGGACAAGCTTCAAGAGGAGATTGACTCATATGAAGATGAATCCCAAGCGTTGGTCAAGTGGGTTCCCAAGGCTACCACAAGATCAACTTCTACAAGTGCTACTTCAACTCCAAGGATTCCCATCAAGTTGATGTGGATCCCAAAGAAGAAGAACTAGAGCAGTTTTTGAGGGGTGACCCCGCCAACAAAATTCACTCACATTCATTATTGGCAAGGACTATTTGCAATGAACTTCAACCTCATGCAATAGTTTAAGGAGTCACACATTCCCTCAAAGGTAAGCAAGAGACAAGGTAATGAAAGAATCCATGGAAATCATCATGTATATTCATTGCACTCCATGTCCATAGATATCCTTGTATGTGTCTCTTGTTTGGGACTAACCCATGTAGGTGAGAAGAGTAAGAAACAATGAGGATTGCTCTCAACTCAAGATGATCTTCATCAACTATGAGCATCCACCACTACATCACCCACATGAAGTCTTCTACGACAAAACCCAAGGTTAGTTTATCCCTCTTAGGGGGGATGTCACATCAAGGGGGAGATTTACTCTAAGACTTGAGTTAAAGCATCTCTTAAAGATGTGAACACATTAAATGCTTTATGTAAAAGTGGTAACCCCACTTGTGCTTAAACGATGAGTATGACCTATGATCAAGTATTCTTACTTGGCTCCTAAGTCAATATACTCATATATAGATGACTCCGTCATCGCCCAAGTGCTTGGTAGACACTAGAGTGGTTTTGCATGTTTGCCATATTTCACTTGACATCTTATTGCGTGAGCATGTTGGTATGCATGTCTTTACTCATTCGAGGATATCCAATTGTTGTTATTTGAGTTTTATTTTATTTGGCCAATTGGATATACAAGAATGCCTAGGACCCCTCTCTAGATATCTATGCTTTCTCGTCTCAAATTCTATTCATGCAACATCACAAAACTTGAACAAGCACTTCTCGAACCCTCTGTGTGAGGAGCACTCGGAGTTCAGTGTTGACAAGAGTTGTCTTCCAAAACCTCCCAAGTGCAACTCGGTGGAACCAACACAAAAATCTCGGTCTCACCGATGCCTAGGGTTGATCTGATTTTCCCATCTCGGTAACACTGATTCCATATTCTCGGCTTCACCGAGTTTCCCTGTCAACTGACAGTTGAGGAACTCGGTGGCACCGATAATTTTGAACCGGTGTCACCGACAACTATGGGTACTTATACCCAGCGGAACCGGATTTGAAAATACCTCTTCACATCCGTACTCCCCTCAAGCCCTAGCTGCCGCTCGTCTCCCCGGACTTCTCCCCTTGCTCCCGTGCGTCTGGACCACAGGAGGTCCTCGCCGCCTGTAACAGCCCGGAACCGACGCGCCAGAAGATTCCCCTTTTTATTCCGATGTCATTGTGTGATTCGTTTGGTTGTCGCATTCATCATCGCATCATTCGCATCATCTGCATAGCATCATCACTCGTTTTTGAAAGCTTGCATCCGTTCGTAGTTGCCGGTTCTCTCCGTTCTCGTCGTTGTCCGTTTCGAGACCAACCACACATGCACGCGCCCGCGGCATCGATAAAATATTGTTTTTAAAAGTGCGCGTAAAATAATCTCGGATTGAGTCAAAAGTTGGAGAGCGGTCTTGTTTTATTGTAGATAGACCACCTGCCAAATTTCCTCGTAATCGGAGGTCGTTTGATACCCGAACGGTCGACCGTAGCGGCGCCGTCATCGGTTTTATTATCGAACATTTTTTGTGTTTTAAAAACTCGTGTCACGAGCTCAAATCTCCCTCTCTCCTCAGCCCACAACCCCTCTCCACAGCCTACTAGCCCACCTAAGCCAACCCTAAGCCCCTCCGCGTCCGGAGCCGTCCGATCGACATCGTACAGTCCGAAAACGGAGCAAAACTCCAACCCTAACCCCACCCTGCCTATTTAAGCCAGCCCTCCTTCCATTTTTGGACCTCTCTCCCACCTCCTGCCTCAAATTCCGCGCCAAGCCATCCCACCGCCGCCACTTAGCGAGCTCTGGCCAGCCAGCGCCGCCGCCGCTGCCGTTTCAGCTAGTCCCACGTTGCCCCGAGCCCCCAACCACCGTGAGGCCCGCCGCGGCCCAGATCTGGCCCGCCCGGGCCCGAATCCGCCGCCGCCAACGGGACGCGCTCGTCCCCGAGCTCCCGCAGCCTCCCGAGCTCCCTTGCGTGCCTCCAATGGATGCCCGACCCCGCCTCCGCGCCCCTCTGGCGAGCCGCCGCTGCCGCTGACGACCACAAGCGCTAGGTGGACCTCGCCCCGACCTTCTCCCCGTCCTCCCGTTCCTCTCCCTCCTCTAATCTCTCTCTCTCCCCATTCAGCAGGGAGCTGCCGCCATGGATTTGGAGCCGGCGCCAGGAGCTCGCCGTCGCGCCGTTTGTCCCTGCTGCTGGCCGGATCTGAGGATCCGTGCCCGGATCCGCCCGTTTCCCTCGCCGTCTCACCGTTCTGGTCGCCGGAGTTCGAAGCCGCCGCCGCCCCTGCAGCTCCCGTCGGTGCTGTGCTCTGGATCGAGCCCGCGCTCGTCTAGCGTTGACCGCCAGGGGCGCCTGTGGGCCCATCGCCAAGGCCCAGCCCCCTCCAGCCGGCCTGCTGGCCTCCTCCTCGCCCCTACACCGACCGGGCCAAGAGCCCATGGTGAGCACCCCATCCAGCCCAGCCCCGCTCCTGTTGCCCTATGCTCCGCCCCATGCGTGGTTTAGCTAACCAGCGCCCAACAGTTTCGGCCCATGTGACGTTTTTTTTCGCAGAACAATTGCTAATAAACCAATGAATTTCATAAATACAGAAAAAATGCCCTATATTAAAACGCTAATAACTAATTAACCGTGCACCGGATCCAAATGTTTTGTATATGTAAAATGCTTAGAATTTCATGTAGATTCACAATATCCCACTTTCATCTATGTTTAAAATGTTTAACATGCCAATTTTTTTTTGTTAATTCGCATCATTGCCATGCTTGTTGCATTGCGCATAATAATTAAATCGTGCATCCGAATTAATCAAACCTTGCATGTAAAATGTGTAGACTATTTATATCGCATTCTCATGCATGCTAAAATGTTTGATGTGGTGGTTGCATTTAATTTTCATACGTGACTTGCTAAAACGGTTTATGTCCTATTCTTGCATATATGTTGTGTCATTTGTTTTATATTGAAAATCCACATATTATATATGTTTTCGGGGTAGAAAAATCCATAGAATTTATCTGTGCAATTAGTTTTGTCATTTGAGCAATTTTGTGTGCATGTCATTTTTGCTAGGATGCCCTTTTGTTTATTTTGTGTGAATTAATCCATGCATGATATGAAATAATTTTGAACATGAGATATGCCCTTGGATATGTGTGTTAGGCCCTGGTATTTTTGGTTGCTATAGAAAAGCAGGTTTAGGTGTTATTTTCTTGTTGCCAACATGCTATAAAATACTGTTGTTTTGAGGGTCCAAATATTTCTAAGTCTGAAATCTGTTATTTTGTTGCCATGTTGCCATGTGATTTGCTATTGTTCTAGGAGTCTTTTGTGGTTGCCACCAAGGAGTCTTTTGTTAAGCATGTTGTTGCCTATCATGTTGTGCCAATAGTTTGCATGAATAGGTTTAGCATCATAATTATTTCTGTTGTCCAATATGTCAATCTGTTAAAAACAGCTGCACATGTCTACTCTAATTTTAACTAAGTCTGAGAATCTGTTTTCTTCATAATGCCATGTTGTGATGATGCTAGCCATGATTCCATGCATAATTAGACCTTGCCACCATGGTATGAATTGTAGTGCATCATGTCTACTACCATTCTGTTAAGTTTCATGCCATAATATGCCCTGTAGCATATAGTTTTGCTGCTGCCATTATGCCTCCGTGATAAACTGCTATGCTAAAAACTGTTATTTTCACTAAGTCCTAGTCTGCTATATTTTGTTGCCATGTTGTGAGCTTCCTACCATGTGATCCATGACTCTTTTGAGTATGATATATGAAGATGAAATGAAGTGTGTGTTATATGCTACTGCCCCATGCTTAGTTTGTGCATTTAAGAATCTTGTAGCTTGTTGTTTTCATGTGTGCATATGCTATGTTGATGTTTTGGACAGATTTGAACTAAAACTTGTATTGGTGATTGTGGTTGAACCGTAGCTCCGTTTTGGACATGCCATATATGAAACTTGCTTAGAATCTCATGTAGTTTCATAATATCTTGCTGCATACATGTTTTGAAATGTTTGTGGGTGTTGTTTTCTTGCATTTTGCATTCATGCCATATCCATCTTGGGATTGTCATATCTTTTAGACCGTAGCTCAGTTTGAGATGTTCTATATATGTAAATCGACTAGAATGACGTGTAGAATTGCATGGTATACTTTATTTTCCTGTTTAATAAATATAAAACATGGTTAGTTCAGATCTGGACCAGTTTTGAAATTAACTCATGAGGTCGTTTCGGAAATGCTATAAGTTGTTTCCGGCCTCATTTAAACTTGCCTAGATGTGTAGTTTACTTATGCTCACCTCTTGCCATGTTTAACAACATTTAATATTGTCGTGTACCTAAACGAGAGTGAACTAAATATTCTAATGTGGAGTTTCGTCAATATGCAACTCGTTGCATATTGAGCTTCACTTAATGTGTAGAAGTTGATTGTTGTGCTTGCCATGTCATGCATAACATGCATCATATTTGAAGTGCATCATGTCATGCATATGTCGTGGTGTATCGTGTGTTGATTGTGTTCCCGATTTGCTTCTTCTCGATAGAGTTCCGAAACCGCTTCGGAGTGTGAGGTTCCGTTCGACTACGTTGGCTCGTCTTCTTCATGGATTCGTTCTTCTTCCAAGCGGGATCTCAGGCAAGATGACCATTTCCCTATATACCATTACTATCATTGCCATGCTAGATGTCTCGTTTCTATCGCTTGTCTCGCTACCTACCACCTTGTATGTCAAGCCTCCCAAATTGCCATGAAAAGCCTCTAACCCCTCCACATCCCAGCAAACCGTTGTTTGGCTATGTTACTGCTTGCTCAGCCCTTCTTATAGCGTTGCTAGTTGCAGATGCAAATTGTTCCATGTGCCAACATGGATATTTTTGATATATCACAATATTATTGCTATTTAATTTAATGCACATATATACTTGGTAAAGGGTGGAAGGCTTGGCCTTTTGCTCGGTGTTTTGTTCCACTCTTGCCGCCCCTAGTTACTTGTGTACCGGTGTTATGTTCCATAATTGAGCGCTCCTAACATGCTCGGGGTTGTTATGGGGACCCCCTTGATTTTCGTTTTAGGATAAAACTTGTCTGGCAAGGCCCAACATTGGTACTACATTTGCCTAATAACAACTAAAATTGCATAGGGACCCGTCGGCACCCGCGGATAATTAATCAACAACCCGGGCCAGTGCTCCTCATGAGTGTTGGTCCAAACTAGAGTCGTGTGCGGGGCCAACCCGGGGCAACTCGGGAGATGTCTATCAGGCCACCGTACGCTGCGCTCATCTGGTCGTGTCCTGAGAACGAGATACGCGGCTCCTATCGGGTTCGTCGACACGCCGGGCGGTCTTGCTGGACTTGTTTTACCTTTCTCGAACGTCTTGTGCGGGGAATTCCGATAATACTTCGGGCTATCTCGAGGTTGCGGTTTTCTAGTGGAATTGCCTAGGAAATCACGTGATTCGTGGTCGAGGTTATTCCCGCGGCGTGTGGTTAGTTTGTGATGGATGAGTTGGAGCACCCCTGCAGGGTTAAATCTTTCGGAAAGTCGTGCCCACGGTTACGTGGCAACTTGGAAACTTTGTTTAACACCCGGTCATAGCAAACTTGAAGAAAATTCAAATAAAATACACCAACTGTGTGCGTAACCGTAACTGTCTCTTCTCGTGAGCCCTTTTCCGAGAGAGAACACGGTGGGGTTATGATTGACGTAAGTAGGTGTTCAGGATCTCTTAGAGATCATTACTAGATCACGTCCGTTGATACGATGATCACCCCCCTTTATTCTTGTACTCATAAGTTAGCCACTCAAATAAATGGTTAGTGCTTGCTGCAGCCTCACCACTTAACCATACCTCACCCATTAAGCTTTAATAGTCTTGATACCCTTGGAAATGAGATTGCTGAGTCCATGTGGCTCACAGATTACTACAACAACAGTTGCAGGTACAGGTAATGCGATGATTTGACGTGAGCGCGATGGTTGTTTGATTTGGAGTTCTTCTTCATCGATCTAGGATGGGTTCCAGGCGGCAGCCTGGGATAGCAAGGATGGATGTCATTTTATCGTTTGTTTTCATCCGTAGTCGGACCCTGCTCTTCGTTATGATGATTGTATTGATGTGACCTTGATTTAGCTTGTGGCGAGTGTAAGCCAATTCCATATACTCATCTCTTCTTTACATGTACTTGTAATGATATCCATTCTTGCGAAACGACGAGATGCGCTTCTATCCCTGTCGAGGCCCTCGTGCCAAAATAAGGATAGGATCGCATCTTGGGCGTTACACCGCCGACGGAATTCGCCCCCGCCGTCGCCACCGTAGAGAGGCCGTCACCAAGTTAGGTTAACGACTTTGAAATCCTTTGCACTCCCCTTCTGATTCACGTGCAATAGGATACGTTCCATATTCTTCCCATCATGTGCATAATCTCCATCTTCTAAAAACTTCATTAGAATAGAGAACAATGGATTCTTAGGTTTTGCCGTCCGCAATCCGAATCTCGGTGACACCAAGGCGCAAAAGTCGGTTATACCGATTTTAGATTTTAGGTCTGCTGAGGATAGTCTCGGTGAAACCGAGCGGCTACTTTCGGTGTAACCGAAGTTGTTTCCAAGTTTCTGTAAAGATGACTGTGAGTCTCGGTGGGTCCGAATTTTTTGACTCGGTGATACCGATATTCCTTTTGCAGAAAGCTAAACTTAAGAATTCTAAGTTCAAACTTTGAAAAATCATCTGTGTTTTGTGATGCTCAACCTCTCTGCTCTTCTATGCTCTATTCACATGGTCAGCATGTCAGGATCAGATGACAGTCAGAACAACTTCAAAGAGAGAAATGTGGACATGAGCTCAGGCTCTAGCCCTGAAGCTAGTTCATCTTCTTATGATTTGCCCAAGGCTGCCACCAGGGCAAGGAAGAAGCTAATTTCTGTTGAAGAAGATTCTGATTTTGTGCCAGAGGAACAGATAGCCAAGAGGCAAAAAGAGAAGACTGCCAAGAGCACAGCTACAGATGTTACTTCCAAGAAACCTGTCAAGAAGGTCTATGCCAGTGCTGATGCTATGAGGGCACCTGAGAGTGCCAAGGCCAACACTTCAGTTTTTGTTGAGCCATCAAAGAGTTCTATGCCTAAGAAGGTAGGTGACAAGAAGAGAGCTAGAAAGAGGATTGTCAAGGTCATTGGCAGACCCACCTCCATGTATGAGGATCCAGAAGATGCTGTAGAGGAGGACGTAGAGGAAGAGAAAGCTGCCCAAGCTCCTCCTTCCAAGAAGAAAAAGCTTCTTGTAGATGCTATGCCAAAGCAGGCTCCTTCAAAGAGCAGGAAATTTGCATCCAAGAAACCAGTTGCTCCAAAGCCCAAGAGGACAACCAGAGACATCCCTCTAGATGCAAAGAACATGGGTTCTACTTCCATAGATGAAGAGGAAGAAAAAATGCCAGTTTTGAGACAACTGAGGCCACATATGCCAGAGCATGATGATGCTCATCCTATAGCTGAGGATATGAAGAAGAGGAAACATTCAGATCTGAGGTTGTGGAGAGCAAATGACCCCTATGCCTCCAGGAGAAGGACTGCTGTGGATGCCAGATTTCACACCAAGGAACAACAAGACTTTTATGAGACTGTCCTATTGGACAAGTGCCCAGCAGTCAGTGACATGAGATATGTTGACTGGGCCTTCATCAAGGAAAATGAAGATTATTTTCCAAGTGTGCATGACAACTTCCAGTGCATTGATATTGCAAACTTTGTTGGAAGAGAGTTCACTGCCTGGAATGATGAGATGATCATGCAATTCTGATGACCCACAAGTATAGGGGGTCAATCGTATTCCTTTCGATAAGTAAGAGTGTCGAACCCAACGAGGAGCGGAAGGAAATGACAAGCGGTTTTCAGCAAGGTAATTTCTGCAAGCACTGAAATTGTAGGTAACAGGTAGTTTGATAGCAAGATAATTGGTAACGAGCAAGTAACGGTAACGGTAAATAAAGTGCAACAAGATAGCCCAATCCTTTTGTGGCAAAGGACAGGCCAAAACGGTCTCTTATAATAAGCAAGCGTTCTTGAGGGTACACGGGAATTTCATCTAGTCACTTTCATCATGTTGGTTTGATATCCGTTCGCTACTTTGATAATTTGATATGTGGGTGGACCGGTGCTTGGGTGCTATTCTTACTTGAACAAACCTCCCACTTATGATTAACCCCCTCGCAAGCATCCGCAACTACGAGAAAAGTATGAAGATAAAATCTAACCATTGCATTAAACATTTGGATCCAAATCAGCCCCTTACAAAATAGCGCATAAACTAGGGTTTAAGCTTCTGTCACTCTAGCAACCCATCATCTAATAACTACTCCACAATGCATTCCCTTAGGCCCAATGATGGTGAAGTGCCATGTAGTCGACGTTCACATGACACCACTAAGGGAATCACAACATTCATATCATCAAAATATCGAACACATATCAAATTCGCATGATTACTTGCAACATGACTTCTCCCGTGACCTCAAGAACAAAGGTAACTACTCACAAATGATATTCATGCTCAAGATCAGAGGGGTATTAAATAGCATAATGGATCTGAACATATAATCTTCCACCAAATAAACCACATAGTCATCAACTACAAGATGTAATCAACACTACTAGTCACCCACGGGTACCAATCTGAGGTTCCGGTACAAAGATTGAACACAAGAGATGAACTAGGGTTTGAGAGGAGGTGGTGCTGTTGAAGATGTTGACGAAGATTGGCCTCCCAAAGATGAGAGGGTTGTTGGTGATGACGATGGCTTCGATTTCCCCCTCCGGGAGGGAAGTTCTCCCGGCGGAATCGCTCTGCCGGAGGGCAAAAGTGCTCCTGTCCAAGTTCCGCCTCGAGACGGAGGTGTTCCATCCCAAAAGTCCCCTCTTTATTGTTTCTAGGTCAAAATACCTTAAGTACTAGAAGATGGGCACCGGAGGTGGGCTGGGCTGGCCACAACCCACCAGGGCGTGCCTGGGGGGCCTAGCGCGCCCTGGTGTCTTGTGGTCACCAGGTGGCCTCCCTCCGGTAGTTATTTGTTCAAGTACTTTTTATATATTCCAAAATAATTCACCGTGAAGTTTCAGCTTATTTGTAGATGTGCAGAATAGGTGTCTCTGATATGCTTTTTCAGGTCCAGAATTCCAGCTGCCGGCATTCTCCCTCTTTGTGCAAACCTTGCATATTATGAGAGAAAAGGCATTAGAATTACTCCATAAAGCATTGTTATGCATAAAAAAATTATAAATAACAGTAGGAAATCATGATGCAAAATGGACGTATCAACTCCCCCAAGCTTAGACCTCGCTTGTCCTCAAGCGAAAGCCGATATCGAAAAACATGTCCACTGGTTTGAGAGAGAGGTGTCGATAAAAACAAAATACGGACATAGTAGCATCATCCTTATTATCATAGCAGCAACAAACTTTGTCATAGGACTTTTTCATATAACTTTTATTATATAACTTCATCATATAACTTCTCATGAACAAGTAACAATTCATCACAACATAGAAATATAAAGCATAAACATTATTGAAAACCAACAAACTATGTTCTTAGTCAACTTTGCAACAACAATTCATCATATTTTCAGGAAGGGTCTCGTGTCGGAGCCTTTTGGCAAGTCCACATACTCAACCATCATTTAATCTTCTATGATTGCTAACACTCACAACATACCCATGAGCAAAAAGTTTCAACCGGACACATAGAAAGATAGGGGCTTATAGTTTCGCCTCCCAACGTATTCACCTCAAGGGTGATGTCAACAATAATAACTCATGCTCACTCATATCCAACTGGATATATGTGCCTAGATCTTTCCTCACCACATGATTCTTGCAAAAAGAAAAAGTAAAAAGGAAGAGGGAAGAATACTTTGACTCTTGCATAAAATTAATACATAAAAGTAAAAGATAGGCCCTTCGCAGAGGGAAGCAGAGCTTGTCATACGCTTTTTGGTTTGTATGCCAAATCCCTTAATGCAAAAGAACGTCGCGTTATATTGCCCCTTATCATAGCAACCTTTATTAAGCAGTCCGTCGTTTTTATTACTTTGCCATCACAAGTTTGTACAACGCTCAATTTTCTCTTACACTAATTGATCAAACACATTTAAAAGCAATTTTTATTGCCTATGTGCACCGATGACAACTTACTTGAAGGATCGTACTCAATCCATAGGTAGGTATGGTGGACTCTCAAAACATGAGTTTTGGTTTAGGGTTATTGATGCACAAGTAGTATCTCTACTTAGTGCGGAATTTTTGGCTAGCAAAGATATTGAGCAAGCACCACATGTTGAAGGATCTATGACAATATAACTTCTATGTGAATATGAACAAACATAAATCATTACGTTGTCTTCCTTGTCCAACGTCAACAATTTTGTCATATAATATTTAATGGGGGCTCACAATCATAAAAGATGTCCAAGATAGTGTATTTGCATGTGAATCTTCTCTTCCCTTATTAATTCTTTCATGAATTGCATCATTGACCAATGCTATGTTTGTCAATCTCCAATAAATTTTACCACTTATACTTTTCCTTATGTGATGTCATTACTTACCATAAGATTAGCATATGATCCTTTTCATTTATTTCCTTTTTATTTTGATTGCAACAAGAAAGTAAAGAAGCAAAAGCTCAAACTAAACTTTATTATATAATTCTCACTCGATTACATAGATAGATAGATCACGAACTAGCACTAAAAATAGATCATACTAACCTTTTATTCAACTAGATCACGAAAGAGCTAAGGATCGAACTAAAATAGGTAAAGGTAAATAAAAGTGATGGTGATACGATACCAGGGCATCTCCCCCAAGCTTGGCACAAGCCAAGGGGAGTGCCCATACCCGTGTACTCAAGTCTCTTTTGGTGGTGGAGATGATGAAGGTGGTGATGAAGTGGTAGCATTCTTTTTCAGCTTACGCTTGAGGATGAAATTCTCCTCCTTCAAGCCATCGATCTCCTGCTTAAGCTCTAATATCTTTTCGCATAATGCCTGCTTGTTTTCCTGCAGAAGATGAAAAGGGATAAACTGGATCCTAGGTTTCTTTGTTGTATTAGGGAGACTTGACTTCTTGAATTCTACGTGAATGTCCCTAGGATGAGGTAGTGGGACTTCTTCATCATCAGAGCTTGTCTCTTCCTTTCCCTTCAAGTCATAATCTTCTTCTTCCTCCAAGGACCAGCTGTGGCGCTCCACATCCCCATAGACCTTGGGGTCTGCGATATAGTCAGTGACATAGCTCTCACCATCCGAATCTTGAGACGACATATTTTTAGACCTGTCTGGAAAACAACACGAAACAAGAACATGGGATTTTTCTGCGATGCGGTGGTCAAAACAATCGGGGGTATATATAAAGATTTTTTTATCTTGGGAAGCAAGAATATGGAAGGAAAACGGAGTCGGGAAGGTGGCCGAGGATGACCCACAAGTATAGGGGATCAATCGTAGTCCTTTCGAAAAGTAAGAGTGTCGAACCCAACGAGGAGCAGAAGTAAATGACAAGCGGTTTTCAGCAAGGTAATTTCTAAAAGCACTGAAATTGTAGATAACAGATAGTTTGATAATAAGATAGTTGGTAACGAGCAAGTAACGGTAACGGTAAATAAAGTGCAGCAAGGTAGCCCAATCCTTTTGTGGCAAAGGACAGGCCAGAACAATCTCTAGTAATAGGCAAAGTGTTCTTGAGGGTACACGGGAATTTCGTCTAGTCACTTTTATGATGTTGGTTTGATTCGTGTTCGCTACTTTCATAATTTGATACGTGGGTGGACCGGTGCTTGGCTGTCGTTCTTACTTGAACAACCTCCCACTTATGATTATCCCCCACGCAAGCATCCGCAACTACGAGAAAAGTATTAAGATAAAATCTAACCATAGCATTAAACATTTGGATCCAAATCAGCCCCTTACGAAGTAGCGCATAAACTAGGGTTTAAGCTTCTGTCACTCTAGCAACCCATCATCTAATAACTACTCCACAATGCATTCCCTTAGGCCCAAGGATGGTGAAGTGTCATGTAGTCGACGTTCACATGACACCACTAAGGGAATCACAACATACATACCATCAAAATATCTAACACATATCAAATTCACATGATTACTTGCGACATGACTTCTCCCATGACCTCAAGAACAAAGGTAACTACTCACAAATAATACTCATGCTCAAGATCAGAGGGGTATTGAATAGCATAATGGATTTGAACATATAATCTTCCAACAAATAAACCATATAGTGATCAACTACAAGATGTAATCAACACTACTAGTCACTCACAGGTACCAATCTGAGGTTCCGGTACAAAGATTGAACACAAGAGATGAACTAGGGTTTGAGAGGAGATGGTGCTGTTGAAGATGTTGATGAAGATTGGCTACCAAAGATGAGAGGGGTGTTGGTGATGACGATGGCTTTGATTTCCCCCTCCTGAAGGGAAGTTCCCCAGGCGGAATCGCTCCGCCGGAGGGCAAAAGTGCTTGATACGTCCATATTGCATCATGATTTCCTACTATTATTTACTTTTTTTTGTTGAATAATAATGCTTTGGGGAGTGATTCTAATGCCTTTTCTCTCATAATATGCAAGGTTTACACCAAGAGGGAGAATACCGGCAGCTGGAATTCTGGACCTAAGAAAAGCACGTCAGAGATACCTATTCTGCACAACTCCAATGAAGCTGAAATTTTACAGAGATTATTTTTGCATTTAATAAAAATTACTGGAGTAGAAAACTACCATAGGGGGCCTCCCAGGTGGGCACAACCCACCAGGGCGCGCCAGGCCCCCCTGGGCGCGCCCTGATGGGTTGTGGCCACCTCGGCCCACCTCCGGTGCCCATCTTCTGGTATATGGTCACTCTTGACCTAGAAAAAATTAGAGGAGGACTTTCGGGATGAAGCGCCGCCGCCTCGAGGCAGAACTTAGGCAGGAGCACTTTTGGCCTCCGGCGGAGCGATTCCGCCGGGGGAACTTCCCTCCCGGAGGGGGAAATCAAAGCCATCGTCATCACCAACAACCCTCTCATCTTTCGGAGGCCAATCTTCATCAACATCTTCAACAGCACCACCTCCTCTCAAACCCTAGTTCATCTCTTGTGTTCAATCTTTGTACTGGAACCTCAGATTGGTACCTGTGGGTGACTAGTAGTGTTGATTACCTTGCGTGTTGATTACTATATGGTTTATTTGGTGGAAGATTATATGTTCAGATCTATTATGCTATTCAATACTCCTCTGATCTTGAGCATGATTATTATTTGTGAGTAGTTACCTTTGTTCTTGAGGTCACGGGAGAAGTCATGTTGCGAGTAATCACGTGAATTTGATATGTGTTCGATATTTTGATGATATGTATGTTGTGATTCCCTTAGTGGTGTCATGTGAACGTCGACTACATGACTCTTCACCATTCATGGGCCTAAGGGGATGCATTGTGGAGTAGTTATTAGATGATGGGTTGCTAGAGTGACAGAAGCTTAAACCCTAGTTTATGTGCTGCTTCGTAAGGGGCTGATTTGGATCCAAACGTTTAATGCTATGGTTAGATTTTATCTTAATACTTTTCTCGTAGTTGCGGATGCTTGCGAGGGGGTTAATCATAAGTGGGAGGTTGTTCAAGTAAGAATAGCACCCAAGCACCGGTCCACCCACATATCAAATTATCAAAGTAGCGAACACGAATCAAACCAACATGATAAAAGTGACTAGACGAAATTCCCGTGTACCCTCAAGAACACTTTGCCTATTACTAGTGATTGTTTTGGCCTATCCTTTGCCTTAAAAGGATTGGACTACCTTGCTGCACCTTGTTTACTGCTACCGTTACTTGCTTGTTACCAATTATCTTGCTATCAAACTATCTGTTACCTACAATTTCAGTGCTTGCAGAAATTACCTTGCTGAGAATAGCTTGTCATTTCCTTCTGCTCCTCGTTGGGTTCGACACTCTTACTTATCGAAAGGACTACGATTGATCACCTATACTTGTGGTTCTTCAAGACTCGTTTCTGGCGTCGTTGCCGGTGAGTGAAGTGCTCTTGGTAAGTGGAAATCGGTAAGTAAAAACTCATACTACGTGCTGAAATTTATTACTACTTGATACTATGGAAAACAATTCTTTGAGGGGTTTGTTCGGGGTATCTTCACCTCGACCGGAACCACAATTAGTTTCCCCTCAACCTACAGCACATACTGAAAATGTTACTTATGAAATTCCTTCGGGTATGTTAGAACAACTGCTTGCTAAACCTTATGCAGGAGATGGAACTGAACATCCTGATATGCACATCTTATATGTGAACGAAATTTGTGGATTATTTAAGCTTGCAGGTTTACCTGGAGATGAAGTTAAGAAGAAGGTTTTCCCCTTATCTTTGGAGGGAAAATAATTGACATGGTATAGGCTATGTGATGATCTTGGATCGTGGAACTGGAATCGTTTGCAATTGGAATTCCACCAAAAGTTTTATCCCATGCATCTAGTTCATCGTGATCGGAATTATATATATAATTTTTGGCCTCGTGAAGGAGAAAGTATCGCTCTAGCTTGGGGAAGGCTTAAGTCAATGTTATATTCATGCCCCAATCATGACATTCCGAGAGAAGTGTTGACACCTGATTTTGGCACAATACAAAATGCAATAGAGATGACCTCAAATGACAAGATATTCTACATGAGAAACTTCACATTGCCGAGTGGAACAACTTTGATGTTTGGACCATAATCATTCGGCATCATATCAAAGACCAAAACTACACTCGGATTTTCATGTTTAGGTGTTCTGAGTGCTTTTTGGTCGATTACGCCTCCAAGACAATCTCGGATGAAGGAATGCTCTACATGAATTATCTTCGTCTCGTCGAATCGGTTGATTTTCATATAAAAATCGTCTCAAACCGGGTTCGTATGCAAAAGTTAGAGCTATTTGAATACAGCCCTGTCAAGAGGCAAAATACGGCGCGCCCCATCAGACACATGTCTGATGGGTGTCTGATGCAATGCGTGAGCAATTAGCCCTTCAATATGGCCTCGGATCGAAAAACGTTCAACATGAAAGTTGTTCGTCTCGTCGAAACGGTCAAAATTGCTTTTGGGCACATTTTCATCCGAGGTCGTTTACTGCCTCAAAAACCTTGCCGGAAGGTGCAGCCAGAAAACTTGCCGGGGAAAGCTTGCCGCCGTGAACAGTAACCTTGCCGCGGTGAACAGTGAACAGTACCTTGCCGACGTGAACAGTAACCTTTTGCCGCGGTGAACAGTGAACAATACCTTTCCGCGTGAACAGTAACCTTGCCGCGGTGAACGGTAACCTTGCCGTGGTGAACAGTGAACAGTACCTTGCCGCGGTGAACAGTAACCTTGCCAGGGAAAAAGCTTGCCGCGGTGAACGGTAACCTTGCCACGGTGAACAGTGAACGGTAACCTTGCCGCGGGTGAACAGTAACCTTGCCGGGGGAAAGCTTGCCGCAGTGAACAGTAACCTGCCGCGATGAACAATAACCTTGCCGCGTGAACAGTACCTTGCCGTCATGAACATGCTGGGGGGAAAGCTTGCCGTCGTGAACAGTAAAACACTATCAAGGCCAATCCGACCAGATGCTGAAAATGGGCTCAAATACTTATCTAGATGGCCTCGGATGAAAAGGTGTTCAACATGAAAGTTGTTCGTCTCGTCGAAACGGTCAACTTTGCTTTTGGAGTCATCGTCATCCGACGTAGTATATGACCTGCAGAGACGATACAAGAGTCGGACGGTCTAGTCAGCTATATGAACGAGTCCGACTCGAAATTAAGGATGACCCCGTGGAGTATTCAAGATGGCCTTATTTGGAAAAGTGATCAACATACGGATTGTTGGCCTCGTCAAAGCACACAAAATTGGTATTTGAACCGTCTCCATCGGAAGTCATATGCAGATTCCACGGCCCACGCAAGGAGCAAGGCAGAAGATTGGACCAGATTCGGGCTGAATCCGAGTGGGACCAGAACTAGGACTCTAGGACGTGAATTGATGTAATTTTCTTGTAAGGAAAGCCTAAGTGAATCCTTTGCTTGTACAGGAAGTCCAGCCGCCTCTTATATATGTTGGGGGTGATGGCCGATTGAAACAACACACAATCGAACAATCATTATACTACTTTTTCATCTACGTTTTATCTTTCCATCGTTTTTCTCTCTCGTTCTTCGTCGTTCTTCGTGTTGGAGAGCTGCGAGTACAGAGGCTCTAGGGGCGAGCGAATCGACCTAGGGCAGCCGCACTCCCTGACGGGGTCCCTCCCGGGCGTGCGGGGCTTCGGGTCTTCAAAAGCGTCTGCCGGCTGTCCTGCGTATCGCGCTGCCGGTCGGACCTCCTTCGACGTGAGCTGCGGTGCATCACCCCCGGCGTCGAGGGTACACGGTGACGTGTTTGTGTGCGAACACACTTTTTGGCGACTCCGCTGGGGACCTTTGATCCATCATCATCATCCATCATGTCTAATCTTCCCAAGCCCTCGGAAGTTGATGCCGATAACATCATCAAGCCCAATCTGGAGGAGTTATCGGCCGAGCATCGCCAAGCTTATGAGGAGTACAAGAAGGCGCGTGAAGAGAAGGAGTTGCAGGAGTTCCTTGGAAACTTCAAGAAGGATCGCCAAGGCAATATCACTCCGGTTGGAGAAATCAAGTTCCCTCCTCTTCAAGCCGAACAGGTTAAACCCCCTGTAAGTACTACCTTTTCTCCTGAGCAATGGGCTGAAATTGTGAGACGTATTTCTGATAGCAATAATCTGATCTATGAAGCTTTCTTAGAAAATAATAATGCTCAGAAGAATATGCCTAATATGCCTGCTAGTATGAGAAACCCTAATTCAGCTTTGCCTATCTCATCGGCGCCCCCCATGCTGATGAATTATTTTCCCACCCATACCAATCAAATTGTGGCTGCACCGCTTAATCCTTTTATGAATATGCAGAGTTCGGTGGCGACGCCAAACCAAACCTTACCGATAGGTGGAAACATTGCTAGATCATTGCCGAACTATGGTTCGGCAAACATGCCACAATTTGTACCCGTAGTTGCTAACCCTAATCCTCCTATGCCAGTGCCACAAGCTTCATCGTCTACTATGGACGATGCTTTAGCTAATTTTAGAGAGGAGATGGCTAAAACGCTTCGAGAGAATTTTGGTGTTGAATTACCTAGGAATCGGATTTATCAAAAGCCGTATCCTGAGTACTTTGATGCAATTCCGTGCCCTCAAGGATATAAAATTCCAGATTTTGTTAAGTTTAATGGAGAAGGCACGAAGACCACATGGGAGCATGTTAGCCAATACCTAGCACAATTGGGTGAAGCAGGCTCGATAAATGAATTGAAAGTGCGTTTATTTCCTTTGTCATTAACTGGTACTGCATTTTCATGGTTTTCTTCTTTGCCGCATGGCTATATTCGTGTTTGGTCACAACTAGAGCAAAAATTTCATGATCATTTTTATAGCGGCGACAATGAACTTAAGTTGTCACATCTTACATCGGTTAAGCAGAAGCATGACGAATCGGTCTCCGATTACGTCAAGAGATTTAGAGAGACAAAGAACTGGTGTTATAGTTTAGTGATAACTGAGAGAGACTTGGCTGATCTTGTGCTCAATGTTTTGAGAACTCATATTAGAGAAAAGCTAGAAGGCTATGAATTTATAAGCATCAACCAAGTCTTACAAAGAGCTTTGGCTCAGGAAAGCCGAAGCAAAGATCTCAAAGAGATGCATAGATATAAAACTGATCGTCCTAAGATGAATGTGGTTGAATATGATAGTGGTAACTCGGACGATGAGGGTGATATGTATGCTACTGAATTTGTTTGGCCATCTAAGGCCAAACCATTTGCTTGCAATGATCTGAAACCGATTCATAAGAATCGTGATGAAGAGATGAAATTTACTTTTAATGTTGCCAAGTGTGATAAAATATTTGATGCTTTGCTGCAAGCTAAGATCATTAGGATATCTCATACTTTACCGCCGTTTGAAGAGCTGAAACGGCGTGCTTATTGCAAATATCATAATTCTTTTTCTCATGCTACTAATGATTGCAATGTTTTCCGACGACAGATACAATCGGCCATCAATGACGGACGACTGAACTTTTCTGAGATGCAAATTGATAAGCAGCCTTTCCCAATGAACACTCTGGATTTGGAGGGAAAAAAGTTACTCATTCGGCCGGAAGTGGCCGAATCTGCTAATAAAACTAATGTCATTGTTGGCGAGCCCAGGAAAGGCAAGGAGGATAGCAAGGTCTTAGGGAGGCAGGTTGTGCTTGACAAGCAACCTGATGGCAAGGAAGTGATCAGGATCACCATCAAGAATCCTACACTCGGGGGGCAACCACAGGTGCAGCAAGACGCTCATGTTAAATTTGTTAAACCCAAGAGTCCAGAAATTGGCAAATGGAAGACAAATGAAGCTAAAGTGCAGCGCAAGAAAATCAAGCCAACTTTTGATATGTTGCTGTCCAAATATGCCAATCAAGCGGCCGGTTCTAGCTCTAACCGGTCAGCTAATTTGAAGCGTTCAAGATCACCTCCAAGGCAAGAATTTCAGCATCATGCAAGGACATACGGGCCGTGGGCACCAAGACCGTGGATGGCGCCACCACCTTATGCGCCACATTACATGGGAGGCTTCAATGGAGGATGGGGGCAGCCCCCAATGGCCCCTTATGCTTTTCATCCAGGGTGGGCAGAACCAAGGAGGCCTATTTGTGAGAGGCTTTCTTATCCCACACGAGGCCGTTTGAACAGTGGTGTCAACCGGCCAATGCGAGATAGTCAAAAGAGTTTCAGCAATCAAGTGTGGCGTGCTAAATCTCCAAGTGTAGCGGTCGAGTCTGGAAAAGGTAAAGAAAATATCAATGCTGACTCACTCATCTTGGGCACCGAAACTTTCACCACACAGCAGCCGATTGTGCATGGCAACCCTACTGAGCCGATACTTGTTATCGCGCCAAAGCACTCGGCTAATGATCATGAAGCAAATACCAGCCAAGTAAAGCTAAGAGATCCTAAATACACTCAGCCAAGGTGGTGTCCTTTAGGGCTAACAAAAACACAGAAAAGAAAACTGCAGAGGTTAAGGAATCAAGAGATGGCAGAACAAGAGGCCGAGAAGCAAAGGGACAAGTTGTTCAATGACACTCGGCCCATGATACCAACAAAGCAAGTGTGGAAGCCTAAACCAATACAAGATGCAGCAGCTTCTACATCTATCACAGCAGCACTTACACCGCTAAAAGAGGACGATGCAACCATTCTTACATCGTCCACGTCAGCTATTACTTCTCCTTCACTCGGACAGGATTCAGAATTGGTGGACACGCCCGAGGAGGAACACGATCTATTGGACTATGAGTCTACACCGGTTCATGAAGGTATGGATATCAATATGGTGTATTACTTACCCGCTGAATTCCGTGCTGTAGATGAAGAAGGGGAAGTGGCTCAACTGGATTTTGGCCCAAAAAATGCAATATTTGAGAAGCCAAAAGAACCAGTGACACACCTGAAACCATTGTACCTCCGAGGTCATATCAACGGATCACCACTCGCTCGGATGCTTGTTGATGGTGGTGCTGTGGTGAATCTTATGCCCTATTCGGTCTTCAAAAAATTGGGTCTGCCAGATGAAGAGCTAATCAAGACCAATATGGTGCTTAATGGGTTTGAAGGCAAAGAGAAAACTAAAGCCAAAGGTGTGATGTATGTGGAGCTTACGGTCGGGAGCAAAACTTTGGCTACTGCATTCTTTGTTGCTGAGGTGCAAGGTAACTACAACGTCATACTAGGCCGTGATTGGGTTCATGCATACCAGTGCGTACCATCTACTATGCACCAGTTTTTGATCCAGTGGGTTGATGATGAAGTGGAAGTCATTCATGCGGATAACTCGGCTTGTGTTGCTTTGGCCGATGCATCGGTGGATTCGCAACATCCCAATGCTACTTGCTTGACGGGACGCGACTTGTCAGAATTTGATTTTCTTAGCGCCACAAAAAGTGGTTTCGTGCCCGTTTCTTTAAAGCCGGTTGGTGGTAATCGGCTACAAGGTATGATGTATTTAAATGGATTCTAACTCAGATTGGTTGCAAAAGCGTCTTGTTGAATATCGGTCCAATGAGAACGATATATATGAATCTATAGAGGAGTTAGTTGATATGGATAAATTAGGACAAGGTTTTACGTCGGCCGATCCATTAGAAGAGATAGACATAGGAGATGGTTCAATTCCTAGGCCGACATTTGTAAACAAAAATTTAAGAGACGATCATAAGGCTAAGTTGATCGAGCTATTGAAAGAATATGTTTGTTGCTTTGCATGGGAATATCATGAGATGCCAGGTTTAAGCCGAGAGCTAGTGGAGCATCGGTTGCCTATAAAGGTCGGTTTTAGACCTTACAAACAATCGGCCAGAAAATTTAATCCAAAAACATATGACCGGATCAAGGAAGAGATCGGTCATTTGCTTAAAGCTAATTTTATTAGACCTTGCAGGTATGCCGAGTGGATTTCTAACATTGTACCAGTAGAGAAGAAAGGCTCCGGCAAGTTAAGGGTGTGCATTGATTTCAGAGATTTGAATAGATCTACACCCAAAGATGAGTATCCCATGCCTATAGCCGACATGCTTATTAATGATGCTTCTGGACATAAGGTTATTAGTTTTCTTGATGGTAATGCTGGATACAATCAGATCTTTATGGCCGAAGAGGACATGTCCAAGACAGCTTTTCGTTGCCCTGGTTTTCTTGGTTTATTCGAGTGGACAGTAATGACGTTCGGATTAAAAAATGCTGGTGCCACATATCAAAGGGCTATGAATTTAATTTTCCATGATCTGCTCGGCATTATACTTGAAGTCTATATTGATGATATTGTTGTCAAATCGGATGCTTTCGAATCTCATCTAGCCGATTTGCGCTTAGCTTTTGAAAGAATGAAAAAATATGGACTAAAGATGAATCCTTTGAAGTGTGCATTCGGCGTGTCGGCTGGCAAGTTTTTGGGTTTCATTATTCATGAAGATGGCATAGAGATTGATCCCAAAAAGATAGAGGCCATACAGAAAGTGGAGGCTCCAACGTGCAAGAGAGATATGCAAAAGTTCCTTGGCAAGGTCAATTATTTGAGAAGGTTCATAGCTAATCTGTCAGGGAAAGTCGATGCATTTACTCCTATCCTTCGGTTAAAGAATGATACTGGTTTTACTTGGGGGGCAAAACAGCAAGAAGCATTTGATATGATCAAAAATTATTTGTGCACTCCTCCGGTGATGAAAGCACCCAGGCACAAAGAACCCTTTAGGCTTTATATTGCAGCAGAGGAAGGTGTTATTGGTGTTGTTTTAACTCAAGAAACCGAAGGGAAAGAGCATACTATTACATATCTGAGCCGACGCTTATTGGACGCCGAAACAAGGTATACATTTATTGAAAAATTATGCCTCTGTTTATATTATGCTTGCACAAAATTGAGACATTATCTAGTGCATAGTACTTGCATAATAGCTTGTCAAACCGATGTCATCAAATACATGCTGCATAGGCCAATTCTTAGTGGTAGAATTGGCAAGTGGGCTTATGCTTTAATTGAATATGATTTGTCTTATGAATCTCTAAAATCCATGAAAGGCCAAATTGTTGTTGATTTTATTGTTGAACATCGGATTGATGACAAGCATGATATTGATATAAACCTTGTCTCGTTAGTACCATGGAGATTATATTTTGATGGTTCAGTTTGTAGCAATGGCCAAGGTGTTGGTATTGTTTATATATCTCCTCATGGTGCTGTTTTTGAAGCCTCATGCTGCTTAGAATATTTTTGCACAAATAATCAAGCCGAATATGAGGCATTGTTATTCGGCCTGGAGATGTTACTTGCTATAGGTGCTACACATGTTGAGGCTTTTGGTGATTCGTTATTAGTAGTGCAGCAAGTGTCCAAAGTCTTTCAATGTTTAGACGAATCACTTAATGTTTATCTTGATAAGTGTCTAGATACAATTTCTACTTTGGATTATTTTAGCATTGCTCATATATCTAGACATGACAATTGGAGAGCAAATCAGTTGGCACAGCAAGCATCCGGTTATCATGTTGATCATGGCATGTTTCATATTTCTCAGAAGCCGATGTCTTGTCTTGCTAATATGGGAGAGGCCGAACCAGAGCCCACTGATTCGGCCACTAACAAAAAATCTAGTGCAGGTGAAAATCATGACTGGAGGAAGCCCATTATGGATTACTTGCGTGATCCAAGTGAAAGGGTGGACAGGACTGTTCGGCGTATGGCTTTCAAATATACAATAAGAGATGGTGGTCTTTATCGCCGAACGGTTGAAGATGTTCTTTTGAAATGTTTGGACGAGGACCAAGCAAGAATTGCTATGGGAGAGGTACATGAAGGCATTTGTGGTACTCATCAGTCGGCTCCCAAGATGAAGTGGTTATTACGACGTGCTGGATTTTATTGGCCGACTATGATCAATGATTGCTTCAGATATTATAAAGGGTGTGAAGCTTGTCAAAAATTTGGTGATATTCAATTAGCTCCTGCTGCTATGTTACATCCTATTATCAAGTCGTGGCCTTTTAGAGGATGGGGTTTAGATTTCATTGGGCAAATTCATCCATCTTCCTCGAAGGGGCATCGGTTCGTGTTGGTGGCAACCAATTATTTCACCAAATGGTCTGAAGCAGTACCTCTCAAGAACATGACACATACGGAGGTAATTCAATTCATAACTGAGCACATTATTCATAGATTCGGCGTTCCTCAGACATTGACTACAGATCAAGGTTCATCTTTCATGTCACATCAAGTTAGAGAATTTGCCGAATCATATAACATAAAGTTGCTCAATTCATCTCCGTATTATGCCCAAGCTAATGGACAAGCTGAATCTAGCAATAAGATATTGATCAAGCTCATCAAAAAGAAGATTGAGGATAATCCAAGAAAATGGCATGAGTTATTGTCTGAAGCTTTATGGGCACATAGAATCTCAAGGCATGGTGCTACAAAGGTAACTCCGTATGAGCTAGTATACGGTCAAGAGGCTGTTTTACCAGTGGAAGTGAATTTGAATGCTTTGAGAATAGCCAAACAGAATGATTTATCGGCAATGGACTTTTACAATTTGATGATGGACAACATTGATGAAGTTGCCGATAAACGTTTGGCTGCTCTGAAGGCTATAGAGAGGGACAAGCTGAGGGTAGCAAGAGCTTACAATAAAAAGGTCAAGTTGAAGAATTTTCAGGTTGGCAATCTTGTATGGAAAGTGATTCTGCCGATTGGTTCTATAGATAGAAAATTCGGGAAGTGGTCTCCAAACTGGGAAGGTCCTTTTAGGATTGCAAGGGTAGTTCCTGGAAATTCATATTTGGTGGAATCCATGCAAGGAGTATTATTACCTCGAGCTCTCAATGGCAGATATCTGAAAAAGTACCACCCGAGTGTGTGGCAAGAAGCCTGATTAGGCAATGGCCGATATATGATTATTGCCTAGCATAAACATGACCGATACATAATTATCGCCCTGAGAAATATGAATGGCCGATGGAGTGTTGACATCGTCCTTAAAACAAACATGGTGCAAATTATTTTTCGGCATGCAAGCTTTGCCGAAAAACAGGGGGGCATGTGTTGACACCTGATTTTGGCACAATACAAAATGCAATAGAGATGACCTCAAATGACAAGATATTCTACATGAGAAACTTCACATTGCCGAGTGGAACAACTTTGATGTTTGGACCATAATCATTCGGCATCATATCAAAGACCAAAACTACACTCGGATTGTCATGTTTAGGTGTTCTGAGTGCTTTTTGGTCGATTACGCCTCCAAGACAATCTCGGATGAAGGAATGCTCTACATGAATTATCTTCGTCTCGTCGAATCGGTTGATTTTCATATAAAAATCGTCTCAAACCGGGTTCGTATGCAAAAGTTAGAGCTATTTGAATGCAGCCCTGTCAAGAGGCAAAATACGGCGCGCCCCATCAGACACATGTCTGATGGGTGTCTGATGCAATGCGTGAGCAATTAGCCCTTCAAGATGGCCTCGGATCGAAAAACGTTCAACATGAAAGTTGTTCGTCTCGTCGAAACGGTCAAAATTGCTTTTGGGCACATTTTCATCCGAGGTCGTTTACTGCCTCAAAAACCTTGCCGGAAGGTGCAGCCAGAAAACTTGCCGGGGAAAGCTTGCCGACGTGAACAGTACCTTGCCGCGGTGAACGGTGAACAGTACCTTGCCGCGGTGAACAGTAAACTTGCCGGGGGAAAAGCTTGCCGCATTGAACGGTAACCTTGCTGCGGTTAACAGTAGCCTTGCCGGGGAAAAGCTTGCCGCAGTGAACAGTAACCTTGCCGCGGTGAACAGTGAACAGTAACCTTTGGCGCGTGAACAGTAACCTTGCCGCGGTGAACGGTACCTTGCCACGGTGAACAACGAACAGTACCTTGCCGCGGTGAACAGTAACCTTGCCGGGGGGAAAGCTTGCCGCACTGAACGGTAACCTTGCCGCGGTGAACAGTAACCTTGCCGGGAAAAAGCTTGCCGCAGCGAACAGTAACCTTGCCGCGATGAACAGTACATTGCCGTGTGAACAATACCTTGCCGTCGTGAACATGCTGGGGGAAAGCTTGCCGTCGTGAACAGTAAAAACTGTCAAGGCCAATCCGACCAGATGCTGAAGATGGGCTCAAATACTTATCTAGATGGCCTCGGATGAAAAAGTGTTCAACATGAAAGTTGTTCGTCTTGTCGAAACAGTCAACTTTGCTTTTGGAGTCATCGTCATCCGACGTAGTATATGACCTGCAGAGACGATACAAGAGTCGGACGGTCCAGTCAGCTATATGAACGAGTCCGACTCGAAATTAAGGATGACCCCGTGGAGTATTCAAGATGGCCTTATCTGGAAAAGTGATCAACATACGGATTGTTGGCCTCGTCAAAGCGCACAAAATTGGTATTTGAACCGTCTCCAT
The DNA here is from genome assembly GCA_039707655.1 of Elymus sibiricus. Taxonomy (NCBI): domain Eukaryota; kingdom Viridiplantae; phylum Streptophyta; class Magnoliopsida; order Poales; family Poaceae; genus Elymus; species Elymus sibiricus. The sequence continues at coordinate 376,158,683 of CM077663.1, read as the reverse complement.
CGGAAGTCATATGCAGATTCCACGGCCCACGCAAGGAGCAAGGCAGAAGATTGGACCAGATTCGGGCTGAATCCGAGTGGGACCAGAACTAGGACTCTAGGACGTGAATTGATGTAATTTTCTTGTAAGGAAAGCCTAAGTGAATCCTTTGCTTGTACAGGAAGTCCAGCCGCCTCTTATATATGTTGGGGGTGATGGCCGATTGAAACAACACACAATCGAACAATCATTATACTACTTTTTCATCTACGTTTTATCTTTCCATCGTTTTTCTCTCTCGTTCTTCGTCGTTCTTCGTGTTGGAGAGCTGCGAGTACAGAGGCTCTAGGGGCGAGCGAATCGACCTAGGGCAGCCGCACTCCCTGACGGGGTCCCTCCCGGGCGTGCGGGGCTTCGGGTCTTCAAAAGCGTCTGCCGGCTGTCCTGCGTATCGCGCTGCCGGTCGGACCTCCTTCGACGTGAGCTGCGGTGCATCACCCCCGGCATCGAGGGTACACGGTGACGTGTTCGTGTGCGAACAAGAAGTTATCATTCAGAATTTTTATGATCGGCTTTCTCGTAATGATCAATCCATGCTCGATAGTTCTTGTGTTGGTTCTTATATGAAGAAGACTATTGAATTCAAGTGGGATCTTTTAGAAAGAATTAAACGCAACTCTGAACATTGGGAACTCGATGAAGGTAATGAGTCAGGTATAAAGCTTGAATTTGATTGTGTTAAATCTTTTATGAATACCGATACTTTTCATAAGTTTAGCACTAAATATGGACTTGACCCTGAGATAGTAGCCTTTTTCTGCGAAGCATTTGCTACTCACGTTGATCTCCCTAAGGAGAAGTGGTTTAAATATCATCCCCCTATTAAATAAGAAATGAAAGAACCGGTCATAGCTAAAGAAGAAACCATCTTTTACAATGTTGATCCAGTTGTGCCTACCGCTTATATTGAAAAACCACCTTTCCCTGTTAGGATAAAGGAACATGCTAAGGTATCAACTGTGGTTCGTAAAAGTAATATAAGAGCACCTAAACCCCCTGAGCAAATTAAAGTAGAACCTAGTGTTCCTATGGTCAAAGATCTCTTGGTAGAAAATATTCATGGGCATGTTATCTACTTCTGTGATGAAGCTACTAGAATTGCTGAACCCGATGAAAAAGATAAACATAGACCCATAGAAGGCATGCCTGTTGTCTCAGTCAAAATAGGAGATCATTGCTATCATGGTTTATGTGATTTGGGTGCTAGTGTGAGTGCTATCCCTTTTACCTTATACCAAGAAATTATGGATGAAATAGCACCTGCTGAAATGGAAGACATTGATGTTACTATTAAACTTGCTAATAGAGACACTATCACACCACTTGGGATTGTTAGAGATGTTGAAGTCTTGTGTGGGAAGGTAAAATACCCTACTGATTTTCTAGTCCTTGGTTCCCCACAAGATGACTTTTGTCCCATTATCTTTGGTAGACCTTTCTTGAGCACCGTCAATGCTAAGATAGATTGTGAAAAACAAACTGTCGGTGTCAGTTTTGGTAATGTGTCTCATGACTTTAATTTTTCTAAGTTTAGTAGAAAACCTCATGATAAAGCGTTATCTAGTACGGATGAAATAATTGGTCTCGCTTCTATTGTTGTGCCTCCTACTGATCCATTAGAACAATATTTGCTTGACCATGAAAATGATATGCACTTGCGTGAAAGAAATGAGATAGATCAAATTTTGTTCGAATAACAACCTCTCTTGAAACATAATTTGCCTATTGAAACTCTTGGAGGTCCTCCTCCACCTAAAGGTGATCCTGTGTTTGAATTGAAACAATTGCCTAATACTTGGAAGTATGCTTATCTTGATGAGAAAAAGATATATCATGTTATTATTAGTGCTAACCTTTCAGAACATGAGGAAGAAAGATTATTGAAAGTTCTGAGGAAGCACCGGGCTGCTATTGGATATACTCTTGATGATCTTAAGGGCATTAGTCCCACTCTATGTCAGTACAAGATTAATATGGAACCTGATGCTAAACCCGTTGTTGATCACCAACGGCGATTGAATCCTAAGATGAAATAAGTGGTAAGAACTGAAATATTAAAGCTTCTGGAAGCAGGTATAATCTATCCCATAGCTGATAGTAGATGGGTAAGTCTCGTTCATTGTGTCCCTAAGAAAGGAGGTATTACCATTGTTCCCAATGATAAGAATGAACTCATTCCACAAAGAATTGTCACTGGCTATAGAATGGTAATTGACTTTAGAAAATTAAATAAAGCTACTAGGAAAGATCATTACCCTCTACCGTTCATTGATCAAATGCTTGAAAGACTATCTAAGCACACACACTTTTGTTTTCTGGACGGATATTCTGGTTTCTCTCAAATACCAGTGTCACAATCTGATCAAGAGAAAACCACCTTTACTTGCCCTTTTGGAACCTATGCTTATAGACGTATGCCTTTTGGTTTATGCAATGCACCTGCTACCTTTCAGAGATGTATGACTGCTATATTCTCTGATTTTTGTGAAAAGATTGTGGAGGTTTTCATGGATGATTTTTCCGTTTACGGAACTTCTTTTGATGATTGCTTAAGCAACCTTGATCGAGTTTTGTAGAGATGTGAACAAACTAATCTCGTCTTGAAATGGGAGAAGTGCCACTTTATGGTTAATGAAGGCATTGTCTTGGGGCATAAAATATCTGAACGAGGTATTGAGGTGGATAAAGCTAAAGTTGATGCAATTGAGAAAATGCCATGTCCTAAAGATATTAAAGGTATTCGAAGCTTCCTTGGTCATGCTGGTTTTCATAGGAGGTTCATTAAAGACTTCTCTAAAATTTCTAGGCCTCTTACTAATCTTTTGCAAAAGGATATTCCTTTTGTTTTTGATGATGATTGTGTGGAAGCCTTTGAAACACTCAAGAAAGCCTTAACCACTACACCTATCGTTCAACCGCCTGATTGGAACTTGCCTTTTGAAATTATGTGTGATGCTAGCGATTATGCTGTTGGTGATGTCCTAGGACAAAGAGTTGATAAGAAATTGAATGTTATCCATTATGCTAGTAAAACTTTAGACAGTGCCCAACGAAACTATGCTACCACTGAAAAAGAATTTTTAGCAGTTGTGTTTGCTTGTGATAAATTTAGATCCTATATTTTTGACTCCAAAGTTATTGTTCACATCGATCATGCTGCTATAAAATACCTTATGGAAAAGAAAGATGCTAAACCTAGACTCATTAGGTGGGTTCTCTTGCTTCAAGAATTTGACGTACACATCGTTGATAGGAAGGGAGCTCAGAACCCCGTAGCTGATAACTTGTCTAGGTTAGAAAATATTCTTGATGACCCACTACCTATTGATGATAGTTTCCCTGATAAACAGTTAGCTGCAATAAGTGTTTCACAAAACACCCCTTGGTATGCTGATTATGCTGACTACATTGTCGCTAAATATATACCACCTAGCTCCACTTACCAACAAAAGAGAAAAAAATTCTATGACTTGAGACATTACTTTTGGGATGATCCACATCTTTATAAAGAAGGAGTAGATGGTATTATTAGACATTGTGTACCTGAGCATGAACAGGAACAAATCCTACGGAAATGTCATTCCGAAGCTTATGGAGGACATCATGCGGGAGATAGAATTGCTCATAAGGTATTGCAATCAGGTTTTTATTGGCCCACTCTCTTCAAGGATGCCCGTAAGTTTGTCTTGTCTTGTGATGAATGTCAAAGAATTGGTAATATCGGTAAGCATCAGGAAATGCCTATGAATTATTCACTTGTTGTTGAACCATTTGACGTTTGGGGTTTTGATTATATGGGGCCTTTTCCTTCCTCTAACGGGTACACTCATATTTTAGTTGCGGTTGATTATGTGCCTAAGTGGGTAGAAGCTATTCAGACTAGTAGTGCTGATCACCACACCTCCATTAAAATGCTCAAAGAGGTTATCTTCCCGAGGTTTGGAGTCCCTAGATATTTAATGACCGATGGTGGTTCACACTTTATCCATGGTGCTTTCCGTAAGATGCTTGCTAAATATGATGTTAACCATAGAATTGCATCACCCTATCATCCTCAATCTAGCGGTCAAGTTGAACTTAGCAATAGAGAAATAAAATTAATATTACAAAAAACTGTCAATAGGTCTCGTAAGAATTGGTCTAAGAAATTAGATGATGCACTTTGGGCCTATAGAACAGCTTATAAAAATCCTATGGGTATGTCTCCATACAAAATGGTATATGGGAAAGCTTGTCATTTGCCTCTAGAATTAGAACACAAATCATTTTGGGCAATTAAAGAACTTAACTATGATTTCAAACTTGCGGGTGAGAAGAGGTTATTTGATATTAGCTCACTAGATGAATGGAGAACCCAAGCATATGAAAATGCCAGGTTATTCAAAGAAAAATTGAAAAGATGGCATGACAAAAGAATTCAAAAGCGGGAATTCAAAATAGGAGATTATATTCTTTTGTTGAACTCTCGTTTAAGATTTTTTGCAGGAAAGCTTCTCTCAAAATGGGAAGGACCATATATTATCGAAGAGGTTTATCGTTCTGGAGCTATCAAGATTAATAATGCCGAAGGTACTAACCCAAAGGTGGTCAATGGACAAAAAATTAAGCATTATATCTCAGGTACGCCTATTAACGTTGAAAGCAATGTTATCCAAACCATGACATCGGAGGAACACATAAAAGAAACCTTCCGGAACGCTCCAGAATTCTTACAAATAGGAGGTACGTGATACGGTAAGTAAACGGACTCCAAAAAATCCGCAAAAATATTTTTTGTCAGTTTTGGAATATTGTAGAATTTTGGAAATAAAGAATTAAACCGGAAGGTTATCGAGGTGAGCACGATACACCAGGGTGCGCCAGGCACCCCTGGGCGCGCCCTGGTGGGTTGTGCCCACCTCGGATGCCTTCCCGACTCCGTTTTCCTTCCATATACTTGTTTCCCAAGAATAAAAATTCTATATATCTACCCCCGACTGTTTTGACGAACACACCGCAGAAAAATCATCTGTTCTTGTTTTGTGTTGTTTCCCTGACAGATCTAAAAATATGTCGTCTCAAGATTCGGAGGGGGAGAGCCATGTTGATCCCTACATTTCAGACCCAAAGATCTTTAGGGAAATTTACCCCTATCTATGGACCTCGGAGGAAGAAGAAGATGCTACCATGAAGGAAGTAAAGGATGATAGCTCTGTAGAAGAGGATGATCCATTACCTCAACCCGGAGACATGCATGTGGGGTTTAAGAAATCGAGCCTCCCTAGAAGATACAAACCTAAGGTCCAATTTATCCCATCTCATTTTCTGCAGGAGAGCAAGGCGGCATTGTGCAAAAGGATATTAAAGCTTGAGTTGGAGAACGATGATCTAAGGGAGGAAAACTTTATGCTTAAATATAAGTTGAAGAAGAAGGCTTCATCAACACCTCCACATTCTTCATCACCACCAACAAAGGAGACTTGAGCACACAGGTATGGGCACTCCCCTTGGCTTGAGCCAAGCTTGGGGGAGGTGCCCCGGTATCGTATCACCGCCACTTTTATTCACCTTTCCCTATTTTAGTTTGATCTTTAGTTTCCCTTTGCTGTAGTTGAATAAAAGTTTAGCATGATCTGTTTTCGTGTGTTAGTTCCGTGGCCTACCTATCTATGTAATCAAGTGAGAGTTATATAATAAAGTTTAGTTTGAGTTTTTGCCTCTCTACTTTCTTGTTGCAATCAAAATAAAGGAAAGATGAACCAAATGAAAAGAATCATATGCTAATCTTATGGTGAGTAATAACATCACATAAGGAAAAGTATAAGTAGTAAAATTTATTGGAGATTGACAAACATAGCATTGGTTAATGATGCAATTCATGAAAGAATTAATAAGGGAATAGAAGATTCACATGCAAATGCACCATCTTGGACATCTTTTATGATTGTGAGCCCCCACCTAATATTATATGTCAAAATTGTTGACGTTGGACAAGGAAGACAACGTAATGATTTATGTTTGTTCATATCCACATAGAAGTTATAATGTCATAGATTCTTTAACATGTGGTGCTTGCTCAATATCTTTGCTAGCCAAAAATTCCGCACTAAGTAGAGATACTACTTGTGCATCCAAAAACCCAAACCCAAATTCTTTCTTTGAGTGTCCACCATACCTATCTATGGATCGAGAAAGATCCTTCAAGTAAGTTGGCATCGGTGCAACAAGGCAATAAAAATTGCTTCTAAAAGTATTTTGATCAATTAGTGTAAGAGAAAATTGAGCGCTATACGAACTTATGATGGCAAAGTAATAAAAGCGACGGACGGCATAATAAAGGTTGATATCATAGGGGGCAATATAGCGTGACGTTCTTTTACATTAAGGGATTGGGCATATAAACCTATAAGCACATGACAACCTCTGCTTCCCTCTGCGAAGGGCCTATCTTTTACTTTTATGTATTTACTTTTATGCAAAAGTCAAAGTATTCTTCCCTATTCCTTTTTGATTTTTCTTTTGCAAGCATCATGTGGTGAGGATAGATCTAGGCACATATATCCAGTTGGATATGGGTGGGCATGAGTTATTATTGTTGACATCTCCTTGAGGTGAGTAAGTTGGGAGGCGGAACTATAAGCCCATATCTTCCTATGTGTCCGGTTGAAACTTTTTGTTCATGGGTATGCCATGAGCATTAGCAATCATAGAAGACTAAATGATGGTTGAGTATGTGGACTTGCCAAAAGGCTCCGACATGAGACCCTTCCTGAAAATATGATGAATTGTAGTTGCAAAGTTGACTGAGAATATAGTTTGTTGGTTCCCAATAAGGTTTATGCTTCATACTTCTATGTTGTGATGAATTTTAGATATGATCCAACAAGTTTTCAATGATGTAAATCAACAATATTCTTGGATTGCGGCCGGGAATCAAAGAGGGTACGTAGATGGACAACTTGATAGTGCTAAGGTTACTATGGATGATGTGTTTCAAGTTTTATTTGCAAAACCTCTTGACAAAAACACCTCTACAAAAACCAAAGATGACAATACTTGAATCTATACGTTATGCCTAGCTAGGGGCATAAAACGATAGCGCTTGTTGGGAGGCAACCCAATGAATAAATTTATTTTCCTCTTTTTCTTTCTGTTTTTGAGTGTTGGCACAATTATGCCTCTGTTATGATTGTGTTTTTATGTTTTATTTAGTGTTTGTGCCAAGTAGAGCCTTTAGGATGATTCATAAGATGAGTAGAAGCGATGCTGAATCTGAAACAGAAACTGGAACGTGATATTGAGCTGAAATTTTAACACAGTGTTGCCATACAAATTCTTTACGTTTTACTAATTTTTCAGATTTTAGAGTTACAGAAGTATGGTTAGAGTACAGATTACCACAGACTGTTCTGTTTAAGACAGATTCTGTTTTTGTTGCATTGTGTGCTTGTTTTGATGAATCTATGGGTTATATTGAAGGGTATGAGCCAGGGTAAAGTTAAAATACAGTAGTTATAATGCAATAATAAAATATGAATGGGTTTGGAACAGTACTTAAAGTAGTGATTTGCTTTATTATACTAACGGATCTCACGAAGATTTTGTTGAGTTTTGTGTGATTGAAGTTTTCAAGTTTTGGGTGAGATCACGATGGATGAAGGAATAAGGAGTGAAAAGAGCCTAAGCTTGGGGATGCTACAACACCCCCAAGATATATCCAAAGAGAAACAAGCAACTAAGCTTGGGGATGCCCCGAGTGGCATCCCCTCTTTCTTCGAACGACCATCGGTATTTTACTTGGAGCTATATTTTTTTCGTCAGATATCATGAGTTTTGCTTGGAGCGTCTTGTATCATTTGAGTCTTTGCTTGCTTTGCTTTTTAGTTTGTCACTTGTTGATACGTCCATTTTGCATCATGATTTTCTACTGTTATTTATTATGTTTTGTTGAATAATAATGCTTTGGGGAGTGATTCTAATGCCTTTTCTCTCATAATATGCAAGGTTTACACAAAGAGGGAGAATACCGGCAGCTGGAACTCTGGACCTAAGAAAAGCACATCAGAGATACCTATTTTGCACAACTGCAATGAATCTGAAATTTTAAGGAGATTATTTTTGAATTAAATAAAAAATACTGGAGCAGAAAAATACCGGAGGGGGCCTGCCTGGTGGGCGCAACCCACCAGGGCGTGCCCTGATGGGTTGTGGCCACCTCGGCCCACCTCCGGTGCCCATCTTCTGGTATATAGTCACATTTGACCTAGAAAAAAATCAGAGGAGGACTTTCGGGACGAAGCGCCGCCGCCTCGAGGCGGAACTTGGGCAGGAGCACTTTTGCCCTCCGGCGGAGCGATTCCGCCGGGGGAACTTCCCTAACGGAGGGCGAAATCGAAGCTATCGTCATCACCAACACCCCTCTCATCTTTGGGAGGCCAATCTTCATCAACATCTTCAACAGTACCATCTCCTCTCAAACCCTAGTTCATCTCTTGTGTTCAATCTTTGTACCGGAACCTCAGATTGGTACCTGTGGATGACTAGTAGTGTTGATTACCTTGCGTAGTTGATTACTATATGGTTTATTTGGTGGAAGATTATATGTTTAGATCAATTATGCTATTCAATACATCTCTGATCTTGAGCATGTCTATTATTTGTGAGTAGTTACCTTTGTTCTTGAGGTTGCTGGAGAAGTCATGTTGCAAGTAATCATGTGAATTTGATATGTGTTCGATATTTTGATGATATGTATGTTGTAATTCCCTTAGTGGTGTCATGTGAACGTCGACTACATGACACTTCACCATTCATGGGCCTAAGGGGATGCATTGTGGAGTAGTTATTAGATGATGGGTTGCTAGAGTGATAGAAGCTTAAGCCCTAGTTTATGCGCTACTCCCTCCGTTCCTCTATATAAGGTGTATTTATTTTTTGATAAAATTCTAGAATGTAAGGTGCATTTCTGCTAATTCCTCATAATTCCCTTGTTAGACCTCCAGAAAAAAGGAAAGTATCTCTCTCCTGATTGTCTGTATCTCTCCTTGTAGCAAAAGAAGGAAAGTATATCTCTGTGGATTGTATGTATCTCTTACTTTCCTGGACTAACTGATTTACTTGCAACTAACCAACAAATTTGTCAAGGGTAATTTCATCCTCACATGTCTATAATTATGTGCCTTGGTCACCGTGCCGAAAATAATACACCTTACGTAAAGGAACGGAGGGAGTACTTCGTAAGGGGCTGATTTGGATCCAAACGTTTAATGCTATGGTTAGATTTTATCTTAATACTTTTCTCGTAGTTGCAGATGCTTGCGAGGGGGTTAATCATAAGTGGGAGCGTTTGCAATTGGAATTCCACCAAAAAATTTATCCCATGCATCTAGTTCATCGTGATCGGAATTATATATATAATTTTTGGCCTTGTGAAGGAGAAAGTATCACTCTAGCTTGGGGGAGGCTTAATTGAATTTTATATTGATGCCCCAATCATGACATTCCTAGAGAAGTTATCATTCAGAATTTTTATGCTCGGCTTTCTCATAATGATCAATCCATGCTTGATACTTCTTTTGTTGGTTCTTATATGAAGAAGACTATTGAATTCAAGTGGGATCTCTTAGAAATAATTAGATGCAACTCTGAAGATTGGTAACTCGACGAAGGTAATGAGTCAGGTATAAAGCTTGAATTTGGTTGTGTTAAATCTTTTATGAATACCGATACTTTTCACAAGTTTAGCACTAAATATGGACTTAACTCTGAGATAGTAGCCTCTTTTTGCGAAGCATTTGCTACTCACGTTGATCTCCCTAAGGAGAAGTGGTTTAAATATCATCCCCCTATTAAAGAAGAAATTAAAGAACTGGTCGTAGCTAAAGAAGAAACTATCATTTACAATGTTGATCCAGTTGTGCCTACCGCTTATATTGAAAAACCACCTTTCCCTGCTAGGATAGGAACATGCTAAGGTATCAACTATGGTTCGTAAGAGTAATCTAAAAACATCTAAGCCCCATGAGCAAATCAAAGTAGAACCTAGTGTTGCTATGGTTAAAGATCTCTTGGTAGAAAATATTGATGGGCATGTTATCTACTTCTGTGATGAAGCTGCTAGAATTGCTAAACCCGATGAAAAAGATAAAAATAGACCCATAGAAGGCATGCCTGTTGTCTCATTCAAAATAGGAGATCATTGCTATCATGGTTTATGTGATTTGGGTGCTAGTGTGAGTGTTATTCCTTTTACCTTATACCAAGACATTATGGATGAAATAACACCTGCTGAAATAGAAGACATTGATGTTACTATTAAACTTGCTAATAGAGACACCATCACACCACTTGGGATTGTTAGAGATGTTGAAGTCTTGTGTGGGAAAGTGAAATACCCTACTAATTTTCTAGTCCTTGGTTCCCCATAAGATGACTTTTGTCCCATTATCTTTGGTAGACCTTTATTGAGCACCGTCAATGCTAAGATAGATTGTGAAAAACAAATTGTCGGTGTCAGTTTTGGTAGTGTGTATCATGAGTTTAATTTTTCCAAATTTTGTAGACAACCTCGTGATAAAGCGTTACCTAGTAAATATGAAATAATTGGTCTTGCTTTCATTGTTGTGCCTCCCACTGATCCATTAGAACAATATTTGCTTGACCATGAAAATGATGTGCACTTGCGTGAAAGAAACGAAATAGATCAAATTTTGTTTGAACAACAACCTCTCCTGAAACTCAATTTGCCTATTGAAACTCTTGGAGGTCCTCCTCCACCTAAAGGTGATCCTGTGTTTGAATTGAAACAATTGCCTGACACTGAAGTATGCTTATCTTGATGAGAAAAAGATATATCCTGTTATTATTAGTGCTAACCTTTCAGAACATGAAGAAGAAAGATTATTAAAAGTTCTAAGGAAGCATCGGGTTGCTATTGGATATACTCTTGATGATCTTAAGGAATTAGTCCCACTCTATGTTAGCACAAGATTAATATGGAACCTGATGCTACACCCGTTGTTGATCACCAACGGCGATTGAATCCTAAGATGAAGGAAGTGGTAAGAACTGAAATATTAAAACTTCTGGAAGCAGGTATAATCCATCCTATTGCTGATAGTAGATGGGTAAGTCCCGTTCATTGTGTCCCTAAGAAAGGAGGTATTACCGTTGTTCCTAATGATAAGAATGAACTCATTCCACAAAGAATTGTTACTGTCTATAGAATGGTAATTGATTTTAGAAAATTAAATAAAGCTACTAGGAAGGATCATTACCCTCTGCCTTTCATTGATCAAATGTTAGAAAGATTATCTAAGCACACACACTTTTGCTTCCTAGATGGATATTCTGGTTTCTCTCAAATACCTGTGTCACAACCCGATCAACAAAAAACCACCTTTACTTGCCCTTTTGGAACCTATGCTTATAGACGTATGCCTTTTGGTTTATGCAATGCACCTGCTACCTTTCAAAGATGTATGACTGCTATATTCTCTGATTTTTGTGAAAAGATTGTGGAGGTTTTCATGGATGATTTTTCCGTTTACGGAACTTCTTTTGATGATTGCTTAAGCAACCTTGATCGAGTTTTGCAGAGATGTGAACAAACTAATCTTGTCTTGAATTGGGAGAAGTGCCACTTTATGGTTAATGAAGGCATTGTATTGGGGCATAAAATATCTGAACGAGGTATTGAGGTGGATAAAGCTAAAGTTGATGGAATTGAGAAAATGCCATGTCCTAAAGATATTAAAGGTATTCGCAGTTTCCTAGGTCATGCTGGTTTCTATAGGAGGTTCATTAAAGACTTCTCTAAAATTTCTAGGTCTCTTACTAATCTTTTGCAAAAGGATATTCCTTTTGTTTTGATGATGATTGTGTCGAAGCCTTTGAAACACTCAAGAAAGCCTTAACCTCTGCACCTATCGTTCAACCACCTGATTGGAACTTACCTTTTGAAATTATGTGTGATGCTAGCGATTATGCTGTTGGCGCTGTTCCAGGACAAAGAGTAGGTAAGAAATTGAATGTTATCCATTATGCTAGTAAAACTCTATACAGTGCTCAACGAAATTATGCTACTACCGAAAAGGAATTTTTAGCGGTCGTGTTTGCTTGGGATAAATTTAGATCCTATATTGTTGACTCAAAAGTAATTGTTCACACCGACCATGCTGCTATAAAATATCTTATAGAAAATAAAGATGCTAAACCTAGACTTATTAGGTGGGTTCTCTTGCTCCAAGAATTTGACTTGCATATTGTTGATAGGAAGGGAGCTGAGAACCCCGTAGCTAATAACTTGTCTAGGTTAGAAAATATTCTTGATGACACACTACCTATTGATGATAGTTTCCCTGACGAATGGTTAGCTGCAATAAATGTTTCTCAAAACACTCCTTGGTATGCAGATTATGCTAATTACATTGTCGCTAAATATATACCACCTAGCTTCACATACCAACAAAAGAAAAAAATTCTGCTATGACTTAAGACATTACTTTTGGGATGACCCACATCTTTATAAAGAAGGAGTAGATGGTATTATTAGGCGTTGTGTACCTGAGCATGAACAGGAACAAATCCTACGGAAATGTCATTCCGAAGCTTATGGAGTACATCATGCGGGAGATAGAACTGCTCACAAGGTATTGCAATCTGGTTTTTATTGGCCTACTCTCTTCAAAGATGCCCGTAAGTTTGTCTTGTCTTGTGATGAATGTCAAAGAATTGGTAATATCGGTAAGCGTCAAGAAATGCCTATGAATTATTCACTTGTTGTTGAACCATTTGATGTTTGGGGTTTTGATTATGTGGTACCTTTTCCTTCCTCTAATGGGTACACTCATATTTTGGTTGCTGTTGATTATGTCACTAAGTGGGTAGAAGCTATTCCAACTAGTAGTGATGATCACCACACCTCCATTAAAATGCTTAAAGAGGTTATCTTCCCGAGGTTTGGAGTCCCTAGATATTTAATGACTGATGGTGGCTCACACTTCATTCATGGTGCTTTCCGTAATATGCTTGCTAAATATGATGTTAACCATAGAATTGCATCACCCTATCATCCTCAATCTAGTGGTCAAGTTGAACTTAGCAATAGAGAAATAAAATTGATATTACAAAAAATGTTAATAGGTCTCGTAAGAATTGGTCTAAGAAATTAGATGATGCACTTTGGGCCTATAGAACAGCTTATAAAAATCCTATGGGTATGTCTCCATACAAAATGATATATGGTAAAGCTTGTCATTTGCCTCTAGAATTAGAACATAAAGCATTTTGGGCAATTAAAGAACTTAACTATGATTTCAAACTTGCCGGTGAGAAGAGGCTATTTGATATTAGCTCACTTGATGAATGGAGAACCCAAGCCTTTGAAAATGCCAAGCTATTCAAGGAAAAAGTAAAAAGATGGCATGACAAAAGAATCCAAAAGCGGGAATTTAAAATAGGAGACTATGTTCTTTTGTTCAAATCTCGTTTAAGATTTTTTGCAGGTAAGCTTCTCTCCAAATGGGAAGGACCTGATATTATCAAAGAGGTTTATCATTCTGGAGCTATCAAGATTAATAACGTCGAAGGTACTAACCCGAAGGTGGTCAATGGACAAAGAATTAAGCATTATATCTCAGGTACGCCTATTAACGTTGAAAGCAATGTTACCCAAACCATGACACCGGAGGAACACATAAAAGAAACCTTCCAGAACACTTCAGAATTCTTAAAAATAGGAGGTACATGATACGGTAAGTAAACGGACTCCGAAAAATCCGCAAAAATACTTTTTGTCAGTTTTGGAATATTTTAAAATTTTGGAAATAAAGAAATAAACCGGAAGGTGATCGAGGTGAGCACGATACACCAGGGCGCGCCAGGCATCCCTGGGCGTGCCCTGGTGGGTTTTGCCCACCTCGGATGCCTTCCGGACTCCGTTTTCCTTCCATATGCTTGTTTTCCAAGAATAAAAATTCTCTATATATACCCCTGACTGTTTTGACGACTGCATCGCAGAAAGATCCTCTGTTCTTGTTTCTTGTTGTTTTCTCGTCAGATCTAGATCTCCATGGCTCCACCAAGCTCCTCCAAGGACAAGTTCTTCGAGAAGGTCATCAACCCATACTTGCCGGAGGTGATGAAGCACCCTCAAGGCATTGAGATGCGTGAGGGGGTGCTCCACATCCGCGATGTTCAGGGACCCAAGAAGACCAGAAGCGTGGAGGCTAGGCTCGAGGCGGTGGAACAGGAAGTTTTCAAGTGCCAGAAGATGGTGGAGCGCAGAATTAGTGCCAATCACTCCATGATCACGGAATTTACCCATGATCAGGTGGTGGATGGCCGGTCTGTGAAGGACACCATCTCCACCCCAACGATCAAATTAATTTTCTGCAGAGCCAAGTTTATGATCTTCAAAACCAGGTCTTTGAATATGAGGCAAGGTTTAAAGGTATGAGTTTAGCTGCCAGTTGCAGGACTCAAGAGACTCTTGCATCAACTTATGATGGGGAGCCCTTGCCCTGGAAGCTGGAGGACAAGAATACTACATCATCACCACCACCTACTTCATCTCCACCACCTTCTTCATCACCACCACCAAAGGAAACTTGAGCACACGGGTATGGGCACTCCCCTTGGCTTGAGCCAAGCATGGGGGAGGTGCCCCGGTATCGTATCACCATCACTTCTATTCACTTTTACCTATTTTAGTTCGATCTTCAGTTTCCCTTTGCTTTAGTTGAATAAAAGTTTAGCATGATCTATTCTCGTGTGTTAGTTTCGTGGCCCATCTATCTATGTAATCGAGTGAAAGTTATATAATAAAGTTTAGTTTGAGTTTTTGTCTCTCTACTTTCTTGTTGCAATCAAAATAAAAGGAAGGAAAAATAAATGAAAAGAATCATATGCTAATCTTATGGTGAGTAATGACATCACATAAGGAAAAGTATAAGTAGTAAAATTTATTGGAGATTGACAAACATAGCATTGGTCAGTGATGCAATTCATTAAAGAATTAATAAGGAAAGAGAAGATTCACATGCAAATACACTATCTTGGACATCTTTTATGATTGTGAGCCCCCATCAAATATTATATGTCAAAATTGTTGTTGTTGGACAAGGAAGACAACGTAATGATTTATGTTTGTTCATATTCACATAGAAGTTATATTGTCATAGATCCTTCAACATGTGGTGCTTGCCCAATATATTTGCTAGCCAAAAATTCCGCACTAAGTAGAGATACTACTTGTGCATCCAAAAACCCAAAACCAAACTCATTTTTGAGAGTCCACCATACCTACCTACGGATCGAGAAAGATCCCTCAAGTAAGTTGTCATCGGTGCAAAAAGGCAATAAAAAATGCTTCTAAAAGTGTTTTGATCAATTAGTGTAAGAGAAAATTAAGCATTATACGAACTTATGATGGCAAAGTAATAAAAGCGACGGACTGCATAATAAAGGTTGCAATCATAGGGAGCAATATAGCGTGACGTTCTTTTACATTAAGGGATTGGCCATACAAACCAAAAAGCGCATGACAACCTCTGCTTCCCTCTGCGAACGGCCTATCTTTTACTTTTATGTATTTACTTTTATGTATTTACTTTTATGCAAAGAGTCAAAGTATTCTTCCTTATTCCTTTTTACTTTTTCCTTTTGCAAGCATCATGTGGTGGGGAAAGATCTTGGCACATATATCCAGTTGGATATGGGTGGGCATGAGTTATTATTATTGACATCACCCTTGAGGTGAATACGTTGGGAGGCGAAACTATAAGCCCCTATCTTCCTATGTGTCCGGTTGAAACTTTTTGTTCATGGGTATGCCTTGAGTGTTAGCAATCATAGAAGACTAAATGATGGTTGAGTATGTGGACTTTCCAAAAGGCTCCTACATGAGACCCTTCCTGAAAATATGATGAATTGTAGTTGCAAAGTTGACCGAGAACATAGTTTGTTGGTTTTCAATAAGGTTTATGCTTCATACTTCTATGTTGTGGTGAATTGTTACTTATTCATGAGAAGTTATATGATAAAATTGTATTGAATAAGTTTTATGATAGAGTTTGTTGTTGTTATGATAATAAGCATGATGCTACTATGTCTGTAGTCTGTTTTTATCGACACCTCTCTCTCAAATCATGTGGACATGCTTTTCAATATCGGTTTTCGCTTGAGGACAAGCGAGGTCTAAGCTTGGGGGAGTTGATACGTCCATTTTGCATCATGATTTTCTACTGTTATTTATTATGTTTTGTTGAATAATAATGCTTTGGGGAGTGATTCTAATGCCTTTTCTCTCATAATATGCAAGGTTTACACAAAGAGGGAGAATACCGGCAGCTGGAATTCTGGACCTAAGAAAAGCACATCAGAGATACCTATTCTGCACAACTCCAATGAAGATGAAATTTTACGGAGATTATTTTTGAATTAAATAAAAAATACTGGAGCAGAAAAATACCAGAGGGGGCCTGCCTGGTGGGCACAACCCACCAGGGCGCGCCAGACCTCCCTGGGCGCGCCCTGATGGGTTGTGGCCACCTCGGCCCACCTCCGGTGCCCATCTTCTGGTATATAGTCACATTTGACCTAGAAAAATCAGAGGAGGACTTTCGGGACGAAGCGCCGCCGCCTCGAGGCGGAACTTGGGCAGGAGCACTTTTGCCCTCCGGCGGAGCGATTCCGCCGAGGGAAATTCCCTCCCGGAGGGGGAAATCGAAGCTATCGTCATCACCAACACCCCTCTCATATTTGGGAGGCCAATCTTCATCAACATCTTCAATAGCACCATCTCCTCTCAAACCCTAGTTCATCTCTTGTGTTCAATCTTTGTACCGGAACCTCATATTGGTACCTGTGGGTGACTAGTAGTGTTGATTACCTTGCGTAGTTGATTACTATATGGTTTATTTTGTGGAACATTATATGTTCAGATCCATTATGCTATTCAATACCTGTCTGATCTTGAGCATGTCTATTATTTGTGAGTAGTTACCTTTGTTCTTGAGGTCGCGGGAGAAGTCATGTTGCAAGTAATCATGTGAATTTGATATGTGTTCGATATTTTGATGATATGTATGTTGTGATTCCCTTAGTGGTGTCATGTGAACGTCGACTACATGACACTTCACCATTCATGGGCCTAAGGGGATGCATTGTGGAGTAGTTATTAGATGATGGGTTGCTAGAGTGACAGAAGCTTAAGCCCTAGTTTATGCGCTACTTCGTAAGGGGCTGATTTGGATCCAAACGTTTAATGCTATGGTTAGATTTTATCTTAATACTTTTCTCGTAGTTGCGGATGCTTGCGAGGGGGTTAATCATAAGTGGGAGGTTGTTCAAGTAAGAACAACACCCAAGAACCGGTCCACCCACATATGAAATTATCAAAGTAGCGAACACGAATCAAACAAACATGATAAAAGTGACTAGATGAAATTCCCGTGTACCCTCAAGAACACTTTGCCTATTACTAGAGATTGTTCTGGCCTGTCCTTTGCCTCAAAAGGATCGGGTAACCTTGCTGCACCTTATTTATCGTTACCGTTACTTGCTCGTTACAAATTATCTTGCTATCAAACTATCTGTTGCCTACAATTTTAGTGCTTGCAGAGATTACCTTGCTGAAAACCGCTTGTCATTTCCTTCTGCTCCTTGTTGGGTTCGACACTCTTACTTATCAAAAGGACTACGATTGATCCCCTATACTTGTGGGTCATCACTTGTATCCTTGCTGGACACACCTATTTGAGAGAGCAAAAATTATGCTATGATATTTAGAATAGCTCTTTATGCTTCACTTAAACTTTTTGAGCTATAGAATTGCTCTAGTGCTTCACTTATATCTTTTTGAGCACGGTGTGCTTGGAATTTTTTGTAGAAATACTCTCATGCTTCACTTAGATTAAATTGAGAGTTAGTAAATTTTGAAGAAATCCTCTCATGCTTAACTTATACTATTTTGAGAGATGAAATCTTTATGCTCATGTGCTTCACTTAAATTTGTTTGAGCTTGTCTAAGGCAATGGCAATATATGAAACTAGTCCCAAAGTGATAGATATCCAAGGAGGATATAATAAAAACTTTCATGAAGATCATTGGACAAATTAAACTTAATTCCTTGTAATAGTTTTGAGACATGATGATAGTAATATGTGAGTCATGTTAGTGAGTAATTATGCTTTAGTAGGAATACTGGTGTTAAGGTTTGTGATTCCCTATGCAAGTACGAAAGTCAATAGTTATGCAATGAAATTACATCCTACTTATGGTGCATTATTCGGTGTTAGTTATGCTCAATGCTCGCTTATGTGAATTTTCATTTCTTGGTTGGTTGCTTGATACGTCTCCAACGTATCTATAATTTTTGCTTGTTCCGTGCTGTTATATTATCATTCTTGGATGTTTTACAATCATTTTATAACAACTTTATATCATTTTTTGGGACTAACCTATTGACATAGTGCCAAAGTGCGAGTTGTTGTTTTTCCTTGTTTTTTTACTTCACAGAATATCAATACCAAACGGAGTCCAGTCGCGATGAAACTTTTTGGAGATTTTTTTTTGGACCAGAAGACACCCAGTGGGCCAAAGAAGTGCCAGAGAGGTGGGCCGTGGAGACCACAACCCACCAGGGCGTGCCAGGGGGCCCCTGGCGCGCCCTGATGGGTTGTGCCCTCCACGGGGCCCCTCTCCACCGCCTCTGATGCCTATAAATTCCCAAATATTCCAAAAACCCTAGGGGTGTCGACGAAACACAATTCCAGCCGCCGCAAGTTCCAGAACCGCGAGATCCAATCTAAACACCATCACGGAGGGGTTCATCTTCTTCGTAGGTACCTCTCCGATGGTGCGTGAGTAGTCCACCATAGACCTACGGGTCCGTAGGTAGTAGCTAGATGGCTTCCTCTCTCTCTTATGATTCTCAATACAATGGTCTCTTGGAGATCTATTTGATGTAATCTTTTGCGGTGTGTTTGTTGGGATCCGATGAATTTTGAGTTCATGATCAGTTTCTATCCATGAATATTATTTGAGTCTTCTTTGATCTCTTATATGCATCATTACTTATAGCCTCGTATTTCTTCTTCGAATCTTTGGTTTAGTTAGGCCGACTAGATCGATTTTTATTGCCATGGGAAGAGGTGCTTTGTGATGGGTTCGATCTTGTGCTGTCCTTTCCCAGTGACAGAAGGGGCAGCAAGGCAAGCATGTATCATTGCCATTAAGGATAACAAGATGGGGTCTATTCCTACATGAATAGATCTTGTCTACATCATGTCATCGTTCTTATTGCATTACTCCGTTTTTCCATGAACTTAATACACTAGATGCATGCTGGATAGCGGTCGATGTGTGGAGTAATAGTGGTAGATGCAGGCAGGAGTCGGTCTACTTATCTTGGACGTGATGCCTTAATATGATCATCGCCTTTGATATCGTCATTATCGTAGGAGTCCCATCTAAACACGTTCGTAGAATTGTGTGATATGCAAAAGAGAAAAGATGTGGACAATGATATTGTGAAGTTGAAATTATTTCCTTTTTCCTTGCGGGATCGTGCAAAAATTTGGTTTTCCTCTTTGCCTTGCAATAGTATCGATTCTTGGAATAAGTGCAAGGATGCTTTTATTACTAAGTATTTTCCGCCCGCGAAAATTATTTCCCTTAGGACGCAAATCATGAATTTTAAGCAACTTGAGCATGAACATGTTGCACAATATTGGGAAAGAATGAAGTTGATGCTAAGAAATTGTCCTACTCATGGTTTAAATCTTTGGATGATCATACAAAAAATTTATGCGGGATTGAATTTTGTCTCTAGAAATCTTTTAGATTCCGCCACGGGTGGTACTTTTATGGAAATTACTTTGGATGAAGCTACTAAATTGTTAGACAATATAATGGCTAATTATTCTCAATGGCATACCGAAAGAGCACCTACTAGTAAAAAAGTTAATTCGGTTGAAGAAATTAGTACTTTGAGTGATAAGGTCGATGCTTTGATGAAATTGGTTGCTAGTAAAAATGCTCCCATTGATCTTAATGATGTGCCTTTGTCTACCTTGATTGAGCAAAATAGTGATTCCATAGATGTTAACTTTGTCACGCGAAACAATTTCAATAACAATGCTTATAGAGGTAATTTTAATCCTAGGCCTTTTCCTGGAAATTCCTCTAATAATTATGGTAATTCCTGTTACAATAATAATAGGAACACCTCTGATCTTGAGAGTAATATTAAAGAATTTATCAATGCGCAAAAGGCTTTCAATACTACGATCGAAGAAAAGTTGAATAAGATTGATGATATGTCTAGAAGCATTGATAGAATTTCTCATGATGTTGAAAATCTCAAGTTGAAAGCTTTTGTTCCTAAGATTGATGAATATATTAAAGCTTTACATGTCTCTATGGATGAAAGTAAGAAAAGAACCGCTATGCTTAGAGCTAAAAGAGAAATCTTAGAAAAATCGTTTTCTAGTGATTGCCTTCATAAAAATGATGTAGATCTTAAAGTGATTGGTGTTTCTACTATTGATTACTTGTTTAGTAATATTAAAATTGATAATAAAGGGACTTAAGTAGAGTCAACTTTAGCTAGAAGGCGTTCCAATAATTTGGAGGGTGAAAATCTTGATGAAAATTTTGATAAAAGTGGGTTTGAAGAGGTCAAAACTTTAACTAGTGATGTGCCCACTATTTTGGATTGCAAAGACTTTAATTATGATAGTTGATCCTTGATTGAATGTATTTCTTTGCTGCAAATCATGTTGAATTCACCCCATGCTTATGAGCAAAATAAAGCTTTCACTAAACATATCATTGATGCCATGATGAAATCTTTTGAAGAAAAGTTGGAGTTGGAGATTTCTATTCCTAGAAAATTACATGATGAGTGGGAACCCACCATTAAGGTCAAGATTAAAAATTATGAGTGCTTTTCCTTATGTGATTTGGGTGCTAGTGTTTCCACGATTCCGAAATCTTTATGTGATTTGCTTGGTCTAACCAATATTAAAGAATGCTCTCTTAATTTGAACTTGGAGGGTTCTAATATTAAAAAGCCTTTGGGAAGAATTAATGATGTTCTTATTCTTGCAAATAGGAACTATGTTACTATTGATTTTATTGTGCTTGATATTTATTGCAATCCGTCTTGTCCCATTATACTTGGTAGACCGTTTTTACACACTATAGGTGCCGTGATTGATATGAAAGAAGGCAATATTCGTTTTCAATTTCCACTAAGAAAGGGTATGGAACAATTCCCTAGAACAAGACTTAAGCCACCATATGAATCTATCATGAGGGCATCCTATGGATCCAAAACCAAAGATGACAATACTTGAATTTATGCGTTATGCCTAGCTAGGGGCGTAAAACGATAGCACTTGTTGGGAGGCAACCCAATGAATAAATTTATTTTTGCCTTTTCCTTTCTGTTTTTGAGTGTTGAAACAATTATGCCTCTGTTATAATTGTGTTTTTATGGTTTATTTAGTGTTTGTGCCAAGTAGAGCCTTTAGGATGATTGATAAGATGAGTAGAAGCGATGCTGAATCTGAAACAGAAACTTTGCGTCAAGTTTTTGAATTTTCATTTGTTGATGGAACGTGATATTGAGCTGAAATTTTAACACAGTGTTTCTATACAAATTCTTTACGCTGTCCTAATTTTTCAGAATTTTTAGAGTTACAAAAGTATGGTTAGAGTACAGATTACTACAGACTGTTCTGTTTAAGACAGATTCTGTTTTCGTTGCATTGTGTGCTTGTTTTGATGAATCTATGGTTTGTATCGGGGGGTATAAGCTAAGGTAAAGTTAAAATACAGTATTTATAATGCAATAACAAAATATTAATGGGTTTGCAACAGTACCTAAAGTAGTGATTTGCTTTATTATACTAACGGATCTCACGAATATTTTGTTGAGTTTTGTGTGATTGAAGTTTTCAAGTTTTGGGTGAGATCACGATGGATGAAGGAATAAGGAGTGATAAGAGGCTAATCTTGGGGATGCTACCGCACCCCCAAGATATATCCAAAGAGTAACAAGCAACTAAGATTGGGGATGCCCCCGAGTGGCATCCCCTCTTTCTTCTAACAACCATCGGTATTTTACTTGGAGCTATATTTTTATTCGTCACATATCATGAGTTTTGCTTGGAGCGTCTTGTATCTTTGCTTGCTTTGCTTGTTTGTTTTTCATTTGTTTCCTTGCTGTACACACCTATTTGGGAGAGCCAAAATTATGCCATGATTTGTTAGAAATGCTCTCTATGCTTCACTTAAAACTTTTTGAGCTATAGAATTGCTCTAGTGCTTCACTTATATCTTTTTGAGCACGGTGTGCTTGGAAATTTTTGAAGAAATACTCTCATGCTTCACTTAGATTAATTTGAGAGTTAGTAAATTTTGAAGAAAATCCTCTCATGCTTATCTTATATCTTTTTGAGAGATGTAATCTTTATGCTCATGTGCTTCACTTAGATTTGTTTGAGCTTGTAAAAAAAGCAATGGCAATATATGAAACTAGTCCCGAAGTGATAGATATCCAAGGAGGATATAATAAAAACTTTCATGAAGATCATTGGGAAAATTAAACTTGATTCCTTGTAATAGTTTTGAAACATGATTATAGTAATATGTGAGTCGTGTTAGTGAGTAATTATGCTTTAGTAAGAATATTGGTGTTAAGGTTTGTGATTCCCTATGCAAGTACGAAAGTCAATAGTTATGCAATGAAATTACATCCTACTTGTGGTGCATTATTCGGTATTAGTTATGCTCAATGCTCACTTATGTGAATTTTCGTTTATTGGTTTGGTTGCTTCTCAATCTATTTGCTAGCCTCCATTTGTACTAAGTAGAAATACTACTTGTGCATCCAAAATCCTTGAAACCAAGTTTTGCCTTATGAGTCCACCATACCTACCTATATGCGGTATTTCCATGCCGTTCCAATCAATTTTGTACGTGTCATCTCTAAATTTTCACAATAAATTTTCTCTTTTGTGTGCTCGTACCGCTCATGAAACGGTGGGGAGTGTCCAATATTTTTCCATGCTAGATGAGTGTTTATTCACTTGTCATTGCATGAGAGTGCGGAGGTAATAGGGATGCTCATTCCCGAAATGAAAGAGAAAAAAATATTTACTTTATGTTGTCAAATAATAAATTCCTTGGAAAGTGTTGGTATGGAAGGCAACCGTGGATACGGCCCGCCATGGAAAGTGAAAGTTTGGTGGAAAAAGGAATAAACTTTATTTTCTGTTTGGGAACCGCCTATGATATATCTAGCATGGAAAGTATTGTGAGCTACTTTGTCGTTTTCGTTGACAGGAAAAGCATGCCACCCAAAATATTTTTTCTCTCTTAATTTTAAACTTTGAGCTCTAGCACCTCGACAAATCCCTACTTCCCTCTGCGAAGGGCCTATCTATTTACTTTATGCAATTTTTATTTTTACTTTGAGTCTCCATCTTCTCTTATAAAGCACCAACTAGGGGGCACTATGATCGTACTTGAGCATTGGGTGTAGCTAATATTTGAGTGTGTTTCATGAATGGTTCAATGATTGAGCATGATGGGCTAGGGATAACTTTCTTTAGTGTTGATATTTGGAAAGACATGGTTGCTTGTTGGCATGCTTGAGTATTGAAGTCATTATGTTAAAACTAGACTATTGCTTTGAATCATCTAAAGTCCAACTGCCCATGCTACAAAGAAAAAAATATGAGATGAACATGTTAGGAAGCATTCCACATCAAAAATTATGTTTTTATCATTTACCTACTCGAGGACGAGTAGGAATTAAGCTTGGGGATGCTGATACGTCTCCAACGTATCTATTAATTTTGCTTGTTCCATGCTGTTATATTATCATTCTAGGATGTTTTACAATCATTTTATAACAACTTTATATCATTTTTTGGGACTAACCTATTGACATAGTGCCAAAGTGCCAGTTGCTATTTTTGCTTGTTTTTTTACTTCGCAGAATAACAATACCAAACGGAGTCCAATCGCGATGAAACTTTTTGGTGATTTTTTTTGGACCAGATGACACCCATTGGGCCAAAGAAGTGCCAGAGAGGTGGGCCGTGGAGACCACAACCCACCAGGGCACTCCAGGGGGCCCCCGGCGTGCCCTGATGGGTTGTGCCCTCCACGGGGCCCCTCTCCACCGCCTCTGATGCCTATAAATTGCCAAATATTCCAAAAACCCTATGGGAGTCGACGAAACACAATTCCAGCCGCCGCAAGTTCCAGAACCGCGAGATCCAATCTAAACACCATCACGGAGGGGTTCATCTTCTTCATAGGTGCCTCTCCGATGATGCGTGGGTAGTTCACCATAGACCTACGGGTCCGTAGGCAGTATCTAGATGGCTTCCTCTCTCTCTCTCTCTTATGATTCTCAATACAATGGTCTCTTGGAGATCTATTTGATGTAAACTTTTGCGGTGTGTTTGTTGGGATCCGATGAATTTTGAGTTCATGATCAGTTTCTATCCATGAATATTATTTGAGTCTTCTTTGATCTCTTATATGCATGATTACTTATAGCCTCATATTTCTTCTTCGAATCTTTTGTTTAGTTAGGCTGACTAGATCGATTTTTCTTGCCATGGGAGGAGGTGCTTTGTGATGGGTTCGATCTTGCGGTATCCTTTCCCCGTGACAGAAGGGGCAGCAAGGCACGCATGTATCGTTGCCATTAAGGATAACAAGACGGGGTCTATTCCTACATGAATAGATCTTGTCTACATCATGTCATCGTTCTTATTGCATTACTCCGTTTTTCCATGAGCTTAATACACTAGATGCATGCTGGATAGCGGTCGATGTGTGGAGTAATAATGGTAGATGCAGGCAGGAGTCGGTCTACTTATCTTGGACGTGATGCCTATATAATGATCATCGCCTTGGATATCGTCATGATTATTTGATCTTCTATCAATTGCCCAATAGTAATTTGTTCACCCACCGTGTGCTATACTCATGAGAGAAGCCACTAGTGAAACCTACGGCCCCCGGGTCTACTTTTCCAACATATTGCTTTCCGATCTATCCTTTTGCATCTTTGTTTTCAGATCTACAAAACCAAAAAAACAAAAACATATTGCTGCACTTTTTATTTGCTCTTATTATTTTGTGTTCTTGAGAGATCTATCTCTCCTATCTATCATTACCTAATCTATCTTTTTACCGTAGAGAGATTGACAACCTCTCTTTCGCGTCGGGTTGCAACTATTTGTTGTCTATGTGCAGGTGCTTCTTATTGGGTGGTGGTGATCCTCCTACTGGTTCGATAACCTTGGTTTCATAACTGAGGGAAATACTTACCGTCGCTGTGCTGAATCATCCCTTCCTCTTTGGGGAAATACCGACACAGTCTCAAGCCACGTCATTGCTTCACAATCTATTTGCTAGCATCCACTTGTACTAAGTAGAAATACTACTTGTGCATCCAAAATCCTTAAACCCAGTTTTGCCTTATGAGTCCACCATACCTACCTATATGCGGTATTTCCATGCCGTTCTAAGCAAATTTGTATGTGCCATTGACGTGGCTTGATAATGCGTCGGTATTTCCCCAAAGAGGAAGGGATGATGCAGCACAGTGACGGTAAGTATTTCCCTCAGTTATGAAACTAAGGTATCGAACCAGTAGGAGGATCACCACCACCTAATAAACAACACCTGCACACAAAGAACAATTACTTGCAACCCGACGCGAAAGAGAGGTTGGCAATCTCTCTACGGTAAAAAGATAGATTAGGTAGTGATAGATTGGAGAGATAGATCTCTCAAGAACACAAAATAAAAAGAGCAAATAAAAAGTGCAGCAATGTATTTTTGGGTTTTTGGAATAATAGATCTGAAAGCAAAACTGGCAAAAAGATAGATCGGAAAGCAATATGTTGGAAAAGTAGACCCGGGGGCCGTAGGTTTCATTACTGGCTTCTCTCATGAGTATAGCACACGGTGGGTGAACAAATTACTATTGGGCAATTGATAGAAGATCAAATAATCATGACGATATCCAAGGCGATGATCATTATATAGGCATCACGTCCTAGATAAGTAGACCGACTCCTGCCTGCATCTACTACTATTACTCCACACATCGACCGCTATCCGGTGTGCATCTAGTGTATTAAGTTCATGGAAAAACGGAGTAATGCAATAAGAACGATGACATGATGTAGACAAGATCTATTCATGTAGGAATAGACCCCATCTTGTTATCCTTAATAGCAACGATACATGCGTGCCTCGTTGCCCCTTCTGCCACTGGGAGAGGATACTGCAAGATCGAACCCATCACAAAGCACCTCTTCCCATGGCAAGAAAAATCGATCTAGTCGGCCTAAGTAAACAAAAGATTCGAAGAAGAAATATGAGGCTATAAGTAATCATGCATATAAGAGATCAAAGAAGACTCAAATAATATTCATGGATAGAAACTGATCATGAACTCAAAATTCATCGGATCCCAACAAACACACCGCAAAAGTTTACATCAAATAGATCTCCAAGAGACCATTGTATTGAGAATCAAAAGAGAGAGAGGAAGCCATCTAGCTACTGCCTACGGACCCGTAGGTCTATGGTGGACTACTCACGCATCATCGGAGAGGCACCAATGAGGATGATGAGCCCCTCCGTGATGGTGTTAGATTGGATCTCGAGGCTCTAGAAGTTGCGATGGCTGGATGTGTTTTTCGTCGACTCCCCTAGGGTTTCTACAATATTTGGGAATTTATAGGCATCAGAGGCGGTGGAGAGGGGCCGCGAGGAGGGCACAACCCATCTGGGCGCGCCCAGGGCCCCTGGTGTGCCCTGGTGGGTTGTGGTCTCCACGGCCCACCTCTCTGGCACTTCTTTGGCCCTCTGGGTGTCTTCTGGTCCAAAAAAAATCTTCAAAAAATTTTGTCGCGATTGGACTCCGTTTGGTACTGATATTCTGCGAAGTCAAAAACAAGCAAAAACAGCAACTGGCACTTTGGCACTATGTCAATATGTTACTCCCAAAAAATGATATAAAGTTGCTATAAAATGATTGTAAAACATCCAGGAATGATAATATAACAGCATGGAACAGGCAAAAATAAAGATACGTTGAAGACGAAATTAGCATCCCCAATCTTAATTCCTACTCATCCTCGAGTAGGTAAATGATAAAAACAGAATTTTTGATGTGGAATGCTGCCTAACATGTTCATCTCATATTCTTTTCTTTGTAGCATGAACATTTGGACTTTAGATGATTCAAAGCAATAGTCTAGTTTTAACATAATGACTTCAATACTCAAGCATGCCAACAAGCAACCATGTCTTTCAAAATATCAACACTAAAGAAAGTTATCCCTAGCTCATCATGCTCAATCATTGATCCATTCATGAAACTCACTCAAATATTAGCTACACCCAATGCTAAAGTACGATCATAGTGCCCCCAAGTTGGTGCTTTATAAGAGAAGATGGAGACTCAAAGTAAAAATAAAAATTGCATAAAGTAAATAAATAGGCCCTTCGCGGAGGGAAGTAGGGATTTGCAGAGGTGCCGGAGCTCAAAGTTTAAATTGAGAGAGAGAAATATTTTGAGTGGCATGCCTTTCCTGTCAACGAAAACGACAAAGTAGTTCATAATACTTTCCATGCTAGATATATCATAGGCGGTTCCCAAACAAAAAATAAAGTTTATTCATTTTTCCACCATTCTTTCACAATCCATGGCTGGCCGTATCCACGGTTGCCTTCCATACCAACACTTTCCAAGGAATTTATTATTTGACAACATAAAGTAATTTTTTTTCTTTTTTCATTTCGGGAATGGTCATTGATACGTCTCCAACGTATCTATAATTTTTGCTTGTTCCATGCTGTTATTTTATCATTCTTGGATGTTTTACAATCATTTTATAATAACTTTATATCATTTTTTGGGACTAACCTATTGACATAGTGCCAAAGTGTAAGTTGCTATTTTTGCTTTTTTTTACTTCGCAGAAAATCAATACCAAACGGAGTCCAATAGAGACGAAACTTTTTGGAGATTTTTTCTGGACCAGAAGACACCCAGTGGGCCAAAGAAGAGCCTGGAAGATGGGCTATGGGGAGCACAACCCACCAGGGCGCGCCAGGGGGCCCCCGGCGCGCCCTGATGGGTTGTGCCCTCCACGGGGCCCCTCCGCACCGCCTCTGATGCCTATAAATTCCCAAATATTCCAAAAACCCTAGGGGAGTCAACGAAACACAATTCCAGCCGCCGCAAGTTCCAGAACCGCGAGATCCAATCTAAACACCATCACGGAGGGGTTCATCTTCTTCATAGGTGCCTCTCCGATGATGCGTGAGTAGTCCACCATAGACCTACGGGTCCATAGGCAGTAGCTACATGGCTTCTTATCTCTCTCTCTTATGATTCTCAGTACAATGGTCTCTTGGAGATCTATTTGATGTAAACTTTTGCGGTGTGTTTGTTGGGATTCGATGAATTTTGAGTTCATGGTCAGTTTCTATCCATGAATATTATTTGAGTCTTCTTTGATCTCTTATATGCATGATTGCTTATAGCATCGTATTTCTTCTTCGAATCTTTGGTTTAGTTAGGCCGACTAGATCGATTTTTTTTGCCATGGGAAGAGCTGCTTTGTGATGGGTTCGATCTTGCGGTGTTCTTTCCCAGTGATAGAAGGGGCAGCAAGACACGCATGTATCGTTGCTATTAAGGATAACAAGATGGGGTCTATTCCTACATGAATAGATCTTGTCTACATCATGTCATCGTTCTTATTGCATTACTCCGTTTTTCCATGAACTTAATACACTAGATGCATGCTGGATAGCGGTCGATGTGTGGAGTAATAGAGGTAGATGCAGGGAGGAGTCGGTCTATCTATCTTGGACGTGATGCCTATATAATGATCATCGCCTTGGATATCGTCATGACTATTCGATTTTCTATCAATTGCCCAATAGTAATTTGTTCACCCACCGTGCGCTATACTCAGGAGAGAAGCCACTAGTGAACCCTACGGCCCCCAGGGTCTAATTTTCCGTCATATTGCTTTCCGATCTATGTTTTTCGCAATCTTTGTTTTCAGATCTACAAAACCAAAAATCCAAAAATATATTGCTGCATATTTACTCTTTTTATTTGTGTTCTTGAGAGATCTATCTCTCCTATCTATCACTACCTAATCTATCTTATTACTGTAGAGAGATTGACAACCTCTCTTTCGCGTCGGGTTGCAAGTATTTGTTGTTTGTGTGCAGGTGCTGCTTATTGGGTGGTGGTGATCCTCCTACTGGTTCGATAACCTTTGTTTCATAACTAAGGGAAATACTTACCGTCGCTGTGCTGCATCATCCCTTCCTCTTTGGGGAAATACCGACGCATTCTCAAGCCACGTCAAAGGAATTTCTGGCGCCGTTGCCGGGGAGGAAGCGGTCTCTTCTACGTGCCAATCGTAGGCGCTGAGGGGACTCCACCATCATCTACCAGGTTCCTAATCACAAATCTCATCTCCTTGCAATTACATTATTTGCCATTTGCCTCTCGTTTTCCTCTCCCCCACTTCACCAATTTTCCGTTTTATTCGCCCTCTTTTTCGTTTGCCCTTTTTCTTGCCGGATCTTTTCCTTGCTTGCAATCTTGTTTGCGTAGTCATGATGCCCCAACGAAAGTACTATGAAGTTCCTTACCCCAATATTTTGCTTGAAATTGAGAAAAGTACTAAGGAATATATGACTACACAATTTGAGCATAATAAGTATTTTACCGATGAGCTTAGAGAACACTCTACCATGCTAGATACCATAACGAAACAACTTGATGATATCAGTAGAGAAGCTTGCAATCTTCAATTTAAATATGCTCATGTTGAAAATTTTCTTGGTAAAATCTCCGATGCGCAAGCTACTTTGATAAATCAAATGGCCGCCAAACCAATCTCTCTAGAGGATAAAAAAGATGAAGATCTTAAAGTGATTGGTGTTTCTTCTATTGATTCCTTGTTTAGTAATATTAAAATTGATAATGAAGGGACTAAAGTAGAGTCAACATTAGCTAGAAGGCGTCACAATAATTTGGAGGGTGAAAATCTTAATGAATTTTTTTGATAAAAGTGGGTTTGAAGAGGTCAAAACTTTAACTAGTGATGTACCCACTATCTTGGATTGCAAAGACTTTAATTATGATAGTTGCTCTTTGATTGAATGTATTTCTTTGCTGCAATCCATGTTGAATTCACCCCATGCTTATGAGCAAAATAAAGCTTTTACTAAACATATCGTTGATGCCATGATGAAATCTTTTGAAGAAAAGTTGGAATTGGAGATTACTATTCCTAGAAAATTACATGATGAGTGGGAACCTACCATTAAGGTCAAGATTAAAAATTATGAGTGCTTTGCTTTGTGTGATTTGGGTGCTAGTGTTTCCACGATTCCGAAATCTCTATGTGATGTGCTTGGTATTACCAATATTGAAGAATGTTCTCTTAATTTGCACTTGGCGGATTCTACTATTAAAAAAACATTGGGAAGAATTAATGATGTTCTTATTCTTGCAAATAGGAATTATGTGCCCATTGATTTTATTGTGCTTGATATTGATTGCAATCCGTCTTGTCCCATTATACTTGGTAGACCGTTTTTACGCACTATAGGTGCCGTGATTGATATGAAAGAAGGCAATATTCGTTTTCAATTTACCTTGAGAAAGGGTATGGAACACTTCCCTAGGACAATAATTAAGTCACCATATGAATCAATCATGAGGGCATCCTATGGATCCAAAACTAAAGATGACAATACTTGAATCTATGCGTTATGCCTAGCTAGGGGCGTAAAACGATAGCGCTTGTTGGGAGGCAACCCAATGAATAAATAAATTTTTGCTTTTTCCTTTCTGTTTTTGAGTGTTGACACAATTATGCCTCTGTTATGATTGTGTTTTTATGGTTTATTTAGTGTTTGTGCCAAGTAAAGCCTTTAGGATGATTCATAGGATGAGTAGAAGCGATGCTAAATCTAAAACAGAAACTTTGCGTCCAGTATATAAATTTTAATTTTTTGCTGGAAAGTGATATTGAGCTGAAATTTTAACACAGTGTTTCTATACAAATTCCTTACGTTGTCCTATTTTTTCAGAAGTTTTAGAGTTACAAAAGTATGGGTAGAGTACAGATTATTACAGACTGTTCTGTTTAAGACAGATTCTGTTTTCGTTGCATTGTGTGCTTGTTTTGATGAATCTATGGTTTGTATTGGGGGGTATAAGCCATGGTAAAGTTAAAATACAGTAGGTATAATGTAATAATAAAATATGAATGGGTTTGCAACAGTACCTAAAGTAGTGATTTGCTTTATTATACTAACGGATCTCACGAAGATTTTGTTGAGTTTTGTGTGATTGAAGTTTTCAAGTTTTGGGTGAGATCACGATGGATGAAGGAATAAGGAGTTATAAAAGCCTAAGCTTGGGATGCTACCGCACCCCAAGATATATCCAAATAGAAACAAGCAACTAAGCTTGGGGATGCCCCCGAGTGGCATCCCCTCTTTCTTTTAACGACCATCGGTATTTTACTTGGAGCTATATTTTTATTCGTCACATATCATGAGTTTTCCTTGGAGCGTCTTGTATCTTTTCTTGCTTTGTTTGTTAGTTTTTCCTTTTTATCCTTGCTGGACACAACTATTTGAGAAAGCCAAAATCATGCTATGATTTGTTAGAATTGTTCTATGTGCTTCACTTAAACTTTTTGAGCTATAGAATTGCTCTAGTGCTTCACTTATATCTTTTTGAGCACGGTGTGCTTGAAATTTTTGCAGAAATACTCTCATGCTTCACTTAGATTAATTTGAGAGTAGGTAAATTTTGAAGAAATCCTCTCATGCTTCACTTATACCTTTTTGAGAGATGAAATCTTTATGCTCATGTGCTTCACTTAAATTTGTTTGAGCTTGCCAAAAAGCAATGGCAATATATGAAACTAGTCCCAAAGTGATAGATATCCAAGGAGGATATAATAAAAACTTTCATGAAGATCATTGGGCAAATTAAACTTGATTCCTTGTAATAGTTTTGAAACATGATGATAGTAATATGTGAGTCATGTTAGTGAGTAATTACGCTTAGTAGGAATATTGGTGTTAAGGTTTGTGATTCCCTATGCATGCACGAAAGTCAAAAGTTATGCAATGAAGTTACATCCTACTTGTGGTGCATTATTCGGTGTTAGTTATGTTCAATGCTCACTTATGTGAATTTTTGTTTCTTGGTTTGGTTGCTTCCCAATCTATTTGCTAGCCTCCATTTGTACTAAGTAGAAATACTACTTGTGCATCCAAAATCCTTAAACCAAGTTTTGCCTTATGAGTCCACCATACCTACATATATGTGGTATTTCCATGCCGTTCCAAGCAAATTTGTATGTGCCATCTCTAAATTTTCAAAATAAATGTTCTCTTTTGTGTGCCCGTACCGCTCATGAAACGGTGGGGAGTGTCCAATATTTTTCCATGCTAGATGTGTTATTATCAAGATGAGTGTTTATTCACTTGTCATTTCACGAGAGTGCGGCGGTAATAGGGATGCCCATTCCCGAAATGAAAAAGAAAAAAATATTTACTTTATGTTGTCAAATAATAAATTCCTTGGAAAGTGTTGGTATGGAAGGCAACCGTGGATACGGCCCGCCATGGAAAGTGAAAGTTTGGTGGAAAAAGGAATAAACTTTATTTTCTGTTTGGGAACCGCCTATGATATATCTAGCATGGAAAGTATTGTGAGCTACTTTGTCGTTTTCGTTGACAGGAAAAGCATGCCACCCAAAATATTTTTTCTCTCTTAATTTTAAACTTTGAGCTCTAGCACCTCGACAAATCCCTACTTCCCTCTGCGAAGGGCCTATCTATTTACTTTATGCAATTTTTATTTTTACTTTGAGTCTCCATCTTATCTTATAAAGCACCAACTAGGCGGCACTATGATCGTACTTGAGCATTGGGTGTAGCTAATATTTGAGTGTGTTTCATGAATGGATCAATGATTAAGCATGATGGGCTAGGGATAACTTTATTTAGTGTTGATATTTTGAAAGACATGGTTGCTTGTTGGCATGCTTGAGTATTGAAGTCATTATGTTAAAACTAGACTATTGCTTTGAATCATCTAAAGTCCAACTGCCCATGCTACAAAGAAAAGAATATGAGATGAATATGTTAGGAAGCATTCCACATCAAAAATTATGTTTCTATCATTTACCTACTCGAGGACGAGTAGGAATTAAGCTTGGGGATGCTGATACGTCTCCAACGTATCTATAATTTTTGCTTGTTCCATGCTGTTATATTATCATTCTTGGATGTTTTACAATCATTTTATAGCAACTGTATATCATTTTTTGGGACTAACCTATTGACATAGTGCCAAAGTGCCAGTTGCTGTTTTTGCTTGTTTTTTACTTCGCAGAATATCAGTACCAGACGGAGTCCAATCGCGACTAAACTTTTTGGAGATTTTTTTGGACCAGAAGACATCCAATGGGCCAAAGAAGTACCGGAGAGGTGGGCCGTGGAGACCACAACCCACCAGGGCGCGCCAGATGCCCCAGGCGCGCCCTGATGGGTTGTGCCCTCCTCGGAGCCCCTCTCCACCGCCTCTGATGCCTATAAATTCCCAAATATTCCAGAAACCCTAGAGGAGTCGACGAAAAACACATCCAGCAGCCGCAAGTTACAGAGCCTCGAGATCCAATCTAACACCATCACGGAGGGGTTCATCATCCTCATTGGTGCCTCTCCGATGATGCGTAAGTAGTCCACCATAGACCTACGGGTCCGTAGGCAGTAGCTAGTGTTGGAAATATGCCCTAGAGGCAATAATAAAATGGTTATTTTTATATTTCCTTGTTCATGATAAATGTTTATTATCCATGCTATAATTGTATTGATTGGAAACTCAAATACATGTGTGGGTACATAGACTACAATGTGTCCCTAGTAAGCCTCTAATGGACTAGCTCGTTAATCAAAGATGGTTGTGGTTTCCTAGCCATGGACAAGAGTTGTCATTTGATAATGGGATCACATCATTAGGAGAATGATGTGATGGACATGACCCAAACTATGAACGTAGTATATGATCGTGTCAGTTTATTGCTATTGTTTTCTGCATGTCAAGTATGTGTTCCTATGACCTTGAGATCATGTAACTCACTGACACCGGAGGAGTACCTTGTGTGTATCAAACGTCACAACGTAACTGGGTGACTATAAAGATGCTCTACAGGTATCTCCGAAGGTGTCTGTTGAGTTGACATGGATCAAGACCGGGATTTGTTACTCCATGTGACGGAGAGGTATCTCAGGGCCCACTCGGTAATACAACATCACAATAGCCTTGCAAGCAAAGTGACTAAAGTGTTAGCCACGGGATCTTGTATTACGGAACGAGTAAAGAGACTTGCCAGTAACGAGATTGAACTAGGTATGGAGATACTGACGATCGAATCTCGGGCAAGTAACATACCGATAAACAAAGTGGTATTTGGGTTCCGGAAAAGTTTCGGGCATTTTCGGTAGTGTACCGGGAGTGACGAATGGGTTTCGGGGGTCCACCTGGAGGGGCCCACCAACCCCGGGGGAGCACATGGGCCCAAGAGGTGGCGCACCAGCCCCTGGTGGGCTGGGCAGCCGACCCCATAAGGGCCCATGTGCCCAAAGCAAAGGAAAAAAGGGTGGAGGTGCCTTGGAGGGGAGGGACTCCTCCCTAGGGTTTCACCTCCCTTGTGGGAGGAGGACTCCTCCCCCCTAGGGTCGGCCGAACCCCTCCTTGGAGGAGGGGCTAGCGCTGCCTCCCCCCTCCCCTTCCCCCTATATATAGTGGGGGTTTTGAGGGCAGCCACCACCTGAAAGCCACGTGCTGCCCTCTCCCCTCTAGATTGTCTTTCTCCTCTAGATTAGTTCGGTAGAGCTCGGCGAAGACCTGCCGGATTAGTTCCACCACCACCGCCACCATGCCGTTGTGCTGCCGGAGAACTCATCTACCTCTCCGCCCTCGCTTTCTTGATCAAGGAGGCGGAGATCGTCATCAAGCTATACGTGTGCTGAACGCGGAGGTGTCGTCCGTTCGGCGCTAGATCGTGATTGGATCGCGGGACGGCTTGCGATTTGGATCGCGAAGACGTTCGACTACATCAACCGTGTTTCTTAACGCTTCCCGCTTAGCGATCTACAAGGGTATGTGGATCCGATCTCTCCTCTCGTAGATGCTCATCTCCATGGATAGATCTTGTATGTGCGTAGGAAATTTTTTGTTTCCCATGCAACGTTCCCCAACAGTGGCATCATGAGCTAGGTCTATGCGTAGATGAGATCACGAGTAGAACACAAAGGAGTTTGTGGGCGTTGATATTCAGATTGCTTCCCTCCTTAGTCTTTTCTTGATTCAGCGATATTGTGGGATGAAGCGGCTCGGACCAACCTTACTCGTCCACGTACGAGAGACCGGTTCCATCGACTGACATGTAACTTTGTTGCATAAGATGGCTGGCGGGTGTCTGTCTCTCTCACTTTAGTTGAATCGAATTGGACAAAGGTGGTCCTTGTAGAAGGTGAAATAGCAACTTGTATATCACCGTTGTGGTTTTGCGTAGGTAAGAATCGTTCTTGCTAGATACCCGTAGCAGCCACGTAAAACATGCAACAACAAATTAGAGGACGTCTAACTTGTTTTTGCAGGGTATGATGTGATATGATATGGCCAAAAACATGATGAGATATATGTGATGTATGAGATGATCATGTTTTGTATAGATTATCACAACTTGCATGTCGTTCAGTACGGCAACTGGCAGGAGCCATGGGGTTGTCTTTAATTAATTATGTGGCATGCGTGTCACTCATTAAGCACTATGTAATGCTTTACTTTATCACTAAGCGGTAGCAATAGTAGTAGAAGCATGGTTGGCGCGACAACCCCGATGGCGACACGTTGATGGAGATCATGGTGTCATGCCGGTGACGATGGAGATCATGCCGGTGCTTTGGAGATGGAGATCAAAAGCACAAGTTCATGGCCATATCATGTCACTTATGATTTGCATGTGATGTTAATCCTTTTTATGCATCTTATTTTGCTTAGGATGACGGTAGCATTATAAGGTGATCCCTCACTAAAATTTCAAGATAAAATTGTGTTCTCCTCGAGTATGCACCATTGCGAAAGTTCGTCGTTTCGAGACACCACGTGATGATCGGGTGTGATAGACTCTACGTTCGCATACAACGGGTGCAAGCCAGTGTTGCACATGCGGAACACTCGGGTTAAACTTGACGAGCCTAGCATGTACAGACATGGCCTCGAAACACAAGAGACCGAAAGGTCGAACATGAGTCATATAGTAGATATGATCAACATGGAGATGCTCACCATTGAAACCACCTCATCTCACGTGATGATCGGACTTGGGTTGGTGAATTTGTATCATGTAGCACTCGGATGACCTGAGGGATGTCAATTTGAGTGGGAGTTTTTTAAGTAATATGATTAACTAAACTCATTATCTTGAACAATAGTCTAAGTTGTCTTTGCAAATTTTATGTTGTAGATCAATGGCTCGCGCAGTAGTTCCCCTGAATTTCAATGCGTTCCTAGAGAAAGCTAAGCTGGAAGATGATGGAAGTAACTTTCTAGACTGGGCCCGTAATCTAAGGATTATCCTCACGGCTTCCCAAAAGGCTTATGTCCTTGGTGCACCGCTAGGTGAGCCACCCGCTCCAGTGTCATCTCCAGATGTTGCGAACACCTGGCAGTCGCGTTCGGATGATTACTCAATAGTTCAGTGTGCTATGTTGTATGGCTTAGAGCCGGGACTTCAAAGGCGTTTTGAACGTCATGGAGCATATGAGATGTTCTAGGAGTTGAAGTTTATCTTTGAAAAGAATGCCCGGATCGAGAGGTATGAGATCTCCGATAAGTTCTATGCCTGCAAGATGGAGGAGAACGGGTCTGTTAGTGAGCACATACTCAGAATGTCTGGGTATTCCAACCGTTTGGCTGAGTTGGGAATTGCCCTCCCGCCAGAGGCGATCACTAACAGAGTTCTTCAATCACTGCCACCTAGCTACAAGAGCTTTGTGTTGAACTATAACATGCAAGGGATGAACAAGTCAGTCGCCGAGCTGTTTGCGATGCTGAAAGTCGCTGAGTCTGAAATCCATAAGGAGCATCAAGTGTTGATGGTCAATAAAACCACTAGTTTCAAGAAGAATGGCAAGGGCAAGAAGGGTAACTCCAAGAAGAGTGGCAAAGCAGTTGCCCCTCCCGTGAAGAAACCCAAGGCTGGACCCAAGCCAGAAACTGAGTGCTTTCATTGCAAGGGTACTGGCCACTGGAAGTATCTGGCCGACAAGAAGGCGGCCAACACCAAACAAGGTATATATGATATACATGTTATTGATGTGTACCTTACCAACTCTCGTTGTAGTGCCTGGGTATTTGATACCG
The DNA here is from genome assembly GCA_039707655.1 of Elymus sibiricus. NCBI lineage: Eukaryota > Viridiplantae > Streptophyta > Magnoliopsida > Poales > Poaceae > Elymus > Elymus sibiricus. The sequence goes on along the minus strand of CM077663.1, from coordinate 376,121,121 downwards.
GTTCGGTTGCTCACATTTGCAACTCAAAACAGGAACTGCAGAATAGACGGAGGCTGGCAAAGGACGAAGTGACGATGCGCGTGGGAAATGGTTCCAAGGTTGATGTGATCGCCGTCGCACGCTCGCTCTTCGATTACCATCGGGATTAGTGATGAACCTGAATAATTGTTATTTAGTGCTTGCGTTAAGCATGAACATTATATCTGGATCTTGTTTATTGCGAGACCGTTACTCATTTAAATCAGAGAATAATGGTTGTTCTATTTATATGAGTAATATCTTTTATGGTCATGCACCCAATGTGAGGGGTTTATTCTTATTGAATCTCGATAGTGATGATACACATGTTCATAACATTGATGCCAAAAGATGTAGAGTTGATAATGATAGTACCACTTTCTTGTGGCACTGCCGCTTAGGTCATATTGGTGTAAAACGCATGAAGAAACTCCATGCTGATGGACTTTTGGAGTCACTTGATTTTGAATCACTTGACACATGTGAACCATGCCTCATGGGCAAGATGACTAAGACCATGTTCTCTGGAACAATGGAACGGGCAAGTGACTTGTTGGAGATCATACATACTGATGTGTGCGGTCCGATGAGCATTGAGGCGCGCAGTGGATATCGTTATTTTCTCACCTTCACCGATGACTTAAGTAGATATGGGTATATTCACTACTGGAAACAGGGAATTTGCCATCTGCCAGCTCTTTGCCGTCTGCCAGCGGATGGCAAAGAATGTCTTTGCCATCTGCTTACAAAAAACAGATGGCAAAGAACTGACAGATGGCAAAGAACCTGGTTGCCATCAGCCAATTCTTTGCCGTCTGCCAGCAGATGGCAAAGAATCTTTGCCGTCTGCTGGCAGATGGCAAAGAGGTTGGTGGGATTCAGCGGACGACGGCGTTGTAACGGCGCACTAGGCCCACCTCTTTGCCATCAGCCAGCAGATGGCAAAGCCCCACCTCTTTGCCATCAGCCAGCGGATGGCAAAGAGGTGGGGCTATCTCCCCTCCCTCTCCCAGCCCGGCCCCACCCCTCTCTCTCTCTCCCCTATCTCTCCAGCCCGGCCCCACCCCTCTCTCTCTCCCCCCACCTCAGCCCCGCCACAGCACCGCCGCCAGCCACGCCGCCCGCCCCACCACCCCAGCACCGCCGCCCGCCCCACCACCGCAGCCCGCCCCGGCGCCCGCCCCTCCACCGCAGCCCCGCCACCATGCCGCCGCCGTCGCTGGACGAGGTTCGTTCCTTCCTCCTTGTTTTTCTCGGATCCGAGCAGAAATAGAGAGGGGAGAGAGATAGGGCGCCGCTGGGTGCCATGGCTGTCGTGGGTGGGGGAGGGGCGCGGCCGCCGTGGGCCGCCGTGGCTAGGGAGGGGCGCGGCCGCCGTGGGCCGCCGTGGATGGGGGAGGGGCGCGGCCGCCGTGGCTAGGGAAGGGGGGGCGCACCCGCCATGGCTCGGCTGCACGAGGGACGCGGCCGCCGTCGCTGGGGGAGGGGCGCTGCTGCCGTGCTCGGGGAGAGGCGCGGCCGCCGTGGCTCGGATGCGGGATAGTAGCGCCCGACATGGCTGAAGTGAGGGTCGGGGCTTCAGTGCAAAGTGCAGTTTGGTACTGATGTTTGATATATGGAGTGGCACTGAATATCCAAAGCTAGTACTTTTCTCTTGTGATCTAGGTGGTACTGATGTGGCTTTTGGTCGTTCGTTCAAAATCTGTAGTGGCACTGAATATATGGAGTGGCTTCGGTGCAAGGCGTCCGATCTGTAGTGGATTTCAAACTCTTGCTGGGCATCTGAACATTTATTTTTGAGACACCCTTCCAACAGAGCATACACAATTCCATTCTAGAACACACTAGTGATTGTGATAAAAATAATATAGAGAAAGAAGCAGCACATATAGGAGTTTTCCTCTGCTAGTTTTTGTATTAGTTTATCAACACAAGAAACAGTACTGTCAAAGTAAAATGTTGCAAGTTATAAATTTTTAAGATAACTTGTCGGCATCACAATGTATATGTATCCCTGGCATACCGTCTCACAAACATGGAAGTGCATCCCAAATATGAATTTCGGATAGGAGCAATAATTGGCAGTACAAAATAGGGATGTCGTTCATTACTTTAATTATTTGTGGCAGTCTCTGAACAATGCAGCAGGAATAATTAACATTTTCATGTTCACAGCCTCACAACCTTAGGACACTCTGCATTAGTAGCTCCTCCCTCCTTCTGCAGGTTATGTCTAACCTAAAAGGGCACCCGAGGCATGCTTATAATAAAATCAACGGAAACATATTAATTTAGTTAGATGTAATTCATCCATTTGTTCGATCAAAATAAGTTAGAATAAATTTGATCAGTAAGGGTGAGAAGCCAAGTGGCTGTCAGAATATATTTTCACTAATTTTTTTTGAACATACCTTAGTGGTAGCAGAGTGCAGTGCCTTGGCATGAGTCCACTCAAGTTGCATTCCATGTTTATTTACGTGGCTTCTTCCGATATATAACAAAATGATAAAACCAAACCACACAAAGAGATCTTCAGGTATGATTCCTATTCAAAAGTACAGAAGGAAGAAGTAGCGAAGTACATAAGAGCTGAAAATATATTCAACTTTCACAAATTAATTAATGAGCATCAAATGGTTCTTTATTAAGGTTAGAAAAACTGAATCCTAGTTTGTCCATTACCATTACCAAGGCTAAAACTAAGTCTGGCAACACAACAACAGGATTCAGTTCTCTCCCATCTAAATTTTGCTCCTTCGGCAGCTTAGCATATGTGCCAGCAGACAAAATCATCCAGGTTCCAAGTTAGCACAAACGATCAAATGCGTTACATGGGAAAACTGGAAACCAAAATACTTGTCAGCGGGGAACAATTACTCTTGTTGTCTCACTTAGTCTGAACAATATATCGACATGGGAAAACTGGAAAGCAGAATACTTTGGCCTTACCTTCTGAATCTCGAACTCTCAAATTCTACATTCTTGTCCTTGGACCCCTATGTGCGGGAATCTGTAGGGAATCATACTGGCCAAAACCATGATAGAGAATTTGTACTTAAACTTCTTTACCATAGTCTTGGCATATCCAGTAATAGTTATTAAACCACCCACATCTTCATCACGCATGAACACAGTTATTGGCATCTGTGTAAAAGAAGTAACAAATTGCTTTTTTCTTACTTCATGGACTGTACTGCTGCCATGTTAACCGAGTACTGAGCATAAATCAAATAAAGAAGGGATCTTTTCTTTTCATTAATATGAGAACTTCTTAGCAATCTAATTTGAACATCATATATATTTGTGTTGATCGGGTGGATTTAAATGTGCAGTTGTTTCGTCGCTGCGAGGGTCTGGTGTTCGACGACCTCCCCGTGCGTTCGACGAGCTCCGCCCCTGCGTTCGTGGGTGAGCACAAATGACATCTCCTCCTCTCCCTCTTCATTTGCTCTGTTCCGGTCTTCGTGCCGATGAAACTTGCTAGCTATAGGTGTCTTCAATCATCAGTATGCGTGACCACTATGCGTCTCCCGTTCGAAAGGGTTACATCTATAAATATGCATTCATTTGCATATTTATAACCGTGATTCTTTTGAATTGTCAGACCCCTCCACCGATGCCAGTCATTGCTCCGGCGGACACGGTGAGTTTCATTTGAATGGAGATTACTTACTAGTCTTCACATTTGAGTTGCATCATGCTAACGATACATTGGAAATAATCTTTGGTGCAGCATAACTCCCGACAAGCATCGACCGATCCTTCTCCGTCTGCCACTGGCGCGACCGGTCCTACACCTACACCTCCGTGATGACGGTAAGTTTTCCCAAGTGTTTTGCTTAATAGAGTTTTGTTATGATGCCATGTTGTATCTACACATATCGTGCATAATGTGTGTATGTTTGAAATGCATTGTATGTGTGGGATTCGACACCTAGTCGTGTGCCTTTGGTAGCCTTCCATACAGGGAAATGCCTCCTAGTGCTTCCACTGAGCCATGGTAGTTCGCTACTGCTCCGGAACACATGGATTGACCGGCATGTGTCTTTCTTTGCTCCTGTGTCTGTCCCTACGGGGAAATGTCACGCGGTGTATCACCGAAGTCCTTGTAGCTTGCTACGACTTGGTTGCACTCGCTGATGACCGACACGTGCATTGCTGGGTCATGTATGCCTGTCCCTGTACGTTTGTGCCACCTTGGTTCTATGACTAGTCATGTCGGCCCGGGTTCTCTGCCATAATATGCTTAAGAAATGACATATTTTAGCTCCTAAATGACTTCATATGCTTAGCTAGCTCCAAAATGACATAATAACCTTACTTAGCTCCAAAATGACCTATTTAACCTAGGATAGCTCTAAAATGACCTATACTTAGCATTTTTTCCTCCAAAATGACTCAATATGCTTAGCTAGCTAAAAAATGACATAATAAGCTTAATTAGCTCCAAAATGACCTATTTAACCTAGGATAGCTCTGAAATGACCTATACTTAGCATTTTTTCCTCCAAAATGACTTAATATGCTTACCTAGCTTAAAAATGACCTATTTAACCTAGGATAGCTCTAAAATGACCTATACTTAGCATCTTTTCCTCCAAAATGACTTAATATGCTTAGCTAGCTCTAAAATGACATAGTATGCTTAAGAAATGACATATTTTAGCTCCTAAATGACTTCATATGCTTAGCTAGCTCCAAAATGACATAATAACCTTATTTAGCTCCAAAATGACCTATTTAACCTAGGATAGCTCTAAAATGACCTATACTTAGCATTTTTTCCTCCAAAATGACTCAATATGCTTAGCTAGCTCAAAAATGACATAATAAGTTTAATTAGCTCCAAAATGACCTATTTAACCTAGGATAGCTCTGAAATGACCTATACTTAGCATTTTTTCCTCCAAAATGACTTAATATGCTTAGCTAGCTTAAAAATGACCTATTTAACCTAGGATAGCTCTAAAATGACCTATGTACTAGCATCTTTTCCTCCAAAATGACTTAATATGCTTAGCTAGCTCTAAAATGACATAATATGCTTAAGAAATGACATATTTTAGCTCCTAAATGACTTCATATGCTCAGGTAGCTCCAAAATGACATAATAACCTTACTTAGCTCCAAAATGACCTATTTAACCTAGGATAGCTCTAAAATGACCTATACTTAGCATTTTTCCTCCGAAATGACTCAATATGCTTAGCTAGCTCAAAAATGACATAATAAGCTTAATTAGCTCCAAAATGACCTATTTAACCTAGGATAGCTCTAAAATGACCTATACTTAGCATTTTTTCCTCCAAAATGACTTAATATGCTTAGCTAGCTTAAAAATGACCTATTTAACCTAGGATAGCTCTAAAATGACATATACTTAGCATCTTTTCCTCCAAAATGACTTAATATGCTTAGCTAGCTCTAAAATGACATAATATGCTTAAGAAATGACATATTTTAGCTCCTAAATGACTTCATATGCTTAGCTAGCTCCAAAATGACATAATAACCTTACTTAGCTCCAAACTGACCTTACTTAGCATTTTTTACACCAAAATGACTTAGTATGCTTAGCTAGCTCAAAAACGACATAATAATCATACTTAGCTCCAAAATGACATATTTTACAGATATAAGTTGCATCATAATAGTCTTCACATTTTAGTTGCATCATAATAATCTTCTTCTTCTAGTCTTTTTCTTCAAACTTTCTTCTTTCCCATTTTGCAGATTTGCTCTAGATCACGGAGCTTGGGTTGATGGAGTGCTTTTCTTTAGTTTTTGTTTTGACTTTGTGAAACTTGCTACCTATGGATGAAACTGTGTAATATTGATGAAACTATGTATATGTATGGATGAAACTGTGTAATATTGATGAAACTATGTATATGTATGGATGAAACTTGCTACTATTGGTAACATGTGTTGGATATGTGTTCTTGGATGTGTTGGATATATATGTGTTCATGACTATTGGTAATATGTGTTGAATATGCTATATTGGTTATATATATATGTGTGTGTTTGATTTTCTGTGAAGATGAATTGATATAAAAAACAAAATTAAATGGGGCAATATAGGCACTTTGCCATTTGCTGGCAGATGGCAAAGAGCTTTGCCATCTACTGGCAGATGGCAAAGAGGCCACGTGTGAGCTACCTGTGCAAACTGGGAAGGGCCTATTTGGTCTCTTTGCCATCTGCTGGCAGATGGCAAAGAGGCCACGTGTCAGCTACCTGTCCGAACTGGTAAGGGCCTTTTTGGTCTCTTTGCCATCTGCCAGCAGATGGCAAAGGCCAGAATCTTTGCCATCTGCTGGCAGATGGCAAAGCACGCCGTTAGCCTTCTAACGGGGTATCCCCGTTCAGAGGCTTTGCCATCTGCTGGCTAATGGCAAAGGCTGCAGGCTCTTTGCCATCTGCCAGCAGACGGCAAAGTAGCCTTTCCCGGCTGGGTTTCAGCCAAACTGTTTGCCGTCTGCTGGCAGATGGCAAAGCCTTTGCCATCCGCCAACTATGCCTTTGCCATCTGCCATGGCAGATGGCAAAGTGCCTGATTCCTGTAGTGATTTACTTAATGAAACATAAGTCTGAAACGTTTGAAAAGTCCAAGCAATTTCAGAGTGAAGTTGAGAATCATCGTAACAAGAAGATTAAATTCCTACGATTTGATCGAGGAGGAGAATATCTCGGTTATGAGTTTGGCAATCACTTAAGACAATGTGGAATTGTTTCACAGTTGACGCCACCTGGAACACCACAACGTAATGGTGTGTCCGAACGTCGTAATCGAACCTTATTGGATATGGTGCGGTCTATGATGTCTCTTGCCGATTTGCCACTATCCTTTTGGGGTTATGCGTTAGAGACAGCTGCATTCACTTTAAATAGGGCACCATCTAAATCCGTTGAGACGACGCCGTATGAACTGTGGTTTGGCAAGAAACCAAAGTTGTTGTTTCTTAAAGTTTGGGGATGCGATGCTTATGTCAAAAAGCTTCAGCCTGAAAAGCTGGAACCCAAAGCGGAGAAATGCGTCTTCATAGGATACCCAAAAGAGACGGTTGGGTACACCTTCTAACTCAGATCCGAAGGCAAAGTGTTTGTTGCAAAGAACGGGTCATTTCTCAAGAAAGAGTTTCTCTCGAAAGAATTGAGTGGGAGGAAGATAGAACTTGATGAGGTTGTTGATCCTTCACTTCAACCAGAGAGTAGCGCAGCGCAGAAAGATGTTTCTGTGGAGCCTACATCAGTTGAAGAGGAAGCTAATGATAGTGATCATGAAGCTTCAGATCAAGTTACTATCGAACCTCGTAGGTCGACAAGGGCACGTACTGCTCCTGAGTGGTACGGTAACCCTGTCTTAGAGGTCATGTTGTTGGACAACGATGAACCTACGAGCTATGGAGAAGCGATGGTAGGCCCGGATTCCGAAAAATGGTTAGAGGCCATGAAATCCGAGACAGGATCCGTGTATGAAAACAAAGTGTGGACTTTGGAAGTATTACCTGAAGGGCGAAAGGCCATTCAGAATAAATGGATCTTTAAGAGGAAGACGGACGCGGACGGTAATGTCACCGTCTATAAAACTCGACTTGTGGCAAAGGGTTTTTCACAAGTTCAAGGAATTGACTACGATGAGACTTTCTCACCCGTAGTGATGCTTAAGTCCGTCAGAATCATGTTAGCAATAGCTGCATTTTTCGATTATGAAATTTGGCAGATGGATGTCAAAACAGCGTTCCTCAACGGTTTCCTTGAGGAAGAATTGTATATGATGCAACCAGAAGGTTTTGTCGATCCAGAGAATGTTGACAAAGTTTGCAAGCTCCAGTGATCCATTTATGGACTGGTGCAGGCATCTCGGAGTTGGAATAAGCGCTTTGATGAGGTATTCAAAGCGTTTGGGTTTATACAAGTTTATGGAGAAGCTTGTATTTACAAGAAAGTGAGTGGGAGCTCTATAGTGTTTCTAATATTATATGTGGATGACATATTGCTGATTGGAAACAATATAGAATTTTTGGAAAGCGTGAAGGAATATTTGAACAAGAGTTTTTCAATGAAGGACCTAGGAGAAGCTGCTTTCATATTAGGCATCAAGATCTATAGAGATAGATCAAGACGCTTAATAGGACTTTCACAGAGCACATACCTTGATAAAGTTTTGAAGAAGTTTAAAATGGATCAGTCCAAGAAAGGTTTCTTGCCTGTGTTACAAGGTGTGAAGTTGAGTAAGACTCAATGCCCAGTAACTGCAAAGGATAGAGAAAAGATGAGTGTCATCCCCTATGCTTCTGTGATAGGGTCTATCATGTATGCAATGATGTGCACAAGACCAGACGTCAGCCTTGCCATAAGTATGGCCGGAAGGTTTCAAAGTAATCCAGGAGTGGATCACTGGACGGCGGTCAAGAATATCCTAAAGTACCTGAAAAGGACTAAGGAAATGTTTCTCGTTTGTGGTGGTGATCAAGAGCTCGTCGTAAAGGGTTACGTCGATGCAAGCTTTGACACTGATCCGGATGACTCTAAGTCTCAAACCAGATACGTATTTATTCTCAATGGAGGAGCGGTAAGCTGGTGCAGCTCCAAGCAAAGCGTCGTAGCTGATTCTACATGCGAAGCGGAGTACATAGCTGCCTCGGAGGCGGTGAAGGAAGGTGTCTGGATGAAGTAGTTCATGACGGATCTTGGAGTTGTGCCCAGTGCACTGAACCCAATGACTTTGTTCTGTGACAACACTGGTGCCATTGCTCTAGCCAAGGAACCAAGGTTTCACAAGAGGACCAGACACATAAAGAGATGCTTCAATTCCATCTGCGATTACATCGAGGGAGGAGACATAAGTATTTGCAAAGTACACACGGATCTGAATGTTGTAGATCCATTGACTAAGCCTCTTCCACGAGGGAAACATGATCAACACCAGAACTGTATGGGTGTTAGATTCATTACAATGTAAATCACATAGTGATGTGAGCTAGATTATTGACTCTAGTGCAAGTGGGAGACTGTTGGAAATATGCCCTAGAGGCAATAATAAAATGGTTATTATTATATTTCCTTGTTCATGATAAATGTTTATTATCCATGCTATAATTGTATTGATTGGAAACTCAAATACATGTGTGGGTACACAGACAACAATGTGTCCCTAGTAAGCCTCTAATGAACTAGCTCGTTAATCAAAGATGGTTGTGGATTCCTAGCCATGGACAAGAGTTGTCATTTGATAATGGGATCACATCATTAGGAGAATGATGTGATGGACAAGACCCAAACTATGAACGTAGCATATGATCGTGTCAGATTATTGCTATTGTTTTATGCATGTCAAGTATGTGTTCCTATGACCATGAGATCATGTAACTCACTGACACCGGAGGAGTACCTTGTGTGTATAAAACGTCACAACGTAACTGGGTGACTATAAAGATGCTCTACAGGTATCTCCGAAGGTGTCTGTTGAGTTGACATGGATCAAGACTGGGATTTGTTACTCCGTGTGACGGAGAGGTATCTCAGGGCCCACTCGGTAATACAACATCACAATGAGCCTTGCAAGAAAAGTGACTAAAGTGTTAGCCACGGGATCTTGTATTACGGAACGAGTAAAGAGACTTGCCGGTAACGAGATTGAACTAGGTATGGAGATACCGACGATCGAATCTTGGGCAAGTAATATACCGATAAACAAAGGGAACATCGTACGGGATTAACTGAATCCTTGACATAGAGGTTCAACCGATAAAGATCTTCGTAGAATATGTAGGAACCAATATGGGCATCCAGGTCCCACTATTGGTTATTCACCGTAGAGGTGTCTCGGTCATGTCTACATAGTTCTCGAACCCGCAGGGTCTGCACACTTAACGTTTCGGTATTATTGAGTTACGTATGTTGGTGAACGAAGGTTGTTCGGAGTCCCGGATGAGATCCCGGACATCATGAGGAGCTCCGGAATGCTCCGGAGGTAAAGATTTATATATAGGAAAGTGGTATTTGGATTCCGGAAAAGTTTCGGGCATTTTCGGTAGTGTACCGGGAGTGACGAATGGATTTCAGGGGTCCACCGGGAGGGGCCCACCCACCCCGGGGGGCACATGGGTCCAAGAGGTGACGCACCAGCCCCTGGTGGGCTGGGCAGCCGACCCCATAAGGGCCCATGCGCCCAAAGCAAAGGAAAAAAGGGTGGAGGTGCCTTGGAGGGGAGGGACTCCTCCCTAGGGTTCCGCCTCCCTTGTGGGAGGAGGACTCCTCCCCCCTAGGGTCAGCCGAACCCCTCCTTGGAGGAGGGGCTAGGGCTGCCTCCCCCCTCCCCTTCCCCCTATATATAGTGGGGGGTTTGAGGGCAGCCACCACCTGAAAGCCACGTGCTGCCCTCTCCCCTCTAGATTGTCTTTCTCCTCTAGATTAGTTCGGTAGAGCTCGGCGAAGCCCTACCGGATTAGTTCCACCACCACCGCCACCATGCCGTTGTGCTGCCGGAGAACTCATCTACCTCTCCGCCCTCGCTTGTTGGATCAAGGAGGCGGAGATCGTCATCAAGCTGTACGTGTGCTGAACGCGGAGGTGCCGTCCGTTCAGCGCTAGATCATGATTGGATCGCGGGACGGCTTGCGATTTGGATCGCGAAGACGTTCGACTACATCAACCGCGTTTCTTAACGCTTCCTGCTTACCGATCTACAAGGGTATGTGGATCCGATATCTCCTCTCGTAGATGCTCATCTCCATGGATAGATCTTGTATGTGCGTAGGAAATATTTTGTTTCCCATGCAATGTTCCCCAACAGCTAGATGGCTTCCTCTCTCTCTCTTTTGATTCTCAATACAATGGTCTCTTGGAGATCTATTTGATGTAAACTTTTGCGGTGTGTTTGTTGGGATCCGATGAATTTTGAGTTCATGATTAGTTTCTATCCATGAATATTATTTGAGTCTTCTTTGATCTCTTATATGCATGATTACTTATAGCCTCGTATTTCTTCTTCGAATCTTTGGTTTAGTTAGGACAACTAGATCGATTTTTCTTGCCATGGGAAGAGGTGCTTTGTGATGGGTTCGATCTTCCGGTGTCCTCTCCCAGTGACAGAAGGGGCAGCGAGGCACACATGTATCGTTGCTATTAAGGATAACAAGATGGGGTCTATTCCTACATGAATAGATCTTGTCTACATCATGTCATCGTTCTTATTGCATTACTCCGTTTTTCCATGAACTTAATACACTAGATGCATGCAGGATAGTGGTCGATGTGTGGAGTAATATTAGTAGATGCAGGCAGGAGTCGGTCTACTTATCTTGGACGTGATGCCTATATAATGATCATCGCCTTGGATATCGTCATGATTATTTGATCTTCTATCAATTGGCCAACAGTAATTTGTTCACCCACCGTGTGCTATACTCATGAGAGAAGCCACTAGTGAAACCTACGGCCCCCGGTCTACTTGTCCAACATATTGCTTTCCGATCTATCTTTTTGCCGCTTTTGTTTTCAGATCTATTATTCAAAAAACCCAAAAATACCTTGCTGCACTTTTTATTTGCTCTTTTTATTTTGTGTTCTTGAGAGATCTATCTGTCCAATCTATCATATCCTAATCTATCTTTTTACCGTAGAGATATTGACAACCTCTCTTTCGCGTCGGGTTGCAAGTATTTGTTCTTTGTTTGTAGGTGATGTTTATTAGGTGGTGGTGATCCTCCTACTGGTTCGATACCTTGGTTTCATAACTGAGGGAAATACTTACCGTCGCTGTGCTGCATCATCCCTTCCTCTTTGGGGAAATACCGACGCAGTCTCAAGCCACGTCAGTGATGTCTCCTATCCGGGTGGCGTAGCCGTGGCTGGCCGCATCAGCGAAGACCACCGTGAACTCGTTGGCCGCTGTCGGAGTCACCCGCCAGTTCCACTGACGGTGGTACAGGTGGTTGAGCTCAGACTCCAGCATCTCCGGAGTGTCCGCGCCCTCGCCAATCACCGAGACAATCGCCTGGAGGGAGGGCACGGGCGTGGGAGGGTCCGGGATCTCGATGTGGAAGAAGCCAAGGCCTTCGATGCCATGGCCATACATCATGAGCTCGCCAGTCACCGGATGATCCGGACAGAGGAGCGCGGGATGGTTGGGATCCTTGTAGAGGTAGCGGCACGACGGGTTGGTGTAGAAGACTTGTGCATGGCCAAAGAGACCGCAGTTGAAGCACTGGACACGGTCCTTCATGGGGACCCGTTGGCCCAGGGCCGGAGCGCTCGGGGCAGTGCAGGAGGCGCTCGGTGTGGCGCCGTTCCCAGCTGCGCGCCCCTGGCCCCAACGCTTCTTCTTCTTCGTCCCCGGACCTTGATGTCCCCGCGCTGCCGCCGTGCCATTGCCCGGTCCCGGCGGTGGGAACTGCGGGTTGGAGCGGGGAGGCTAGTAGCGGTCCGAGGCTATCGGTGCCAGGGGGGTTGCTGGGAACGCAGAGGCGGGGTCCGCTGCCGGTCCGACCCGGCAAGAGACTCCGGTCTCTCCGATGCGTAGGAGACAGCGACCTACGGCGCGGGGGGCGTCGGTCATCCGGGTGAGGAGGAGAACGGGACTGTCCCCGACAGTCCGAGCGGGCCGGAGAGCGCCGGTCTGGAGAGCGGCGGGAGCTAGAGCGGGTCGGAGATCGCTGTCCATCGCGCGCTGAGAGGTGCCGGCATAGGTCTTCTTCCCTGCGAACGACGTCAGGAGAGGGACGAGGGAGGTCGCGGTAGTCATCATTGCGGCGCTCGCCACCATCATCCAGCTCGCGAGGCATGGCCGGGATGGCCGCCGGCGGCAGCAGCACGGTGGGGTGAGGTGTGGGAGGGGCTGTAGTCAGGATGGTGGCGTGAGTTGGGGGGAGAGGAGGTGCTGGGGTCTGCCTGGAGCGAACTGGTGCGAGAGGAAACCCTCGATGCAGCCAGATCGCTCCGGCCCGAGCACTCCCGCACCACGAGTTGGGCTGGCCCCAGCAGGCGGCAGGCCCAAGTGGGGCGTGGAGGGCGGCGCAGCAAGCCACGGCCCAGGTGCTGCGTCACCGTGATACGTCTCCGTCGTATCTATATTTTTGATTGTTTCATGCCAATATTATACAACTTTCACATATTTTTGGCAACATTTTATATGATTTATTGGACTAACCTATTGATCCAGTGCCCAGTGCCAGTTCTTGTTTGTTGCATGCTTTTTTGTTTCGCAGAATATCCATATCAAACGAAGTCCAAACGCGATAAAAATTTACGGAGATTTTTTTTGGAATATTTGTGAATTTTGAGAAGTGGAATCAACGCAAACGGAGGCCCATAGCCCCCACGATACATCAGGGCGTGCCCAGGGGGCCCAAACGCGACCTGGTGGGTTGTGCCCACCTCGTACGTTGGTTGGAGCTCTCCTTCGGGCGCAAGGAAGCTAATTTTTGGATAAAAATCCCCTCAAAATTTCAGCCCGATCGGAGTTACGGATCTCCAGGAATATAAGAAACGGTTTTCGGCCAGAAAACAGGAAGGTGAAACAGAAGAGAACAGAGAGTGAGATCCAATCTAGGAGGGGCTCCTGCCCCTCCGCCGCCATGGCGGCCATGGAACAGAGGGGGAACTCTCCTCCCATCTAGGGGGGAGGCCAAGGAAGAAGAAGAAGAAGGAGGGGGGCTCTCTCCCCCCTCTCTCCTGGTGGCGCCGGAACGCCGCCGGGGCAATCATCGTGACGGTGATCTACTCCAACAACTTCGCCACCGTCAACACCAACTCTCTCCCCCTCTATGCAGCGGTGTAACACCTCTCCTCCCCGCTGTAATCTCTACTTAAACATGGTGCTCAACTCCATATATTATTTTCCAATGATATTTGGCTATCCTATGATGTTTGAGTAGATCTCTTTTGTCCTATGGGTTAATTGTGGTATGATGTTATGGATGTGAGTTGTATGTTGATATGGTGCTGTACTATGGTGCCCTCCGTGTCGCGCAAACGTGAGGGATTCCCGTTGTAGGGTGTTGCAATATGTTCATGATTTGCCTATGGTGGGTTGCTTGAGTGACAGAAGCATAAATCCGAGTAGGTGGGTTGTTGCGTATGGGAGTAAAGAGAACTTGATACTTAATGCTATGGTTGGGTTTTACCTTAATGATCTTTGATAGTTGCAGATGCTTGCTAGAGTTCCAATCATAAGTGCATATGATCCAAGTACGGAAAGTGTGTTTAGCGTATGCCTCTCCCCCATTGCATATGACAAGTATCTATCATATTATATTCAATTGCCTAGGGACAATCTTTCTCTTGCGTTACACAAAAAGCTTTCTACCAAGTTATTTACTTTTATTGGTCTTTTATTAAAACAGCACATAACTTTTATTTCCACGTTCTTTATTATCTTGCAAAGTACTTCTAGTTTTATTCCCGCAAAGTAGTTTCATACTTATTCTAGATAAAGCAAGCATTAGCGTGCGTAGAGTTGTATCAGTGGTCGATAGAACTTGAGGGAATATTTGTTCTACCTTTAGCTCCTCGTTAGGTTCGACGCTCTTACTTATCGAAAAAGGCTACGAATGATCCCCTACACTTGTGGGTTATCAGACCGCAGGGCGTAGGGCTTCCGCCTTCGAGGCGTTGGGCATCGCCGCCGCCGCCACCGGTGGGGGCCGCCGGAGCGGGGAGCTCCCGGTGCGGCGAGGGGAGGAGTGGAGGTGCAACAACATGGAGCAGGTGCCGAAGGCAGCGATGAACGGCCGGAACGGCGTCTGCAACCCCAATGACGGCGGAAGGGGCGCGAGGGACTTGGCCGCCGGCGGGCGAGGTGGCGCACTGGAGGTGAGGCACGGCACTGACTGGCGCCACGAGGCCTTGGCGCGGCCGGAGTCCGACCGGCCGGCAACGCCCCACTGACGGCGGCGGCGCTCACCCCTCCCACGCAAGGTGAAGCATTGGCCCACGGGGGACCGAGCGCTCCGGCAGGAACGCGAGACGGCGACGGAGCCGCCGTCCACGCTGGACCTCGCCAGGAGGCTACGAGGGGGGCGGGATGGGAGAGCCGGAGCGCCGCACGACGGGGACACCCGCCTCGAGGTTGGCCTCCTCGGCCAGGTCCGCCCAACGGGGCCGCGCGGGGGCGCGGAGGCCGGCGGGGGAGTCGTGGGGGGAGGGGGACGGGACGTCGGTGGCGCGGACGTCACCGGCGGGGGCGCTTGGTCGCCGGAGAGGGTGCGGGAGCTCACCATCGTTCTAATGCCATATTAATCATCTTAGCGACCTCCATGGAATCTGTTTCCACAAGGACATCCTGCTGACTCCACTTCAGTGCAAGGGACATGCCTTCCATACAAGCACTTAGTTCAGCCTCAAGTGATGATCCGCAACGGCAAAGAAACCGACAGGAAGAGAGAACAATTCGTCCTTGCTCATCACGGAGGATCATGCATGCCCCTGTTGCACCTGTACTCTCACTGTATGACCCATCAATATTCAGCTTCAGCATGCCAGCGGGTGGTCTCTCCCAACTTTTGGTTGTAGCAAGTGTAATATGCGAAACTACAGCCGACCCCGGTCCATCCACTACACCTTTTCCTCTGATGATTTGCTCAGTAGTCTGGTTCTCTATTTGCGATAAACTCACCAGATAACTGCATAAGAAACGTCGGGATCCTTCGACGGATGGAAAAGGCTTGTCATGAGTAAGCTCATTATGTCCATGTCTAACTGAATAAATTCTTGTTTGGGTGCCCTAACTAATCTGTGGATATAAAGAACGCGTTTCTTGGTAACCCAGAATTTCATGGTTGTGGAAAAACGACTGCTAGTGGTTTTTCCAAAAACACGTTTCACAAATACTGGATCGTAACTGAATTTCTCGTGCTGCGTTCGTTTCTCACGGCCCACTCCTTCCTATACTCACGGGGGAGATAATTATGTAAACAAGAAATTAGAGAGGCCAGCTTTAGCCTTTTTTGACAACAAACGTGATTCTACATAAACTGGTTAGGGTATGTCGGGCACATCTAAATGTGACATAGTTATTGCACATCTAAATGACTAAATCAAACATAAAAAGGAAAAGAAAAAAGAAAAAAAAATACCCACATAAATCTTCACATAAGATCAATGATATAGGACTTATGCCCCGTTCAGAAGCCCGCTGGCTTCCCAAGCTAGCCAGCTTCCAGAGGAGCCAGCGCTAGCCAGCTTCCCATTGGAGCCAGGATCGTTCGGCAACGCATAGAGGAAAAAACGGTTCGGCTGTGGTCGGTCCCACCAATCCGGGCTTTGAGCGAAGAGGAGAAACGTTTTTTTTTTATCGTAATAACTTTATTCCTCAGATAATAGCAAGGTCATTTACATAGTTGTGAAGAATAAAGTCAGGGACGAAAGTCTCCCAAACCTCAAAAGTACTATTGCTAAAACAATGCTTTGCTAATCCATCCGCTAGCATATTTGCCTCTCTGCTACAAAACTCATAGCTAATACTTGCAAACTCCATTGCCAAGAGAGAGCACTCTGCCACCACAGGAACGTCCACTCCCATGTACGCATCCGGGTCAGATATAGCTTCCAAAGCGTTCATACAATCCGACTCAATGATGAGATTTGTGCATCCCAGATTCGCTGCCAGGTATAGTCCAGAACGGATGGCCATTAGCTCAGCTGATCCCGCGCTTGAAACATGAGGTAATGCTAGTGTTGCCGCTCCCAGAAATTTGCCCTGATCGTCACGAGCGACAACTCCACAAGCTCCTTTGAGGTTCTCCTCATGAAATGATGCATCAACGTTCACCTTTATAACTCCCCTACTTGGCTTCTTCCACACTTGATCATTCTTGCGGATGGGCTGGTTTGGTGTATTTGCACGGACAAAATTGGTAGCAAGTACCCGAATTGAGATGGCTGATTGCTCTGGAGTTGGGACAGTCTCCCCCTTCGCAACTTGCCTCCTTTGCCACCATATAAACCACATGGCCACCAGGATGAGCTCGGCAGTGGGAATATCATGTGTTATCGTATGCAGGCAGATCAAAATGTCCAAAGTGATAGACCCAGACCGGTCCTGCACAACTGCTCTGTCGATCTCCTCAGTTAACCCTAGTGATGACCACACTTGCGTTGCTCTATCACATGTGAACAGACAATGTTGAATGTCTTCCAAACCAACTTTGCATATCGGGCATTGCGGGATCAAGGGTATGTGTCTGCCCGCGAGTACACCGTAGCATGGAAGTACTCCCTTAAGTACTTTCCAACCAAAATGCTTGATCTTTCCCGGTAGACGAAGATGCCATAGTTCCTTCCAAACCCCGCTAAGTTGAGCACTCCCCGGACTGTTCGAATTTGCATAGTGGCGACCGAACTGGTGGTCAAATTCTAAGTGATACGCCGAGCGTACTGAGAAGGTTCCAGACTTTGTATAGTGCCATGCCACAAAATCTTCTAGTGCTTCAACATGTAGTGGAATTTGTAATATTCTGCGTACATCAACTGGTGAGAACACGCTCTGAATTAGTGCCTCATCCCACTGACCCGTATGAGGGTCAATTATCTCTTGCACTTTTGACAACATGATTCCACCTCTAGGGGTGATAATCTTCCTTGTTGGACTTGATGGGATCCATGGATCATCCCAAATGTTAATCTGTGAACCAGTGCCCACTCGCCAAATACATCCCCTCTTGAAAGTTTGTATCCCAGTAACCAAACTTTGCCATGTAAACGAGCAGCCTTTCTTTGGGCCAGCTCTCAGAACATTACCATCAGGATAGTATTTTGCACTTAGAACACGTGCACACAAAGAGTCGGGATTCTGGATCAGTCGCCAACACTGCTTTGCTAACATAGCAAGGTTAAAGCTATGAAGGTCTCTAAATCCCATACCTCCCTTCTTCTTCGGTACACACATCTTCCACCATGCAAACCAATGCATTTTCCTTTTCTCCTCTCCATCACCCCACCAGAAGCTCGATATTTCATCAGTGATTGACTTGCATATCCCTTTAGGTAACTTAAAAACAGACATAGCATATGATGGAATTGCCTGAGCTACTGCCTTTAAAAGGATTTCTTTACCTTGAACTGATAGAAATTTTTCCTTCCACCCCTTCAATCTCTGACAAACTCTATCAACAAGATGTTGAAAACAGTCACTACGATCAACACCGACAATAGTTGGTAGCCCCAAATACTTGTCAGATAAAGCTTCTGTTAGTATATTCAACATTCCACATACATTCTCCCTTTCATTTACTCTGGTATTAGGACTGAAGAAGATACTGGATTTGACTGTACTTACACGCTGCCCTGAACTCTCACAATATGTATCTAGGACCCTCTTCAACGTACTTGCATTCTGTACCGTAGCTCTCATGAGGATCAAAGAATCGTCTGCAAACAAAAGGTGAGAAATCGAGGGGGCATTCCTTGACACCTTTATTCCTTCAATACCACCAACTTCTTCTTCGTGAGCCAACATGCTTGACAATCCTTCAGAACAGATCAAAAAGAGATAAGGAGATAGGGGGTCACCCTGTCTTAGGCCCCTAGTTGGTGTGAATTCGTCTGTCTCTGTATCATTAAATCTGATCTGATATTTGACAGAGGAGACGCACTCCATGATAAGCTCAATCCATTGTGCATGAAACCCCATCCTCATCATCATCTGCCTCATGAATTCCCATTCTACTCTGTCATATGCTTTCAACATGTCCAGCTTAACCGCACAAATACCATTTGAGCCATGTGTTCGCTTCTTTATGGAATGAAAGCATTCATAAGCGATCAACACATTATCAGTAATTAACCTACCTGGTACAAAAGCACTCTGTGTAGGGGAAATCACCTCGGGTAGGATTTTTTTCAGTCTATTAGCCAGCATCTTTGAAATTATCTTGTAGACCACATTACATAGACTGATGGGCCCAAACTGTGTAATAACTTCTGGACTGTCCACCTTCGGTATTAACACCACATTAGTGGCATTCCACCCATTTGGGATCTTTCTGTTGTTTATCGCTTCAAGCACTTCGTTTGTAAGCTCCTCTCCAATGATATGCCAAAAACGTTTAAAGAATATAGCATGAAGACCATCAGGGCCGGGGGCCTTCATATCACCTATTTGAAATAGGGCTTTCTTTACTTCTTCTCGCGTATACGGAGCAGTTAGAAGATCATTCATTGGCCCCGTGACCACAGGTTTGACTGTATCCAGCAAAGTTTCATCGATCAAACCTGCGTCCGAATTGAAAAGACTCTGGAAATAATCAAAAATTAGGGGCTTGAGATTATCATTCCCCTCAACCCATGCATTATTATTATCTTTCAATCTCTTAATTAAATTACGTCGCCTACGAGCCGAAGCGTATTGATGATAAAACTTGGTATTACGGTCGCCGCGGCGCAGCCAGTTTGCATGTCCTCTCTGAGCCCAGTAGATTTCCTCCTGCTCGAGGAGGTTTTCAATCTTCAGCGTCAACTCTTGCTGTTTTGCTCTTGCACCAGCATCAAAAGGCGCTCGCATTAGTGTCTCTAGTTCTTGCTGGGCTGCTTTCAGTCGGGCTCGAGGGCCCTTCAAGACTTTTCTATCCCATTGATGGAGATCCTTATGCACTGCTGCTAACTTGTCGCTGGCTAAGGGACAGAGCCCCCTCACGACGGCCTTCTGCCACGCCGTTCTCACCACTTCTTCCACAGCTTCCTCCTCTAACCACCTTGCTTCGAATTTTCTCCCCGAACGACGCCGCTGTGCTGCGACTCCCACAAGATACTCTGTATCTAAACAAATCGGACGGTGGTCCGACTTGCCCATGTCCAGATTTATCAGGCCACATAACGTGTACATATCCATCCATCCAGAATTCGAGACAGCACGGTCTAGCCTTTCACGCAATCCTCCTCTGAAAAAGGTAAACTTATCACCATGATAGCCAATGTCCTCCAATGAGCAGTCCGACAGGGCATCTTGGAAGGCTTGAAGCCGGGCCTGCTGCCGCGGGGCTCCTCCTTCTTTCTCTGACGACAACAATATCTCATTGAAATCACCAATAGCAACCCACGGAAGGTTGGATTGAGCATGAAGGTCTCGGATTAGCCGGTATGTCCTAGAGGAGAAACGTTTTGGCTGGTACTTCGGGATGGCATCGAGATGTAATTACGACAAACTCCTACTTCTGCTTTTAGGGAAGCTGGGCTTCGGTTGCTCCTCAAAATTGTACTGCGGCATCTTTTTCTCCGCGAAGCCCACTTCCAGGAGCAGAAGCATTCGGCTGGCTTCAGGTAGTGAGTTCTTCCGAACGGGCCTTTAGATGTGCAATACTTATCTCACATCTAGATGTGTTTTAGCAAAATTGAACTGGTTATTCATAGGAAAACTAGCAAAACTGATTTTACTAAAAATCTGCTAAAAACAAGTTTTTGATAAATGCATGGCTAAATATCAATATCCAAACAACCCCTTAGCTACACAATCGCGATGCAGTTATTGACGATATTGATTCCGGGAATATATAATGCGAGGGACCAAACGTCCGCCTCCAGGAGTTACGTTTCTCTCGTGCAGGCGCAGCGGGCGGCACACATATCCAGGGCCGACAGAAGGCCTTCCGGTCCAGCAAAACCCCCAGAACCCCAGATCACCACGCCCCCTCCCCTCGCCATGGAGTTCCACTTCCGCGACGGCGACGAGCGCGGTCCGTCGACGGGGGCCGCGGCTACGTCGGCCAACTCCGACACCGCTGGTGAGCTCTCCTCCCCGATGCTCCTGATCGGTTCTTCGTCTCTCTTCCCCGCTCATCGCCCTGTTCCCTTTTTGTGCATGCGAAGCCACGCGCGTGCATGACGGTCGCGTCGGCGGCGACGGCGCGGGGTACCACGGGGAGAGCTCGCCGCCGCCGGCGGCGTCTGATCCGGACGAGCTGCGCCGCCGGGCGGTGAAGGAGAGGATAAGGGAGCGGATCCTGCGCGAGGAGGCGGAGGCCATGGAGCTCGAGGCCGAGGTCCGGCGTGAGCTCATGGAGGAGCGCGCCGGTTTGCTCGCGCGGTTGGCCGGCGGGTCCGAAACCACGGTGCCATCGCTGAAGACGACGCCGATCTGTCACGAGGTTTGCTGCTCTGAGGATTCAACCTTTTGAATCTGGGTGACTTCACCACGCCCTAGGTCGTCTCCGGCTCTTTTTTATCCCCTAACTATTCCAATATATGTGTTCTTCTTCAGCCTGTGCAGGCCGGATCGAAAGTAGACGCATCTGCGGCCGTGCCAGCCAAGCGGAAAAACCCTGATGCTGTTGCTGCATCCGCTGTTTTCGCGGCCACAAGCAGCAAGAAGCAGAAGCCCGATCTGACTTGCACGGTGTGCAACATGACGGCAACCAGTGCGGTTGCCCTGCAAGAGCACCTCACAGGGAAGAGCCACCTGAAGAAGGCCGCTAAAATTGGGCAGCCATTGCCGAAAACAGGTCACCCCGAGGAGGATGCGGTAATAAAATACAGCATATATACATACACATTTCAGTTTTATCTACTCTCATATCCGCACTGAAATTGCAGAATGCAAAATATATATATATATATATATATATATATATATATATATATATATATATATATATATATATATATATATATATATATATATATATATATATGTTTCATTGTGATATCCATATCCAATTGGTCGAACTAACTTCAAATCTTGTTCTTTAGGTGAAACAAATTAGATAGAACGATCAAGCGTGCTATGTATATATGATGTTAAAAAAAGCATCATAATATCTTGCTATTGCATAAGTTATATGGATCTCCGAATCAAACTGACCTGAATTATCTTTTGATTTGTACTAGCCTTACATTTTCATATTCAAGTATATATGAATTCGTTTGTTTTGAATACATGAACACGTATGTTGTCTGGGCTTGAGTCCATAGCCTACGGGCTACTGCAATTGTTTTTTATTGACACTTTGATGCCCTACTGATAATGTCGTTGTATTCAGTATTCTTGAGTTACCTACATTTTACAGCCCAGCTAGCTAGATTGGCTTGGTTAGGTTAACTTGTAACACCAGTAAATTACACATTTTGAGAAACATAAATAGGTCTCGACTGCTTCTGATTTAACTATGAATACATACAACAATTCTATATCTAGAGAGATGTGTGTGTGTATATATATATATGTCTTTTGCGGAAGATAAGATTTTCTCTTGTATGCAGTGGCAGAGCTATGTGTATAGCTGAGGGGGCTGTGGCCCCCCCAACCCAACACAAATCCCTGAAGATTTTTTTTTTAGGGAGACATAATTAGAACAAAGTATTCTCATTAGCCCCCCTAAACATGTATGCTTTGCTGTTAGCCCCCCTGACATCACAGTCAAGCTCCGCCACTGCTTGTATGTGTCAAAAAATTGACTGGTGTTTGTGTTTGATGCAGTTCAGCTTGAAGGTAAATGGGTCGGCAGCCTTACCGGCCAAGGGGGAAAACCCTGGTGTTGTTGTCGCTTCGATGACTTTCGCTGAAAAAAGTTGCGACAACTTGGGCTTGAACTGCACGGTCTGCGGCATCACAGCAAGCAGTCAGAAGAACATGCAGGATCACCTCAAAGGGAAAACTCATATGAGGAAGACTGCCATGCTCACGCAGCCATTGCCTAAGGAGGATGGGGTAAGGAATATGGTTTGGACTTTGCCAACCCTACCCAAATTCAACAAAACAATATATGTGTTTTACTGCACCGTGGTTAACTACTCACTTTGGCTCATAGGTGTATATGCACCCATTGTCTAACTACACGTTTTCAAAAGTTAAAAAATTTCAAGAAAAAACCCCGCATGTGTATATCCGGACATTATATGTGCGTGCACAAAGTTTCAGTGAAAAAGGACACTTTTTGTGGCTTGTGTAAAAAAGACAAATTTGAATGCTTGATTACAGCTATTCACGAGGCATTTTTTTATCTTTTATATACATGCCACAAAAAATGTCCTTTTTCGTCGAAATTTTGTGTGCTAATATAGGAGGTCCGGATGTACACGCGGGATTTTTTCTCGAATTTTTTTAACATTTTGAAATGTGTTTTTTATAAATTTTCCATAATAGGTGTATATACACCTAGGAGCCAAAACGCCACTCTCTGAATATTCATGCTTTCCTATGAGGCTGCTTGAATCGGTTCTCTTTCCAACTCATTAGTGACCACAATACTGCCTCCTTACAAATATGTAACACCCCCTCGAATTTTGAGCCTAACTTTGACTACAAATTTGACTAATAAAATCTGAGTTGTATGCCACAAAAAAATATATCACTGATTTTGTATCTGAAAGAAGTTTTGAACGCTATAGTTTTTGTGGCCTATAACTGACATTTTATTAGTAAAATTTATTGTTAAAGTTAGGCTCAAAGTTGGAGAGGGTCTTATATGCTTGAAAGTAGGTATTGTTCTGATCCAAGAACTGATTTTTTCCTTACCTAAGCCATGTACAGTAATTTTTCTTCATTGTTTTGCCTAGGGCTGGGGAGGGGGGCCACGGCCCCCTCAGACTTGCACTAAGCTCCGCCAGTGCTTGTCATGGTTTTTTAGTTCAAAAACATAGATTCATCGTCAATGCCACTTCAAAAACTTAGTATTTCAGGAAATTCCACTATAAATGTTGCAGCGAGGGATGTGCCACTAGTGTCTTTCCAAGTTTTGTGCTAGTGCCATCTCAGTCCCTTTCCTGTCAATCTCTCCTTCCCTGACCATGTGATGTTTCGGTTTTGCACTGTTCCTTCAAATGGTTGAAATCGATCAACCTTGTTTGGTTTTATCCGATATAAATATTTTGACATATTGTCATTTCTCAAGACGTGCTTGAGAAAAATCAGCCAAGGTTGATCGATTTGAACGGTTTGAAAAGACAGCAAAACATGAAACATCACACGGTCAGAGAAGGAGAGAGTGACAGAAAAGGGACTGAGATGGCACTAGCACAAAGCTATGAAAACATTAGGAGTAAATGACATTGGCGGTCATAGAACTTGCACTGTGCGTGCACTTAAGTCACGGTACTTGCAAACCGGAAAAACCCATCATAAAACTTACGTTGCGGGTGCAGATAGGTTACATAGGCCATCTGAACCGACCGGCTGCCCGGTTTTATCCCTCCAATGGTCAAGCACGACGCACATGAGGTCGGTTGGGCGCAAAAAATTTCACGCGTCACTCAGATGAGTCGCTGGTCGGCCTTGTTTTTTAGCACAAAGGCCCCTGGCTTCATAGGTAATGATGTATTGACATTATGCTTCCTCTATCTATCTTTTTTTGTTCGTTGCCGAGGCCGGTGGCGCTGCAGCCACGTCGAGCTCATCGGTGTCAAGTGAACCAATAATGACGATGGTGCCGCCCACGCTGGAGTTGCCGCATCTGAGAACCGAAGGGCATGAACAAACGATTTACGATGAGTCCCATTTTCCACCATCTGGTAGGGTTTTCTGCCTCAGTCGATGATGACGATCGACGCTCCATCCAAGTATTTTTAGGTAGGTTTGCAGGTGAATCAGTAGTAGTAGTTAGTTTAAACTCGTAGTCTTGTAGGATTTGTGCAAAATATAGATTTGTGGGCTTCCTGCTAGGGTTACTGAAGTTTGCTGCCACTGATCATAAACTCCAACCAAGCTCACGTGTGCCATGCGTGACTGTTAGAGAGAGGAAAAAAGGTTCCGATGGCACGTGTGACCTATCTCAACGCAAGTTCTATGATGGTTTTTTTTTCAAAAATGGAGCACCTGACCGGTTCAGATGGCATATGTGACCTATATGCACCCGCAATGCAAGTTCTATGACGGGTTTTTCCGGTTTGCAAGTACCGTGACTTAAGTGCACCCGCCCCGCAAGTTCTCGGACCGCTAGTGCCATTTACTCAAACATTAGTGTCATATGTCTGAATGCACCATTTTTATTTTGATGCGGGAAGTGGGATGTTGCCTATGTTCTTCCTCAGGTCTCCGTAACCTAACCGAGTGTCTGCTTAGTGGAGTTTGTGTTTTTTCATGCAGGTCTGCTCAAAACCAAATGCATCAGCAGCCGTGCTACCGGCGAAGCGGAAGAACTCCGACGTTGTCTCTGCAGCATCCACCCTTTCAGCTGGGCCAAGCAGCAAGAATCAGAAGCAAGACTTGACATGCAGGGCGACCAGCGAGAAGGGCATGCAGGATCACCTCAAAGGGAAGGCTCACATGAAGATGGCGGCCTCGCTTGTGCCTGAAGAAGCGGAGGAAGAGGCAGAGGTGGAAGGTGGCTACACGCCGAGGAAGATCAAGATGATGACCAACTCTGGGACATTGTGCGAGGTGATGCAGCTCAATGGCTCCGTCCTCTGCGAGGTGTGCAACGTGCAGACCGCCGACCTCGTTACAATGATGTGCCACCTCCAGGGGAGCAAGCACGTCTCCAAGCAGGCCAAGCAGAAGCAGTGCGAAGCCGTGGAACCACCGGCAGCCGTCGCTGCTGGTGGCAACGGGCCAGGATCAGAAATGGTGCCCATGGAGGCCAATGGCGTGGGCCGGGTGGACGGCGGTTCACTGCTGTGCGAACTCTGCAACGTGAAGGTGCCGTCGGAGTGCGCCATGCAGTCTCACCTGTCCGGCAGGAAGCACACCAACAAGGCGAAGGTGGCCGCAGTTGGTGTCGGTGCATGTGGCAACGGGTCAGGATCAGAAACTGTGTCCATGGAGGCCAATGGTGTGCGCCAACTGGACGGCGGCATCCTGCTGTGCGAGCTCTGCGACGTGAAGGCCCCGTCGGAGTGCGTCATGCGGACTCACCTGTCTGGCAGGAAGCATACCAACAAACAGAAGGCCACCGCTGACGCCGGTGCAGGACAAGAGATGAAGAAGGCTGACGCTGCCGCCACAGTCGGCAGTTCGTCCAAGGAAGCTGCATCTATTGTCGTCAACGGCAGCAACGACTCAGTGAAGAAACCAGCAGTGGGAGAGATGGAGGTGGTGGTGTCATCGGCAACGCCTCAAGTGGATGTCGCATCCCCGGTCTGTGCCCGTGTCTCCTCCGTGGTGCCCATGGAAGCAGATGAAGGTACAGAGGCCGGAGATGGTGCTGCCAAAGCTGATTTACAAGAGAAATCTGATGCAGAGGAAGAGGGAGCCGTCGAGATGGACGGAGGCGTCGCCGTGACGATCGGCAGCTCATCTAAGGAAGCCGCCTCCATCGTCGTCGACGGCAGCGATGACTCCGTGAAGAAAGCAGCAGCAGGAGAGATGGAGGCGGCTGTGTCATCGGCAACGCCTCAAGTGGATGTCGCAGCCCCGGTCTGCGGCCGTGACTCCTCCGTGGCGCCCATGGAAGTAGATGAAGGTGCAGAGGCCGGAGATGGTGCCGCCAAAGCTGATGAACAAGAGAGAGCCGATGCCGAGGAAGAGGGAGCCGTCGAGGAGTATAACATCCAGGTGGAGGGCAAGCTGTTCATCACGCTGCGGCAGGCGGACGGCAGCCTCTCGTGCGGCCTGTGCGGCGTGCACGGCTGCGACAAGCGCGGCATGATCGTTCACCTCTACACCAGGGACCACTGGCGCAGAGCCCGTCTCGCCGAGGAGAAGAAGCGGGCATCGGAGGCGGTGAACAAGGACGGCGACGGCGTCCCGGTCACCGACGGAGAGGCTCAGGTCGACAACTGACGGCGACTATGCATGGGACGGCGATGTGTGCTGAACTTTGTAGTGATGTTACTGTATGTGTGTGCATGGAGCTGTTGAGACTCCAGTACAACTGTTGAACCCTCGATCGTGTGGGTTAAGTGGGATTGAACATTGAACTATCTGAGCATTTTCTGCCAGTACAACTTGTTTTAGACTTGAGTCCAATTTATTTCCTGCCAGTATCTCTTTTACTACTGCTTGTTATCAAGTCAGACATGCTAGCAAACGATGCCTGGTGAAGATCGCTCCCAGCCTTACAAATTATCTACATAACATGATAACAGCAGTTTGAACTCAAGAATCATAGCTTCTGGCTGCTGAAAGATCCCCATGAGATACGGTGCCCATCAGGAGAAGGGAGAAGTTCAAAGCAGCAGGGTTACACAGGCAGGCATGCAAAAGGACGTAAATAAATAAACACAACTGCAGAACCATGCATGAAATACTGCCAGCAACAAGGGCCAGGGAATGTGCAACATACTCCCTCCGTTACTCCGTTCCTAAATATACGTCTTTTTAGAGATTCTACTACGGTCTACATACGGAGCAAAATGAGTAAATCTACACTCTAAAGTATGTCCATATACATCCGTATATAGTCCCCAATGGAATCTCTAAAAAGACTTATATTTAGGAACGGAGGGAGTACAAAGGATGGCATGTTCTCGATAACAAGATGATGGTGCGGCCTATTCAGCATATATCTACATAATCACCGCATGACTTCAGATGAAGCAAGAATAACTTTCTGCCCGAAATGACCAGATCTTTTAAATCTTTCTGATCTAATAGATTTATTGACGGTAAACAGGCCACATTATCCAAGAAAAAGGTGCAAGAAGTAATTCATGTAGCCACTGTTCAACAGGCTAACAGACAGAATAACATACTAACATTACTAACATGTGATGATATTACCCATCACATGAGTTCATTGCAAGGTTTCATGCTTGGGGAGGGGTAACATTTGGCAGTTACTTTCAGATGAAACGGTAGCCAGTAGACTGAACTGTCGATGGAGGAATTCCTTATAGAATACTTGCTAGTCCTTCCTTCTTGGCAGCCGGCCTGTTCCCAGGGAATGCAGTGCGGGATACATCGACGAGAGCCTTGAAGCTGTATGGCTCATGCATCGACAGCTCTGAAAGTACCTTCCTGTTGAGTTGGACATTCTCCTTCATCAGTCCATGCATGAAGTTGCCATAGTTCACCTGGCCAGTCAGTTCAGATAATATATCAAACACATGTGCATGTGGGTACAGTAGCAAAACTAGAAACCAGATAACTTATACTTTGTTATCGTATTCTAACATCAGAATGCAGTAGACTTATTTCCTTGTCAAACCTCGTATGTAAATAGATACTACATACCCCATGGAGTCGTGTACCAGCATTGATGCGCTCGATCCAGAGAGATCGCATGTCCCTTTTCTTGTTGCGCCGATCCCTGTAAGAATATTGCAATGCTTTTTCTACACGCTCCCTGGCTATTCTTATGCAGTTTTTAGCCCTTCCTCTGAAACCCTTAGCTAGCTTAAAAATCTTCCCCTTGTTCATCTTTGAGCTCTAGACTCACACAATATTTCCTCCCTATATTCACAACATCAGAGTAAGAAAATGGAGCAAATTATGAATTACTGTAATGAGATACAAGTTCAGAGTACACGCAAATATTCCTCAAGTAGGGAATGCATATGAATAAAACACACTTAAGACAGTTATTTTCGCTCTAGACTTCTCCAGGAACCAGTTTAAGCTTCTCTACCCACAGGAGCTGTGGCACAGAGAAGCCCTGAGAAACCATGCTGTCAGTTCTTCTGTCCCTTAGCTTATTTTCTGATGAAAACTCCATGGACTGTAATTGTGTGATTTTTTAACTTATATTGTGCAATTTCTTGCTGTGTTTATCATAGATGTTACAAACATCATAAAATAAATATTACAACAAAAATAAGATGTCATTGGTACTTGAGAACAAGTCAAATAAAAAGACGTTGTGAAGGTATTACAAGGTTTTCTCCCAAGAAAAGCAGTCACAATAAAAACTAATCATCAAGGTACGACACTAGCAGCAATAGCATCACGAACTGTGCCCACAGTCCTTTTTGAATGACTCCACCTATTTTTGAATCGCTTACACTCATAATTTCTCTTTGTGTGCTCACTGAACTTGTTTATCAAATTAACATCTACTACCCCTATAAAAGACCCAAAGGGGGCAGATCCAAACCATCACGACCATCCATCCAGAAGATCTAAAGGCCCCAAACCCTTCA
This sequence comes from Elymus sibiricus, assembly GCA_039707655.1. Lineage (NCBI taxonomy): Eukaryota > Viridiplantae > Streptophyta > Magnoliopsida > Poales > Poaceae > Elymus > Elymus sibiricus. The sequence continues at coordinate 376,092,153 of CM077663.1, read as the reverse complement.
ATAGTTAGCGTAACAAGTCACTAATCCATCGACCACTCATCCTCCCCGTCCCTTCATGAAAAAAACTGCCCCGCACGACGCACCACGACCTCCGCCCGCTCCTCCTGTGCAGCCCGCCTGCCCCACGGACGTGAGCATGGGCCACCGCCCGCCACTCCAATCGGCCGCCGCCGTCCGCCGCTGATCCTACACCCCGCCGCCGCTCGTCCATCCTCCAGTCTGCTGCCTCCACCGATATGGTGAGGCCCTCGCCGCCAAGTCAGAGAACTTTGATCAGGTTTGTCTTTACCTTAACTTTCCACGGCCGGCTGGGTATAGGAAGCTAGCTCACAGGAACAACAAGCAATTGAATCTCACATACTCTGTAGCAAGCAAATGAGTCTCACATACACTTTAGCAAGAAAATGACTCTGGGTTTACAAAGCATGAACATGAATTAAACTGATGAAGCATGAGGGAGAACCATGTCGTTGTGCCCGGAGAGGGAAAATAGTTCAACAAATTCCGAAATTAATGGCATTGCCTGGTATATGATCCTTGCACACAAGAGAAGTTGATGCTTGTGATTGCAAAGTCGGTGTATATGTAAAGATCTTGTCCTGGCTTCATGAATTGGCTGGGATTTTTGGAAAGTCTCACTTGGGCAGGACAACTATGCTCTTAATAATATGTATGTTGACTTTCCCACTTTTCTTTTGAGAAGGCTATACTTCAATTTTAGGTGAGCCGACAGGGCTCACAAGCATCAGTGTTGCATTCCTGAATCTCACATACAAAGGTAAGAAATATTCTCCCTCACATAAAATCCTTTTAGTGCATGAATGGTGGTTTGCTCAATTCCTTTCTAGCTAACTGTCACATTCTTTCCTTTCTGTGGCGCCGTATAGTTTATACCTCAGAGAGGTCATTTTAGTGCATGATGTTCAGGTGTAGCTACCATTAGCTTTACTGGAGCAGAGCAACATTTTACAGGAATTCCACCATAAACATCATACCCACATACAACATTCTTGTTTGGAATTTGAATTTTTTCAGAAGTTTCAGGATCTAAGGATGAGCTATCAGTGGTACTGGTTATACAAGGAGCTTGGACAAAATATTCGCTGGTGTTGGGAGTTTTGGGCTGATTAGGAGCACTATTGGTTCTACAGCAACTTTTACCTTCTATCGATTCTATATTCCCTTATTGCGTTTCTTTGTTTCTAGAAAGTAGGACACGCCCACCCTTTTCTACTAAGTTATATATATCCATTTGTTCCATGCTTGGAAAAATTATTACGAGAAAGTTAGAGGCTTCAATATTGACACAACAAAAATAATTGGAGCAGTTAAATAGCATTGTTGTGTCGACATAGCCATGGAATTAGCGGTAAGTTGGTTAGACAAACATCAAAATAGGCAAAACCTGGTTGGATAAGGTGAATTACCATAATCCACCGCAATGTCAAACGCAGCATAAAAAGGGCTAGTTCGATTTTTTAGTTTTATAAGCTTTAATTAATATGGTTGACAAAATTTACTGTGTTACTAAAATAACCTTTTAAATGCTGTCAGGAATCTGCACTTCCCATAAATATCATGAGTGACTCTTCAAGTTGCAAGAAAATTACAACGCAAAAGTTTGTGAACTTTTGGAGGATGTTTTGAATGATCCACTAATATCCGAAATTCAGGTAATCTCACTAAGAATATTTCATATGTTCTTTTTTTACCTCCTCCATAACAACAAATAGTTTACTTCAACAGGTTCAGAACACCGGCAGTGATCAGCATTTGATATTATTGTTCTTCAGTTTAAGCTCCTACCATGGTCACTCATAATTCATAAAGCATCAATCTTCAGCTACAAGATCTGTTGATGTTTGCAGCCAAACCAAGATTAAATTATGAACAACTGATATTTATAGCGAAGGTATGGTCAAAGATTGCATTTTTTATCTGAGGAATCTAGGGCGGATGGCCAGAAAATCTGGATTGGGTCCATGTTACGTTTACTATAGTTTTAATCAGATCGATGGATAAACTAAGTGCAAACATGTATCTGTATGCATTCTGTTAAAGGGTAGTTTCATATTTGTTATTCCAAACTAAGCATGTACTTTTTACTTTTTAGAAACATAAAGTTCTTCATAAATCCATTGAAACATTCTCCAGCAAAAGCACACGAGGAGCATATCAGTTTCCTTCTAATACAGAGGCAGAGAGGAAATATTTCTCACAAACAATTCTTGGTAATGAAACGAGGGAGAAGATGTATCTCAAAATTCTGAAATAGTTTTTATTTATTTTCCCTGTGTTATTATTCAGGACCAAGCCGTTGTAGATGTGACAAGGAGGGTGAGTCAATCAATGTTTGGGGTTCTTTAAAGTTCAATTTCTTCAATTCCTACGATGTAGATACTTCTCTGAGAATTGCGTAAGCATATTAAGAACTATTGAGATAATTAGTTGTGTCTTTATATGTACGCCGCTAAATTACAACATTTCTTGAAACTCGTTTAAATTACAGTTGATTTGTAATATCATTTTAGTGCTATCATAATATCTTTCCTATGCATGTGACATCTCACATATGATTGTAATATTAGTCGTGACGTGCATTGCGCGTGCACATTTACTAGTACCCAAGTAAGTTGAAACATCTGGTGGGACGGTTATTTACATGTACTTCTTCGATACACACATGTGGGCCATAGGATCCAAAGTTACTTTCCCCGATTTCCCATTCTCATCTATAATATGTGACAAAATGAATGTTAAAACTGGATATTGTTTTTGGCTCAACAAAAATGTGTTCAAAGCTATTGGATATACAATCAACGACAGTAATTGTTGCGATATTAAATTGCTTACTAACAAATATATGTGCTCATTTGTTTAGTGTCTACCAGAGATGGAAATAAATTGTGCTAAAATAGGATCCGGTACTGCATAGTACTGTATTCCAATCGACAGTTTCCACTTGGAATTAGACTTCAGATATAAAATAAAGTGAAAATTATAGCAAATGCAAGCAGCAGTAGATGTTACAAATGTGTGATCTGCTTGCTAATTCGAATCCTGCCACCAAGAAAGAATCATTTCCAACCAATCCCACACTATCAGGTGGCAGGCAAGGGGCGTCAAGGGATTCGGACGGTCGCGAGCTACGGCAAACAAAGCCCGCGGATTCAGTAGCAGGAACCGGCCACGCGGCGCGCGGTGGAATCACGCACGCTTCGCACGCGCGAGCGGGAGATTTACATGTGTGCAAGCACGTACGTACCTAGAAGCAGGGAAGAAGAGCCGGTGCAGAGTCGGGGCGGGGCGGAGCAGCTCGGAGCAGAGGTAGGGAACGGAGACCGGCGTCGGCGGCGGGCGGCGGGCGGCGGAGTGAGAGCTCGGGCGCGTGAGAGGAGAAACCTAGAGCTGTGTTTTCTGTGGATCGAGCGAGCACCAATGTGGGCCGAACCATTTTCTCGGCTGCCAATCCGGCCCACAACACGTCAATAGCACCCGCGCCGCTCACCAGGGGCGGCCCGTTTAGCTGCCGCACTTGTAACATCACTAGCCTGACACGTTCAACGCTAAAATAGGCCAGTCCATAAAATTCGCCTCGGGCGTTCGTAAAAAAAAAAGCAGAAAATCCTGTGTGCATGCAGAAAATAAAAAAATCTTAAATATATATTAATTTTTATACAATTAATAAAAGTAAAAGCAATGAATTTTATGGAATGAAAACTGCGTTCCCACTTATAAAATGTTCATGTAATTTAAAATAAGTTTTATCATACTTTAAACAGTATTCATGAAATTTTTAAACACTTCTCGCATATTTTTAAATAAATCCTGAAATTTAATAGGTTTTCATACATTTAAAAAATCAGGTACTCCCTCCGATCCACGCAAGCTCTATACAAAGTTCTTTAATAAATAAACTGTTCCCATATTTTTCATAAAAAATGTTCTTGTGAATATTAATAAGTGTTCATGCTTTCAAGTAATTTAAAAATAAATTCCTATAATATTAAAAAGTGCTCATATATATTTCCTAAAGTGCTCATATATATTTCCTAAATGCTCATATATATTTCGGCCAAGATCTGATTTCTAGGGCCCAGCCTACGTTTGCAACGAAAAAACAGAAGGACGGGATGGGGTTGTTTGGGACTATTCCACTCCACCAAAAAATCAACTTCTGTGGACGTGGTGGAAATGGAATGCCAGGAACAAGCTACGAATGGAAAGCAAAAAAGATTGACATCCATGGCCTTTTGTGGTAAGTAAGGAGCACTGCTAGTGCTATGGAGTACAGAGAATACTTTGATGGAGAGAAGAAGCCTGCAGGGCAAAAGTCAGGAACTTGGACCAAACCGGCAGAGGAAATTGTAAAGATAAGTGTAGACAGAAGTTTCTGCTCGGGAGGCTGGGGATTTATCATCTGGGATCATGACGGAGACGGAGGTGTCGTCATTGCGGCAGCAGTGAAGGTGACACACGCCCAGGACGCGCTGCAAACTGAAGCTGAAGCCTGCATCCATGCTCTGTGCAAGGCGCAAGAAATGGGAGCAGTGCTGGAAACAAATGCACTGCTGTTGACCCAGGCGATCAAGGCTTCAAGTTTCGACCTTTCGCCCAATGGTGTCCTGTTTAAGGAAATAAAAGCCTTTGTTTTTCTAAACTTTAGTTTTTTTTTTTCCAGTGTTGATCATTGCCCTCTGGCTTGTAATAAGGTTGCAGATGCTCTTGCGCTGTATGGATAGAAGATGGAGCTCGAACCCCAAGTCGTATGGTCGGGTCTTGCCCCTACCTTCATCCAGCCTCTCGTTGCCATCGATATTGCTGGGTGCGTTGCTTAATGGATTGAAATGTTCCAAGCTTCAAAAAAAAAAAAAAAAAAAAAATCAGCTTCGCTTCACCGTACCCACTTTGGAGCATTAGTTCCACTCAGCTCCAGCTTCGAGAAATAACTATCAACGCCTCTTTTGAGGAGGAGAAACGTATATACAGGCGATTCTCATTCCAGCTTAAATACTCAACTACTCCCCGCGCAATACAGAGTTTCCGACAAACAACAAATCCCCGCGCAATACATACTGGAAAAGGGGAATATATATAAGAAATCTATATACAGGCGATTCTCTCTCCTATCATGAATCAGGACAGGTACTCAAAAGGTTGGGGCGGCTGGGGCTCGTCGTCGACGGCCATGGCAGAGGCACCAGACACCGGCTGCCCTGTCGCGGGGGCGTCCGTGAGCACGACGAGCTCCTCGGCCTCGCTGGGCTGCGTGTCTCGTAGGAGCATGAACCCGCCACAGGGGGCAGACCTCACGGGAACGTATCGACTGCCCTCGATGAACTTGATGAACTTCTCATGCAGGGGGACGACGCGGGCTGGGTTCGCCAGGATCTGGAAGGCCGGTTCTGGCTCTGGGACCTTCTTCTCTGCAGTGCTGTCCACCTGGGAACAAAGATTGAGAGAGACGGGTCAATCCAAATGAGGCCAGAGACTGACTGGGGTTGGTTCATTACTGAGCAGCACAGTGCTCCATAGCTAAGGGCTACTGTGCTGTGATGTCTAGTTAGTAGGTAGATACAGTAACCAGCATGCTTGTAATGCAGTAAAGTGACTAGCATATGATGTACTTCCTCTGTAAGTAAATATAAGACGTTTTAGATTACTAATATAGTGACCTAAAACGTCTTATATATGTTTACAGAGGGTGAACCTACCAAAGTTTGTAAAATTCTTGGGTGATGGGAAAAAGTTGAAGCCAAGAAGATACAGTGAGGTTTTATTCTTACCTGCATTGCATCATCTGCCATGTCAGAAGTAGAACCAGAAGCATCTTCCGTTGTTTTCTCCTGCTTAGCTTTGCTTTCTGCTTCTGCTGATGTCTTCTCCTGGTTAGCAGCAGCTTTGCTTTCTGCATCCTTCTTCGCCCTAGATTTTGCCTTGGCATAGGTTGACAAAATGGCTGTGGGCACCTCGACAGGCGAAGTTGTAGCCTGCTGAGTCGTCGGTTTCGGATACTCAAAGAGGGACGGCTTGGCATGCGACATAAATTCAAACTTCGGCACTTCCAGATTCGAGTTGAGACCGATGATGGCCGTTGGCGAGAAGGCCAGGCTGATGAAGTGTAGGAGAGGATACCAGTACCAGAACTGGGTGAAAACAGCGAGGCCAATCACAGCAGTGAGCTTGTCATGCTTGTTCCTCGAGAGAAGTTTGATTGTGACGTTCCTGCCACCGGCATCTAGAATGCCAGAAGCAAGTATGGCGCCCATTTTGCTCATGGTGTCCTCATGCTTGTCAAGAATGATCTTTTCCAACTGACGCCTAAATGTTCCAACACGAGAATCAAAGGACTCGTTGGTCTGGATCATGACCATCGCCATAGCAATTAGAGCCCCCTGGCGTACGAAGTCAACAACGTCCGATGTGAGAGGCTCCAACAAGGAAATTGCATCACTTAACCCTGTCCCTGCACAGGATATCCCAACAGCTAGAGCTGCACCATAACGAACATGTGGGTTGTACGATTCAGAGAGCAGGGACACAATTCTTGGAGTCTGCATAATCAGAACAGAAGATGTAAGTTGTGGATCAAAGCTATTGACAAGAAGTAAGGTGTGGATCAAAGTTAGTGATCATTGCTTATTTTAGCATTTTTTTTCTATTAGATGGCAAAGAGATGCAGCAGCATAAATGCATAATGAACAGCAGGTCTATGTCGTTTTTGGAATAAAATTGAACAGAGGGCAGACCTGCTCAGGTTCGTTGTATAGAACAAATCCAAGACCCATAACTGCAGTCCTACGAACATCATCACTGACGTCCGATACAGCAAAATGCAGCAGCTGATGGATGGCTTTGTTATTTGCAGTTCCTCTGTACGCTAGAGCCAATGCGTACATACCACCATAACGTAGTATGGGATCTTGATCTCTAGTCATTTGTTCGATCAAGGTGTCAGCTTCCTCCTCCCTGCCATACATTGTCAATGCGATGCCAAGTGCCAGACCCCTGCAGAGAGAGAGAGAGAGAGAGAGGTCAGAAACAATAGCTAGATGCATCTTCACAAATACTGCAACAATTATTAAACAGCACTGACCTGATAATCTTTTCATGCTGTGTATCATGTGCATACGCAAGCATCTCACCGGCCTTCTCACTGGCTGTCCCAACCATGAGCAAACCCATGCCAATACCAGCTGCTTCACCAGCTACAGCACTGTCTGTGTAAAGGACATTCTTTATGTCCTCAAACACTTCTTCATCTGCTGTCCCCAGAGATGCAAGCCCAAGTCCCAAACAGGCACCATGCTGGATGACCTGTATAATACAGTTTCGATTAAGAAAAGTCACAATATAATTAAAATTACGCGAGAAGGACAAGGAACAAAATTTCACCTCTGCACTGGTATTGCGAAGGCTTCCACGGAGGAATTGTTTGATTCCTTCGCCATGGTTGACATGAATCAAACCTAAAGCATAGAGGGCACCACCTTCTGAATATGGACTGCCACCACCAACTGCACCACTTTGAGGTAGGTATGGGACCATCAAAGCCCGACCTTGCTGAAGGTGGCCTCTATGAATGACACCTAGTCCAGCTGTTGCACTAAACTTAGCCCAATTGGTTGCCCTGCCTAACCATTCCTGCAAGACAATACCAAAATGAGGCATTACAGGGGCACAAAAATAAACACTGCATGACAACAAAAACAACCAGATTTTTTTTTACCAGATTCTCTCTTAAAAAGGTATCTACAGTTGTTCCTGCATGCATGATCGCATTGGAACAAATAGTTGCACTATGGCAAACATTGTTACTCTTTTCCACAGCCTGCTTTATTGTCTTCAGAATTAGAAGATCGGACCTACCAAACAAACAAACCCGTCAAGGTGATGTCAGATATAAAGGTTGCAAGAGACCAGGGTTCAACGTTTAGGACATAATAAGTGTACCTGTTGTGGCTATACAAAAATTGCAGCGTAAGCTGAATAGACTTCTCCCCTGACAGTATCCCTTTAAGTTTTGCAAGCCTATCAGCATGCGCTGCCTCATTTGGATCCACTGGGTGAGCATTTCTGTTTGCCATAGTTGTGCCATCTCCCATCTGAACATCACCCGCTGGTTCTGTGCTAGTTGTACCCGCGTTAACAGTCTGATCAACCGGTAAAGCTGACTGACCAGGAGTCTGTGAGTCCAGGCGATTCCTCACATTCAGAAGGAAGGCCTGATTTTCATTTTCCACTAGATCAAAAGCAATTTGGTATGCAATGAGAACATCATCCTGCATAATGAACACAATATCTCAAGTAAGCAACAGAGACCACAATGTAAGTAGTGTGGTGGGCAGAGTAAAGAACAAACATATACCTGGTTTCCAGAAAGTAGTGTGCCCAATATATTTGCAACAGTTTCAGGCTCGCCCAGAAACATAAGGCACTGGCAGATGCTCAGATAATCTGGATGCGGCAAAGTCTGGTATATTTGAACAAGACAGCGAAGAACCTGGCAATAAAATGAATTATTAGGTCAACACATAAAGAATGTTAATTTTTGCTTACTTATAAACTAATACTACTAATTGCTTTTAACTTAATAAACCAACCATACTGCTAAATAATTTTTAACATCGAAAACTTAGGATACATAACATGCGCCTACCTCAGAACGATATTCACGGTGACTAACATATTGATGAGAAAGTTTGATGCAATATGAAAGAGCCCCGTGAATATTATCACACCGAACAATTGCTTCCTCCAGTTTATCCAGTCTCCTGCATTCAACAGCCATACCCATGGCCTGTTGGTATTTCCCATCAAGAATACACCTGCACCAAAGAGTAACATTAGCAGAATACTCCATCTGATAAATAAGAGAATATGTGCAAATGGTAGGATATATTATCATACCTCTCCAACATCCTCTCCACTATGGTCTCTAGTCTAGGATCGACATTCTCTTCTTCCTCCATAGCTTTAAAAGCTCTTGTCTTGAAACTCGCATATTCATCTAATGCTTTGGCTGAAAGAAAAGAACCACCAATTCAACACAATGAGAAAAAGAAATTCATGTGAAATAACATCTAGAATGATTGAGAAATTAAGACAACTCCTCACCTAAAAGAGCCCGAGCATAATCTGAATCCTCAGAAACGTCAAACAGAGGTCCAGCACCAAGTGCATACGAGAGTGCATCATTTAACTCGCCCAAGTAGTAAAACACCTACATGATATGCAGCAGTCATCAATATAAGCAACGTACAATATGCCGCTCCTAGAAAAGGTACGTATAAAATAACATGAGATCGGAGATCCTACCTTAGAAACAACTAGTGCAGCTAGCTGTCTCTGGTCAAACTCGTCGTCTTCATACAAGCTCTCTCTGCAGGCAAAAGGATATGATGGAAACAAATTATTGACTTGCTTCCTTGGAAATACAGACAAGAAATCTATAATCTGAACTGCAGTAACAAACATTAGATTGAGTTCCCAAAACATGTCATCTTAAACTATTGGAACTTTGCAAGTAACAGTTCAATGGTCAGTCTGTCAAAGATCTTTCTTAGCACAGGGCAGGCATTATAAATGATTATAAGCAACCGAGCGAATCAAACTCGTAAAACAACTTGTACCAAACTGAAAGTTCAAAGCTTTCTGAATTCTCTGAATTATCTCCCCTCCTCAGTTCACACCTCACTCCAACAACTGTCAGTTATATCTATCCAAGGGCGGACACAAAAGTGCAAAGAGTTCAAATTTTTACGATTGCTACCAAATACTACAGTACAATCGTATTGTGAATTCGCTTCAAACTCTGTGTATGCCCCATGGAGGGCACAGCCGCGCACTCGGACCGGACGAGGCCAACCAAACGAATCGCGCGACAGCAACAGCATCTAGGGAAACTTGTCCTATCGAATCCTCTTCAACCGGCCGGCATCTAGGGCGCCGGCCGAGAGGCGGCGGCAACTAGGTATCGCGGGGAGGATACGAGAGGGGGGAGGGGTCTCACATGGCGGGGATGCTGGTGGAGATCTCCGGGTAGAAGAGGTGAACGACGGAGTTGAGGCTGGCGAGCGCGTGCAGCTTGAGCTCCTCCGCCGGCTCGTGGAGCATGGCGAGGATCCCGCCAGCCGAGCTCACCGTCGCCGCCGCCGCCATGGCGAAGAGGTCGGGGTGCGCGTGCTCGACGGTTTGTGGTTCGGTTCGGTGCGGGTGCGTGGCGTCGCGAGTTGGCTTGCAGACGATGAGCACGCGAGACGAAGTACGCCGGCGTCTGACGGTGCGGGCGAATATATGGGACTCAGCCGACGCGATGGGGTCGGTCGACTAGGATATGGAGTCGACTACTCCGACGCCAAATCTTTTTTTTTCTGAGGAGAGTCCGACGCCAAATCGCGCTCCGTACGGTGGGCGCACAACCCGAACCGAAACAGGCCGGCCAATTCGCACTGTACCGGTAGTGCGGTTTCCTAGTTTTTTTTCTGGTGGCCGGTTCCTTTGTGTTTTTTTCTGTCCTTTTTTTTGCTGGGTTTTGTTATTTTTTTATTTTGATTTTTATATTTATTTCTCCTTTATTATTATTTTTAATTTTCATGAAATTTTATTTTCAAATTTATGATTTCAAAAAAATCGTAAATTTTGTCCAAATTTCTGAACTTCTTTTAAATATCCAAGACTTTAAAAAATCGTGAGCTTTTCTAAAATTCATGAAAAAATTCAAATTAGTGAACATTTTCAAATTTGCAAAGTTTTCCAAAATTAGTATTTTTTTTTCGAAAATTGTGAACTTTTTCAAAACCCGTGAATGTTTTTTCAAATGCTGCGGTTTTTAAAATCACATGAATTGTTCAAAAAAGTCAATGGTCAAACAGTCAAACCATCAACCCGCTCAACTACTCCCTTGCCTGTGCGTGTGGGTGAGCGTCGGTTTGTTGGGCCGACCCACAAAGCCATCTCACGCGAGCACCGTTTGCTTAACTCGCACTCATGCATTGAGGAGGAGGTCTCTAGTCTAACTACGTTTGTCGACTTCATTTGTGGTCAGGCAGAAGAGCCAGTTTTTATCTGCACCTTGGTGGAAGAGGACGTTTTCGTCCATGCATGGGTCAAAGATGGACTCTTCTTTGCCGCTCCGCACGAAAATCAATTCTTCGGTCGTTGTTAGATCAAAGAGGGCTTCTAGGCCCACCTCTTCGTGTAAACTACCCAAAGAAGTTGCATGCATTCTTAGGGCGAATGAAGAGTTACTCTTCGTTTTCGTTGATGACGAAAAGTCTTTTTTTGATTCCCCTTCATCAATCCCTCTTACACCCTTTTCTTAACCGTCGTCCATCTCCCGCTCTTTCCCTTCCCGTCACCCCTCTCTCGCCATTTCCCTTCCAACCATCACCTCTCCCGCATTTTTTTCTTGCCGACATCTCACTCATCCTCCCATGTTCCTTCCAACCCTTTCTCTTGTCTCTCTTACTCTATTAAACCCTCCCCCGCTTGTTGTCTATGAACGTTCCAAACTTGTCCTCCATCGTCCTCTACTTAGCGGCCCCACAGACCAACACTAGTCTTTCTTGAGCACTTTGTCCTCACTCGTGCGCACCCGGGACCAACTTCCCGGTCGGTCACCCATCCTAGAATTGCTCCAAGCCAAGCACGCTTAACTTTGTAGTTCTTTTCGAGTGGGCTCCCGGAAAAGAAGGAATTCCTTGTTGATATGAGTAGTCTAACATTCCTATTAAGCCAGGCTCTTACATTCATCTTCTTAAAAAATATCAGAATCTAGATCATCCGCCAATCCATCCTCATACTTATCTTCCATCGCGCTCTGAATTTTCTCCCCTTCCTCATCCCCATCTCCACATCCAAACGCACTCAGATCAACCCCCAACTTGTTATATCAGACCTTGCTAGGGCCATAGTAAACAGTGAAATTCAACCATTCATCGGGATGGCGAACATCCATTGGTTGTGACCCAGGTGACTATCCTAGTGGGGTTCATACACCCCGCCTCCCAACAATTTCTCCTCCTTCGGCACGGGGATCACTAAGGCATATGGGTGAATCATCCGTTCTCTACAACACCTTAACCAGGCCAACCACTTATGCGTCCTAACTATCATGCTCAACTCCCATATATTTTTCCTTACCGGATTTGGTCTATACTGCCTTAAACACTAATAGAGCACTCATGAGGATCAAACCCGAAAAATTGTTGTCGACCAGTATTTCAACTGCCTAATGTCCATTCTTTCTCGGTTTGTTAATCTCTACTCTCCACATCCAAACGCACTCAGATCAACCCCCAACTTGTTATATCAGACCTTGCTAGGGCCATAGTAAATAGTGAAATTTATGGATTCAGACATGTCACCTGATAGTCGCTCCTAACATTGGTAACCAACCCCCCCCCCCCAAAAGCAACAACCGCAATGACACCCTTCCTTCCAACGACGATGGTTCCAAACCCTCGACCACGCTCTCCCCTCTGGACACAGGCGAGGAAAGACGACCTCACAACACGTATTCTGCCAATGCCTCCCAGCTGCCACGACACCCGGTCTAACCAGCAAAAACCTCCCTCCCCGCGCTTGACCTAGTCAAAATCGGTAACAGCCGGCCAAATCAATACCCTCGGAGCTTAGTGGATTTAGAGATTCATCTGTTGTTGAGTATACAACAATTTTTTTTTGAAACGGAGGCAAAAGATTTGCCTCATCGATTAATTAAGTAGAAAAGAGTTGCCCAGTTCATTAACGGAAAATCGGGCGAAAACCGAGTATACAACAATTACATCGTGATATGGATGAACAAGACGATCACATCCCTCGATCTGTAGAAAGAGCTTCATCTAGGCAGCAAATGAGGTTACGACAAGCACTGATCAAGTTTTGTGGTTCACAGACTTTATTTGTTTGCACGCGCAGCGCAAGATAAAAACGCCGAAATTGTACCAAAATACTCAGTAGTATTCTTCCAGCCGTCCCTCTCAACACGCACAGACACATTGTTCCCATCGATAACAAGACTGACAACAGAATTGTGTTTAAACTCGCCAATCAATCAATAAAATGATATCAATTAAAACACGCGGAAAATGACAAGTAGCCAAGAGCTATAGGAACATGATGGTGACCACAATATAGTACAAGTTCCCACATAAAAACTTGATGGTGACCACAATATAGTACAAGTTCCCACATAAGAGGTTCCGAGCAATTATCATAGAAATGCTTCATTATTATTCCACGGTTTGTCAACTTCGGAAGCTACAAGAACAGCAGGTGTAATGTGTCGAACAAAATAAGGGCCCGGAACAGGGAGCGAGTTCGGGGCTTCACGCCCTCATGCAATCTAGAATCATAAGAAACTGACCAACAACTCAGAAATATAGCTGCTCCTTACTACTCCCTCCGTCCCAAAATAAGTGTCGTTGATCTAGTATAAAATTTGTACTAACTTAGTACTAAATCTACGACAGTTATTTTGGGACGGAGGGAGTACATGATGTCAACACTCTAGGCTGCAAAACTTAAGACGAGGACAATCATTTTGTCTTTATTCTCTTCGCACGGAGTTATTACCTCAAATGGATGCGGTGGCTCCCTGCTGCTTGTGCACAAACTCGATGCCCTTCTCGATGCTGGCCTTCAGCTCAGGCTTCAATGCCTCAAGTGCCTTGGCCTCGTACTCGGTCACTCCCTCCAGGTCGGAAGAAATGATGGACTCGACACCGTTCTTCCCAAGCTTAACTCTGGATGCAAAGAATGGCAGCTCGGCTAGCTCAGACTGAACATACGTGCACTCGTAAACATCTGGATCACCAGCCAGCGCATGGAGTGATGACTCGACAAATCTGGCAGCAGCGTAGGCCATGGACAGGGTGGCAGATCCAGCACCAGCCTTTGCCTCCACCACCTCTGTCCCGGCGTTCTGTATCCTCTTTGTCAGCTCTTCAGTTTCCTCATCCGTGAAGGTCACAGATGGCCTAGTCTTGGACAACAGAGGTAGGATTGTAATTCCAGCATGACCACCAACAACTGGGACATCAACGTCAATGAGCTTGAGGTCCTTCTTCTGAGCTACAAATGTGTTAGCCCTGACAACATCTAGGGTGGAAACTCCGAAAAGCTTCTTGGGATTGTAGACACCCTTCTGTTTCAGAATCTCAGCAGCAATCGGCACAGTGGAGTTAACTGGGTTGCTGATAATATGGATAAAGGCCTCAGGGCAATTGTCCGCAACAGCCTCAATAAGCGACTTGACGATGCCCGCATTGATGTTAAACAGGTCATCGCGAGTCATGCCTGGCTTTCTTGGGACCCCAGCAGGGATGACAACAACATCCACACCTTTCAAGCAGTTGGCTAATTCTTCGGGGCCAGTAAAGTCCATGACCTGAGAAGGTGTGTTGCAGTGGCTGAGATCAGCAGCGACTCCCTTGACATTTGCAATATCATACAGGCGCAGTTCTGAGACCAGAGGAGACATCTTGATTAACAGGCCCAATGGCTGTCCGATGCCCCCAGCAGCACCAAGCACTGCCACTTTGTAAGATGCCTCAGGTAGTATCTGAGCCACAGACTTTGCCTTTGGCACAACCCTTGTGGTGACAGACGATGCCCGAAGAGGTGCGGTCTTGCCAAGGAATGAGGATCCCAATTCGAAGCCAATTGATGACGATGACGCCTTTAAGCCACCGTAGGTTGCGGTGCCATGACTCCTTGGCCTTGAAACCAAAGCAGCCTGAGCACTAACTGAAGTCATGGTAACAGCTGATGCCATGTCCAACTGCAGGAACAGAATTATATGAGATTGATATGCGGTGGTAACATGCAGAGTCTAATTACAAGTTCCATCTAAAAAAATTGAACCACACGAATAGCCTAATACAGTAGTAAAAGCAGATTCCAGTTACACCGTCCATGGAGTAGGTGTAGGAACACTCGAAACAAATGGTAATGAGAGCACAACAAGGGTAGTTGATTGCAAGTTATATTATATATTTTCTTGCAATCATCATCAATGGAACAAGTGATGGCAAACTATTTCCCCCCTCCATTCTGAACACAAAAGGAAACAACAGTACTAATTAGTTATGAAATTACTGTAGCGAAACAGCAGTTCAAATTACACAGAAGCACTTGTGACATTTATTCCCAGAGTGCGAATTGCACGCAAACGAAACGTACCAGGAGCATTTCCCTGGTTAGCATCGGGCGGCACCTTACAGAATCAGCGAAAGTTACTACAGTAGTATTTCTTCGTCTCCTATTCAGAATGCAGCAATTTACGGTTTTGGCTTGGTAAACATGATGCAGGCTGTGCGATACTCAGACAAATCAGATCCCTGGATCTGCGCAGGGGGGGGGGGGGGTCGTCTGTAGGAAAATCTTGCACAATTTTGTGCTCATCTCACAACAGCAATCAGTAACCTACTTATGACGCTACGCAATACGTTGCCACGGGCAGGGGCGGATCTGAACTAAATAGTGGGCCGACACGCCAAGAAATTGTGAAGGCCCCTCCCTACCCCTGGCGGGATCGATTGATTTTAACCACAGAGAGAAACTGGTGCTGGACCGGATGAGACGAAACAACCTCATACCTGGAAGGAAGGAAGGAAGGAGGCCCGATCAGTCGGAAGGGAGTGGGACGGGGTGGAGGCAGCAGCAGGATGCCCCGGAGGCCGAGGATGAAGTAGGGGAGCTGCGGCGGCCCGAGGGGGCGGCGGCGGTTGGTGGGCGGGGCGGGGCGGAGGCAGATGGGCAGAGGCAGCGGCCCTTGGCTCCTCAACCTTTGCTGTTGGTTTTTCTTGGTTGGGTTGGGGGCAGGTGGCTTTGGACTCTTGGTGATAAATAAATAGCCGGGCAGCAGCAGCGGCGGCGGCGCATACTCGCCACCCTTGATTTTTCTATTGCGCACGCTCGACGCGACGGTAGCCTCGGAGACAACGGCCTGCCTCCGCCGTTGGCCGTCGCTCCTTTCTCTGTCCGTCGCTAGCTGGACCCGGTGCGTGGCCCAGCTGGCCAATTCCAACTTTCTTTTTTCATGGTATATAATACGCGTCTCATTTGTATCATTCGTATCGTAGTGCAAGCCATGTAAAGAGCAACATTATAAAACTGAAAATAAACTGAAGGAATAATACAAATCAAAACCGAAAAATCCTCAGAGCTTGACACCGACGTCCGTCATCTGCCTCCGACACCACCACAATAGCCACCAAAGGAAAAAATAACGGATCATCTTCTCACCCCGAGCTCGACGCAGCTTCATCGCTGATATGCAGCTTTGCAGACCTCCAAGGTGGCTCGCCAAAGACGGAGCCATTGCCATTGAACGAATCAGACCATGTCAACACCTTGGACACGCCATCAAACTCCAGATCTGGCACCCCACCATGACTTAGACGCCAAACGAGAAAACCATACCTATCATTCATCAACCACGAACCCAACACACGTTCCGTCTTCTAGATTTCGACGATGCAGACCACAATCTACACCCGCTCCTAAACTACCTTTCAAGCTCCGCGCCAATGCTGGAGCAACACTGTCGCAACGGCGAAGCCCAAGAACACAAGTCCACGACAAGGATGTCGCCACTGCCAGGACATCCCCTCTTGAATAGACTAGTTCCCAAATCCATCACCGCCCATAGAGACGATTGCCTCACCGAGGAAGAATCTGAAGCTTCTTTATTCAGCCAAGACGTCGGACGACCCAAAATCCTAAGCTACTAGGGCCCTATAACCTAAAGCTAAAACGATTCGCACACGAGGGATCCGGCGATGCGGGCAATTCCAATTTGGACGCACGGATCTTGCCTTTGTGTACGTTTTCAAGATACAGTTGTGCATGGAGTACTACAGGCGAATGGATGAAGAAATATTTTACAAGCTGTTAAAGAAAATATAATTGAAACACAAACTTGAAACACACCTTATTTGAGAAACAAAGACAACAAATTGAGCACTACCAATATTAAATGGCATAAATAAGTGGCCCCGCAAAAATTGGCATAAATCAGTGGCCCAATTTGAAATAACTCCTATTCATATGCTCTCTCTCTCTATCTTTCTTTGCTCGGTGTATTGGATCTTGTTAGGACAAGCCTTTTACGCACAATTGCACAAATGCACTAATAATATGAAACTTTTGTGATACAAAAGCATAATCATCAAGAAATAGTTTGAAATAGTACAAATATCACATAAAGTACATGCTAACAGAGTAATTGTAGGTGTAACGATTTTGAGAGTTCCTCGGGTCAAATTGTCCACTTCAGTATGAACTTCAAGTATGTGTGTGTTTGTGAGCATCTACGATTATGTATTGTGTTCAAAAAAGTTGTATTTTACTTTGTAGTACTTTATCAGATTGTGTATACACTAGTAGAAAACAGGCCATTAGTCCCGGTTGGGAAGGGCCTTTAGTCCCGGTTCCCCAACCGAGACTAATGTATAGGGACTAAAGGGTACAAGCCTTTAGTCCCGGTTGTCTACGACCCGGGACTAAATCCCTGCCACATGGGATGGCAGCGCGCCCGGGGGATGGGGACCTTTAGTCCCGGTTGGTAACACCAACCGAGACTAAAGATTTAGGGGCTTTGGGGTTTATGTGTTTAGGTTTTATTGTTTATTTTTCCTTTTCGTTTTGTGTATTCGATTTAATTCTTTTTCATTTCAAACATATTTTACGCTGCTACATACCGTACACGTTATGCATATATAATAGAATATCTCGTAGAACCAATCATATACATAGAACTTTTCGTACGACCATGCATACACATATGTACAATTTAGTATATACAATTTCTCCTACAATTTGCAAATCATTACATGCAGGCATTAGGTGTAATGGTATTCTCCGTCGGGAGATATGACCTGCTCAAGCAAAAAACCCGCAATTTCCTCTTGAATTGCTCGTATGCGGTCCTTTGGTAGGAGCTTCTCCCGCATCTCGTGCATCTTTAAAGAAGGAGATCAATATGAACATGTTAGTTGTCTGTATATATATATATATATATTACATCATGATAAAAAAATGTGAATGGTGTTTACGTACCCAAAAATCTCTTAATGTTTTGGTCCTTTCGGTCATAAAACGAATGTTCTCGCAAACGTAATATGCACATAAAGAAGTCCCTATTTGCTGCTTCATGCACTTTACGAGAATATAATTCAATCAGATAATAATCAAGGATGATAATGGTATTGAAACTATACTTAAAAGATGCGCGGACGTAGCTAGTACTACTTAAATACCTTGGACCTTCGTCATTTCAGCTCCTCTTTCCATTCACCTCTAACATCTTTGGTGAACTTATTCCAAACCCTGCCCGGCAAAGAAAATGAATAAAGGAGTTACTAATTACTTGATATCAGGAAACTAACTAAAGAGGCCGACATAGTGCGTAAATGATTGAAATTACCTGTCGAGCATCGAATGCAGGCTTCTGTATTCTTCAGGGTCTTTACTTAGTGAGTCGAGTACTTCAACAGTTCCATCGTCAATTCTAGTGATTAGCAGGATCCAGTGGTAGCTGCGGACACGATTTGTATAAGCGGGCATGCATAACTCATCAACTACACTTAACATCGAGTATATATATATAAGGTAAAAGTAAGTTAAAAGTAACACTCACTTGAAGTTGTAAGGTAAAAGTATTTCTGGTTTGGTATTTAGGGCCTTCAAAAACCTTATCAACATTTTCTCCGTGTCTTTAGGGTAAGTAGTTAACACCTTTTCATTAACGGTATTTGGGTCAATGAACCCAATGCCATAGACTCCATCTCTTTTCAATTCAAAAATCTTCATTCTGCACAATACCACAAAAAAGAATATAGTGAGGATAATTACAGGCAATGAACGAGCTGAGCTAGAGACTTAATCAAATTACAGAAAGAAATCACTTACAGACAGTAGCAACTGATGATAGATTTGTCGAGTGCTTTTTGATTGAATAACTGGAATAATTCTTCATTTTCAATCCACAAATCATTTTCATGGATGTAATGCTCTCGCTTGACTTTCACCATGAGGCTCTGTCGCCCGACCTTTACTTCTCTCATGTACCACTGATGCAAGCTGTACATTTGCGTTGATAGAAGCTTCTCATCTTCAGGACTCACGAGAGGGTTCCCGGGGACATATGCCCATTCTAGTTCCTTCGGATCCGTCGGTGGGAATTCCTCGATCTCTAGGAGTTGTTCAACAGTGATACCGAGCTGTCTAGCATTCTCTCTATCAGCGTCGGTTATTACCACCTTATCGGTAGTCACCTTGAGCGGGGTGATCGATTGCACTGGCTGTTCTCCGAGCTGGGGAACAGTTTTTCCGCATTTAATGCTACTACCGCTCGACTTCTGTTTTTTTTGTTTATGATAGGACTTGCTAATAGAGCGTTCATAGTCTGATACCGTCCTTTTCTCCGCCGGTTTAGCTGCATTCAAAAAGTGTTGTACAACTTCCTCATGTATTTTCTCCTTTGGCAGCGGGGGCTGTTTCGGTCCAAAATGGGCCTTCAATTCCTTAGCCTCTTGTTCATCGATTTCCTCGTCAGTCTTCTCGTAAGCTAACTTCTTTTTGGCAGGAGGCTCGGGTTTCTTCTTTTGTGCTCTCTTCCCCTTGGGAGACGGCGGATATCGATATCGCGGACTCGCCCTAGGCTCCATCTCGGGGTGGGATTGACTATGCTGACGTGGCGAAGATCGATATGGCGGACTCGCCCTGCGCTCAGTCTCGAGGTGGGTTGGAGTCAGCTGACGCGGTGGACTTGGAGGACTCGCCCTGCGCTCTGTCTCGAGGTGGGTTGGAGTCTGCTGACGCGGCGGACTTGGAGGAGGAGTCGGTGGCCTTGGCACCGAGTTTGGAAACACGATGCATTCCTTTTTCCATAAAATGGCACAACGCCTGGCTTCTCCCAGTGTCTGCTCCCCTTCACCTCCAAGGTAGTCAAGATCTAGTGATTCATATGCCGACACAACTTCATCCACCCCGACACGAGCATAGCCAGGTGGAATCGGATTGCCGTGGAAAGTTGCTTGAGGTCCACTCGGTAAAGCAAAGCCGTCCGCCGCCTTCATGGATATGTTCTTCAGTTTCACATGTAGCTCACAAGCTGTCAACTCTAGGATATCATCCACGGGGTAGCGAGCCAGCAGTGCATCATCGGCCGGGACCCCCGTGGAACCCACGCTGCTTTTCAGCATAGATGATGGAATGGCGCCATCCAATGCTGCATCTGGATGCTCCTGCTGCTGAGACGCGCCTTGCTGGCTTAGTTTGTTGATTTGCTCCTGCTGCAGCATGTATTTGCATTCCAAGTCTGCGTTCTTTGCTTCTACCATCTGAATCCGATCTACTTCATGCTTCTTCTTTCTCTCACGGCTTCTGTAACTGCCGTTCCAATCCGCAAAGCCCAGAAGCCATGGAAACAAGGCCTTTGCCTCGTGTTCGTCCCGGGTGTTCAGGATTCTTGAGGGCGCGTGTAAGCTCGTCGTTCTCTCTCTCGGGCTGGTACAGACCCATTCGAGCTTCTTCTATTGCTTTAAGTAACTCGTCTGTGGCTTCTTTAAGACTTGTCTGTTCAAGAACCTTCCTTGTCTTTGAGTCCAACTTTCCCCCATGTGCATAAAACCAAGTCCTGCACCTGTCGGGCCAATTCTCTGTTTCTGGAGTGACCCCTGCAGCCTTCATGTTTCTCTCGGATTCGTCCCACTTAGGCAACCCATACTTGTAGCCACCTGGCCCTAGATGATGGTGCCACGTTTTTCTCTCGGCATTTTTCTTGTTTACTATCGACCGTTTCTTAGCTTCTTCTGATTCCTTGAACTCCACAAATCTGTCCCAGTCATCTTTTAACTTCGTATATTCTCCTTTGAATTCTGGAGTCTTCTTTCCTTCTTTCACGTAATTAGTCAATAATCTTTTCTTATAAGTCTGGAATTGTGTGGCCATCTTCTTAAGAGCACACTTCTTGACTTTCTCCTGTTGGAGATCTGTGAGACCCTCTGGTAGGGTGAAATGTTTCATGAGCTCCTCCCAAAGTAGATCTTTGCTCTTTGGCTGACAAAAGGAACTCCGCGATCTTTTGGCTGATTCCATTCTTGAACCAAGATCGGGATTTGGTCCCTAACGATAACTCCGCATTGACGTATAAATTTGTCTGCATTAATTTTAGGAGCAATCGGTTCGCCATCTGCTCTGATTTGATCGATGTTGTACTTTATGCCTTGTTTCAACGGTTTTGTCGGGCCACGTTTAACCCTTGTAGAAGATTTGCTCGATCCGGAGGGCTAAAAGAAGAAAGATTCGTTAATATATACAAATCAATCAATACTTCTGATGATCACCAGAGGGCAAATTAATACCTCGTCGGACTTCTGATGATGGAGAAAAATTTCTTCGCCATCATTGTCAATTGGTTCCCCTTCGTCTCTTGCTTGTTCTTCCTCAATTCTCTCACCGGATGGGTTAAGGTATTGTGAGCCATCATCTACTTCTTCATTCTCTTTGTTTCCGGAGCGTATCAAGTCGTACATGGCATTCTCTTGATCACGGTCTCTGTCTCTACCGTCCATAGCTTAACTAATCCAGAACAAATATAAAACAATTAGAATGCATTCAATAAGCAAAACTGGAGATATACAAATCAATACAAGGCAATGCAACAATATGATCATATAATATCACTAATACATCATCGAATAGTATCACTAATACATCTCGAATATTATTATATAATATAACTAATACATCATTGAATATTATCACTAATACATCTCGAATATAATATAACTAATACAGATCTAGTTGACGTCTCGCGGCGCAGGCGGTGGACACCCAAATATAAGGAACTATGACAGGATCATAGCTCGGGTGAGATCCCTGAAGAACCTGCCAGGTATTGGAGAACCTGGCGTCCGACGCAGCCATGTAGCGTCGGACGTGCTCGTCCTCCTCCCTGACACGGCGACGTACCACCTCCGCGGGGGCCGGCTCCCTCTGCACTGACAGTGGTCCACGCGACCGCCACCAAAGAACCTCTGGGTCGACTACGGGACCCTGATTCCTCACCAAGTTGCACGCCCCGGAAGGCAGCACCTCGCAGTGCCAGCCCGGCGAAGCCCAGTCCCGGACATGCTGGAGCCTCTCAAGCAGGTGGTCGACGGCGCCGAGTCGACGACGAGGATGCGAGCCAGGCATCGTTGACGTCGAGAACAAATTCTACAACTATTTAAATTCCTACTATTTAATAAACTTTAATAAAGATGATTGCATTTAACAACTATGACAATAATAACGAGAACCACGAATCCCGAGTCGACGAACCCCGAGTCCCCGACGATCGCCGGTGAGGAGTCCGACCGACGATCGCTGGTGAACTCCTCACCGGCGATCGTCGGGGACTCCTCACCGGCGATCGTCGGGGACTCGGGGTTCGTCGACTCGGGACTCGTGGTTCGACGACTCGGGACTCGAGACTAAAAAAACAACTAAACTAAAAAACTAAAACAACTAAACTAAAAAAACTAAAACAACTAAACTAAAAAAACTAAAACAACTAAACTAAAACAACTAAACTAAAAAAACTAAAACAACTAGGTGGCCGGCGCATGTGGCCGTGGTGGCCGCGGTGGAGGGGGATCGGAGCAGGCGGCAGGAGCTCACCGGCGCGACGGGGCTCGGGGGAGGAGGTGTGGGCGGCGACGACGGGGCTCGGGAAGGAGGCGTGGGCGGCGTCTGGCGTCGGGGGAGGCGACGACGTCGACGAGGACGAGGAGGCACGGGCGGCGGCGATGACGGGCTCGGGGCGGCGACGAGGACGGGCTCGGGCGGCGTCGACGACGGCGGTGGCGAGGACGACGGTGCGAGGACGATGGCGCGGGCGGCGACGACGACGGCGGCGAGGACGGGCTCGGGGGCGGCGGCGACGATGAGGATGGGCTCGGGGGGCGGCGGCGAGCTCCGGCAGCCTGGCGGCGTCGGGGCAGGGCGTCGGCGTCGGGGGAGAATGGGAGAGGTTGAGGAGATTTCGACAAGTCCCGCGTTAAATACCCCAGGACCTTTAGTCCCGGTTGGTGGGTCTTTCGTCCCGGTTGCTATCACCAACCGGGACTAAAGGGCCTTTAGTCCCGGTTGGTGATAGCAACCGGGACTAAAGAGGCCTTTTCGGCGGCCCAAATTCGCGCGGGAAGGCAGCACGGCTGTGGTGGGAGTTTAGTCCCACCTCGCTAGTTGAGGAGCACGACGACCAGCTTATAAGCCCCGCTGTGCGAGAGGCAGCACGAGCCTCTCTCAAACCGAACATGTGCCTACTATGTCACTTTTACTAAAGTGAAAATAGATGCTCTTATAGAGAAAATTCTACCTAAATTCAAAGTGCTAGCAGAAAATACTTTATGTTATTTTTTCTATAAGCGCATCTATTTTCATTTTTGCTATTTTTTTATGTTATTTTTTTGCATATTAAAAGTTCTTAACAGAAAATACTTTATGAATATTCTTTTTGCTATTAAAGTTTTTAACAAAAATAACTTTGATAATTTTAGTTGCATAAATTTGGTCTATTTTCTCTTTTTTTTGTTTTTCTGTTTTTATATTTGGAATAACTCTTTTTATATTTGGAATAACTGTTAGATTATTTATAGTTTTTTAATGAATCTTTTTGCTTTAGGTCAAAACAATTACAAACTTTCTGTTAGTGCCAGTAGTTTTCAAATTTAAATAGTTTAAATTTGAATTCTTTTGAATTTTTTGTGAATCACTAGTTTGTGAATAACTTTAGTTTAAAAATAGATTTTTGAGTGATTGTTTCTGCTGTTGTTTAATATTAGTATTTTTTATCATTATGTTAAATTTTCAAATTTTTAGGATATTTTAAATAGGTGTTTTAATCAAAACCAGATTCTGTTTAACTCTTTTTAGTTTTATACCTTCATTTGTTTTAATCAAAATCACTATTAATGAACTCTGAAAAGGTTGAAACTTGGCATGTTATCATCATTTCACCCACATAGTATGTGGTAAAAAGTTGAGAGGGTTACAACAAAAACTGGATGCACTTCGTGTACAAACTGGACCATCTCCTTCGAAGTATGAGGGTTTCGGACGAAAACTCATATGTTACAAAGGCATTTCATTTTTTTAACTTATTTCAACTCCGGACTTTTTGTGCATTCAATATGAACCATTCTAAGCCACATCCTCAAATTTCAACGCTTTCTAACTTCAATTGCTATTTTTCATCCATTTAATGAATTGTTTTGAGCTAAACGACCCTGAAATTAAAAAGCACTACAAATGAACTCTGAAAAGGTTGAAACTTGGCATGGTATCATCATTTCACCCACATAGAATGTGGTGAAAAGTTGAGAGGGTTACAAAAAAAACTGGATGCACTTCGTGTACAAACTGGACCATCTCCTTCGAAGTATGAGGGTTTCGGACGAAAACTCATATGTTACAAAGGCATTTCATTTTTTTAAACTTATTTCAACTCCGGACTTTTTGTGCATTCAATATGAACCATTCTAAGCCACATCCTCAAATTTCAACGCTTTCTAACTTCAATTGCTATTTTTCATCCATTTAATGAATTGTTTTGAGCTAAATGACCCTGAAATTAAAAAGCACTACAAATGAACTCTGAAAAGGTTGAAACTTGGAATGGTATCATCATTTCATCCACATAGCATGTGGTAAAAAGTTGAGAGGGTTACAACAAAAACTGGATGCACTTCGTCTACAAACTGGACCATCCCGGCTACTCACTAGAGAAGAAAAGTGATGACGGTGAAGCCAATCACATCCCAGAGTGGGATCTTGGGGTATAAAACTTTTTCTTCGCGTGTGTCCCTTGATTATTGCACCATAACCATGGACAATCTTCATCATTTAACAGGATGCTTGGGTCAGTCTTCACTGGGAGGAATTTCATCAAACTTTTCATAATCTTATGACATGTCTGTCTTGTCCTCCACTCCCACGATGTTTCTTTTCCCAGAAAGAACTATGTGGCGCTTTGGCTCATCATATGATGTATCCGCTTTCTTATCTTTTCTTTTTCTCGGTTTGGTAGACATGCCCTTCACATAGAAAACTTGCGCCACATCATTGGCTAGAACGAATGGTTCGTCTGTGTACCCAAGATTGTTGAGATCCACTGTTGTCATTTCGTACTGCGGGTCTACCATTACCCCTCCTCCAGTCCAATTGACCCATTTGCACCGGAACAAAGGGACCTTCAAATCACCTCCATAGTCAAGTTCCCATATCTCCTCTATGTAACCATAATATGTGTCCTTTTCCCTATTGGTGTTTGCTGCATCAAAGTAGACACCACTATTTTGGTTGGTGCTCTTTTTATCTTGGGCGATCGTGTAAAATGTATTCCCATTTATCTCGTACCCTTGGAAAGTCAATATAGTCTAAGATGGTCTCTTGGCCAACAAGTACAAGTCATCTTCAACAATGTCGTCATTCATGAGATGTGTTTGCAACCAACCGCCGAAAGCCTCAATGTGTGTACGTTTAATCCAGGGGTCAGACTGCTCCGGGTTCTTGGAGCGTATAATATCCATGTGTTTCTCGATATACGGGGTCACCAAGGTAGAATTCTGTAGAACTGTGTAGTGTGCTTGCGCCCAAGAATGCCCGTCCCTACATATTATTGATTTTGGTCCAAGCGTGCCTTTTCCATGCAGTCTCCCCTCATGCCGCGATTGAGGAACACCAATAAGCTTAATGTCAGGAATAAAGTCAACACAAAACTCAATAACCTCCTCTGTTTCATGGCCCTTGGAGATGCTTCCTTCTGGCCTAGCACGGTTACGAACATATTTCTTTAAGACTCCCATGAACTTCTCAAAGGGGAACATATTGTGTAGAAATACAGGACCCAGAATGGCAATCTCTTCGACTAGGTGAACTAGGACGTGCGTCATAATATTGAAGAAGGATGGTGAGAACACCAACTCGAAACTGACAAGACATTGGACCAAATCATTCTGTAAGCTTGGTAGGATTTCCGGATCAATTACCTTCTGAGAAATTGCATTAAGGAATGAACATAGCTTCACAATGGCTAATCGAACATTTTCTGGTAGAAGCCCCCTCAACGCAACCGGAAGCAATTGTGTCATGATCACGTGGCAGTCATGAGACTTTAGGTTCTGGAATTTTTTCTCTACCATATTTATTATTCCTTTTATATTCGACGAGAAGCCAGACGGGACCTTCATACTGAGCAGGCATTCAAAAAAAAATTCCTTCTCTGCTTTGGTAAGAGCGTAGCAGGCAGGACCTTCATACTGCTTTGGATGCATGCCGTCTTTTGCGTTCATACGTTGCTGGTCCTGTCATGCCTCCGGTGTATCTTTTGTCTTCCCATACACTCCCAGGAAGCCTAGCAGGTTCACGCAAAGATTCTTCGTGACGTGCATCACGTCGATTGCAGAGCGGACCTCTAGGACTTTCCAATATTCTAGCTCCCAAAATATAGATTTTTTCTTCCACATGGGGGCGTGTCCGTCAGCGTCATTCGGAACAGATTGTCCGCCAGGACCCTTTCCAAAGATTACTTGTAAATACTTGACCATATCAAGTATATCATCACCAGTACGGAGGACGGGCTTCTTCTGGTGATCTGCCTCACCTTTGAAATGCTTGCCTTTCTTTCTTCAGGCATGCTTGGTCGGAAGAAATCGACGATGTCCCAGGTACACATTCTTCTTGCATTTGTCCAAATATATACTTTGGGTATCATCTAAACAGTGCGTGCATGCGTTGTATCCCTTGTTTGTCTGTCCTGAAAGGTTACGAAGAGCAGGCCAATCATTGATGGTTACAAACAGCAACGCTCGTAGGTCAAATTCCTGCTGTTTGTGCTCATCCCACACACGTACGCCTTCTTTATTCCATGATGTCTACTACGCAACCTTCTTCTTGTAGACTCGTGTTGGGCCTCCAAGCGCAGAGTTTTGTAGGACAGTAGCAAATTTCCCTCAAGTGGATGACCTAAGGTTTATCAATCCGTGGGAGCCGTAGGATGAAGATGGTCTCTCTCAAACAACCCTGCAACCAAATAACAAAGAGTCTCTTGTGTCCCCAACACACCCAATACAATGGTAAATTGTATAGGTGCACTAGTTCGGCGAAGAGATGGTGATACAAGTGTAATATGGATGGTAGATATAGGTTTTTGTAATCTGAAAATATAAAAACAGCAAGGTAACTAATGATAAAAGTGAGCACAAACGGTATTGCAATGCTTAGAAACAAGGCCTAGGGTTCATACTTTCTCTAGTGCAAGTTCTCTCAACAATACTAACATAGTTGAATCATATGTAAATCCCTCTCGTGCGACAAAGAGTTCACTCCAAAGTCACAAATAGCGGAGAACAAACGAAGAAATTATTGTAGGGTACGAAACCACCTCAAAGTTATCTTTTCCGATCAATCTTATGAGCTATCCCTATAAGTGTCATGAACAGCCCTAGAGTTCGTACTAAAATAACACCTTAAGATACACATCAACCAAAACCCTAATGGCACCTAGATACTCCAATGTCACCACGAGTACCCATGGGCTTGATTATACGATATGCATCACACAATTTCAGATTCATCATGTTCAATCCAACACAAAGAACTTCAAAGAGTGCCCCAAAGTTTCTACCGGAGAGTCAAGACGAAAACATGTGCCAACCCCTATGCATAGATTCCCAAGGTCACGGAACCCGCAAGTTGATCACCAAAACATACATCAAGTGGATCAATAGAACATCCCATTGTCACCACGGATATCCCATCGCAAGACATACATCAAGTGTTCTCAAATCCTTAAAGACTCAATCCGATAAGAAAACTTCAAAGGGAAAACTCAATTTATCACAAGAAGATAGAGAGGGGAAAACTCCATATGATTTATCTATATTAATAAAGCTCGCGGTACATCAAGATCGTGCCATCTCAAGAACACGAGAGAGAGAGATCAAACACATAGCTACTGGTACATACCCTCAGCCCCGAGGGTGAACTACTCCCTCCTCATCATGGAGACCGCCGGGATGATGAAGATGGCCTCCGGTGATGGTTTCCCCCTCCGGCAGGGTGCCGGAACGGGCTCCCGATTGGTTTTTCATGGCTACAGAGGCTTGCGGCGGCGGAACTCCCGATCTAGGTTTCTTTCTGGGGGTTTCTGTATTTTTAAGAAAATTGGGCGTTGGAAACAAGTCAAGGGAGGCCACGAGGCGACGACAAGGCAGGGGGGCGCGCCCTAGGGGGGGCACCCCCTAGGCTTGTGGCTGCCTCGTGGCTCTTCTGGCCCAACTCCAATGCCCTGTGGGCTTCTTCTGGTCCATAAAAAATCATCGTAAGTTTTTATTCCGTTTGGACTCCGTTTGATATTCCTTTTCTGTAAAACTCAAAAACAAGGAAAAAACAGAAACTGGCACTGGGCTTTAGGTTAATAGGTTAGTCCCAAAAAATAGTATAAAATAGCATATTAATGCATATAAACATCCAAAACCGATAATATAATTGCATGGAACAATCAAAAATTATAGATACGTTGGAGACGTATCAAGCATCCCCAAGCTTAATACCTGCTCGTCCTCGAGTAGGTAAATGATAAAAACAGAATTTTTGATGTGGAATGCTACCTAACATATTTATCAATGCAATCTTCTTTATTGTGGCAAGAATGTTCAGATCCATAAGATTCAAAACAAGAGTTTAATATTGACATAAAAACAATAATACTTCAAGCATACTAATAAAGCAATCATGTCTTCTCAAAATAACATGGCCAAAGAAAGTTATCCCTACAAAATCATATAGTCTGGCTATGCTCCATCTTCATCACACAAAGTATTAAATCATGCACAACCCCGGTTTTAGCCAAGCAATTGTTTCATACTTTAGTGTTCTCAAACTTTTTCAACTCTCATGCAATACATGAGCGTGAGCCATGGACATAGCACTATAGGTGGAATAGAATATGGTGGTTGCGGAGAAGACAAAAGAAGGAGATAGTCTCACACCAACTAGGCGTATCAACGGGCTATGGAGATGCCCATCAATAGATATCAATGTGAGTGAGTAGGGATTGCCATGCAACAGATGCACTAGAGCTATAAGTGTATGAAAGCTCAAAAAGAAACTAAGTGGGTGTGCATCCAACTTGCTTGCTCATGAAGACCTAGGGCAATTTGAGGAAGCCCATCATTGGAATATACAAGCCAAGTTCTATAAAAAATTCCCACTAGTATATGAAAGTGTCAATATAGGGGACTCTCTATCATGAAGATCATGGTGCTACTTTGAAGCACAGGTGTGGAAAAAGGATAGTAGCATTGCCCCTTCTCTCTTTTCTCTCATATTTTTTTTATTTTCTCTCTCTTTTTTTTGGTGGGCTTCTTTGGCCTTTTTTTCATAAAGTCTGGAGACTCATCCCGACTTGTGGGGGAATCATAGTTTCCATCATCCTTTCCTCACATGGGACAATGCTCTATAATGATGATCATCACACTTTTATTTACTTACAACTCAAAATTTACAACTCGATACTAGAACAAGATATGACTCTATATGAATGCCTCCGGTGGTGTACCGGGATGTGCAATGACTCAAGAGTGACATGTATAAAAAATATGAACGATGGCTTTGCCACAAATACGATGTCAACTACATGATCATGCAAAGCAATATGACAATGATGATGCATGTCATAAACGGAACGGTGGAAGTTGCATTGCAATATATCTCGGAATGGCTATGGAAATGCCATAATAGGTAGGTATGGTGGCTGTTTTGAGGAAGGTATATGGTGGGTTTAATGCACCGGCGAAAGTTGTGCGGTACTAGAGAGGCTAGCAAGGGTGGAAGGGTGAGAGTGCGTATAATCCATAGACTCAACATTAGTCATAAAGAACTCACATACTTATTGCAAAAGTCTATTAGTTATCAAAACAAAGTACTACACGCATGCTCCTAGGGGAAGGGTTGGTAGGAGTTAACCATCGTGCAATCCCGACCTCCACACAAAGGAGGGCAATCAATAAATAAATCATGCTCCGACTTCGTCACATAACGGTTCACCATACGTGCATGCTACGGGAATCACAAACTTTAACACAAGTATTTTTACCAATCCACAATTACTCCCTAGCATGTCTCTAATACCACCATCTTTATATCTCAAAACAATCATAAGGAATCAAACTTCTCATAGTATTCAATGCACTATGAAAGTTTTTATTATATCTCTCTTGGATGCCCATCATATTAGGACTAAATTCATAACCTAAGAAAATTACCATGCTGTTTAGAGACTCTCAAAATAATATAAATGAAGCATGAGAGTTCAACAATTTCTATAAAATAAAACCACCGCCGTTCTCTAAAAAGATATAAGTGAAGTACTAGAGCAAATTGACAAACTACTCCAAAAAGATATAAGTGAAGATCAATGAGTAGCCAACAATTAAATAACTATGTGAAGACTCTCTCATCTAAGAATTTCAGATCTTAAGTACTTTATTTAAACAGAAAAACAAAATAAAATGACATTTCAAGGATAGCACATATCATGTGAAGAAGCAAAAACTTAGGTTCAACCGATACTAACCGATAATTGTTGAAGAAGAAAGGTGGGATGCCAACCGGGGCATCCCCAAGCTTAGATGCTTGAGACTTCTTGAAATATTAATTAGGGATGCCTTGGGAATCCCCAAGCTTGAGCTCTTGTGTCTCCTTAATTCCTCTCATATCATGGTTTCCCTAATTCTTATAAACTTCATCCACATAAAACTCAACAAGAACTCGTGAGATAGGTTAGTACACATAAGAATAAATCAACACTTTATGTACTGCCAAGACAAGTTGCACAATAACTTTCAAACATCATCTACTGTTTAATATTGTTTCCACAATTTATATCTACCAATATAGACTATGGAAACTATAGGATAAGTAGATAACAAAACTATGACAGCAATCTGTCCAAACAGAACAGTCTGTAGCAATCTATTAAACCAGTGTACTTCTGTAACTCAAACAATTATAAAAATTTAGGAAATGCTAAATAATTTATATGACAATACTGTGTAAAATTTTCAGAAACTTTCCACGTTCCAGTAAAATATGAAAATTCAAACACTACAGCAAAAGTTTCTGTTTTTACACAGCACACATCAAACATGCAATGCAAGCATCCTAAGGCAATTCATGAAACTTTTTATTGAAAAACAAGATTATAAATAACACCTAACAGAAAATAAAATTACTCTCCAAGCAAAACTCATATTATGTGACGAATAAAAATACAGCTCTAAGTAAGATATACCGATAGTGTTGAAGACGAAAGAGGGGATGCCTTCCGGGGCATCCCCAAGCTTAGGCGCTTGAGTCTTCCATGGATATTACCTTGGGGGTGCCTTGGGCATCCCCAAGCTTAGGTTCTTGTTACTCCTTATTCTCCTCATATCGGTGTCTCACCCAAAACTTGAAAACTTCAATCACACAAAACTTAACGGATCTTCGTGAGATGGGTTAGTATAATAAATAAAGATCATTCACTTAGGTACTGTCAAGACAAGATTCATAATTTTTCCCACATGATACCTACTGTATTATATCATTCCCATAATTTATACCACTGAATATAAGCTATGTGAACACTAAAACAAGCAAACTATGCATGCAAAACAGAATCTGTCAAAAACAGAACAGTCTGTAAAGATCTGTAGTATAACCATACTTCCCTGTCTCTAAAAATTCTGAACAATTAGGACATCCTGAAGAATTTGTATATTAAGACTGTGTATAAATTTCAGATCATTATCACGCTCCAGTAAAAAAAAAATCCTGTACTGGAGTCAAAAGTTTCTATTTTGGTTCAGCTTCAATTCTACTCATCTTGTGAGTCATCCCAAAGGCTTTACTTGGCACTTTATTGAAATAAAAGGCACAAAACATTATTACTACAGTAGCTTAATCATGTGAACACATTAAAACAGAAAGTATAAGTGTTGGGTTGTCTTCCAACAAGCGCTTTTCTTTAATGCCTTTTAGCTAGGCATGATGATTTCAATGATACTCACGTAGGAATAGTATTTGAATCATGTAAGAGAGCATCGTGAATCTCATGACAAGCACATTTAAGTCTAACCGACTTCCTATGCATAGGGATTTTGTGAGCAAACAATTTATGGGAGCAAGAATCAACTAGCATAGGAAGGCAAAACAAGCATAATTTCAGAACTTTGAACACACAGGGAGGAAACTTGATATTATTGCAATTCCTACAAGCATATGTTCCTCCCTCATAATAGTTTTCAGTAGCATCATGAAGGAATTCCACAATATAACTATCACATAAAGCATTATCTTCATGATCCACAAGCATAGAATTTTTTTTCACTCTCCACATAAGCAATTTTCTTCTCATTCATAATAGTGGGAGCAAACTCAACAAAATAACTATCATGAGATACTTGATTGACATAACCACTTTGAATATTAAAATCATGATGACAAGTTTCATGGTTACTATCACTCTTTATAGCATACATGTCATCATCATAATCATCATAGATAGTAGGCATGTCATTATCATAACAAATTTGCTCATCAAAACTTGGGGGACTAAAAATATCATCTTCATCAAACATAGCATCCCCAAGCTTGTGGCTTTGCATATCATTAGCATCATGGATATTCAGAGAATTCATACTAGCAATATTGCAATCATGCTCATCATTCAAGGAATTCTCATTAAGTATTTTCATAAATTCTTCCTGTACCAATTGAGCACAATTTTCCAAACCATCATGTTCACGAAAGACATTAAAAAGATGAACCAATTGATGCAACCTAAACTCCATTTTTTTGTAGTTTTATTTTATAAAACCAAACTAGTGAAAAACAAGAAACTAAAAGATTTAATTGCAAGATCTAAAGATATACCTTCAAGCACTCACCTCCCCGGCAACGGCGCCAGAAAAGAGCCTGATGTCTACTACGCAACCTTCTTCTTGTAGACTCGTGTTGGGCCTCCAAGCGCAGAGTTTTGTAGGACAGTAGCAAATTTCCCTCAAGTGGATGACCTAAGGTTTATCAATCCGTGGGAGGCGTAGGATGAAGATGGTCTCTCTCAAACAACCCTACAACCAAATAACAAAGAGTCTCTTGTGTCCCCAACACACCCAATACAATTGTAAATTGTATAGGTGCACTAGTTCGGCGAAGAGATGGTGATACAAGTGTAATATGGATGGTAGATATAGGTTTTTGTAATCTGAAAATATAAAAACAGCAAGGTAACTAATGATAAAAGTGAGCACAAACGGTATTGCAATGCTTAGAAACAAGGCCTAGGGTTCATACTTTCACTAGTGCAAGTTCTCTCAACAATACCGACATAGTTGAATCATATGTAAATCCCTCTCGTGCGACAAAGAGTTCACTCCAAAGTCACAAGTAGCGGGGAACAAACGAAGAAATTATTGTAGGGTACGAAACCACCTCAAAGTTATCTTTTCCGATCAATCTTATGAGCTATCCCTATAAGTGTCACGAACAACCCTAGAGTTCGTACTAAAATAACACCTTAAGATACACATCAACCAAAACCCTAATGTCACCTAAATACTCCAATGTCACCACGAGTACCCATGGGCTTGATTATACGATATGCATCACACAATTTCAGATTCATCATGTTCAATCCAACACAAAGAACTTCAAAGAGTGCCCCAAAGTTTCTACCGGAGAGTCAAGACGAAAACATGTGCCAACCCCTATGCATACATTCCCAAGGTCACGGAACCCGAAAGTTGATCACCAAAATATACATCAAGTGGATCAATAGAACATCCCATTGTCACCACGGATATCCCATCGCAAGACATACATCAAGTGTTCTCAAATCCTTAAAGACTCAATCCGATAAGAAAACTTCAAAGGGAAAACTCAATTCATCACAAGAAGATAGAGAGGGGAAAACTCCATATGATTTATCTATATTAATAAAGCTCGCGGTACATCAAGATCGTGCCATCTCAAGAACGCGAGAGAGAGAGAGAGAGATCAAACACATAGCTACTGGTACATACCCCCAGCCCCGAGGGTGAACTACTCCCTCCTCGTCATGGAGACCGCCGGGATGATGAAGATGGCCTCCGGTGATGGTTTCCCCCTCCGGCAGGGTGCCGGAACGGGCTCCCGATTGGTTTTTCGTGGCTATAGAGGCTTGCGGCGGCGGAACTCCCGATCTAGGTTTCTTTCTGGGGGTTTCTGTATTTATAAGAAAATTGGGCGTTGGAAACAAGACAAGGGGGGCCACGAGGCGACGACAAGCCAGGGGGGCGCCCCCTAGGCTTGTGGCTGCCTCGTGGCTCTTCTGGCCCAACTCCAATGCCCTGTGGGCTTCTTCTGGTCCATAAAAAATCATCGTAAGTTTTTATTCCGTTTGGACTCCGTTTGATATTCCTTTTCTATAAAACTCAAAAACAAGGAAAAAACAGAAACTGGCACTGGGCTCTAGGTTAATAGGTTAGTCCCAAAAAATAGTATAAAATAGCATATTAATGCATATAAAACATCCAAAACCGATAATATAATAGCATGGAACAATCAAAAATTATAGATACGTTGGAGACGTATCATTCCACAGCTGTAAAAGTTCATCAACTAATGGCCTTAGGTACACATCAATGTCGTTGCCGGGTTGCTTTGGGCCTTGGATGAGCACTGGCATCATAATGAACTTTCGCTTCATGCACAACCAAGGAGGAAGGTTATAGATACATAGAGTCATAGGCCATGTGCTATGCTTGCTGCTCGTCTCCCCAAAAGGATTAATACCATCTGCACTTAAACCAAACCATACGTTCCTTGGGTCATCTGCAAAGTCCGGCCACTTTCTCTCGATTTTTCTCCACTGCGACCCATCAGCGGGTACTCTCAACTTCCCGTCTTTCTTACGGTCTTCTTTGTGCCATCGCAACGACTTGGCATGCTCTTTGTTTAGGAACAAACATTTCAACCGTGGTATTATAGGAGCATACCACATCACCTTGGCAGTAATCCTCTTCCTTGGCCGCTCGCCCTCAACATCATCACCAGGGTCATCGCGACTGATCTTATATCGCAATGCACCGCATACTAGGCATGCATTCAAATTCTCGTACTCCTCACCGCGGTAGAGGATGCAGTCATTAGGGCATGCATGTATCTTCTGCACCTCTAATCCGAGAGGGCAGACAACCTTCTTTGCTTCGTATGTACTGTCGAGCAATTCGTTGTCCTTTGGAAGCTTCTTCTTCATTATTTTCAGCAACTTTTCAAATCCCTTGTCAGATAGACCATTCTCTGCCTTCCATTGTAGCAATTCCAGTGTGGTACCGAGCTTTGTGTTGTCATCTTCGCAATTTGGGTACAACCCTTTTTTGTGATCCTCTAACATGCGCTGCAACTTCAACTTCTCCTTTTCACTTTCGCAGTTTCTCTTTGCATCAGCAATGGCCCAACCAAGATCATCAGCGGGCTCATCTGATGCCTGAGCATCTTCTTCTTCATTCTCTTCCCCCATTGTAGTACCATCATATTCAGGAAACCCAGGATAGTTGTCATCATCCTCTTCTTCTTCATTCTCTTCCATTAGAACCCCTCTTTCTCCGTGCTTGGTCCAACAATTATAGCCGGACATGAAACCGGATGTAAAAAGGTGGACGTGAATTTGTTTTGCGCAAGAGTAAGTCTTATCATTCTTACACACACCACATGGACAACACATAAAACCATCCCTCTTGTTTGCCTCAGCCGCACGCAGAAAACTATGCACGCCATTAATGAACTGGGGAGAGCATCGGTCATCGTACATCCATTGCCGGTTCATCTTCATTACCCAACACCAAAAAGACCAAATTAATACAAGTTCATACATAAAGTTCATACACACTTATTGTCATAAAACAACATACAACTATCTAGCTAAAACATTTAAATGCAACAACAAATGCGATCAAAATCGCAACTAAGGTAACAATTGATCCAACTGCATAATGATACCAAGCCTCTTTATTAATGGCATATTTTCTAATCTTTCTAATATTCAAGCGCATTGCATCCATCTTGATCTTGTGATCATCAATGACATCGGCAACGTACAACTCCAATTTCATCTTCTCTTCTTCAACTCTTTTCAATTTTCCTTTCAAATCCTCGTTTTCTTTTTCAACTAAATTTAACTTCTCGACAATAGGGTCGGTTGGAATTTCCGGTTCAACTACCTCCTAGATAAAAAATATCTATGTCAACTTGATGGGCATAATTGTCATTAACACGAAATGCAACAAATAGTTATAAAAGAGAATATACCACATCCGAATCGTAAATCGGACGAGGGCCGACGGGCACGGATATCATAACCATGGCACTATATATAACAACAATCATACAAGTAAGACAATTATGCAAGTAACTATCTAAATCATAGAAATACAAATTTTTTTTATAAAAAGGATAAGAACACAAGAATAGGCTCACCAAGGTGGTGCCGGCGACGGGACGGTGCGGGCGATCGACGGTGGTTAGGACGGGGACAGGAAGGCACACTAAGTAAACCACACCTACACATATGTAAACTAAGAAGTTAATTTGAGCTCAAATTGCATATAAATCAAAAAAAACTACCACATAATTACACCCAAACTAAAACCCACAAATCACTATACTTATAAAGCATTGCACGACCTGATCTAGCAATAAGAGATGAAAGGACAAAGTTGCTAACCTTTGTGGACACTTTGATGGATTGGGGTGCCTCAAATCTTGACAAATCTTGGCAAAAATGGAGGGATGAGCTCGAGCTAGGGAAGAACAGAGAATGGAGAGGACGATGAGCTCGGGCTGGAAGAACCAACTATATATAGGGATACATTTAGTCCCGGTTGGTTACACCAACCGGGACTAGAGGTCCATCTCTAGTCCCGGTTGGTGTTACCAACCGGGACCAAAGGGTCTCGTGGGGCCCCAGCCTGATGCAACCCTGCCACCACCCCTTTAGTCCCGGTTGGTAACACCAACCGGGACTATAGGGTCCTCATGAACCGGGACTAATGCATGGACTAATGAACCGGGACTATTGGCAGCATTAGTCCTGGTCCAATAGCCAACCGGGACTAATGCTTCGGTCCAAAGACCAGTTTTCTACTAGTGATACCTTCCCCTCAAGTCTTCAAGTGACATGGAAACTAGGAAATGTGACGATGCCTTCAAGATGAGCGGCATCAGGGAAACAATTCAATCTATCATGCTCCATCAAACAATAGCATTAACTCTTTCTTTTAGATTTCACCTATCTTCCTCTTCCAAAAAGCTCTGCCCCATGTATATTGCCGTCCATAAAGGGAATCGTTTGAGGGCTATCGAAATGATGCATTACTTCCAAACTTAAGTCGTTTGACTTTATCACCATTGTTTTTCTATAGACGTACTGTGTGCGTGTTCACATAGCATGAGATTGTAGCATTTCAACTTTGATGAAACCTTCTTTTTTAGAATGTTATTTAAGCTAAACCTATATTTGAGTCCACATCCTCCTATAAAACCATGCTCAATAGATAATATCAAGATCATATACCAATTTTGTAAAAGTGAGTCTCGTTGCAGCAACAGTAATCGATAGTATCCGATAGACAGTATCGAGATCGCAAGGCTTATTTCCTACGCCTCTTGTATATAGTTTGAAGTTCTGTTAATTTGATGTCAGGTGTAGTTGCTTTCATCTAAAAACATCAAATATCCATAGCTGGTCACCGAGATATGGTTTTAGTGTAGATGTGACAATTTTGGGAGTTTATGCTTAGTCAATGTGTGAGTTTCAGATGATGTATGTCTTCCTACTTGAGTGATATAGCTATGTAGTGGAGCACATGGAATTCTTGAGTGGACTTGTGTTTGGATAAATGGAATCAGATGTATTATGTGGTTGCTTCGGGAGCAGCTATCTCACTCATTGTGAGCCATCCTTCATCTTTATCATCATTTTGTAGTACTTTACCCATATAAAGTTACCATGGTACATCTTAACTTGCCATGAGATTATAGCCTATAAATTTATCTATGCACCAATGCTACTTCTCTTCACCACTATTGTACCAGGACAATTAAGAATAATAAATATCTACTACATATAAATTTGATACAATGAGTAAAGCCAAACCTACTTGTGTGACGTATCATGTATATCTTCTCTCTACAAATGCTAACAATTTGAAGGATATGTCATGCAATGAGTGGCTCTTGCAGTGAAGCTAGCAAATGGAGTGACACATTATTTTCTTGTCTTCTATTGGATTTTGCATTCCCCTGAGTGAAGTATCACATCTTTGAGCAAAAAAAGCAACCCGAAAAATATGACAATACATTCGGAATGGGTGCCATTGGGAAAATAGTTCAAGCGAACTCCCTTGTTGAAATTGTAGCACCGAAGAGATTTTCTCTTTAGACAAACATATTCTTACTAGTACGCAATGCACATTTGTTTTTTGCAAGTAGTTTTGGTCCCAAAAAATAAGTCATGGAATGCCCGAAGAAATGATTCAGGACAAATGAACATTGTTCATGTACGGAAGCAGAGATAAAGTACTTGGAATTAGCATAATAAAGCTTCCTGGGTTCATATGCAGTAACAATTGCATGCGAATAATATGTAATTTACCCAAAATTGGGGCTACCTATTGCTATCTTTTACCGTAGCATTTACTACATCTTTCCACCCAAAATGTAAGTGCCATGCACTCATTTAATTTGTTTAATTTTCATTATATTGTTACCGCTTGTCAAACTTAATAGTATAGACTATCAAACTGTCGATCTTCAATATGAAAGTTGAAGTTGTACTTTACTTTCTTGTCTCTTGTCAGATTTTGAATCATTTCCTCCAAGTTTCATATATTTGAGTGACAGGGAAATTTGGAAATGTGAGAATGCCTTCAGGATGAGCAAAAATCGGGAAAACAATTCAATCTAGAATGCTCCACCAAACTTCGAACTATAACATCCACTCTTTCTTTTAGATTTCATTTATCTTCCTCTTCCAAAATGTTGTGCCCTATGTATATGGTTATTCTTTAAGGGAACCAGGAGAGGGATATCGATTTGATGTGTTACTTCCAAAGTGAAGTCATTTGACTTTACCACCATTCCACTTCTTTAGAAAGAGTGAAACACAATTTTTTGTTGACCTATCATGAGATCGTAACATTTCCATTTTGATGAAACCCTCATGTTTTTTTTGGGAATGTCACTTAAGCTAAGCCTAGATTTGAACCCACATCCTACTATAAAAACGTGCGCATATGGTTCCAGAGTACTTATATGAAGATCATATGCCAACTTTGTAAATGTGAATCTCGTTGCAGCAATGGTAATAGATTTTATCCAATAGATAATACCGAGATTGCAAGGCTTATTCCTCTGCATCTTGTATCT
This sequence comes from Elymus sibiricus, assembly GCA_039707655.1. Lineage (NCBI taxonomy): Eukaryota > Viridiplantae > Streptophyta > Magnoliopsida > Poales > Poaceae > Elymus > Elymus sibiricus. Next base: position 376,052,649 of record CM077663.1, on the reverse strand, counting down.
AATCAAGTCATTTGGGGTTTTATTAATTTGATTTTGGGTTTATTTTATTTTATTTAAAAAGCACCAAATATTCATAGTTGGTCACTGAGATGTGGTGTTAGTGTAGATGTGACAATTTTGAGGGTTTTATCTTTAGTCAACATGTGAGTTTCAAACATGTCTTCCTATTTAAGAATGGTATGTCTATGTAGTGGAGCACATGGCATTCTTAAGTAGACTTGTGTTCAGATAAATGGCAAATATCTCACTCATTTTGAATGATCTTCATCTTTATCATCATTCTATAGTACTTTTTACAAATATAAAGTTACCATGGTACATCTTAACTTGCCATGAGACTGTAACCTATAAATCCATATATGCACTAATGCTACTTCTCTTCACCACCACTGTACTAGGACAATTAAGAATACTAAATATCTGCTACATCTATTTTTCATGCAATGAGTAAAGTCACACCTGCTTGAGTGGTGTATCATGCATATTTTCTCTATACACATGCCAAAAATTTGAAGGATGTCATGCAATGAGTGACCCATGTAGTGAAGCTAGAACATCACTAGTAGAAAACGGACCTTTTGTCCGCAGCTTTAGTCCCGGTCGGGTTTTGAACCGGCACTAATGTGACCATTAGTCCTGGTTAGGGACGGGCATCATTAGTCGCGGTTCGTTCCGGACCTTTAGTCCCGGTTCGTAACACGAACCGGGACTAATGTAGTGGTGGCAGGCTGGTGTCAGCTGGGGCCCCCACGAGCCCCTTTAGTCCCGGTTGGTATCACCAACCGGGACTATAGGCCCCCCCTTTAGTCCCGGTTCGTAACACGAACCGGGACTAAAGGGTGGTGGCAGGCTGGTGTCAGCTGGGGCCCCCACGAGCCCCTTTAGTCCCTGTTGGTATCACCAACTGGGACTAAAGGCCCCCCCTTTAGTCCCGGTTGGAGATACCAACCGGGACTAAAGATCCCCTATATGAATTCGGCCAGCCCGATCACAGTACTCCTCCCTTTTTTCCCCCTTCTTCCCCTCCTTTGTTCTTCCTCTTCCTCGAGCTCATCCTCCATTTTTGCCAAAATTTGTCAAGATTTGGAGGCACCCCATCCATCCAAGTGTTCACAAAGGTTAGCAACTTTGTCCTTTCATCTCTCATTGCTAGATTAGCTCTTGCAATGCTCTATAAGTATAGTGATTTGTGGGTTTTAGTTTGGGAGTATTTATATGTGGTAGTTCATTTGATTTATATGCAATTTGAACTCAAATTAACTTCTTACTTTGCATGTGTAGGTGTGGTTTACTTAGTGCCTTCCCGTCCCCGTCCTAACCACCGTCGATCGCCCGCACCGTCCCGTCGCCGTCACCACACCTTGGTGAGCCTCTTGTTCGTTCTTATCCTTTTTATTAAAAAAAATCTTATTTGTATGATTTAGATAGTTAATTGTATAATTTTCTTACATGTATGATTGTTTGTTATACATAGTGCCATGACTTTGATATCCGTCCCCGTCGGCCCTCGTCCGGTTTATGATTCGGATGTGGTATATATATTCTCTTTTATAACTATTTGTTGCATTTCGCGTTTATGACAATTATGCCCATCAAGTTGACATAGATATTTTTATCTAGGAGGTATGTGAACCGGAAATTGCAACCGACATAGATATTCTTGTCAAGAAGTTAAATTTAGTTGAAAAAGAAAACGAGTATTTGAAAGAAAAATTGAAAAGAGTTGAAGAAGAGAAGATGAAACTGGAGTTGTATGTTGCCGATGTCGTCGATGATCACAAGATCAAGATGGATGCAATGCGCTTGAAGATTAGAAAATTTAAAAAATATGCCATTGATAGTGAGGCTTGGTATCACTATGCTATTGGATCAATTGTTACCCTAGTTGCGATCTTGATCGCATTTGTTGTTGCATTTAAATGCTTTAGCTAGAGAGTTTGTATGTTGCTTTATGAGAACAAGTGTGTATGAACTTTATGTATGAACTTGTATTAATTTGGTCTTTTCGGTGTTGTGTAATGAAGATGAGCCGGCAATGGATGTACGATGACCGATGCTCTCCCCAGTTCATTAATGGCGTGCATACTTTTCTGGTTGCGGCTGAGGCAAACAAGCGGGCGGATGGTTTTATGTATTGTCCATGTGCTGGCTGTAAGAATGATCGAAATTACTCTAACTCAAGAACCATTCACGTCCACCTGTTTGAATCCGGTTTCATGTCCGGCTATAACTGTTGGACCAAGCACGGAGAAAGAGGGGTCCTAATGGAAGAGAATGAAGAAGAAGAGGATGACGACAGCTATCCTGGCCATGGGTTCCATGAATACGATGGTACAACAATGGGGGAAGAAGCTGAGCCGGCAATGCAGGAAGGAGCTGAAGAAGAGGCATCAGATGAGCCCGCTGATGATCTTGGTCGGGCCATTGCCGATGCAAATAGAAACTGTGCAAGTGAAAAGGAGAAGCTGAAGTTGCAGCGCATGTTAGAGGATCACAAGAAATTGTTGTACCCAAATTGCGAAGATGACAAGAAAAAGCTGGGTACCACACTGGAATTGCTGCAATGGAAGGCAGAGAATGGTGTACCTGACAAGGCATTTGAAAAGTTGCTGAAAATAATGAAGAATAAGCTACCAAAGGACAACGAATTGCCCGACAGTACGTACGAAGCAAAGAAGGCCGTCTGCCCTCTAGGATTAGAGGTGCAGAAGATACATGCATGCCCTAATGACTGCATCCTCTACCGCGGTGAGTACGAGGATTTGAATGCATGCCCGGTATGCTGTGCATTGCGCTATAAGATCGGCCACGATGACCCTGGTGATGTTGCGGGCGAGCGCCCCAGGAAGAAGATTCCTGCCAAGGTGATGTGGTATGCTCCTATAATACCACGGTTGAAACGTTTGTTCCAAAACAAAGAGCATGCCAAGTTGATGCGATGGCACAAAGATGACCGTAAGAAAGACGGGAAGTTGAGAGTACCCGCTGACGGATCACAGTGGAGAAAAATCGAGAGAAAGTGGAAGGACTTTGCAGATGACGGAAGGAACGTATGGTTTGGTTTAAGTGCAGATGGCATCATTCCTTTTGGGGAGCAGAGCAGCAATCATAGCACCTGGCCTGTGACTCTATGTATCTATAACCTTCCTCCTTGGTTGTGCATGAAGCGGAAGTTCATTATGATGCCAGTGCTCATCCAAGGCCCCAAGCAACCCGGCAACGACATTGATGTGTACCTAAGGCCATTAGTCGAAGAACTTTTAGAGCTGTGGAATGGAAAAGGTGTACGTGCGTGGGATGAGCACAAACAGCAGGAATTTGACCTGCGAGCGTTGCTGTTTGTAACCATCAATGATTGGCCTGCTCTCAGTAACCTTTCAGGACAGACAAACAAGGGATACCACGCATGCACGCACTGTTTAGATGATACCGACAGTATATATTTGGATAAATGTAAGAAGAATGTGTACCTGGGGCGTCGTCGATTTCTTCAGAGCAGGCATCCCGTAAGAAAGAAAGGCAAGCATTTCAAAGGTGAGGCAGATCACCGGAAGAAGCCTCGCCACCGTACTGGTGATGATATACTTGATATGGTCAAGGATTTAAAAGTAATCTTTGGAAAGGGTCCTGGCGGACAATCTGTTCCGAATGACGCTGACGGACGTGCACCCATGTGGAAGAAGAAATCTATATTTTGGGACCTACCCTATTGGAAAGACCTAGAGGTCCGCTCTGCAATCGACGTGATGCACGTGACGAAGAATCTTTGCGTGAACCTGCTAAGCTTCTTGGGCGTGTATGGGAAGACAAAAGATACATCGGAGGCACGGGAGGACCAGCAACGTATGCACGGAGAAGACGACATGGATCCAAAGCAGTTTCAGGGTCATGCCAGCTACGCTCTTACCAAAGAAGAGAAGGAAATCTTCTTCGAATGCCTGCTTAGTATGAAGGTCCCGTCTGGCTTCTCGTCGAATATAAAGGGAATAATAAATATGGCAGAGAAAAAGTTCCAGAACCTAAAGTCTCATGACTGCCACGTGATTATGACGCAACTGCTTCCGGTTGCATTGAGGGGGCTTCTACCGGAAAACGTTCGATTAGCCATTGTGAAGCTATGTGCATTCCTCAATGCAATCTCTCAGAAGGTAATCGATCCAGAAATCTTACCAAGGTTAGAGAATGATTTGGTGCAATGTCTTGTCAGTTTCGAGTTGGTGTTCCCACCATCCTTCTTCAATATCATGACGCACGTCCTAGTGCACCTAGTCGAGGAGATTGCCATTCTGGGTCCTGTATTTCTACACAATATGTTCCCCTTTGAGAGGTTCATGGGAGTCTTAAAGAAATATGTTCGTAATCGTGCTAGGCCAGAAGGAAGCATCTCCAAGGGCCATGAAACAGAGGAGGTCATTGAGTTTTGTGTTGACTTTATTCCTGACATTAAGCCGATTGGTGTTCCTGAATCGCGGCATGAGGGCAGACTGGGTGGAAAAGGCACGCTAGGAAAGAATTCAGTAATATGCCGGGACGGGCATTCTTTGGCGCAAGCACACTACACAGTTCTACAAAGTTCCGCCTTGGTGGCTCCGTATATCGAGCAACACAAGAATATTCTACGCTCCAAACACCCGGAGCAGTCTGACGACTGGATTACACATGAACAAACTGTGACTTTCGCCGGTTGGTTGCAGACACGTCTCATGCATGACGACACTGTTGCAGATGACCTGTACTTGCTGTCCAAGTTACCATCTTCGACTATATTGACTTTCAAAGGGTACGAGATAAATGGGAATACATTTTACACGATCGCCCAAGATAAAAAGAGCGCCAACCAAAACAGTGGTGTCCGCTTTGATGCAGCAAACACCAATAGGCCAAAGGACACATATTATGGTTACATAGAGGATATATGGGAACTTGACTATGGACTTGGTTTGAAGGTCCCTTTGTTTCGGTGCAAATGGGTCAATCTGAGAGGAGGCAGGGTAAAGGAAGACCCACGGTATGGAATGACAACAGTGGATCTCAACAATCTTGGGTACGCAGACGAACCATTCGTCCTAGCCAATGATGTGGCGCAGGTTTTCTATGTGAAGGACATGTCTACCAAGCCGAGAAAAAGAAAAGATAAGGAAGCGAATACATCATACGATGAGCCAAAGCGCCACATAGTTCTTTCAGGGAAAAGAAACATCGTGGGAGTGGAGGACAAGACAGACATGTCAGAAGATTATGAAAAGTTTCATGAAATTGCTCCCTTCACAGTGAATGTTGACCCGAGCATCAAGTTAAACGATGAAGATTGTCCATGGTTACGGCACAAAGGGACACACGCGAAGAAAAAGTTTTATATCCAAAGATCCCACTCTGGGATGTGACCGGCTTCTCTAGTTAGTTTCCGGACTTATATATCTGGAAAGTCCCACTTCGGACAAACCGGAGGGAATATTTGTAATAGAACTCCGACTTATGTGTTTTGGCATTTGAAACGCGAAGAAATATTATGTCCAAAGCCACTTCATCAATTTTCAACCCTTTCTGACTTCATTTGCTATTTTTCATGCATTTACTGATTTTTTTGAGCTAAATGACCCTGAAATTGAAAAGCACTACAAATCACAATCAGAAAAGGTTGAAAGTTGGCATGGTATCATAATTTCACCCACATAGCATGTGCTAAAAAGTTGAGAGGGTTACAGCAAAAACTGGATGCACTTCGTGTACAAAATAGACAATCTCTTTCGAAGTATCACGCTTTCGGACGAAAACTCGTCTGTTACAAAGGCATTTCATTTTTTTTAAATAACCTAAGAATTACCAAATTGAATATAATGATAAAACACACTAATATTAAACAGCAGAAAAAAGAATCACTGAAAAATCCTTTTTTAAAATAAAGTTATTCACAAACTAGTGATTCACACAAATTTCAAATAATTCAAATTTGAAAACTACTGACACTAACAGAAAGTTTATAAATTTTTTTACCTAAAGCAAAAAATATTCACTCAGAAACTCTAAATAAAGCAAAAAACAACCAAGAAACAAAAGAAAATAAATATAGAAGAAAACAAAAAAAAACTGAAAAGTAAAAAAAAAAGCCCGCCTACTGGGCCGCCACGGCCTGCATACGACTAGACACCCACTAGTTGGGCCAGGATGCAGGCCCACAAGGCCCAGTATGGCCCACAGGGCAGGAAAGAACGGTAGGCCTTGTAGGCCTGCTTTAGAGAGGAGCTCGAATGAGCTACCGCGCCGGGGTTTATAAACCAGTGCGAGCGCCCTTCGCTGGGCGAGGTGGGACTAAACATCCACCACACTGCGCCGTGCCAGGAACAGGCCTTTAGTCGCGGTTGGAGCCACCAACCGCGACTAAAGGTGAATTTCATCCAGTCCAAGCGACGGGAAGCGAGACCTTTAGTCGCGGTTGGTGGCTCCAACCGCAACTAAAGGTGGCCTTTAGTCGCGGTTGGAACCACCAACCGCGACTAAAGGCTCTCATATATTTAACTACACTTACGAAAAATTCACCATCCTCTCAATTCTCTCGACGCCAAACACAGACGACGCCGCCAGGCTGCTGCGCGCCGCCGCCTGCCCCGATCGACGCCGTCGCCGCCCCCGACGCCGGCCGCCCGTCCCTCCTCGTCGACCCCTACTCCGGACGCGCCCTTCCTCACCGATCCCCGACGGCGCCGCCGGCCCGCGCGCGCGCGCCCGCTCCTCGCTGCGCCTCCTGCCCCGACGCCGTCGCTGCCCCCGATTCGCCTCGCCTCGCCGTCGCCCCGCTGTGAGCTCAGTTCCTCCCTCTCCCCCCCCCTCCCTCGCCCCCTGCCGCCATGGCCGCCCGTCCCCGAGCCCCCCCACACACACACATGCATGAACACACACACACACACACACATTTTCTATTTAGATGTTTTAGTTGTTTTTCACTAGTATATATGTATGTATGAATGCATGTTAGATGGATATAATTAGTGTTTAATTAGTATAGATTTTTTTTATATAATGTTGTTTTTCTGTTTTTAATGGATGTATAGAAGTATGCTTAATTAGTGTTTCTTTTTCTGTTTTTTAATTTTTTATACTTTTAGTTATAGAAATGTTAGATGAATGTTTTTTAGTTTTTTATACTTTTAGTTATAGCTAGATAAATGTTAGATATAAAAACGTTGAGGAATTTTGACATTTGATCCAATGTATAGCAATTAGTATTTGCAAAAGTTGCATATTTTAATGTTGTATTTGCAATAGATTTTCTTAGTCCTTTAAGGGATTAATTATCAGGAATGCCCCCATTATGGATGTGCACAAGTTGATCCAATTTCTTTCTGATCTCATGCATCTACCTTTCGGATCTCTGAATACTAAATTGTTTTATCTTTCTTCTGGATTAGTTAAATAAAAGCTATGGACAATACCGGCAGAGAAGGAGAAGAGGCTGTGTTCGACATCATACGCTCCACGAGCCCAGATGATCATGATGACGGCTCGCAATATCTGAACCCTTCGGGTGAGGGTATGATGTTTGATGAAGACGAACGAATAGATGAAGGTGACGACAACGATGTTGACGAAGAAAATGTTCTTCAAATGACCGGCGAGGTATATTTAATATATAAGCCATCCGGTGATCATTACATGTCTTAATTGATTTGTATGTATTAACGAATCGATCTTTCTTCTTTTAGGCCTCCGGATCGAGCAAATCTTGTACAAGCGACAGGGTAGTTCGAGGCCCGGCCAAAAAGTTGGACAAAGGCGTAAAGTTCAACATCGATTCCATCAAAACATCAACTGGCGAACCGCTTGAACCTAAGAAAAATGCGACCACGTTCAAGAATCAATGCGGAGTTATTGTCAGGGACCAAATCCCGATCTCCGTTCAAGAATGGAGAAAGCCAGCAAAGGGAGATCGAGCAGGAGTTACTTTTGTCGACGAAAGAGCAAAAGATGTGCTTTGGACTACGCTCATGGAACATTTCACCCTACCAGATAATTTGACAGATGCAGATCTGAAGAAAGTCAGAAACTATGCTCTTAAAAAGATGGCGATCGCATTCAACACCTTCAAGAAAAATGCATGGGCTAAGTACGTCAAATCAAAAAAGAAGACTCCAGAATTCACGGGAGCACTGGTGAAGGCAAAAGATCACTGGGACGCTTTCGTGAAGTTCAAGGAATCGGAAGAAGCTAAGGAACTGTCGAGGAAAAACAAGATTAATGCTGCGAAAAAGAAGTGGCACCATCGTCTGGGGCCAGGTGGCTACCAGGTGGCCCTGCCTAAGTGGCATCAATCTGAGCAAGAGATGATTAGTAAACGGGTCAGTCCAGTTACATTGACATGGCCCCCCAGGTGCAGGACATGGTTTTATGCGCATGGGGGGAAGTTGGACCCAGAGACAGGGCTGGTTATGGTGAAGGCAAGTCTTAAAGAAGCGACAGACGAAATACTTATTGCAATAGAAGAAGCTCGATCGGGGGTGTTCACGCCCAACAGAGATAACGACGAGCTTACGCGCGCCCTGAAGAATCCTGAACACCCGGGAAGAACACGAGGCAAAGGCGTTGTTCCGTGGTATGAGGGGTTTGCGGATTGGAACGACGACTATAGAAGCCGTGCGAGAAAGAAGAAGCATGAGGAGCAGAAGAAGAAGGAGGAAGCACTCCGCCTTGAAGGCCTAATATCCTCGCACCTGGAGTTGGAACGATTTGTCAGGCGGCAGCAGGAGCAGGTCGACTCACTCAGCCAGGAAAGGGCGTCTCAGCGGCAGCATGAGCAGATCGATCCAGCATTGGATAGCACCGTCCCATCTATGCCGAGAAGCAGCGTGGGTTCCGCCCCGGCCGATATCGATAATGCACTGCTAGCTAGCTACCCTGTGGATGATATCAAAGACAGGACTAACTGTGAGCTACACATGAAAGTGAAGAACTTATCCATGAAGGTGGCGGACGGCTATGCTTTAGCAAATCCCCCTGAAGCAACCTTCCATTGCAATCCCATTCCAGCTGGCTATGCTCGTGTCGGGGTTGATGAAGTGATGTCAGGATATCACGAGCTACAACTTGACATTCTTGGAGGTGACAAGGAGAGAACACTGGGAGAGGCCATACATCGTATCATTCTATGGAAAAAGGATTGCATCGTCTTTCCAAGGCCACCGACTCCTCCTTCTCCAAGTCCTCCGCCGCGTCAGCCGACTCCTCCTCCAAGTCCGGCATGGCGTCAGCCAACTCCTCCTCCTCCAAGTCAGCCGACTCAGCGTGCTCCGCCTAAGCAACAACGGAAGAGAGAGGCCGTAGCTATGACGGCTAGCGGTACAACAGACAAGAAATTCAAACATGGTCCAAGCCTCAAGCCTCTTCCGAAGTTGTCTTACCACCTGACTCAGGAGGAACTCGACGACGCATGTGATGCCCAATTGAAGGCCCATTTTGCACCGAAACCGCCCGCGCCGCCAAAGGAGAAAGTACCTGAGCATGTATCACAACACTTTATTGATATGGCTCGACCGGCTGACAATCAGAAGGACTCCGACTATGTGCGGTCTATCAAGAAGTCATATTCTGCAGGGCAAAAGGAGTCGAGCTCGAGCTCGAGCCAAGCAGTTGGCAAAAAAAGCGGGAAAACTGTTCCCCAGCTGGGAGAACAAGCAGTGCAATCGATCCCCCCGCTCATTGTACAAACACATGTGAGTACCGCCGATCGGCCGGCAATAACCGACGATCTTAGAAGGCAGGCTAAAGAGGCCGGTGTCACTGTTGAACAACTCCTAGGCCTTGAGGAAATCCCCGGGATTACAGAGGAGGAAGTAAAATACCAATATGTCCGTGGCAAACCTCTGGTCAAGCCTGACGATGTCAAGCTTCTACCAACGAGAATGTACAATTTGCATACGTGGTACATGCAAAAAACAGCAAATACCAATGAAGAGTCCCTCATGGTGAAAGTCAAGCCAGAGCATTACTTCCATGGAAAAGATGTGTGGATTGATTTTTCAGAGTTGTTTCAGTTATTCCAACAAGACGCACTAGACAAATCTATCGTCAGTTGCTATTGTCTGTAAGTGATTTCTTTCTGTAATTTAAGTCTCTAGCTAGCTAGCTAGATGTGCTCTCGTTCATTAACTGTAATTATCCTCACTATATTCTTTTCTGTGGTATTATGCAGAATGAAGATGTATGAAATGAAAAAAACTAGACGCTATGGAGTTGGGTTCATTGACCCAAATACGATTAATCAGGCGATATGGGAAGATCAATATTCGAGAGAAGACACAGAGAGATTCCTGCTAGAGTTTTTGAAGCAACTAAACACCCAACCAAAAATACTACTTCCTTACAACTTCGGGTGAGTGTTACTATATCTTGTACTACAAATTCTATTTTTTGCTTACTAGATGTTAATAAGTGTAGTTGATGAGTTATGCACATGTCCGCTTATTTATAAAAAACGTGTGCGCATGCAGTTTCCACTGGATCTTGTTAATCATTGAAGTTGACAAGGGAAAAGTTGAAGTACTGGACTCACTATATAAGGATCCATCCGAATACGCAACCGTGAAGGGGATGTTCGACAGGTAATTTCAATCATTATCACACTATGTTTGCCTCTTTACTTCATTTCCTGATATCAACTAGTTAATAACTCCTTTATTCATTTTCTTTGCCGGCGGGCAGGGCTTGGAAAAAGTTCATCGAAGAGGTCCCCGGCCAATGGAAACAACAGCTGAAATGGGTGCGACCCAAGGTAATTAAGTAGTACTAGCTAGCTACGTCCGTGTATCTCTTTAATTCTAGTTTCAATATCATTATCATGCTTGATTAATTATTACCTGATTGAATTTTATTCTCGTAAAGTGCATGAGGCAGGAGAAGGGGAATAGTTTATGCGCATACTACGTTTGCGAGAATATTCGCATGATCACGTCTGAAAGGAGCATAGATGAAAAAACTCTTTGGGTACGTTTGCCAGAACACTGTCCATAATTTTTTTATCATGATCTAGCTAATATATATACACACAACTAATATATTCATCTTGATCTCCTGATTATAGATGATAGAGATGCGGGGCCAGCTCCTACCAACGGCTCGCGTACGAGCAATTCAAGAGGAAATAGCTGGATTTCTGGTCGACCAGGTCATAGATCCCAAAGGAGAATACCATTACAAGATCAAGCAGTAATGCCCTGCATATGTAATGATCCGCAAATTGTAGGAGAAATTGTATATACCAAATTGTATATATATATGTATGTGAATGGTCGTCGTACGAGAAATTCGATTTATATATATATGCACAACGTGTACAGTATGTAGTAGCGTAATATATGTTTGAAATGAAAAATAATTAAATGGAAAACACAAAATTAAAAGGAAAAATAAACCAAAATTAAAAGAATTAAATACTTTTAGCAACCGGGACTAAAGGTCCTTTAGTCCCGGTTGGTAACTTACCAACCGGGACTAAAGGTCCCCCAGCGCACGGCCCCGGCAGGCGCCACGTGGTGGGCCTTTAGTGCCGGGCCGTGACGAACCGGGACTAAGGGGGGGGGGGCCTTTAGTCCCCCCCTTTAGTGCCGGTTGTAGAACCGGCACTACAACCGGCACTAAAGGGCCTTACAAACCGGGATTAAAGGCCCGTTTTCTACTAGTGCATGGATTGGCATATTATTTTCTTGTCTTCTCTTGAGAGAAAAAATAACTTGGGAATATGATGATACATTCGGGATGAGCGGCATTGGGGAAAATGTTCAACCGAGCTGCCTTGTTGATGCTGCAATACTGAAGGGAGCTCCTCTTTAGACAAACATATTGTTAAATCCGATGAGTTTGAACCATTCCCTCATTCTTCTTTGTTGTGTATATCTTCCTCTTCCCAATTTGGCACCGACGAAGGCCACATGTGTAACCCACTTCTCCATCTGGTGGCTTTAGTGGCCGATAACGAATTGGCCTCCACAGGTAGCTAAATTTACTTCGACTTAACATAAATTGATGTACTAGTTTTGAATTTTAAGGGAATTAATTATCACATCGAAATATGTTTCCTCACCATGCATCTTTCTTTTCCTCTTGTATAGAACTTTGTTTCCGATGTGACATTAATTTACTCCTGGCACAACTAAAATTTGCTTCGATCCATACGTAGTTTTTCTAATATAATTGTTTGTAGACAAGTTACGCTTCCATCGAGTAATGGATTTTGTCTCTATGGTAACAAAAAAATGCTTTGGTTTAGCAAAAAAAGGGGGGGAGGTGGGGGGGGGGGGGGGGGGGGGTACTAAGTAGTTGTAAAATTTGCTTCCAAATGCAATACTATTTGCCCAGGGGTCCTCTTGCAGTCGTGCTAGTACCTCGAAGTTATTGTGTTCATGTGCATGTACTCCCTCCGTAAAGAAAAACAAGAGCGTTTATAGAACACCACTTTGGTGTTCTATAAACACTCTTATATTTCTTTACGAAGTGAGTACAACACATGCACCAGACTTTCAACACACTACACACGCACCTGGAGACTGACTTCGATGACTCGGCTGAACATGTGGGGCGGCAACGCCGCGACCGTAGATCTCATGCGCATTGCTTCCTCGTGTTCTTGGGTTGGTCCTCCACCATCACGCGACGGTTGTGTTGGATGGCGTCGGAGGGAACGTGATCGAGCCCGCGCTCGAGCGAGAGAATTGTTCAGAGATAGGTGGTTGTACATGCGCATGAATCTGATGGTAATGAGTTTGCTAGCTCAGCTGATCACCTTGTTTAGAATGTTCTGTTTGGTAATGAGTTTGAGTCTCACTCGCGCCAACTCTTTTTTGCTCATTATTAACGTGAGAGGACACGAGCCAGCAGCTCAACACACATGAAGGCCCAAGCGTACGTGATCATCAGGGACGATTCTAAGGGGGGACGAGACCCCCCCCTAACGATCTTGTTACCCCTTAATAGCGACTAGGTACCACCTATAATTTTCTTCGTACGCACAGAATTCTGGTTGTCTCGCCCCCCCTGTGATCCATCCGGCCATCCCATAGCGAGAGGCCTAGAGCCCATGTACGTACACAGCTGTGTGTGATTGCAGGCAGCAGACCAACGGCCCTAATATGAGGAAAAAGAAAAAGGAAAACAGCCCACGTAGAAGACAAAGAGTCTGGAAGCAATACGCACGACCACGAGCAAGTCCACGACGTACGCACGGTCGTTTCGTTTCCAATCTGCTCGTTGGTCGTTCCTCAGTTCCTGCGATTAGAAAAATTCGCTGCCACCGCCGCCGCCCGCCTAGTAGATCGTCCATCCTCTCCATCGAATCTCTCCGTCCGCCGAGGAGGGAAGGCCTCCGTCCGACCGTCCCCCACGGCGCGACTCCCCGTCGTGCCGATCCGCAGATCGCAGGCACATTCCGGCCGGCAGCACACACATGGATGAGCGACCAGACGATTAACAAAAGGTTAGTTTATTTTCAGCATTAGATTAGTCTGTGTCTTAGAATCTAATTGTAGAAATATAGACATTAAAAACTAATTAGAAATTCCTGTATTGTCCAATTATATGTGTGTAGACATGAAGAGGAAGAGAGCTCAGTCAATTCATGATTTTTCAAGCCAATTGGTTCAAGCTCTTAGTCATGTGAACATGATGCTAATTCAAATGATGTGAACATGATTTCTAACTTCCTCTTTCAATCTACACTTTATTTTGATGCGTGCCTTAAAAATAATAGAACTAGAAACTATAACAATAAAAAATCAGAAAAAAATTGACTCTCAAATTATGGGTTTGTAGGCATGAAGAGGAAGAGTCTCGTTGAGAACATTTTCTAGCAAATTGAAACTAGTAACCAATTCTAAAGAAATTATCCAGTCATGATTTTCATTCAGATTAATAGATATGCAAATTTATTCATATTATTGCAGAACCACGGCTATATTTTGAGTATTTAGACCTCACAATATTTACCATGCTATATGCCTATATGATTGTCTCTTCAACGATTGTGATAGACTCTTTTAGTTCAAGCCCCTGCCCCCCCTATGGCCATTTTCTGGCTTCGTCCCTGGTGATCATCGCCACCTCCTAGGCCAACTCGCTCATCTTCTCCAACCACAGGTAACTCCTCTCTAAGTTCGACCAGAACATTGACAGATAAATATGTTGTACATTGCCGCCATGGAACGTTGTACATTGCCTCACCATGGTCTTCAATCTTGATTATCAGTCCTTAATTTGTCTCGAAAATTGACTTTTTTGTGTTATGGGAGCGTACTAGCCTCCTGGCTCCACATAATAGAGAAACTGTAAGTTTTTTAAGTAACAGAAAGCGTAAGTTTTACTCCATGGAAGACGAGGATGGCTCGCCGGCCTTTACTCCATGCAAGGGTTGTGGTTGATTGGTTCAAGTCTGTGTTCTCCAGTTCCGTGCTCCTTCAGACATCACCTCCTCTGGCTAGGCCCACCCATCCATGATGATGTGTAATCTCTTTCTTATGGCTTGACTCCCTCCAAATTGCTAAGATCCGGGCTAACTAATTCTAATTGGTGTTAACCTATTTCCCAGCTAAATAAGTCCTAGAGACATTGTCAAACATAGATTGCAGTAACAAGGAATCAACGTTTTCTTCCGCTTCAACGCACGAACATTTGTGCTAGTAATTTGTAAATGTGAGATTAACTTAAACAAAGAAATTACAAGGATGGCTATATATGTATCATACCATATACATGTATTTTCACATGCATCTTCATCTCTACATGCATGTAAACAAGAGTAAGTACATACAACATACATGGAGAGGGATCAGTTGTTGTATATTGAGTAATTGGGAGGTAGGACATGTTATTCCCTTCTCTTCCCGAACTGAGTACGCTGGGCTGTAGGTCACGTACGTACGTACTCTCGTACGCATTCCACATGCACACGGTTGATTGGTTAGAGCTGCGAGAGGAACTGAAGCTGCCTGAGGATGGGATTGAGGGCCTCCATGAGCTTCTCGCAGGGGTGGTTGTGGACGCCCTCGTACGTGGTCACCACGATGCTCGTGTCCTTGGCCAGCCGCTGCACCTGCTTCTTCACGTTGCACGTGTGCTGCGTGCACCGGTAGTAGCTCCTGAAACATCACATACAAATGTTGGCATGCATGCATGCTTTAGTCTATTAAAGGGAGAAACTTAATGTCTTTTAAGGCAATAACAACTTGATGAAGCAAGTTGTTGAACATAGTACTCCCTTTAATAGTACCAAAAAGTACTCCCTTTGATGAAGCAAGTTTTTATTTGGTATTGCATTGTTAATTAGACTGTAGCAATTAGTCGGTGCATGTAGCTGCGTGCGCTGGCATGTGTCGTGTATTTGCGTGACAACTTTCCAATACTTCATCTGTTTCACAAAGCACACTAATTGAACCGCGAAATCGAACTATATGTGCTTTAATTCCATTGAGTGTGTTTGTTGAATGTCTACCTAATAGGGCCAAATCATATTACAATTTGAAAATATAGGGATCGAATCTTCAGCGGGGCGACTATTATTTGGGCGCGAACGCTTGAACACCTTCCGATAGAAAGGAGGAAGGTGGCACTAGGCGCAGCATAAAGAATTGGAGAATTGAATGGCGAGAGGAGGGGCTAGAGAATGAAGGAGGAGGAAGAAGAAGGCGAGGAAGGAGTTGGCCAGGGTCAAAAATGACCTCAATGACGACGATAGCATGGAGAGGGGTGGTTGATCCGCGCCTCTGCAGCTTATGAGCACCCCCTCCCCCACCCTTCCAAATTAGTGGAAGGCGTGATTGTGGCATGCCGGTACCACGACTGGACATCGCTGCATCCCCTATGGCTGGTTGGTTGCATATTGAGGACCGATGGACGGGAGAAATAAGAAGAGGGGTGAGTGTGTGAGAAGCCTTGCATGAAAGAAGCTGGTGTGCGGGACAGGGGAAGGGAAGTGGTCGTCCAATAGGTATAGCGACCAAGTGGTCACTGCACACTATCATATATTCCTATTTCAATTCCTTGAATTATCACTTCCTTGTCCAAGCTAGTCTTTCAACCGCTCACTGTCTGTGCAACTGGAAAACTACGTTGGTTAGGTTTCTTATGGTGGAATTTGTCTAATCGGGTTCAAGTTCAAGTCCTAGCTTGGCATGGTTTCTCGCATCTTCCCATATTTATTTCAATTTTTTTGGCGTTATTCTATTAGTGTGAGATGACGTTCTGATCGACTATAAGGTGTCTATGAATACTTCATCAATCTAAGATTTGTTGCCTCACATTCTTCAAAGTGCTCATAGGGTAGAAAGAGAGAGAGAGAGAGTGGGTGGGGGGGGGGGGCTAGGGGTGAGTCTACGTGTTTCTAAAAACCCTCAAATATAGTCCAAATAACACTTCACCCTTTGTCCATCGCACCCAAAGTTGTTGCCGCATAACACATGTAGTTCGTCGGTAGGGTAGGCCTAGTTGTCAGCACCTCACATATGTCTATAGCTCCATAACCCTCCCTCCTTCTTGTATACATTGTGTATTGAGATACCTTACCACATAGGCCATGTTATCTTATCACTTCCCTCTTCAATTGGGTATTTTCATCAAACCCTGTCTCCCACGTTTTTGTGACATAGTTCCCTCCCACTTTCTTCCCAAGTGGTGATCGGAACCAATGACGCCGAGGTCACTAGTGGGATCACAATGGGGATCGAAACATATTGGTTTAGAAAGAACAAACAACACACTAGCAAAAAAATGTAGGAGTCAATGCTGGACTTACTAGGTTCTTAGTTATTCATGTGAGAATTGATCACTTGCGCATGCTATGAACCTATTTTGTGAAATTTGAATAGTTGATAAGCGAGATGCATGCATGCATGTGGAGAGATCATCCGCAATGTGAATATCTGAAATTATAGATCTACAATTATTTTCAGCTGCTCGAAGCATTTGGTCGCTCGCTACGGCCGGCCTTCCTCATCAACCACAATATACAACATCATATAGCACATCTATTTTTTATTTTTTGACGGGACATCATATATCACATCTAAATAGTAGTATCAGGTATGGACATCTCTTTCCTCCTCCACAAGAAAAGCTCTTCTCCTCCCGTCAGCGCCGCCGCCGGTCCGCCCCATCTCCGATGGCCTCTAGGCCATGGAGGTGCGGAGGATCTCGGCCCCACGTTCTATCCCCATCCCGATGGTGTGTCTAGCATCATCGGAGGGCGTGTGGAGGTTTGTCTCCGTCGGATCTCGCGGGATTCGGTCGGTGCTGGTCTTCGGTGGATCTGTTTGGATCCGGTCTTCGTTCGCCTTTGTTTGGGTGTTTACAGGTTTGATTCTTCTGATCTACGACTTTCTTCATCGGCGATGGTTGCTACTCTGGTGCGCTGGTCCTATGGGGCCTTAGCACGACGACTTCCCGACTGTCTACTACAACAAGGTTTGCCCGGCTCCGGTGAGGGAGGGGCGATGACGGCGGCGCGCCTTCGGCTCGCTCCAGTGCTTGTAGTCGTCGCTAGGTGGTCCACGGACATGGTTGTAATTTTTATTACCTCTGTTGTTCTTTGTACTGCCATGATTGAAGATAAATAGATTGGAAGTTTCTCGCAAAAAAAAAATAGTAGTACCAGGTATATAACTAGGAGAAATCCTACACCTACGAAGTGCTACGGGTGTGTTACGGAGCTTTACGTGGATGTAGCATTCCTATATAACTAGGGGCTAGGGTGCAAATTAACGTTGTTATGCGCCTAGAGGCCAGAGGTACAAAAAACACACAGATGGTCTACTGTCGACACAAAGAGCGCACACACACACACACAACATGTTGATAAGTTGATTTCAAGTTTTCAACAAAAACTGAAAGCGGGCAAGCTGCATTTCGTCACGTGCGAACCTGCAACGTACAGTACGTACGGCGAGTTAGCTAGCCACGGCGAGAAGCGATGGACATATATACCTGGGGAAGGCGCTGTTCTTGACGGCCTTCTGGCCGTACTTCCTCCACCGGTAGCCGTCGTCGAGGACGTCGTTCTCGCTCTTGGTCTGGAACGCGAACCGTGGCCGGCTCGCCTTCCTGCTCCCCCGCCCGCGTGCACTGCCCTTCCCTTTCGTCTCCTCCCTTGCGACGCCACCACTGCTGCCGGCACCACTCTCCGGCTCCACCGCCGCCGCCACGCCGCTCACCATCTCCTCCCCGACCACCACCTGCTGCTGCGACGTGGACCCGGCGGAGGAGCCCGGTCCCGGCGGGACAAGCAGGGACACCCAGTCCACCAGCCCCGGCATGGGCATCCCCGGCTGGCCACCCAGGTCCGCCGCAGCACCGCACGTCGACGACTGCGGCTGCTGCTGGAGCTGCTCCATCAGCGGCGAAGATTGTAGATATTGAAAGTGACGGAACAGCTCGTCGTCCCCTTGCAGTTGCAGGTGGTCGTCGCCCTCCTGCAAGTTCTCCATCACAACTACGGAAGTGGCCTACGTGCTTGCCGCTGGATCGGTTGCTCCGGCGGCCGGAGTGGAGACCGATGGATGGAGGAGTGACCGCAGCGTATGACATCGAGGGTGCGCCGTGGTATATAGACGGTGGGTTGTAGCTGCGGGTAGCTGTGACCGGAGGGTGAGACGGGAAGGTGAGAGGAGTTGGGCAAACCGAGCGTGCTAGCTAGCTGCTTGATGCAAGCCAGCCAAGGACGCGATCCACGGCCGGGAGAGAGAGAGAGAGAGAGAGAGAGAGAGAGAGAGAGAGAGAGAGAGAGAGAGAGAGAGAGAGAGTGAGGGGAAGAGCAGTACGTACGTAGCTCGCAATCGCAACCGTTTCCCAGCTACCCGATCGGGTCGGCTCAACTGCCCCGTCCGCCCCCGCACGCACGCACGAGCCCTCCGATTAATTTTTATTTTACATCGATTTCCACACGTACGTACTGGCTGCATGCGTGTCCCCTCCAGATCGGGCTACGTGGGGGCTATGTATTTGAAATTTTGTTCGTGAATTAAAAGAATGGTATTTTTTTAAAAAAAGTTCATGAATTTGAAAAAAAACATGACTTCAAAAAATGTTCAAATTTACAAACAGTAATTAATTTGAAACAAATACATTTTTTGTATAAATTTATGAATTTAAACATTATTCTTTTTAGAAAGTTGTCCATGGATTCAAAAAATTATTCATAAATGGAAAAATGTTTGCGAATTTAAAAAGATGTTCACCAAAAATGTTTTCATGAATGTAAAAAGGCAAAAAAGGTGGAAATGTAAGAAACAAAAATAAAATGGAAAATGGAAAAAGAAGAAAAAATTGATCAAAAAATAGAAAAAATACATAAAATAAAAAAGATCAAAAGCTTCCCAAAATTGGGTGAAAGCTTCTAAACCGGTGACAAAAGCTTCGCAAAACCACTCCAAGAGCACTTCACTCTTGTTAATGAGACGACCCACCAAGAGCGATTGGAGTTAGAGAGGGCTATCACACGGGTTGCTATAAGCGATATTTAACAATATGCCTCAAAAATACAATTGCAAAAATGCTAGCTCAAGTAAAGCATAACGGTTCTCCTTGAAATAAAGTTCGAAAGTATCTTATGAATCATTTTCTGAGAAAGAGTAGAAAGAAGTGCTTCTTCAGAGCTCCTATTCCACCCATAGGGCATAGGATATATAGCAAACGCAATCGTGTTGTTGCGAAAATAGGTTGGGCATTTACTGGGTTGAGCCCAAATTAGAAAGGTCCAAGCTGAACAATTTAACTCACCTCTCCTTACTCCCGCGTCGCCCGGAGAAGAGGGGGGCACCCCTCCCGTTCCTCCTCTCATCGCCGTCAAAAGCTCCTGCTAACGAAGGTCGACAGGCTTTCAATATGGTGATGGCATGGCAGTTCTCCGCTGCTCTGCACGACGATGGTGCCGAGGGTCGGTGGCGGTCATATGTCTTGCGGCTATGCGTTGTATAGTGGAGGTTCAGACAACGACGTTGTCCGATGGGTAAGTGACAGCAGATGTAGCATGTTGGGCATGATATATGCCTATCCGAGCCGGTGCACTGTTTGGCCTCCGACTTGCTGGAGTGGCCTCGGTGCTTAGATCTAAGTGAATAAGACATGTCGTACTGACACCATTCTAAGTGAATATTTGAAATAATGTCGCACCTACTATTTACCTTCGATCTTTCTACTCTTTATATATACCAGATGTGAGTGGTGACATATGATCCATGTGTCCAAGCAAACAACTATAGGTTGTTTCATTATCTGTTCATCCAAACTCCATATCTTTAAGTGAGAAAAATCTTGTTGTAGTTGCTATTCTTGTGTGGTCATGCTTTAGGAATGAGCGGCATTGGGAAAAACAATTCAATTGGCCAAGCATCACGCCTCGAAATAGGTTTTCGTCCTACTTTATAGATAAAGCAACCACCTAATCCATACAACGAGTAGCAAGGTGCGAAATAAGTAAAGTCTGCTAGGGCAACAGTGCAAACACGCCCAAAGAAGGTACAAAAGAAAAATGGAAAAAGACCACCAAGTGGTCACATTGTCATGGGGCTGCCGGGGTAGCGAGACGTCAACCCGTGGCGTGAAGCGCATCCAAGAGTTGCCCTAGCCGGTCACAATCCCGCTATCTAGCCAACGGGTGTCGGCGCTGCAAGAAGGGAAGAAATTGGCCAAGCATCACTCGCAAGTTGATCATGTTTCTTTAGTTTGTTGTACACCTTGGTTCATGCTTGCACCTGTACTCTAAAATCTATAGAAATGGGGAGTTCGGACCACTCCTCTTGATTTGCGGTGAGTGTACCCACCTATCAAATGGTTGTTATCTATCTCACCCACCTAATTGTCAGAAGCTGGCACACAATAACAATACCCCACGTGACAGAGTCGTACGGATGTCAAAACAATGAGATCCCGTATGAAAACACCATGTGCGGTCTACTATGAAGCAACAGGAAAACTCAACTCACTTAAAAAACGAAAAGGCGAAGAATATTCCACATTAAACTCACAATCAAAATGGGTAGATGGAGAAAACTGACATGACACAGCGCACATGCCCTTGGTGCTGGAATGCCACAACCATCCTTGATTGTCAACGATTGCAAGAGTTCCATGAGAACCCCGAATTTCTTGAAACGAATTTTTTTTAACATGTCAACGGGGGGGGGGGGGGGGGGGGGGGGTCCCACCTGAATATGATCTCTATTCAAAGAAAATGATCCAATTCATGAGGAAAACCAGGTCAAAAACCATGATCCAGTTTATGCGGAAGACCGGATCGAAAACCTTGATCCAATTTATAAGGAAAACTGAACCGAAAACCATACAAACCGAGGGGCAAGGAAACAAAAAAGACAGAAGAAGCCCATCCATAGTTACAACACAACGCAAAGGCCAACAAACTAGAGATATAGGTGATTGGGTGGAGCAACACAGGTTATGCCGAGCTATCTACAAGGCATCACTAGCAAGACAACAAGATGGCAATCTCAGAGGTCGCCCGAGAGCACACGAGCAGCAGCAACATCGAAACCACATACAGAGGATGACGCAGGGTTCCACCATCAGGGCTTGCACCATTGCCAACCCAGCCATCGCACGTCCAACATTAGGGTGGAAGCCCGTGGAGAGGTGAGGATGGCGGAGGGAGACGCCGGCTCAATGAGCGGGTTGCCGAGGATGAAAACACCGACAGAGGAGAACAGGAGTCGGCATAGAAATGTCGAGCCAACAAGCATATTGCCGAAGAGTATAAGGCGGGACAACGCCACCAAGGTGGACACGACGCTCGCGGACATCGTCGTTGTCCGCCGGCAAGGATTTCTCCGGCCCCTACACCAACCAAACGACTCAACCCCACCGAGCAAACGCAGAGAAGCAGCGGCAGAGCGTTTGGCAAAATTGAATCAGAGGGAGCCAATGTTGGACACGAGCCATCCAGCAGAGCGCAACAGGAAGAAGTGAGAGGCCGGATGGAGACGACGCGGGCGCGTCGGGCGGCGCCGCGGTCATGAAGAGGACGAGGTAGATGTTTGCCAGGCCGGGGAGATCACACGCAGGGCATGGGCCAGCAATGCTCCGAGCCACACGGGGGCGCGGAGGAGACTGGTTGGGCGCGGATACGTGGCGGGGGCAGATCCGGGGGCACGAAGTGAGGGCCCCCCCGCTGCCGCCAGCGACAGCACGAATGTAGGAGATATGCCCTAGAGGCAATAATAAATGTTATTGATTATCTCCCTGTTCATAATTATGTTTATGTTCCATGCTATAACTGCAATGATTCTCGAGTCTGCAAATAAAACGAGGCTTGGAGGGAAACTCATGTGCACGTGTGGGATAATAAACGGTAAAAAGTATTCCTAGTCAAGCCTCTATGACTGGCTCAAGTATTGCATGATGATCCTGTTTTCCTGATCATGGGCATGACTACGCCGACAATTTTGAGGGCACAATTGTTGGTAGAACACTTGTGTTGAATCGACCCGAATTGATGTTATGCTATGAGATACATTCGTCATTAGTTAATGGTTAATAACACAGAGATGGTTAATGTTTGCATGATTCCTTAGACCATGAGAGTATCGAGTTTCTTCATGCTTGCTTCATGAACTTTGGGGTTTGTTAAACGTCATCCGTAAATGGGTGGCTATTACGGCGGCTTACGGGTTCATGGAAAAGTATGTCAAGTAACTTGATAGCTCAAGATTGGGATTTGCTCCTCCGACGATGGAGAGATATCTCTGGGCCCTCTCGGTGTTACGGTATCCATCATCGTCTGGCCAGACACTTTGTGATTTGATCACGGGGATGCCGGAACACGGGAACGAGAAAAGAGAACAATACCGGTAACGAGGTAACTGGCATAGTGGACAAGTTGTTGATCCACGGGGATGCCTACATGTCTCACCTCGGGTATTTGTAACATATCGCGAAGCAACAGGAATAGCACACGGCAACTGGAGGTTCACTCGAATATTCATTCGTGTGGGTATAGGGGTCAATATGGGTGTCCACGGCTCCGATGTTAATCATTGATCGGAAAGTGTTCCGGGTCATGTCTATACTTCACCGAACCTATAGGGTCACACGCTTAAGGGTCATCTATCTGCTGAATACTAGACGGGGAGTCTGAGAGAAATTCACCGAAAAAGTTTCGGACGAAACGGAAACGTTCCGGAGAGGATATCGGAATAGTTCCGGTGAAACTGAAAAGTTGTTTCAGGGTATTCCATAAAGTCAAATTGGTTTCGGCACATGCCTGGAAATTATTGGAAGGTACCAGAATTGTTCCGGTAACTTCTGAGATTTTTCAGAGACAAAAACCGGAAATGTTTCGGACTGCCGGAACCGCTTTAGTTGCTTTTCACAGATGAAAATCACTAAACCGAAAAGTTGTTTCGGAGTACACCATAAAGTCAAATTGGTTTCGGCACATGCCTGATAATTCTTGGAGGGTGCCAGAATCATTCTGGAAACTTTCGGGAATTTTCCGGAATGAAAACCGGAAATGTTCCGGAGCTGCCGAAACCGCTTCAGATGCTTTTCGCAGATGAAAATCACTAAACCGGAATTGTTCCGGCTCGCGTTGAAAATTATTTTGGTGGGTACTGGAAATGTTCTAAGCCCACATGAATATTTTCAGTTCGATCAGACGCTGAAAAATGTCGTCGTGAATAGTGAAATCAGATTTATGGATATGGTTGGAAGTTGGCTTTCCACAAATATCTTCCCAAGATATTTTGGGATGACATGGCATTTTGGATATGCCCATCCTACCCCTTGTTTTTCCTATAAATAGAGGGGAGGAGGCAGCCCCATATGCTAGATCCTTGCTCTCACATACACATGCCATGACATTTCTGGCTTCTCTCTCCCGCCCAGCGAAATAGTTTCGTAGAGCCGAAAGGCTGTCTGGGTTCCGGTGGGAACTAGTTCTGGACGGCGAAGCCCTGCCGGATAGATGACACCGTATGTGTGCAACTCTGTAGAGAGATCGTAGTTTCGGTCTTAGTTCGAGAGTGCCTCCCGAAGGGCTGTCCGAGTTACAGTTTGAGTTTCGGGTGTCCTCCCGAAGGGCTGTCCGAGTGACCCGCCCGAAGGGCTATCCGTGAGGCCTCCCGGAGGGCTGTCCGAGGATCCGTCCGGTGGGACTATCCGAAGGACTGTCCAGAGGCCTCCCGGAGGGCTGTCCGAGGATCCGTCCGGTGGGACTATCCGAAGGACTGTCCAGAGGCCTCCCGGAGGGCTGTCCGAGGATCCGTCCGGTGGGACTATCCGAGGGACTGTCCCGATGCCTCCCGAAGGGCTGCCCGGAGATCCGTCCGGTGAGCTGACGTGGGAGTACATCCTCGCGGTTGGGAGGTTGTAAATCCTAGCTGCGGGGATCTGCACCGCCGATCGTCATCGACTCTACTTCCGCTGCGCTACGAGTCGGTAACGAAAAAGATCAAACCTTGTATGCAGTCTCCATAGTGATCCTGGGCTGGTACGTAGGTCGGAAATTTTTTGTTTTCTGCTGCGTTACCCAACAGTGGCATCAAGAGCCGTGCTATGCGTAGATGCAGGTTGCGATCTAGAATACATAGAGATGTATGGGTGTTGCACAATATAATTAGGTAGTAGATGAGATCTATTGCTGAAAATTATTTGTGCGGGTGACAGATGAAGTCTGTTACCCGATGTTCTTGTTGCTTGCCTAGAATTTGCGTTTGCTCAATCTCGAGACAGTATGGTGGAATTTCACAAAGTTCTGGCAATCCGCGATCCTGATTGATCAACGAAGTGCTTCAGTTCTTTGGGTTCCGCCATAGTCAAAAGAAAGATGAAATTCGCAGATGAAAGGGCATTGCAGATATGATCTGCACGGGGGTCATGCGTATGACGAAGTTTAGTATGGGGCTCGAGATTTAATTATCTCGTGTTTCATACACCCCGCAATGTTAATCTAGCGACTTGAATTATCACACTTGATGATAATACGTTGGTAGCTTCGGTTTGTTTCGAAACCTTAGAAGCCACGTAAAATAAAATTTTGCATGAACCGATTAGAGGCGTCTAACTTGGTTTTGCAGGATGGTTTGCATGTGCATGTAATGTGGTATAGCAGTGTTCATAATAATTTGATTATGTATGAGATGACTATATGATGTAAATTGATTAACATGACCTGCGTGTCATGATTCGGCATGATGGCTGGAGCCATATGATTGCACTTTAATGACCTGCGTGTCAACCTTATGTTATGCACTTATTTTATTAGCTATAGAGATAGCAATATTATCTGGTGCATCGACAAGGTGTGGCAATCTTCGCGAAGGTGAACACCAACGCGAATGCCGAAGACGAAGAAATACAAGAGTTCTCCGTCAGAAAGGGCTATACCATATCATGCTATTATGAATTGCCTGAGATGTTTATCCCTTATGATGCACCCTTCTTGATTGCGCGGTAGTCGCTTTTATTAGGGTGATCTCTCACAAAAATATCAAGTAGTTAGTGTTCTCCCAAGTGTAGCACCGTCACGGCACCTAACTTTTCGGGGTACGACATGTACACATGAGTACGAACGATTAGGGATGTGTGAGGCGGGTGAGGTCAGACCTCGCAGCGAGATCACTTGGTTGTCTTGACGTTCAGGCATGAGAGTCATGAGCTCGGAACACACGCATCGAAAGATGAACAAGAGTCACATAGAGATGTGATTGGCAAGTTGGCCTACCGATTGAAATTCGCGTCATCAGTGATGAACCCGTCAATGGCATTGAATTGAAATGCGGATCTTGTATCACTCACAATCAATTATGAGAGATATTGATTTGAGTGGGAGCGCACTGTTGAATTAACTTGTTTAATTCTCGGTGCAATTAATTATGAACACTGTCTAAGTGTGATTTGCAAAATAGTTGTAGAATAATGGCTCGCGTTTCCACCTTCCCTATTAAAATTGAATAAGCTGGTAAATATCTGGTTAAATCTTTACGGTTGGTAACGTAATGTGAGGATTGTCCTCAAGAGTGCCGAGAAGGACTTTGTCCTATCGCATGCTTTCGGTATTCTCCCGCTAATGCTATGGATCATGTGACTCTCGTCCTTCGATCCAAAAGCTAGAATTCCTTTTCAGTCAAAGTGCAATATGTTTGCTTCCATGAGACCCGAACTTCGAAAGTTTGGATAGTTATGTGATATTCATGGAATCTGAAAATCATTTTCAGAGACGGACAAAGGCTAAAAGATATGAGATATCCAAAGCAATGTTTGTTTGCGAACTGTTAGTAAAGGAGTTTACTATGCATTAGACTGATAAGAGAGGGATCCAGAAGAACGCCTGTCATATGATGATGGTGAATAAAACAACAACTTAAAGAGAAAGGAAGTGTCCGAAGGGTGTTAGTGAAACTTTCACGCCTAGGAAGTCCGGGGCTAACGCCACTCTTAAGTTGGGTGCTTCTTCTGAGAGTAGGAGAAATACTAAAAGTTAAACTGTTAGAAGTGTAATGGCAAAAGGATAGAAGACTGGAATATCCAGCTCATGTATGAATGTCATACAGGTTTTTTGATGTATAGAAGGCTGGTCAAAGATATAGTTCTTGGGAATTATGGTTAAACATGTTAATCACTAATTCTTGGGTATTGTGAGTTAATCACAAAGATACCCGCTCGATTGCATTCTGTTGCAACTCGATGTAAGAACTACTATGGCCTGAAAGACTAGCCAGGAATGAGGTTTAGATACACGCAGGGAACATAGTAAATGTTACTATGCCTTCCATCGGTGTATTCCCTATGTATTTACTTTCATAATTCATTTTTAGAGTTTCACACTCTAGCCCTTTGCATAAGGTATCTTGCAAGAAGGTTATTCATAAGAGAACTTTTGATGTTCGATGTTATGAATAACATAAGGGCCATACTTTCATTATGAATGAGACGTATGTTATGAATATTGATAATAATACATTACCTCTGTATTTACTTTCATAATTTATTTTAGAGTTTCATATACTCTAGCCCTTTGCATAAGGTATCTTGCAAGAAGGTTATTCATAAGAGAACTTTTCATGTTCGGTGTTATGAATAACTTGAAGGGTCATGCTTCCATACAAGATGGGATGTATGCTATGAATATTGATGGTAATATGATACATCCATAACACTGACGCTAAATGTCGCAAGACTAAAAGAATACCACACAAGTGTGGCACTGCATTTGGTCACATTGGAGAAACCCGCATGGAAAATTCCATTATGATGGATTTTGAAGTCATTTGATTTTGAATCATCTGACACTTGCAACTTTCCTCTGAAAAGTGAAGTGACTGAAATACCGTTCACAGGCCATAAGGAACGAGCAAAGAACATATTGGTGATCATACACTATGATGTGTGTAGTCCAATGAATGTTGTTGCAAACAGTGGATTTGTCTACCTTCAAAAATTGACTCAAGTAGATATATGGATATTTACTTGCTGAGACGTAAGTCTGGATCTTTTGAATTCATTCATAAGGTTTTCAAAAATTGAAGTAGAAGTTGTTGTAACAAGAAAATTATGTTTCTACAATTCGATTGTAGAAAGGAATATTTGAGTTACAAGTTTAGCGAATGTCTGATGAGTTGTGAAAGGGGTTTCATAACTTGCACCTCCCGGAACACCACTGCAAGTGGAAAGTCCGTGAAGATGTAATCGAACCATTTATGACATGGTAAGATCAAAGATGACATAAATAAATTTGCCATTACCCCTTTTAAAGAGTAATGCTTTAGAGACTGCGGCTTTTACACTGAAAAGAGATCCATCAGGTCTGTTGAAATGACGCCATGGTATGGTATGCCCAACCATGTTATATCTTTTCTTAACATTTGGAATATGGGGCTTGTGTAAAAGGTTACAAACCTATTCCAAATCAGACAAGTGCTACTTTGTAAGGTTATCCCAAGTCATTGGGTATTCCCCACCACTATACCGAGGCAAAGGACTTTGCCACAAAACGGTATGCTTTTAAAGAGAATAGTTCTTACAAAAGGCGAGTGGGAGGACAGTGCAACTCGACAAGATAACCAGTATCTTCGTTATCAGATCAAAGGAAAGAAACCTTGGAAGTGATTCCGAAGCTTCCTACTGCGACTGATACGGAAGTCTCTACAATAAAATGTATGGACTTCGATCGAACTTGCAGTTGAACCACGTAGGCAAAGCTCGTGCTAACCTATCAGGTGCGCAAACGAGATATTGTTGTTAGACAACAGTATACCTACAATACACAAGGAAGCGTTGATGGGCCCTGACTCCGGAATTGGCTAAATGCCAATACAATCCGAGATAGTTTCCATATAAGTGATTCAAGATTAAGATCTTGATACACCTTTCAGAAGACTTAGAGTCTAACGAATATTTATTGAAACTAAAAACTGATACGGATAAAATGTTTTATCCATAAAGCTCGACTTGTTGCAATAAACAAGTTCAAGGAGTTGACTACGATGATATTGTCTCACCGTAGCGATGCTTGATGTCGGTTCGGGTTGAACTAGCAATTAATACATATTTCAATCATGAGATATGAAAAATGGATGACAAAGGGATTTCCATCTGATGGAAATGAAACCTAGGACTTGTATGTGATACAGTCCAAAGTAATTTGTCGATCCAGAGGATGCTAGTAAATATGCAAACTTCAGAGTTCCAGCGATGGACAGAAGAGAGCAAAGTGGAGTTGGAATCTTCGTTTTTGATGGAATGGTCAAAAGGGTTTTTGACTTCATCAAATGGGTATCGAAGATGCTTGTGATTCAAGAAAGTAAGTGGGAGCATAATAATATTTCTAAAAACCTTGTGTACTTAACACATTGTTAATTGGAAATAAATTTCTTGACACGAATTAGGACTTCATTTGAAAATAGTTTTTCGATGAAGTGCTTAGGCTAAATAGCCTTAATATTAGGCATGATGATCTATGGAGATAGATTTACCTAATGGGGCTAAGCTATGAATACATATTGACAAGGTGCTAAAACCTTTTAGCATTTAAAACGCCAAGGAGTGATTCTTGTCGAAGTCACATGGAAAGGGTTTTGCAAGACTCGGTGTCTCAAAACACTGATGAGCAAAATACATGATGGTGATTCCACACACTCTTGTGTTTGGATTAATCATGTATTCCATGGTATGTAAAAACAACCAGATATGTCCAATACTCCAAAGTTGTTGCGAGTATAGATACCAAAGTGATCAAAGTACTGATCATGGGACAACAGTGAAGGATGTCATTAAGTACTAAAGTAGTGCTGATGACATGTTTTCTCGCAAGCAGAGATTATGAAGTGCTCGTTGTAAGTAATTACATCGATACAGTCTTCATCAATGCTCCATGCGATTTTCGATTTAAGTTAAGGGTTTTGTGTAATACACAATATGGTGGCACGGTAGTTGGAAATTGTTCCAAACAAGATACTGTGGCAAATTCTATAACAAAGGCTAAGTATGTTGACGCTTAAGAAGCGACAAAGAAGTTGTTGAATCATATAGTTCATTCATGAACTTAGTATGGTTCCAAGATGGCTTTAGTCTATGGGACACTATTGCAGATAGCTGCTCCATAGCTCAGTCTGAGGAATCAGGTTTCGACCAATGATTCACACATATGCAAAGCCAAGTCCACACAAAATATGAATTTTGTGAAAGCGTGAAAACGCGGGGATATGCAAAGTTACACACGGAGCTGAAGTCGTCAGATCCGTTGGACATCAGGCTATACCACATGCGAAGCATATTTTACACCAGTATGCCATAGGTGTAAAGTGCATTAGCATTGACTAGATTATTGACTCTAGTGCAAGTGGGAGTCTGTAGGAGATATGCCCTAGAGGCAATAATAAATGTTATTGATTATCTCCCTGTTCATAATTATGTTTATGTTCCATGCTATAACTGCAATGATTCTCGAGTCTGCAAATAAAACGAGGCTTGGAGGGAAACTCATGTGCACGTGTGGGATAATAAACGGTAAAAAGTATTCCTAGTCAAGCCTCTATGACTGGCTCAAGTATTGCATGATGATCCTGTTTTCCTGATCATGGGCATGACTACGCCGGCAATTTTGAGGGCACAATTGTTGGTAGAACACTTGTGTTGAATCGACCCGAATTGATGTTATGCTATGAGATACATTCGTCATTAGTTAATGGTTAATAACACAGAGATGGTTAATGTTTGCATGATTCCTTAGACCATGAGAGTATCGAGTTTCTTCATGCTTGCTTCATGAACTTTGGGGTTTGTTAAACGTCATCCGTAAATGGGTGGCTATTACGGCGGCTTACGGGTTCATGGAAAAGTATGTCAAGTAACTTGATAGCTCAAGATTGGGATTTGCTCCTCCGACGATGGAGAGATATCTCTGGGCCCTCTCGGTGTTACGGTATCCATCATCGTCTGGCCAGACACTTTGTGATTTGATCACGGGGATGCCGGAACACGGGAACGAGAAAAGAGAACAATACCGGTAACGAGGTAACTGGCATAGTGGACAAGTTGTTGATCCACGGGGATGCCTACATGTCTCACCTCGGGTATTTGTAACATATCGCGAAGCAACAGGAATAGCACACGGCAACTGGAGGTTCACTCGAATATTCATTCGTGTGGGTATAGGGGTCAATATGGGTGTCCACGGCTCCGATGTTGATCATTGATCGGAAAGTGTTCCGGGTCATGTCTATATTTCACCGAACCTATAGGGTCACACGCTTAAGGGTCATCTATCTGCTAAATACTAGACGGGGAGTCTGAGAGAAATTCACCGAAAAAGTTTCGGACGAAACGGAAACGTTCCGGAGAGGATATCGGAATAGTTCCGGTGAAACTGAAAAGTTGTTTCAGGGTATTCCATAAAGTCAAATTGGTTTCGGCACATGCCTGGAAATTATTGGAAGGTACCAGAATTGTTCCGGTAACTTCTGAGATTTTTCAGAGACAAAAACCGGAAATGTTTCGGACTGCCGGAACCGCTTTAGTTGCTTTTCACAGATGAAAATCACTAAACCGAAAAGTTGTTTCGGAGTACACCATAAAGTCAAATTGGTTTCGGCACATGCCTGATAATTCTTGGAGGGTGCCAGAATCATTCTGGAAACTTTCTGGAATTTTCCGGAATGAAAACCGGAAATGTTCCGGAGCTGCCGAAACCGCTTCAGATGCTTTTCGCAGATGAAAATCACTAAACCGGAATTGTTCCGGCTCGCGTTGAAAATTATTTTGGTGGGTACTGGAAATGTTCTAAGCCCACATGAATATTTTCAGTTCGATCAGACGCTGAAAAATGTCGTCGTGAATAGTGAAATCAGATTTATGGATATGGTTGGAAGTTGGCTTTCCACAAATATCTTCCCAAGATATTTTGGGATGACATGGCATTTTGGATATGCCCATCCTACCCCTTGTTTTTCCTATAAATAGAGGGGAGGAGGCAGCCCCATATGCTAGATCCTTGCTCTCACATACACATGCCATGACATTTCTGGCTTCTCTCTCCCTCCCAGCGAAATAGTTTCGTAGAGCCGAAAGGCTGTCTGGGTTCCGGTGGGAACTAGTTCTGGACGGCGAAGCCCTGCCGGATAGATGACACCGTATGTGTGCAACTCTGTAGAGAGATCGTAGTTTCGGTCTTAGTTCGAGAGTGCCTCCCGAAGGGCTGTCCGAGTTACAGTTTGAGTTTCGGGTGTCCTCCCGAAGGGCTGTCCGAGTGACCCGCCCGAAGGGCTGTCCGTGAGGCCTCCCGGAGGGCTGTCCGAGGATCCGTCCGGTGGGACTATCCGAAGGACTGTCCAGAGGCCTCCCGGAGGGCTGTCCGAGGATCCGTTCGGTGGGACTATCCGAAGGACTGTCCAGAGGCCTCCCGGAGGGCTGTCCGAGGATCCGTCCGGTGGGACTATCCGAGGGACTGTCCCGATGCCTCCCGAAGGGCTGCCCGGAGATCCGTCCGGTGAGCTGACGTGGGAGTACATCCTCGCGGTTGGGAGGTTGTAAATCCTAGCTGCGGGGATCTGCACCGCCGATCGTCATCGACTCTACTTCCGCTGCGCTACGAGTCGGTAACGAAAAAGATCAAACCTTGTATGCAGTCTCCATAGTGATCCTGGGCTGGTACGTAGGTCGGAAATTTTTTGTTTTCTGCTGCGTTACCCAACAACGAAGAGGGCGGCCAGCACCACAGAACAGGCCCGGGGCGCAACCACCGGCGGTAGCGGCACACGGGGCCGCGAGGACGCGGAGGTTGGAGGCGCACGGGCGCTCGAAGGGGGTGGACGAGGGTGGACGCGCACGGGAGCGCGTCGAAACCGGGGCGAGAAGGGCGAGGAGCGCCGCTCGGGGGCGCGAGGATGCAACAGGTGAAGGCGAAAGGCGGCGGTACAGAGGACGTCGCAGGCAAGCGCGGAGGACCGAAGAGGGAGCTGCGGCCGCGCAGCAGCCCGCAAACTCGGGTCGATGCAGCCGCCACCGCTGGACGAGGATGCAGAGGCGGCAGTGGATCTGGATCCAAATCAGCGTGGGGGAGAAAGGAGACCGAGGAGAGGCGCGCACTACTAGGAGAAAGCCTACTAGTAGCGCTTGAAATACCTATAGCAGTAGCGCTGGGTCCAGCGCTACTGCTAACGCGCTACAGCTAAGTTGTAGCAGTAGCGCTGGTTGCTGCAGCGCTACTGCTAAGTATGGTTAGCAGTAGCGCTGCACTGACCAGCGCTACTGCTAACTATCTGTAGCGCTGCAGAAAGGCAAGCGTTGCCGCTAGATGCCTTCCAGCGCTGCTGCTAGTATTCCTGCTTTCACAGATTACATTCCCCTCTACGTATTTGTGCATGCTCTATACAGTAGTTTCATCATATGACAACATCAATAATTATTGTGCCAACAAATACATTTAGATTAAAGTGCATGGATGCAAGTGATCATGTTGAATTAGAAGAAAATATGATGTTGTCAATCGCAACATCATATTTTCCTCTAACTCAACATGATCGCTTGCATCCATCCACCTTAATCAAATATATGTCATATAACTCAACATCATCTTACTCATCTAACAACTCATCATCATCGTAATCATATCAAGTTAAAATCTCATAAAACAGAAAAACATCATACAAGTTAACTAAACTTCTCTCTCATAGGACCTAGTCCTCCCTCCTAGGTAAAATGACATAAAACAAAATAACACCTATGTCTCCATGATGAAGCAAAGAGATCCAACGGTCTCCAACTTGTGGCTTGCGATCCTTCTTTATTTGTCCCCATGCTTCAATTTGGAGCCGTCTTGGTGGTTTGCGCTCAGTCGAGTATGCAAAAGAGAACTCGAGCCTCATAGGGCTTTTAATTGTCATATTAACTTCGGCTTGCATCAACGGAGGCACAACTTCATTTGGCAGTTTCTGTTGAAGAACATAATAGTAGCCTAGTTAGCAATGTAATCAATACCATTTACGCAATAGTAGTGTACTTAATTAGCAACTCTTACCAAGATATTTTGGCGAATGTCATCCGCCCTCAACCTATGCACTAGTGTCCTGTACAATGTATAATTTGGGCCAGTTCCCAAATTATACGGGAAGATCTCCCTACCAACTAGGACACCAATAACAAAGTTGATAAGATCATCCTTCTCCTCCCAAGTTAGATGTGATCCATAAGTGTAGCGTGTCGTGTCAATTATTTTCTGTGTTTCACTCGAAGAAACGAAATAAGCTGTAAATTATAAATTAACAAATTTAGTATGGATGAACACCAACTATTTTTAAATATAGAATGCAAATTACTTGACAAATATGCATGGTTGATAAACTCACATGGAGGTAAAACAGGAAGCATATCGACATCCACCCAAATGTCGATGTTACCTTCAATATGATCTTCAGGACGAAGATCGAAGGTTATTTCCATATCCTCCTGAAATCCATATGCCTTGCAAAGAGCTTCCCAATTTGAGCACCATAATTCTGTGTTATTAACTGCATTCATTACTTTGACCAGAAATGTGTGACAATGTTTAGTCCTCAGGTTGGCTCTCCTCGTCTCGAAACTCTCGTGCTCTTCGAAACCGAGCCTCTCCAAGAAATACCGTCTTGCATGACAGGGGATGAACTAGTCGAATTGTATAAAACAGAAATTACACGTTGAAGCAAAGAAACAGAAGTCATGCTTAATTACGAAAAAACAGTTGTCATCGTTGCGTACCGTAAAAATATCGAAGTCCTCGTAAAGCTTCATGGTGAAGAACCTGCCGTCTCGCAGCCTAGGCTGGTCGCAAAGACCCTTATCTTCGCCGCAGAGTTCACACGCTTGGATCCTATCGTCGTCATCAGACGACGACATTTCCTGTGTTCATGATTCAAAAATTACGGCATGACCATTGCTAATGTAAGACATATTGAGCAATAACATACACACATGTCCAAATAGACCTAATTCAATATCGGTTGACTTTCGGTCCGTCGAGGCTTTCCTTAAATAACTCTCATATCTTATGGTGTGTTGGTGTGCACTCTCTCACACTGATATGGTGGTGTATATATGTTGGTGGACACTCTCTCACACTAATAGTTCGACCGTCGGTGATGGACGCACTTCCTCTCCTCTCCTTGCGCATTACACCGAGGTATATATCGCAAGAAGAGAAGAGGAAGAAGCGCCCCCCACGACAACAGTCTGGATTCCTCCATCAAGAACACACATGAAAGTCACACAAGGAGCAACGACAGACCGAAAGTCACACACGCATTATACCAATATAATATCACTAATACATTTATAATGAACTCGAATATAATATCACTAATACATTTATAATGAACTCGAATATAATATCACTAATACATCATCTCGAATAATCCAGTTAATGCATCATCAAATATTAACTAATACATCTCGAATATTATCATATAAGATCACTAATATAGATCGAATATCCTAGAATCCAAAGTGGAGGACGGTGAACTCGGTTCACTAGCGGTCTTTGAGTCGCTGGCGGTGGACACCCAAAGATAAGGAACCATCACCGGATCATAACTCGGGTGAGATCCCTGAAGAACCTGCCAGGTATTGGAGAACCTGGCGTCCAACGCCGCCATGTAGCGACGGACGTGCTCGTCCTCCTCCCTGACACGGCGACGTACCACCTCCGGGGGGGGGCTCCCTCTGCACCGAAACTGGCCCACGCGACCGCCACCAAAGAAGCTCCGGGTCGACGACGAGACCAGGATTCCTCACCAAGCTCCGAGCCCGGGAAGGTAGCACCTCCCAGTGCCAGCCCGGCGGAGCCCAGTCCCGGACATTGCGCCTCTCAAGGATGTCAACGCCGACTCGACAACGACGAGGGTGCGGGCCAGGCATCGTCGACGTCGAGACAAATTCCGATGAGAACATTTTCTTATCGTTTAATGTTTTGCTATTTCAGAAATGCTTAATTTCTTAAACTCATTTTAGACTCATTTTTGACTCGATTTTCCGGAATGCCGTTTCCCAGCAAATCCCGGCACTCGATATGCCTACTTTCTAGCACAAGTCATGCCAAAATTTCGACATGACCTTTGCTAAAAAGTG
This sequence comes from Elymus sibiricus, assembly GCA_039707655.1. Taxonomy (NCBI): domain Eukaryota; kingdom Viridiplantae; phylum Streptophyta; class Magnoliopsida; order Poales; family Poaceae; genus Elymus; species Elymus sibiricus. The sequence continues at coordinate 376,017,075 of CM077663.1, read as the reverse complement.
GACATATCGAGCGCCTGAAATTCACCGGAACGGAAATGAATCAACATTCCGGCGAAACATAGGCCACTCGGATCATTTGCATATAACAGTAAGAAAAATATAGAACTTGAAGAAAATGCAATAAGGTTTTTCTTCACAATATTTGAAACTAAATTCAGCCTACCTAAATTTCTGTCCTAATTTGAAACCTAGCTAAATTTTTGTCCTAATAGGGCACTTGGGCACAATTATATAGGGCACTTGGGCACAATTATCGAACAATTCAAAGTACTTGGGCACTTGGGCACATTCATATTTTGCTCTAAACTAATTTAGGTAACAAACCTAACCCTAGAATCAACCTAACCCTAGAATCAACCTAATTAACCCTAGAATCAACCTAACCCCCCTAATATTACAAAACGGCCGGATTCGAGAGGGGGGTGAAGGGAGTGAGGGGAGAGGGAAGAGGGAGGAAGGAGGGAGTAGGGGCTACCTGAGGAGGGAGGGGGCGCGACGGTGAGGGAGGGGGCGACGGTGGTGGCGTCCGGGTCGGGGCTCGGGGGTAGGAGACGGCAAGGGAGGGGGCGTGACGGTGGCGGCGTCGAGAGGCGATGGCGACGGCGGCGGTCGGGGGAGACGGCGAGGGAGGGGGCGCGACGGTGGCGGCGTCGAGAGGCGATGGCGACGGCGGCGGTCGGGGGAGAGGGACTGATGAGAGGGAGAGGGGATCGAATGGGGAGAGAGGGAGACGGTGGGGGAGGGTGGTAGGTGGGTGCGACGAGAAGCAGTAGCGCTGGAACAGAAATCCGCTACTGCTAAGCATCATAGCAGTAGCGCTGGTCGGAAACCCAGCGCTGTTGATAATCAGGGCCCACCTGCTGGCAACGTACAGCCATAGCGGTAGCGGTGGTCCACAGACACACGCTACTGCTAGGGCAGTAGTAGTAGCGCCGGTTTTGGACAGCCGCTACAACTACAGGTAGCCACTGGCACTGACAACGGGACCACTTATCAGTAGCGCTTGTTTGGTAGCCCGTGCTACTGCTACTTGTCTACTTGTAGCGCTGGTAGGTTTCCCGCGCTACTACTACTTAGCAATAGCGCTTTCCCTCTTTCCAGCGCTACTGCTAAAATCCTATCTATAGGCTTTCTCCTAGTAGTGGCGGACGCGAGCCGCGAGCGTCCTCGCCGCCGCCGTCAGCCGCCGGGCTTTGCCCTGAGGCTTCCTCCGGCAACGGCGAGTGGGGATGGGCGGCGGAGGTGGAGGTCTTTGGGTGGCGGCGGCGGGGGCCTCCAGAGTCGCGAGAGCGACCCGGGAGGCAGCTGCACCCTTCGGTTCCTCGCAACTTGAAACGAATTGCATGTCATACTATTTTTTTCTCTTTAAGCACAATAGTGGTGTGAGTGGTGATATGACCAACGTAGCCAAGGAAAGAGACATGCACATTATTTATTTGGCTGTCCAGACATGCTTCATATCTTTAGGTGAGAATCGACGCGATCATACTTTGGGATGTGTGACATTAGGAAAAATAGTTCAACTGCAAGAGCATCACACATTGTGTAACTCGATTATGTTTCCATGATTCGCTTAACTCCTTGATGGATCCTTCAACCAATCCTACAACCTCTAAGCTCCCTAAAAGTGGGGGGTTGTGGTGGATCTTCATATTCACCAGTTGATGTCGGCGCCTATCATTAAGTGATTGTTGTCTGTCCGCCTAAGAAACCATCAGAAGCCGACATGCAATAGCAATATGTGCAAGGACCTCTTTGGTATGCAAGATTGGTAGGATTATAAAGTTCGTAGGATTGGTTGTCATTGACTCATTGTCATATTGAATCTTACAAAAGTTGAAAACACAGTACAGGTTGTTTAGTTGCTCTACAGAAGAAAAAAACACAAGAATTCTTATTGTTTTGGAATTAACCTTCTACATGGGGTATCTTTCACATCCCGTGTTTTGTGTTACTTCACTCAGTTGTTTAGAGTATTACTGCCTTGTTTGATTTAATTTTTATTTTTATTGTTTTATTTGGTGTTTCCTTTGGATTTGGATTCGTAGAAAGTACTCTAGCTATCCTCTTCCAATCATGTAGCCCAAATATTTTCCAATGATCATGCCATGTGGGTAGAGCCCAAAAATATTTTTATTGAAATATATTTTGGCCAAAAAGCAAATAGAACATTTTGTTTTTAAAAAACCCAAAATGAGGTTTGAACTAAAAGTATTTATTTTTCCAAAACAATAATTCATTAAAATATATTTCCGAGATCTATTATATAAGATTGTTATTCCCTTCAAAAATAGTATTAGATGTTTTAAATTATTTATTAAAATCCTTTTTGAAAAGGCAAGAAATGTTATCTATAGGGTTAACATGTTTATTTTCCTCTAAAATTTTCCCAAACTATATTTGAGCATTTTCAACACCCGCATGAGCTTTACCACATGACCATGTCTAAAAATACTCCATCCGTTTCTTTTTAGTCTGCATATAAGGTTTGGTCAAAGTCAAACTTCATAAACTTTGACTAACTTTATATAACAAAATATTAACATTCACAATATGAAATCAATATTACTAGATGTGTCATGATGTTAATTTTCATAGCACATAGCTTTGGTATTGTAGATGTTGATAACTTTTGATATAAATTTGGTCAAACTTTGCATTGCTTGACTTTGACCAAATTTTATATGCAGACTGAAAAAAACGGAGGGAGTATAAGAAACATACTCGCCTTATCTTTTTCTCCCGCGACCAAGAATTCAATTTCTTTGCTTACTCAATAAATCTACACCGATTTAAATCATAGTCCCATCATGTGCTACGGTTGCATGATAAAGAGATGGCGGGTCATTATCCTAGAGGATCCAAGTACTTTCCTACGTGACATCTTGTGTTTCTGAGTTGTCATAATTCGATGTACTGTGTGGGTGTAATTTTTTGCACTTTTTAGTGATATTTCATTGTAAGGGACATTGCTAAGTAAGTTGCCAAGTCAGCCACACTTTTTAGCTCCAAGGTCCAAGTTGAACCATTCAACTCTCCTCACCTCACACTTGTGTCGCCCTCCTCGAGCGATTTGGGGGTAGAAACCATAGCATCGCCTCCTCCTCCCCTCTATGCGCTTCTGCTACAAGAAGTACCTGTCGGCGAAGCTCAACATGTTGAAAATATGCACCGGAGGCAATAATAAAGTATTATTTTATTTCCATGTTCATAATTAATGTTTATATATCTGTGCTATAATTGCAATGATTCTTGACTTTGAGATTTGGAGAAAAACTCGGTTGCATGTGTGGAAATATAAACACCTCATAGATCCCTAGTCCGGTCTATAAGACTAGATCATGTGTTGCATGACGATCCTCTCATTTGCACTACGTTGCTGAGCGACGAGGGACGGTGTGGAGCCAGAGCTTCCGCTTCCAGCATTTCCATCTACGACCGGAGCAACGCGATGTAGACGACGAGCTCGTCCTCATTGTATGCCTTCGCCTCGCGCAGCAGCGGCTCCAAGCTGACGGGGTTATCGTCACCGGATCGACCGTCGAACGGTGCGCTGCCGGTGCTCGACATTGGATCAGAAGGGGAGAGGACAGGAAGAGGAGGAGACGGAGAGTGGAGTGAAGTTTGGTTTCACTGCGGTCTAGGGTTTGTTCGGGTGGGGATAATTGTGGGTCTGGGTGGGCCATGGTTGAGCGATGTGACGTGGTGGGTATATCCGGGTGCGTTCAGGCCTCCCCATACCCACCCCAGATTTAGGCTGGGTTTGAGGGGCGAAGATCAGGTCGGACGTCCGTGGCCGATTTCACTACTAGAGAAAAGGCTAGCAGTAGCGCGGGAAATAGGGCTAGCAGTAGCGCGGGTTCCCGCGCTACTGGTACGGCGCTACAGCTAACATTTAGCAGTAGCGCCGTACCAGTAGCCTCCCGTGCTACTGCTAGCCCTATTTCCCACGCTACTGCTAGCCTTTTCCCTAGTAGTGAAATCGGCCACGGACGTCCGACCTATAGAGGTAGCAGTAGCGCGTGTCAACACGCGCTACTGCTATATAGAGGTAGCAGTAGCGTCCATTTGTAAAGCGCACTGCTGCTAAAAAGACGTTGTTGCTATAATAGCTGCATTTTCTGGAGAGAAAAAATCTGCCGCCCATTTCCTTTGTATATGTACAGATTATATACAATAGTTTCTAGGATATCATACACATACAAACCTAAACATATCATACACATACAAATAATCTTGCAAGAAATAATCCTTAGAAATAACATTTAGCATATCAAGTCTAATATATATCATCTCTGATAACTCATCATCCTTAGTCACATAACACTTATCATCATCTTAATCATCTAGCAACTCATGACCAGTTGACCATTACTACACAATGTCATAAACTAGAAAAGGTCCTCTTTCTTATCTAGCACATACTATTCTCTCCTAGCTAGGTAGAACCTACTACTCTCTCCAAGGTAAAATAGCATAAAACAGGTAAGCTCCGACCCCTCCATTGTGAAGAATAGAGATCCACCTATCTTCGATACGTGGCCTGAGCAAATCCTTCGCGCCTCCGCCAAGTGGTTGTCTCCTGACTTCCATCAATTTGCTAAATCCTTTGAGTTTCAGTCTGTCATCGCTTTTAGAAATCGAGTATGCATTGCGGAATTTTATAGGCCACCGCGACCGTAAGCTGATGATATTCAAATTACCTTCTACAAACATCAGTCGAGGCACAACCTCCGAAAGGAATTTCTGTTGAAGAACATAATAATAACATAGTTAGCAATCTAGTTTTGCTTATGAAAAATTTATGTATGCAAAAGATGGACTAATTAATGACAGAATAGTAAAAAACAATCTTACCATGCTATCTGCAGCAATGTTACCATTGTTCAACGGGTGCACTAGTGGCACGTATTCAGAAAAACTTTTGCCAATATCTTCATAATTGGTCTTATAAAGATCAATATCATTAATAAATGAGATCAAATGATCTATCTCCAACCAAGTTAGTTCGGAGCCATGACTGTAGTAGGTCTGATCTACTATCTTTTGAATATTTGGTGAAGAATAGAAATAAGCTGACAATTAAAGACAAACAAGTTAAGTAGGAATGAACACCAACTTTTTTTAAATAAACAATATAAATTACATAACAAATATGGTTGACAAACTCACATGGAGGTAAAACTAGAAGCATATCGACATCCACCCAAATGTCGATATTACCTTCAATATGATCTATAGATGAAGATCGAAGGTTATTTCCATATCCTCCTGAAATCCATATGCCTTGGCTAGAGCTTCCCAATTTGAGCACCCTAATTCTGTGTTATTAACTGCATTCATTACTTTGACCAGAAATGTGTGACCATGTTTAGTCCTCGGGTTAGCTCTCCTCGTCTCCATACTCTCGTGGTCTTCGCAACCGAGCCTCTCCAAGACATACCGTCTTGCATGATAGGGGATGAACTAGTCGAATTGTATAAAACAGAAATTACACGTTGAAGCAAAGAAACATAAGTCATGCTTAATCACGAAAAAACACTTGTCATCGTTGCGTACCGTACAAACATCGAAGGTCTCGTCAAGCTTGATGGTGAAGAATTTGTCGTCTCGCAGGTGAGGCCTGTCGCACAGACCGTAATCTTCGCCACAGAGTTCACACTCAGGGATCCTATCGTCGTCAGACATTTCCTGTGTTCATGATTTAAAAATTCGGCATGACCATTATTAAAATAAGACATATTGAGCGCCTGAAATTTGCGGAACAGAAATGAATCAACATTCCAGCAAAACATAGGCACTAGGAGGTGTTCCCTGCAATAACATATACACATGTCCAAATAGACCTAATTCAATATCGGTTGACTTTCAGTCTGTTGAGGCTTTCCTTAAAAAACTCTCAATATCTCATGGTGTGTTGGTGCGCACTCTCTCACACTGATATGGTCGTGTATGTTGGTGGACACTCTCTCACACTAATAGTTCGACCGTCGGTGATGGGCGCACCTCTTCTTCTTGCCTTGCGCATTATACCGAGGTATATATCGCAAGAAGAAAAGAAGAGGAAGCGACCCCCACGACAATAGTCGGGATTCCTCCATCAATAACACACATGAAAGTCACTCAAGGAGCAACGACAGACCGAAAGTACCTGATTTTTTTACTAAAAATTTCTAGACCTATTTTTTTACTAAAAAATTATAATGCATGAGGTATTTATAATGAAACTTCTTATCTTATAACTTCTGAAATTGCTACTCAATTTATAATGAACTATCTACCTATAAACTAAATCCCTACAAAAACTAAATCCTACCTATAAACTATCTACCATATGAACCCTATAATAAAATGTTCGTATAATTTTTATGCAATTGCTAATCAATTTATAATGAACTATCTACCTATAAACCAAATACCTACAAAAACTAAATCCTACCTATAAACTATGTACCATATGAACCCTAAAACTTAAAACAAAGAAGAAGAAAGGTAGAGGATGGAGGCTACCTGCGGCGGAGGGGGTCGACGACGGGCCGGGGAGGGACGTAGGAGGGCGGGACGGGCCGGCCGGGGAGAGACGGAGGAGGGAGGGACGGGTCGGGCAGGGACGGGACGAGGGAGGGACGGGACGGGGAGGGCCGCCGCGTTGGGAGGACGGCCGGGAGGAGCGCCGGCGCAAGGGAGAGAGTGGAGAGGGAGGGAGTGAGGAGGGAGAGAATGAGACGGGCGTGCGGGGAAGAAGGTAAATTCAAGGGCGCTACTTAGCAGTAGCGCGAGGTAGCATAGGGCGTTGCTGCTACGGATTTAGTAGTAGCATCGGTTTTTGACAAACGCTACTACTACAGGTAGCCCTTGTTGGTCGCGAAGGGACCACTTAGTAGTAGCGCTGGGTGAGCAGGCAGTGCTACTGCTACGTGGCTACCTGTAGCGCATGTTGGTGCCCGCGCTACTACTACTTAGGAGTAGCGCTGTCCGTTTATCCTGCGTTACTGGTAAAATCCTATCTATAAGCTTTCTCCTAGTAGTGTTTGGGGAGGCCGGCTACGCAATGACTATATCTCGCTCATAGCGAGACATATCATATGGTCGCCTAAAGAATTTAGCATTTTAACTAGGTCGGTCCAGTTCTTCTCTTCCCTATACCGCTCACGTGTTAGGCTGGTCCCTCGCTCACCTCGCTTTGTGGGTTGGCTGTTGATGGTCCGATCTGGTGTTTTTCCCTTTTGTTGTTTGTTTCGTCTTTTCTTTCGGTTTTCTTTCGTTTTTCAACTTTGTTTGATTTTTCATCCATTTTCTTTGTTACTTTCTCGATTTTCACTTGTTTTTTCTTTTCTTTTTATTTATTTTTCTCGAGTTTTTTTCTTTTTTTTTCTTTGTTATACTATTTTTTTGTTTCTTTCTCAATTTTCCTGGTTTCCTTTTTTCTTTCACTTCCTTTGTTTTTTCGGGTTTTATTGATTTTCTTCAGGTTTTTAAATGTTCATTGTTTTTTCTTTCTCTTTTTGTATAGGACAGAAATGTTTTTTAATACATGTTTAACATTTTATTCAAATAGATGAAACATTTCATGTGTACACGTTGAACATGTTTTCAAATACATGATCAAATTATTTTCAAACATAATTTTTAGGTCAAGTTTTTTACACATTCTTCATTTTTCTTATACATCAGAAACATTTTCTATACACACATTTAACATTTTTTAAATACATGGTTAATATTTTAATATATTTTTTTCATAGACATTTTTAAAATTTTCATATACATCAGGAAAAAACTTTATACACACTTAATTAGAGTGTAAACGAGTCGACTTCGAGCGAGTAGGAGTTGGCTCAGCTCAACTAAGTGATGCTCAAGATCAAGCCATAGAACATGATTCATGCTCAGCTTGTAATGGTCTGGAATCGATCTCAAGCTAGTTTCTAGCTAAATGAGACGGTAAAAAATATAATTCAATAATGATTATTCTAACTAGATAAGGCACAACATGTGATCATTCTAAATATAACTCACATCTAGAAAAGGAACAACCAACACATTCAGAGATCATTCATTTCTTTACAAATGAGACTGCTATCCACATAAAAACGGCTATCCCTGTCCCATAAAGGGATAGCCCAGCATCCAAACACATCCTATAGTACCAACTAGATGACGTGAAAGCGGGAAAAAGCTTACTTCAATCAAAGGTACAGCCATCTCGCCATGCTCGGGAGAGCTCATATTGGTCTCTTAGGCGAACTAGCAACAGATGGTGGTCTTCATGGACAAAAACAAGCATATGCTGGGAACTTTTGCCAAAAACAACTATATATTTAACACATATTCGTCCATGTACCATAATTAGGTATAAATCTTCACTACACTTAATTAAATTTCTATATTTATTGTTATATTTATTGGTAAATAAAATGGAGAAAAATCGTAGGAAGCATATATCTATATCTCTACCTAATAATAAAGCGAATAGTGCTTCTGGTCGTCCGTCATTGAAACTACCCTTAAAATTGTGATAAACTACCCACTATGCCACCCATAAGTGAAGAAAACTATTCAGTTTTTTTCGAAGTCGACGTTGGATTTGGTTTTTATAACGTGATACTCTGATATAGCACAAACACACAAGTACCCCAATGGCTAAGGACATAATCATCCAAAGTGGTGATCCAGGATCGATCCCCAGCCTCACCCTTTTTTCTTCGCTCCCACACATTATCATGGGCCGGCCCATGTCTGGGGCGACATGCCCTCTATTTTTTTATTTTCTTTCTTTTATTTTCTTTTCTTCTTTAAATTAATGCTGGAATTCCAAAATTCTCAAAAGTTGTGAGTTTTTTATTTTTATTTTGATCAGTTATAAAATGTTCATCATTTTAAAAAAATGTTTGTGAAATAAAAAATGTTCATCATTTATAAAAAATGATCTAGTATTCAGAAAATATTCCGTAATTTGAAAATAAATGTCCATGTAATTTTAGAAAATTTTGTGGCGTGATGCTCTCTGTATTTTTATTTCTCCTTTTAATTGATTCTGGAATTCCAAATTTTCAAAAAGTTGTGAGTTTTGATTTTTTTTTTTCTTTTGAGAAGTTATAAAATGTTTCTGATTTTAAAAAACTGTTTGTGAAATAAAAAATGTTCATCATCTATAAAAAATTATCGTTCAAAAACTATTCAGAAATTTGAAAATAAATGTCCATAAAATTTTAGAAAATGTTCAAAAACATTCACACAAATCCATTAAAGCATACTCCCTCCGTTCCTAAATATAAGAACTTTTAGAGATTCCACTATAGACTACATACGGAGCAAAGGAATATATCTACACTCTAAAATATGTCTATATACATCTGTATGTAGTTTCTAGTGGAATCTTAGAAGGTCTTATATTTAGGAACGGAGGGAGTATATGTAAATAACAAACAAAGCGAACCGTAGCTTACATTGAGGTTTTCTTAGGAGATCCGTAGAGGTCGTTTTATGATTTAATTTAGTCCACCGCACGTCGGATAAAAAATGTTTCTATGTTCTCTATAGCGCTGAGCCCAAAAAAAAAACTAACACAACTTTCTATGGGTTAGGTTTTTAAGCTATATGAATTAACTAAATGTCTAATTTGCCTCCATACATAATTATGTTTATTCTAATTTCTGATACTATAGTTTTACTGGTAATGAAAAAACACAGCAACGCTAGGTGGGGGTGAGACACACCATTCATCAGTCTACCTGAGGCAAGGTCCATCAATATAGTTTGCTCAGCCAATTTTTTTTTGTTGCGGCACCTTAGGAAATCAAGTCATGTTGAGGCCATCACATTTTTTGTTTTTGAAATGACTTTTTAAAAGTCTCTTATCTCATCATAACATGACTCAGACGTAGTTTATGAAATGACATTGTAAAAATCCTTATCTCATACTGATATAATCTGCATAATATGATTGTTTTTTTTTTCGTTGCAACGCACGAGCGTATTTGCTAGTGGTAACAAATTATATTATCTTTACCTATTAATAAAGGAAGAAGTGCTTCTGCACGTTCATCATCGAAATTGTCCCTAAAGTTACAAAATATTACCTACCAATGCCACCTATAAGTGAACAAAAACGTTTCACAAATAGAAACCTCGGTCTGGGCCAGCCCATGTAGGAACCTCCTATACTACGCTCTGCGCGCTAGGAGAATACATAGCTTGCCAGTTTGGTCCGGCCTATATATGGGCGACCTGATTTTATTTTATTTTCTTTTCGGTCATTATTTTTTCAACTTTAAATAATTTGTCAAATTATAAATGTTTTCAAAATTTAGAAAAATGAGAATTTTGAAGTTAATTGTTTAACAATTCATAAATATTTGTGGCTTCGGAAAATGTTCGTAAATTTTAAAACAAATGTTCGGGAACTCTGAAAACGTTCATGAGTTTTGTAAAAAGTTTGTGTATTAAAATTTGTGAATGAACTTGACCAAATTTTGTCAATTCAAAAAATATTAATGAATTTAAAAATATCCTAAAAATTAAAAAAAACATAAATTCAAAACAATAGTTTATTGATTCATACAATATTCGCTGACTCAAACAAGATCACGCAGTTCAAAAAATGTTCATCAATTTTGAAAATTGCTCCACTAAATCCCAAAAAATTGTTCATCGATTCTAGAAATGTTCACGTATTCAATAAAAATGATTTTAAAATGTTCATATTTTAAAAAAAATTGTTTGCAAATAGCATAAAATTTTGACTAATTCGAAAAATGCGCATTATTTTAGAAATATTCGCGAATTTGAAAAATGTTCATGATTTCTAATATGTTCATGATTTCTAATATGTTCATGAGTTTAAAAAAATGTTCATGATTTTTAAAAAGTGTTCATTATTTCATGAAAATGGGATTGATAGTGTATCTCAATGATGCAGTAAAATGTGATCATTGCCATTCGAGATTATGATATATTTTTCTCTCGTTGCAACGCACAAACCGTTTTGCTAGTTTTTATTTAATATATGGCATGATCATTTAATATAATGATATGTCGAGCTATCGAGCTAATCGAACGAGCCAATATGGACTCAAGATCAGCTCGTTTCTCGGTCGATCATTTCTTTTTGAGTCGATCTCGGGTATAGCCAATAAACGAGTCGATCTCGACCAGCTCATGAACCTCAAACTTTTTTTGCAGCCCTACATTTAATATTGTTTAAATACATGATCAATATTTTTCATACACATTATATATTTTTATCCATTTTTCATATACATGACAAACAATTTTTATACATATTTAATATATTATTAATTGTTTTGTTAACATTTCTCAATTGTATGAATAATATTTTTTAAATACATGATTAACTTTTCTCATACATATTGTATATTTTCTGTATATATTTTCCATATATATAAGAAACCTTTTTCATATACACATTTAACATTTTTCAAATATTTTATTAATATTCCAAATGTTTTATGTGATTTTTTAATACGTATATTTAGAATATTTCGAACTATAAACAAAAGTAAAAAAATAAATCAAAAAACAAAAAAAAAACGTAATAAAAAAACTAGGAAAAACGAGGCTGCGGCCTACGCCGTGCTGGGCCAGCCCAATCTCACGCTCACCCTGGCAAGGCTGCCCTAGGTCTCGCTATAAGCAAGATATAAGCGTCCGACCGGCTGGGTCACACTTTTGTGACCGGACATTGACCAGGCCGTCCGGCTATCTATTTGGGGAGCCCGGCTATAGATGCTTCAAAATTTATAGACTGTAGACTGTAGTAGGTCGTACTGTCTACATATGCAGCATTGAACATAAGTTAGAAACCTAGAGGAGAGACAAAACCTGTCAGTTCATCCACGAGCCGGCTATAAAGATAGCTTGAACCAAACGAGCTTGTGCACGACGTACAAGCGAAGCGCTCAGTGCATACAAGTTTATATATCCCAAATACAAAGACCAGCACCCTCAAAGAAAAAAAGAAAAAGACCAGCACATGAACGTACCCACTAGTCATATTCTACTAACAAAAGAAATCGTACCCACTAGTCATATTCTACTAACAAAAGAAATCGCAATCACATCGCTCAAAAGCCGTCACAACACAGGAAATGTATAGTCTTCTTCCATTGCCATTGTAGGTCTCAACCCAGCATCTCCAAGATAACCTAAAAAAACCATTGTAGGTCTCAACCCAGCATCTCCAAGATAACCTAAAAAAGTCTCCTAATACACTTATTGCTTGCCCGAGATAGCAATCCTCCAAATTACTAACACTAGCTCCCTTGGAATAGCGTGCTGAATTCTTACAGAAAGGAAGAAAATCAGCCAAATTACTCCTGACAAGTCATGGGGCTTGTTTGCTCCAAGGTTCCCATCTCCCTCTCCCTCTTTTCTTTTCTGGACACGGGCTGGAGTAGCGCCCCCATCTTTCTCTATCTCTTATCGCTTCCGGACACACGTTGGCGTAGTGCCCCTTCTTCCCACACTTATGGCACGTAACTAAGGCCCGTTTCTTCATGATGATTTCCTGGACAGCCTTCTTCATTCCTTTCCTCTGTCGCTGAACCACTTCTTGTGTCGCGGTGAGTAGACGGCACTGGGCTGGATTGTGGTTAGTCCCTTCACACATGAAACAGGTGACTTGCGCAGCGGGACATTCTTCACCCAAGTGACTTGCTTCACAATAGGGGCATCCATCCTGGTGTTCCTTGTAGGTGTGCCCTATTTCTCCACAGATTTTGCATGCGCGGTGCATCTTCATGTTTGGATCACAGGGATCCAAGAACAATATTGTTTGTTGGTGCTCAGATTCTATGGGTGTATAGGAGTTGCTCACGGGGATTTCCCATCAGTAATCACTGCACCAAAAAAGGTTTAAATCGCTAAATCAGCAGTCCCACAAGAACTAGAATTATACCGACAACAAAAAGCAAAAAATAAAAAACGATACGACAGAGATTAAACTGGAATATGGGGGCAATCGTAACCCAAGATCCATCAGACGGATTTGTGCTCTAAGTGACATCTGAATTACCTCTCGGGAGCGTTGTAAACTCGGATGCACCAAGAGAACGGCAGCCGAACAATGGGACAGTGCCCCCCAAGTCAAACAAATGAAACACCAACACATAAAAATGAAGGCACCAAAGAGGAGTCTTAGGCGGCAACTGCGAATGTTTTGAGAAAATATTAAGTTTTAAACTTATCAACATTTGCCATGCAAAAGTGAAGACAGCAAAGTACAATAGAACGAAATATAAAATGGGCATGTTAACAAGGCTCAGACATCCAAGGAAGGAATTAGCAGCATTGGCTCTCAAGCCTGGATGGGCGAATGCTCTTAGGCGGCAACTGCGAATGTTTGAGAAACAAGCCTTAAATTTATCATCATCGACATAACATATCCTCAAATCATATTGATCACGGCTTGTTAGCTAGTCATAACAAAATTTAATCATAATAAACAGTTCAGTAGACCGACCAAAATACAGTCTCAGGTTACTACCAACAAAAAATTAGATACAATGCAAAAAAACAGAGTGAACAAGTTCAAAGAGAATCCGTCAGAGACCCGCTTAAAATCACGCACACAGCTGAACCAAACCAGCTGCAAATGGATATTCCAGCACACAAACCACAAAGGTTATGGGCGAAGGAGGACACTTGCAGTGGAGAGAAGCAGCTGTTGTTTACAGTGTCATATGGCACTTCCTATGGTCTGAGAATCTTCACCAGGATAATTTAAGAACAGACAAAATTAACTATAGAAACTATACTAGGACCTGAAGCTATTGGTATTAAGCGTCAGAAAGCCGCAAAAATATCGTCATTCAGGATCTGACAGTAATTTCAACAAAATGCTAATCATCGTGGGCTTCAACTGCATTATAGCTCAAAATAAAATCGATGGAAACAAGGCGTATCATCGGAATATAAACACCATCTCTTTCACAGGTAAATAAGAACTGTGTCAGAAGGTGTCCAAAGAATGTTTCAAGGTTTCATCCCATGATACTAACGGAATGAAGAAACCAAACAATGGAAAAGCTGATCTCTAATGGATTCAGTTGCAAAGATGACATCATATGGGCAGCTCAAGCAACCCTCGGATCAAGTGTTGGATTATGCATCAATACCTCCTCACGATCCAAACAGATCTTGTAAGAGGCAAACGATGAGTAACAGTGAAGAAAGATGCATAGTTGCTCAGTGGTGGCAATGTTTAATTGGTTTGATTCTGCCAGCGATGCCGTCAATGCTTTCAGAAGAGGGAGCCCCGTTGCACCGTTGCAACTAACTCCTCCAAAGCAAACACACACATCAAACACAAAAAGACACACGAAAGGGGAAACAACAATGGACGGCAGACAAACAAAATCAGGTATCAGATGGCTCGGTTCAGCGGTATAATCGGCATACAAATCAACTCCTGAGAGAAAACCTGCGATTTGGTCTGTTGAGCTTGAATATTTGCAAATCGTCACCGCCATCGTCCAAGGGAAAGAAAAATCCAGAAAGAATATCGAACCAAATGCGAAAGGTTCACACAAATCATCAAAGACTTCACCAAAGCAAGATATCTCAAAAATAAAATTCCTGTTTTATTTTTGATCAACTAACAGTACCGAAGTAAGCATAGCACCATAAGACCACTATGCAGTCAAATTTTCAAATACAGTGTCAGATTCATAAGAATGTCAATCGGCACAGATCCACGGAAGCAGATCCTTAGACTGGGGCGACAAATATGAGCTCATCATCCTCATAACTACAATATAGCCAGTTCAAAATCGGCTAGCTATGTTCCTCAATCATTCCAACTATAACTGCTCTGTTTTATCTCAATTTGTATCATCTTGTACTCTACATAATTATTACAGCTGCTACTACATGAAAGTTCTAAAAGAATTTCAAATTGTCCAACTATAACTGGTTCTTAGTTTTTATATTTGAAGAATACCCAGAAGACATATCAATACATAAGCAAAAGTAAACGGAAAGGAGCTCAGTACGAACGTAGCAATTGATAGTCACACCTGATAGATCATATTGAGTGAATGTTCGCATCAATGCTCAAAATCCAAGAAAAAAAAATCTTCAATTTAGGATATGGTTTCTCATGTGCAATTAGAATTGAAACTACACATGCAAGCTAAAGTTCATCAACTAGGAGCGAAAGACTTTTGTTTAAGTTCACAGTTTGGTCATCTGAACTACAAAAACAAACAGATTTTGGCCTCATTATTAATTATACTTTCCTCGTGAAGGGAATTGAGTCGAGACATATGCGGGTGCAAAATATCAATCGTCACCGTCCTCAATCCGGGTGCAAAATCAAGTAGTAAAATCAAACAAAGTATGAACGCGGAGAGAAGAGAGATCGAAAAGTGCACAGGGGTGGGGGTGGGGAACCTGTTCAGACGGAATCAATCCTGGGCCGGCGGCGTGGGGAAGAAGGTCTCTTCGCTGGTGGTTAGGGTTTCGCAGAGGCGCCCGGCCGACCCGTGCCGTTGGACTTGGATCGTCCTGGCTCCCCTTCACGTGGGCTCTAGCATATCGCGGGCGACCGGCCCAGGATTGATCTGGTGTAATCTGCTCGGCCCATAGACCACGACTGATGGGGCCCACGAACCCATCGCTTTATTTTTAAATGCGATTGGGACGTCGAGGACGAACTGCCGCCGCTGCAAAAATGCGAAAGCATTGTAGCTCGGCATCGAGGAGTCCGAACAGGTTGTGAAGGAGAAGGCGGCCACCACGCCCAAGCAAGCCGCCTCGCCGAGAACGTCGCGCCGCCCAACGCCTTCGAATCGGACTCAACCATCCGTGAAAACTCACAAGATTGTCTAGCGCTCTAACCCGGAAATAACCATCTAACGTGTCATTAAGAATGTGTTTGCTTGAAGGCCTGGGCACTCTGTCTGGTGAGGCTAGCCTGGTGGGTGAACGTTTGGTTCCTATCCTTGCTTGTTGAGTGCTTATCTTTACTTAATAATAAAATGGCTACCGCTTTTACCTACTCACCGTCATGGTAATTTTGTAAAAAAAAACTATAGTACTAAGTTATTAACCCACGGTCCTATAAATAATGAAAAGAGCGTTTCGTGTTTCTGCCCCATCAGTGGACACGTTTAACAAAAAAAAACACCCCGAGTCGAGCGACCACGCCTCCCACTCTCATCTGGATCCGCCGCCGGCCGCGCCATCCTCCACCGCGCCGTCCTCCCCGCGACCCGGCCTGCCTCCTCTCCGCCGCGCCCTCCTCCCCGCGCCACCCGAGTCCTCCGCGCGCAGTTCGTCGATGCCGGCCGGCTCGAGCGCGCGCCACCGACCGCGTCGGGCTACTCAACACGCTCCTTGCCGCCACGGGCAACGGACGGGAGGAGGAGGAGGACTCGCGGGAGGCGGAGCAGCTTCAGAATAAGCGCGCGTTGGATCCGACCGAGGGTTACGACGACACAGACGCGGAGGCTCTAGCCGCGGCGGCCGCGCTCTATGTCCTATCCCTCCTCCCCGAGCCCTGCCTCTCCGGATCTCCAGCCATGTACGCTGCCGGGGACCCTGCAGGTCCAAGCTCGTCGGCGAGGGGGAGCGTAGACAACAGCCTAGCCCGTCGTAGCATCCACCAAGGTGGAGAGGCGTGATTTAGAACCATGGTTCAGCCGAACCTATGCTCCACGCCGTACAATTCAAAATCCTTCTACATGTGGATCCGCGCCATGCATGTCAAATCCATCCAACACTTTGTTTCATGCATTATTTAACATGCAAACATCTCCCATCCATGCATATTTTAATCAGACATGTACGGATCCTCATGAACAGTGTCCGGAAATCAACAGTGTGGAGCGTAGGTTCGGCTGAACCATGGTCCAGTAAAACATTTTCGACCAAGGTGCAGCGGATCGACCCAGCCCATCTTCCACTTCCTCCAAGTCAAGGAGCAGTCTCGAGGATAAACGAACAAAGAGTGAGATGTGAGAAAATTAAAATTCTGTAAATTGTGCCGGTGTGTGGATGCACTTTGAAAAGAGAGAGGCGGCAATTTATCTGGTGCTAGCTCATGTGCTTACATCCACCGTTGCATTGACAACTAGGTCAGATCAATGTTGCTGACTGCTTCTCTGGAATGCTCGTCGCCGTTTTCATCCCACAACCGTCGCTCGCTGCCACAAGCCTCAGCAGGGGTCACGTCTCCGCCACCCTGCCGCCGCGCATCTTGACGAATTTGCCGTCTGCGACTGCTGTGTACTTTTGCTTTCTGGAGCTACTTGAGTTCGACGCTGCCTGCTGAGGCCAGATCTGTGCTCGCCAGTGGTTGGCTGCTCTAACCGGCCAGAAAACCACGCTAGGAATACCTGTCCAACAGTGAGCAGCATCGCACGCCCAGCGCGGCCTGGGGCACGCGTATAGACTGAAAGATTTCGGAGATAGAGCAGTTTTGCATTAGAGTTGTTGCTATCCGTCAGTTAAGTTTCTGCCACTCACCTCGATATCCACCATGTTAATTTGCTGCAGATAGCTCAGCATTATCTAAAAGAATGGTTTTGAGTTCATATGTTGTAATGAGTGATGTTGTGACTGGCAGTGAATTGATAATTCTTTATGTCATTTGTTTTACAAAGCGGAGAAGTTCGCGTCCAAGCTTGACCACCACATTTGTATTTTTTGTGTTCAATGGGCCTGCACCGGAATTTGCAGGGAGAAGCGTGCATTGCACCAGGCCGTGTCTACCTGCAAGACGGCCATCGACAATCAATTCCTTAAGAAGTTACCAGTTTGTGTGGTATGATTTGGATCCTCGTGTCCATCAAGAGCATTCCCTATTGTTTGTGGGACATAGATTCATCTCTTTTGAATCTGAAACTTCGTAATTAGTTTGTCGTGTGTATAGGTAGACAATGATCAATATGAGAGGATGCTCAGCTACATCTTGATCCTTGTAAATTCAGTACAGATTACTAAATTTACAAATGGAGGTTATTGAGAGAACTTTAGCTAACAATGGAGGTTATATGAGAGGATGAATCTCAATTGGCAATTAACACCGCCATGCACCATAGGTTTTTTTATGTATTTGATGTATTAACTACTTTTCTAGAATGTCCTTATAATACGAGGATCCTTGCACTAAAAACCCAAAGTAGCCTCGCCTAACTGATTTTTTGGCCAAGTGTTATATCTAGCTTAGCATTATCTAAAAGAATGGTTTTGAGTTCATGTGTTGTAATGAGTGGTGTTGTGTCTGGCAGTGAATTGGTAATTGTTTATGTCAACAATTTTATTTTATTTATTCTGCCATTTTATTTGAAGTTGAAAATATGTCAACCGTTTGATCTCCCATATCCTAACTGAATGTGTCTTTGCAGTAAGGTTTGGCACCATGTTCTCAGCTAATGGTCTGATTCATCCACTATCTCCGCAGCCCGGCGATGCCTTCAATTAATGGTTCCAATCAGTTGCAGAACGAGCTGGCCCGTGCAAGATCAAGGGTGCGCGCCCTGATGTGTCTTTGATTCTTTCAATGCAGATTTCACAGCACTGGTGGAGGAAATGAACATTGAAGCAAATCTATGCGTTGGTTGCCTCTCACGGTTGCTTTGCTGATGTTTGGTCGTAGACGTATAGGGTAGCTATAAAATCTATTTTCTTTGTTTACTAGGCTATCTGTTGTATTTCTAGATCTTTTCAATCTGTTCTTTTGGTTTTAAGACTCACCACATCTACCTGGTTTCTTCTATCTAATACAAATGCCAATATTTTGGTGTGTTTGAGAAAAAGGGTATGCGTATGTTTATATTATGCTGGGACCTTGTGATATTTAAATAAACCATATGTCTCATTAGTGCAATGTATAAGGCAAAGACCAGTGCACAATCTCACTGAAAAGTTGAGGATTTTTTTATGTCAATCTCACTGAAAAGTTGAGCATTTTTTGGTGATGTAGACCATAAGCTTGTTGCTATGCACGTTTTAATCTTCCACACGAACATTAGTTAAATTACTTGGCCTGCAGTGTCATCCTTTCTCTGGGACTGTCAATGATATTATAAGAAATGTTGTCTTTGTAGCGAAGCATAGGCGCATGTATGATGCTTGAACAAAAAAGAGGATTTAGTTCAATGCACTTTTGGTTATGAAGAATCTTGATAAGATCACTTGAATATATCATCCATGCACATATGAGTGCTCTCACATTGCAATGCACTGGTCCATGAGCTAAGCACACGAAAATATTATTTTTTTCGTTGCAACGCACGGATTTCATATTTTAATTTTTTATATTATAGATGTTTATATTTTATTCTATAATCTTGATCAAATAAACGTAAGGGTGACTTTCACCGAAACTGATGCATGTTATAATCCGGATCGAAGGAAAGGACACAACTACAGCTCAACGCGGTGGCTTCCTACACATCGGCCCTTGTGACGTATGCATGTGTATGTTCGGCCACAAAGAGTAATCACACGGTTCGCGGCATGCCACTCTGCAACGCGAGCTCCCAATTATTTTACGTATTTCCCATTAGTGCATCCAATGTTTCCAATTATTCTAGCTCCTACCAAGCCTATGGGAGGATGATGCATCTGCGTGTGGCTGCTTGTTTAGATACTAGGTAGGAAGTGCGGCTTGCCACACCCGGCAGCGGGTAGTCATATCCAATCCGGTAATACAGTCATTAAAGCATTGCAAATATAAAAAATAGCATAATCTTGTTGTGTTTATCAATCTAATATATCAAGTTTATATCATACACATTCAATACATAGCAATTGGACAACCAAACAAACTATGCATATTTAGTACTCCCTCCGTCCCAAAATAAGTGTCGCAAATTTTGTACTAAGTTAGTACAAATTTAATACTAAATCAGCGACACTTATTTTGGGACGGAGGGAGTACATAACAGTTGGTCCAAGCAACTACAAAAGGCTTTAGCCAATGCCACAGCGGATACAACCTAAGAATAAGTGATACAAAAATGATACAAAAAAAGTGATACAAAAATGGGTAGCTAATTGTTTTTGGATTCGTCTCTTCATTCTCCATATCTCATCGCATGGCTCAGCATCAACAACTTTCTCTCCATCTCCACCTTTGCAAGTGACTCTGCAGATTGTTTTTATTGTAGCAATGAATATTATCCACATAGGCCATCACAATCAGTGGCGGAGCTTGCCCCAGAAAGCTGGGCGGGAAGACTGTGAAAAATAACTACATGAAATATTTTTCATGGCCCAAAACAAAGTATACAGCACATAAAATAGTAAGGGCTGGGCAGGCCACGGCCCTTTCGGCCTTGCCGAAGCTCCGCCACTGATCACAATCTGACCTTTTGCTGGTGCCCTAATCCGTGAGCACCGCAATTAGCCTAGCAAAAACATTATAGCTATGAACACCATAATTAAAAAGTCGAGCTACTCCCAAGTAAAAGCAATGGTGGTGAAACAACAAAAAGTATTAGCTTCGCTACCAGACATGAAACCATCAAAAGTTACATGCACTAAAACACTGAAGGTCGCCTAGCAAAACACACCCAAAAAAGAACTGAAGAAAAAAGAGGCAGAGATGACATGGAGAGTAAAATAGTAGATAAACAGCCTAGCTATTTGAGAAGCTTTGCAAGTTGAGCTCCTGAAATATCAGGGAACCCACCGATGAAACTTACCAGACAAACACTCTACATGCTCCAGAAACAGGTACCAAGCTATACATCAGTGCAACATGAACTGTATATACGCACACTGTAACTAAACGACATGAATTTGCATATACTTGCGTAAGTAGTACTACCTTTCTAAAGCTTTGATGTCTCCAAAATATATAAGACCTTATGTTTTACGGCAGCCCTTCTCACAGCAATAGTCCAATTAAGACCATAATATGAACCTTCCTGATCCTCTACACAATGCGGATTGCAGAGTAGGTGGAAGATGTGCAAACAATTATAACTGACTGAACCAATGAGAATGAACGACATAACTAATTTTGCACACCACAATTTTTTGTTTCAGGTCACCAGTGAGTGTTGTGATTAGCATATGTTTAAAGAGAATATCCATAACAAACCAACAAAGCAGCAACTCATTTTATAAGCTTATGCATGGTTGCCTCGTGATTATATTCGAAGGAAGTCATGCGACATTTAAACATATCCATGGTAGAAGTTGTTGTCTCTTACTAAGGTGCCAGAAAATCAGTAAAACCTACAATATTGAAGGGTAAACCTTCTACGTAGTATATTTCTCAAAAATTTAATCCAATGCCATTAGCATGTTTGATATATTCAGCTATGTTATAACCATTTTGAGACAAAGCTTCTTTACCAAGCTCTAAGTCATTTATACAATTAGTACAAATAGCCATGGTCGGGTGCATATCAATGAGCAGGAAAATACCAGACACGTATCTTTCTTCCTATATGAAGTGTATCAGTAATAGGATATAGAAATAGAGAGTGGGAGACAGAAAGAGAAGAAGAGAAGGAGGGAGGAGAGTTCTGCGAGAATAACAATAGCACGGTAGCACCACCATGGATGAATAGACAGTACATGGATCTGTGTGTGCCGCCATCATGCTATACCTCGCTCGCATTCTCTGTTCTAATCACAAAGATAAGGTTGGAAAAAGAGCAAAGCATTAATCCTAGAACTATACTTGGCCAATGTGACTAAAAGGATGTTTATCAATGCAAAAACAGAAACACAATTGTAGACCAGGTTACAGATCTTTGAGGTTTTTGGTCTTTAAAAAAGTTCATAATTCAAAGTAACTTAAACTGGTCAATCCATGGAAAAACCAGAAGAAAATCAAGTATTTATCGAATAAGGTCCAGGCACAAGCAGTGATCTCACTGAGACAATTTTAGTCTGACAATGTAAGTATCCAGCATGAACATAAATTATCTTCAATTGTTCACTGGATGTATTCATGCTTAAAGCAAGATATATTTTTAACATGAGAGCTTATATTTATCAACAACACAATAACAAAAAATTGCATTACCTACATTGCATAGATGAAAACAATGAAATATGCGAGGATCCAACTGCCAAGCAATTTATCTGAACAAAAGGAAGATCCTAAACTCTCAAGTTCACTGAACCTCTTGGTCTCCCTGTCAGATTGCACACATGAGCATAAACATCTGGCCCATGCATCTAAGTACTAAATTCTTATCCATAGATAAATTGGGAAGGGCACCAAGGTATGCTTAAATTCATGAAGCAAGTGACATAACATGAGTATTTGGAAGATGAGATTTAAAACTGAAAGCTCAATGAGCATCCAACATGAACTCACCAGCACATATTATTAGGCAAATAGCTATGCCGATCTAACCAAGCATGAATTATTTCTACACAACACTAACACTGTAAGCATTTAAAGAATACACCAGCATATATGTATAATCAAATAGGTGTTACAGGTATACATAAGAATCAAAGCATGGTGTCTGACCTTGCCGCCTCCTTGAGCATACAACCTCTCCGGCATAAGCAGCTGAAATCAAAATATTAGATTCAGCCTTCCAGTTAATTCCATGTGCCTAGTGAATAGAGCTATAATTATATTCATACATGATGCATAGTGAATAACACTGACTACCTTCTGTATTGCCGCTAGAGTTCAGTCATACTGGCTGCTATCATATAGTTCAAAGCAAGCATGTCTTAATGGCAAAACGACCGCCCCTGCTTTGCCGATGAGTGCGCCACAGCAGGCGTTGGGCACCACAAGCACCACCACTGTGGCTTCAGTGTCAACCACTTGGTCACCCTGCAAGCAGAGGATCAATCCATAAATAAACCGGAGAAGATGAAACTGGTCCAAACCGAAGGAACCAAATCAGTCAACCTGGTAAAGGGCCTGAATCTGAATGTTTGTTTACGACTTTTCCTGGTAGAGGAGCTTCTCAAGGATGAGCTCTGTGGCTTCCTTGACGGTGTGGAAGAGGCCAGGGAGGAAGACGACCCTGCGGTCTGTGCCGGCAACCTAATATTTTGTTAGCCTTTTACTCTGCAACAGGAACAGAAGATAACCCAACATATCATAAATTAAATTCTGTAACAAACAAATTATGCATATGACACTAAGCTAGATACATTTTAGTGATAAGGGTAAGCTTTCCACGAATTCCGTAATTCTGCCATGAGAAAAAAATGGATGCAAGAAAGCGCGACTAATTTCAGGCAATACATTAAGTAAATAGAGAAGGGGGCAGTGAAGCTATAGTTGTGGTGTAATAGAAAGAACCACACATACATTTAATACTCTACTGTAAAACTAAAGATATTCATACATGAATAAAAAAAGGATTAGTACTCTGCATAGCCAACGAAGTACTTATGTAATGTTTTCGCAGAAATTTAAGAACCATACAAATGTGCAGATTCATTAGCTGGATAAATATATAAGATTCTTCAATTAGGGGAAAGAGACACAGTTGAGTTGTTGTTTGAGTCTGACAGCTTAAATTTTGATGTCACTCGTGAACATCACGGTCAATTCAGAGAACAAACTGAACAATAACACATTTACTATATCCATATGCACACCAGATGATGAGCTATACAGCATATGACATCCAGCTTGGTTTCATAAGTATGTGAGTTCCGTGAGTACCTCCGGGCTCAATTGGCCATAGCTGTGAAGAGGATATGGCGGAGAGAAGTGATGGCTCACCGGCGCACCCCAGATCCAAGCACCAGCACCTTGCGGCTTTCTTGGATTTTCATGCAACAACATATAGGCATAGATAAATAAGAATCTACACAAACAAAAATGAGATATTCTGGGGATTAAATCAAAAGACGAGGATGATTGTAAAGTAATGAGGAGGATACAATGGCCGAGGGGAACTCGTAAAGTATTAGGATGACTGGTCAGAGTATAAACATATACTCAGAGGCAAATCAATTTGAATACAACCTAATTGTTATGAGAAACAAAAGGAATATGATAATTCAGAAAAGCAAAATTGGTACTCAGAAGTAGCTGGCAGTTACTACTATTTCCCGATGTTTGTTCTGCACATCCTAGCAAAGAAAATGAATCTGCACTATGACCTACGGCTAGAGACAGTTAACTACCTTATCTAACAGTTCCATTACAGAATACAACAGCAGCAGCAGCAAGAAAGCATCAAGGTTCTGGTTACGCCACTACCAAAATGTGATCTTATGGAACAAAGTAAATTATCTGCACAACGAAGCCTGGAAATACAAATAAACGAGCACTGCAGGCTTTTATTTATCATATTTTCAGGCTGGTGGGGCAACATAATTCTGGCTCATATCAAGAGCTAACATTTTATCAATATCAAAATGGCATATGACAAAACAGAACATTGTGCAAACTATCTCCAGGCCACTCAAACTCAAAGCATACTAATAACCAAGAATCAGCAGGTTACCTGGGTGTACAAACAGCGGCGTGGGGCTCGAAGGGGTGCTCCTCTTCGAGGTGGGCTCGCAAGGATGCGACGTGATGGTTGACGTAGCAGTAGGTGTAGGCAAACTCGGGTCTGGCCAATTCCTTCATCCCAGCCAGATCTGCACCCTCCCTCAAGAACCTACATATCAAGCAATCAGGAAAGTCGTCGCAGATCGAGTGAGGAAAATCGATCCAACCGAATACCAGGAGAGACGGGGTGGATGGGGCGCATGTACCAGCGTGGCGGAGCTGAGCCACGAGGTGAGGGGATGCGGGAGGAGGACGGGTGGCAGTAGATGTCCTCGTCGGCAGCGGCGGCGGCAGGTCTTCTCCCATTGAGACGGTCGCAAGGGAGGACGCTGAATCGGCGGCGGCGGCGAGAATAGTGTGCCCCAGTCGCCCGGAGAGGACGAGGGAGGAGGACGGGTGCTGCCGGCAGCGTGGAGGAGGAGCGACGACGCGGTAGGCGGGCAGGCGCTACCGCACCTGAGGAACGACGGTGGGGCAAGCAGAGAGACGGCGGCGACGGCTGGATCCAAAGAGGGAAGAGAAAGAAGGGGGCGAACTGAGGGCTTCGAGTGAGACAGTGTCGGCTAGGGTTCTCACCCAATCGAGCGCACCCCTCGCCTTTGCACGCTAAGCAGCCAGCCACGGACCGCCACGCGAGGGCGAGGACGTGGAATGTCGAAAGTAACCTCGGAGGGCAGCCAGATTTTCAGGCGGTGGCACTATTTCTCCAGCACAAGCGCACAACACCGGGAACACTCCGTTCCGCAGTCGCTGACGGGCACGGCCCAGGCCGCCTGGGCCCCAGTTGGCATGGATAGTTAGGGCGGTAGCACGGGTGCGAAAAGGTGGATACTATTCATTGCTACAGGGGTCAAACCCGATCCAACGGCCAGGATCATTTCGCCCAAAGATCTAACGGCCGCGATTTCTTTGGAAACACAATCGGACGGTCCAGATTCCAAATGCGCTGAGGAGGCTTCATTTGTAGCTCCAATCTAACAACTGGGATGTGTATTCTTTTTTTTGCGGGGAAGATATGTGTATTCTTGACGGATCAATTAAGTTACCTTGGTAAATCGATCAAGGTTGCGTTATACGTGCTTGAGTTGGTAAATAAATTTGGCTTGCAACAGTGAGTGTCTTAGTAGGATAGGACTTTCTTTGTTTCTGTATATAGGCACGTCTTGTTTGTATGCACATGATCTGGTTCTACACCCGAACGTGTCCTACAATGGTTTCTCTGTACACGACTATTTTTGCACGCTAACTTTTTCTTTCTTTTAATCTCAACTGTTACAATTAAAATCAGTAGCCTATATAATTTAGCGTACGTGGATGAGCGTGGCATTTTATTTGTCTTCTAATTTAATAATTTAATAAATAACTTTTACTTATCAAACCTCCAAGATGGTAAAGTCATGACCTCCAACAAGATAATTCTATAAGATATGAATTACAGTATTAGAATATATAATAGCGACATGTAAAATGAAAATCTCATGTAATCGCTTTATTATATAGTCTCACACCAATAGATGCATCAAAATTATTGCTCTGAAGGAGCAAATAGCACACTTTACATCTAAAATAGCTCTAAAGAGATTCATAAAAAATATAGCTCTCAAGGATCAGGTGCGGCATCACAAAGGTGTTAGTGATGCCCTACATAATTTGATCGTTGGTAGTCCCCCAACTGTTGCTCTCCCCTTCATTGCCTCTCTTGGGTCGTAGATGGTGATCCCAAGGTCCAGGCATATCCAAACGAGAAGTGTTCTCTACACCGAAATTATGAATTAGGTTGTAATAAGGGTTTTTGTACAACCTGAATGACGATTTAGGTGCCAACCGATGCTTTGGTGCTTTTGCTGCAGGGGATATCCTTGATGTATGCTTCAAGGCTCTCCAGGAGTTTGGGATGGCGGAGATGCTGGAGAATGTGGCTGACGGAGGCAAAGATATTGGAGCCACTTGTTCTTGGTCAGAAAGCACCAAGCTTCCGGCAGTTCCATCGTTGCCCTTTATCTCCCTCTTCCACCCTTCTTCATCCCCATTGCGAGCATCACCTCTCTTCTCATTTGATCCGGAAGAAGACATGACAACTAATTTTTTTTGAAATCCTGGCAGAAAAGGAGTCAAAACAAGACAAAGAGAAAAAAAGCATGATACTCATATCAGAAAAATCCAAAATCCAAAAAGGGGTAGATTTCAGGCAATTTATTTATTGGATGGCGCTGCATTTTTTTTAAGTCTCCAAGATGGCAAATAAGAAACATCCATACTCGAAAGATCATATTTCATATTATTGGATCCAAATATATTTTGCTCGCTAGGCCATCCGATCGATTAGGAAGCGATTCCGTGGCAAAACCAAAAGATATGCGGCACTTAAATCGATAGGTGGTGGCCTCATATATGCATGTTAATCCTAAGTGGCCACTTCGATCCGCACATACAAAATATATCAAATATAAAAGGACGTACCGGTCGACAAGCATTTGGTGATTTGAGTTCACAGTTCAGCTATGCATATAACCATCATGGTGTAGCCACTAGGGATGAAAATGGAGTGGAAAGTTTCCGCTTTTCCGGAGGAAAAATGAAAACGGAGAGGAAATATGAAAACGGAAACGGAAATTTGCAAAACAGAAATGGAAATGGAATTTTTTATGTGGAAACAGAAACAAAAACGGAACTGTGTTTTCCGGTGGAACAGACGTGGAAACGGAACTAGCCACTGGCGGAGCTAGGAAGAAAATGTTGGAGGGACCAAGGCTAAAACATGAGTATTTGGGGATGCAAAATGCTAAAAAAAACTCATCTAGGCCCTCTTCTCAAAAATTTCTTCACACTTTGGTCCAAGGCTGGGGGGGGGGGGGGGGGCACAGGCGCACAGCCCCCAGAGTTGCACATAGCTCCGCCGCTGGGTGTAGCTACCGTCCCAAGAGTATATTCACGTGTGCGTGTGTACATACGTACATGTTTCGCAACGGGTGGATCAAGATACGGTCGAATTGTTCATGAAGGATCCCATGTAATATTAATAGATTTTTGCTAAGTCTCCTTCTACTAACATTTTTAAAGTTCCAATGAATTTACAAATATCCAATTTTGATAGTTTTCTAGAAAGCGTAACTTCCAAAAAAAATACGATCCAATAGGGTTAAAAATAATTAAATGCACTTGTTACTGTACCACTTTGTCTAAAAGGATTAAGAATTCCGGCAAAACAGAAGGAAAGAAAGCACGAGGGAGATGGACGCATGTACCTTGCAACCGATGCAGCAGAAACGGAAGGCCGCGTCGACGAGTCACCGGTCGCACGGCCGGGACTATACAACGTACTTTGCTCTCTGATTGTATACCCAGAACAGAACACAGCAGCCAAACACAAACACAAACAAAAAATGCACACATAAGCTTCTGTAGATCTAGGAAGCGAAAATGCCAAGAGAATGTATGTACACTCCATGGAAACGATGCTGATGTACCTGGCTGGAGCTGAAGGTCCTGCCGATGGGGAGGTGATGGCCGAATTTTTGTCCAAAAGGATCGCCTGTCGAGTCGAATTGTCAAAAGAGACCACCTGCGAGTCCAAATGCCAGATCGGACCCCCCTGCCGCCACCAGCGCAGGCGGCTGGGGCCTGCCGCCACCAGCGCTGGCGGCCGGCCGCGATTCCCGTTGCGCCAGCCCGCGACGGAACGGAATCGGCCCCGGTGGTCCCTGCCGCCACCCAGCCTGGCGGCAGGCACACATGCATGCATGCATGCAGCAAGGGTGCATATGAGGTGATACCACCTATTACATGCCCCCATGCTACAAAAATTGAAAAATCACATTTAGATGTTTCAAAAAATTCTAAAAAATATTATGGAGGTTCACAAGACATATGTCTATAACTCCTAAAAAGTTCAGCTCAAAATTCGAAATATACAATGAGAAACAAAAAAGACAAATCTATAAGTGAATAGTGTCATCTCTGACACTGTTCATGTTTGTAGCACGGGAGCATGTAATAGGTGGTATCACCTGATATCCACCCTTGCTGCATGCATGCATGCATGTGCATGCCGCCGGGCTGGGTGGCGGCAGGGACCACCGGCCCACGGCATGCCACCTGGCTGTGCATGCAGCTGCCGTCCGTTCCGTCGCGGGGCTGGCGCAACGGGAATCGCGGCCGGCCGCCAGCGCTGGTGGCGGCAGGCCCCAGCCGCCTGCGCTGGTGGCGGCAGGGGGGTCTGATCTGGCACTTTTACTCGCAGGTGGTCTCTTTTGACAATTCGACTCGGCAGGTGGTCCTTTTGGACAAAAATTCGTGATGGCCGGCCAGACGACTTCTGCAGATCCAAGAAATGGAGCGTGGTGAGTACTTATTTAGTGGGAGGGAAAGGGAAGAGACATGAAAATGGAAAGAAACAGGGCTTCCAGTGCGTACAAGGCCAGTTTGAAACTAACCTTGCTTGCGTTTCTTTCCATTGATAGCTATTGATCCAAGACGAAGCCTTCATAAGTTTTCTTTCTGTATTTGCCTGGCTATTTTGCTACAAGGACAAAAAAAAACTATTTTCACTACAAAATAGAAGTTTTTCACAACGGTTCACTTGTGTCATGTAAAATCAATTTACGTCACCAAGTATGTGTTGTTAATAGTTTTCAGCCGTCACCCCCACCGTTACTAAATCGCAAGGCACTGAGTTGGATGAGGGTGGTAGCGATTAGAGGAGCGGATATACTAGGGTTTCCAAAATATCGATAATATAATATATGGCTAACAATGGAAAAATGTTGTTTTCCATGGCTGGTTGGCAATCTTTACTCCTAAAGGGGGACATGTAGCTTCCGTTCTAGGGGTTTTTTCGACTTCCCTCCCACCTTCGTCTGGGTTTTTTTTTCGTTTCCCTTCCCACCTCCTATAAACCTGGTGCCTTTGCATGTAATCCCCTCTCGGGTAGCGAAAATAAACCGGACGAACGAAACTCCATTTGTATATTCAGAATAATTTAGAAACGGGTGTCTTTGACATTTTTATTTGAAATTGGTGATTCAAGCTTGGTAGATTTGCTGATGATGGGTGATGAAATGACTTCTATCTACAAAATTTGAAAGACTTGAGAAGATAAGGATATTTCTCTCTGGTAGTATTTAAAATATTAGTCAGCTCAATGTCACTATCTTTACATGACCTATCCAATTATATTTCTATAATGGTCGTTCAAACAAATTTATGAAAATGGCCCTTTTAGCGAAAGAAGTCCAGATAACCCCTTGTGGTTTCATAAACCGGCTAATCCACCCCCATCAGCCCTAAAACCAGTTAAGTAACCCCCTGGGGTCTCTAATACCAGGCAAATCACCCCCTTGCGTTGATTATAGTGGTTTCTGCAAGCGGTGTTGCTTGTGTGGCGTTGGACGACTGCCATGTTGGCTTGATGGGGTGGGTCTAGTTAACTGCTCCTCCTCTTGTTTGACGGGAGGCAGCGCAATGACGAACAGGTAGTCCCTAGCTCCCGGTGAATCCAAGGGCGTGTTTGGTTGCTCACACCGTTTTTAGGCACTTTGCATACTTGTCCCACTATGGCCTGGCTGAGCATATGCAGGCAAAAACCAACATCTGCATGTTGATTGGTTGCCTGCATATCCTCTCACTGCATCGCAGTGAGGCCTCTTCGCTCTGCGTTTGGTTGCCCGCATTGTATGTGCTCACACAAGTGCATATTGTTTGGTTGCATACGAGCATATAGTTGTGCCCATCTTGTACCCTAATTGGTGATCTTACCCACTACTACTACACCTTACACACGATCACACCGAGCACACCAATGCCACAGCACTACAATGGTGATGAACTGGACGAAGATGATGAAGTTCTTCAGCCCAAACTGACGATCCACCTTGCCAACGTCAACCTTGCTGCATGTGTGCTCTCGCACGAACTTGGAGTAAACATCTTCTGTCACCTGCCTAGTCTTAAACCCTATGTGGCTTGAAAGTGCGTTATATCGACTAGAGGGGGGTGAATAGGCGATTTTTATAAATTCGTCACTGAGGAATTACTAATTGAGGAATTTGCTAAGTGACGAACTACTAGCAGCAGAATAAGTACTCAAGTGCATGCGAAACATAACTGTAGCATAGTCATCATGATGAAATGAAGCATACACAGAGCATGAATAGCGTGAACAGGATAAGCAGGCAAAGGACAAAGTGACTGGAGAATTTGAGATGAGGAAATTGAGAAAGTCTTCAGTCAAATTCTTCAAACAGTAACGATCAGTTTCATCAACAAGTACTTCGAGGAAATGAAAGGGTTGAGGAAATAGGACCAGTAGCTCGATGAAGACAAGGATTTGATGACCAGTTCCAACTGTTGTGACAGTCGTACGTCTGGTTCGGAGCGGTTTAGTATTTAAATCAAAGGACACACAGTCCTTACCGTATTCTCCTTGAGCTAAGGTCACACAGACCTCGCCCAACACTCGTGGTAAGTCTTCAGGGTAGACTTCCAAACCCTCACAAACTCGGTCACTGGCGATTCGCACTGGCGAAATCCTAACTCCTCAGTCAGAACAAATTCCTCAGAGAACAGAAGAACTTCGTCTCTGTCACTGAAGAAATTGACTGAACTACAAGAGATTTCCAAAGGCTTCACTCGAAGGTTTTGGGTATTTGTAGGCTTTGAGATGAGCACCACTTGGAAATTCCTCCTTAGTATTACCTCGACCCCCTTTAACAGTACGGTGTTTCCTATGACTAAAAGAAAGGAAATGAAACTACGAAAACAAAAGTCTTCACGCTTCATAGTCCTCGTATCAATATCTTCAAGGTCACACCAATTTCTTCATTCTTCAAAGTCTTCAAGGAATATCAAAGTCTTCAGCTGAAGACATGCATTATTAGGGGTTGACATTCTTCGTATATATCAAACTCCTCAGCGACTTATAGAGCATGTGTACACTCACACACATATTAGTCCCTTAACCTATAAGTCTTCAATACACCAAAATCACTAAGGGGCACTAGATGCACTTACATGGCTGCTATCGCTAAACCCTGAAACTTGTTGGCTGCAAGCTTCCCATGAACTGTAAACCCCTGGAGCCCTCCCGACGAACACCGCATACCACTTGCCCTAGCAGTGCAAAAGAGAAATAAGTTGAAGCAACAAGCATTGGAACACACAAACAACAAGCTATTGAGCACTCCAGAAGTAAGCAATGAACCACACAAGCAATGGATCAGAAGAGCATTAGTAAGCATGCATGATCATATAGCACAGCAAGTTCAACCTACCACTACTTTGGTGTCATCCTACCACCACATCCAAAAGAGGGTGTAATCCTACCACTGCAAGTTGTGATCACCGTGAGGATCACCGTGAGGGGTTAGTATATACCACCTCACCAAAATATACAGGCCATAAGACTGTTTTCAAGCCCTAACTACACAAAATATATGTCGTCATCTTCATCGTTGTCCTTGTCATCACCGCCATCGTCGTCGAGGATCATGCACGTTGTCGCCACCAGCAGAAGCAGGACTAGTAGTAGTGCTTGGCCAGCCAGGTCCTCAGCCAGAGCACCATGTGGGCCTCTCCAATGCAACAAACCCAACACCATGGGCTTTGTTAGGTGGCTGATGTTTGAGATCAAAACTATCTCTCTTTGCATTAGATGAAGTGCTATATATAGCACCGGAACAGGCGTTTTACAAGGGGGTGTCGGGACGTCGGTTCGGACAGAACCGATGCAATGATTGCAGAAAGCAACCGCCAACAGTTATTACAAGCAGGGATTAATCCCGTAATTACTATATTAATTAATCTTAACACTCCCCCTAATCCATGCTTGTCCAGGTAGCATCATCATCTTGAAAGAGTCTCCTCCAAAAACCCTGTGGGAAAAATATAAGGAGTAGTGTAGAATATGTTGCTAAAACTCCTTCAAACCCGGTGGGAAAATAAGGAGAAAATGATGCAACATATAACGGTTATTGTCTCTTTTAACTCAATACGAGATAACCCATAGAGTTTAGAGGACAATAAATATGTCGTATATACTTTCTTCAAAAACCCAGTGGGGAAAGCAGAAAATATGACATATGGTCTTGTGTTGATATTACCTCATTAAAAACCTTTATGAGAACCTGTAAAGTAAAGTCATGAAGGGAAAAAGAGTATAATATGATGCTTTGAACAGGAACAATTTGGGAAGATGCTCCCCCTGATTCTTGCAAATTCCGAAGCCATCACATACCAACTCCATGAACATATTTCTGGAATGTCGAAGTTGGTAGAGACTTGGTGAACAAATCAGTCACATGATTTGACTCGCAAGATATGCAATATGACGATATTGCTTATTACGTAACTTGTTTACATCCGGGCAACACAAGTGACATTATCATTGAGATAATGGTTAGTGGATGTAGCCATGAGGTCTGTTTCGAAGACTCTTCATGAGAGGGCTACCACACCTAGTAGGAACACTAAGCTTGTCTATGATCTGACATAGTGGGGATCTGATCGATGTATCCAATGATATCGGTGTTCACATTTTTGTGAAACTGAAAAACCAGGACAAGATGTTTGATGCCTTGGAGATATCGAAAGATATTCTTGAGTACCAACCAATTGTGTTTGGTGGATCCAATGGCATTATGGAACGTTGAGTCCCAACATCTCATTTCCATCATCTCTTGGTCCAAATAGATCTTTCTCTACGTCTAGAGAATGAACTACCATGAGAGTTATGGATGGATAAGATTTGTCCACAATGAATTTCTCCAATATATTATGGATATAGACAACATAATATACCATAATGTATGAATGAAGGTGCTCAAGTTTTAGTAACGAGCGGTATTTTGGTTTACCCAAATCCTTCATTTTAAACTCCGTCTTTTAGATGATTACATGTGTCGTCATTGCAGACACACAAACATGGATAATCATCATTGTAGGAGTAATCCTTGTGTATAAGGATCTCACTATGTCGGTTGTACCATATGTACCGACAACAATAAGTCGTATGTTGACTTACTGATTTTACACAATGTATGTTGCATTTTGGAGTTTGATTCGGAATTGAGATTCCATCGGAAATCAATCATATATGTCTGAATCTAGTGAGCCACATGGATATGTGATCACTACATCTATCAACTACAGAGATAGATGATTTTGTACTGCCAATGATATAAGTTATCGGAAGGAGATTCCACCTCTGGAGAATAGTTGGGTATCTGCGTGAACCCTTTTGCTACAATACTTGCTCTTTGTTTCACCACCTCTTTGTTCTCAATTCTGTTTCCAGAATAAAACTGGTGTATGTATTGCTTATGAATACCTTCCCATTATTGAGCAAGATTATTTCTGCCTAGATTATACCCTTTGCTTGAGTTCAGTCCGAGTGTTGTTCACACTTTGCCATGGCCATGGTCTTTGGATCTGAATCACTTGAAAGGTTTTTACAATCTAGTTGAGAAATGTATGTCGACAATTGTAGACTTCCGGTTATATGTTTCTCCAGAATCTATATATCAATATATAGTTGATGGAAATATCGTTACCCATGGTGACTACTCGCGATTTCCCAATGTGGTTGAGTCGGGTATTCCGATATCCCGGTCATTGTGTGCACTATGACCTAGGTTTGTGGAGGTTTCCCATCCACTGGGTGTATACTACCCATTAGGTGTTTGTCAACGTGATGTTGACTTGCATTTACTAATTCAAAGGCCTTGATATCCTTACTTGCGAGAAGCTGAATCCTGATATACCATCGTCGTACTTCTCCCCCTGTTGCTTTGAACGGGGAGTTGAGTGGTTTTAGTTGGTACCTCCACTCTTTCTGACGTATTTTTGCAGGATTGTAGGATTGCGTGACACCTTTTAGTCAGCAAATGAATCTGGCAGGTTATTTGCAATGTGTTGCAAACCTTTTGAACGCATGGTTCAGCTCTTTGAGTACGTGGATTTGAGGCAGAAATGTGTTGAACATTCCACTAATTTCCTGGCATTCTTTATGGTACTTGAAATCTCCCCCTGATGCCTGGAAATATTCCTCATGAATCAGCATACTGGCCTTGAATAACTCCCCATGCGAGGGGCTTGTGGTATTGACGGAAATACAGTTATTCCTCACATAGATCCCAAC
The DNA here is from genome assembly GCA_039707655.1 of Elymus sibiricus. Classification (NCBI taxonomy): domain Eukaryota; kingdom Viridiplantae; phylum Streptophyta; class Magnoliopsida; order Poales; family Poaceae; genus Elymus; species Elymus sibiricus. The sequence continues at coordinate 375,982,471 of CM077663.1, read as the reverse complement.
TATATGTTGAGGGGCCAATGATGTATGTCTGGTGGTGATATCGGTATACAGCCGAATTACCGCAGATTGGAAATACTTGATAGATTTCCACGTACCAAAGATAGAGGGGAATAATATTATGCAGTTCTGTCATGAGCGTGTAAACCTGCATGACTCCAACGTAAAGTTGGTAAGTTGCAATTCCAAAGTAAAGATAATGCAATGAGCTTAACTCTTTGGATAAAGGATTTTACCAAACCATTTTGAGTCTAGACATTAGGACAAATTGCTAAACTTCAATCCAAGGGCCATAGAGAAGGCACTCAAGGAGAATTCTGCAATGTTATCCATTCGATTTGCTCGAAATCGATGTCAGGATAATGAGCCAATGGTTTCGTGTGAATAAAGCACACACTTAAGACCATCACGTAGATATGTCTTTTAGAACCATGGAATATCTGAATAGTCTAGTCAATGGATGGGAAGAGCCACTTACCTCGACTTGATGCATTCAAGGAGTCTGAGTGGTTCAGCGTAGACTTTAAGGTGCGCGAGCCTTAAAATTAGCTTCCCTGTGTCACTTGTAGTGCACATAAAATCCAAATGTTGTTAGAATTTAGCATCATAATAATCATAAATTATTGGAATTGCTGATAGTTTCGGTTTCAACCCAATGTCTCGATGACCAAGGTGAGTATGCCAAGTTTGTCATGTACAAGACACTCTGGAAAACTATCTCGTACGCAACATGTGCTACGGGTTGTGTCGTATGTGTAGTACAATCCAGATGATACATAGAGAATGTGCTTGCCATATCCGTTGCATATGGTAAAGAGAAGTTATTTCTCTTTGTTGTCATCATAGGTTTCGCTATGGAAACTATTTTGACGGATACCTCTATAGTTTAGTAGGGTACGAGTTAAACCTGGGAAGCATAAAGTATCCCGACGTTACTCGAGTACCCACAGGGATAGTAAATATGACTCGAGTTGAGCCAACAAATACCTCATCGCGTCTAGCGATTTTAAAATATCTCCTTTCTCTCAATGAGAGTGGAAACATTGGACTTCCCTGAGTATAGAGTTTGTGGTGCATATGTCCACAAGGCACATATCATCTTTCATCGGATTGACTCCCGTAGAAATCTATATATAGACATGAAGATTCTCAATATGAAAATCACTGTCAGATATATAGAATACATACAAATGTATTTGTATCAAAGTGCTGATACAATATATTGTTATACTGTGATACACAATATATGATAACAACAATATTTATGTTATTGTTACAACATCATGAATGGACATAAATTATATTGACCACTCAGGAGACTGAGAGACTATTCATAGTCTCCAAACATGTCGGTTGAAGCATATTCAACCACACGTTCTCCATGCCCATAGGATCCCGTCATCATTAGTGATATCGGGTTGAAGGTTGAAGTGAGCTTCAAACCTTTGCCCTTGAGTTTATTATATCCCAGGAATTGTTGATACAGAATAACCAGATGTTGAGATCTGAATCTAATGCCTTATAATGTACTCCCTCCATCCGGGTTTATTAGGCCCCCTTTCATTTTGAGCCAAAGTTTGACCATAAGTTTAACTAATAAAAATATAAACTATATATCATGGGAATTATATCATAGAAAACCTCTTTCAAATACAAATCTAACAATATACTTTATGTAGCATATGCTTTATATATTTTTAGTTAAATGCATGGTCAAATTTAGACCCAAAATACAAGGGGGCCTAATAAACCCGGACGGAGGTAGTGTAAGACAACATTTTTCTGTTAGTGATGTGATCCTGACCAGAAGTGAATCCTGGATTGCACACATTATCCCACGAGACACAAGAGCGATCATGATGTCCATGGCCCAGATAGGGCAGTGGTGGCCATTGAGGGCGAATGCCTCAAATTCTATAGCCATATGTTACCTCTATGGGTAAACCAGAGATAATCAATTTACGGTTAGTAAATTAAAGACCATCATGGCTGATGTTGTAATGAACTTAGCAAAATTAATGGATATTTCAAAAAGTTATCTTGAAACCATTAATGTGAATCTCAAATTGCTAAGTATGACACCTTGAAGATAATCTTCAAAATGGAGTAGATCTCGCAGCACTAGGGAGTATAATCTGATGAAATCAGTAGATACTCACTCGTAATGCCTTATGTCATGACTCAGAAAAATGTGTGGGATAGCACTTTGTAAAGCAATCATAATGTCGAAATGACAAAATGTAGGCTTTAACAGTAGTGGTGATAATCTACAAAGCGGTAGATCTACACACTACCTTGTGATCCCAAAACATCAATTTGAAAAACAACACTTAGAATTTTGCATATCAATTCTTGCTTGTATCAAGCCAAAGGCTCAATTAAGATGAATTGATTTTTATTTGCAAGAAATTAATAATCGCAATTGCAAATAACAGATGTAAATAATCTCGACATGTAGAATAACATGGAAATTTATTACATCACAATTTATTCTGGAGTACAAGGTACTCTACAGATATACACTACTCTTGCAATGAATAGTAATGATGTTGCAAATTTGATGCTCAAGTGAAAAACTTGAATAGTATAGACCTCAAATTAAATGAGATGATCTTGTATCAAATTGCAAGATAATTCAGCAGGGTGAATTAATATTTTGCGAGAGAAAATTAATCTCAATCGCAATGAGATTGTTTTGAGAGAGAAAAAAAATCTCAATCGCAAATCAGTACTGTAGAGGTACTGAAATTATCTTTGCAAGAGATTAAAAATCTCAAATTGTAAATAGACGTAATTAATCTCGACACATGAGCAACGTGAAAATATATCACATCAAATTTTAATAGGTCTAAAACAGGAATGAATTCACTGCTAGAACTATTATTAAGAGAAACATGCAGCCGGGCGCGTGGGCCTGGGCCGCCACGACCTTTGGCCGGCCCGCAGCCTCCCGCGCCGCATAAGAGAAAGCGAGGGGTGGGGCGGTTACGGATAAGGGTTCACCCCGACCCGCACCGCCGCTCAATCCCCCCACCACCAGCGCTCGCGGGGAGCAGAAGACTCAGTCGCCGGCAGTTGGAGCGAGCGTCGGCGCCTCCCCTCGCATCTCCGGTGGTCAGCGGCGCGACACCCACGAGGCCTCTTCGTCCGAGGAAGAAGATATGACGACGGGGGCGTGACGAGCAGCGCCGAGGCCAAGGTTCGCCGGAGCCCACGAGCCGGCGCGGCGGACGGGGCGGCGGTCGATGGCGGCCACGACGCGCCCGAAGAGGCAGCCGAAGCGCCTCTCCGCGGGGCTGCTCGAGCCCATGGACATCTCCGGCTGAGGCGGGGTGGTCGTGTCGTCTCCCTCCATCTCGGCTCCGAGGCGGTGGAGCACGGGGAGCACGGCCACGGCCACGCGAGGGCGCAGGCGGCGAGGCCATGGCGCGAGCGGTGGTCGGGCGGACGGGCGCGGCGCGAGCGGGCGTGGCGCGACTCGGCGCGAGCCGGGCGCGGCGGCCGGGCGGAGCGGACGGGCGCGGCCACGGGTGGCCACGGCCTGGGGTGTGGCCGGCCACCAGCGTCCGCGTCGCGGAGGACGCGCAACCGCGTTGGGAGGCTGGGTCATGCCCCAATTCCCTTTCTCTGTTGCCGATCTTGGCCTAATTGCTCTCTTGAAGAGGCGTACTGATAATGTGTTTGAGATCAAAACTATCTCTCTTTGCATTAGATGAAGTGCTATATATAGCACCGGAACAGGCGTTTTACAAGGGGGTGTCGGGACTTCGGTTGGGACAGAACCGATGCAACGATTGCAGAAAGCAACCGCCAACAGTTATTACAAGCAAGGATTAATCCCGTAATTACTATATTAATTAATCTTAACAGCTGAGAGCCACCATGAGAGCCTCTAGGCTGAAGCCACGGTCGGCTCCTCCTCCATGAAGCCTGCCCGCTTCCTCTTCCTGTCAACCACAAGAGCATGCTCACGATCCTTCTTAGTAGCTTCAATGTTGATGGTGTCTGACTGCTATGTGTCTGGATACTCGGGCATCGCGGGCGTCGACAAGCCCAGCGGCTGACCAGAGCCCATGACATCCTTGCCGGTTGCGAGCCCGAAGAAGAAGATCTGCTGCATCTGATGATAGTTCTAGATAGGTGTGTTAAGAAACTCTGCGTCTTTGAGGTGAGCCTAAGAAAGAAACAAGATAGAGTGGAGGTTAGTTAGTATGGCAATGCATCATAGGCTTAAACAGTTGATCAGTTAGAATGACATGGTTTATGAGCTAACCGAGATATGGCCTTGGCAGTGCTCTGCCACCAGGTAGGAAGGCGAACAATGACGACACACGGGCTGCTGCCAGTGAAACGGAGAGCTTGTCAGACCGTACCGAAAGGATTGCAAATACTCCTCAATTTTGGTCATCTAATACAACACTGAAAGTACTACCAATTCACATAGCAAGTGAGCAACTTCATATAGCCCAAATACTGCTAATTTGAAAAGAATAATTAAGCAAAAGGACATAGCCAAAATCCAGCAATGATTCCATATTACATTCACAATTTTTTTGGTCTCTCATTCTGAAACAATGCTACTGCTTAATTCACTCTTGTACTCCCTCCGTCCGAAAATACTTGTCCGAGAAATGGATGTATCTAGTAGATACATCCATTTTATCCATTTCGGTGAAAGTATTTCCGAACGGAGGGAGTACTAACAAAGCCGATGCTACCATTCCACGTACAAATGCTAAAACAACTGAAGGCAGAACAATATTACAGGTTCTTCGTTTTCTGTTCTTCTAAAAGCATGTTCACAACTCCTACTTGTGGGTCCAGCTTGCTTCCAGCCTAGTAGAAGTATTTACATCCACCAGTACACCAATTTTGCCCACAAAAAGTAAAACAAATGTCCTGATGGAACAGTTAACAAAATTAGTATTATAATATTGCCATCATGTACGGCCGGCTTTATACATGGTCACCGGAATATTTTAATAGAAAAAAATATGACTATTCTTCCCAAAGAATTGCAACGAGCCCACAGGGCAGCAATATTTCTTTTCCTGTGATTTGAGCGACAATAGGACCAAATAGTCTCTATGCACGTTCCGGAGTATGTCATCAGACTACCTTGACATAATATTTTCCAATAATTTTTTGCGATTTTTCATTGTTAACAAAGCTTGCTACCAAATCATTGAACATTTCTATGCTCGTTCCTGAGAACATCACTATTCCTGTCGTCCTTTCATTCTCTAACAGAATTTGCTCTAAAGTGAGAATGTTAGTAGACTACATGATATAAATACAGCTGCCAAAGTGTCAACTAGAAAACACAATAAGTATTGAAATTTATAAGCATATATCATCTCTGTTACAACAGCATGGACTGAGCAATGCCCTCAGAGAGAAGGAGCAGTAGTGGAGTTTGTTATGACTCTTCATTGCTACACAGTTTGTATCTGAACAGGCGATAAACGTCACAGCTTTGTTTAGTTGAAAAGCACGCTGTCATGTAAAATGAATCAAAACAATCTGAACGTAAAAAGATGAAACATGATAAGAGGAATTTGTGCTCCCATTCTATAGTAAAGACGTTCACAAGGATACGAGAGCTGCAGAAACACACATCCATCTTAGATAAATTTTGAAATTTTATATTATATTACAAGAAACACAAAACAAATCTAAGTGAAAACAAAGAAAGGTTGTCGACTTGTGCTCAGATTCTATGGGTGTATAGATGTCGTTCACAGGGATCTCCCATCAGTACGAGGAATGATTCATTGCTCCAAAAAAGGCTCGGTTCACAAATCAGCAGTCCAACAAGAGATAAAATTACAGATAGGAAAAAAATTAGGACAGCATTGATTAAACAGGAATTTGGAGGCGAGCGTAACCCAAGATCCATCTACACGGATTTGTGCTCTAAGCGCCACCTGAATTCCTCTCAGGAGCGTTGTAAACCCGGATGCAAGAACAGCAGCCGAACAGTGAAACAGTGCTCCCCATGCCAAACCAACAAAATCATAGACCATGGACATATAAATGAGGCTCAGACATCCAAGGAAGGAATTAGCAGCATTAGCTCTCAAGCCTGGCTGGGCGAAAGCTCTTAGGCGGCATCTGCGAATGTTTTGAGAAACAAGCCTTACATTTGTCATCATTGCCAAAACATTGCCAAATCTATTGACTAACTTGTTAGCTACACATAACAAAATTGTAATCACTATAACCAGTGCTGTACAGGACTTGGGTTCCTACAACAAACAAAGAACAGAGGAACCAGATAAGAGAATCCCTCAGTGACCCGCTTAAAATCACGCACACAGCTGAACCAAACCAGTAACAAATGGAGATTCCAGCCAAGACCAAACCACAAAGGTTATGGCCGAGGAGGACACTTGCAATGATGAAAGGCAGCTGTTGTTTACAGTGTCATACGGCACTTCCTATGGTCTGAAAATCTTCACAGGGATAGTTTAAGTTGAACAAAATTAACAGTATAAATAATCACAGAAGACCTTAACCATAGGTTTAATCTGACGGTAATTCCAACATAAAGCTAATCATCATGGGCTTATATATCACTAAGTAATCTATTTGTAGAAGAAAAGATTGCCGAGCAAACACAACTAACACAAAATGTGAAGAGCTAACAAATAGTGTATCATCAGAATATAAATGCCTACTCATTCACAGGAAATAAGCACTGTGTCAGAAGGTGTCCTAAGATTGTTTCAAGGTATCATCACATGATACTGACAAAACCAAGAAAAAATAAAAACTAATGATAAACTGATCTCTTAATGGATTCAGTTGCAAAGATGACATCATACGGGCACGTCAAGCAACCCTTCGGATCAAGTGTTGGATTATGCATCATTACCTCCTCACGATCCAAAAAGATATACATTGGACGGTAATTAAGAAGCAAACAATAAATAACAGATCAGAAATTTTGGTAAAAGATGCAAAGTTGCTCAGTGGTGGCAATGTTTAATTGGTTCGATTCTGCCAGCGATGTCGTCAATGCTTTCAGAAGAGGGAGCTTTTTATCCTCATCGCAACTGCATCCTCCAAAGCAAACAAACAAATCAAACACAAAAGGAATCACAAAGATGGATGAACAGTACATTAAAATATTGGGCATCGGATGGCTCGGTTCAGCGGGATAATCGGCATACAACTAAACTCCTGAGAGAAAACCTGTGATTTGGTCTGTTGAGCTTGAATATTTGCAAATCGTCACTGCCATCACCCAGGGAAAAACAATTCAGAAAGAACATCGAACCAAGGTTCCAATTCGTGTTACTTGATGATCTACCAAATGACTAGAAGTAAGCATAGCACTATGCAGACATTGTGTAGTCTAGAGTCAGATTCGTAAGTATGTCAATCAGCACAGATCCACAGGAGCAGATCCTAAGACTGGGGCGACAAATATGAACTCATCATCCTCTTAAAACTACCAACCAAAATCGGAATAGTAAAAAGATGTAGATATCAATGTAATAAGACTCAGAATATGGGTGGTGATATAGCAGGATGGTCGGCAAGGCAAATATATGCCAGTTACGACGAACGAGACCAAATATCAATCTTCACTGTCCAATACAACAAATTCTGAAATGTCAGACGCGGTGAATAAGACGCAAACAAGTGGAATGATTCAGTTGAAAAATGTTGGGTTGGAAGGTCGTCAGATAGGAGCGAAAGACTATTTTTGTTCAAGTAATCACGGTTTGATCATATGAACTATGCACTTGGGATCATCATCCGACCTTGGTTAACAAATAGCTCCAGAGAATCAAGAAGCAAATGGAAGGGAAAAAAGAACAAAAGGACTACAGGAAACGTGGTGCCTCAGAAGGAAGGCAGTAGGTTATGTAATCATTAGTGGTTTCATTGAGAAAGGTTCACACTAATCATCATCGGCACCATGAAACCACCAAAAACAAGAAAAATGAAACTACAAATAAATAAACGGCAAAGATAATTGACCTCATAGAGAAGATTAGATCGTTCCACATGAAGAAAATTCGGACATATGCTTGTCTATAATTTTGTTTAATCCTCAGCCACCGAAAAAGTAGGAAAAAATGCAAAAAAAAAAAAACGCAACAGAAGAAAGTGTTCTTGATCCAGAAGGGAGGACTCGGAATATGGGTGGTGATATAGCAGATTGGTCGGCAAGGCAAATAGATGCCATTACGACGAACGAGACCAAATATCAATCGTCACCGTCCTCGATCCGGATGCAAAGACGAGTAAAATCAATCAAAGTAGAACGCGGAGAGAAGAGAGATCGAGATCTGCGGAGGTGGGTGAACCTGTTTGATGCGATGGGAGGTGGCGGCGTGGGAAGAGGCTCTCTTCGCTGGTGGTTATATAGAGGGGTTCTAGAGCGTTAGGGTTTTGGATGGGCGGCCGGCCGACTCGTGCCGTTGGATCGTCGTCCCTCCACTGCTGCTGTGTGGTGGATGCGTTTGGTGTAATCTGCTCGGCCCGTAGGCCCAGAACTAACGGGGCCGACGAAACCATCGCTAAACAACGGTGGATGCGTTTTCTCGTTGCTTTGTTTTTTGGCCCCCAAAAGAAAATATATTTATTTTTAAAACTTGATTTGAATGTATCAGCGCAAATCACAATGAGATGAAAAAAAATGGGCAACGATAGGGCCGGTCACCTAGCAGCCGTTTGATTAATCTCTACTCCTAATTGGGGAGTTGGTAGCTTCCGTTCCGGATTTATTTTCGTCTGGTTTATTTTTGTCCGTTTTTTTCATCCCGCCTCCCACTGTTCCCACCCATTGGTTTATTTTCTCCCTCTCATTAAAAAACCAAATCCACCATTAAAGCGGAAGATTTTGTTTTGTGCTTGCTTTGGCAGGTGATGATTCGATTTAATCACATTAATAATAGGTAATTAAGAATTCTAAAATCATACCATATATGTGAGATCACCTTCCGAGAAAACAAACATAGGATTTTCTTTGCGAGGAGAAGAAAGAGGAGACGGAGGCGGTGCTCCTCAAGGTTCCTCCGCGCGCGCGACTTCAAGGCGGGGGGCCGCCTTCGAGATGCTCCGCCGGACGCTCCGGTGGCGCCGGGAGTGGAAGAGCCTGGCCGCCACCGCCGCCGACGGCGATGAGGAGGAGGACGCGCTCTCAACTCAGAACACGAGGGAAACAGGAATCAGTGAAATATCATAGTTGACGAGGAGCTCATAAGAAGTTATATAGCTCCGTGATATTCTCGAGATACCAGGGATAAAACTCGGAGGTAGATCAGAATAAAGGTTAGACTAGTGTATTGATCTGTGGAAGACAAACACTTTAACTTGCCTGAGAATGAAATCGAAGTAGAACAACATGGTCGGAACCACGACTGCAAAGGACAAGATCAAAGATACAAGATCAAATCATACAATGAATGATTATATGAAAGGAGAAGCTTGTATGATAAGATCAACATCGTTTCCTTGGGCATGAACACAAGGTTCAAGGTCGACTCCCACTTCATCAATGCATCACCTTCCATTTACACCTCGCCTTTGGTGAAGTTATAGTTTTGAAAGATTATCTGGCAAAACACCAGAAAAGTATGACTCGTGAAAACTGTCGGGTTCACACGAATTAGGGAAGGCATAGGTCCAACCCATCGAGGCATCTTAGGAATATATACCACAAGCTTCAAGAGTAATTAACACATGCTTGACAACAGAGCATGGCTGACAAAAGCATAGGATACAACTTATCAGAGGGAGAAGGCACAATTTACCAATGGCATCATGTATCAAGGGAAGAACATCACAAGAATTTAGAATGTGAAGGATGCTATCGGATAATAACCCAACACTGGGTCTGGTGGTCCACAAAGGACCTGATGTGAGTATCAGTACTCAATCAGAGGGAGAAAGAATGCAAGGCATCAGATCATAGAACATCCAAATAATTTGATGCTTAAATAACCAAGGAATTAAGATTTCCAAATTGTTGTATCGGAAACAGATGTTCCGATCAAATACAAGACGAAAGGACTTAGATGGGCAATCAATCAAGGTTGATTTGTCGGGAACCAACTCATGTTTGGAAAGACGTCTGAGCCGGACGGATAATTTATGATAAACAACTGATGACTGCGTGCATTCACACACAGGTTGAATCAATAAAATCAAATGAAAACCACAAAGGATTTACTTAATATTGCTATACATATGGAATTAACCATAATGCAAGCAGGTGAGAAAGGTCAAGAGCAAAAGGCTATTGAGGATTACGTAAGATCGAATAGCGTTTCAAAGAATTCTGTGAAACACATGATCAACCGAGGAAGAACGAATCTCCGGTAAGATAATTCGATGTACCTTGTAATAACAAGAGCAACTGGATATGAAAGTATGAGCGACAATTGCATGTAGTCATCCATAGGGGTTGACGGTGGAAGGGAATCGCAAAAGCAATGAGCACAAGTTCTCGGGAGAACATCGGAGAGTATCTTCGAAGTCTCCTGATGAATCGAGCCATCGTCTGAAATGAGGGGCTCTCCGGGAGGAGTAGTTACGAGAACCTAGAGTTAGAGTTAATAAAATCTTTAACCCGAAAGAGAAGAGAGATCAGAACCCAGAGTATAGATGAGGAATAAAAGATCCTAATAACACCCGATTGAGATGTGGGCCCGTAAGCCACACAACTATGTTAGTAAAAGTTTTTCAAGTACTAGACTCAACTTCGGCCAAGGAGTTGGAAAGGGGGCTACCTACAGGTAGTCGGCTGTGATACCAACTTGTGATGCCCCCAAATTCGACCGTACGCTGAACATACACGCAATGCGTACGACCAAGATTAGGGACTCACTGATCGATATCACAACACAACACTAGACACAAATTAAAGTCATACAGCTTCATATTACAAGCCAGGGGCCTCGAGGGCTCGAATACAAAGCTCGACAAGCACGAGTCAGCGGAAGCAAATAATATCTGAGTACAGACATAAGTTAAACTAGTTTTGCCTTAAGAAGGCTAGCACAAACATAACAACGGATCGAACGAGGCGAGGCCTCCTGCCTGGGAACCTCCTATCCTACTACTGGTCGGGGGCAGCCTCCACGTAGTAGTAGGCTCCGGCGGTGGTGTAGTAGTCGTCTTCGGCGTACTCCATCTCCTGGGCTCCATCGTCTGAACGCAGAATCGTAACGAGGGGGAAAGAGAAAGCAAAGCAGCGGTGATTACTCATCCAAAGTACTCGCAAGACTGACATCAGAACTATGCTAAGTATGCATCAGTATCAAGGAATGGGGTTATATCTGGGCTGACTGCAAAAAGCAAGAATAGGGGGAAGGCCTAGTCCTATCGAAGACTAGCATCTTCAGCATCTTGCAGCATTAGAAGAGAGTAGACTGGTATCTCATATATAGTCATATTATTGTAGCAATTTTATTAAATAACCACGCCCAGAGATTCTTCCTCGACTCCCTGCAAGGAAGCAATCTCGGAGCCAACATTCATTTCAATTTAAAGTCACAATTTTAGTTGTAGTAGATCGAGGTACAACTCCAAGTCGTCGTGTTACCGTGGACACGGCTATTCGAATAGATGAATTCATCCCTGCAGGGGTGCATCACATTTCCAACACGCTTGATCACCTCCGGCCGGACACATTTTCCTGGGTCATGCCCGGCCTCGGGATATCAACACGTCGTCGCCCCACCTAGGCTCAACAGAGAGGCCAGCCCGCCGGTCTAAATCCTAAGCGCACAGGGGTCGTGGGCCCACTTGCCCTCTGCGCTCCTGCACGATGCGTGGGCGACCAAGGTCAGCCTTAGCACTCTAATCCAAGACCTGTGCCGTCCAGGCCACTCGGGCGCGCGCCGCTCCATTGCTGACGTCTGAAGAGCTTCGGCTGATACAACGACGCTGAGTACCCATAACTTGTCCCACGTGAAGGTTTAGTGCGTAAAAGGTCAAATGACCAACTCAGATTAAATACCCAACCCATTAGCATTTTATTAATGCGGGGCAAGCGCGACCCATGAAGTGCGGTCCCGTCGCCCCGTCTCGAGGATGTGTGACAAGGGCCTCTCCTTCCCGGCCACGCCTCATCATCACCAAACCGTGGATACCCCTCAGGGCCGACCCATCACCAACATGTTTCTGTAAGCAGGTCATAGTAACTGTGTGTATAAAACATTAAGACGGAACCTGAGGAATCACCCTCAAAGGGTCCCGCTCGATGAAACCGTCAAGGTGGACTTAGAGGAATCACCCTCGAGGGGCCCACACTTGAGGGGTTGCACGACAGAGTCATCGTCGGGAGTGGTGAAGGAGGAATCACCCTCGATAACCACGACCGACTAGCTGCACTACAGAGTTAGCATCATGAGTACTTCACGAGGTGTCACCCTCGGTACTCGATAGTAGCTCTGTAGAGTCGTACAAATAAGGGGTGTGCGGTGAATGTGACGGGCATGGCTTGTCGGTCGGTTGACCGAGTCTTCGGTCTTCGAATCGTCGATGAAGAAGCAGGGGCAACTGGGACTAAGGGGTCACTGGGGATTCATTGATCAACCTATACTAAGTAGTTGATATAACATCAGGTATAGTAGCAGTGTATCAAAAACAGGCTATGCATCAGAAGTAGGAGCTAATTAATACAGTAGCAAAATCTAATGCAAGAGTGAGTGGGAAAGAAATGGGCGATATCAGAATGCTCAAGGGGGGGTTGCTTGCCTGGCTGCTCTGCTGCAAAGGCCTGATCATCAACGGCGTAGTCGTACCCGGCAGCAGCGTTAGTCTCGGGGTCTACCGGTAAGAAGAGGGGGGAGAAACAATAAATATAAAGCACAGATGCAATCACGATGCATGACATGGCAATATGCAGAGCTAGGCATGCACTAACGCAGTACTACACGTCGCAGACGGGTCGGAAGAATATCTGACGATATTTTCCGGGTCTCGGGCTACTACCGCACAGATGAAACGGATGGAAAAGTTCCATGTTCGTTATGATAGGAGCACGTGACGGACGAACGGACTGCGTATTCGGATTCGTGGGATTTTTCTGATCAACTTTCATGTATAAAACTTTTTCATCCGAATTACGGATTTTTTTTAAGGTTTTATTAATATTCAGAATTTAAAATATATTATTTTAATTCAATAATTCAATTATGACATCAGCATGATGTCATGCTGACATCAGCAGTCAACAGTCCTGTTGACTGGTCAAACTGACCAGTTGGCCCCACATGTCATTCTCACATAATTAATTAAGTTTACAATTGATTAAGACAGGTTAATTAGTGGGGTGGGACCCACCTGTCATCCTCTAATTAAATTAATTAATTAATGGAATTAATTAATCAAAATTAATTAGTGTTAATGGGGCTAGGCCCACATGTCGTACTCTGTTAATTTGACAGAGTGATTAATTAATTAATTAACATAATTAAGTTAATTTAATTAATATAATCAGTCTTAATTAAGTTAACTAATTAATTAATTAATTATTTTTTCCATTTTTTTAATAAAACGTTCTGGGGCGGGCCCACTTGTCAGTGGCCCACAGGTCACACACACAACACACACACGCGCACGCGCGCGCTTTGGCCCCTTGGCCATGGCCAGCAGCAGCAGCCGACGAGCAGGAGGGGGGGCAACGAGGCCACGTGCGGGACAGCAGCGGTGGCCGGAGGCAGGCGCAGCAGGGGAGGGGGGCTGTAGGAGCGCGACGGAGCCAGCGGCGAGGCATGGATGCGGGGGCAAGGGCTGCAGGCGCGCGCGCAGTGAGCACGGGCGGGGCCGGGGCCGCAGCGGCGAGGGGGGGAGCGGGGCCGCGCGAAGCCGGTGTGGTTGGGCGCGGCGACGGGCGTGCAGCGGGCGAAGCGGCGCGCGAGCACAGGGGGTAGCGCGGGACGGCGAGCGGACGGCCGGTGAGTGCGGCGCTGCGGGGGCCGCGGTGAGGTGCGCGCGGCGGCGGGGTGAGGAGCGGTCCGCGGCGGCGCAGAGAGTCGGGCCGGGGGGAAGGAAGAGGGGAGGGGGGAGGAGCCCGGGGGGAAGGAAGAGGGGAGTGCGAGGGGGAGTGTGTGTGGGGGGGGGGGGGGGGGGGGGCGACGGGGGCGAGTGAGGAATGGGGTGGGGTGTCGGGGGGGGGGGGGGGTTATCCCCCGGGGGTGGGGCTTGGGCCGGCCCTGGAGGGTAGATGGGCCGGGGCCCAGTGGGACAGGGGAGGGTTATCATTTTCTTTTCTTTATATTTTATTTTAGTTTTTCTTTTTATTAGTTTCTGTTCTTGCATTAATTTTAAATACTAAAGACCTTTGTAAAAATATGCCACATGGCCCAACATTTATATTGCAGTATTAGGAAGTGTCACAAGAAGTTTGGGGATTTTTTGAAATTATTTGAATTCTGCAAAATTAAAAAAGGCATTTAATTAATTGATTTGGTCTCTGTTTTATTTATTTTTGAGGCACCAAAGCACTTGTAAAAATGTGTGCTGCAATTTATAATTGCGAGGGGATTATTTGCAACCCCTGTATGATTTTTATTTGCTGGTTTACAAAACTAGTAATTTCACTTTTCAAATGATTTTTGAATTGCATAAGAATTGAATTTGCATTTGATTCCAAGGTGATCACATTGGGATTAGCAAAATGGATTAGCCTAATCCACAGGTTACTGTAGCTTGATTACACGGATTACTGTAACTGCAAATCCAGGGCGTCATAGGTTCTATCACACCGCGATACTGGTTCCAGCAGCGGACACGACGGTTGCAGCTCGTTGGTGGGCGGCGGGGTGTTGCATGTTGTGACCGTTGATTCACTCATTTTGCTCCGTTTGTAGTCTATAGTGTAATCTTTAAAAATACTTATATTTAGGAACGGAGTGAGTAGATGTCTAACATTTTTAAACAACTGTTTTTAATATATGGTCAAGATTTCTTTAAACACAATGTAACATATTTTAATGCTTGATTAACATTTTAAATTTTTTAAACATGTTTTCAATATATTTCTTTAAATTCTTGATTAATAGTTTTCAAATAAAATATTAATATTTTTAGAATACATGGTCAACCATTTTTCTATACGCATTTAACTTTTTCCAAACGCTTGTTCAACATTTTTAAAAATACATAATTAACATTTTTATATACATAATCAGGTTTTTCATTTATATTTTATTACAAGGTCAACAATTTATCTATACAAATTTAACATTTTCCAAATGATTTATTAATATTTTTTAAATACTTGTTCAAAACTTTTTCACATGGTTGATTAACATTTTTACGTACATGAATAAAAAATTTCATAATTTTTATTAATACATGGTTAATATTTTTTCTATACATATTTGACATATGCCAAATGCTTGATTAACATTTCTTAACTACTTGTTCAATATTGTTTTCAAAATTCTTGATTAAATTTTTTATATACATGATAAAAAAATGATCAACGATTTTTCTCTAAACATCCGACATTTTTCTGAATGCTTGATTAACATTTTTCAAATACTTGCTCAACATTTTTCAAGTGTGTTTTGTACAGTATTTCTTTTCCAATACATATATTTATAATATTTCAAAATATGAATAAAAGCACCAAAAAACCCGAAAAGGAGGTTGTGGCCTGCCGCATGCATAGGCAGCTTACCTCTCTCGCCCCTTAAACGAGTCAGAAGCTGGACTCGCTGAACACGAGACATAGGGGCGCCCGGTGGTCGCCGCGTGCACGTGTGATGTTGCTGCGTTGCGCCGCCCTTATGTCTGGCCTAACGCGAGACAGAAGGCGTCTCGCTTCACGCAGATGCCCCCCGATTAGGCCAGCCCAGCGCGGACAGGCCTTGAATGCTTGTTTTAATTCTTTTTCTGTACATTTTGCATTCTGTTTTTTGTTTTATATTTTTACCTTTTCTTGTATGTCAAAATTTTGAATATATCTGTTATCAAACTAAAATATATACAAAATTAGAAAAATGTTAATCACGCATTAGGACAATGTTAAACGTGCATAAAAAATGTTTATAATGTTTAATAAAGGTGTATAATGTGAATGAAGAAATAGATATCAAAAATTATATGTGACAAAATTGTTAATAATGTATTTGAGAAATATTAAACATTTTTATAAAAATGTTCGTGATTGATGTAAAATCTACAATGTGTATAGGAGACATAAAAAAATATGTGTTTCAGAAACTATTAAACGTGTATATCAAGAATATTTATGATGTATAAAATAAATGAAAAATGTTTATGAAAAAAAATAAGAGAACAAAATATATGTTTACAAAATATAAATCATGTATTTAAATTGTTTTTTAATTTATATATATATACAAATGTGCCTAATTTATAAAATAATTTCAAACGAGGAGGGGGGAAAGTAGACTAAAATATATATATTTAAAAAATGTTGAAGGTGTATACTATGGAAATTAGACATAAAAATGTAAGTTTTCAAAAATACTGATCATTTATTTGGAAAATATTAAACTTGTACATAAAAACTGTTTGTGATGTATACTCAAAATGTTGAATGTGTATGTAAAAGGTTGACGTCAAAATATATGCTTGCAAAAATGTAAATAATTTGTTTGAAAAATGTTTATCGCGTACAGGAAAATGATTTAGATGTATTTATAAAATATGTTGTGTAATTATTTTTTTAATTTTATAATAATATTCATGTTTTATACGGAAAGATAAAGAGAAAATAATCAAAAATCGACGAAAGAAAGAACGAAACATAGACAACCAATTAAAACCAGTGCAAAAGAATGAAACACCAAAAAGCAAGAAAGAAGCAAATAGAAATGAAGAAAGCAAATAAAAACGAAGAAATAAACAAATAAAATGGAAGATAAATAAATAAAACAGTGAAAATCATTGAAAATGGAGAAAAAAAAATCAAAGAAAAAAAGAAAAAATAATAAAAGAAAAAACAACGAAACCAGGAAAGAAATGAAAAAACTAGGTGAAAAACAAAGGAAAAAACAAGAAAAACGGTGAAGAAACAAAAAAAAACTGAAGGAAAAAAAAACTAGAGGAAACTGAAGCAATAACGAACCAGGAGCCAGCGCCCAGAGAGCGACGTATGCACATATATGGGCTGGCACAATACGGTAGCTCCTAGGAAATCATTCAGGCGAGACTTTCTTCCATCTCGCGTGGAGCGAGAGATATAGCTCCCGCTGCTTAGCTCAATGGATGCAAATGCATTAGATTTGCTAATCGAAAAAAATGAACAACATGTATACATGTGCTATGACGTGGCTTGGGGCAGCATAATAAAACATAAGGAGTGCTGTAAGTATGGGCACATACTTGGTGTACCATGGAGGCTGATAGGAAACCAAAATTTCTTTTTTGATGCGTTGCTAATTGCACACGAGGTTCTACTAGGAGGATTACATGTTGGTAATGTGCGCATACGGCTTGGAGGAGCCTAGAGTGTGTGTGTGCGGGGGTCATGCATACACAAGGGGTTAAACAATGCACGAAGATGTGCGGGGCAGACACGAAGCGGCTTGGAGCATGGTTGCAATCGGACAAGGTCGGCTGGGTCAAACTAAATTATCTGATGAATCAACAGAGATGTCGACTGGTATAGAAAATTGTGATTTCAGCGACGACGACATATGAGTGTGATGATGATGATGACCGACTTCTGAGGCATGGAAACACGTGGTGCAATCTTGAGGGCGTGTGTGGCTTCGACAAAGACTATGGCGTGGGGTTAATTTAAGACGGCATACACATGCAAACTTGAAGTCGACCGGGCACACTCGACGCTGATGGAGGGGCTACAAGATCAGAGCACAGAGAGTCGAAGCCTATTTCAGTGGGATATAGTGAGAGACATGTGATTCAGAGTGGGCCCAGTGATCTGATGGAGACATTTTACTCGGCATTCGTCGGCAATGACCGGTGGTTCTCTGCAGTAGGGATTGAGGCGGTGTGGGCTAGCTACCCAGGAAACTTGACCTCCAACGTATCTACTTTTCCTCACTCTTTTGCCCTTGTTTTGGACTCTAATTTGCATGATTTGAATGGAAATAACCCGGACTGACGCTGTTTTCAGCAGAACTACCATGGTGTTGTTTTTGTGCAGAAATAAAAGTTCTCGAAATGGAACAAAACTTTTTGGAGATTTATTTCAGAATAAATGAGAATTATTGGAGCCAAAATACATCGCAGAGGGGGGCCAGGGTGAGCATCACCCACCAGGGTGCGCCAGGCCCCCTGGGCGCGCCCTGGTGGGTTGTGCCCACCTCGTGGCCCCACTTGCCCTAACTCCGCCACTATAAATTCCTAAATTCGGAGAAAAATCAGGGAGAAAGAATTATCGTGTTTCACGATACGGAGCCGCCGCCACCTCCTGTTCTTCATCGGGAGGCCAGATCTGGAGCCCGTTTGGGGCTCCGGAGAGGGGAATCTTCGGTCTTCGTCATCACCAACCTTTCTCCATCGCCAATTTCATGATGCTCCCCACCGGAAGTGAGTAATTCCTTCGTAGGCTTGCTGGTCAGTGAGGAGTTGGATGATATTCATCATGTAATCGAGTTAGTTTTGTTAGGGCTTGATCACTAGTACCCATTATGTTCTGAGATTGATGTTGCTATGACTTTGCTATGCCTAATGCTTGTCACTAGGGCCCGGGTGCCATGATTTCAGATCTGAACCGTTTATGTTATCATCTCTATATCTATGTTCTTGATCCGATCTTGCCTAGTCATATGCACCTATTACGTGTTATGATCCGTCAACCCCATAGTGACAATATTTGGGATACTTCGCGGTGATGACCGTAGTTTGAGGAGTTCATGTATTCACCATGTGTTAATGCTTTGTTCCGGTTCTCTATTAAAAGGAGGCCTTAATATCCTTTAGTTTCCTTATGGACCCCGCTGCCACGGGAGGGTAGGACAAAAGATGTCATGCAAGTTCTTTTCCATAAGCACGTATGACTATTTACGGAATACATGCCTACGTTACATTGATGAACTGAGCTAGTTCTGTATCGCCCTAGGTTATGACTGTTACATGACGAATATCATCCAACGAGTTACCGATCCAGGGCCTACGACCGTTCCACTTATTGTTCTTGCTAAGTTACTATTACTGTTGCTGCTGTTCCAACTGCTACAAAACTACTGCTACTACTGTTACTGCTACTGTTACTGTCATTATTGCTATCAAACTATCATATTACTGTGCTATTGATCACTCTGCTGCAGATATTTAATCTCCAGGTGTGGTTGAATTGACAACTCAACTGCTAATACTCTCAAGTATTCTTTGGCTCCCCTTGTGTCGAATCTATAAATTTGGGTTGAATACTCTACCCTCGAAAACGGTTGCGATCCCCTATACTTGTGGGTTATCAAGACCTTTTTCTGGCGCCGTTGCCGGGGAGCATAGCTATATTTGTTGAGTCACTTGGGATTTATATCAATCTATCACTATGAAGAATCTGAAGGATACTAAGACCAAGATTTTTCCCTCTACTACGAGGGGAGGTAAGGAACTACCATCACACTCTGCACTTGATTCAACTTCTGTTATGAGTAAGCTTGCAACACCACCACATGCTAGTAATCGTGATATGTCGCAAGTTATTGATGATGCTACCTCTGCTATGAATTATGCTATTGATGATGCTAGTACCATGCTTGATGATAATGTGCCGCTAGGAGAATTTCTTGATGAACAAATTGCTAGAGCTAAAGAGAATGAAACTGCTGAAATTGATGAGATTGCTGAAACTGATGAAGCTTATGAAACTGATGATAATTATGAAACCCCTATTAGTCCTAGCTCTCCTAAGTTTGAAATGCCTAAGATACCTGAAGGTTATGTTATGGACGAAGAGATAACTAGAGAAATTCTTTCTTGCAAGGATAGAGACGATCTTAAGAAATTACTATGCAAGTATAAGGAAAAAACTTTGAATGCTAGAATGAAATGTGATCCTAAGTTTGCTACTTCACCTATCTTTGTTACCGATAAGGATTATGAGTTCTCTGTCGACCCAGAGTTAATTACTTTGGTTGAATCTGATCCTTTCCATGGCTATGAAACTGAAACTGTAGTGGCACACCTTACTAAGCTGAATGATATAGCCACCCTCTTTGCTCATGATGAGAAGATTCACTACTATTATATCCTTAAGTTATTTCCGTTCTCATTAAAGGGTGATGCTAAGACATGGTACAATACTCTTACTCCTGGTTGTGTGCGTAGTCCCCAGGATATGATCTATTACTTCTTTGAAAAATATTTTCCTGCTCATAAGAAACAAGCTGCCTTACAGGAAATATTTAACTTTGTGCAAATTGAAGAAGAGAGTCTCCCACAAGCTTGGGGGAGGTTTCTCCAATTGCTTAATGCCTTGCCTGATCATCCTCTCAAGAAAAATGAAATACTTGATATCTTTTATAATGGACTAACCGATGCTTCTAGGGACTTCCTAGATAGTTGTGCCGGTTGTGTTTTCAGGGAACGAACTATCGAACAAGTGAGGAATTATTGAATAACATATTGAAGAATTATGATGATTGGACTCTTCCTGAACCACCGCCTAAACCCACTCCGAAGAAGAGGGGTATCTTATTTCTCAGTCCTGAAGATATGCAAGAGGCAAAGAAATCTATGAAGGAAAAGGGTATTAAAGCTGAGGATGTTAAGAATTTGCCACCTATTGAAGAAATACACGGCCTTGACACACCACCACCTCCACAGGTGGTAGAGGTAAATTCTTTATTAAAGTTTAATGAAAGTGACATCCCTCACAATAAACATCCTAGTCAATGCTTATATGGGTTTGACAACTATATTATGAAGCAAGATCATTTCAATGCCCATGTTCTGAAACAATTGAAATATAATTCTGATATGATTGCTCGCTTGAGTGACTTGCTATTTAGAATCAGTAATGATGTTAGAGGTGTAGGAAAGCATGCCTCTATGGCTCAAACTCAGTTAGAACAAGTTGCTAAGTCTCAAAAAGAATTGCTTGATGAAATGAATAATAATATGCATGATTTTGCTGCTAGAGTAGTAACTAGAGGCCCAAGAATCACTTTATCCTGAGGGTCATCCTAAAAGAATTGAACAAGACTCTCAGAGAATTAATAGTGATGCACCTAGTCCTTCTAAGAAGAAAAAGAAAAAGAAAAATGATAGGACTTTGCATACCTCTAGTGAACCTGAGACACAGAAACTTCCTGATAATAATGATGTCTCTATTTGTGATGCTGAAACTCAATCTGGTAGTGAACATTCACCTAGTGATAATGAAAATGATAATGATGATTGAAAGGACGTGGATGTCGCCTAGAGGGGGGGGGTGGTGAATAGGCGCTTTAAAATAATTACGGTTTAGGCTTGAACAAATGCGGAATAAAACTAACGTTTAATATGTCAAGCACAAAACCTAAAACAACTAGGCTCACCTATGTGCACCAACAACTTATGCTACGCAAGATAAACAACTAAGTGATAGCAAGATATAAAGCATGAAACAATATGGCTATCACAAAGTAAAGTGCATAAGTAAAGGGCTCGGGTAAGAGATAACCGAGGCACGCGGAGACGACGATGTATCCCGAAGTTCACACCCTTGCGGATGCTAATCTCCATTCGGAGCGGTGTGGAGGCACAATGCTCCCCAAGATGCCACTAAGGCCACCGTAATCTCCTCACGCCCTCGCACAATGCAAGATGCCGTGATTCCACTAAGGGACCCTTGAGGGCGGTCACCGAACCCGTACAAAACAAGGTTGGGGAAAACTCCACAACTTAATTGGAGGCTCCCAACAACACCACGAAGCTTCACCACAATGGACTATGGCTTCCGCAGTGACCTCAAATGCTCGGGGCAATCTCCACAACTTAATTGGAGACCCCGACGCTTGCCCGGAGCTTTGCACCACAATGATTGAGCTCCGAGGCACCACCAACCGTCTAGGGCGCCAAAGCACCCAAGAGGAACAAGCTCTAGGGTGCTCAAACACCCAAGAGTAATAAGCTTCTCAACTTCTCACTTCCACGTATCACCGTGGAGAACTCAAACCTATGCACCAAATGCAATGGCAAGGGCACACGGAGTGCCCAAGTCCTTCTCTCCCAAATCCCACCAAAGCAACTAATGCTAGGGAGGAAAATGAGAGGAAGAACGAAGAAGAACACGAAGAACTCCAAGATCTAGATCCAAAGGGTTCCCCTCACTTAGAGGAGAAAGTGATTGGTGGAAATGTGGATCTAGATCTCCTCTCTCTTTTCCCTCAAGAACTAGCAAGAATCATTGGAGGGATTGAGAGTTAGCAAGCTCGAAGAAGGTCAACAATGGGGGAAGAACACGAGCTAAAGAGATAAGGTTCAATGGGGAAGAAGACCCCCTTTTATAGGTGGGGAAAAATCCAACCGTTATGCTCACAGCCCGCACAGAGCGGTACTACCGCTCATGGGAGCGGTACTACTGCTAGGGCGGTGGAAGCCCTTTGAAAACCAACAGCGAGGAGGCAAAAGGCCAGTAGAACCGCCGGAGCGGTACTACCGCTCGTCCTCATGGTACTACCGCTAAGGGTAGCGGTACTACTGCTAAGGGTAGCGGTACTACTGCTTGCGAGCGGTACTAAAAAAATACATCCGTGCCTACCACCGCTGGACTTAATACGAGATTTTGGTCCGGAGCGGTACTACCGCTCTGGAGCGGTAGTAAAAAATTACATCCGCTCCAAGCGGTAGTAGCCGCGGTAGTACCGCTGCAGCCTTTTAAGAACACCAAAACTGCCACAACTTCTGCAAACGGACTCCGAATTCAACGAAACCAAGTTTGTTGGAAAGCTAACGACATGGGCTAACACAATCTTGATAGAAATATCAATAAGAAGCAAATGAGAAAAGGCCCATAAGAAAATGGTGAGAACCCTTCCTCGGATAAGACCGGTAAAACCTCCAACACCGAAAACGCAATAGAAGAAGCATATGAAATCCGTTTTCGATGTACTAGAGCTTGTCACCAAGATAACCACAAGCTCTAAAACCTCAAAAAGAGAAAATACAAATAAGAATCAAGAAAGATGATGCAAGGATGCAATGGTTTGAGCTCTCGACGAACGATACGATCAAGCTACTCACTTGAGAGCCCCCCTTGATAGTACGGCTATCGATCCTATAACCCGGTCTCCAAACTATCACCATGAGACCGGTAAAATAGAAAACCTATCAAGGGCAAACCTTTGCCTTGCACGAAGACCACTTGAGCTAGATGATGACGATCTTGACTCCCTCAAGTTGGATCACCTTTCGTGATTGCGTTGGCTCGATGAAGGCTAGTTGATTGCTCCCCCATACTCCACTATGGGTGAGTCACTCTTCGGCACACCTTCACAAGTCCATTGTCACCACAATGGACGGCAAGCTACAAGCATGATTTCTTCGTGATGCTCCACTTGAACTTGCACAACACAACCTTGAGTTGATGTCATCCTCCATGGGTTGTATGTGATCTTCCTCTTGACGCAAGCCCATGGAAGCAAACCTAACCCCACATAGAACTCTCACAAAGACCATGGGTTAGTACACAAAGTGCAATGGACAATGCTTACCAAACCGTGAGATCACTTGATCCCACTCGGTGTATCTTCTACGCTTTGTGTGAAATCTTCTCTCTTCATAAAGATGATGTCTTGAAGATACACATGAATGTTCACACAATCTTCTTCTTCAAGACATGCTAGCAATTAGCTCAACACTCACTAGACCAATCTTTGGATAGATCCTTGGATACCACCTTGGTCAACACATAAACTCCTTGAAACCAACAGATGGACTTCAAGAAGTACCTACGGACAAATCCTTCGAATATAACTCAAGGCAACCATTAGTCCATAGGGGTGTCATCAATTACCAAAACCACACATGGAGAAATGTGCTCTTACAATGATGTTCATGATGATGCTCAACCTAGTAATGATGTAGAACCAGATAATGATGTTGAAATAGAGCCTGCTCCTGATCTTGATAACCCACAACCTAAAAATAAACGGTATGACAAAAGAGACTTTGTGGCTAGGAAACATGGTAAAGAAAGAGAGCCATGGGTTCAGAAACCCATGCCATTTCCACCTAAGCCATCTAAGAAAAAGGATGATGAAGAATTTGAGCGCTTTGCTGAAATGATTAGGCCAGTCTTTTTGCGTACCCACTTAACTTATATTTTGAAGATGACCCCTTATGCAAAGTATATGAAAGACATCATCACTAATAAAAGAAAGATACCAGAAGCTGAAATCTCCACCATGCTTGCTAATTATTCCTTTAAGGATGGAGTACCTAAAAAACTTGGAGATCCTGGAATACCAACTATACCTTGCTCCATTAAGAGAAACTATGTCAAAACTGCTTTGTGTGATTTGGGAGCCGGTGTTAGTGTCATGCCTTTCTCCTTATATAAAAGACTTGATTTGAATAAACTCACACCTACCGAGATATCATTGCAAATGGCTGACAAATCAACGGCCATACCTATCGGTATTTGTGAGGATGTGCCCGTTGTTGTTGCAAACGTTACTATCTTAACGGACTTTGTTATTCTTGAGATGCCCGAGGACGACAACATGTCGATTATCCTTGGTAGACCCTTTTTGAATACTGCAGGGGCTGTTATTGATTGCAATAAAAGCAAAGTCACTTTTCATATTAATGGTAATGAGCACACGGTGCACTTTCTGAAGAAACAATTCCAAGTGAATGGTATAAAAGTTATTGAAGAATCTCCGACCATCACTATTGGAAGTTTTCAATTACCTCTACCTACTGCCAAAAAGAAATATGGTGTACTTATTGTTGGGGATATGCACATTCCCATTGAGGTAACTTAGTGTTTTACGAAAGTTCTCCGGTTTCATGCTAATCGGAAGTGGTTGTTAATAAGACTTGATCAACCTTATTAATGGATCATTTTTGAGAGGTATGAAGTTGAGGAATCTAGTAAGCACAACTCTCTGCTCCCACCTTTTATTTTCTGTTTTAGTTAGTTGAATAAAATAAAATGACATGATTATCATGTTTTCTGTTTTCTCCGTGCAATAAAAAATGACCCAAAAATAAAAATTCTCAGAATGCCCTGAAAATTTAACACGATTTTTTTCCAATTATTTATGAATTTTTGGTGCGAATAACACCAGAGGGGGGGGGGGTGCACCTAGTGCCCACAAGACACCAGGGCGCGCCAGCACCCCCAGGCGCGCCCTGGTGGGTTGTGGCCCCCACGTGGCCCCCCTCACTTATCTCTTTAGCCCACATCATCACCTACCTCCAGCAAAAAATCACCACAATCACCATTTTCGTGTTCTTGCTCTCAAACCCGCGGATTTCGATCTCTTTGCTCGAAGCTCCGTTTCCGAAACTGTTTGGAGGGATTGCTTCTTGGTATGTGACTCCTCCATTGCTCCAATTAGTTTTTTTTGTTTTAGTGGGTTATTTTTAGAGTAATTAGCTACTCTTGGTGCTGCTGTATATGAGCTTGCATGTTGAATTCTTAGAGTTCTAAGTAGTTTAAATGCTCAATATGGCCTCTATGCATGCTTAGGAGTAGTTGCTAACAATCTTACAAAGTTTTGTTGACAAAATTTTTATGGACTAATTTTTTTCAGAATTTTTATAGGAATAAAAATGCAATTCTTTAGGAGTTCTTTGAGGAGGAGATCCTCGGGAGCCTCGTCAAGTGGAAGCTCAGTTCGACAGTCTTATGTTGAACTAAGCGAAAGCTCGATGCCGCCACCAAATCATGCTTGTGGCCTTGCGACGAGTTCATGGAAGGTGCAGGTATTAAGGAGGAATTTGATCAATTTATTCACAACACAGAGCTTGTTTCCTTCATCGCAGATAAGTGCCCCCAACACCTCGAGCTCACGAAAACCTTCACAAATAAATTCAAATATTTTCCTCGTGAGTCTAGAGTTTCGTTCAACCTGTACGATCATTCCTTTACCATGCCGTTAGAAATGTTTAGCGATGCATGCAAACTTCCATATGAGGGTTCCCTCGATGAACCAACAAAATCTGAGTACGAGTCATTTTTAGTTAATCTTTGCTTTGGCGAAGATAGGGGGGTTACACAAGGGAGAATTAACAGTATCCACTTCCCATCACTACAATATTTTGCGCTCTTTAACGGTAAATGTGTTGTGGGCAAACAAGATTGTAGCACACTGTGTGCTCATGATTTGAGTCCCCTACACACGGCCATAACTGGGAATAAGGATTATAATCTTGGTGCAATTGTTGCACGGAGGTTGCAGCTCAATGCTGCTAGTGGTAATTTTTATGGAGGAATCTATGCCTCCCGTGTAGCTGAGAGATTAAATGTTTCACCATGGCCTAATGACCCCATCCTACCCACTCAGTATTTAGACTTTGATGCCATGAAGCGTCATAAGTTCCTTACGGGCACGACCACCAACTATACCTATAACTTGAGATTTTATAAGAAACCCGTTGTGCATGTTGCTTTGCCTGCTCCTGCTCTCTTTGATTTTCACACTAGGGGAAGATATTATGTTCTTGAGAGCAAAGCCTATGCGTATAACGCGGAGGTTGAAGCTGCCAGGAGGGCCGCAGAGTCTGCTCCGAGGTTCTCAATGAGCCATCGCCCAGATTATTATTCATACGGATGGTGATTACCAAGCTAGGCCAAAAGCCTAAGCTTGGGGGAGTACGTATTTCCACCGACATTACATTCATGTTCACACATTTCATTCCAGTTGTCGGTGTTCACACTCTTTCATTGTATTATCCATGCTTGATTTGTTTTCTCGCTTTCTTCTTGTGTGTTTGAAAAACTTTGAGAAAACCCAAAAATAATATTTCCTATTTCTTTTTAGTTTTTCTTTCTAGCTTAGTTTAATTGTAGCATCAAAAGAAAACCCAAAAAGATTTCTCGCTTCTTCTTTTACTTGTTGGGAGCTTTCCCATGTAAATAGTTTTTCTCGTTTTTGTTTTTCTTCTTTAAATTGCTTGCTTCATGAAAAACCAAAAACTCCAAAAATATTTCAGTGTGTTTCTCTGAAATTCTTTTCTTTTATTTGAGTCGTACCAAGGAGAAGACCACAATGAAAATGTTGAGTGGTTCTCATCTGCATTATCATTTATCTAACAAAGAGCCCATGTTACTTTGTCTTCTCCCCTTGAATAAAATGTTTGCAGATTCCAGCTTAGTCCACAACACTCTTGCACTATTATTATCTTCTTATCGTTCGATTGTGCAAGTGAAAGGAAATAATGACGACATTTGATGAATTGACTGTGGCAGAGAAAAGCGAGTATGAACTCAACTTGTTTTTGTTTTTGTAAATATGTTTAACCTAGTATCCCTTGATTCAGCTCATTATGATCAAACATGTTTGCAATGACCATTAGAGATTATAGTTGTTCATGCCATGCTTAAGTAGCTAGGAGCGGATAATGATTTATCTTGAGTGTCAACATGCATTAAAATGGTTGTGATGCGGTATGATGATATGGTATCCTTCTCTGAATGTTTCAAGTGGCTTGACTTGGCACATGTTCACGCATGTAGTTGAATCAAAACCAACATAGCCTTCATGATATTTATGTTCATGGTGTCCATATCCTACTCATGCTAGTATTCAATGTTGATTATATGCAATGCATGTTCATGACCGTTTTCGCTCTCTAGCTGGCCACTTCTCAATCTAATTGCTAGCCTTCGCCTGTACTAAGCGGAAATACTGCTTGTGCATCAAAACCCTTAAACCAAGTTATGCCAGATGAGTCCACCATATCTACCTATATGCGGTATTACCCTGCCGTTCCAAAGTAAATTTGCATGTGCTACATCTAAAAATTCAAATGAACATCTGTTTTGTGTGCCTGGACCGCTCATGAAGCGACATGGGCGGTCAGTATCTTCCATGCTAAGCGGGTTATTCTCATGATGAGTGTTTATTCACTTGTCCTTACACGAGAGGGGCGGTAATAGGGATTCGCAGTCCCGAAATAAAAAATAAAAAATAACTAAACAAAACTCCCCCAGGAATGTTGTTGGTTTGGACGGTACCCGTGGATGCGGCTCGCCGTGGAGTGTGATTGTTGGTGGAGGGGGAGTAAACCTTTACTTTTATCGCTTGGGAACCACCGCTAATTTGTTTAGCATGGAAGATATTGATAACTCTTGGTCGTGATGTTGACAGGAAGGGTGTACCTCTCAAAATTATATCTATCTCTATTTTAAACTTTGAGCTCTGGCACCGCTGCAAATCCATGCTTCCCTTTGCGAAGGGACTATCTATTTACTTTTATGTTGAGTCATCACCTTCTCAAATAAGCGCCAGACCTGAGAGCACTATTGTCATCCTCATGCACTGTGTATAGTTGATGTTGGGTGCAGCATGACTGGATCTTTTCTACCATGAATTACAATGTTTAGTCGCTGCTTGAACTTTGGAGGTGCTCTGCATTTATGTTTTGCGGTCTCAGAAAGGGCTAGCGAGATACCACTATTGTCATATTATATCATGATTGTTTTGACAAAGTGTTGGCGCTTGAGATATCTTATTATTGCTCGCTAGTTGCTTATGTTATTGTTATGGGTAAATATAATTCCTAAGAGTTATTGTTGACATGGTTAGTCATAATCTTTGCTGAAAACCTGGGTGCTACTTAAGCATATAGATGTAAACAAGAACAAAAGAGTTCATAAAAGTTTTTCTTTATCACTTTCAGTTTGTCAACTGAATTGCTTGAGGACAAGCAAAGGTTTAA
Organism: Elymus sibiricus; assembly: GCA_039707655.1. NCBI lineage: Eukaryota > Viridiplantae > Streptophyta > Magnoliopsida > Poales > Poaceae > Elymus > Elymus sibiricus. Next base: position 375,953,683 of record CM077663.1, on the reverse strand, counting down.
GCTTGGGGGAGTTGATACGTCTCCAACGTATCTACTTTTCCTCACTCTTTTGCCCTTGTTTTGGACTCTAATTTGCATGATTTGAATGGAACTAACCCGGACTGACGTTGTTTTCAGCAGAACTACCATGGTGTTGTTTTTCTGCAGAAATAAAAGTTCTCGGAATGGAACAAAACTTTTTGAAGATTTATTTCAGAATAAATGAGAATTATTGGAGCCAAAATACACCGCAGAGGGGGGCCAGGGTGAGCATCACCCACCAGGGCGCACCAGGCCCCCTGGGCGCGCCCTGGTGGGTTGTGCCCACCTCGTGGCCCCACTTGCCCTAACTCCGCCACTATAAATTCCTAAATTCGGAGAAAAAAATCAGGGAGAAAGAATTATCGCGTTTCACGATACGGAGCCGCCGCCACCTCCTGTTCTTCATCGGGAGGCAGATCTGGAGCCCGTTTGGGGCTCCGGAGAGGGGAATCTTCGGTCTTCGTCATCACCAACCTTTATCCAACGCCAATTCCATGATGCTCCCCACCGGGAGTGAGTAATTCCTTCGTAGGCTTGCTGGTCGGTGAGGAGTTGGATGAGATTCATCATGTAATCGAGTTAGTTTTGTTAGGGCTTGATCACTAGTACCCATTATGTTATGCGATTGATGTTGCTATGACTTTGCTATGCCTAATGCTTGTCACTAGGGCCCGAGTGCCATAATTTCAGATCTGAACCGTTTATGTTATCATCTCTATATCTATGTTCTTGATCCGATCTTGCCTAGTCATATGCACCTATTACGTGTTATGATCCGTCAATCCCATAGTGACAATATTTGGGATACTTCGCGGTGATGACCGTAGTTTGAGGAGTTCATGTATTCACCATGTGTTAATGCTTTTTTCCGGTTCTCTATTAAAAGGAGGCCTTAATATCCCTTAGTTTCCTTATGGACCCCGCTGCCACGGGAGGGTAGGACAAAAGATGTCATGCAAGTTCTTTTCCATAAGCACGTATGACTATTTACGGAATACATGCCTACATTACATTGATGAACTGAGCTAGTTCTGTATCGCCCTAGGTTATGACTGTTACATGACGAATATCATCCAACGAGTTACCGATCCAGTGCCTACGACCGTTCCACTTATTGTTCTTGCTAAGTTACTATTACTGTTGCTGCTGTTCCAACTGCTACAAAACTACTGCTACTACTGTTACTGCTACTGTTACTGTCATTATTGCTATCAAACTATCATATTACTGTGCTATTGATCACTCTGCTGCAGATATTTAATATCCTGGTGTAGTTGAATTGACAACTCAACTGCTAATACTCTCAAGTATTCTTTGGCTCCCCTTGTGTCGAATCTATAAATTTGGGTTGAATACTCTACCCTCGAAAACTGTTGCAATCCCCTATACTTGTGGGTTATCAAACAACAAAGGCTCGACGCGGTTGTAGTTGTGAGGCGTACACTAAGCATGGGACACGACGAGAGACCAAGACACCGGTGGTCAGACATGTGGTCCGAGAAAGTGTGGAGAGGGTGTTGAAGCAAGATCAATCGGCAAGTACCAGGTTTAAGAACTGGATCTATCGGTCCCAGCAGATGGACGGGAGTTGATCATGAAGAATATTGTCGAGAAGTTTAGAATGTCAAAAGCTCGAAGAGCACATGGTCGTGTATTTCGAGTTGTTCAATGCACATGACAAAGTGCGGATGACAAGTACAGAAGAGGCGGGGTGTTATAGCCGTGGGACATGTAAGAGACTATCGGGGAAAAGTTGAGACAACTACAAATTTGACTCGGGGCGAGATATGATGACAGTGAAATTTCTTCAAGTTTCAGACATTAGTCAAGAAAAGAGCTAGGATATGTGGCATCCAATATGTGAGTTATTCACTTTCATGCAGATCATTATGTGATGACGTTGAACGGATACTCCAGAATTAGGAGCAAAAAATAGAGAAAAGAGTAGTTTATTTTTTTTGCTTGAGTGTTGGCTATGAAGACAAAAAGGTACTATAGTTACAGGTGGAGTCACATGGAGTCTAGAGTAGCAGCAATACTCATGGCATAACTCAAGTCCGATGTACATGAAAGTTTGGCGCATGTACGAGGTGGTGGAGAATATTCGTAAATGTGAAGTTTATTGGAATTTGGTTGAATATATTATACAAGATAAGTTACAGTTGGACTCTGAGTTGTACTGTGCCTACATAGATAGAAGTCATGTCCTAATAAAACACTTTCATATTAGGCCTCTTATATAATGTGAAGGTAGACACACGATATGATCTATGACAATATAATAAGACATGCACACATGAAAACCCAACGGCCTATGCCGGCGCTCGGGTGGCCGGTATGCGATGTTGTAGCGGTATCAACAGGGAGGAGCATTTGTAGTCAATGCTCCGATATGTAGCCATGTTAATGTTTTTTTATAACAAATCTTAGTGTTGTGCTCGTGTGATTGCTCGACCCTTGAATGATTGATTATGCGTCTGGGGTTAATTCTAACAGATTTTATACTTAGCGAAGATATGTACAACACTTCCTGATGATCTCAACTCAATTTCAACTTTGAAGTATAAAACAATAAAAAAATCTCTTCCCAGATCCCGTACAGATCAACAATAGCTCCTTGTCGACTTTTGTACACGGAGTGATAAGGAACCGTGGCTCTGAAGTTTTTTTTTAAATAGTGGGCAGCGTTCTTACATTCATTCATTTAGAAACATGTTCATTACAAATAATGGGCCTGATTTCGTCAGGTGGCTCGCTAGACCAACATGACCCAACATCAAATTCTGCAGATTTTGCCAATACATGAGCTGCCTCATTACAATCGCGTTTGACATGGATAAAATCACAAGATAAGAACTTTGTGGCCCTATTTTTAATATCCTGGACTATGGCACCTGAAGGGGACCTGTTGAAACTCCTATCCTGAACCTTGTTCATCAGCGACAAGCAATCGGAGACCACCTGAATCTTATGAAAACCTGCATCTTCAACATCGATGAGCGCTTGACGAACAGCAATAGCTTCAGCCACTTCTGGGTTTTGAATTTGATCAATATAGGAGCCTCGGTATGCAGCCAAAAGTGTCCCTCGATGATCTCGCACCACCACTCCATAGCCAGCCCGTCCTAAGTGGGAGAAAACCGCAGCATCTACATTGATCAACAACCAACCTTCCGGCGGCGGAGACCATTTTTTGGTTGATGTAAGGGTCTCACGTTTGTTGGGACCTGTTGGGCTGACATTATGCATAGTAATGAATTCAATATAAGCCTTGATTTTTTCAACCACGCGAAGAGGATTGACTAGTACCTCTCCGTTGCAATAGTTATTCCTGTTCTCCCAAATGTGCCACATAGCGACCGCCATAATCATAGCTTCACACGGCGTTGCTTCCACTATCCAAGCTAGCAGCCATTGCCTAATATGAGTAAACTTCTTTAGTTTTAGGCAAATTCCATAACTCTTTTTAATTCCCTTCCAGATTTCTTTTACATATTGGCATTGTAGAAAACAATGTTCAACATTTTCCTCTTTGTTGCAAAAATAGCAGTCATACCTTGTAGGTATCCATCGCGTCTGGAGTTGGGAGCCTGCAGGTAAGCAGTTGTGTGCTATTCTCCAGAGCACAATCTTCATCTTGTTAGGGCACTGAATGGCCCAAAGTCTCTTCCACACCTTCTCCAAATAATTTTGTTTTGAGGATGACCCTTTACCTGAAATACTTCGGTTACTCCAAAATTCATAAGTTCTTGCTAAATTATATGCTGATCTAACAGTGTAAACACCATTTTTGGAGTAAGTCCAAGATGGGAAATCCTCCCATCCCTCAGAGCTAATAGGAATGCTTAAGATTTTCCCAGTAATTTCTTCTGGAAAAATGTTTCTTATCAAATTTTCATTCCATTTATACTCGTTTTCCAACATAAGGGTATTAACTTTTGCTTCTTTTATAAGGAAATGACACTTATATCCGGATCCCACTTCATGATGACAAGATCAGGCAGGCCAGATACGACGATGGAGTCGCACGTCTTCAGTCCGTGAGATTTTGTTTGGCTCTATGAGAACTGGTTTTGTATTTTCTATTTTAGGATTCCTTGTACCATCTTTTGGAACATTTATCAATTCAAGTATAAATCAAAAGCCTTATTCTCATAAAAAAATCTTCAAATGATCCTCTCTACATTTTGAGTTTTATTTTTTCTAATTCAGAATTTCAGATGAATGGCGCTGCTGGCAGGTAAACTTTAGAATGGTTTCACAATTGAACCATACTTGAACTATACCCGTACATGCATCTCTCTAAACTACACTTGAACCATACCCTTCATTGTCATTTTCATTCCAAACAAAACCGAACCCACTATTTTTACCACTCAAACCAATTTAAACCCAATGCATAACCATGGGTTTAAACCTAATACATAACCGTGGATTTGCGTCAATATATATGATTGCACAAATTGCCATGTTAAGAAGCAAATGAGACAGAAAAGGCATGCATCTACAACAGTTTGGGAACAAAGGTACCCTTAAGATACAACCGACCAGTGTTTAGATTACTAGTTGACCCATTGCACCAAATGACAAAGAGGCCCGTTGAATCCATGCACATTGAAAAAAAAAACATGTGTTAGTTTTTTTAGTTGTGGGCAAGCATATACGGTAACAAAGTTAACCCCCTTTAATTAAAAAATATAGGTTTGTTGTCTACGATAAGATGTACATGCACAATTTACTTTGGTAGCATAGAGCTTCATTCAAAACGACGTCGCGTTGAAAATGTGTGCATTTTTCAGTAATCTTCTGCTCGAGTAAGTTCGCACGGTAAGAATTTAGACCCCTCTATATAAAAAAGTACATATCTTACACCATGTACAAAACCAGTTAAGGATGCCTTATACTTTTTTTTAAAAGATTAGTGTTTCCATCAATTTTGTTTCTGTGTGTTTAAAGAAAGTGTATTTCTGTGCCACTTAGACTCGTGTATATTTCAAAGCAGTAGTCAGTTCGGCCCATGAACCGTTGTCTTGGGCTGGCCCGCTTAGAGCGGAATATGAAACAACAAGGCATCAAGTGACTTATTTATCGAATTCTCAAAAAAAAAGTGACTTATTTATCCCTTCTTCCTCGACGACTCTGTTCAGTCAGAGACGAACTCCTCAATAGTACTTTCATCATCTCAATAATTGGGAAGGATATCATTCACTATAATGAAGAAGAACAATAACATTTATCTGTATCCTGAACAATAATAACATCATTTGTAGTACATTTGGTCAAGCAACCAATCAGCAAAAGAACAATAATATCGCTCTTTATCTTGAATTCCACATATGGGACTATTAATATCTTTGACCTGTATGGATGGCTTCACTGGTAACAATACATATGCTTTCTGTTTATTTGCCTGACAGAATGTCCATCAGATGAATCAATCAAATAGGAGGAACTGGGGGGTATTTCAAACCGAAACAAATAATCGATCCTAACTACATGAAGTGCAGTAGCTTTAAAGCCTCTGAATTATTTTTCTGCTACTCCACCAGGAAAGTGCAGGGCTTCAAGAACCAAAAGACGCCACTTGAGCGCTCTTGGGCCTCATAAGCGTTGTTGTTCATATCCTTAACCCCAAAAGGTTGCCCCTTAGCATCTCTGTTGTTCTACAGATCCTTATTATGTGTCACCTTATCCTAAAGAAAAGAAAAGGCACTTGATATCATATTATCATTAAATAAATCCAGTTAACTTGTGGATCGTGGCGACCGGTGAGATGCCATATTGGGGTTCACAACACGAATAGAATACCACTAATTTAGTGCCACATACTGATGCCACTAATTTACAGAAGATTTTTTTTTGCCTGAACACCCTTAAGAAAGGCCATGATGACGAGGTGAGAACAAACAGGCTACTGATCAAGTGAAACTAAAAATGGAGCAAAACTTCTTCCACAATGGTGTTGCTTTAAAAAACGTAGTTCACACGCATTGCCAATCTTCAACCCTAAAAAGAGGGCACCAAAATGTTCATGCAAGAATTGAACGCAATAAAGTTAAGAATCAGACATAATGTAGTTCGTATCTGGACATGGTAAATCCAAGATGTGAAAATACAAATATAAGATTTCGTACATCCTTGACTAAGTTTTTATATGTGCCGTCTTGGCCAAAAACTCATGCTCCTCAAAATGACAACTTTCGAAGTCCTAAAGCTCGCTAAATTGATTAACAGGCATAGAGCCAGGGTCAAGGCACACAGAAATACCACAGAAGCCGGAGTCGAGCCGGAGTCCAGATTCTTGATCTTGGTTGTCCCTGAGAAATAACCGATCATATTTATCAATGAGCAAATGCCAGCCTACTGGAAAAATTAGCTCGACTACTGATGCACAACTTGGCAGCAGAAACAAACAAGACAGTTCCAGCCTACTGGAAGAATGAGCTCGGCCACTGATGCACAACTTGGCAGCATAAACAAATGCGACAGTTCCAACCTACTGGAAGAATGAGTTCGACTGCTGATGCACAACTTGCCAGCAGAAACAAACGCGACAGTTCCTTTTGTGAATAAATTAGGCTATGATCGGAGGCATTAAAACATTTTACAGTTTAGTTCAATGCAACATCAAATAAGATAATTGTCAGATTAGAGAAGGCACACTTCTGGCCAAAAAAAAGGCTGAACTAAAGAAGCACGTTACTAGTGTGTATCTAATAACATACAGATGCTACTACTCAATACAACTAAACTATTCCGTGAGCAAAAAGAAAATATGCATGTAGCTAGAAAAAAAAGGAAGCAAACCTCAAGAAACAGAACAGATTATAGCAAAGCAGAAGATCAAGATGCAGCAACACAAGAGATCGTGAACCTGCTAAATAAACAGAGATGAAGTAGTCAGAGCAGATAAAGAGAACTTCATGCGTGAAGGCATTAAAACATTTTACAGTTCATTTTGCAAGTTCAAAACTGACACTATGGCGGCCCAGAACTGTAGAGTAAAACACCAGCATGCTCTGCATGTCTACCATGTTTCACTTTGAATTAAAGCTCGATTGCAACTGAAATATCTCTCCTTGTATCTCCTATATCCCTCACACCTAAATTAAACCAGCAAGTTAAAATGTCATTATTTTCAAAGAAAGACCACAACAACCTAATCAACTATATCCCTTCTTTAATAATTTCCTTTCTTCTCTGTAGTTCTAATTTTTCAACATGGCGCAATGATTCATCCCTATTTAATCTTACACTGAGATCTAAATTTAGTGTGTGGCATATATGTTAATAAACCCAGCCTAAAATCTGAGAAGAGCAAAACAACAAAACGGAGGAAGTTCCCTTCTTTATTCTAAGTTTCCGTCAAACTGGCAAAATCATATGAGCCAACTCAAGTTTTATGCCGCCTGCAAGAACTGAACTTCCTCAACAACCTCACAAATGTAGGACAAGTCAGGCAAGCAACAATATATTGAGGATTAAAAAAATACATGAGCTGAGAAACCGATCATATACCATTAGATTCAATGACGCAATTATCCTAGAAAGATCTTAAGCCTGTAGAGCCCTTCAACTAAACGAATAACAGTAAGTTTGCATATCAATCAACAACACAATAAACAGTTTGTTAGCAAATCCAGCAGTAAACAAAAAAAACACGCTGCTAATTCTTAACATCATAAACCTTGTAAGATTTATACGCACGAAGCCATGTCAGTGATTCTAACACTAAATCAGTATACCACCGCCATAGTACTACACCGTCTAATTACTATACGATAACAGACTGATGAGAATCATTGCAGCATGAATCAAACGGACCATACAAAACAAATTAATGGAATGATTTTTACACTAACGAATCATGAATGAACAATTTCACATAAAGGAACCATTGCTTGTTTCAAACCTGCAAAATAAAATATATATACGGAGACGCTACTATGGTGTGGTAATAACCTGATGTCAGGCATATATCTATATTCCCGGCGAGCAATCGTGGTGCAGATGCGTAGTTAGTTGGATAGGTTTAACATGGATTTTTGACAGTGTTGGCATAATCAAAGGAAAACTTATATAATACGTCCAGAAGCTCCTGGCCACACCCAGCCGCCCTCCTGCCACGCCTAGCCCCCGCCCAGGCAGCGCCCAGAAACTCCTGCCCGCGCCCAGCCTGCGCCCAGAACCTCCTGGCCGAGCTCCTGCTTGCGCCCAGAACCTCCTGGCTGCTCCTGCTTCTCCAAATTTCTGGAGCTTCTCCAAATTTGTCCAGAGTACAACACATCAAATTTCTCCAGAGATTTTTCCAGATCCTCTGCTCCTCGCTTCTCCTCGCTCCTGTGCAACACTTTAGCAGATCAACACATCTACGAAATTTGAAATTTAGAAGAAGCAGAATAATAGCAACAGCAGCAGCAGTGAGGAGCAGCAGCAACAACAGAGATGAGCAGGAGGAACACATCAGCAGCAGCAGCAGCATACTAGCAGCAACAACACAACGCAGGAGCAGAGGAGTAGCAGCAGCAAGAACACAGCAGTAGCAAGCAGCAGTATCATCACCAGCAGCAAGAACACAACAGTAGCAAGCAGCAGTATCAGCAGCAGCAGTATCATCACCAGCAGTAAGAACACAACAGTAGCAAGCAGAAGTTGCAGCAGTAGCAAGAACACAGCAGTATCAGCAGCAGCAGCAGCAAGAACACAAACAGTAGCAAACAGCAGGAAGATGATGAACATTGACCTGAATTGTTCTCCACCAGAAGATGATGAACCTGGACCTCAAGCAGGTACTCCACCAGAAGAGGATGAACCTGAACCAGAACCTGAACATGTCAATTTGTGCAAATTCAGTTAACCTGTTAATTTGTGCAAATTCAGTTAACTTATGTAAATTGTTCAAATTCAGTTAACATGATCAGATTCAATTAACTCATGCAAATTCAGTTAACTCATTAATTTTTGCAAATTCAGTTAATCCTCAAGAAGTTGATATGGAAAGTAAAGAGAGGATGAGTTAACAGGAGGCTCTGGGTCACGACGTCACCGATTGCCATACTAACAACAAATATTTTAGTTGCAGAATTCTCATAACATTAAGGACAGATAGGGGGGCATAAAGCATGAGGTAAATACAAATCAGAAACATATTGATCTCCATCCATTCATGAATTACAAAATTTCGAACAACTAAACGGACTACTCAACCTGTTCTCATTTACTGGAGCTAAATTTCAGAAAAAGGAAATTACCTCAAATGCATAGACTACTTGGATTATCATTGAACACTGCATAGACTAATCTTCCACTGTCAGCCTCCATAAGTAGCCTAAGCAATACATTTTCGGAACAGAATTTAGTAAGCATGTGTGGCAGATATACTTAGCAAGCATGCGAGGCAGATATACTTAGCAAGCATGTGTGGCAGATATACTTTAATAGTGAAGCAAGCTTAGCATGTTTAATAAACACAATAAGTTGATCTGCATGCCCATGGCAAAGCTTAGCATGTTTAATAAACACAATAAGTTGATCTGCATGCCCATGGCAAAGCAAAAGTATTTAGTTTGTTCCAAAAGCAAGACATACTAAAGAGTGGGGACATACAACAAAAGGCAACCAGGCTACATTAAGTTCAGTACCAAGAGTATGCTGCTTCTTTGCTTCAAACTATAGCATGTATATTTAGTTTCACTGATTTTGCATTATTGAAGGCAATGAACAACAACAAAACAGATGTAATGCATGCCTTATAGTATAACACTGATTTTGCATTATGTGTTTTGATGTTTTAGATTCATCACATGTTTTTTCACCTACTTAAAAAAGTCATCTACAGTGGCAGAAGAGATAATATATCTACAATCTAACGAGGAGGGAGAGCAACGAGCTTACCAGGGGCAACGTTCACCTTGAATGCCGCATATCACCATGAAACCATTCGCATTCAGCGTCCAAAATTGACATTCAGCAAGCGAGGCCAGAGATGACAGTTGCTTCATCTCTGCTCGCTCCCAGCTGAGGAGGGGCCATGGACGCCGCAAAGAAGCTTCACGATCACGTCGGCCAGCTCCTTGCTCTCCTCGGCGCGCCCACCGCCGGCGTGCTGCTGCTGCCGGTACTGTTTCCTCACCCTCTGCAGCAGCCGCTGCTCCTTCTTGCTCGCCCTCATCTCAGGGGCCTCCCTAGTCAGCCTCTCGGCCTCCCTCGCCAGCGCGGGATGCTCCTCGCAGCGCCTCTTCTTAGCAGGAGCAGGAACAGCGGCACCGGCGTAACCGGCTTCTTGCTCCCCACCGGCGCCGCCGGGGCGTCCTTGTCGGGCACCGAGTCGCGCCGGGGCGGGGCGACGACGGCGTCCGTGACGCCCCAGACCTCGAGCGAGAGCGCGTACATCCGGAGGTTGTGCGCGGGGGACGGGCCGCCGGTGCAGGTCAAAGAAGCCGATAGACCGTGACCATGGAGAATCGGGGAAGTGAAATCCATGGCGTGCTCGATCTGCATCCTAGGATAGGGAGAGAAGGTGAGGTGAGGTGAGGAAGAGTGGATGGGTTAGGCGGATCAGACGGTGAGGTGCGACCTGATGGATGGATGACGACGAGAAAACCACGGGCAGTGGCAAACGAGACGCAGGCGAGAGGCGGAGAGGACCACGCTGGAGCCTGGATCCGCTGGTCCTCATCGCCTTCCGGCAAAGGGATGGCTCAAGAGGATGGCCGGAGGAGATGTGCCTGGTAAGCGAGCGGGGAGCCAAAGGAAGAGAGGAGAGAGATCGGGGATAGGAAGAGAGAAAGAAACTGATTGGGCCTCGTCCCCCACCGGCACCGAGGCAACGGACGACTGACACGCACAAGGCCTCCACGTGAAATCTCGGTTCTGCCCTCGGCGGGGCAGGGAAACATCACCGCAGGGTTCGACTCTGTTTCGATCTACAGTGCCATCTTTGGGTCCAGCGGCCGAGATGATTTCCGGAGAAGATCGGACGGCCCAACAATGCTCTGAGCGCTGAGAGCAGAATGCTCTGATCGGACGGCCCAACAATGCTCTGAGCGCTGAGAACGCACGGTTCCTCCCGCGGTGATTGTTTCTGGATTCTGGATGGCACACGTGATAAAAAAATCAGCAAAAACATGAGCTGCTACAAGCTAGTGTTGATTTCTGAATTTGTACGACAACACAAAGATGAGCAGAGAGAGAGGGAGAGGATGGACCTCAACTTTTTTTTTTTTTTTTTTTTTTTTTTGCGAGAAGGATGGACCTCAACTGCCGCTGCTGACGTGATGGACCTCCTCCTCCTAGGCGAGAAGGACGGCTGCAAATGCCCAGCTTGTTCCCTCCAAATCGTTTGCCACTACTAAACAGGAAGGATGCACATACACGTTTGAGACATTGTCTGTCTCCACACGGCTCTACTGGAGTGAGAAACAATGTATATACTCTACCCAAATCCAACGAGTGAAAACGCCAGGGAAAAAAATTACCCCCTCCTAAATTAATCAGTACTGCAATACAAGAACAAGACGGTGTAAAATTTTTCTGAGAAAAAAGATGTATTTGTGAGAAACAAGACAGTGTACAAGAACAAGACACGGTTTGTAGATTACCAGTACTACCTGCTGCTGAACCAGGGGAGGGGAGGGGAGAAAGCAGAACGGTGGCCACCAGAGTGGAAGAGTCACATTCTGTGCAACCACTGAACTGAACTTTTTGTCTCATTGTCTGGTCAGTTGTTGTCGCTGCCTAGTACCCCAGTAGAACGTAACAGTTCATCTGCACCGTCAGTCCCTAACAGAAATGTAGTACACTAGTACAACAGAACTAAATACTCCTAATTCTTCTCGATCCGGCACGACAGTTCTTTAATTAACGAAAACGAAAACACAGGACTGATCGCAAATTTTTGTTGGTAGCGTACCAAGCTAGCCGCTTGGTGGCAAATAGATAATTCGTCACATGAACAGCTCAGTCAAACAGACCGCATAAACAGCAGCTAATTACTCCTCTTTTACCACTACTTTTTTTTTGAGGGGCTATTTTACCACTATTGACAAGCTAATTAATTACCAGTACTCCAGTAGTAAGTACTCCTCTGTAAAGGAGTAATAATATTAGTTTTCGTATACATGCATGCGGCTTGGCACACTCGCTCACTGCAGCCGATCGAGCTTTACTTGATTGTGACAGTAGAGCACGTACTCCCCTCCAACTGCAACTGGATGCTGGAATCTGTTTGACTTCACCGTCACAGCCCGATGACGTTCCTGGAGGTGGTGACACCGCCGTCCACGACGAGGTTGTGCCCGGACACGTACCTCGACTCGTCGCTGGCCAGGAAAAGCGCCGCCTTCGCGATGCCCCCCCCCCCCCCCCCGCTCTCAGCGTCGGGCCCTTGAGCGTCGCCATATCCTCTGTTTTCTCCACCTCTTCCGCGCTCACCGGCGCCGCCGACGCGCCCTCTGCTTCGCCCTCGCCATGGTGGCTGTGGCGCCACGCCTTCACCAGCATTGGCGTGGCCACGCCGAAGGGGGACACGCAGTTCACGCGGATGCCGTGCTCCCCAAGCTCGCAGGCCGCGTTCTTGGTCAGCCCCACCAGGGCGTGCTTCGAGGCCGTGTACGCGTGCGGGCCCATCCCGCCGAGCACGCCGGCGACGCTCGCCACGGACACGATGCTCCCGCCGGCGCCCCGCCGCTGCAGCATGGCCCGCGCCGCGTGCTTCATGCCGAGGGCCGCGCCCAGCGTGTTGACGCGCAGCACACGGTCGAACTCGGCAGCGTCCAGGGACGCTATGCCGCTGTTCCCGGTGCCCGCGCCCACGCTCGACGGCGGCGCCTGCCGGCCCAGCACGCCGGCATTGTTGCAGAAGACGTCTACCTCGGCCTCCACCGACACATCGCAGTGCACGTAGCTGGAGCAGGCGCCGCCCAGCGCGGCCGCCAGCGCCTCCCCCGCCGCGTCGTCGATGTCCGCGGCCACCACGCGCGCGCCCTGCCGGACGAACGCGCGCACGATCGCCTCCCCGATCCCGCGCGCCCCGCCGGTCACGATGGCCACCTTCCCCTCCAGCTTCACTTGCCGCTCCTTCTCGGCGGCCATGGCTAGCTAACTAAGAGCGGCGGCAATGGAACCAAGACAGTGCGGTGCGGGTGATGATGTGTGGAACTCGCGGCTATGGATGGACGGGAGTACGTCGTTATATAGGAGCCGGAGCGGATCGGAGGGTGGGTGCCATTTTTTTCCGAGTGGGAGGGTGGTGCTTGATTGGGTGCATGGGCATGGCATTTGGCATCGTCTTCGTCCTCACGGGCCTCGTGTGCACACGTAGCGTTTTTGTATCAACCCGTGTTAGTCTGCTACAAATTCATTGTTTTTTTTTCTTTTTGCGGGTGAAATTCATTGTTGTTTTGACCCTCGATCATCTCAACTATTACGTTCATGGCGTGCCCTCAGGGTAAAAAAAAAACTACGTTCATGGCGACGGCGGGAGCGATGTATGCATGTCAGACCAACTTCACTGCTAGCTGCAATGCCATCGGCAAATATTATATCCGGGGCTGGTCAAATGATGCAATCCTGTGGCCGTTGACACCGTGTGATTCATTTTTTTTTCTCTCTGTTCGAGCATCTTTTCTCCAAAAGCATGACTAACCCCTGAGTAAATAATATGGTCTTATATTATGGGATAGAGGCAGTAGTATACAGTAATCATAAGTTGTGTCTAATTTAATCGTCTTAGAGCATCTACAGCTGGACCTTTCATACCCGTTTCAAACATCCGGACAGGCCATCCGGTCACTCACCAGTAAAAAGAAAAATGACCCCACTGAACCTCTTAAACCGCGGACGAACGTCCGGGCTGACCGGCACCCCTCATATCCCCGTGGACTGCTCCGCCGCGTCTCCTTCCTCCGCCGACCGCCCTCCACGCGGGCAGTGGTGGGTGCTAGTTCCCGCACCGCCGGCCCGCACGCGCACTCTGGAATCGGAGGCGTGCGCGCGAGAGGCAGCGGGCATGAGAGAGGGACGCGCGGCGGAACAGTCCGCATGCCGCTGCCGCGGGATGCAGGCGGAGCCCGACGAGGACGAGCGGCTCCTCGCATGGGTCTATCGCCGGTCCCTCACGACGGCAGAGACGGACGCTTGCCGCCTCCGACGGAAGAACGCCAAGGCGCTCCGGCTTGCTATTGAGCAGTCGGAGCACGAGGCGAAGGAGACATCGACGAAGAAGGCTCGAGTCGCCACGTTGAAGCGGGAGCAAGACAAGGGGGTCCGTCGGATGAAGGGGCTTATCGTCCTCTCCGACTCCGACTCCGACGAAGGCGACCGCGACAGCTGCACCTACTCCTCGGACGACCAAGACCCTCCACCACCCGCGGATGCCTACAGCTCCGGCGGCAATCGGAAGGGCAAACTGGCGAGGAAGTGGTGATCCCCCCCCTCTATGTTTATATCGTTTTTAGTTGTAGAAGTTTAAGAACTTGTCCGGTGACGAACTAAGATGATCTTTTGAATGTTGCAAAGTTTGTTAATGTCCATTTGCAGTCGATCTTGTGTTCGTTTGGGCGTTTGAGGGGTCGAATTAGCCCATCGCGGTTGTAGATGCTCTTAGTCTAGCACTCCAACTGGAAAGAAAAGAAATTCAGCAACCTGTGATTGGATGGTTAGGAGGACAATATCACGGTTCAAGTCATGGTGCTCGCATATTTCTACATTTATTTCAGGATTTCCGATGATGCGTGTTCAATGGGAGGAGACGTTTCCATCGACTACGAGGCGTCTACGGTGACATCGTAAATCTCAAGATGATATACCGGCACAGTCTTTGGGAGGTGCTCATAGGGGTAGAATATGCATGTGTACGTTCATATGAATGATTGTATGCCCGTATATATATGAATGCTTGCATCTGTACTGTATTTAAGAAACTCAAAAGAAAAGAAGTTAGTCTTGCGCTGCACATTGGCCCTGTAGGAATACGCATACACTGTCAGGCCCAAGTGGCTAACAGCCACGACCGCGTCTACAGCACGCTCCAACGGGAGCATGCGCTTCATGCGCAACGCCGTCGCCTGCATGGCGCCATGATCAGTCGTGATCCCGTAGTGTACCAAACAACTTCTCCACCCCCTCTTTGTATTTTCCCTTGTAATAACTGTATATAAATCCCACAAGGGCAAGGAATACAACACGGTGTGAGTTAGGCCACCCCAGCAATAACTTGATTTCCATTTTAGCAAAAAAATTCCTTCCCCCGTGTAATAATGACAAGACAAAATCTAGTGTTTGTGCATCTTGTCAGTTAGAAAGCAACCCCGATTGCCATTTTATTCTTTCAATTCTATCACGACCGCCCCTTTCCAATTAATACATTGCGATTTATAGATTTTCCCCGTTACTAGTTTTTATGGTTATCTATACTACCTCGCTATACTTGATGACTTCTCACATTTTTGGTGGACGTTTAATTTCCGTACGTAACAAATCCGACACTGCTGACCATGGTCTATCGTTTTTTTACGTACGTCCTCACCCGATTTCGCGTCCTTTTCTAGTGCACGCGATGCGATAACGGCGGCGAGTTCCTAACCACCTTGGTCCGTGAGCTTTTCGCCCACCACGACGCCTCTCTCCATCTATCATGCCCTCACACATCATCGCAAAACTGTTAGCAGTGCGCCTCCTTCGCATCATCAATGACATTATTCGCGCAATGCTCATTCACGCCAACCTTCCTCCCCAATTTTGGGTTGAAGCTCTCCACACGTCCACCCATGTGCTCAAACGCCGGCCCTCCTCCTCTATTCAGTCTCACACCCCCTTCTTCCGCATCCTTGGAAGTCACCCCTCTTACGATCACCTTCCTGCGTTCGGCTGCCTTTGTTTTCCCAATACCTACGCAACCCGTGCCCACAAACTAGCCCCGCGTTCCATCCGGTGCGATTTTCTCGGCTAAGCCCTCGAAGGTTATCGCTGTCTAGATCTCCAAACTCGCAAGGTTCTAATCTCTCGTCACGTTACTTTTTTTTTTTTGCGAAAAACTTCCAATCTATTCATCTTCAATCATGGCAGTACAACGAACACCAGAAATAATAAAAATTACATCCAGATCCGTTACTTTTGACGAGACAACGTTCCCTGTTTTTCTGGCGAAAGAAAAAACCCTTCCCCACGTCTTCCCCTCGCCACAGAAAATCCTGCCGACCAGATTTTCCTCGATCCGTGCGCTCTACGTACCTCGTACCGGTCTTGGCCGGCATCCGGCCCGCGCCCGCCAGCGTCCCGTCCCGCGCCCGCCAGCGTCCCGCACCTGCCAGCGTCCCGCACCTGCCAGCGTCCCACCTGCGGCCGGTCCCGCGCGCCAGCTGTCGACGCTGACCCACCTCCAGCATGCACGCCCAGCCCCGAGCCAGCAAGTTGCAAGACGCGCGCACGAGCGTGTTTCTGTGGCTGAGAGTCTCTCACCGCTTACGTCGCGTCCTTCCCCAATCACCAGGATTAGTAAATTTGCATGAATTGACCCATAAATATCTTGACAATTAAGCATGCAAAATTAGTTGTTACCCAGGGAAATGGTGCAAAGTTGGTTCAAGCCCCTTATGGGTTTTTAGTAAGGACTGTTGATGGATAAATGTTATGTAAAAGTCCTTCACCGGGATTTCCGTTATGCATCCTACCCGGCATCTTTTTAGAGCATTTCTAGATAATATTTTAAAACCGGTTAGAGAAGTAAAAATTAGGTTTTACTCCTTTAACCGGGACCTAGCGGTTCGCCTAAATTCTATAGTGGAGTCATTTTTTTTTACCCCACGCCGAGCGAACGCCTAAAGTTACTCCTCCGCTTGGCCACGGAGTTCACGCCACGCCTCTCAGTCTCTCCCCCAATCCCGCGCCGCCCACACCTCGCAGATGACTCTCGCACCCCACCCCTGCCGCAATGGCTGGATCTCGTGGCTGCCACTTTCCGCCGCGGATATGCGTCGCCATGAGTGCAACGCCTCTGTCTCCCGCCGCCGTCGGGGTGCTTCCTCCAGCATCACCACATCTGCCTCCTGCGGCCACCATTCCGGCTTCCCCAGCCTCCCTCTGCCGCCACCGCCGCAGAGGCCTAAAAAGAATGGACGACACAAATAGCAACAATTTTATACAAAAATCGACAAGAAAAATAGCAACATATGAATACAAGGAGGTATGTAGTATGTACAACCACCGTTGTCCCATCTTCGTTATTTTGGTTGTAATAAAACCTTCCAAGGGTGATTTCCATCTTTCAGAACCCTCACAAACAACCATATACTTTTTGGGTTGAGACATATTAATCTTTATGTCAAACTCTTTTTAATAGCATAATGTTTGAGCGTCGTTCTGAAAGAATCCAGTTAAGGAATAGTGTCTCCCACAACCGTGTTTGGATTATCCCTATCAAAGACAGTGAACTGCTCATCTGATGTGCGATCATCAAGGGGCAAGGCTGCACCATCACTGTCTTTGGCAATAACACATGTGATACTGGCATCAACATCAGCAGTGTTAGCATCATTAGCAGCCTGCGCGCAATAACATGATGCTCTCATCCTCCTTCAGACCAAGCAAATCATACATCTAGTCCTCCTCCACACCAACAGCGGAATCATCTGTTTCATCCTCTATCACAAGAGTTGACTAATCAACGTTATTTAATAATAAGTAATATCTCTGTCCAGAATTACTTATCGTTCAAAAAGATGTATTTAGACGTATTTTTTCAGTGTGACACGTACTTTTGGACGGAGTCAATTTCCTTGAATCTGTCGTACGTGCGCGTGGACGGCGGACCTCGCCGAGGAAAACGGCTTCTGCAACGGGCACCGGCCGGGTGGCTTGTGACGTCCGCAAGAATTGTGACAAGAAGCGACGGCCGGCCCACAGAAATTTTTCCGGATGGGACAAAAGTTCTATCGCCTATCGACGGCCGGCCGTCTCTTTTCCCTCTCGTTACCATCTCGTGTTCCATTAGGCCTCTATCTACGTACCCTAGAAAGCTTGAAAACAAGTAAACAACAGGCAAGCTAAGCTATCTAGTAGCTGCTCGCTCGTATTGAGAAAACTGGCACCATCGTCAAGCAATTACGTGGTGGAGGTAATCCACCTTCTACTTTTCTTTCAGTCGATCCACCATCTACTTGAATAGATGGATATCTCTACCTAATAATAAAGCAAATAGGGTTTCTGGTCGTACGTCGTCGGCGTTTTTACGAAAAGGGCTCTCTGTTTCTTTGAAATCAACCCGCAGTCCCTGTTTAAGTGGCACTCTGAAAAAACGTTTCATTTTTGCGTAAAAACCCCTGCATTTGTTAGAAATTATGCCCGCGACCCTTTTCTCTTATTGGACTGGCTCACCACCGCGCGTCTCGCAGCTTATCCTGCCGTTCTCCACCGCCGGGCACGCGCCGCCGCTTGCCGCCGGCGTCGCGGCGGGCGTCCGCGCCGAGGCGGGCAGGAGACCCATGTTAAAGGCTGGTCGCAGCGGAGGCCTCGGCAGGAAGACTCGAGGCGGTCTCGGGCGCGACGGGGAGCTGGCCGGAGTGCAAGGACGGCGGGGGCTCGTGCAGGAGGCGAAGACCGACGGGGAAGTTCAGAGGGGCGGCTGATGTGGCCAAGCTGAGGAGGTGGCGGTCTGAGCTGGCCGGAGCGCACGGACAACGGCTCTGCTTGCCGGCGGCGGCCGGAGGCGGACGGGGCTGGCTCGGGAGATCCATTCGGGCGCGAGAGGAGGCTGGAGGAGGGGGCCAGGCGTGGCTTGGCGGGCGCGAGAGGAGGCTGGAGGAGAGGGCCAGGCGTGGCTTGGCGTCTCCAAGAGCCACGAGGCCGTCGCCGCCGGCGTCGGGCGTCCAAGTCAGTCGCGGCGGCTCCATCGTGCAAGGCTTTCGCCGGTCACCTTCCAGTCCGGCTGCGCGGTGACCGCGGCGCCGCCGCAGGACGACACTACCTGGCAACCCGCAATCCTTAATTAAACCGCTTCACCACCGGGCAGTACCGCAGCTTATCAATTTGCGTTCTCCACCGCGAGGCGGCTGAAGCGGTCGGGCTCCAGAGCTGCGGGGCGGGGGTCGAAGGGTGGCGCGGGCGCTGGATGGGACTTGGTGCAGGTCTTCGGCGAGATGGGGATGGCGTGGAGGGGGTCTGGACGCCGGCGGGTCCTTGGCCGGCGGCGCTCGGGCATCGGGTGGCCAGATGGCGTTCGGAGCTCCATGGGTGCTGGAGCTGCTGCTTCCTGTTCAAGAGAGGGTGAGAAAAGAGAGGAGACTGGGGGCAGAAAGGGAGGGAGAAGCGCGGGGAGGAGCTGGCTCACCGGCGGGGTCCTGCTGCAGCTACTGCAGATCACCGGCGGGGTGGCTGGCTCTCGACCCACTCATGATCGGTCGACCTCCTGCGAGGATGGCCGCATTAGGGGAGGCAGAAGGGGAGGGGCCGGAGGGGAGACACGGCGTGGGGATGGCCGCATCAGGCGCCGAGGCCGTCTGCGTGAGGAGGGCACGGGGCAGACCAAGGGCGTGCGCAGCTCTGCTGGGTGGGGATGCCTTGCAGGCATGGCGGCTGCGAGGAAGCGGAGGGATACATCTGCTGCTGCTGCTGCAGATCACCAGCTCACGTGAAGGCTGCTGCTTCGTGGATGTGAAGACGCGCTCGGGCGCGTGGGAAATAATCCAGCTACCACGCACTTGTGAGGAGCGCTGCGCTGGGCGTCGGCCGCCTCGCGCGAGATACACACGCGT
This sequence comes from Elymus sibiricus, assembly GCA_039707655.1. Lineage (NCBI taxonomy): Eukaryota > Viridiplantae > Streptophyta > Magnoliopsida > Poales > Poaceae > Elymus > Elymus sibiricus. The sequence continues at coordinate 375,933,914 of CM077663.1, read as the reverse complement.
CCACTGGGTCCTACACCACCGCCTAGGCCTACTGGTCCAGTAGTTTCTTTCTATCCTATACCCATCACACGCGAACCTCTCCTCACCCCGTGGCTGTTCATGGGAATTAGCAACTTCAACATACACAAGCCTTCTTTTCCTTCAAAATACAAAAGCTCATATTTTATGCACCGGTACTGAATGTTTTAACCACCAATGCCGAATAAAATAGTACCCAGTCACCGAATTAAAATGGGGTTGCTAGCAGATCAAGATAGTTCATGGAAGGCAATGCATTGGGTATTATTGCCCTTCTGAAATTGTAGTACATACATGTTAAATGTCAAAATGTTGAGTACAAGCTATACTTTGCTTGCTCCTGAGAAGATAAAACCGACATAAAACCGATTATCATCCTGCAATAATTAAACTCCCAAGTCCCAGCAAATTACCATGCCACTGGTGGCTGACGGCGAGCCGGCTGCGATGGGGGGTGCAGCAGTGATCATCGGTGTCAGCGAGCCGGCTGCAGCAACGAGGCGCATGAGGATAGATGCGAAACGACAAGTGTGTGAGGTGGATAGCGATTAACGGCTACACGGAGATCGATTAGACGTTGCGGACCCTGTTTTTCTTTTTTTCCTCCCTACATCCGGATGGCGCCTAGCGCTGGCCATTGAGATGTCATGGTGGTGTCAACTGTAATTAAAATGGGATTAGAGGTTGTGCATGATAATATATTTGTAGCGCCCTTGGGATTAATATGCACTAGCATATTGAATTACTCCCGGCCTAATAATAAATAACGGATAGAGGACTTAATATCATTAAGTGTGATGACATGTGCAGAACCTATAACCAAAGTGTTGATAGACATAGAACTCTCACTAAATTTAAATACACGTCAATTTTTTCTACCGTTGCAGGCGCCTAGCTATTTGCTATCATTGCCTTTTGATCAATTCTCTCAAATACTACCTCTGTCCGGGATTAAAAAGCCCGTGAGCCAATTCTCTGAAACCAAGACACGATGCAACTTTTGACAGAATTTTTATCCCGTTGCATCGCACGGGCCATTTTCCTAGTAAAATAAAAGGTATAGATAGATTGGGTCAGGCGCGTGGATAGTCCACCATGTCAAAATCCCATGTCGTTTCGTGTTCCCTGCCACCGCATGCAATCGTCGCCGCATGTCTTATCGATCTACGCCCTGTATGATTGGCGTCGTATTCTTGATCGTGTACACGTTTAAATTTTGTATCTGGTAACATGAGTTCATCATCCACATGGCGAAATTTCTTCTTGTCTGCTGCCGATGAAGAAAGATATTGTTCGCACACAAACACGTCGCCGTGTACCTCCAACGTCGAGGGTGATGCACCGCAGCTCACGTCGAAGGAGACCCGTCTGGAAGCGCGGTACGCAAGCAATCCGGCGGGCGCTTTTGTAGACCCGAAACCCCACATGCCCGGGAGGGACCCCGTCAGGGCGCGCGGCGGCTATGGGCTGCCCTAGGTCGACCTGATCGCCCCTAGGGCCTCGTGGATCGCTGGCCTTCAAGAGAAGAACGAACCAAGAACGAGAAGAAAGATACAAGGGTAGGACATAGATGAACACGAAAAAGTAGTAGATGTGTTTGTTCGATTGTGTGTTGTTCAATCGGCCGTCACCTCTCATCTATTTATGAGGCGGCTGGACTTCCCGTACAAGAAAATGACTCCAAATCACGTCCAAATCTTTCCAAAATTAGCCGAACTCGGATTTAGGTATGTCTGGGACATTAGTTCGGTTTTTAGGTCCCACGGGCCACAAACGACCTCGGATGAAGATGATCCCAAAAGCAAATTTGACCGTTTCGACGAGACGAACAACTTTCGTGTTGAAAGTTTTTCGATTAAAAGCCATCTTGAGGGCCGAATCTCTTACGCAAACAGCTGATTGGTGGCGCTACCCATCAGACACGTGTCTGGTGGGGCGCGCCATATTTTGCCTCCTGGCAGGGCTGCATTCCGATGGCTCTAACTTTTGCATACGAACTCGGATTGAGACGATTTTTATATCAAAATCGACCGTTTCGACGAGACGAAGACAATCCCTGTAGAAATTGTTCTCATATGAGGCCGTCTTGGGGGCGTAATCAGCCGAATAGTGTTCTGCATACAAAATCTCAGTACTTCGAACACAACTTCGGCCTTAGAGATGAGATCGGATGGCTATGGCCCAAATATCAAAGTTTCTCCTTTCGACGATACGGAACTTTCTCACTTTGAGCACTTTTCCATTTGAGGCCTTCTTAATTATGTTTTCGACCATGCCAAAATCGGGTGTCAACAGATATAGCTGCTGCCTATCAGGAATTTAATCCCCAGCTATCCTGGATCTATGTGCGTGGCTGATTGAGTTCGCGTATCCGTTTGATGCAGTCTCCACGATGGGCAAGGGCTGTGGACCCTTGCCCATCTCGTTGAGTCCGGCTGTGTGGCCACGGAGAGGGCCAGGGAGAACGTGCCGCACTGCTCGACCTAGTAGGCCGATGGCTGTCAGCCAGTGGCGAGGACGAAACTTTTTAAGATGAGGCGGACTAAAAACCATAAAAAAAAACCAGTGCAAAGTCCGTACACATTAACATCGCACACTAATGAGATTTAGTATACGAGGTTCCACATAATTTCTACCAAACCGGCAATTCATCCATTGGTTCTGCTTGTTCGGGTTTCTACTTTATTAGAACTCATGATAAATTAGCATAGTACAAAATTCAGTAAAAGTGGTGTACAGGTTGATGATCGACATCCTTCGTTGGTAAGAAAAACAATTTTCAAAACTCAAAACGTAGCTTCTAATTATTTCCACAACAGTAAGACCCCTTCCTAAATGTAGATTTGTGGCACCCAAGAGCCTCATGTGTTGCTGCGTTGGTTACACTAAGAAACGTTGGCTTAGGCACTAGGCCCAGCTAGCCCGGCTGCATGGCCCACACCGAGAAACGAACGACTATGTTTGTTGTTTTATAAGAAAATCGTAGGAAATCGAGGTAGGGGGAGCGCGTCACCTCGCCCTACCGAGAGCTCCGCCCATGCTATCGGCCATGTCGAAGGTGCTAGAGGTTGGCGCCGAGAAGGCAGTAAGGGAGCTCACGGAGGAGGGATCACCGGTTCGCAGATTTCCTGACTAAATCATGCGACTCATTCGAAGCTTGTTGGTGGCAAGGCAACAATGGGTATGTCACAACAAAATGGTTGTTCAGATGGAGGATGATGAAGAAATGTTGGATCTGCTGGCATCCGACCTGGAAATCTTGCAACCGCTGGCACGTGTGGGTCTCCGCCATCGGATGTCAATCTTTGTGGATGATGTGATTATCTTCATCAAACCGGTGGATATCGAGCTGAGAGCCTCATCGAGGATCATGGAGATGTATGGCACGACATGTGGGCTCCGTGTAAACTTTCAGAAGACTTCGAACATGCCAATAATATGCTCGGGTGTGGAGGTGACGCGTATTGAGAGCATCTTGGGCTAACAGATTGGGTCGTTCCCATGCAAATATCTTGGATTGCCACTATGCCTTAAGAAGCCCTCAGCTGCTCAGCTACGCGGGCTAGTGGATCATCTGGCGAGTTATCTACCCACATGGAAGGCCGCCACCTTACCTAAGAGCGGCCGTTTGATTCTAGTCTTCTCGGTACTTTGCTTGGTGCCCTTGCACATGATGTTGGTGATGGACCTACCCTTGACGACGATTTCGGATATGAACAAGATAATAAGAGGTTTCCTATGGTGTGGCAAGGCTCAAGCGAATGGCGGTAACTGCTCTGTGGCCTGGGATGAAGTGTGTGTACCAAAGTGGGCTGGAGGCCTAGGGATCCCTTGTCTCACATGGTTGAATATCGCCATGCAGACACGTTGGGTCTGGTTACGATGAGTGGATCACGAACGGCCATGGCAAGAGTTCTAGATTAAGGTCCCTAGTGACTCTTTGGCACTATTCGCAGCGGCAACCAGGGTGATGGTTGGAGATGGTAAAGACACATTGTTCTGGGAGGACCGATCGATGGATGGGACACGGTTGCAAGAGTTCACACCGGCGCTCTATGCTTGTGTCTTGTCTCGTGCTAAGGCGACGCGTATGGTTCATGAGGCGATCACTCTTGGTAGCTGGGTGCAGGATGTTACACCTAACATGAATTTTGGCGCGCTCTTGGAGTATTTAGAGCTATGGCATAGGTTGGGGCAGGTTCAGCTTCAAGAAGATACCATGGATTCCATCGCATGGTCCTCGGAAGCAGGTGGACAGTTTTTGGTCCGCTCGGCATATGCAACAAAGTTCGCCGGAAGGGAGGCGACGCCAACAACGGACTTCCCGTGGAAATCTCAAGCCCCGTTACAATGTCGTTTCTTCACCTGGCTAGCGTTGAGGAATAGGTGCTGGACTTCGGATCGTCTCGCACGGTGAGGAGTCCCTGATCAAGACACTTGCCCTTTCTGCGATCAGGGAGATGAGACTATCGAGCACATACTTCTTACATGTGTGTTTGCCAGAACGGTATGGAGAGGGCCTTGTACGGCCATGGGAAAGCAAGAATGGACGCCAACGATGCAAGATACTTTGAAGGAATGGTGCGTGTCGAGAACGGAAGGGGGTAAAAAACCCCAAGGAGCTATGGGTAATCTTCACTGTTGTGTTCTAGGAGTTGTGGAAGCACAGAAATGCAGTGGTCTTCGATGGCGCCTCCCCATCCTTGGATGTGGTGGTCACGAGGATAGTGGTCGAGGGCAGGGCGTGACAGCAGGCACGACTGCTAAGAGGGGAACTTGATACCTTGTTCGAGATGTTGTTAGGGTGGGTGAGGCGCGAGTAGTCCACTTCGAATAGCATGTGAAGTAGGGGTCTTGTCGGTGTTGTAGTGATTGTAACTCTGTAACACCGACAGTGGTTTGGGGATCTACCCCCTCCCTTCTTCTATAAAATATGATAAGCACACTCGTGCATATTAGAGAAAAAAGAAATGTTGGATCTGAGGATGCACGGCAATTATGAATCCGTTTGTCGTCAGGGAGGCGGCTAGGGACGCCGATGCTTCCTTGATGGAAATGATAGAGTCCAAGCTTGAAACGGTGAACTCGCATGTCTTAATGAGAATTCTCGGTCCCGATTACGACGGTTTGTTGACTTGCCAGCGGTGGGCACTGCGGGTGGAATAATTGTGGCTTGATGCTCGTGGGATCTCAAGGTTCTTGCGACGAGGATTGACACGTTCTCGGTCTCCATCAATTTGGAGTTGCGAGATGGAGACGCTTGGTGGTTGTTTGTGGTTTACGGCCCCAGGGTGGAAGGGATAAAGCCTGAGTTCCTTTGGCAATTACATCCGCTCCAGCTCTCCATGGCAGGCGACTGCATCTACCCGCCACCGGCACCAGCAACACCGCCGGCGCCATGATACGTCTCCAACATATCTATAATTTTTTATTGTTCCATGCTGATATATTATCATTCTAGGATACTTTTTGGGTCATTATTTACCAATTTATAATATTTTTGAGCACTAACCTATTGACCCAGTGCCCAGTGCCAGTTGTTGTTTTCTGCGTGTTTTTGCCTTTGCAGGTTTACTGTACCAAACGAAGTCCAATTGCCACGAAACTTTTCGATGATTTTTTCTGGACTATATGAAGACCTAGAAGCTTCGGAAGGAAACCAGGAGGTGCACCAGGGCCGCACCACACATCAGGGCACGCCCTGGGGGGGGGGGGCGCACCCTGATATGCGGTGGCCCCCTCGGGCGCCTCCCGACGTCCCTCTTCGGCCTATAAATTCTCTAATATCCTAAAAACCCTGGAGGCAGTCCCGAAACCCTTTTTCTGCCGCCGCAAGTCTCTGTTCCGTTGTGAGGCCATCTGGAGCTCCGTTCCGGCACCCCGCCGGAGGGGGGATCGATCACGGAGGGCCTCTTAATCAACCTTGTTGCCCTCATGATGATGTGTGAGCAGATCACCACAGACCTACGGGTCCATAGCTAGTACCTCGATGGCAATCTCCCTCTCTCTCTTATGATATTCAATACAATGATCATCGCATCTTCGCTTTGATCTATCCGATGTAATCTTATTGTGCGGTGTGTTTGTTGGGATCCGATGAACTGTGGGTTTATGTTCAGATTATTCATGAAAAGTATTTGAGAGGCCTCTGAATTATATTATCTCTTAAGTGCATGATAATTATAGCTTCGTAATGCTCTCCGATCTATTGATGTGCTTTGGCCAAGTAGATTGACATTTCATCGGTGGGAGTGGTGCGTTGTCGTAGGTTCAACCTGGCGAGTTTCTATATCCCAGTGACAAAGTAGGGGACAAGATGCGCCTTTGTGTTGTTGCTACTAAGGATAAAACGATGGGGCTCATTCATATTGTTTGAGTTTACTTTGTCTACATCATGTCATCGTTCTCCAAGCATTACTTTGTTTTACTTAATACTCTAGATGCATGCTGGATAGCGGTCGATGAGTGGAGTAATAGTAATAGGTGCAGGCAGGAGTCAGCCTATTTGCTTATGGATGTGATGCCTATATACACATGATCATAGCCGTGAAAATAGCATAACTATCCGCTTTTCTATCAATTGCCCAACAGTAAATTATTACCCACCGTATGCTGCCTACATAAGAGATGTCGCTAGGGAACACTATGGCCCCCGGGTCTGTTCACTTATATATTTGCAAACGCTATTATTACCTCGCTGCCTTTATTTACTTTTTATTTATTTCGCAATTTATATTTATCAACAATTATCTACACAACTCATTTGCTTGCAAATAAAGAGATCAAGGGGATTGACAACCCTCTTGCCTGCGTTGGGTGCAAGTTATTTGTTCATTTGTGTGCAGCCGCTGAAGACGGTTGAGGATTGATATTCCTATTGGTTCGATAAACCTTGGTTTCATAACTGAGGGAAATACTTATCCGCTTTGAGCTGCAATTACCCGTTCCTCTTCACGGAAAACCCAACGCAGATCACAAGTATCACGACATATCTATCTGATGGCATCCGCGATAGATACCTGTGGACTGGCTTCCTCCGGGAGTGGGTCAATGCACCATCCGTGTGGATGCAGTCCACCGTTTGCACGGAGCCGCAACACTACGATGTGTGGAAGGCGCACTGGCTGGCGGAGGAGTGGGCCGGCGGCGAGCAGCAGATGCGGCGAGAGTGCAACGAGGAGGATGAGTGGCGATAACATTGGGCGCGCGAAGAGGAGGAGGTGTGCAGTGCGCCAGGCAGTACCACTACAGCTACATGATACTTGTGATCTGCCTTGGGTTTTCCGTGAAGACGAACGGGTAATTGCAGCACAAAACAGATAAGTATTTCCCTCATTTACGAAACCAAGGTTTATCAAACCAATAGGAATATCAATCCTCAACCGTCTTCAGCGGCTGCACACAAATGAACAAACGACTTGCACCCAACGCGGGCAAGAGGGTTGTCAATCCCCTTGATCTCGTTATTTGCAAGCAAATGAGTTGTGCAGATAATTGTTGATAAATATAAATTGCAAAATAAATAAAAAGTAAGTAAAGGCAGCAAGGTAAATATAGCGTTTGCGAATATATAAGTGAATAGACCCGGGGGCCATAGTGTTCCCTAGCGACATCTCTCATAAATAAAAAGTAAGTAAAGGCAGCAAGGTAAATATAGCGTTTGCGAACTAGTCATGTGAAGTGACGATGGAATTTGCATGGCAATATATCTCGGAATGGCTATGGAAATGCCATGATAGGTAGGTATGGTGGATCTTTTGAGGAAGATATAATAAGGCTTATGTGCAACATAGCGTATCATGTCACGGGGTTTGGATGCACCAGGAAGAGTTGCACCGATCCTCGAGGTGAGAACGGGCTATGCACGGTACCGAAGAGGCTAGCAAATTATGAAAAGGTGAGATTGCGTATGTCCATGGTTTCACATTAGTCATAAAGAACTCACATACTTATTGCAAAGTTTTATTAGTTTATCATAAATCAAAGTACTAATCGCATGCCCCGAGGGAAGAGGTTGGTAGGAGTTAACCATTGCGCGCTTCCGACTAGAAACAACACTAGGATTTCAACGAGGAATATAAATGCTCACACATCATCACCATGCCTCTTTAATTTTTAGACGAACAAAAAGGTCAACCCCTCTTAATATCGACACTTCTACATTTTAACAATTATGAATTCACACCTATTTCACATTACTACATCAATATCATTAACCCACAATTTCTTTATATGTGCTACATGATGGTTTTGATTATCACTCTTTGAATACCTAATATTTTTGGACTAGTCTGTATGACCCATGCAAATTACCATAACTATTCATTAACTCTCAAACAAATATAAGTGAAGAACGAGAGTGAAATCATTTCTTTAAAATCTAAACGCCACCGTGCTCAAAAATATATAAGTGAAGTACTAGAGCAACTGCTAAGCTCAAAAGATATAAGTGAAGCACATAGAGTATTCTAACAAATTATGATGAAGGTGTGTCTATCTTAAATAGGTGTGTCCAGCAAAAAATGATTGTGGAAAACTGAAAGTAAAAGCAAACAAAAGCAAACGACGCTCCAAGCAAAACTCATATCATGTGACGAATAAAAATATAGCTTCAAGTGACATACCGATGGCTTTGAGACGAAAGAGGGGATGCCTTCCGGGGCATCCCCAAGCTTAGACGCTTGAGTATCCTTTGAAATATTACCTTGGGGTGCCTTGGGCATCCCCAAGCTTAGGCTCTTGCTACTCCGTATTCCTTTGTCCATCAAGATAACACCCAAAACTTGAAAACTTCAATCACACAAAACTCAACAAAACCTCGTGAGATCCATTAGTATAAGAAACATATTGCACACTTTAAGTACTGTTGTAAATTGATTCAAATTTCATAAATGCATAATAGGTACTGTATTCTAACTTCTCCATGGCTTATACCCCCCCGATACAATCCATAGTTTAATCAAAATAAGCAACTATGCAAGCAAAAACAGAATCTGTCTAAAACAGAACAGTCTGTAGTAATCTGTAAAGAACCTAAACTTCTGTAACTCTAAAAATTCTAAAAAATTAGGAAAACCTCTAAACTTTGTATATAAACACTGTGTAAAAATTTCAGATCATTATCACGCTCGAGAAAAAAAAGGAAAATTCCTGTACTGGAGTCAAAAGTTTCTGTTTTGTTTCAGCATCGATTATACTCATCTTGTGAGTCATCCCAAAGGCTTTACTTGGCACAAACACTAATTTAAACAAAAAAACATAATCACTACAGAGGTAATAATAATGCTATTAAAAATAAACAGAAAGTTCTAAGCAAAAAATTTAAAGATAACTATTGGGTTGCCTCCCAACAAGCGCTATTGTTTTATGCCCCTAGCTAGGCATAATGCATAGTTTCAAGTATTGTCATCTTTGACACTCCACCCATAAGTGGCTCTCATAATTGATTCATAAGGTGGTTTAATTCTCTTCCTAGGGAAGTATTCCATCCCTTTCTTTAATGGGAATTGGAACCTTATGTTTCCCTCTTTCATGTCAATGGTTGCACCTATAGTTTGTAAGAATGGTCTTCCAAGTATTATGGGACAAGAAGGATTGCAATCAATATCAAGAACAATGAAATGTACAGGCACATAATTTTTATTTGCAATAATAAGCACATCATTAATTCTACCTAAAGGTTTCTTGATGTTATAATCCGCAAGATGCAAGTTGAGGGAACAATCTTCAATATTAGTGAGACCGAGTACATCGCAAAGAGTTTTAGGAATAGTTGAAACACTAGCACCAAGGTCACTCAACACATTACATTCATATTTATTGATCTTTATTTTGATAGTAGGTTCCCACTCATCATGCAATTTTCTAGGAATAGAAACTTCAAGCTCAAGTTTCTCATCATAAATTCTTGTCATAGCTTCTACTATATGTTCGGTAAAAGCTTTGTTTTGTTCATATGCATTGGGTGAGCTAATAACGGATTGCAACAAGGAAATACACTCTACTAAAGAGCAATTATCATAATTAAAGTCCTTGTAATCCAAGATAGTGGGTGCATCACTAGTTAAAGTTTTGACCTCTCCAAACCCACATTTTTCAGTTTTAGCATTAGAATCATCACCCTCCAAGCAAATGGGACGCTCCTCTACTAAAGTTGACTCATCTCCAGTCCCTTTATCATTTATATTCAGAGAGGTAAATAAAGATTCAATAAGAGAAACACCAATCATTTTAAGATCTTCATCATGATTCCCAACGGGTAAAGATTCCGGTTTAGCGGCCATCCTATTAACTAGAGTGGTTTGCTTATCAGAAATCTTTCCTAGCAACTCTTCAGTTTGAGAAAATTGTGGTTGGAGATTAGATACTTCCTTATTAACCTCGTCAAGTTGCTTACTAATAGCGTCAAGCAACATTAAATGTTCCTTAATTTTAGAGGAGAAGTACTTACTATGCTCATATTGTGAAGTCATAAAAGTTTTCATAGAGTCCTCTATTCCTGACATTCTTCGGTAATAAGAGATATTGTGGAATCTATCTTGAGACATGTTAACCGAGCAAGCAAAGTAATAGGCAAAACAAGTAAACTAGCAAGTGAAGAAGTAAACTAGTAACAAGCAAAGATAAATATTTTTGTAATTATGATTTTTATGTGACAAGCTAAATATAACAGCAAATAAAAAGAAGAACAAGTGAATGAAAATTTGTGTGATCTTACTTGGTAGTTGATGATGATATTCCCCGGCAACGGCGCCAGAAATCCTTCCTGATACTTGTGATCTGCGTTGGGATTTCCGTGAAGAGGAATGGGTAATCGCAGCACAAAACGGATAAGTATTTCCCTCTGTTATGAAACCAAGGTTTACCGAACCAATAGGAATATAAATCCTCAACCGTCTTCAGCAGCTGCACACAAATGTACAAATGACTTGCATCCAACGCGAGCAAGAGGGTTGTCAACCCCCTTGATCTCGTTATTTGCAAGCAAATGACTTGTGCAGATAATTTTTGATAAATATAAATTGCAAAATAAATAAAAAGTAAATAAAAGCAGCAAGGTAAATATATCGTTTGCGAATATATAAGTGAATAGACCCGGGGGCCATAGTGTTCCCTAGCGACATCTCTCATGTAGGCAGCATACGGTGGGTAAACAAATTACTGTTGGGCAATTGATAGAAAAGCGGATAGTTATGCGATGTTCACGACAATGATCATGTATATATAGGCATCACGTCCATAAGCAAATAGGCCGACTCCTGCCTGCACCTATTACTATTACTCCACTCATCAACCGCTATCCAGCATGCATCTAGAGTATTAAGTAAAACAGAGTAATGCTTGGAGAACGATGACATGATGTAGACAAAGTAAACCTAAACAATATGAATGAACCCCATCGTTTTATCCTTAGTAGCAACAACACAAAGACGCATCTTGTCCCCTACTTTGTCACTGGGATATAGAAATTCGCCAGGTTGAACCTACCACAACGCACCCCTCCCACCGATGAAATATCAATCTACTTGGCCAGAGCATATCAATAGATCGGAGAGCATTACGAAGCTATAATGATCATGCACTTAAGAGATAATATAATTCAGAGCCATCTCAAATACTTTTCATGAATAATCTGAACATAAACCCACAATTCATTGGATCCCAACAAACACACCGCACAATAGGATTACATCGGATAGATCAAAGCGAAGATGCGATGACCATTGCATTGAAGATCATAAGAGAGAGAGAGATTGCCATCTAGGTACTAGCTATGGACCCGTAGGTCTGTGGTGAACTACTCACACATCATCATGAGGGCAGCAATGTTGATGAAGAGGCCCTCCGTGATCGATCCCCCCTCCGGCAGGGTGCCGGAACGGAGCTCTAGATGGACTCGCGATGGAACAGAGACTTGCGGCGGTGGAAAAAGGGTTTCGGGACTGCCTCCAGTGTTTTCAGACTATTAGAGAATTTATAGGCCGAAGAGGGACGTCGGGAGGTGCCCAAGGGGGCCACCACATATCAGGGTGCGACCCCCCAGGGCGTGCCCTAATGTGTGGTGGGGCCCTCGTGCGCCTCCCGGCTTCCTTCCAAAGCTTCTAGGTCTTCATATAGTCCAGAAAAAATCATCAAAAAGTTTCGTGGCAATTGTACTTCGTTTGGTACAGTAAACCTGCAAAGGCAAAAACACGCAGAAAACAGCAACTTGCACTGGGCACTGGGTCAATAGGTTAGTGCTCAAAAATATTATAAATTGGTAAATAATGACCCAAAAAGTATCCTAGAATGATAATATATCAGCATGGAACAATCAAAAATTATAGATACGTTGGAGACGTATCACTACAGCCACTGCCGCAGCAGTAGACACCGAAGGAGCAGGCGCTCGAGGCCTACCGGCGGGCTTTCCCTTGGGTTGCGATGCCTATGTATTTTGACCTCACCTGCTCCAACTCCGAGGACGACAACTAGGGCTGGAGGATACGACGATGGGGTGACTTCTTTGTTTAGAAATTTTATCACTTTAGCAATACTTCACTTGCCTAAAAACATAATTAGGGCATCTCCAACGCCGACCCACAAACCTTCTGCACGCATCCGGACATCGTTGTCCGGACCGCAGAAGCCATCCAACGCGATCCTGTATCGGTCCGCGACACGGTCCATATGTACTTTCCCTCATAAACCGGAGACAAACGTGAAGGGGCTTTGCGGGAGTCCAGACATGTTTCCATGCCCGCTTCTGACCACCCTGGCCCACCCAAACACCTCCTCCGTCTTGTGTGGGAAAGTAAAATACCCTACTGATTTTCTAGTTCTTGGTTCCCCACAAGATGACTTTTGTCCCATTATCTTTAGTAGACCTTTCTTGAGCACCGTTAATGCTAAGATAGATTGTGAAAAACAAACTGTCGGTGTCAGTTTTGGTGGTGTGTCTCATGAGTTTTATTTTTCCAAGTTTAGTAGACAACCTCGTGATAGAGCGTTATCTAGTAAGGATGAAATAATTGGTCTTGCTTCTATTGCCGTGCCTCCTATCGATCCATTAGAACAATATTTGCTTGACCATGAAAATGATATGCACTTGCGTGAAAGAAATGAAATAGATAAAATTTTCTTTGAACAACAACCTCTCCTGAAACACAATTTGCCTATCGAAACTCTTGGAGGTCCTCTTCCACCTAAAGGTGATCCTGTGTTTGAATTAAAGCAATTGCCTGACACTATGAAGTATACTTATCTTGATGAGAAAAAGATATATCCTGTTATTATTAGTGCTAACCTTTTAGAACATGAAGAAGAAAGATTATTAAAAGTTCCAAGGAAGCACCGGGCTGCTATTGGATATACTCTTGATGATCTTAAGGGCATTAGTCCCACTCTATGTTAGCACAAGATCAATATGGAACCTGATGCTAAACCCGTTGTTGATCACCAACGGCGATTAAATCCTAAGATGAAAGAAGTCGTAAGAACTGAAATATTAAAGCTTCTGGAAGCAGGTATAATCTATCCCATTGCTGATAGTAGATGGGTAAGTCCCGTTCATTGTGTGCCTAAGAAAGGAGGAATTACCGTTGTTCCTAATGATAAGAATGAGCTCATTCCACAAAGAATTGTTACTGGCTATAGAATGGTAATTGATTTTAGGAAATTAAATAAAGCTACTAGAAAAGATCATTACCCTCTGCCTTTCATTGATCAAATGCTAGAAAGATTATCTAAGCACACACACTTTTGTTTTCTGGATGGATATTCTGGTTTCTCTCAAATACCTGTGTCACAATCTGATCAAGAGAAACCCACCTTTACTTGCCGTTTTGGAACCTATGCTTATAGACGTATGCCTTTTGGTTTGTGCAATGCACCTGCTACCTTTCAAATATGTATGACTGCTATATTCTCTAATTTTTGTGAAAAGATTGTGGAGGTTTTCATGGATGATTTTTCCATTTATGGAACTTCTTTTGATGATTGCTTAAGCAACCTTGATTGAGTTTTGCAGAGATGTGAACAAACTAATCTCGTCTTGAATTGGGAGAAGTGCCACTTTATGGTTAATGAAAGTATTGTCTTGGGGCATAAAATATCTGAACGAGGTATTGAGGTGGATAAAGCTAAAGTTGATGCAATTGAGAAAATGCCATGTCCTAAAGATATTAAAGGTATTCGTAGTTTCCTCGGTCATGCTGGTTTCTATAGGAGGTTCATTAAAGACTTCTCTAAAATTTCTAGGCCTCTTACTAATCTTTTACAAATGGATATTCCTTTTGTCTTTGATGATGATTGTGTGGAAGCCTTTGAAACACTCAAGAAAGCCTTAACCTCTGCACCTATCGTTCAACCACCTGATTGGAACTTGCCTTTTGAAATTATGTGTGATGCTAGTGATTATGTTGTTGGTGCTGTTGTAGGACAAAGAGTTGATAGGAAATTGAATGTTATCCATCATGCTAGTAAAACTCTAGATAGTGCTCAACGCAATTATGCTACTACTGAAAAAGAATTTTTAGCAGTTGTGTTTGCTTGTGATAAATTTAGATCCTATATTGTTGACTCCAAAGTTATTGTTCACGCTGATCATGCTGCTATAAAATATCTCATGGAAAAGAAATATGCTAAACCTAGACTCATTAGGTGGGTTCTCTTGCTTCAAGAATTTGACTTACATATCGTTGATAGGAAGGGAGCTGAGAATCCCGAAGCTGATAACTTGTCTAGGTTAGAAAATATTCTTGATGACCCACTGCCTATTGATGATAGTTCCCCTGATGAACAGTTAGCTGCAATAAGTGTTTCTCAAAACACCCCTTGGTATGCTGATTATGCTAATTACATTGTCGCTAAATATGTACCACCTAGCTTCACATACCAACAAAAGAAAAAATTCTTCTATGATTTAAGACATTACTTTTGGGATGACCCACATCTTTATAAAGAAGGAGTAGATGGTATTATTAGACGTTGTGTACCTGAGCATGAACAGGAACAAATCCTACGGAAATGTCATTCCGAAGCTTATGGAGGACATCACGCGGGAGATAGAACTGCTCACAAGGTATTGAAGTCTGGTTTTTATTAGCCTACTCTCTTCAAGGATGCCCGTAAGTTTGTCTTGTCTTGTGATGAATGTCAAAGAATTGGTAATATCGGTAAGCGTCAGGAAATGCCTATGAAGTATTCACTTGTTGTCGAACCATTTGATGTTTGGGGTTTTGATTATATGGGACCTTTTCCTTCCTCTAACGGCTACACTCATATTTTGGTCGCTGTTGATTATGTCACTAAGTGGGTAGAAGCTATTCCAACTAGTAGTGCTGATCACCACACCTCCATTAAAATGCTTAAAGAGGTTATCTTCCCGAGGTTTGGAGTCCCTAGATATTTAATGACTGACGGTGGTTCACATTTCATTCATGCTGCTTTCCGTAAGATGCTTGGTAAATATGATGTTAACCATAGAATTGCATCACCCTATCATCCTCAATCTAGCGTTCAAGTTGAACTTAGCAATAGAGAAATAAAATTGATATTACAAAAAACTGTCAATAGGTCTCGAAACAATTGGTCTAAGAAACTAGATGATGCACTTTGGGCCTATAGAATAGCTTATAAAAATCCTATAGGTATGTCTCCATACAAAATGGTATATGGAAAAGCTTGTCATTTGCCTCTAGAATTAGAACATAAAGCATTTTGGGCAATTAAAGAACTCAATTATGATTTCAAACTTGCCGGTGAAAAGAGGCTATTTGATATTAGCTCACTAGATGAATGGAGAACCCCAAGCCTATGAAAATGCCAAACTATTCAAAGAAAAAGTAAAGAGATGACATGACAAAAGAATCCAAAAGCGGGAATTCAAAATAGGAGACTATGTTCTTTTGTTCAACTCTCGTTTAAGATGTTTTGCAGGTAAGCTTCTCTCCAAATGGGAAGGACCATATATTATCGAAGAGGTTTATCGTTCTAGAGCTATCAAGATTAATAATGCCGAAGGTAGTAACCCGAAGGTGGTCAATGGACAAAGAATTAAGCACTATATCTCAGGTACGCCTATTAACGTTGAAGGCAATGTTATCCAAACCATGACACCGGAGGAACACATAAAAGAAACCTTCCGGAATACTCCAGAATTCTGAAAAATAGGAGGTACGTGATACGGTAAGTAAACGGACTCCGAAAAATCCGCAAAAATATTTTTGTCAGTTTTGGAATATTAGAGAATTTTAGAAATTAAGAAATAAACCGGAAGGTGATCGAGGTGAGCACGATACACCAGGGTGCGCCAGCCCTGCCAGGCGCGTCCTGGTGGGTTGTGCCCACCTCGGACACCTTCCCGACTCCGTTTTCCTTCCATATGCTTGCTTTCCAAGAATAAAAATTCTCTATATATACCCCCGACTGTTTTGACGACCGCATCGCAGAAAAATCCTCTGTTCTTGTTTCTTGCTATTTTCTCGTCAGATCTAGATCTCCATGGCTCCACCAAGCTCCTCCAAGGACAAGTTCTTCGAGAAGGTCATCAACCGGTACTTGCCGGAGGTGATGAAGCACCCTCAAGCCATTGAGATGCGAGAGGGGGTGCTCCACATCTGCGATGTTCAGGGACCCAAGAGAACCGGAAGCGTGGAGGCTAGGCTCGAGGCGGTGGAACAAGACATCTTCAAGTGCCAAAGGATGGTGGAGCATGGACTTAGTGCCAATCACTCCATGATCACGAAATTCACCCATGATCAGATGGTGGATGGCCGGTCTGTGAAGGACACCATCTCCACCCTCAACGAGCAAATCAATTTTCTACAAAGCCAAGTTTATGATCTTCAAAACCAAGTTTTTGAATGTGAAGCAAGATTTAAAGGTATGAGTTTAGCTGCCAGTTGCAGGACTCAGGGGACTCTTGCGTCAACTTTTGATGGGGAGCCCTTGCCCTGGAAGCTCGAGGACAAGCCTACCACATCATCATCACCACCTTCTTCATCACCACCACCAAAGGAGACTTGAGCACACGGGTATGGGCACTCCCCTTGGCTTGAGCCAAGCTTGGGGGAGATGCCCCGGTATCGTATCACCATCACTTTTATTCACCTTTACCTATCCTAGTTCGATCTTTAATTTTCCTTTGATTTAGTTGAATAAAAGTTTAGCATGATCTATTTTTGTGTGTTAGTTTCGTGGTCTATCTATATATGTAATCGAGTGAGAGTTATATAATAAAGTAAAGTTCGAGTTTTGCCTCTCTACTTTCTTGTTGCAATCAAAATAAAGGAAAAAGAAATAAATGAAAATAATCATATGCTAATCTTATGGTGAGTAACGACATCACATAAGGAAAAGTATAAGTAGTAAAATTTATTGGATTGACAAACATAGCATTGGTCAATGATGCAATTCATGACAAAATTAATAAGGGAAGAGAAGATTCACATGCAAATACACTATCTTGGACATCTGTTATGATTGTGAGCTCCCATTAAATATTATATGTCAAAATGGTTGACGTTGGACAAGGAAGACAACGAAATGATTTATGCTTGTTCATATCCACATATAAGTTATATTGTCATAGATCCTTCAACATGTGGTGCTTGCTCAATATCTTTGCTAGCCAAAAATTCCGCACTAAGTAGAGATACTACTTGTGCATCCAAAAACCCAAACCCAAATTCATTCTTTGAGAGTCCACCATACCTACCTACAGATCGAGTAAGATCCTTCAAGTAAGTTGTCATCGGTGCAATAAGGCAATAAAAATTCCTTCTAAAAGTGTTTTGATCAATTAGTGTAAGAGAAAATTGAGCGCTATACGAACTTATGATGGCAAAGTAATAAAAGCGACGGACTGCATAATAAAGGTTGCTATCATAGGGGGCAATATAGCGTGACGTTCTTTTACATTAAGGGATTGGGCATACAAACCAAAAAGCGCATGACAACCTCTGCTTCCCTCTGCGAAGGGACTATCTTTTACTTTTATGTATTTACTTTTATGCAAGAGTCAAGTATTCTTCCCTATTCCCTTTTTACTTTTTCTTTTGCAAGCATCATGTGGTGAGGAAAGATCTAGGCACATATATCCAGTTGGATGTGAGTGGCCATGAGTTATTATTGTTGACATCACCCTTTAGGTGAACACATTGGGAGGCGAAACTATAAGCCCCTATCTTTCTATGTGTCCGGTTGAAACTTTTTGCTCATGGGTATGCTTTGAGTGTTAGCAATCATAGAAGACTAAATGATGGTTGAGTATGTGGACTTGCCAAAAGGCTCCGACATGAGACCCTTCCTGAAAATATGATGAATTGTAGTTGCAAAGTTGACTGAGAACATAGTTTGTTGGTTTTCAATAGGGTTTATGCTTTATACTTCTATGTTGTGATGAATTGTTACTTGTGCATGAGAAGCTATATGATGAAAGTATATGAATAAGTTTTATGCTAGAGTTTGTTGCTGTTATGATAATAAGCATGATACTTCTATGTCCGTATTTTGTTTTTATCGACACCTCTCTCTCAAACCATGTGGACATGCTTTTCAATATCGGCTTTTCGCTTGAGGACAAGCGAGGTCTAAGCTTGGGGGAGTTGATACGTCCATTTTGCATCATGATTTCCTATTGTTATTTATTATGTTTTGTTGAATAATATGCAAGGTTTACACAAAGAGGGAGAATACCGGCAGCTGGAATTCTGGACCTGAAAAAGCACATCAGAGATACCTATTCTGCACAACTCCAATGAAGCTGAAACTTTACGGAGATTATTTTTGGAATTAATAAAAAATACTGGAGCAAAGAACTATCGGAGGGGACCATCCTGGTGGGCACGAGACACCAGGGCGCGCCAGGCCCCCCCAGGCGCGCCCTGGTGGGTTGTGCCCTCCTCGGCCCAACTCCGGTGCCCATATTCTGGTATATAGGCTCTTTTGACCTAGAAAAAATGAGGATAGGACTTTCGGGATGGAGCGCCGCCGTCTCGAGGCGGAACTTGGGCAGGAGCACTTTTACCCTCCGGCAGAGCGATTCCGCTGGGGGAACTTCCCTCTCGAAGGGGGAAATCAAAGCCATCGTCATCACCAACACCCCTCTAATCTTTGGGAGGCTAATCTTCATCAACATCTTCAACAGCACCATCTCCTCTCAAACCCTAGTTCATCTCTTGTGTTCAATCTTTGTACCGGAACCTCAGATTGGTACCTGTCGGTGACTAGTAGTGTTGATTACATCTTGTAGTTGATTACTATATGGTTTATTTGGTGGAAGATTATATGTTCAGATCCATTATGCTATTCATTACCCCTCTGATCTTGAGCATGATTATTATTTGTGAGTAGTTACCTTTGTTCTTGAGGTCACGGGAGAAGTCATGTTGCAATAATCATGTGAATTTGATATGTGTTCGATATTTTGGTGATATGTATGTTGTGATTCCCTTACTGGTGTCATGTGAACGTTGACTACATGACACTTCACCATTCTTGGGCCTAAGGGAATGCATTGTGGAGTAGTTATTAGATGATAGGTTGCTAGAGTGACAGAAGCTTAAACCCTAGTTTATGCGCTACTTCGTAAGGGGCTGATTTGGATCCAAACGTTTAATGCTATGGTTAGATTTTATCTTAATACTTTTCTCATAGTTGTAGATGCTTGTGATGGGGTTAATCATAAGTGGGAGGTTGTTCAAGTAAGAACAACACCCAAGCACCGGTCCACCCACATATAAAATTATCAAAGTAGCGAACACAAATCAAACCAACATGATAAAAGTGACTAGATGAAATTCCCGTGTACCCTCAAGAACACTTTGCCTATTACTAGAGACTGTTCTGGCCTGTCCTTTGCTGCAAAAGGATTGGGCTACCTTGCTGCACTTTATTTACAGTTACCGTTACTTGCTCGCTACCAATTATCTTGCTACCAAACTATCTGTTACCTACAATTTCAGTGCTTGCAGAAATTACCTTGCTGAAGACCGCTTGTCATTTCCTTCTGCTCCTCGTTGGGTTTGACACTCTTACTTATCGAAAGGACTACGATTGATCCCCTATACTTGTGGGTCATCAGGCCCGAGGGCCATTATTTCAGATCTGAACCGTTTATGTTATCACCATTATATCTATGTTCTTGATCCGATCTTGCTAGTCATATGCACCTGCTATGTGTTATGATTCGTAAACCCCGGAGTGACAATAGTCAGGATACTTTCCGGTGATGACCGTAGTTTGAGGAGTTCATGTATTCACCATGTGTTAATGCTTTGTTCGGGTTCTCTATTAAAAGGAGGTCTTAATATCCCTTAGTTTCCTTATGGACCCCGCTGCCACGGGAGGGTAGGACAAAAGATGTCATGCAAGTTCTTTTCATAAGCACGTATGACTATTTACGGAATACATGCCTACATTACATTTATGAACTGGAGCTAGTTCTGTGTCGCCCTAGGTTATGACTGTTATATGATGAATATCATCCAACGAGTTCACCGATCCAGTGCCTACGAGTTTTCCACATATTGTTCTTGCTAAGTTACTACTGCTACTGCTACTGTTACACTTGCTACAAAACTATTGCTATCACTGCTACCGTTACTGTTACTGCTACTACTGCTATCAAAACTGTCATACTACTGTGCTACTTATCACTCTGCTGTAGATATTTAATCTCTAGGTGTGGTTGAATTGACAACTCGGCTGCTAATACTTGCAGATATTCTTTGGCACCCCTTGTGTCGAATCTATAAATTTGGGTTGAATACTCTACCCTCGAAAAATGTTGCGATCCCCTATACTTGTGGATTATCAAGACCTTTTTCTGGCGCCGTTGCCGGGGAGCATAGCTATATTTGTTGAGTCACTTGGGATTTATATCAATTGATCACTATGAAGAATCCGAAGGATCCAAAAACCAAGATTTTTCCCTCTAAGACGAGGGGAGGTAAGGAACTGCCATCTAGCTCTGCACTTGATTCACCTTCAGTTATGAGTAAGTTTGCAACACCACCACATGCTAGTAATCCTGATATGTCGCAAGTTATTGATGATGCTACTTCTTCTATGAATGATGCTTATGATGATGCTAGTACCATGCTTGATGATAATGTGCCACTAGGTGAATTTCTTGATGAACAAATTGCTAGAGCTAAAGAGAATGAAATTATTGAAACTGATGAGATTGCTGAAACTGATGAAGCCTTTGAAACAGATGACTATGAAACACCTATTAGACCTGGCTCTCCTAGATTTGAAATGCCTAAGATACCTGAAGGTTATGTTATGGATGAGGAGACAACTAGGGAAATCCTTTCTTGTAAGGATAGAAATGATCTTAAGAAATTTCTACGCAAGTATAAGGAAAAGACTTTGAATGCTAGAATGAAATGTGATCCTAAGTTTGCTACTTCACCTATCTTTGTTACCGATAAGGATTATGAATTCTCTGTCGACCCAGAGTTAATTACTTTGGTTGAATCTGATCCTTTCCATGGCTATGAAACTAAAACTGTAGTGGCACATCTTACTAAGCTGAATGATATAGCCACCCTATTTGCTCATCATGAGAATATTCGCTACTACTATATTCTAAAGTTATTTTCGTTCTCATTAAAGGGTGATGCTAAGACATGCTACAATACTCTTGCTCCTGGTTGTGTGCGTAGTCCCCAGGATATGATTTACTATTTCTCTAAAAAATATTTTCCTGCTCATAAGAAACAAGTTGCTTTACAGGAAATATTTAACTTTGTGCAAATTGAAAAAGAGAGTCTCCCACAAGCTTGGGGGAGTGACGTGGCTTGAGACTGCGTCGGTATTTCCCCAAAGAGGAAGGGATGATGCAGCACAGCGACGGTAAGTATTTCCCTCAGTTATGAAACCAAGGTTATCAAACTAGTAGGAGGATCACCACCACCCAATAAGCAGCACTTGCACACAAATAACAAATACTTGCAACCCGACGCGAAAGAGAGGTTGTCAATCTCTCTACGGTAAAAAGATAGATTAGGTAGTGATAGATAGGAGAGATAGATCTCTTAAGAACACAAAATAAAAAGAGCAAATAAAAAGTGTAGCACTATATTTTTGGATTTTTGGTTTAGTAGATCTGAAAACAAAGAGGCAAAAATATAGATCGGAAAGCAATATGTTGGAAAAGTAGACCCGGGGGCCGTAGGTTTCACTAGTGGCTTCTCTCATGAGTATGTCACACGGTGGGTGAACAAATTACTGTTGGGCAATTGATAGAAGATCAAATAATCATGACGATATCCAAGGCGATGATCATTATATAGGCATCACGTCCAAGATAAGTAGACCGACTCCTGCCTGCATCTACCACTATTACTCCACACATCGACCACTATCCAGCATGCATCTAGTGTATTAAGTTCATGGAAAAATGGAGTAATGCAATAAGAACGATGACATGATGTAGACAAGATCTATTCACGTAGGAATAGACCCCATCTTGTTATCCTTAATGGCAACGATACATGCGTGCCTTGCTGCCCCTTCTGTCACTGGGAAAGGACACCGCAAGATCGAACCCATCACAAAGCACCTCTTCCCATGGCAAGAAAAATCGATCTAGTTGGCCTAACTAAACCAAAGATTCGAAGAAGAAATACGAGGCTATTAGTAATCATGCATATAAGAGATCAAAGAAGACTCAAATAATATTCATGGATAGAAACTGATCATGAACTCAAAATTCATCGGATCGCAACAAACACACCGCAAAAGTTTACATCAAATAGATCTCCAGGAGACCATTTTATTGAGAATCAAAGGATAGAGAGGAAGCCATCTAGCTACTGCCTACAGAAACGTAGGTCTATGGTGGACTACTCACGCATCATCGGAGAGGCACCAATGAAGAAGATGAACCCCTCCGTGATGGTGTTTAGATTGGATCTCGAGGTTTTGGAACTTGCGGCGGCTAGAATTGTGTTTCGTAGACTCCCTTAGGGTTTTCTGAATATTTGGGAATTTATAGGCGTCAGAGGCGGTGGAGGGGGCCCCGTGGAGGGCACAACCTACTAGGGCGCGCCGGGCGCCCCCAGGCGCGCCCATGTGGGTTGTGGCCTCCACAGCCCACCTCTCTGGTACTTCTTTGGCCCACTGGGTGTCTTCTGCTCCAGAAAAAATCTCCAAAAAGTTTCATAGAGATTGGACTCCGTTTGGTATTGATATTCTGCGAAGTAAAAAACAAGCAAAAACAGCAACTGACACTTTGGCACTATGTCAATAGGTTAGTCCCAAAAATTGATATAAAGTTGTTATAAAATGATTGTAAAACATCCAAGAATGATAATATAACTGCATGGAACAAGCAAAAATTATAGATACGTTGGAGACGTATCAGCATCCCCAAGCTTAATTCCTACTCGTCCTCGAGTAGGTAAATGATAAAAACAGAATTTTTGATGTGGAATGCTGCCTAACATGTTCATATCATCTTTTTTTTGTAGCATGGACATTTGGACTTGTAAATGATTCAAAGCAATAGTCTAGTTTTAACATAATGACTTCAATACTCAAGCATGCCAACAAGCAACCATGTCTTTCAAAATATCAACACTAAAGAAAGTTATCCCTAGCCCATCATGCTCAATCATTGATCCATTCATGAAACATACTCAAATATTAGCTATACCCAATGCTCAAGTACGATCATAGTGCCCCCTAGTTGGTGCTTTATAAGAGAAGATGGAGACTCAAGTAAAAATAAAAATTGCATAAAGTAAATAGATAGGCCCTTCGCAGAGGGAAGTAGGGGTTTGTAGAGGTGCCAGAGCTCAAAGTTTAAATTGAGAGAGAAAATATATTTTGGGTGGCATGCCTTTCCTGTCAACGAAAATGACAAAGTAGTTCACAATACTTTCCATGCTAGATATATCATAGGCGGTTCCCAAACAGAAAATAAACTTTATTCCTTATTCCACCAAACTTTCACATTCCATGGCGGGCCGTATCCACGGTTGCCTTGCATACCAACACTTTCCAAGGAATTTATTATTTGACAACATAAAGTAAATGTTTTTTCTTTTTCATTTCGAGAATGGGCACCCCTATTACCGCCGCACTCTCGTGCAATGACAAGTGAATAAACACTCATCTTGAGAATAACACATCTAGCATGGAAAAATATTGGACACTCCCCACCGTTTCATGAGCGGTACGAGCACACAAAAGAGAAAATTTGTTTTGAAAATTTAGAGATGGCACATACAAATTTGCTTGGAACGGCATGGAAATACGGCATATAGGTAGGTATGGTGGTCTCATAAGGCAAAACTTGGTTTAAGGATTTTCGATGCACAAGTAGTATTTCTACTTAGTACAAATGGATGCTAGCAAATAGATTGAGACGCAACCAAACCAAGAAACGAAAATTCACATAAGCGAGCATTGAGCATAACTAACACCGAATAATGCACCATAAGTAGGATGTAATTTCACTGCATAACTATTGACTTTCGTGCATGCATAGGGAATCACAAACCTTAACATCAATATTCCTACTAAAGCATAATTACTCACTAACAAGACCCACATATTACTATCATCATGTTTCAAAACTATTACAAGGAATCAAGTTTAATTTGTCCAATGATCTTCATGAAAGTTTTTATCATATCCTCCTTGGATATCTATCACTTTGGGACTAGTTTCATGTATTGCCATTGCTTTTTGACAAGCTCAAACAAATTTAAGTGAAGCACATGAGCATAAAGATTTCATCTCTCAAAAAGGTATAAGTGAAGCATGAGAGGATTTCTTCAAAATTTAATAACTCTCAAATTAATCTAAGTAAAGCATGAGAGTATTTCTACCAAAAATTCCAAGCACACCGTGCTAAAAAAGATATAAGTGAAGGACTAGAGCAATTCTATAGCTCAAAAAGTTTAAGTGAAGCATATAGAGCAATTCTAACAAATGATAGTAGAATTGTGGCTCTCTCAAATAGGTGTGTCCAGCAAGGATACAAGTGACAAACTAACAAGCAAAGAAAGCAAAGATACAAGACGCTCCAAGCAAAACTCATGATATGTGACGAATAAAAATATAGCTCCAAGTAAAATACCAATGGTCGTTAGAAGAAAGAGGGGATGCCACTCGGGGGCATCCCCAAGCTTAGTTGCTTGTTCCTCTTTGAATATATCTTGGGGGTGCTGTAGCATCCCCAAGCTTAGGCTCTTTTCACTCCTTATTCCTTCATCCATCGTGATCTCACCCAAAACTTGAAAACTTCAACCACACAAAACTCAACAAAATCTTCGTGAGATCTGTTAGTATAATAAAGCAAATCACTACTTTAGGTGCTGTTGCAAACCCATTCATATTTTATTGTTGAATTATACCTACTATATTTTAACTTTACTATGGATCATACCATTCAATATAACCCATAGATTCATCAAAACAAGCACACAATGCAACGAAAACAGAATCTGTCTTAAACAGAACAGTCTGTAGTAATCTGTACTCTAGCCATACTTCTGTAACTCTAAAAATTCTGAAAAATTAGGAAAATGTAAATAATTTGTATAGCAATACTGTGTTAATATTTTAGCTCAAGATCACGTTCTAGTAAAAAAGTGAAAAATCAAATACTAGACACAAAGTTTCTGTTTCAGAATCAGCATCGCTTCTACTCATCTTATGAATCATCCTAAAGGCTCTACTTGGCACAAACACTAAATAAACCATTAAAACACAATCATAACAGAGGCATAATTGTGTCAACACTCAAAAACAGAAAGGAAAAGACAAAAATAAATTTATTCATTGGGTTGCCTCCCAACAAGCGCTATCGTTTTACGCCCCTAGCTAGGCATAACACATAGATTCAAGTATTGTCATCTTTGGTTTTGGATCCATAGGATGCCCTCATGATTGATTCATATGGTGTATTAATTCTTGTTCTAGGGAAGTGTTCCATACCCTTTCTTAGTGGAAATTGAAAACGAATATTGCCTTCTTTCATATAAATCAGGGCACCTATAGTGCGTAAAAACGGTCTACCAAGTATAATGGGACAAGACAGATTGCAATCAATATCAAGTACAATAAAATCTATGGGCACATAGTTCCTATTTGCAAGAATAAGAACATCATTAATTCTTCCCAAAGGTTTTTTAATAGTAGAATCTGCCAAGTGCAAATTAAGAGAACATTCTTCAATATTGGTGAGACCAAGCACATCACATAGAGATTTCGGAATCGCAGAAATACTAGCACCCAAATCACATAAAGCAAAGCACTCATAATTTTTAATCTTGACCTTAATGGTAGGTTCCCACTCATCATGTATTTTTCTAGGAATAGAAATCTCCAACTCCAACTTTTCTTCAAAAGATTTCATCACGGCATCAACGATATGTTTAGCAAAAGCTTTATTTTGCTCATAAGCATGGGGTTGACGTGGCTTGAGACTGCGTCAATATTTCCCCAAAGAGGAAGGGTTGATGTAGCACATCGACGGTAAGTATTTCCCTCAGTTATGAAACCAAGGTTATCGAACTAGTAGGAGGATCACCACCACCCAATAAGCAGCACCTGCACACAAACAACAAATACTTGCAACCCGACGCGAAAGAGAGGTTGTCAATCTCTCTACGGTAAAAAGATAGATTATGTAGTGATAGATAGGAGAGATAGATCTCTCAAGAACACAAAATAAAAAGAGCAAAAAAAAAGTGCAGCAATATGTTTTTGGGTTTTTGGTTTTGTAGATCTGAAAACAAAGAGGCAAAAAGATAGGTCGGAAAGCAATATGTTGGAAAAGTAGACCCGGGGGCCGTAGGTTTCACTAGTGGCTTCTCTCATGAGTATAGCGCACGGTGCGTGAACAAATTACTGTTGGGCAATTGATAGAAGATCAAATAATCATGACGATATCCAAGGCGATGATCGTTATATAGGCATCACGTCCAAGATAAGTAGACCGACTCCTGCCTGCATCTACCACTATTACTCCACACATCGACCGCTATCCAGCATGCATCTAGTGTATTAATTCATGAAAAAACGGAGTAATGCAATAAGAACGATGACATGATGTAGACAAGATCTATTCATGTAGGAATAGAACCCATCTTGTTATCCTTAATGGCAACGATACATGCGTGCCTTGCTGCCCCTTCTGTCACTGGGAAAGGACACCGCAAGATCGAACCCATCACAAAGCACCTCTTCCCATGGCAAGAAAAATCAATCTAGTTGGCCTAACTAAACCAAAGATTCGAAGAAGAAATACGAGGCTATAAGTAATCATGCATATAAGAGATCAAGGAAGACTCAAATAATATTCATGGATAGAAACTGATCATGAACTCAAAATTCATCGGATCCCAACAAACACACCGCAAAAGTTTACATAAAATAGATCTCCAAGAGACCATTGCATTGAGAATCAAAAGACAAAGAGGAAGCCATCTAGCTACTGCCTACAGACCCGTAGGTCTATGGTGGACTACTCACGCATCATCGGAGAGGCACCTATGAAGAAGATGGACCCATCCGTGATGGTGTTTAGATTGGATCTCGAGGTTCTAGAACTTGCGGTGGATGGAATTGTG
This sequence comes from Elymus sibiricus, assembly GCA_039707655.1. Classification (NCBI taxonomy): domain Eukaryota; kingdom Viridiplantae; phylum Streptophyta; class Magnoliopsida; order Poales; family Poaceae; genus Elymus; species Elymus sibiricus. Next base: position 375,906,321 of record CM077663.1, on the reverse strand, counting down.
TTTCATCGACTCCCTTAGGGTTTTCTGAATATTTGGGAATTTATAGGCGTCAAAGGTGGTGGAGGGGGGCCCCGTGGAGGGCACAGCCTACCAGGGCACGCCGGGCCCCCCCTGGCGCGCCCATGTGGGTTGTGGCCTCCACAGCCCACCTCTCTGGTACTTCTTTGGCCCAGTGGGTGTCTTCTGGTCCAGAAAAAATCTCCAAAAAGTTTCGTCACGATTGGACTCCGTTTGGTACTGATATTCTGTGAAGTAAAAAACAAGCAAAAACAGAAGTTGGCACTTTGGCACTATGTCAATATGTTAGTCCCAAAAAATGATATTAAGTGGCTATAAAATGATTGTAAAACATCCAAGAATGATAATATAACAGCATGGAACAAGCAAAAATTATAGATATGTTGGAGACGTATCAGCATCCCCAATCTTAATTCCTACTCGTCCTCGAGTTGGTAAATGATAAAAACAGAATTTTTGATGTGGAAAGCTACCTAACATGTTCATCTCATATTCTTTTCTTTTGTATAGAATGGACATTTGGACTTGTAAATGATTCAAAGCAATAGTCTAGTTTTAACATAATGACTTCAATACTCAAGCATGCCAACAAGCAACCATGTCTTTTAGAATATCAACACTAAATAAAGTTATCCCTAGCCCATCATGCTCAATCATTGATCCATTCATGAAACACACTCAAATATTATCTATGCCTAATGCTCAAGTACGATCATAGTGCCCCCTAGTTGGTGCTTTATAAGAGAAGATGGATACTCAAAGTAAAAAAATAAAAATTGCATAAAGTAAATAGATAGGCCCTTCGAAGAGGGAAGTAGGGATTTGTAGAGGTGCCAGAGCTCAAGGTTTGAAATTGAGAGAGAAAAATATTTTGGGTGGGATGCCTTTCCTGTCAACGAAAACGACAAAGTAGCTCACAATACTTTCCATGCTAGATATATCATAGGCGGTTCCCAAACAGAAAATAAAGTTTATTCCTTTTTCCACCAAACTTCCACTTTCCATGACGGGTCGTATCCACGGTTGCCTTCCATACCAACACTTTTCAAGGAATTTATTATTTGACAACATAAAGTAAATATTTTTTCTTTTTTCATTTCGGGAATGGGCATCCCTATTGCCGCAGCACTCTCGTGCAATGACAAGTGAATAAACACTCATCTTGAGAATAACACATCTAGCATGGAAAAATATTGGACACTCCCCACCGTTTCATGAGCGGTACGAGCACACAAAAGAGAAAATTTATTTTGAAAATTTAGAGATGGCACATGCAAATTTGCTTGGAACAGCATGGAAATACCGCATATAGGTAGGTATGGTGGACTCATAAGGCAAAACTTGGTTTAAGGATTTTGGATGCACACGTAGTATTTCTACTTAGTACAAATGGAGGCTAGCAAATAGATTGAGAAGCAACCAAACCAAGAAACGAAAATTCACATAAGCGAGCGTTGAGCATAACTAACACCGAATAATGCACCATAAGTAGTATGTAACTTCAATGCACAACTATTGACTTTCGTGCATGCATAGGGAATCACAAACCTTAACACCAATATTCCTACTAAAGCATAATTACTCACTAACACGACTCACATATTACTATCATCATGTTTGAAAACTATTACAAGGAATCAAGTCTAATTTATCCAATGATCTTCATGAAAGTTTTTATTATATCCTCCTTGGATATCTATCACTTTGGGACTAGTTTCATATATTGCCATTGCTTTTTGGACAAGCTCAAACAAATCTAAGTGAAGCACATGAGCATAAAGATTTCAATTCTCAAAAAGGTATAAGTGAAGCATGAGAGGATTTCTTCAAAATTTAATAGCTCTCAAATTAATCTAAGTGAAGCATGAGAGTATTTCTACAAAAATTTCCAAGCACACCGTGCTCAAAAAGATATAAGTGAAGCACTAGAGCAATTCTATAGCTCAAAAAGTTTAAGTGAAGCACATAGAGCAATTCTTACAAATCATAGCATAATTTTGAATCTCTCAAATATGTGTGTCCAGCAAGGATACAAGTGACAAACTAACAAGCAAAGCAAGCAAAGACTCAAATGATACAAGACGCTTCAAGCAAAACTCATGATATGTGACGAATAAAAATATAGCTCCAAGTAAAATACCGATGGTTGTTAGAAGAAAGAGGGGATGCCACTCGGAGGCATCCCCAAGCTTAGTTGCTTGTTTCTTTTGGGATATATCTTGGGGGTGCTGTAGCATCCCCAAGCTTAGGCTCTTTTCCCTCCTTATTCCTTCATCCATCGTGATCTCACCCAAAACTTGAAAACTTCGATCACACAAAACTCAACAAAATCTTCGTGAGATCCGTTAGTATAATAAAGCAAATCACTACTTTAGGTGCTGTTGCAAACCCATTCATATTTTATTATTGCATTATACCTACTGTATTTTAACTTTACTATGGCTCATACCCTTCAATATAACCCATAGATTCATCAAAAGAAGCACACAATGCAACGAAAACAGAATCTGTCTTAAACAGAACAGTCTGTAGTAATCTGTACTCTAACCATACTTCTGTAACTCTAAAAATTCTGAAAACTTAGGACAACGTAAAGAATTTGTATAGCAACACTGTGTTAAAATTTCAGCTCAAGATCACGTTCAGTTAAAAATGAAAATTCATATACTGGACGCAAAGTTTCTGTTTCAGATTCAGCATCCCTTCTACTCATCTTATGAATCATCCTAAAGGCTCTACTTGGAACAAACACTAAATAAACCATAAAAGAACAATCGTAACAGAGGCCTAATTGTGTCAACACTCAAAAACATAAAGGAAAAAGAAAAAAAATATTTATTCATTGGGTTGCCTCCCAACAAGCGCTATCGTTTTACGCCCCTAGCTTGGCATAACGCATAGATTCAAGTATTGCCATCTTTGGTTTCCAACTCTTCAATCACACAACTAGATTTGTTTAAGGATTTAGCATGTATATTCTTGATGACAACAATCCTAGGAAGAAAACCAAAAAATTCATTCTTGTAGATAGGGTCTCTTATGATTTCAAAAGAGTTGGGATGAATGCTAATCATTTTAAGACCCCCCTTGTGACTACTAGGTGTAGCAACTTTGTTCTTAGTGACTTGCGTGGTCTTGCCAATTTTTACGGGAGTTTTTTCAATAGTTTTGATAGAAGAAAAAGCCGAACCTAAATTACTAAAAATCTCCTCCAACTTATCAATCCGGTAAGGACTCTCTTCTACCCTTTCGTTAACTATGGTTTCTTTTTCCTTTAACAATTTAAAAGCATCTCCCGCCTTAGACCCAATTTTATTAGCAAGATTTTGCATTTTCTTATCCAAATTTTCAAGATGTTATTTGGTAATCATCTTCTTTTCAATAGCATCTAATCTCTCCATAACATGTTCGAGAGTTAAAGTTGATTCATTGATCATGAGAGGTGGTGATCCCACTAAACTTCCCATAGCATTAAAAGCATCCAAAGATAGACACATCAAGAAATTCCCACCGGTAATCGTATCAAGGACGAATCTATACCAAGTGGTGATGCCAACATAAAAACTGCGAAGAAGAACAACGGTAGATTGCTTATGGATAGATCTATTATGAGCATTGCAAATCCTATACCAAGCATCTTTTAAGTTCTCCCCTCCCCTTTGCTTAAAATTAAGAACCTCATTATCGGGAGTACACGCAATAAAGGAAGAGCTAGCCATAATGGCAAGGCAAGAGATCTGACGAGAAAAAGGCAAACGAAAAAGAGGGCGAATAAAACGGCAAATTGGTGAAGTGGGGGAGAGGAAAACTAGAGGCAAATGGCAAATAATGTAATTGCAAGGAGATGAGATTTGTGATTAGGAACCTGGTAGATGATGATGGAGTCTCCTCGGCGCCTGAGATAGGCACGTAGAAAGACCGCTTCCTCCCCGGAAACGGCGCCAGAAATTCCTTTGACGTGGCTTGAGACTGCGTCGGTATTTCCCCAAAGAGGAAGGGATGATGCAGCACAGCGACGGTAAGTATTTCCCTCAGTTATGAAACTAAGGTTATCGAACCAGTAGGAGGATCACCACAACCCAATAAGGAGCACCTGCACACAAACAACAAATACTTGCAACCCGACGCGAAAGAGAGGTTGTCAATCTCTCTACGGTAAAAAGATAGATTAGGTAGTGATAGATAGGAGAGATAGATCTCTCAAGAACACAAAATAAAAAGAGCAAATAAAAAGTGCAGCAATATGTTTTTGGGTTTTTGGTTTTGTAGATCTGAAAACAAAGAGGAAAAAAGATAGATCGGAAAGCAATATGTTGGAAAAGTAGACCCGGGGGCCGTAGGTTTCACTAGTGGCTTCTCTCATGAGTATAGCGCACGGTGGGTGAACAAATTACTGTTGGGCAATTGATAAAATATCAAATAATCATGACGATATCCAAGGCGATGATCATTATATAGGCATCACGTCCAAGATAAGTAGACCGACTCCTGCCTGCATCTACCACTATTACTCCACACATCGACCGCTATCCAGCATGCATCTAGTGTATTAAGTTCATGGAAAAATGGAGTAATGCAATAAGAACGATGACATGATGTAGACAAGATCTATTCATGTAGGAATAGACCCCATCTTGTTATCCTTAATGGCAATGATACATGCGTGCCTTGCTGCCCCTTCTGTCACTGGGAAAGGACACCGCAAGATCGAACCCATAACAAAGCACCTCTTCCCATGGAAAGAAAAATCGATCTAGTTGGCCTAACTAAACCACAGATTTGAAGAAGAAATACGAGGCTATAAGTAATCATGCATATAAGAGATCAAAGAAGACTTAAATAATATTCATGGATAGAAACTGATCCTGAACTCAAAATTCATCGGATCCCAACAAACACACCGCAAAAGTTTACATCAAATAGATCTCCAAGAGACCATTGTATTGAGAATCATAAGAGAGAGAGAGAGGAAGCCATCTAGCTACTGCCTACGGACCCGTAGGTCTATGGTGGACTACTCACGCATCATCGGAGAGGCACATATGAAGAAGATGAACCCCTCCGTGATGGTGTTTAGATTGGATCTCGAGGTTCTAGGACTTGCGGCGGCTGGAATTGTGTTTCGTCGACTCCCCTAGGGTTTTCTTAATATTTGGGAATTTATAGGCATCAGAGGCGGTGCAGAGGGGCCCCGTGGAGGGCACAACCCATCAGGGCACGCTGGGGGCCCCCTGGCGCGCCCTGGTTGGTTGTGCTCTCCACACCCCACCTTCCTGGGTCTTCTTTGGCCCACTGGGTGTCTTCTGGTCCACAAAAAATCTCCAGAAAGTTTTGTCACGATTGGACTCCGTTTGGTTCTGATATTCTGCGAAGTAAAAAACAAGCAAAAACAACAACTAGCACTTTGGCACTATGTAAATAGGTTAGTCCCAAAAAATGATATAAAGTGGCTACAAAATGATTGTAAAACATCCAAGAATGATAATATAACAGCATGGTACAAGCAAAAATTATAGATACATTGGAGATGTATCAGGGGTGAATTCAACATGGATTGCAGCAAAGAAATACATTCAATCAAAGAGCAACTGTCATAATTAAAGTCTTTGCAATCCAAAATAGTGGGCACATCACTAGTTAAAGTTTGGACCTCTTCAAACCCACTTTTATCAAAATTTTCATCAAGATTTTCACCCTCCAAATTATTGGGACGCCTTCTAGCTAAAGTTGACTTTACTTCAGTCCCTTTATCATCAATTTTGATATTACTAAACAAGGAATCAATAGAAGAAACACCAATCACTTTAAGATCTTCATCATTTGTAAGAGCATAATTTTCTCTAAGAAGTTTTGGTGGTTGATGACAATACTGTTGCGAACTAATCGTGTGCATTGAACTTACAGAGATTATCAGGTGGCATGAGACGGTTATTCTACCCCCTTTGATGCTAAACGAGAAGTCGGAGTTTTTCGTATGATTTAGTGTTGGTGGACTTGAGTCATAGGAAAATCCGTACTATCAAGAGCGGGTCCGCAATTGGAAAGGTTGGGAGTATCTCTCACGTACACACTCGTCTCCTCCTTTCCTCCCTGGCACTTTGGAGCTATTCCCTGCCTTAGGAACCAGATGCATCATCATAAGCGGTAGTACCGCTGCCGTGAGCGGTAGTACCGCTCCAGCGGTAGTGCCGCCCTGTGGTACCGGGTCATGTACCGCTTGTGTTTATGCTTCTGGTGTCCTCGGGTTTTGGCTTTTTGGAAACAGAAGTACCGCTGGGAGAGGAGCGGTAGTACCGCTTGCGCGGTACTGCTGCCCTCCACTTCCGGCCCATCTTCCGCTTGTAATATTCTTCTGTTGCCTTCGGGCTCACGTCTCTGATAAGCGGAAGTACCGCTTTGGGTAGAGCGGTAGTACCTCTTGGGCGGTACTGCCGCCCTCCACTCCTGCCCAAATTCCGCTTATGTTTTCTCTTCTGATGTCTTTCAGTACTTGGGGGCTACACTGGCTGATGTTTTATAAAGTACAATGACAATTGCAAGTCCCAGGCTGCTGCAGGCAAGACAACCCGGCACTTGGGGGCTACACAATCAAATATATTATTGAAAAGCACCAAGTCATCATGGATAAACTTGGAGCTTGGGGGCTACAGGTAATATGGATATATAAAAATACAAGAGCACTTTCAAGATGTCAATTGTGAACGAGACCGGCTCAATAGATTTTTATCTAGCCGAAGCATGGAAAGACCGGCTCAACATTACACAGATTTCTTCATTCCCAATAATTTTATCAAGTCAACTGGAGTCCGCTTGTTTTGACCTGGCAGCACCAAAAATCACGACCCAGCATCATCAATGATTATGACCCAGCGGAGTTTATATAAGCAACCCGGTTTCACAAGTTGGCAAGTTCTACATCCATAAATCAGCAATATTTTTTATAAGTTGACGTCCACTACATCTGATGACCCGGCAAGATCCCCGCGTCCCATGAAGTGGTTCAACAACAGACGAATTTCTTATTCCCAAGGCTTTCATCCAGCCAAAGTATTGGAGGCCGACTCAACGGCATATGGATGTTTTATTCCCAATATTTTATTGCAAAGGACACATACCTGCAAGATGATTGTGAAGACGGCTCGTTAATATTAAGAAGAAACCCGGATTTTCAAGGAGCTACTTCATTAAGCCGGCCAGTGGAGCAAGCCGGTCCCTTAACATATTTGTTATTCTTATTTCAGGAGCTTACCATGAATAAATTCAAGCTAACCTGGGGGTATTGTCGGGGATATTACCCCGCGGTATGAACCAGCCTGAAGTATGACCCGGCCGGGACTTGGTGACTCCTTGGTGACCCGGCCGAGCTTGGTGGTTCATTGGTGATCCGGAAGGCGGGTCAGACGAACGACAAGACCCAACGGCCCAGAAGGCGGCTCATGGGAGGGCCGAGTCATGTTATGATGGGCCGGCTCACAGAGAAGGCCCAAGGAAAGGAAAGACTCCCTCACAAAGGAAACAAGACCCTGATTAGGATTCAAGAGAGACTAGTCCTAATCCTACTCCCAGTAGGACTCTACATGTAAACCTACCCCTTCCACTTATATAAGGAGGGGTAAGGCACCCCTAGAGGGACAAGTTCAAGTCATTAGAGATAGACAGATTAGAAACCCTCGAGACTAGAGGTAGCGATTCCGCACCCTTGTAATCGAGATCATCCTCATCATTAATACACACAAAGCAGGACGTAGGCTTTTACCTCCATCGTAGGGGCCGAACCTGGGTAAACTCGCGTCTCTCGATTCCGACCAACCCCTCTCAAGCCGCCACCTAGTTGTGATGGCCTCACACCTAAGTTCTATCGCGAGGACATCTTGCCGTGACAAAACCGCGACACCCGAGTAATACCTACTCGTCTGGGCTGCCTTGTTAGCGTTAAGCGGAAGTACCGCTTACGGGAGCGGTAGTACCGCTCTGGCGGAACTACCGCCTCCATGACGCCTGTAAGTTAACACTCCAGCCCGATACTTTCGTGCAAGCGGAAGTACCGCTCCGCCGAGCGGTACTACCGCTTATGCACGACTTGTGGACAGAAAAACGGTCAGATTTCCTCCACTATATAAGTGGGTCTTCTTCCTTAAGAAGACTTACCTCTTATCCTTCAAAAAGCTCCATTGTTACCTCCAAAGCTCATTCTTGCCCGATCTCCTTCCCTAGCCATCGATTCTTGTTCATGCTCTAGGGTTTGGAGGAGAAGGCCTTGATCCACACTTCCACCAAGAGATATTTTGTTTCCCCCACTAATCCCTTGCGGATCTTGTTACTCTTGGGTGTTTGAGCACCCTAGACGGAAGAGGTCACTACGAAGCCATATTCCATTGTGGTGAAGTTTCATGGTTTCGTTGGGAGCCTCCAATTGAGTTGTGGAGATTGCCCCAACCTTGTTTGTAAAGGTCCGGTTGCCGCCTTCAAGAGCACCACTAGTGGAATCACGGCATCTCGCATTGTGTGAGGGCGTGAGGAGAATACGGTGGCCCTAGTGGCATCTTGGGGAGCATTGTGCCTCCACACCGCTCCAACGGAGACGTACTTCCTCTCAAAGGGAAGGAACTTCGGTAACACATCCTCGTCTCCAATGGTTCCTCTTGTGGTTATTTTTTACCTTTACTTTGTGCAAGCTTATATGTTGTTGATATTGTTGCTAGCATCATATAGGTTGCTCTCCTAGTTGCATATCTGGTCAACCTATTTGTTGCTAAACCTAATTTGTTAAGAAGAGCTTAAAAATTGGTAGTTGCCTATTCACCCCCCTCTAGTCAACCATATCGATCCTTTCAATTGGTATCAGAGCGAGGTTTCTTTATTAAGGGTTTTACCACCCGAAGAGTATGGCTGACGATGAGGTGCGGCCGGTTGAACTCCCCGAGGCCGTGGGTGTGAACATGGTGTCATGTGAGGATTTGAATGAGGCCATGTCCTCACTCAAATCCTCCATGACGACCGAGGTCAAATCCATGTTTAAAGAATTTCTTGAGGGTCTCAAACTTACTACCGATCCGTTGTTAGTGGTCAATCCCACTAACTCGTCATTGGATGTCCACTCCAAAAAGGAGCGGGCTAGCACTGAGAAGAATAAGCTACCTCAAGGAACTAGTGGAGTAGGTACCTTTGCCTCGGTACCACCTCCCGTGGTATATGGAGGACCGGTGCACCCACCACATATAGTTAATCTCGGTCCTCCACCTAAGCTTGTTAAGAATGATTTTGCTAATTGGGTTTTTCGTATCAAGTCTCATTTGAATCACAACTCAACACAACTATGGAGAATCATTGAGCAAGGGTACTACCCTCATGATGCAAACAACCTCACTCCAAAGAAGAGGCCGACAATCAACTCAACCACTTGACGTGGCTTGAGACTGCGTCGGTATTTCCCCAAAGAGGAAGGGATGATGCAGCACAGCGACGGTAAGTATTTCCCTCAGTTATGAAACCAAGGTTATCGAACCAGTAGGAGGATCACCACCACCCAATAAGCAGCACCTGCACACAAACAACAAATACTTGCAACCCGACGCAAAAGAGAGGTTGTCAATCTCTCTACGGTAATAAGATAGATTAGGTAGTGATAGATAGGAGAGATAGATCTCTCAAGAACACAAATAAAAAGAGTAAATATGCAGCAATATATTTTTGGGTTTTTGGTTTTGTAGATCTGAAAACAAAGATTGCAAAAACGTAGATTGGAAAGCAATATGATGGAAAAGTAGAGCCGGGGGCCGTAGGGTTCACTAGTGGCTTCTCTCATGAGTATAGCGCACGGTGGGTGAACAAATTACTGTTGGGCAATTGATAGAAAATCGAATAGTCATGACGATATCCAAGGCGATGATCATTATATAGGCATCACGTCCAAGATAGGTAGATCGACTCCTGCCTGCATCTACCTCTATTAGTCCACACATCGACCGCTATCCAGCATGCATCTAGTGTATTAAGTTTATGGAAAAACGGAGTAATGCAATAAGAACGATGACATGATGTAGACAAGATCTATTCATGTAGGAATAGACCCCATCTTGTTATCCTTAATAGCAACAATACATGCGTGTCTTGCTGCCCCTTCTGTCACTGGGAAAGAACACCGCAAGATCGAACCCATCACAAAGCACCTCTTCCCATGGCAAGAAAAATCGATCTAGTCAGCCTAACTAAACCAAATATTCGAAGAAGAAATACGATGCTATAAGCAATCATGCATATAAGAGATCAAAGAAGACTCAAATAATATGCATGGATAGAAACTGATCATGAACTCAAAATTCATCGGATCCCAACAAACACACCGCAAAAGTTTACATCAAATAGATCTCCAAGAGACCATTGTATTGAGAATCATAAGAGAGAGAGAAGAAGCCATCTAGCTACTGCCTACGGACCCATAGGTCTATGGTGGACTACTCACGCATCATCGAAGAGGCACCTATAAAGAGAAAATTTATTTTGAAAATTTAGAGATGGCACATACAAATTTGCTTGGAACGGCATGGAAATACCGCATATAGGTAGGTATGGTGGACTCATAAGGCAAAACTTGGTTTAAGGATTTTGGATGCACAAGTAGTATTTCTACTTAGTACAAATGGAGGCTAGCAAAAAGATTGGGAAGCAACCAAACCTAGAAATGAAAATTTACATAAGTGAGCATTGAACATAGCTAAGACCGAATAATGCACCACAAGTAGGATGTAAATTCATTGCATAACTATTGACTTTCGTGCATGCATAGGGAATCACAAACCTTAACACCAATATTCCTACTAAGCATAATTACTCACTAACATGACTCACATATTACTATCATCATGTTTCCAAACTATTACAAAGAATCAAGTTTCATTTGTCCAATGATCTTCATGAAAGTTTTTATTATATCCTACTTGGATATCTATCACTTTGGGACTAGTTTCATATATTTCCATTGCTTTTTGGCAAGCTCAAACAAATTTAAGTGAAGCACATGAGCATAAAGATTTCATCTCTCAAAAAGGTATAAGTGAAGCATGAGAGGATTTCTTCAAAATTTACTAACTCTCAAATTAATCTAAGTGAAGCATGAGAGTATTTCTACAAAATTTCCAAGCACACCGTGCCCAAAAAGATCTAAGTGAAGCACTAGAGCAATTCTATAGCTCAAAAAGTTTAAGCGAAGCACATAGAGCAATTCTAACAAATCATAGCATGATTTTGGCTTTCTCAAATAGGTGTGTCCAGCAAGGATACAAAGGAAAAACTAAAAAACAAAGCAAGTAAAGATACAAGACGCTCCAAGCAAAACTCATGATATGTGACGAATAAAAATATAGCTCCAAGTAAAATACCGATGGTCGTTAGAAGAAAGAGGGGATGCCACTCGGGGGCATCCCCAAGCTTAGCTGCTTGTTACTATTTGGATATATATTGGGGGTGCGGTAGCATCCCCAAGCTTAGGATTTTATAACTCCTTATTCCTTCATCCATCGTGATCTCACCCAAAACTTGAAAACTTCAATCACACAAAACTCAACAAAATCTTCGTGAGATCCGTTAGTATAAGAAAGCAAATCACTACTTTAGGTACTGTTGCAAACCCATTCATATTTTCTTATTGCATTATACCTACTGTATTTTAACTTTACCATGGCTTATACCCCCCAATACAAACCATAGATTCATCAAAACAAGCACACAATGCAACGAAAACAGAATCTGTCTTAAACAGAACAGTCTGTAGTAATCTGTACTGTACCCATACATATGTAACTCTAAAAATTCTGAACAATTAGGACAACGTAAGTAATTTGTATATAAATACTGTGTTAACATTTCAGATCAAAATCACGTTCCAGCAAAAAATGAAAATTCATATACTGGACGCAAAGTTTCTGTTTCAGATTCAGCACCACTTCTACTCATCCTATGAATCATCCTAAAGGCTTTACTTGGCACAAACACTAAATAAACCATAAAAACACAATCATAACAGAGTCATAATTGTGTCAACACTCAAAAACAGATAGGAAAAAGCAAAAATTTATTTATTCAGTGGGTTGCCTCCCAACAAGCGCTATCGTTTTACGCCCCTAGCTAGGCATAATGCATAGATTCAAGTATTGTCATCTTTGGTTTTGGATCCATAGGATGCCCTCATAATTGATTCATATGGTGGATTAATTCTTGTTCTAGGGAAGTGTTCCATACCCTTTCTCAAGGGAAATTGAAAACGAATATTGCCTTCTTTCATATCAATCATGGCACCTATAGTGCGTAAAAACTGTCTACCAAGTATAATGGGACAAGACGGATTGCAATCGATATCAAGCACAATAAAATCAATGGGCACATAATTCCTATTTGCAAGAATAAGAACATCATTAATTATTCCCAAGGTTTTTTTAATAGTTGAATCCGCCAAGTGCAAATTAAGAGAACATTCTTCAATGTTGGTAAGACCAAGCACATCACATAGAGATTTAGGAATCGTGGAAACACTAGCACCAAAATCACACAAAGCAAAGCATTCATAATTTTTAATATTTACCTTAATGGTAGGTTCCCACTCATCATGTAATTTTCTAGGAATAGAAATCTCCAAACCCAACTTTTCTTCAAAAGATTTCATCATGGAATCAACGATATGTTTAGTAAAAGCTTTATTTTGCTTATAAGCATGGGGTGAATTCAACATGGATTGCAGCAAAGAAATACATTCAATCAAAGAGCAACTATCATAATTAAAGTCTTTGCAATCCAATATAGTGGGCACATCACTAGTTAAAGTTTTGACCTCTTCAAACCCACCTTTAGCAAAATTTTCATCAAGATTTTCACGCTCCAAATTATTGGGACGCCTTCTAGCTAAAGTTGACTCTACTTCAGTCCCTTAATTATAAATTTTAATATTACTAAACAAGGAATCAATAGAAGAAACACCAATCACTTTAAGATCTTCATCTTTCTTATGAAGACAATCACTAGAAAACGATTTTTCTAAGATTTCTCTTTTAGCTCTAAGCATAGCGGTCCTTTTCTTACTCTCATCCATAGAGACATATAAAGCTTTAATTGATTCATCAATCTTAGGCACAAAAGCTTTCAACTTGAGATTTTCAACATCATGAAAAATGCTATCAATTCTTCTAGACATATCAACAATCTTATTCAACTTTTCATCTATCGTAGTACTGAAAGCCTTTTGCGCATTGATAAATTCTTTAATATTACTCTCAAGATAAGAGGTGTTCCTATTATTGTTGTAAGAAGAATTACCATAGGAATTACCATAATCATTAGAGGAATTTCCAGGAAAAGGCCTAGTATTAAAATTACCTCTATAAGCATTGTTATTGAAATTGTTTCGCGAGACAAAATTCAAATCTACGGAATCACTATTTTGCTCAATCAAGGTAGACAAAGGCACATCATTAAGATAAAGAGGAGCATTTTTACTAGCAACCAATTTCATCAAAGCATCAACTTTATCACTCAAAGTGCTAATTTCCTCTACCGAATTAACTTTTTTACTAGTAGGTGCTCTTTCGGTATGCCATTGAGAATAATTAGCCAAGATATTATCTAGCAATTTAGTAGCTTCACCCAAAGTAATCTCCATAAAAGTACCACCCGCGGCGGAATCTAAAAGATTTCTAGAGACAAAATTCAATCCCGCATAATTTTTTGTATGATCATCCAAAGATTTAAACCATGAGTAGGACAATTTCTTAGCATCAACTTCATTCTTTCCCAAGATTGTGCAACATGCTCATGCTCAAGTTGCTTAAAATTCATGATTTGCGTCCTAAGGGAAATAATTTTCGCGCGCGGAAAATACTTAGTGATAAAAGCATCCTTGCACTTATTCCAAGAATCGATACTATTGCGAGGCAAAGAGGAAAACCAAATTTTTGCACGATCCCGCAAGGAAAAAGGAAATAGTTTCAACTTGACAATATCATTGTACACATATTTTTTCTTTTGCATATCACACAATTCTACGAACGTGTTTAGATGGGACGCGGCATCCTCATTAGGAGTACCGGCAAATTGATCTTTCATGACAAGATTCAACAAAGCGACATTAATATCACAAGACTCCGCACTAGTGGCGGGAGGAGCAATCGGAGTACTAATAAAATCATTGTTATTAGTATTGGAAAAATCACACAACTTGGTGTTCTCTTTAGTCATCGTGACCACGCAAACAAGATTGCAAGCAAGGAAGAGAACCGGCAAGAAAAGGGCAAACGAAAAAGAGGGCGAATAAAATGGCAAATTGGTGAAGTGGGGGAGAGGAAAACGAGAGGCAAATGGCAAATAATGTAATTGCAAGGAGATGAGATTTGTGATTAGGAACCTGGTAGATGATGGTGGAGTCCCCTCGGCGCCTACATAGGCACGTAGAAGAGACCGCTTCCTCCCCGGCAACGGCGCCAGAAATTCCTTTGACGTGGCTTGAGACTGCGTCGGTATTTCCCCAAAGAGGAAGGGATGATGCAGCACAGTGACGGTAAGTATTTCCCTCAGTTATGAAACTAAGGTTATCGAACCAGTAGGAGGATCACCACCACCCAATAAGCAGCACCTGCACACAAACAACAAATACTTGCAAACCGACACGAAAGAGAGGTTGTCAATCTCTCTACGGTAATAAGATAGATTAGGTAGTGATAGATAGGAGAGATAGATCTCTCAAGAACACAAATAAAAAGAGTAAATATGCTGCAATATATTTTTGGGTTTTTGGTTTTGTAGATCTGAAAACAAAGATTGCAAAAACGTAGATCGGAAAGCAATATGATGGAAAAGTAGACCCGGGGGCCGTAGGGCTCACTAGTGGCTTCTCTCATGAGTATAGCGCACGGTGGGTGAAAAAATTATTGTTGGGCAATTGATAGAAAATTGAATAGTCATGACGATATCCAAGGCGATGATCATTATATAGGCATCACGTCCAAGATAGGTAGACCGACTCCTGCCTGCATCTACCTCTATTACTCCACACATCGACCGCTATCGAGGATGCATCTAGTGTATTAAGTTCATGGAAAAATGGAGTAATGCAATAAGAACGATGACATGATGTAGACAAGATCTATTCATGTAGGAATAGACCCTATCTTTTTATCCTTAATAGCAACGATACATGCGTGTCTTGTTGCCCCTTCTGTCACTAGGAAAGAACACCGCAAGATCGAACCCATCACAAAGCACCTCTTCCCATGGCAAGAAAAATCTATCTAGTCGGCCTAACTAAACCAAAGATTTGAAGAAGAAATACGATACTATAAGCAATCATGCATATAAGAGATCAAAGAAGACTCAAATAATATTCATGGATAGAAATTGACCATGAACTCAAAATTCATCGGATCCCAACAAACACACCGCAAAAGTTTACATCAAATAGATCTCCATGAGACCATTGTATTGAGAATCATAAGAGAGAGAGAAGAAGCCATCTAGCTACTGCCTACGGACCCGTAGGTCTATGGTGGACTACTCACGCATCATCGGAGAGGCACCTATGAGCAAGATGAACCCCTCCGTGATGGTGTTTAGATTGGATCTCGAGGTTCTGGAACTTGCGGCGGCTGGAATTGTGTTTCGTCGATTCCCCTAGGGTTTTTGGAATATTTGGGAATTTATAGGCATCAGAGGCGGTGCGGAGGGGCCCCGTGGAGGGCACAACCCATCAGGGCGCGCCAGGGGCCCCCTGGCGCGCCCTGGTGGGTTGTGCTCTCCACAGCCCACCTTCCTGGCTCTTGTTTGGTCCACTGGGTGTCTTCTGGTCGAGAAAAAATCTCCAAAAAGTTTCGTCGTGATTGGACTCCGTTTGGTACTGATATTCTGCGAAGTAAAAAAACAAGCAAAAACAGCAACTGGCACTTTGGCACTATGTCAATAGGTTAGTCCCAAAAAATAATATAAAGTTGTTATAAAATGATTGTAAAACATCCAAGAATGATAATATAACAGCATGGAACAAGCAAAAATTATAGATACGATGGAGACGTATCACCACTCCGCCTTGTTCATCCTTCAAGCAGTTGTTCCCGTTGAATATCTAGCTCACTTACGTCCTTTCACTCATGCTAAGTATTGTTGGGAACACATTGTCTCCATGTACAAGGGCAGCACAAGCATCCAACGATCCAACTTTGAAGTGATTCTAGATGAGTGTGATGAATTTGTGATGCTCTAAGATGAAGAACCTCGTGAGCTCTATCGGAGAGTGATAACTCTTGCCGTTGCTCTTAAAGTTCATGGAAGCAAAGATACGGATGACAATTGGATCAAGCGGAAGTTCCTCAAGGCCATCATTCCATTCAACAAATCCGTGTCCTCAGTCATCCGTCAAAGGCCGGATTTTCACTCCTTGTCGTCACGTGATGTGTTGGATGAATTCATTGCTATGAACATCTTGAACAAGACTGTCGACAACGCTCTAGCTCGTGTTCAACGATCAAAGAAGACCACACCCAACCTTGCCTTGAAGGCCAAGGTCACGCAAGAAGAAGAAGAAGAGGAAGAAGAAGAGAGTTGCCCCGAAGACACCAAATATGCTTACCACGAGCACATGGCTCTTGCGTCAAGGCAATTTTGGGGCAACAAGAGGAATTCGAAGCCCAACTTCTCCAAGAACAACTCAAGTGGATCAAAAGGCAAGCAACGTGTGAGGACGTGCTACAATTGTGGTAATGTGAGTCACTTCATGGTGGATTGTCCTTATGAGAAGACGGAAGACAATGGTGGCAAACTCATTCGTAAAGATAAGGCCAAGTCCATGCCCAACAAGAACAACTTCACCAAGAAGGTGCCTCACAAGGTGTTGGTGGTCCAAGAAGAGTATGCATCCGATGATAATGTGGATGATGAAGAAACTAGTGGCGAAGGATTGGCTATGGCTTCGGTGGCTATTGCATCTTCTACCCCAATCAAGACATCTCTCTTCGATGCCCCCAACGAGAACCACATTGCTAGGTGCCTCATGGCAAAAGGTATCACTAAGGTAACCTCCAACGTCAAAACCTCTAACATTAAAACTTCTATTTCTACCACTCCTTCTTTGTTGGATTGTGTGGATGAACATGACGTGGCAAAGGAGGATGAGAATGAGTTTGACAAATTCTTGTGTAAACTCAAAGGTGAACCCAAGAAGCACTTTGTTGCTCTCTTGGAACAACTTGGTGAGGCCAATGACATCATTGAGTCTCAAGAGGAATCTCTAGAGGAGTTGAGAGGGCATAGACGTGACTATGCCGATGAAATAGCGGATCTTTCCATTGCCCTTGAAGAAGAGCGAAGTCTTCGTTTGACTCTTGAGGAGTCACACAACTTTGACCTAGCTAAATTACATAAAAATCATGATCATGCTATTGTTCTTAATCGTGTGCTTAAATCTGAGAAGGATGCGCTTGGGGTTGATCACGGTAGACTCAAGGAGGAGTTTGACACTCTATACAATGCTCACAAGGCATTGAAGAGTGCTCTTGCCTCTCTCAAAGAGTCTCATGATCAACTCGAAGTTAAACTTACTAGGAAATAGCTACATGTCCTCCTTTTGTGTTAATTGATAGTGCCAATGCTACTAACTCTTGTTGTGAGCATGCACATCTTGTGGAGGAGAATGCTAAGTTGAAAGAACAACTTGAGAAAGGTCTTGTGACATGTATCCAAGGTGAGAAGAACCTCAATGACCTTTTGAGCAATCAAAAGGAAGGTGTTGGGTTTGCTCCCAAAAACAACAAGAAGAAGAAGAAAATGAAGACCAAGCAAGTTCCCCCACTAAAGGAAACCTTTGTCAAAGCAGGGGATGGTCCTCATTAGAAGAAGAAACACAAGGTTGTGGTTGGTAATGCCAAGAAGTGCATGACCACCCACTCCAACAAAGCCGACGACTTTAACCCCTCTTATGTTTTATGTTGTGCTAGTGAAGGGCATGTTTATGCCAAATATGTTGGTTCTTCTTATGAGTACATTGAATGGTCCATTTGGGTTCCTAAGATCCTTGTCACTAACATGAAAGGACTCATTCAAGAATGGGTACCTAAATCCAAGCATTGATCTATTGTAGGGGTTTGCTTCCGGAGGAGTGTCATGGTTGCTTGATAGTGGAGCAACAAATCATATGACCGGAAGCAAAGACCTGGTGGTGGACGTTCATCCTGATCCATCTGTGGCCACTCAAGTTTCATTTGGTAATGATGCTATTTCAAAGGTATTGGGTCTCGCCAAGGTGATAATCTCTCCGGATCTCTCCATAGAGAATGTCATGCTTGTTGAGACCCTTGCATACAATTTACTTTCCGTTCATCAACTTGCACTCATGGGTTTTTGTACCTTCTTTGGTGTTGACAACGTGGCCCTTTTGTGGAGCAAGACTCTTAAAGTAGCTTTTGTTGGGCATGTCGAGAATGGTCTCTATGTGGTTAACTTCTCGAAGTGACCCACTAAGACCGCGACTTGTCTAATGGCTAAAGTTGACGTGGGATGGCTGTGGCATCGCCGGCTAGCCCATGTCAATATGAGATCTTTGCAAAGTCTTCTCAATGGGGATCACGTTCTTGGACTAACAAATGTAAGTTTTGCCAAAGATCGTGCTTGCAGTGCGTGTATTGAAGGAAAGCTACATGAGACGGCTCACCGACCTACGACTACCATCTATTCGAAGAGGCCCTTGGAGCTCCTTCACATGGATCTCTTCGGTCCTCCATCTTTCGACAGTCTTGGGGGAAGAAAATATTGCTTGGTGATCGTGGATGATTACTCAAGATACACTTGGGTATACTTCTTCAAGAGGAAGAGTGAGACTCAACAAACCGTCATCGATTTTGCCAATGAAGCTCAATGTCAACATGAGGCAAAGATTCTCATGATAAGAAGTGACAACGGCACCGAGTTCAAGAATTACACCTTGAATGAGTTTCTTCGTGATGAGGGGATTAAGCACCAATACTCCGCGCCCTATACCCTCAACAGAATGGTGTTGCGGAAAGAAAGAACCGGACGTTGATGGATGCGGCAAGAACCATGATGGCAGAGTTTAAATCTCCTTACAACTTCTGGGCCGAAGCCATCAACACAACATGTCATGCATATAATTGGCTCTATCTCCGCAAAGGCTTGAACAAGACCCCGTATGAAATTCTTACCGGTAACAAGCCCAACCTCAAGTACTTCAGGGTGTTCGGGTGTAAGTGTTTCATTCTCAAGAAAGGTGTTCGTTTGTCTAAATTTGAACCTAGAGCTCAAGAGGGCATATTTGTTGGTTATGCTACAAACTCTCACGCTTACCGTGTCCTCAATAAGTCCACTGGGCTCATTGAGGAGACGTGTAACATGGAGTTTGATGAAACTAATGGCTCCCAAGTGGAGCAAAGTGGTCTTTGTGATGTAGGTGATAAAATTCCTTCCCAAGCCATAAGAAGAATGGGTGTGGGACACTTCCTACCCGTTGAGGAACCCCTTGTGGCCGAAGGAGAAGGACAATGTTCCACTCAAGTGGAACCATCACCAACACAAGACCCACATGCTTCCGAAGATCAAAGAGAAGGACCTCAACCACGTGCACTAGATCAAGGGCAAGATCAATCACATGATGATGGTGTCCCACCAAGTGATGCCCAAGATCAAGTCCACATCCCCGAGCAAGCCCAAGATCAAGACCCTATCCAAGATCAAGAGAAAGCTCAGGAAGACGCTCAAGTTAATCATGAAGATGCTCCTCAGGATGTTGTCCCTCAACTGTCCATGGAGGAGATCTTAGAGAGACGAGCCGCAAACAGGGCTGCCAGGCTTGAGCACAACCAATATTTGTTGGAAAACATCTACGGCAGCTTGAAAAGAGGGGTAACCACTCGTAGACAATTAACAAACTTTTGTGAACATCACGCGTTTGTTTCTTGGATTGAACCCCACAAGGTACAGGAGGCGCTCAAAGACATGGAATGGGTTGAAGCCATGCACGATGAACTCAACGACTTCGAGCGCAACAAAGTGTGGCAGTTGGTGCCAAGACCAAAGGAGAACCACAACGTCATTGGAACCAAATGGATCTTCAAGAACAAACAAGATGCGAACGGTGTTGTCATTCGCAACAAGGCAAGATTGGTGGCACAAGGCTACTCCCAAGTCGAGGGTATCGACTACGATGAAACCTTTGCTCCCGTCGCACGTCTTGAATCTATTCGCATGTTGCTTGCATATGCCTCTCATCATGATTTTAAATTATATCAAATGAATGTGAAGAGTGCATTTCTTAATGGTCCACTCAAGGAGTTGGTTTATGTCAAGCAACCTCCAGGGTTCGAGGATCCCAAGTTCCCCAATTATGTATACGTTCTCGATAAGGCGCTCTATGGCCTTAAACAAGCCCCACATGCGTGGTATGAGCACCTTACTAAAATTGGAAAAATCAATCCCACTCTTTTTACAAAGAGGGTTAAAGGGAACTTGTTCATATGCCAACTATATGTTGATGATATTATATTTGGTTCTCCTAACAAAGCTTTCAATGATGAGTTTGGCACACTAATGACCAAAGAGTTTGAGATGTCCATAATGGGAGAGTTGAAGTACTTCCTTGGATTCGAAGTCAAGCAACAAAGTCAAGGAACCTTCATCAACCAAGCCAAATGCACCCAAGACATGCTCAAAAGATTCAAGATGGATGAGCTCAATCCTCCCAAGGCCAACACTCCTATGCCTCTTAAATGCTATCTTGACAGTGATCCCAATGGTAAAGCCGTGGATCAAAAGGTATATCGCTCCATGATTGGATCCTTGCTTTACCTTTGTGCATCTAGGCCGGATATTATATTGAGTGTGGGAATTTGTGCACGTTTTCAAGCCTCACCTAAGGAAAACCACTATGTGGCGGTCAAGCGAATCTTTCGATATTTGGCTCATACCCCAAACTTTGGCTTATGGTACCCCAAAGGTGCATCTTTTGATCTCATAGGCTATACTGACTCGGATTGGGCGGGAGACCGTATGGAGAGGAAGTCAACTTCCGGAGGTAGCCAATTCCTTGGTCGATCTTTGGTAAGTTGGTCTTCAAAGAAACAAAATTGTGTTTCTCTCTCGTCCACCGAGGGCGAGTATGTAGCCACCGCAAGCTGTTGTGCACAGATTCTCTGGATGAGGCAAACTTTAAAGGATTATGGTGTCATGTGTGACAAAGTGCCTCTTTATTGTGACAATGAAAGTGCAATTATGATCTCCAACAACCCAGTTCAACATTGCAAGACGAAGCACATTGATATTCATCATCACTTTATTCGGGAGCACGTCAAGCGCGGGGAGATCGACCTTATCCATCTAAACACTAATGAGCAACTTGCAGATATCTTCACAAAGCCTTTGGATGAAGCTAGATTTCGCGAGTTAAGGCATGAGCTAAATATCATTGATTTGAGCAATGTGGATTGAAAACTTGCACATCCCTCCACACTCATCATTCTGTCTTGTTTAGATGTAGGCATGGACATAGGGGGAGTCTAGTTCTCTCAATGAACTACCCCTCCTCCTATTATGCATAAATTGATCAAGTCTTTCACATTAGTCATTTTTATGACACTTGTGCTTCAAGGACGAGTTTTGGTCATGGGCCCAAGGTTAAAATCTTCGCGCTGCCATACCATTTGACTCAAACATAGGTGGCTCCGGCCACCGCCCCCTCCTAGTGAGACATTTGCTTCTAAGAGCCTTTTCATTTACAGTGTTATTCTTACTCTTGTGTTGTTTCCATCTCTTGTCTATCTTCTTTCTTGGGTTGCCTATGTTGTTGTGTGTGTTGTTTTGTTTTTGTTTGTTGTTGAAAAATCTGAGGTTTCTCCTTTTTCACCTTTTCTTTTCTTTTTGTTTGCTTATGCTTTCTTGGGGGAGACCTGTCCCTGTGAAGGAAGCGGTACTACCGCTCGGCCTTGGACGGTACTACCGCCCAAGCGGTACTACCGCTCATGACCGTGGTACTACCGCTTCGGGAACCACCTGGGGGTTCAGAGATGGGCAGGGGAACCGAGAACCCCCATACCCAGTCTCTCCTCCTCTCTCTCGGTCTCTCTCTCACAGGCGACCACTACTCCTCCGGCCGGCTCCGGATCTCCCTCTCCGTGTCGTTCCTCGATCTTCCGACCGGAGGGGTTCTTCCCCCCTTCCTCCTTGCGCCATGGACTCTGGTATTGCCCACATTCCCTTCCCTTTGGGATTGTATTTTCACATCTTGGTCTAGAGCAATGCATGTGATAATTCTTGATCTTCTAGCAGATTCTAGGCATAAGGAGGTCGGGTGTTGTTTCCATGTATTGGTTTCCCTCTCTAGTGGTCTAGTTTGTGCGGTTCACCTCACCGGAACTTCCGTTCCCGTGGCGCGGAAGCTCTTTCGCCACCAGGACGGTAGTACCGCTTCTGGGTGAACGGTACTTACGCTTGAGCGGAAGTACCGCTCCTGAGGCGCGGTACTACCGCTTGTGAACTTGTACTCTGTTTCTATTTTTCTCTTTTTCTTTTGCATTCACTTGTTCTTTAGTGTTCACTTGTGTTGTCCCTTTCCATTCTTTCTCTTTGAGTTCCAGGTGATGGTACCTCCGTTCCTCCTCGTCGCATGAATCCTGAGCGGCCAGGTGGTTCCAAGCATTTCCGTACTTCTGAGGCTGCAGGGGCTGGTTCAAGTGCTCAACAACCTCCACCACTTGTGAAGCGGACTGCCAGCAAGAAGAAGGCTGTCAAAGGCCCTGATGAGATGACTCACAAGGAGTTTCTGGAGTTTCGCCACCGCAACCCATATCGTCATCCTCAGGACGAGGCAATGGTTGGTCGTCCCTTCTGGACCAAGGCGCAATATGTCATCTATGCAGGGGTCCTAAAGAACAAGACAAATCTCTATGTTACTGATGCCAAGTCCATCGACACGGGACACATGAGCAACAATCCCCACACTGCTTATTTTGCTGAAGCCCGTGCCCTGTGTGATCAATGGGGTCTGGTTCCTATCATCAGCTTCAACAAGGATTTTGACTGTGAGATTGTGGCTCAATTCTATGCCACTGTTCACTTTCACCATGATGAGGACCGCAGTTTGACTTGGATGATAGGTGGCAGGGTTCTTCGCTCCACCTGGAAGACTTTCATGAATTCGTTGGGCTATACTGATCAGGGTCTGGAGGAGCCTGTTGGCCTGAGGCCTCACACTGAGGAAAGGGCTATTCACAAGTCCAAGCTTGCTCGTTATTCCAGAGTGGTTAAAACCGCCAAGGGTAACCGCACTGAGCTCATTCCTTTTCTGGATATTATGCATCGCATTTTCCGCAACACTCTATTTCCTCGAGTTGGGAACAAGGATCAGGTTCACTCTTACCTTGTGAATCTTGTGCTGCTGTGCATGAAGGAGAAAGGTCGTGACTCCTCTTTGGATGTTTCCCACATCATGTGGAATGAGCTCCGGTCTGCTGTTCTTGACCGGAAGGTACCCATCTATGGTCCATATCTGTTTAAACTCATTGAGGATACATGGGCTGCTTCCTTTCCTGGTGAGCTCATTGTTACTGACCATATGGTATCGCACGGTATTCTGAAGCTCCGTGTGAAGGAGAACTGGGGTATTCCACCTGCTGTTCCAGAGATCGCCCCCACTGACTCTGATGATGAGTCAGAACCTGACTACGCTGATGACACTTATGTTCCGCCATCTGAGCACGTTCCATCATGGGCCGCCAAGCTGAAGACGAAGATGAAGAACCTTCTCTGCTTTCAGGTGAAGGGACAGTACAAGGCCCATGTGGAGGCCAAGAAGGCTCGCGGCCGTGACAAGCTCATCATGAGGAAGATTGGGCTTGTAGTTGATAGTGGGTCTGAGGACCGGATTACTGATGAGGAGACTTGGGTCGCGAATAACTGTCAGTGGGCTGAGTCAGAGGAGGACATTCCTGCTGCCACCGATGATGAGGATGATGATGAGGAGGACTGATCACTTTGGGCTTGCCATCACCTTATCTTGTTTTTAGTTATTTCTTTTCCCTTTTTTGGTGTCTCGATGCCAAAGGGGGAGAGAAAGTTAGGGATTTGCTGTCGTATGCTTGATGAGTCACGAGTGTTTTATTTTACCTGCGTATTCTCCCTCTCATGAACTCCTTTATTTGCTTGCTTTGGTTTATGTTTGGTTTGTCAAGACTCGTGAGAACTTATGTATGGTGTAAGACATATGCTATCCCTGCTATCTATGTTATGTCTACTATCTTTATGGTTCATGTACTTGCTTACCCACTTTACCCATCCTATGTTATTGCAAGTATATGGCCTTGTTTATAAAATATAGGGGGAGTGTTGATCCTAGTGTGTGCTCTTTCCATTCCAAAAGCATATTCAAATAGGGCACACACCTAGGGGGAGTCTGTCTATATTTTATAGATTGTGGGTTTGCCTAGTCTTACTGTTTATCATATTGGAAAATCCCGTGTTGTCATCAACCCACCAAAAAGGGGGAGATTGTAAGAGCATAATTTTCCCTAAGAAGTTTTGGTGGTTGATGACAACACTGGTGCGGACTAATCGTGTGCATTGAACTTACAGAGATTATCAGGTGGCACGAGACGGTTATTCTACCCCCTTTGATGCTAAACGAGAAGACGGAGTTTTTCGTATGATTTAGTGTTGGTGGACTTGAGTCATAGGACAATCCGTACTATCAAGAGGGGGTCTGCAATTGGAAAGGTTGGGAGTATCTCTCACGTACACACTCGTCTCGTCCTTTCCTCCCCGGCACCTTGGAGCTATTTCCTGCCTTAGGAACCAGATGCATCATCATAAGCGGTAGTACCACTGCCGTGAGTGGTAGTACCACTCCAGCGGTAGTGCCGCCCTGCGGTACCGGGTCATGTACCGCTTGTGTTTATGCTTCTGGTGTCCTCGGGCTTTTGGCTTTTTGGAAGCGGAAGTACCGCTGGGAGAGGAGCGGTAGTACCGCTTGCGCGGTACTGCTGCCCTCCACTTCCGGCCCATCTTCCGCTTGTAATATTCTTCTGTTGCCTTCGGGCTCATGTCTCTGATAAGCGGAAGTACCGCTTTGGGTAGAGCGGTAGTACCGCTTGGGCGGTACTGCCGTCCTCCACTCTTGCTCAACTTCCGCTTATGTTTTCTCTTCTGATGTCTTTCGGTCCCGAGTAATATCTACTCGTCTGGGCTGCCTTGTTAACATTAAGCGGAAGTACCGCTTACGGGAGCGGTAGTACCGCTCCGGCGGAACTACCGCCTCCATGACGCCTGTCAGTTAACACTCCAGCCCGGTACTTCCGTGCAAGCGGAAGTACCGCTCCGTCGAGCGGTACTACCGCTTATGCACGACTTGTGGACAGAAAAACGGTCAGATTTCCTCCACTATATAAGTGGGTCTTCTTCCTTAAGGAGACTTACCTCTTATCCTTCAAAAATCTCCATTGTTGCCTCCAAAGCTCATTCTTGCCCGATCTCCTTCCCTAGCCATCGATTCTTGTTGATGCTCTAGGGTTTGGAGGAGAAGGCCTTGATCCACACTTCCACCAAGAGATATTTTGTTTCCCCCACTAATCCCTTGCGGATCTTGTTACTCTTGGGTGTTTGAGCACCCTAGACGGAAGAGGTCACTACGAAGCCATATTCCATTGTGGTGAAGTTTCGTGGTTTCGTTGGGAGCCTCCAATTGAGTTGTGGAGATTGCCCCAACCTTGTTTGTAAAGGTCCGGTTGCCGCCTTCAAGAGCACCACTAGTGGAATCACGGCATCTCGCATTGTGTGAGGGCGTGAGGAGAATACGGTGGCCCTAGTAGCATCTTGGGGAGCATTGTGCCTCCACACCGCTCCAATGGAGACGTACTTCCTCTCAAAGGGAAGGAACTTCGGTAACACATCCTCGTCTCCAACGGTTCCTCTTGTGG
Source organism: Elymus sibiricus (assembly GCA_039707655.1). Taxonomy (NCBI): domain Eukaryota; kingdom Viridiplantae; phylum Streptophyta; class Magnoliopsida; order Poales; family Poaceae; genus Elymus; species Elymus sibiricus. Next base: position 375,880,360 of record CM077663.1, on the reverse strand, counting down.
TTATTTCTTACCTTTACTTTGTGCAAGCTTATATCTTGTTGATATTGTTGCTAGCATCATATAGGTTGCTCACCTAGTTGCATATGTAGTCAACCTATTTGTTGCTAAACCTAATTTGTTAAGAAGAGCTTAAAAATTGGTAGTTGCCTATTCACCCCTCCCTCTAGTCAACCATATCGATCCTTTCATCATTTTTATGAAGGCAATCACTAGAAAACGATTTTTCTAAGATTTCTCTTTTAGCTCTAAGCATAGCGGTTCTTTACTTACTTTCATCCATAGAGACATATAAAGCTTTAATTGATTCATCAATCTTAGGCACAAAAGATTTCAACTTGAGATTTTCAACATCATGGGGCATTCTATCAATGCTTCTAGACATATCATCAATCTTATTCAACTTTTCTTCTATCGTAGTATTAAAAACCTTTTGCGCATTGATAAATTCTTTAATATTACTCTCAAGATCAGAGGTGTTCCTATTATTATTGTAAGAGGAATTGCCATAGGAATTACCATAATTATTAGAGGAATTTCCAGGAGAAGTCCTAGGATTAAAATTACCTCTATAAGCATTGTTATTGAAATTGTTTCACGAGACAAAGTTCACATCTACGGAATCACTATATTGCTCAATCAAGGTAGACAAAGTCACATCATTAAGATCAATAGGAGCATTTTTACTAGCAACCAATTTCATCAAAGCATCAACCTTATCACTCAAAGTACTAATTTCTTCAACCGAATTAACCTTTTTACTAGTAGGTGCTCTTTCGGTATGTCATTGTGAATAATTTGCCATGATATTATCTAGCAATTTAGTAGCTTCACCCAAAGTTATTTTCATAAAAGTACCACCCGCGGCGGAATCTAAAAGATTTCTAGAGACAAAATTCAATCCCGCATAAAATTTCTATATGATCATCCAAAGATTTAAACCATGAGTAGGACAATTTCTTAGCATCAACTTCATTCTTTCCCAAGATTGTGCAACATGTTCATGCTCAAGTTGCTTAAAATTCATGATTTGTGTCCTAAGGGAAATAATTTTCGCAGGCGGAAAATACTTAGTGATAAAAGCATCCTTGCACTTATTCCAAGAATCGATACTATTGCGAGGCAACGAGGAAAACCAAATTTTTGCACGATCCCTCAAGGAAAAAGGAAATAATTTCAACTTCACTATATCATTGTCCACATCTTTTTTCTTTTGCATATCACACAATTCTATGAACGTGTTTAGATGGGACACGGCATCCTCATTAGGAGTACCGACAAATTGATCTTTCATGACAAGATTCAACAAAGCGGCATTAATATCACAAGAATCCGCACTAGTGGCGGGAGGAGCAATCGGAGTACTAATAAAATCATTATTATTAGTATTGGAAAAAATCACACAACTTGGTGTTTTCTTGAGTCATCGTGACTACGCAAACAAGATTGCAAGCAAGGAAGAGATCCGGCGAAAAAAGGCAAATGAAAAAGAGGGCGAATAAAATGGCAAATTGGTGAAGTGGGGGAGAGGAAAATGAGAGACAAATGGCAAATAATGTAATTGCAAGGAGATGAGATTTGTGATTAGGAACCTGGTAGATTATGATGGAGTCTCCTCGGCGCCTGAGATTGGCACGTAGAAGCGACCGCTTCCTCCCCAGCAACAGCGCCAAAAATTCCTTTGACGTGGCTTGAGACTGCGTCGGTATTTCCCCAAAGAGGAAGGGATGATGTAGCACAGCGACGGTAAGTATTTCCATCAGTTATGAAACCAAGGTTATCGAACCAGTAGGAGGATCAGCACCACCCAATAAGCAGCACCTGCACACAAATAACAAATACTTGCAACCCTACGCGAAATAGAGGTTGTCAATCTCTCTACGGTAAAAAGATAGATTAGGTAGTGATAGATAGGAGAGATAGATCTCTCAAGAACACAAAATAAAAAGAGCAAATAAAAAGTGCAGCAATATATTTTTGGATTTTTGGTTTAGTAGATCTAAAAACAAAGAGGCGGAAAGATAGATCGGAAAGCAATATGTTGGAAAAGTAGACTCGGGGGCCATAGGTTTCACTAGTGGCTTCTCTCATGAGTATAGCACACGGTGGGTGAACAAATTACTGTTATGCAATCGATAGAAGATCAAATAATCATGACGATATCCAAGGCGATGATCATTATATAGGTATCACGTCCAAGATAAGTAGACCGACTCTTGCGTGCATCAACCACTATTACTCCACACATCGACCGCTATCCAGCATGCATCTAGTGTATTAAGTTCATGGAAAAACGGAGTAATGCAATAAGAACGATGACATGATGTAGACAAGATCTATTCATGTAGGAATAGACCCCATCTTTTTATCCTTAATGGCAACGATACATGCTTGCCTTGCTGCCCCTTCTATCACTGGGAAAGGACACCGCAAGATCGAACCCATCACAAAGCACCTCTTCCCATGGCAAACAAAATCGATCTAGTTGGCCTAACTAAACCAAAGATTCGAAGAAGAAATACGAGGCTATAAGTAATCATGCATATAAGAGATCAAGGAAGACTCAAATAATATTCATGGATAGAAACTGATCATGAACTCAAAATTCATCGGATCCCAACAAACACACCGCAAAAGTTTACATAAAATAGATCTCCAAGAGACCATTGCATTGAGAATCAAAAGACAAAGAGGAAGCCATCTAGCTACTGCCTACGGACCCGTAGGTCTATGGTGGACTACTCACGCATCATCGGAGAGGCACCTATGAAGAAGATGAACCCATCCGTGATGGTGTTTAGATTGGATCTCGAGGTTCTAGAACTTGCGGTGGATGGAATTGTGTTTCATCGAATCCCTTAGGGTTTTCTGAATATTTGGGAATTTATAGGCGTCAAAGGTGGTGGAGGGGGGGCCCGTGGAGGGCACAGCCCACCAGGGCACGCCGCCCCCCCTGGCGCGCCCATGTGGGTTGTGGCCTCCACAGCCCACCTCTCTGGTACTTCTTTGGCCCAGTGGGTGTCTTCTGGTCCAGAAAAAATCTCCAAAAAGTTTCGTCGCGATTGGACTCCGTTTGGTACTGATATTCTACGAAGTAAAAAACAAGCAAAAACAGCAACTGGCACTTTGGCACTATGTCAATAGGTTAGTCCTAAAAAATGATATAAAGTTGTTATAAAATGATGGTAAAACATCCAAGAATGATAATATAATAGCATGGAACAAGCAAAAATTATAGATACGTTGGAGACGTATCTGGGAGGCTTCTCCAATTGCTTAATGCTTTGCCAGATCACCCTCTCAAGAAAAATGAAATACTTGATATCTTCTATAATGGATTAACTGATGCTTTTAGGGACTTCCTAGATAGTTGTGCTGGTTGTGTTTTCAGGGAACGAACTATTGAACAAGCCGAGGAATTATTGAATAATATATTGAAGAATTATGATGATTGGACTCTCCCTGAACCACCGCCTAAACCCACTCCGTAGAAGAGGGGTATCTTATTTCTCAGTCCTGAAGATATGCAAGAGGCAAAGAAATGCATGAAAGAAAAAGGTATTAAAGCTGAGGATGTTAAGAATTTACCACCTATTGAAGAAATACATGGTCTCGACGCACCACCACCTCCACAGGTGGTAGAGATAAATTCTTTATTAAAGTTTGATGAAAGTGATATCCCTTACAATAAACATCCTAGTCAATGCTTATATGAGTTTGATAATTACATTATGAAGCAAGATCACTTCAATGCACATGTTCTGAAACAATTGAAATATAACTCCGATATGATTGCTCGCTTGAGTGACTTGCTATTTAGAATCAGTAATGATGTTAGAGGTGTAGGAAAACATGCCTCTATGGTTCAAACCCAGTTAGAACAAGTGAAATGAATAATAATATGAATGATTTTGCTACTAGAGTAGTAACTAGAGGAGGTAGAATGACCTAAGAACCACTCTATCCTAAGGGTCATCCTAAAAGAATTGAACAAGACTCTCCGAGTATTAATACTGATGCACCTAGTCCTTCTAAAAAGAAAAGAAAAAAGAAAAATGATACGACTCTACATACCTCTAGTGAACCTGAGATACAAAAACCTCCTGACAATAATGATGTCTCTATTTCTGATGCTGAAACTCAGTCTGGTAATGAACATTCACCTAGTGATAATGAACATAATAATTATGATGTTCATGAAGATACTCAACCCAACAATGATAAAGAACCAGATAATGATGTTGAAATAGAGCCAGCTGTTGATCTTGATAACCCACAAGTTAAAAACAAACGTTATGATAAAAGAGACTTTGTGGCTAGAAAACATGGTAAAGAAAGAGAACCATGGGTTCAGAAACCCACGCCCTTTCCACCTAAACCATCTAAAAGGATGTTGAAGAATTTGAACGCTTTGCTGAAATGATTAGGCCGGTCTTTTTGCGTACCCGCTTAACTGATATCTTAAAGATGGCCCCCTATGCAAAATACATGAAAGACATCATCACTAATAAAAGAAAGATACCTAAAGCAAAAATCTCCACCATGCTTGCTAATTATTCTTTTAAGGATGGAGTACCTAAAAAACTTGGAGATCCTAGAATACCAACTATACCTTGCTCCATTAAAAGAAATTATGTCAAAACTGCTTTGTGTGATTTGGGAGCTGGTGTTAGTGTTATGCATTTATCCTTATATAAAAGACTTGATTTGAATAAACTCACACCTACTGAGATATCATTGCAAATGGCTGACAAATCAACTGCCATACCTATCGGTATTTGGGAGGATGTTCCCGTTGTTGTTGCAAATGTTACTATCTTAACGGACTTTGTTATTCTTGAGATGCCCGAGGACGACAACATGTCGATTATCCTTGGTAGACCCTTTTTGAATACTGCAGGGGCTTTTATTGATTGCAATAAAAGCAAAGTCACTTTTCATATCAATGGCAATGAGCATACGGTGCACTTTTCGAAGAAACAATTCCAAGTGAATGGTATAAATGTTATTGAAAAATCTCCAACACTCACTATTGGAAGTTTTCAAATACCTCTACCTATTGCCAAAAAGAAATATGACATACTTATTGTTGGGGATATGCATATCCCCATTGAGGTAACGTAGTGTTTTATGAAAGTTCTTCGGTTTCATGCTAATCAGAAGTGGTTGTTAATAAGACTTGATCAACCTTATTAATGGATCATTTTTGAGAGGTATGAAGTTGATGAATCTAGTAAGCACAATCTTCTGCTCCCACCTTTTATTTTCTGTTTTACTTAGTCCAATAAAATAAAATGCCATGTCTACCATGTTTTTTGTTTTCTCCGTGCAATAAAAAAATGACCCAAAAATAAAAGTTCTCAGAATTTCCTGAAAATTTCGGAATTTCTGGTGCAAATAATATCGGAGGGGGGGTGCACCTGGTGCCCACAAGACACCAGGGCGTGCCAGCAACCCCAGGCGCGCCCTGGTGGGTTGTGGCCCCCACTTGGGCCCCCCTCACTTATCCCTTTAGCCCATGTCATCCCCTACCTCCAGAAAAAAATCACCATAGCTCTCATTCCCATGTTCTTGCTCTCAAACCCGCGGATTTCGATCTCTTTTCTCGAAGCTCCGTTTCCGAAACTGTTTGGAGGAATTGCTACTTGGTATGTGACTCCTCCATTGCTCCAATTAGTTTTTGATTTAGTGGGTTATTTTTAGAGTAATTAGCTACTCTTGGTGCTGCTGTAGATGAGCTTGCATGTTGAATTCTTAGAGTTCTAAGTAGTTTGAATGCATAATATGGCCTCTATGCACCCTTAGGAGTAGTTGCTATCAATCTTACAAAGTTTTGCTAACAAAATTTTGTGCCTCAAAAATATTTCAGAAATTTGTTCGCAAATAAAAAAGCAATTCTTTAGGAGTTCTTCGAGGAGGAGGTCCTCAGAGGCCTCATCAAGTGGAAGCTCGGTCCGACAATCTTATGTTGAGCCAAGCGAAAGCTCGATGCGAGATGCCGCTACCAAATCATGTTTGTGGCCGTGTGACGAATTCATGGAAGGTGCAGGTATCAAGGGGGAATTCGAACAATTTATCCACAATGCAGAACTCGCTTCCTTCATCGCAGATAAGTGCCCTCAACATCTCGAACTCATGAAAACATTCACAAAGAAATTTAAATATTTTCCTCGTGAGTCTAGAGTTTCATTCAAACTCTATGACCGTTCCTTCACCATGCCTTTAGAATTGTTCAGTGAAGCATGCAAAATTCCATATGGGGGTTCGCTTGATGAACCACCAAAATCTGAGTATGAGTCATTTTTTATTAATCTTTGCTACGGTGAAGATAGGGGAGTGACACAAGGAAGAATTAAAAAGCATCCATTTCCCATCAATACACTACTTTGCACTCTTTAATGGAAAATGTATCGTAGGCAAACAAGACTGTAGCACACTGTGTGCTCCTGATTTGAGTCTCATACACACTGCTAAAATAGGAAATAAATGTTATAATCTTGGAGCAATTGTTGCACGGAGACTGCAGCACAACGCTGCTAGTGGTAATTTTTATGGAGGAATTTATGCCTCCCGTGTAGCAGAGAAGCTAAATGTATCACCTTGGCCTAATGACCCCATTTTACCTACTCGGTACTTAGACTTTGAGGCCATGAAGCGTCATAAGTTCCTTAAGGGCACAATCACTAATTACACCTATAACTTGAGGTTTAATAAAAAAACGTTATGCCTGTTACTTTGCCTGCTCATGCTCTCTTTGATTTTCACAGTAGGGGAAGATACTATGTTCTTGAGAGCGAGGTCCATGCGTACAATGCGGAGGTTGAAGCTGCAAGGAGGGCCGAGGAGTCTGCACCAAGGACCTCGGTGGGCTATCACTCTGACTATTATCCACGCTACGGATGGTGACTACCAAGCTAGGCCAAAAGCCTAAGCTTGCGGGAGTACGTATTTCCACCGACATTATATTCATGTTCACACATTTCATTCCAGTTGTCGGTATTCATACTTTTTCATTGTACTATCCATGCTAGATTTATTTTCTCGCTATCTTCTTGTGTGTTTGAAAAACTTTGAGAAAACCCAAAAATATTTCCTACTTCTTTTCGGTTTTTCTTTCTAGCTTAAATTAATTGTAGTATTAAAAGACAACCCAAAAAGATTTCTCGTTTCTTCTTTTACTTGTTGGGAGCTTTCCCGTGTAAATAGTTTTTCTCGTTTTTGTTTTCCCTCTTTAATTTGCTTTCTTCTTGAAAAACCAAAAACTTCAAAAATATTTAAGTCTGTTTCTCTGAATTTCTTTTCCTTTTATTTGAGTCATACCAAGGAGAAGACCACGATGAAAATGTTGAGTGGCTCTCATATGCACTATTGTTAATCTAACAAAGAACCCATGTTACCTTGTCTTCTCCTCTTTAATAAAATGTTTGCAGATTCCAGCTTACTCCACGGCACTCTTGAACTATTATTATTTTCATACCATTCGGTCGTGCAAGTGAAAGGCAATAATAACGATATTTGATGAAGTGACTGTGGCAGAGAAAGCGGGTATGAACTCAACTTGTTTTTGTTTTTGTAAATATGATTATCCTAGTATCCTTGATTCAGCATATTATGATCAAACATGTTTGCAATGACAATTAGAGATTATAGTTGTTCATGCCATGCTTAAGTAGCTAGGAGTGGATAATGATTTATCTTGGATGTCAACATGCATTAAAATGATTGTGATGTGGTATGATGATATGGTATCCTCCTCTGAATGTTTCAAGTGGCTTGACTTGGCACATGTTCACGCATGTAGTTGAATCAAAACCAACATAGCCTTCATGATATTTATGTTCATGGTGTCCATATCCTACTCATGCTAGTAGTCAATGTTTATTATGTATAATGCATGCTCATGACCGTTTTCGCTCTCTAGCTGGCCGCTTCTCAATCTATTTGCTAGCCTTCGCCTGTACTAAGCGGGAATACTGCTTGTGCATCAAAATCCATAAACCAAAGTTATTCCAAATGAGTCCACTATATCTACCTATATGCGGTATTACCCTGCCGTTCCAAGTAAATTTGCATGTGCTACCTCTAAAAATTCAAATGAACATCTGTTTTGTGTGCCTGGACCGCTCATGGAGCGACAGGGGGCGGTCAGTATCTTCCATGTTAAGCGGGTTAATCTCATGATGAGTGTTTATTCACCCGTCCTTACACGAGAGGGGCGGTAATAGGGATTCCCAGTCCCGAAATAAAAAATTACAAATAATTAAACAAAACTCCCCCAGGAATGTTGCTGATATGGACGGTACCCGTGGATTCGGCTAGCCATGGAGTGTGATTGTTGGTGGAGGGGGAGTAAACCTTTACTTTTACCGCTTGGGAACCGCCACTAATGTGTTTAGCATGGAAGATATTGATAACTCTTGGTCGTAACGTTGACAGGAAGGGTGTACCTCCCAAAATTATATCTATCTCTGTTTTAGGCTTTGAGCTCTGGCACCTCTGCAAATCCCTGCTTCCCTCTGCGAAGGGACTATCTATTTACTTTTACGTTGAATCATCACCTTCTCAAATAAGCGCCAGACCTGAGAGCACTATTGTCATCCTCATGCATTGTGTATAGTTAATGTTGGGTGTAGCATGACTGGATCTTTTCTACCATGAATTACAATGTTTAGTCGCTGCTTGAACTTTTGAGGTGCTCTGCATTTAAGTTTTGCGGTCTCAGAAAGGGCTAGCGAGATCTGTTGTCATATTACATCATGATTGTTTTGACAAAGTGTTGGCGTTTGAGATATTTTATTATTGCTCGCTAGTTGCTTACGTCATTGATATGAGTTAATATAATTCTAAGAGTTATTGCTGGTGTGGTTAGTCATGATCTTTGCTGAAAACCTGGGTGCTACTTAAGCATATATATTTAAACAAGAACAAAAGAGTTCGTAAAAGTTTTTCTTTATCACTTTCAGTTTGTCAACTGAATTGCTTGAGGACAAGCAATGGGTTAAGCTTGGGGGAGTTGATACGTCTCCGTCGTATCTACTTTTCCTCACACTTTTACCCTTGTTTTGGACTCTAATTTGCATGATTTGAATGAAACTAACCCGGACTGACGCTGTTTTCAGCAGAACTACCATGGTGTTGTTTTTGTGCAGAAATAAAAGTTCTCGGAATTGGACGAAACTTTTTGGAGATTTATTTTACAATAAATAAAAAATACTGGAGCCAAGAACCACCGGAGGGGGTGCCTTGGTTGGGCACGATACACCAGGGCGTGCCACCCCCTCCAGGCGCGCCCTGGTGGGTTGTGCGCACCTCGGGGCCCCACTAACCCTAATTCCGACGCTATAAAATCCTATTTTTGGAGAAAAAAATCAGAGAGAAAGTTTCATCGCGTTTTACGATATGGAGCCGCCGCCACCTTCTGTTCTTCATCGGGAGGCCAGATCTGGAGCCCATTTGGGGCTCCAGAGAGGGGAATCTTCGGTCTTCGTCATCATCAACCCTTCTCCATCGCCAATTCCATGATGCTCCCCACCGGGAGTGAGTAATTCCTTCGTAGGCTTGCTGGTCGGTGAGGAGTTGGATGAGATTCATCATGTAATCGAGTTAGTTTTGTTAGGGCTTGATTCATAGTATCCACTATGTTCTGAGATTGATGTTGCTATGACTTTTCCATGCTTAATGCTTGTCACCAGGGCCCGAGTGCCATGATTTCAGATTTGAACCGTTTATGTTATCACCATTATATCTATGTTCTTGATCCGATCTTGCTAGTCATATGCACCCGCTATGTGTTATGATCCGTAAACCCCGGAGTGACAATAGTCGGGATACTTTCCGGTGATGACCGTAGTTTGAGGAGTTAATGTATTCACCGTGTGTTAATGCTTTGTTCCGGTTCTCTATTAAAAGTAGGCCTTAATATCCCTTAGTTTCCTTATGGACCCCGCTGCCACGGGAGGGTAGGACAAAAGATGTCATGCAAGTTCTTTTCCATAAGCACGTATGACTATTTACGGAATACATGCCTACAATACATTTATGAACTGGAGCCAGTTCTGTGTCGCCCTAGGTTATGACTGTTATATGATGAATATCATCCAACGAGTTCATCGATCCAGTGCCTACGAGTTTTACACATGTTGTTCTTGCTAAGTTACTACTGCTACTGCTACTGTTACACTTGCTACAAAACTATTGCTATCACTGCTACCATTACTGTTACTGCTACTACTGCTATCAAAACTGTCATACTACTGTGCTACTGATCACTCTGCTGCAGATATTTAATCACCAGGTGTGGTTGAATTGACAACTCAGCTTCTAATACTCGCAAATATTCTTTGGCTCCCCTTGTGTCGAATCTATAAATTTGGGTTGAATACTCTACCCTCGAAAACTGTTGCGATCCCCTATACTTGTGGGTTATCAGGGAGGCCGCCGCCGATTTGGTCCCAAAATGGCCACCGCACCGCGAGTCTTCAGCGTCCACAATCGGTGTCTCGTCCTCTCTCTCGTGTCACCATCGTTCCCCACCCCAAAAACAAGCACGGATCCGCGATTCACGAAAGCGGATGCAACTCTTTTCCTCCCGCTGAAGTACCCCCTTTGCCACTCCGGCGAGCGGCGTAGCCGGAGATAGGGAAATGAGGAGGAATACGCCTCCGGGGCCCCCGGCAGTCCGGTGAGTAGGCTGCCGGACATGGAGAAGATAAAGGGATCCGCCGCGGCCGGCCGTAGACTAGTGTAGGGTATCTGTGTTGTGGGAGTGAAGCTCCGCTCGACCGTACATGCACATAGTTTTACCTTTTTCTTCAAAATATAACCATTTTCATCCCTTTTGTATGAAATCCAGCATGTTTATGTGAAATGTATCCATGTTTGCATGAATTTCATCCAGTTTGTTGAAAAAGTGTTTGCAATGTATGCGGCTGCGGTTGGATGACGTCCTCCCGCATCGTGTCCGCAAACTTGTTCTCTCTGTCCGCGAACAGATGCGGAAGAAAATTTACGGGTTGTCATTGGAAATGACCTTAGGTGACGTCGATTGTTTTTTTTAACTATGCACACACCTTAGTAACTAGAGAAATACTACTGCATGCATGCAACATGTACTCCCTCCGGTCCTTTTTACTCCGCATATTAGATTTGTGTCAAGTCAAACTTTACAAAGTTTGACCAAATATATATTGAAAAATATCAACTTCTATAATACCAAATATACATTCCATGAAACTACATTTCTTTATGAATCTAACAATATTGATTCGGCATTGTGAATGTTGATATATATTTTCCTAAATTCGGTCAAAGTAGAGATACTTTGACTTCAGACAAAGCTAATATGCAGACTAAAAAGGACCGGAGGGAGCACTTGTAGGACGGGTGACGGGCGGCCCGCGGCCGAGAGGCATTAATGGGTGTATTACGCCAGTTTGTTTCGGATTGAATTTAAAAACAATTCTGTTTGGAATCTTTTGATTTCTCTGCCATGTCTACGCACGAGTTTGAATGTGCTTTCAACATCTTTTCTTTGTGCCTTCTTCATGTTTTTTTTTCAGTTTTTCTTTGTGTGCATGTGTCACTTTTTCTGTTTGTGCGTTTGTCGGAAGTTTATTTTGATATGTTGAGAGACGCTTAATCTCCAATGTTGTTGTTTTGTTATTTGAACACGAAGTATAACATGAGCCAGTGCATTGTTGTTTTGTTTGCAAATAATATTGGTCTCTGAAAAATTACACTATCTTTGTGCAAATTTTGTCTTTATTTTTTTGTCATTATCTTTCTTCTTAAAGTGTAATATCAATGCCACTCATTTATTCATCCTTAGAGAACTTCATTATTATGATATGGTTTTAGTTTTTTTATTTTCTTTACTTATTAAGGGTAATACCAATGCCCCTAATTCATTCCTTGTTGGAAATCTTCCTCGTTTTGACGATATTGTACGCCTATTCTTGCGTCTCATAAAAAAGCGTAATTTTGGTTTAAATCGTGTGCAATTGTTTTATGTTGTTTACTATTTTTTTTCTTCCTCTTAAAGGGTAACACCGATGCCACTAGTGCATTCTTCCTTTGATTGAAAACATCATTATTTTTATTTTTTTATTTTTATTTCAGTTTATTTCTTCTTTAAGAATAATTCAATTTCATTCCTTCTTAAGAAACTTCTTATTTCCGAATATTCCACTATTATATACTTATTTTTTAATATTAAAAAATGTGCAATTTATGTGTAAATTGAATGGAAATTTTGTCCTTATTCTTTTATTATCCTTCTTATTAAAGAGTAATGGTAATGCCACTAATTCTTTCTTCCTTCGAAATTTATTATGATTTTGTTTCAGTTTATATTTCATTTTTTAAATTTCTAAGGGTAATACCAATGCCAGTAATTCATTCCAATATGGAAAACTATGTTTTCTGGAAATTCAACTCATATATGCTTATTCTTGTATCGTGTAAATTTTGTGCCAGGAATTTTCATTATTTGACTTTTTATTTTCATTCTTCTTAAAGGTTAATACCAATGCCACTCGCTAATTCATTCTTCCATAGAAAGCTTCGCTATTTTGATTTTGATTTTGATTTTGGTTTCATTTTCGTTGTTCTTAAGGGTAATACTAATGTCACTAATTGATTATTCCAATGAATTCTTTATTATAATTTTGTTTTAGTTTATATTTCATCTTATTTATTTTAAAGGCAATATCAATGCCACTATTTCATTCCTTTATAGAACTTTTTTTTGTGAAATTCTAGATTATATGCTTATTTTTACATGTCCTAAAGCAACACAAATTTTGTGGAAATTGTGTGCAATTTTTTCCATTTTTTTTATTTTCTTCTTCTTAATGGGTAAGACCAATGCCATTGATTCATTCTTTCTGTTCTTAAAATAATCATTCTTCCTTGGGAAACTTCATTATTTTAATTTTGATTTTGATTTTTTGTTTAAGGATAATATCAATGCCACTAATTCATTTCTATAAAGAGAACTTCTTTTTTTGAAAACTCAATTATCATATGCTTATTGTTGCATATCATAAAACACAACACTTTTTCTGTAAATCATGTGCAATCTTCTTAAAGGTTAATATCAATGCCACTATTTAATTCTTCCTGTTCTAAAAAACTATTCTTCCTTAGAAAGCTTCATTATTTTGATATTCATTTCGATTTTGTTTTCATTACATCATCTTTGTTTTTAAAGGTAATACTAATGCGAACAAGTCATTCTTTCTTACTTTTTTTGCAAAACACCACTATTATATGCTTGCATGCATTGAACTGGTAGCAGTACATGGGGCTGCAAGATGTACAAAAAAAAAAGACTGACCCTAAAATAAAATACAGTTGCCTGAGCTATAGCCGGTCCCAATTTTTGTTTATGTTTTTATTAGTGGACTTTGGTCCGCTTTTTTATTATGCCTATTTAGTTTTTTTAAGAACCTATCGACTAAAATGCGTCGGCCGCGTTGGGCGTACTGGCACACCAAAATCCAAAACTGGACACGTCCGTCCAAACGGCCGGTTGGAGTTTCCCTAATATGTGCGTCGGCTAGGGACCTCCTGAGCAAGGCTACGTAAGTTTCCATTTCATGCATGCATGCAGGCAGGGGTTACGAGGCTGAAAAGTTGGAGGGGGAGCTCAACGCCGACGTGGGTGTAGCAGGACGCGCGCCATGGGCGGAGGACCGCCGTGGTGGCCTCGTTCAGCAGGATGCCAGGGACCTTGGTGATCAGGTCGTGGACGTTGGTGACGCGGAGTACCTTCACGCCCAGCTCGTCGCACCGCTCCTTGAAGGCCACATTGCCCACCCTCGGCCCGCCGAAGTAGAAGACGGTGACGGTGGCACCGCGGGTGAGGCCGAGCTCCGCGAGGTCATAGGCGAGGAGCAGCCCTAGGGCGCTGCCCATGCTGTGACCCGCGACTGTGATACTCACGTCCTCGGAAGTGGAGGCGTCGATGAGGCGGGGCACCTCGCGGAGGAGCTGCTCCCTGCAGCTTCCGGGGCCGCCGAAGCGGCACGTCTTGTCGGCGGAGGTGTAGAGGCTGAGGAAGCCGGACTCAACCAGGACGTCCGGGCGGGGGTGGCAGGGGTCGAGCCGCGCCGGCACGAGGGAGCTCTTGAGGATCGACATCCACTCGTTGGGGGTGACGGTGCCGCGGAAAGAGACGAGCAGGTCCCGCCGCCCGAGCCGCCGGGTCATGTCGTCGGTCGAGACGGCGACGTAGCCGATCCACCGGCCGCGCCCGCTGGTGTGGGCCTCCATGATGGGCACGGTCATCACGTCCGGAGAGGCGTAGACGTACGCGGTCACCTTGTAACCAGCATCCGACATGCCCACCTCCTTGAACATACGCGCCTTGCCGTACCTGCAGTTGAGGTAGCGCGGCGACGCCTGGTCGAGGTCGAATGCCTTGTAGCAGGCCTGCACGAGCTCGCCGTAGCGCGAGAGCTCGCTCCTCAGGACCGCCGCCGGGCCTTCGAGCTCGGGGCCGAGCATGCCCTTCCAGCCGTCGAGGCCCTGGACCTCCCTCCAAATGTCCGCGACGGCCGTCCTCCGGTAGCCTCTCCTCGCCGCGACCGGCACCTCCGTCGCCGACGTGAAAGCCACGGCCGCTGCGCTTCTCTGCCGAGTTGTAGCGACTGAGAACTGCGCCACTGCTGCTCCTTGGATCGGAAGCGGGGGGGCGAGGAACTGCGCCATGGTGAGTAGGTGGGGGGAGGAGGAGCATGAGCCGAACGGAATGGTATGACGACGCGATATAAATGGGATCGGCAATTCACTCAGCATGTCCTGCCCCCCCTCCTGTCCCCCGCGCTTGCAGTCACGTCACTCAGTGGGACCACCCGCCAGTTCTGCATGCCACAATCCCAAGTGTAGCCCCACGAATCTGAACAGCGCCCTGTATTCCACCTGATTTGACTCTCTGTTGGAGTGGGGCCAGGTCAGGTCAGTAGATTCTGGTGCGGGTCCCGTCAGGTGTGCCACATCTCCCATTAATTTATTACGTATCTGCTAGGCATGTCTCGCTCCTTACCTGCTGTTTTTTTTTTAACACAGTACAGACGCAAGCGCTCCTTACCTGCTGCTGTAGTGTAGACCAACTCTCTGCTTCAGTTCGGGCGCACGCGTTAATTCCGCACGTGCACGCACCAGCATGCCTCTGCCAGTTAAATACTTCCTCTGATCCATATTACTAGTAATAGCACGTACGCCCGCACATAAACAAACAACAGGAAAAGGGTTCAAAAGGTGAGCATCTCCTCTTGATTAGTAATCCAGTATATAATTAATTAGCTCCAACAAAACAGAAGATCCGCTCGGTTCCTTCAGTTTTGGTTTCTTCTTTTCATCAGATAAAAAAAACAAATACTCCGGAACGTACTATTTTTTATTTTTTTTATTTTTTTTTGCAATACGTAGTACTACTACGTTCAAGGCTGCGCGATCGAGCCGATACGGGAAAAGTCTTCCTTCCTTTTTTGTTTACACGCGCGGGTCCGTCCGTCACACGGAATATGAGGTGCAATCACCGTCACATCAAGGTTCCGTCGCTCATCATATCTCCTCGCACTATGATGCCGGGCCGATCATAAACCGCTATCGGTCGATCATAGTATGCCGTGATAATTTGAATAACATGATGTCGGGCCTTGGTTTGGCTATACTGACATTGACGCCTAAGAGCATCTTCTGCCGTGATGGGCAAATCCCTCCGTCCACGTGTGTCGGGCAATTAGACAATCCATGAATTTCAAGAGCATAAATCGCTTAAGTATTTAAAAACGTGAGATTAATTTCCTTTCTCCTCCTCCGTCTGCGCGTCCTTCTTCTCCTCCTCCTCCTCCAACTCAGGCGAGTCCGGAGGCAGCCCGATAGCGATGCGGGCGGCACGCCTCGCCCGGATCTCCTACTCGATCTGGTGCCGGCGTTCCGACGTGAGCATGGCATAGGTGGTTATCTTTGTCCAGAACTCCAGACCATGGCGCTACCGGAGAGCGTTGGATGAGCGCCGGAGCGGGAGAGGTTAATGGGCTTGGGCTGGTGGCGCGGAGAGGGAGGAGGTGGATGGGACAGGGTTGGGGGATGCCGGCAGGATTAAATAGCCGGATTTGGTCTCGGGCGGCAAGCAGGACCGATGCCACGCGGCATTCACCCCCCCCCCCCCCCCCCCCCCACCGGAGGAGGCCTCTGTCGGACCGCCGGTTTTTCGGGAAATTTGGGTCCACGACGTTAGGCCGACGCGGTGGACGCGCCCGACTGCCTCCATATCCGCCTCATATTTGGGCTGGATCCGAGGGATGCCGGTCAACCCAAGTGTTTGAGGCCCATTTAAGGCGCCCGCCTGGTCGCTTTTTTGTGGCCGGGCAGCCCGCTCGGGTATTTGAGTCGGGTTTGAGGGCCGGCTGTAGATGCTCTGACGTAACATGATTTTGAACCCAACGCCACAATGCCCGTAGTACAACTCTTCTAACTAAAAATGACGTCTTGAAGATCTTCAAGGGACGCGAACCAACATATGATTGGATGGTTAGAGAGACAATGGTATCCTCAGCCCATCTGGGTTTAAGTACTGGTGCTCGCATTATTCCTGAATTTAGTTCAGGATTTTCAGCAATGTGTGTTCAGTGGGAGGAGACGTCCGTCCATGTCGAGGCGCGTACGGTGACTTCATAAATCTTAAGATGATATGGCGGCTCAGTCTTTCGAAGGTGCTCATAGGGCTTGGCTGTTATGTGTGCGCTCATAGGGATGAGTGTGTGCGCGCATATATGAGTGCTTGCGTCTGTGTTGTGTTGAAAAAAGATATTCAAGGTGCACCCTATGCGGCTCGACCAGATTTGTGTGCACGCGCTTGCACCGCCCCCACTCGCTCGCGCGATTTATGGTTTGGTGGGTGAGGATGGATTTTCAATTTGGTTTAAACAAAAAAATTCAGAGAAGAAACGCTGGCGGGAAATATATTGAGGAGCTCGAGAGTTGGGGTTGGTTGGATTTTGTCTTCACCTAGCACGGTGGGACATGCCCGGAATGTTTCGGGGTTCGAGGCTAGGTTAGGTTGAAATTTTTGCCATAAGCGAAAATAACAGATTTGGCGTCACCCTACAAAATAACTATATATTAAGGCACCGTGCATAATAAACACAAAGAGTGGTAATAAGTTATTGTAGGATCTACAATAACTTATTTCATGGTTATGAACCTCACTTTTCCCTCGCCTCCTGGTCGCTCCCCGCGTGGGCTACCAAGGGACAACCCTAGTCGTGGGAAACTACACACACAACCACCCCCCCCCCCCCTCCCCTCTCGACGCAGTCGAGCAAAGTCGTGCGATGGCGACGGGGTCTTCTCCCTCTCCAAAGTTGTGCGTCCGATGCGGGGTGCTCAGTCGAGCAAGAGCATGGGGCGACGCAGAGGAGAAGGGGTAGTGAATCTCTCTTCTGAGGCCAGATGTGGACGGATGACTCAGATCAACTTGAGAAGGATCAATCTATGGGAGGGTCACGCTGACCAAGCACAAGCCAACAACGTGGCCCTTCAGTCGTGAAAAAATTCACGCTCATTGGGTCGCGCCCGCGCTCTCCCGCTCTTGAGATTTTTCGTTCAACCAAAACTGAAAATCCACACCCGCCCATCCATCAAACCATAATTTATTCGGGCCCCTCTCCTAATCTCTGTTTCGTAGATGTGGACAGACGTCTCAAATCCAATGAAAAAAGCATCAATCTGCGAGAGGATCACGCTGACCAATCACAAACAACCTACGCCACCCCTCGGTCCCAAAAAATTTCTCCGGTGCCACTTCTGTCTGCTTTCTCTCTGAGATTTTCGGGCTCAAACAAAACTAAAAATCTATCCCCTCACACCAAATCATAATTCGTTCGATCCCGCCTCGCTCCTAAAATACCCGATCACGCCGTGGTCCCGAAATATTTTGCTCACAGGTGGATCTCGCCCGCACTCTGTCTGAGATTTTCGGTTAAACCAAATTGAAAACCCACCAACTCATCAACCAATCAATCATCAATCGAACTCAAAAGAAAACGCTGCCGCTGATGTTGTAGGGAGGACGCTGCAATAAAACACGTGCGACGGTCCGCTCAGTCCCGCAAGGTTACGAATACAAATTGAACTTGGGTTACTCATTTGTAGCAAGTGTGGCATTGAACTTTTACCAGAACAGGCTAGACATCTGATTGACCAGAAGCTGAGCTGAACTCAACCGTGGATGCGGTGCACTAACTTTTACCATAATAAGCTAGGCATCGTATGCGGTCCACAACAAAAGATGGAGATACCTCATCCTATACCACATCCTACTACTCCACTAAGTTAATTGCGATGGAGACGCCACATTTCAGCAGGTGTTACGGATCAGTATCATTATTGGTTTTTTTTGGCACGTCAGTACCATGTCCGGTGCAACTTCTTTTAAAACGTCTAAACCGCGTATGACAATATATTGATGGTGTATCTGACTTTTGAGGCCAGCCTGTCAGCGATGACGTGGCATGTTCTTCTACAAAAAACGCCCTTACTTTTTATTTAATCACGCACATATTCCTTGCTTGCGAAAAAAGAGGCCTACCAAAGAAAAAAAATGTATGAAAAATATACGCACGGGCACCCCAGCCGGGATTCGAACACGAGCCGGGGTTTGCTAGGGCACACAAGTTTACTAGGAGTACAAGTTTGTCAGGAGTACAAATTGAACCTGGGTTACTTATTTCTCAGCAAGTGTGGCGTTGATGTTTTACCAGAATAAGCTAGACATCAGATAGACCATAAGCTGAGCTGAATTCTACTGTTGATGCGGTGCATTAACTTTTACCATAATAAGCTAGACATCATATGCGGTCCACAACAAAAGTGTAGACAGGCCACATCCTGCTCCACTAGGTAGAAAGAATCTCTACAAAGACTAATATTTAGGAACTTAGGGAGTATATTATCTCATGGTACTGGCACGGTCAATCTGCCACTTCGCACGAAAAACCGGTTCGTGGGTTGGTATGACGGTCACCCGGTTCCAACGTCCTGTTGATCAGGGCTTCATTTTTTCGTCCTCCGGTTCCGTGGTAGCGATCGAGCGGCCCATCTTTTTGTTCATTTATTGATCTGCCACTTTTCTTCAACAACCAGTTCGTGGGTTGGTGGGTAGTAGGATGGCCGTCCGCTTCTGACGTCCGGTTCGTCATCATTGCAGCCCACTACATCTCAGGGGCGAACTAGCCCAACATTACCCAAAGTTTTCACTCCTTGGTATGCTTGTCCAACATAACCCATAAAGAAGACCCAAGGGAGTATTAGCGTGGCAACAGACCCAACCTTCATCTAGCAACTCTCAGCTTTGCTAAAAAAAAGTAGCAACTCTTAGCATGATGAACAGAGCTTGTTTGCATTGAACCTGGTGGTCGGTGGATGTGCAAACTGAGCACTATATTTTGTTATGAGTAAAATGCATCGGTCATCATTTAACTTGTCGTGTATACTCACTTTGATCATTGTACTAATGAATACGATCAATATGGTCATTATATACGCGTTGACGTAATTATATGATCACTGTCATACCGTATAGCTCCGTATTGTCAGCTCACTTTCTCTCTCTAACTATGTGGGTCGATGTCCCACATGCCAGCGGGTAGAAGAAAGAAATAGAGGGGGGATAAAGTAAAACAATTTGAGAATGGGGAGTAGAACCAAAGACCTCATGCTACTAATATTGCTCTTGTTCTGAAAAAAATAGTCCCTCGGATTCCTATGGATTGTTATCCTATTAGTCTTTGTAATGTTGTTTGTAAAATCATTGCTAAATCTTTGGCTAATATGACTAAGCCTCATCTTCCTGACTATATTGATCATGCGCAACAAGCATTTACTGAGGATAGAAGAATTAGCGAAAACATTATTATTGCTCAAGAGATTACTCATTCTTTCGCTCTTAAATCTTGGAATCATCATGCTTTCATGCTTAAAATAGATCTTGCTAAAGCTTTTGATCGCCTAGAATGGAACTTCATTGTGTTTGCTCTTACACGTAAAGGGTTGCATGGTCATTTCATAAATTTGATATACGCGTGTATTTCTTTGCCTACTTTCTCAGTGGTCACTAATGGTCAGCCTTCACATCAATTTAGAAGTTTTAGAGGTATTCGTCAAGGCTGCCCTATGTCCCCCTATTTGTTTGTTATTGCCATCAATGAACTGTCTCTTGCTCTCAATGAAGCTCTAGTTGCTAGCCATCTGCAGGGAATTTCACTTGGACTAAATTGCCCTCCTATTCATTCTCTGTTGTTTGGAGACGATCTGCTAGTCTGAGGTCAAGCGATTGTTCAAGAGGCAAATTCTATGGCCCAACTGATCCATCATTTTTGCTCTATTTCATGTCAAACCAAAAACTGGACCAAATCGACTATCTTGTTTAGTGCTCATGTTAGTCAATCTGTTATCCACGATATTAAGCAAAATTTTCCTGTTTCTAGCATGGATACCAATTTCACTCGTCTTGGTCATCCACTTAATCTCCCTGTCAAGAGCAAAATTGATGCCTGTAATTTTGTTATTGATAAGTTTATGAATAAGTTCCTTGTTTGCAAAGCCAATATGCTTTCTCATGCTGCTAGGCTAGAATTGATTCGATCTGTTTTCTCCACTATTCTTGTTTACCATATGGCTAACATCATGTTCACTAAGAAGTTTATTGCTAAGCTTACTGCCGTTATTAGGAATTTTTGGTGGACAGGTGTTAGGGAGAATGACTCTAGAAGGAGCCTTTGTCTTAGGTCCTGGAAAGACATTTGCAATTCTAAAGTAGAGGGAGGGTTGGGCGTCAGGAACCGGCAGGCAATAAACAAGGGTCTTATTCTTGCACGTGCTTGGAGAATTGCTAAAGACCCTCCTTCTCAGTTGTGCCTTGTTCTCAAAGCAAAGCATTTCCATGGCTCTTCCATTTGGACAACTACTTCTTCTACTCCTAAATCTGCTTTCTGGATATCTGTTTCAAAAATGCTTCCTAAGTTGAAAGCCCATTCTTTTTATCAAATAACTCAAGGTAATATTTCAATTTGGAGTACCCCTTGGTGCTCTCCTGGGGCTTCCATTCATGAACACCTTATTATTCAAGGCCCTGGTTTCAGATATCCTTCTTATGTCAGGGATCTCTGGCTCCCTGGTCAAAAGGCCTGGAATAGTGCTCTAGTTCATTCGCAGCAGCCCATGGCCTGTGAAATTGTCCAAATTGGCATTACAAATGATGATGGTTTGGATTTGCTTTGTTGGGAGCTCACTCCTAATGGTATTTGTTCTTCAAAATATACTTACAAGCTTTGTTTGCAGGAAATTCATGCAAATCCCAGGAGTGCTCCTTCTATAGTTTTTTGGAAGTCAAGAATCTTCTCAACTTGGTCTGGAAACAAAAAACATATGTTGCCTAGAGTCAAAACTTTTGCATGGAGGCTTATTCGGAGGGCTTTGCCTACAGGTTTGAGGGTGAGTCCCTTTTCTGTTCATATTTCTCATCTTGTTGTAGGTGTGGCCAGCAGGAGGATGATATACATTTATTTTTTCTATGTGATTTGTCTTGAGCGGCTTGGTTCTCATCTCCCTGGTTCATTAGATCAGATGTTTTAGTTCAGGGCCATACTAATATGCATTCCATTATTATTGCTTTTCTTTGCATGAGTCATCCAAATGCTTCTGTTTTTAATATTCTCAATTTTCTGTGGTGTCTTTGGAAGGCTAGAAATGATTCCTCTTTGATCGAAAAAAAGCTCTTCCTCATCATGTTCATGTTGCGAAGGCTTTGTACTCTGAGTTATATGATAAGGTTGGGAATGGCGTAGGTGGTGATCTTCGTCTGGACCATGGCGCGGTCGGAGAGCACGGCAAGAGCGTCGGAGCGGGAGAGATGAGATGAATGGGCTCGGGCTGACGACGCGAAGAGGGAGGAGGTGGATGGGATAGGGTTGGGGGACGCCGGGTGGCTTAAATAGCCGGATTTGACCTCGGACGGGGAGCCGGACCGGCGACATGCGGCGTTCACACCCCCGCCGGAGGAGGCGTCCGTCGGACCGCCGGATATCCGGACGATTCCGCATGGACAGACATGACGAGCGCGCCCGGACGCGTCCATATCCACCCCATATTTAGGTTGGATATAAGGGGTGCTGGCCAACCGGGACATTTGAGGTCCGTTTAGGGTGTTCGTCTGGATTGATTTTTTATGATGAGTCAGTGACTGAACCGCCTGTCCGGGCATTTGAAACGGGTTTGCGAGGTCCGGCCACTTTCATAATAAGTATGTGGTACACGCTGAAGAGGAGGTTTCAGACCGCGAGATGGTCGACGCGGCCACGCGGGGCTCCGCCTCCACACCGCGGCCAAAGCGCACGAGGAAGACTCCGCGGTGCGATGTGAGCGGCATGACGCAGTCATCGTCTCATCGAAGAGGCCGTCGGCGCCCGGGAGGACGAACGAGCCGAGCATCGGCCGGCCGGGGTTGAAGACCTACCGCGGTGCGTGGACGACGCACCATCAGCCTCACCAGCGAGAGCGCTGCGCGGGCGTGCAATGCATGCCACTGCCGTTGCGCGTGTGTGCATGTCGCATGTATGCATGCATGCAGTCAAGCATGATTTGCTTTGCTCTGTTCTAATTAACCTAGGTACGTATCAAATGGACCCTATCTATCTAGCTAATAGATGCATGCGTATCACACAAGACTATAATCTAATTGGCATACCGAAATGTATAATACAAAACTTATAGGTCAGCAAGAAAACACATGTCGTTTACTCAACTGGCTAGCCCAGGGAAGTTGTCATCACGAGAATATCTACGGCCAGACTTAGCAAATGGCGACTGGTAGGCGCTGGTCGGTCAGCCCAAGTTTGGTCCGGTTAACCCACAGCCGTACGGTGCAACTATTTTCAATCGTTTGATTCGCCTCCCAGCTTCTTTCACCTTGCGCATCTCCTTGAAATTTTTTTCAAATATACACATAAAGAAAAATGAAAAGTGATAAAAACAACAGAAACAAACACACATAAAAACAGAAGAGAAAAACGACAGCATAAATTTTCAGACGTCTGGAAGCAAGACCGCTAGGAGCAACTCTAGCATGCCCCTTAAAACGCGTCGACCCGAAAAATAACCGTCCGTTTACGGTTTCGGACGGAAAAAACGACCCGACCAGACACCGTATTGGCGCGCGAACGGTAACAAAATTGCGGGGCGTGGAAAAACTTCGCCCTCAACCTTTAGATTCACGGGGCGAGAGGCTGACCCGACCTCGACCCCTATCAGCTGCAGGATTTGGCGGGAGGGACATTTTCGTGCGGCTCTTCCCGCTTCCCTCTCCCTCCACCCCCAACCACCTCCCTCCGGTGGCCCCGGAGCACCTTCCCCGGCGGCCCTTCGCCGGCATGGAAGCCTCTCAGTCGGAAGCCGTCACCGCGGACACCATCCACGCGCCACCCCCTTCGGCAGATCTCGTCGGCGACCATGCCGCGCCCGTCACCGTTGAAGGCTGCACCGCGTCACCCCTCTAGCGGCAGGGCAACGTCGTCGTCCAGGGCGGCACTCCCGCCGGCCCCGCCGTGAAGGCACGCCCGCCCGCTCGCCCCGCCGCCTCCGATGCGAATTTGGTCCGGCGACCGCCGGCGAAGAAGGGGAAGACTTCCGGTGTGAAATGCAAGAAGCTCACGGGGAAAGCTGCCCCCCAACACCTCCCCCGATTGCTCCGGCAAGAGCTTCCCCGAGCACTACCGGCGATGGCGCTGCTGCCGCCCCCGAGGTGTTGGACGGAATGGGCGCAAGGTATGATTCTTCGATTTCCCGCTCTTCTTTTATTTGACTTCATTCCGCTTGTATGTGACGTGTCGAGCGCAATTGTAGCGCCGACTTCGTGCAAATCTTGAACGACAACACCGTCGACATCGATCAAACACCGATCGGTGAGTACGGCTACAACGAGATGGATGGTGGCGTGCACGGTCACGGGGAAGAAGATGATGTGGAGGAGATTGACGAGGGGGTGTACGACGAAGCGCAAGCAAAACGGGCAAGATCAAAGAACTACACTCCATTGGAAGACAAAATTTTGATCAAGGCTTGTGGGTCGGTGTCTCTTGATGCGTGCACCGGCACCGACCAAACCGCAAAGAGGTATTAGCAAAGGATCGAGGATCAATTCTTCTGCATGATGGCAAAGGATCAAGTACCGCCACGCACCTTTCGTTTGAATTCTCGGCATTTATGTTTTATTTGCTCAAAATTGTGATCAATTGATTTGTGTGCTTTTACGGTTTGTGGGGACGAAATCGGCGGCGGCGGAACAGATCCCGCAAACCCTCAAACCGATTTCGGCCCTTAAAACGCGATTTTCTCGACCCATATCTCACATTTAAGGGTCGCGATTTTAAGGGGTCTGCTAGAGTTGCTCTAAAAAGGAAAATGAAGGCGATAGAGATGTGCGAGATGAAAAACAAATTCTTTAACAATTACTCTGCCTAATTAATTGATTAATACTCCCGGGTGTAGGTGTCCAGGGACCAACTAAGGGTGCACTGTATGCAGTTACATCATCCTGATGCATGGATGTGTGGACGCAAAAAGCATGCATGCACGGGGTGTGTGGTCCATCGTAGATAGTACTCTTTTTTTTTGCGAGAAACTTCCAATCTATTCATCTTCAATCATGGCAGTACAAAGAACAACAGAGGTAATAAAAATTACAACCATGTCCGTGGACCACCTAGCGACGACTACAAGCACTGGAGCGAGCCGAAGGCGCGCCGCCGTCATCGCCCCTCCCTCACCGGAGCCGGGCAAACCTTGTTGTAGTAGACAGTCGGGAAGTCGTCGTGCTAAGGCCCCATAGGACCAGCGCACCAAAGTAGCAACCATCGCCGATGAAGAAAGTCGTAGATCAGAAGGATCAAACCTGTAAACACCCAAACAAAGACGAGCGAAGACCGGATCCAAACAGATCCACCGAAGACCAGCACCGACCGAATCCCGCGAGATCCGACGGAGACAAACCTCCACACGCCCTCCGACGATGCTAGACACACCATCGGGACGGGGATAGAACGTGGGAGACATTATTCCTACTAAGGGATATCGCCGCCGCCACACAGCCCCAACCAAGACGCTGAATCTAACAAGAACGAGAACGGGGTCCCTCCCGCCGGCGGGGGGCCGAGATCCTCCGCACCTCCATGGCCTAGAGGCCATCGGAGATGGGGCGGACCGGCGGCGACGCCGACGGGAGGAGAAGAGCTTTTCTTGTGGATAGTACTCGTGCGTTGTCCATAGGAAAGAAAAAAATCGACTGATGTCAAAAAGAAAAGAAAAATCAGGTACCTTAGGCCGCCACTGCACACGCACGCAAAGCTGAATCCGTGCACCGGTTGCACCTGAATCCATGCGTCGTTGGGACAGAAAGCGCGGCGGCCGGCGGTCCGCGTTGCGAGGAGTGTAGTTCGTGCAGAAGCCAGGTAAACCGCAACGGCATTCATCTTGTTTGCGAGGACGAGGATCGACGGTCGAACTTGCGCTTACCAAACCATGGGGCAAGTGCGGTCCTAATCTTGAAGGCTTGTTACGTGACGTGCATTTGACGCGGCGCCATCACCCGTGCACGCGGCACCTGACAGTGACAAGCCGGTGTGGGCACCTAGGCGCGCGCGCGCGCGACCAAGACGTCCGCGTCCTCGTCGTCGGGCTGCTCTCCCCGGCCTTGGATAATCAGTCATGCCGTTCCCGGTCCAGGTCGTCGTCCCTCTACCACCGTCCATTAGAGCATCTACAACCGGTCGTCTCAAGCAACCTCTCATACGTCCGCAAACACGTTCGTTCAGTGATCGGACGACAACAGAGAGAGAAAAAAATGATCTAACCGGACCCTTCATATCATCTCTATACGTCCGGGTTGTTCGTGAACCATCATATCCATCTCAAATATAGAAAGGAGGCTCGCGGGCGTGTCCAATCAGTCCGTCACGTAGGACACGACCCCATCCCGGACCAGCATTTCTTTTTCTCTATTCATTTTTTTCTTTCTCTCTAACTCTTCATCAATCACGTGCAAGTGACCGGACATATGATGAAGAAAATGAGGAGTGCGGCTACGGACAAACAAATAGGGAACACGTCCGGTCACTGACCGAACGCGTCCGCGGGCGTTTAGGAGGTCATATTTGCTAAGTCCGGCTGTAAATGCTCTTACCGTTCCGGCCGTTGTCCTACCTCATGGCGCGCCTCCGAGGGTACGAGGCCTAGCACAGGCGGTGCGGCCCCGGGTCCCCGCTCTTCGAGGGTGGATGCCGTCGAGCACCTGTGCTCCGGTCGCAACGCCGCGCGCTCCGAGTGCCAGTACACGGTGTGGACTTCGTTCAAGGTTCAATGGCCTTGGTAAACGCATGCTTGCGCTGGCCTCCATGTTCCATTATGCACCGCTCACTGACCGCGTCTTGCTCATGCACGCGCCCCAAGAGTTAGCCGACCTCTTCTGTTACCTTTCCCCGACAGCTCCTGGACGCTTCTTGCCGCCTTCCCGATCACGAGAAAATTACACGTTTGGTTCTCCAAGTGTCTGGCACATAACGATTTAGTCCCACAACTCAACAAACACTACAATATAATCCTTATACACGCGAATATATAACACTCTACGGCATCCTTACGGCTCTTAACATTAGAGCTCCCTGCACGAACTAACCTATGATATATAGGATGGTTATAGGAGGATAGTGGTATCCCAACCTATCATGGTTAAAATCCTGGTGCTTGCATTATCCTGGATTTATTTTAAGATTTTAGGTGATGCGCGTTCAGTGGGAAGAGACGTTCCCTCGACTACGAGGCGTCTATGGTGACTTCGTGAGTCTCAAGATGATATGTCGACTCGGTTTTTTAAAGAAGCTCATAGGGATAGGGTCTGCGTGTCTTTTCATAGTTATAGGGATGAGCGTCTGTGTATGTGCTACGTTTTAAAAATAAGAGCAGCCTGATGCCGTCACGTACACCTTACACTTACGCGTGTCGGGCTTTTTTGTGTTCACACCCTTGCCGTTTTCTTAGTTTAGGCCGAGCCCCATTCGTATTACTACACCAATATTTGCTCATTGAAATCACTTCCGCGCTGTAATTATCCGTTGAACGCTCTGCGTGTTTGTTAATAGTTATAGGGATGAGCGTATGTGTATGTATTATGTTTTAAAAATAAGAGCAGACTGATGCCGCCACGTACCCCTTACACTTACGCGTGTCAGACTTTTTTGTGGTCACACCCCTGCCGTTTCCCTAGTTTAGGCCGAGCCCCATTCGTATTACTACATCAATATTTGCTCATTGAATTCACTCCCACGCCGTAATTATCGGTTGAACGCCCAAATGCATGCATGCATGCAGAGTACTACTCCTACCTCCTTTCTTAAATATATATATTTTAATTTTTTTATTATAGACTACATACGTACGAAGCAAAATGAATAAATTTATACTTCAAGATATGTTTATATACATTCGTATGTAATCCGTAGTAAAATCTTAAAAAATATTATATTTAAAGTACGTAGTTTGCCAAGTACATCGCGTGCAGTTGGCCACGTAGCACGTACAGGCACAGGTGCAACTGCATCCACCGTTCCGCTCAGCTTTACCGAAATGGCAAAACGGGTGGGTGCGCATGTGCCCCGCTTAAATTGGCCTTGTTTATGTGGCATGACCAACGTCAATTCTACTGCAGCAGCTTGCATGAAACGCAAGGGGCGTGTGTGGCAGGTAGAAGTAGTGGCTCGCTCCTCTAGGGCTCCCGCTCGAGCGCCATGAATTCATTGCGCATACATGTCATTAGCTAGATACTAGTACCATGTGCGTGCGCGCGCGCTTGTGTGTGTTCCCCTGCCGTCCGGTCTCTCTCGGATATGGAGTGCATAACTGCATATGACTAGATTGCTTGATGGTTGCGGGTCGATCTGCGCACGCATCAAGTGCGGTACGTCGACGGCGACGGGTCAAACTGGGGTTTGTTGCACTGCACGTTGGCCACTGGCTTGCCAGTACAGGAGCACGTCGCCGTCGGACAAGATGGACCTCGCCAGAGGCTTCACCCGCGCCGCGGAGACCGGCGAGGCTGCGGGCCTGCATCTTTTGCTTCATCGCCTGGACGCGGAAGAGGCTACGAGCCCAGCCTCGCGCTCCTCGGGGGAGGACACGCTGCCGTTCGCGACATAGGCAACTCGTCCGGCGCTGAACACCATCTTCGTTTCGGTCTGGCTGGTCTCGGGAGCCGTCGGTGGCGAGTTCCTCCGGTGGTAGTGCGTTCAGCTGGTGCGGCGGTCGTGGGTTCGTCGGGCACGACGACGGTGGCGTGGATGGTGCACATGACGGCAGCGCGTTCGTCGCATACGACAGCGGTGTGTACGGCGCACAGCACATGACGGTGGCACGCTCGTCGCACACGACGGCGGCGCGTTACGTTCGTTCGCCGGGCAAGGCGGGCGTGTCTCTGCCGATCATGGTGCCTTCGCCGGACTCGGTGGTCGTGGCTCTGGCCAGGGGCGGAGCCAGGATTTGGAGATAGGGGGGGCCAAACGACGACGGTGAAGCCAAAAAAAATTGCATCACAAAACTACCCAATAGTTTTGTATCCAAATATCATTCATATTTCGCTTTGCCTAGACACACACTTATTTATCAGCCGGAGGTATTGTCTAGCTAGCTAAATAGGTCAATAATGAAGTTGATAATCAAACTACTTCGAAATATGACATGAAATACCATGCTACAAAAAAAGGTCATATGGAAATTTAAAATATACAAACAAGAACGATCATTGTATAACAAAACGATTGGCTTTTAGCTTGCATTTATATAGGTTTGAATTAAAAATCATCATTGGTTGTATTGTGAAATTTTGTTTTTGTATTAGGGAAAATACCTAGAGAGTAAAACCCAGCCCTTGCTCATTCCCTCTGCTATATATTAGGTCAAATACTCGAAGTAGATCGGCTCGTCGTCGTTGGCATGCGCATGATTTCTAACAATTGTTTGTGCCCTAGGCCCTAGCGCTGTGATGCAACAACAATAATTAAAATATGATGTATAACGACGTAAGATGAGAATTGAGATTAGCAGATAGTGTGATGTATTAACCTCAGCTAGTTTGTTGGCTGAACCTGAAGAATTGGCCAGTGAATCAGCATGCGTCGCCGTGTGAATCGATCGATAGGGAGAGCAGAGGCGAGCAG
The DNA here is from genome assembly GCA_039707655.1 of Elymus sibiricus. NCBI lineage: Eukaryota > Viridiplantae > Streptophyta > Magnoliopsida > Poales > Poaceae > Elymus > Elymus sibiricus. The sequence goes on along the minus strand of CM077663.1, from coordinate 375,851,096 downwards.
GCGGCAAGGGCACGGGAGTACGGGACGGCGGCGGCGTAGCGCTAATCCACACACACACGCTAATCATGGAGAGAATGCCCAGCCCTTAACGAGGCCAATCTAGCCTTCCCAAGGACTTGAAAACGACTCACTAATGGGCTTTTACATGGGCCTATTTCCTTCTTTCAGACTTCACGTTAAGATAGGGGGGGCCAAGTACTTGTTTATATCGCTAATAAACATGCCGTACTTTAGTGTCTCTTCGATCGATAGGGGGGGCCAGGCCCCTGCTCGCCCCCCCTTGTCTCCGCCACTGGCTCTGGCAGCCATGGTGTCTTCACCGGGGGCGGAGGGCGTGGCTTGGTCGGCCATGCTGTCTTTGCTGGACAAGGTGGGCCACGTTGTCTTCGGAGGTGATGAAGCTGGAGCCGGCGGTGATCATGGGTACGGCGAGGAAAAGGGCGCGCACCAGCGACGTATCATGAACGTCGAGCTCCGCGTGCCCAGCAGCGACGAGGTCTGGCGGCGACGCGCCCAAGCCCAGTTCCGAGTTCCGACCTCATCGTCGGCACCGCCTGCGTCCCGGCCACTGCACTCCTCAATGGCAAGCCCATCGTCGACGCCTTGCTCCAGCTGCGCCGCCCCAACGGTGGGGTGCCGTGCCCGTACGAGTGCGGGCGGTGCTGGGAGGACGTGTGCATGGCGGTGCTGGGGGCGCAGAAGCTGGTGTACGTGGCGGGGTGGGCGGTGGGTGCGAGGGTGAGGCTGCTGCGGGAGGAGACGTCGTGGGAGATGACTGAGAAGGCGGCGGAAGTGAGGGCGCTGGCCGGCGTGGAGGTGGAGAAGAAGGCGTTGGGGATATGCGTATCCTTTTTTCCGGTTGGCTCGATGTACGTGTGCATGTGCAGCACCCGTAGTATATAACTAGTGCAGAAGAAGCGCGGCCCACGCCGCGCGCTCGTGACCGATTTTGTATGTATTTTTACGAAATAAGTAAAAAAACAACATGTATTTTATGCAAGAAAATGAAATGAAAAGGAAAACACGAATTTTATCTGCATTCCATGATTTGTGTAGACACGCAAGAAACATTAAATGAATTAACAAATTAAGATAAACCTGTTGGCTTATTACTATTTTTTATGCACATATTTCCCCCTTTCGTAAGTAAAAAACTATGATGGACGTGGAATCAATATGTATTTTAATTCATTCTAATATGGCTTGTTTGATCAACAATGAGATCGAATGGGATTGTTACCAATGTATAGACCCTATAGTAAGGAAAAAATATTCTGTCTAGTTTGCGCATCTTTTTCAACTGTATTTCATATTCAATTCCTAGCCGTCACTTTTTCATTCTTCCACAAACATTGATTTATTTAGTAAAATTCAAAAAAAAATAGTAATTTAAACCCCTAATATGTCGTGGTGTAAAAATGGATAGTAATTGGCCGAAGCTGTCGTGGTGTAAAATTAGATATTAGTTGAAGGAGAACTTATTTAATCACAATATCTATGAGTGGCTAATCTAATAACAGGAAGTTCAACCAAATGCACTTTTCAAACAGTGATATAGGATAAGTGCTACATCCATACTTGGAGAAATTTTGACGGCTGGGAGTGTCTAGGTCTCAGTCGACTGAGACTTTGCGAAGTCTCAGTCAAGCAATCTAGTATGCAAGAAGAAAGAAAAAACTGAAAAAAAAATTGTTTGCACGAATCTCAATGCAAGATCAACGGATTATAGTATCGACTTAGACTTCGCGAAGTCTCAATCGACTAATTTTTAGCAAAGCCGGAGAAATATTTTTTTCTAAATAATTTTTTGAGCAAACACTACATTCTACAGATGATACATTGTCTTGTATCTTTTTCTCTTTGAATCGGTCAAAGAAATAGAATAGGGAATGGATATGAAATAGTTGGCTGCTTATAAAATGCCATGATGGAGCCCGTCGTAGAGGTTGGTCAAGTGACAGTTTTTATTTTCATGTTTCGTCTTCTCGTTGCTACTTATAAAATGTCATGATGGAGCCCGTCGTAGAGGTGCTTTCAGTGACCGCATTGTGGTTGAAGCCTTGATCTGGTTGGCCACGGGAAGGAGAAGGCGAGGTAGACAACGACAATAACATCGGCTATTCTCCTTGTGTACGTAAACGTACCGAGCAAGGAGTCTTAGTTTTATAGTTTTTTTGGTATTTCTTCAGGGTTACTGTTAACAGGAATGCATAGTGCCGATTTAATGCTTTTATTATTTCGGTTTATTGGGGGTGTATATTTCTAGTTTACAATTCAGGTGCTATTTCGGTCTATGGTTCGGGTGGGTTAATGTTTTTAGTTTATTCAGGTATTGTTCCGCTTTATTGGTTTTGTTGTTTCGTGTTTTTTGGGTTTGTTATTTCGGTTTATTTAGACTATTGTTTCGGCTAGCAGTTTTGGGTTTATTTGTATATTGTTTCGGGGGAGGGGATAGCATGACCGTTGCCGGCCCTCGCCAAGGAACGTCGCAGACGATGCGGACACGACACTATTGGTGGCACGGGAAAAGGGAGGGACGGATGAAAAGCGTGGAGAGCCTCACCAACCAGGTGGTCGAGGGCTGCGCAACAAAACGATGCCCCGTGAGGAGCTGCTCGATGCACCGTATATCAACCAGATGGCCTCCACCGCATGGCGGCAACAACCGTCTATGCTCAAGATGGCGAGGTGGGAGGAGGGGTGGGAGGGGCGTCGCTCTAGCGGCAGATGACGTTTGTTTGGGTAATTGTTGGTGCATTATTCACTGATGTCGTGGTGTAATGAACAGTAATCGGCCAGACCTTATTTTTCCCATGGGTTACGGTTCATGCAAATATACTGTTCTGGTTTACTTTTTTGTGCCTCGGCATCACTATCATCAGAAAGGAGCGGAAAACTATCGAGGCGGCTCAGCATCAGTACGCGGTGGAGAGAAATGACATGTGAAAAAAAATCTTAAATATTAACCTTCTATGTAAGGAGGCGAGGGTGGAGGAGGGGGAGATAGATGATGAGTAAAACAAATATGTTTTTTTAACCACAGTGTATTTTTTCTCTAAAACTCTTTTCACATAAGTTCACGTTTATTAACGCGACACTGTTCATGTACACCACTGTTCACAGGTATTTTTTTACTGGTCAATGATTCAACACGTATGAACAGTAGAAGTGGAAAAAAAAGTCAGAAAAAGAAGAAAAATGGGATGCTTGCCGCTTTAGTATAGTTACTTATTAGAGGAGTACAGTACTGTACAACCAAAAGGAAACACTCTATCATTGTTTGGTCACGTGTGAAACTGTTTTGGAAGGAGGCTGAAACTGTTTTTCATATCAAAAGACCAAAGCATCATCAAATACTTGGTCCACTGATTTTCTTAATACTAGTAATGTTGTACTCTCTCCGTTCCTAAATATAAGTCTTTTTAGAGATTTCATTAGGGAACTACAAAAGGAGTAAAATGAGTGAATCTACACTCTAAAACATGTCTATATACATCCGTACATAGTCTTCTAGTGAAACCTTTAAAAAGACTTATATTTAGAAACGGAGGGAGTACCAAAGGATACGGCAGCAATTGGAATCACAGTGATGTGGGCCGTTTGGAGCAGCCGTAACAGGTTTACTCATCACGAAGAGAGAAGTACCATCCGAGGCAGAGTATGAAACTAATTTCAGATATCATTGGGGCCCTTGAGTTACCCCCGTACGCCAGATAAAACGAGTATCCAACACACTCCAGCGAGATGGTCTGCTCCTGCGACGGAATGGACTAGGGTGAACGTTGATGGCGCGGTGAACCAGGAGAGTTGTAAAGGTGGAACCGGGGTAGACTACCCCGGGTAGTAGCTCGTGATTCCGAGGGTGCTTTCTTGGCTGAAAGATGCACTAGCTACCAGGGTTACTGATCCCTTAGAGCAACTCCAACGGGCCGACCCAAACCGACGGCGGATTTGTCCGCTTTTTGTCCGTTTGGGTCGGCCGCCCGCGCGGCATCTGTCTTTTCTAACATTTGGGTCGGCTGTGCGCCCAACGCGCGGACCCATATATGCCGGCGTGGCCGGCTGGCCGTCTTTTTTGAACAAATAGCACAAATTTTGCATTTGCTACACACACATATTTTGCATTAATTTCACAAAGCAAACATATAGTCCACAACAAAATAAATAGCATGGTTTCAACCAAATAAATAACATAGTTTTACAAGCCGAATAAAAATAAAATAGTCTCACATAGTTTTGCAAGCCGAATTAAAGAGATACATCTATTGGTTGCCAACATGAGCCCACATATGGTCAACCAAATCATTTTGCAATTGCATGTGAGTTTCCCAATCACGCATGTCGTGATGAAATTGGGCGAACTGTTCAAACGTTGCCGCTCCTCCATGCTCAGGCACAACATTCTCACCCTGATACTGAAACCCTTGATCGTAGAGACGTTCCGGGCGCTCATCTTCTACGATCATATTGTGCATGATCACACAAGCAGTCATCACCTCCCATAGTTTTTTCGTGCTCCAAGTTTTTGCAGGATACCGAACGATAGGATTGGGGATTGTCTTCACAATAGTGGTCCATTGAGGATAGATACCATCACCCAGGTAGTATCCTTTGTCGTAGTTGTGGCCGTTGATGGTAAAATTAACCGGTGGGCGGTTGCCTTCGGCAAGCCTAGCAAACACCGGCGAGCGCTGAAGCACGTTGATATCATTATGTGATCCGGCCATACCAAAGAAAGAGTGCCAGATCCAGAGATCTTGAGATGCCACGGCCTGAAGTATGACAGTGCAAGCCCTGACATGGCCCTTATACTGCCCTTGCCAAGCAGAAGGGTAGTTCTTCCACTCCCAGTGCATGCAGTCTATGCTACCAAGCATCCCTGGGAAGCCCCTGCTGGCATTCATCGCCAACAAATGGGCTGTATCTTCAGGAATCGGCTCTCTCAAGTACTCAGGTCCAAACACAGCAATAACAGCTTTGCAAAACTTATACAGGGAGTCTAGGCAAGTAGACTCGCTCATACGGACGTACTCGTCAATGAAATCGCCGGGCACTCCGTATGCAAGCATTCGGATGGCTGCAGTGCATTTCAGATAACAGGAGAAGCCAATCTTTCCAACGGCATCCTCTTTGCACTCGAAATAGTTATCGTAGCCGACCACTCCCTCTCTAATACGGTTGAAAAGATGCCTACTCATACGGAAACGGCGATGAAATTTCTGATGTTTGAACAACGGGTTCGTTGTGTCAAAGTAGTCTTTCCAAAGAAGGAAATGCCCGCTCTCTCGGTTGCGATTCAACGCCGGAATGTGCCCCGGAATGGAGCCACGGAACAACGGCCGTTGGCTATTGATGTGGTGATGGACCAACACGGCAGCCAAGATCTCCTCCTCCTCATCGGACGAGGAATCGTCGGAGTCGCAAAGAAAATTGTGAAAGAAGAACTCGTCGTCGGAGTCCATTTTTGTACCTTGGCAAACTGTCGAACAGCTTGCGGGCGTCGATGAAGGAGCCGGCCGGCGAAGGGAGTCGCACCGCCCTCGGACCAGCTAGCTGACCTGGCGGCGTAAGACGAGTGTGCCGGCGTCCGACGAGCGTGCCGGTGTCAAGACGAAGGAACTGGCCGGGGGCGGCGAGGCGGCTTCTTGGCCGCGGGCTCGGCTGTGTCGGGGGAGTGGGGGCGGGAAGCTTTCGGTTCCCCGGCGGCAAGACGGCGGGGAGAAGGGCGACGTGGGAGGTGGCGGCGTTGCAGGTGACGGCAATGGCAGCTGGCACCGGCACCGGAAAAATGGGCGGCGGCGTCGGCGACGAAGGAGGAGGGTTTGTTGCTGGAATGAGAGAGGATGGCCAATGTGCCACCGACCAGCGGGCCAGGGGGGAGTAGGTGGGCGCGCGCGTCCGTCTGGTGTACGCGCCGACGCAAAGTTGGCTCAAAAATGGGCCGGGAATGGGTCGGCAGGCAGACGAAAAGCGGACGCGCGTCCGTTTGGGTCGGCGCGTTGGGCCGACTTTTCTGTCCGCGCCGACCCAAACGGACGCGCGCGGACGAAATGGGTCACCGCATTGGAGTTGCTCTTATGCATTGAGCTTTTGGCATGTAGGGATCCGGTCTTGCTGGCGAAGGAGAAGGGTTTCAGTTCGGTGATTGTTGAGACAGATTGTCTTAATGCAGTAAATTTGTGGGAGAAGAGATCAAGAGGTAAATCTTATGGCTACCATATCCTCAGAGACATTCTGGATGAGATAGGTTGGTTGCAGGGATTCGAGCTTCGTTACGCTGGTCCATATATATGTAATAAAAAAATTAAAGCTTCTAAGCTAGCGCTCTTACCGTGCGTTCCCAGCGCTAAGCGATCGCTCTTGCGTGCGTGCCACGTGTTTTCATTTACACTTCATTGGCTGCAGATTTTTTTTTACAGTCTAATTTTTTTTTTGAGGCAAACACACGCTTTTTATTAACTCTGTTGCAAAATGTTTACAGGAATATTGACTGGATTATAGGGAATATCGAGCCAAATATGTCTACCAGCTCCTAGAGAAGAGGCGTGCTTTGTGAGGCTATGTGCCTCAAAATTACAAGTTCTACTTTCAAAGGAAAAAAAGCAACTTGTAAAAGGTATCATCCTGGTTTGAATTTCTTGAATGATTGCACCGTGGAATGCGCTGGACCCATTCTTGATTTCTTCCACCAGCCCCTGGCAATCAGTGGCCAAATGAATATTTGAGAGATTAAGATATGCGGCGAGGGACAGACCTTCTCGGCAAGCCAGTGCTTCCAGAGCAGTCGGATCAGTCATATTTGGCACCACCAAGACCGATGCCCCCAGGTAATCTCCATTCTCGTTCCTGCAGAAAGCTGCTGCCGCTCCAACGTTGCCATTCCGCGAGAAGGCGCCATCCACATTGATCTTTGCATGATTCACAGAGGGAGGAATCCAGCGCCTTCTTGTGTCTCGGACTGATGATGGCTGCACTTTCTCCTTTCTGGCATTAACTGTCCCTAGCTCGGACAGGTAGGACTGCACAAAATTATGGATTTGCTCGGGGCTCTGAAAGATGCTATCATGGATTGCTTTGCGCCTCGCCGTCCAGATGGCCCACAATGTGACAATCAACCTCGTAAATTCATCGTGCGACAGGGAATCATGCATGAAGAACAGCCATTGCTTCGCCCGAGGATCACTGCATAAAATCATATGTTCAGCCACATTTGCATCCGATAATGCCCACGTACATCTGGCCACTGTACAGTCCAAAAGCGAATGGCGCCATGAGTCGGCGCAACCGCACAGATTACAAGTGCTTGACGTCGCCATCTTCCTATGATGCAGGACATCTGCTGAAGGTATGGACTGGTGAGCAAAGCGCCAAACGAAGATTTTCAGTTTTGAAGGAACTGACAATTTCCATAGTTTGGTCCAGGTCTTTGCTTCCCCTGAACTAGAGGACCCCGGCACTCTGTCCAACCAATTCTCACGCCTGATCTTGGTTTCAACAAGCATCCGGTAAGCTGATCTCACACTGAAAATTCCTTTCTTCTCAAAATGCCAAGCCCAAAAATCCTCAACGTTACCAGTGCACAAAGGAATGCTCAAGATCGCCTCGGCATCCATTGGTAAGAAAACCTGGCGTACCAAATCTGTATTCCACGCTGCCTCGGTATGGTTTATCAGCTCATGCACCATTTCAGGTGGGTTCGGGACCAAAGGTATGAGAGGTCTGAGCAAAGGTTCGCGCGGAATCCAGTTGCAAGTCCAGATAGGAGTTGAACGACCATTTCCAATCCGGCGAGAGACACCCTGCTTGAGAACCTCCCTTCCATCGAGTATAGACCGCCATATTTGTGAGGGATTGGAGCCAAGTTCTGCATCAAGAAAAGTGGTTGCGGAAAAATACACCGCTTTTAGAATTCTAGCGCTGAGAGAAGATGGATCATGTAGCAAACGCCATGCTTGCCGTGCCAATAACGCCAAGTTAAAGATCTCGAGATCCCGAAAGCCAAGGCCCCCCATATATTTTGGACTCGTCATTACTTGCCATGATACCCAATGTGGCTTCCTTTTTCCTTCTTTGCTTCCCCACCAAAACCCTCGGATCAAAGAGTTTATATGCTCACATAGGCCACGAGGTAATCGGAAGCATGCCATAGAATATACAGGGATAGCCTGAGCCACTGATTTAATAAGAACCTCCTTTCCACCAGCTGACAGGATTTTTGCAATCCATCCCTTCACCTTATTCCAAATCTTGTCCTTTAGGAATTTGAAAGTGCCATTTTTTTACAGTCTAATGATGATTTACTGCTTGTGACCAAAGAAATATCTAAGTTGGGCTTGAAGGCCCTGAACCCACCGCCGATGGCTCGCCCCTTCCTTCTCCTTTCTTCCAGAGAAAGGTCGCTAGAAAAGGAAAGTACCCTTTTGAGCTCGAGCTCAAATGCACCTGCATGAACAGTAAAATCGAAAAAAAATTCAAAACATTTCAAAAAAATTCTGAATTTTTTTTATGATGAACTTTGACAAATTTTCTAAGTGCTTGCAAATTTTCACCATGAGATCACATTGGAGGAAGGCGTGGCAAAAAAAAACAAAATTAGTGTTTCAAAATGCTTTCAAAACTAGCATTTTCAGAGCATCGTTTTTGTTTTTTTTGTCACGCCTTCCTAGGATGTGATCTCATCATGAAAATTTGCAAGCGCTTCAAACATTTGTCAAAGTTCATCACAAAAAAAAATCAGATTTTTTTGAAATGTTTTGATTTTTTTTTCGCTTTTACTGTTCATGCGGGTGCATTTGAGCTCGAGCTCAAATACTCCACGTCCGCTAGAAAAATCCTTCTCCTCGCCCCTTTCTCATCTCTCCTCCTCGTAGCAGCGGCATTCTCTAGCCCCAAACCTAGATCCTGGCGGCCGGAGGACCGCGTTGTGACCAAGCCGGAGGCGTAGGGCGGTGGCCTGCGACGGCAAGTCGTGCTAGAGGCCTGCATAGAAGAGCACACGATTCCTGGCGGCATCAACAAAAGCGACTCCGGCGGTCGCATCAGTGGCGTTCAGGTGTGTCTTGCAGGAGAGCGTGAACGTCCCCGAGGTCCTCGCCGTCTTGTGGTCCTATTTCCCCCGTGTGTTCCCAGTTCTTGTCCTTCCTCCTCCTTCCTCGCCTTGCCCCTTCCTCTTCCTCCAACTCTCATCTCCTAAATCATGGAAAACACAGCGCCGCTGCTACTGATGCGGACGAGAGGGCACTCCCTCCACCCATGGGCATATGCACCCACTTTTAAACAAATATATTTTAAGCATGTCTAAAAATGTTAAAAAAATCAAAAGAAAATTTCGCACATACATGTTCACAAATGTGTGTGCGCGCCACAAAGTTTTGTGGAAAAATATCTTTTTTTTGTCTCCACAAAAAAGACAAATTTCAGTGCTTCTAAATAGCGTTTTGTGACATAATTTTTTGTCTTTTTTGCACAAGTCACAAAAAAAGTTATTTTTCCGTGAAATTTTATGCACGCACATAAAACATAGAAACGTACCTATGCAATCTTTTTCAGATTTTTTTAGCATTTAGAAATGTGTTTTTCGAAATGGTTCATATGTACCAGGTTCATCCATGACTTTTCCTTATGCGGACATGCTAATTTAGGTGTTCGTTCAGGCTACGAGGGGTGCACAAGACGTTAACGCGAGAGGGGGCGGGGACACTTTGGACATGCCTCCGATTCCCTTGGAAACACCATCATCCAGGTCTTTGCCTATGGCCTCATGGTATGGTTATAATTACGCATAAACTCAACACCACAATCAACCCAGCCAGCGCAAAAAGCAAGGGAGGCGTCTCCTCTCCTCCAAAAAAAGGCTAGGGTTTTTGCCTCTCGCCGGCGCCGCCGCCGGTCCGCCTCGTCTCCGGTGGCCCTAGGGCCATGGGGACGTGGTGGATCCTGGTAAGGGCCGGCGAGAGGGCTCCGTTTTTAGTCGTTCCTTTGAGTTTTGTTAGGGTTTGTGTCCTGCTCAGGAAGGCGAGACGGCGGCGGCTCCCTGAAGATGGAATAAAGGTCTCCCGCCTAGCCCTCGTTCCGGTGGTGCGTCTAGCATCGTTGGTGGGCGTGTGGAGGTGTGTCTCCGGCGGATCTATCTTTGGTGGATTTGCTCGGATCTAGTCGTTGTTCGTCTACGTTCATGTGTTTTCGGGTTAGATCCTTTCGATCTACGTTATTCTTCATCGGCGGCGGTTGCTGTTCTGGTGCGCTGGTCCTATGGGACCTTAGCACGACGACTTCCCGACTGTCTACTACAACAAGTTGTGCCCGACTCCGGCGGTGGAGGGGCGATGATGGTGGCGCGCCTTCGGCTCGCTTCAGTGCTTGTAGTCGTCGCTAGGTGGTCTACGGATCTGGATGTAATTTTTATTATTTCTGGTGTTCGTTGTACTGCCATGATTGAAGATGAATAGATTGGAAGTTTTTCGCAAAAAAAATTACGCATAAACTCTTGCAGACCATAATGAATTTGCTCAGTCTTTGCGACTAGCGACTAATGAGTAATGAATGAACATAGTTTTATATAGGAAGACTTTGATAATTGGTGGTGTGACAGAGTCAGAATAGCCACGAAGTTGGGTATCCTGACAGTTTAACGCGGTGTGACTGCTTTAAAAAAAGGTGTATAAGGGCGACTCTAACCTTCAGCCGGAATGGGTTGCCCGGGCCCTTCCGCCACCCCTAGTTTAAAAAACCGGACTGGACCGGCGGTCAAACCGGAACCGGCAGCCTCATCAGTTTTTTAAGATAATAAGACCGTTCTGCAATCGGACCGAAGAAAACCGATCGAACTGGCCGGTTTTCTAGAAAACCGGTGAAAAACCGGGTCATTAAACCGGGAAAAACCAGGAAAATATTTTAAAAGAAATTGGGAGAAGTTGGATTCGATCCCAGGTCGTGTGAGTAGTACGCAATGCCTGCCCACCGTTCAATAAACAACTTGGCTATGCTACTTTGTTATCCACTAGATGAAAATAAGTTTATTTGACCATTGTTTCACACTATATTAGCACATATATTACTTAACATTTATTATTCTATTGATTAAAAAACCAACAATCGAATCGGTGAACCGGCGGTCCGACCGGTAAAAACCTGAACCGGCATCCTTTCCGGTTCGATTGCCGGTTCGGTTTTTTAAACTATGCCGCCACCCCGTCGAAAACGACCACCGTACCATCGCCCGCGCCGAAGAAAAGCTTGGTGATGAAAAAAAAGTCCACCGGATTCAAGGTTCGGTTCCAACGGCAGCTAAGGCGGTCGGGGTGGTGAGCGTCTCTTTGGGACGGCTTGCCGCCCTCCCACCGCTCCGCCGGTGCCAAAAGAGCTCGAAAACCGACGGCGGCGGCATCGTCCCTAGCCGATGAGGCCGTGAAGAAGAAGAAGAAAAAGCACACAACAACACCCCGTCCATGGCCGACGACACATGCAGCGTCTCTGCCGACACATACGGGCACTGCTCCGGCGCGTCCAGCAAGAAAGGTCGCGGCTGCCAATTACTCGATGAAATGCCGACAAGGTAAAAAAACATCTTCAACATTTTGGTCGTTGTGATTATTGGTTGCCCATGGTGATGTAGTTTTGTTGTTTTGTTGTCTTAGTGCGAAGATGAACATGGCATAATGCTTAGCGTCTTTGCAGCCCTCAACAATGATGGGACTTGATGAGCTCAACTATGAATCAATTTGGTATCATTCAGAGGCGGCCGAAGAAGAAGAGGTGGCCCAAGACATGGAACAAGAGGAGGTGGCCGAGGAAGAGGAGGAGGCCGATGAGAAGGTGGCCGATGAGGAGGACATTGTGGAGGTGACCGAAAGGATGGTGGTGGTGGCTGAGAGGATGGTGGTGGTGGTGGTGGTGATTTTTTCTTCGGCAACCACTTCGTTTGAGTTCGTGCAGGCATTGATTGGCTCGATCCACAACATATACATGTTATGTTTGTGGTAATTTTGGATAAAACATTGTGTTTGAAATGATGCCTTTTGTGTGAACTATGCATGTTTTTATTTGAAAATCGTGATGATGAAACTATATGTTGCGATGGTTATGCTATGCATGTTTTAATCTCAATGTTTTATGATATATATTGTGAAGTGTTCGAAGTTCATATGCCCAGAACACAAAATCTATAGAATTTTTTATTCCACTAAAGTTTAGGGGGTCACCTAGGTGTGACACCTATAGAGCAGGATAAATTTACTCCCTTAACTTTACTCGGACGGATCCTCTAACTTTTAGAGGATCGGTTATTGTTGCCCTAAGAGCATTGTGACGAACGAGGGTGTAGTTATAAGTCAGTTACCTGGAAAAAGAATGGGGTCAATCAATTTTTTCAGTTGTGCAATATCAAATCAATGTCCGATCTCTTTCTTAAACCTCCTGTCACTTTCTTCTTCAGCCTCAAACCACCGCGTCACCGCCTGCCTAGCCGCCTGCTTCCACCTCCCGCGGTCGGCGGCACTCCCGCGCAGCCTCGCCGCATTGCACTCCCCCAACTGCGGCCTACTCCCCCCCCCCCCCCCCCCCAACCGCGGCCATCCCTCTAGCCCCGGAGTCGACGGAGATTTTCCTTGCTAAACTTGCACCACCGCCGTGCTACCGCCCCCATTACCACCCTAAGATAAATGATGGTTTAGCCAGCCGACGAGCTCCTCATCTCCTTCCTTCCCTCCGGCCTCCCTCCCGCGAACTTCTTTGTGCTTCTCAAAATCAACTGACCCAAAACCAAAAGTCGGTCGATTGACATTAGGTATTGTAGATGAATAATGTTCTGCCGAATTTACGATGTGAGGTTTATCGTGGACGAAAGTAGAGACGAGCACAGGCGGAGGTACGTGAGGGCAAAAACGTGTCGTGGACCGTCATGCGCAAAGTAAAGTAAATTTACTTATGCCCAGTCCACTCTATGAGAAGTATGCATGAGATAATTTTATTCTCGTTATTAGCCAGCCTGATGCACAAGAGCCTTTGTTGTTGTTTGCAGCCTGAATCCGCAGCTCGGTCTAAGAGCAGATCAACCAGCATGCCTCACATGTAGCAGTGCCTCATAATCGCTGTTCAGAGATTATAAACATCCGGACCAATTTCCTACGGGCTAATCCCCACTGAATTCAAAGTAAACCCACCGGTAACCCCCTCTCCCCTAACCCCTCCCAAGATTTGGCTTGGTTTGGCTCGCCATGTAGTGACAATGATCGTCACATCTTTGCGGAAGCCACCTAAGTTACCATGGGAGATGAGAGCAAGCCTAAATTTTGAGACACTCCCTTGCTACAGGGTGTTAGGCTGAGAGGCATGTCGCCCAAGATCTTCGAGCTCTCCAGCAAGAACTACATAGTTGCCCAAAGAGGAGAACCCAAGGAGATGGCTCCCTCTGCCCTCTCCCCCCCGCGGCAGTGGATGTCGACGCGTCCCCCTCCCCCGCTCCCCCCTCTTCGTGGCTCTCTGGGTCAGGTGGCCCGCCCTCCCCTCTCCCCTATACCTTGCCCCTCCCATCCCTTGTTGTGCGCCCTGCAAATCGCTTCTAGGCTCTCGTTTCAGATGATGATGAGTCAGATCTGGAGGTGGACGAAGTGTTGCCTAGGGCGCTTTGTCGTTCCCTCCCCGCGCCGGCGGTGGGGAAGGTCCGAAAGTTCGCGCCCGGCGGGCGCGGTCGCGTTGCGGGGTCGGCGGTCTTGGAGGCTGGGTGGTCCTTCGGTCGGAGGCGCGGTCGCCGTTCTGGTAAGTTCCTGTAAGTGCATCTAGTGCCCCCTAGTGATTTTGGTGTATTGAAGACTTATAGGTTAAGAGACTGATGAGTTTGTGAGTGTACACAGGTCCTATAAGTCCCTGAGGAGTTTGAGATATCCGACGAATGTTAACCCCTAAAAATGTATGTCTTCAGCTGAAGACTTTCACGCTCTTCTTGAAGACTTTGAAAATGAGGAAATTGGTGTGACCTTTAAGATGTTGATGCGAGGACTATGAAGCTTGAAGACTTTGTTTTCGTAGTTCCATTTCCTTTCTTTTGAGTCATAGGAAACACCGTACTGTTAAAGGGGTCGAGGTAATAGTAAGGAAAAATTTCCAAGTGATGCTCATCTCAAAGCCTACACATACCCAATCCTTCGAGTGAAGCCTTTGAAAGTCTCTTTCAGTTCAGTCAAGTTCTTCAGTGACAGAGACGAAGTTCCTCTTTCGGGAAATCCAACAACACCTACGGGAGTAGCAGACGCCATCATAGTTGAGGAGAGAACATCAACCATGGTTGCCTACCTCATCGAGTGCAAGCACATGAAAGTCAACCAGAGGGGAAGGTGAGGGTGGGGTTGCGAAAAGGAGAGGCGACATGTGTGGGCATAGGTGTAGGTAGGGAGTCGGTGTGGGCCAGGTAGCGGAGCAGGTGGATGAATCAGGCGATGTGGAGCATGTGGCGGCCCATCTCCGACATGTCTTCGTGGATGCCACACAACTTCTATGTTCCAGTCCCGCTCGGACCAAGAGGGGTCAAGGAGAAATGAGCGCATCAAAGTGTGTGAACGCTTCTAATAATGCCGACAATCACTACGTCCGCCATGTCCGCGACCAGCATGCCCAAAGCCACGTCCACCTCCACCACGCCCTCCGTCAGCCTTCGGCTTCTTAAGTGTTTCGATCTTTGAGGCCTTCGCTTTGACGCGGTGATTTTGCTGTGTCACCGAGTTGCTCTTCCGGACGAGCGTGATGCTAAGATCCTCCACCACCTCTGTCTCCAGCACGGTCTCCTCCGGTGCGTCGACGGCGGGAGGGAAGAAGAGAGTGTGCGGAAAAGTACGGAAATTGGGTGAGAGCGGAGGGATGGAAGAAGACAGTGAGGAATTTGACCACGAAACGGTGCGACCAGCCATGAAAATAGAGTGACTACATTTCTTACTTCATTTCAATTGGAAAAAGACGCATTACTTTGTTACTGATAGACGTACCTATGAGCAGTTGTTTAATTTTTTTCTCTTCAATGATTGGTCAATTCTTCATTTTTAATAATGATTGTTTTGTGTTTTTTTTTTCAAAACCTCAACGAAATTTTCAGCATTTCTAAAAAAAGAAGCAGTTCGAACCTACAAACTCTAGCAACATAGTAGGAGTGCCCCTGATAAGTGATAAGCAGGTATGTGCACACGAAAGGTTTGATAGTGCGTACGCACAGTTCCACTTTTAATTTTAATTTTAATTTGGAAAAAGCATGTTTCATGCATGCCATGTTTCTCAATCAGTCATTGTAGATGGGCCGTGACGACCTCCAAGTTGTCAACAGTTACGTTTCTCTGTATCGATCACAACATATTCACAAGCTTTTATCGCGAGGGTGACATATATTCAACCATGATCGTTCTCCCAGACCTACAGCTGCACCACCGGCGCAAGCAAACGGCACCATAACCTCTCCAGGACCACCACACGTGAAACCATCGCAATTAGTCGGAGCAAATCAAATGGCTGGCCGCGGACGAAACGAGCATCCGCGAATTACTGCTCTAGACTGATCACTGTCCGTTATTATTACCGTGAGGCCGGATGATTCCACCACACACACGCCTTCTCCGTGAGATGATGATGGGAATCATGACGGGTTCCTACCGGCGATTGGGATAAATATCACGCACACGTTAGGTGAGCCTGCCCGGTGCGCGCGCCTTTCGTCTTGTGTGCATTCCTCGCGCCCGTGGACAGCGATCGAGGGCACGCACTTGAGCTCGAGGCTGTGAGCACGAAGAAAAGAGTGTGTGTAGACGTACGTGGTGTGGCAGGATTCTACGTACGGCACGCGGCGGAGGTATTCTTTCTGTTACTTCTAAGTATTTTCTTAAGGGAGGTTTACACTCTGCACGGCACAATAATGATACTTTGATTGCACTTCAGTTTTGCTCTCTCTTCATGTATGTTGTACATTCCTGTTTTCCTAAACCTGCATGATTTTCCAGCAGTCCGGGATAGGGTTCTAAGATTGATATCACGCTAACTAGGTGTTTCATGTGTTGCACTCATCTTTTGTCTGCTATTTAACATTGTCTTATTTTTGCTGAAGTTGGTGGGTAAACTCTTGGCAAAGGAGTCGGAATAACATGGAAGAAGCTAGGCTTCAGGTTAGTGAGGCAATTAGTTTCCCCATTTTTCGGGTTCTAAGTTCAGTTTGAATATTAGTACGTCGAAAGAGTTTGGATTTCTAACCATACTTATGTCTCACACTTAAATTTTTGTTCCAAACAAATTGTATTTTAGTTTCTTAGCAGTGGGTTTTACTGTTCTGTACACTTGCTTTTAGTGGCAAGCTTTAGGGCAGTGGATTTCTATAGCTATGTACATAGTGTAAAAAAAATCAGAATTGCTTGAAACTTGAGAATGTTCTTATCATCTTTTTAGAAGATGAGACTTTAAGCAATTAAGTACTTTATATGGTTCGGTTTCATTATACCACTACCACATGCTGTATATCTGAATTAAGTTTACACATACTGGTGTACAAGATTGAATGTTATCTGATACTGAAAGCAAAAGGAGTAGAGCCACTATGGTTCCTGCCATTCCTCAGTTCACGGGCTTCCCTTTAATTGCCCATAATGTGCTCCCATTTTTAAAGCTCAAAAAACCGTATTGGAAAATTTTGCTTATGTCAGGTTAGTTTTTGTCTATAAGTTCAATTTTCTTGGCGGGTTTTACTATTTCAATCTGAATGCATAGCGGTTGTCTGAATCTATAGATGTTATTGGTCTAATTACTGCCCTTACTACTCATTGACCTTCCCACTTGTGTTGCTCGGGAACCAAGATGCCAAATCTTCATCACAGACGAACAGTATACACTTTTACCATAATTATCATATTATGCATTTTCTATATACTATCATGGCAAGAAAGAACTCTATGATTTGTATAGGAATCGCACAACTATTCCTGCCATGCTATTTCAAAATTGGGGTTAAGTGGTGAGGTGTTGGTAGTAGGTAATATTATCATGGTATTCAGTTATTTTTACTTGATATATTTTCCCTGAATAACTGAAAAAATGCAGAAGTAGTTTGATGTTGCACGTATTTAAGGCAAACAAATAGTTCCATGGTGTAAAAAATAGTCTTAGTTTCATTCTTGCTATCCCAGGTCGGATTTTATCCTTCATTACTCATGTTCAAGTTTCTACAAATTTAGTACAAACCAGATCGAGCATCTCCTTTCCGGCCAGACATACACCAATGTTCGCTTGCCGGTCCATGTGCATACCAACGGCAACCTGATACAGATAAGCACACCACGATCACATCTCGAGTAAATTGCAAAAAACCATCACAATAAAACGAATGGTGGTGGTTTTTTGAATTAGGGTCCCCAATTGTGGGAGTATTTGACAAAAAACTACCACTTTTGGGGTAGCTGTCCCACAAAACTACCACTTTTAAAAAGTTGACCAAAAACTACCACTTTTGTTGCAAATCGTCCCAGAAAACTACCACTATTGTTTGATGACCGTTTTACTAGCTAGTTTTAACCACGAAACTGACATGTGGGCCCAGTTAACAGTGCCACGTGGCCTAACCACTAACTGAAGTGTCCCGACGGCCGTTAGCTCGCTCTCCTTATGAGCTGGTCCGACCAGGTCAAGTGCTGGTCGGCTCACTCCCCCTGCCCTGCATCTCTCACTCTCTACTGAGCTCTCTCTCTCTCTTCTCCTTCCTCTGCTCTCACTCCGGCGAGGCGACTGGCGGCCATGATGCCGTCGTGGCCCAACAGTGAGAGCTCAGACGATGACGAGTACATGAGCGAGTACAGTAGCATGCAGATGGAGTATTTTGTAAGTCTTTGTCCTCTGTTTTCCTCTCCTTTCCTCTGCTAGGGTTAGGGTTAGGTTTAGGGTTGGAAGATTGGAGAAATGTGGTTGTAGTTGACATGTGTGTATTTGTTGCTGCAGCAAACCCCTGATACTGTCATAGACCCTACTTTCTGTGGTATGGTTGTTGAATCTGAGCCAAAGTGCATAATGCACAGGCAGAGGCCAGACAAGTTTGTTCCATTTGAAGGCGGTGACACTGGGAGGAGATTTATTGGATGTGCTACTGAGGTAAGCTGCAGGCTTGTTTACGTTTTGATAGATAGAATTGGTGCTGCACTCTTGAAACATGCACTGTTGAAACACAGCTATTTGACTGAATATGCTTGTTCTGAAGTTGTTTCTCAGTTAAGTCTGAATGTATTGCTGAACTGTGGTGTGGTGCAGGATGGTGTGAACTGTGGTGTGGTGCAGTGGGTAGATGATCCATGGCCTCCAATTCTGCAAAGGTGTTTAATCAAGTTGTGGGATATGTATCATGAGCAGAACCTTGGTAGAGTGCAGGACAATGAGGCCCATGAGAAAGAGGTGGCTAAGCTGAAGAAGGAACTTGATTCATTGGGCAATTAGTACATCCAGCTTGTGAATGATGTTTCCAACTTGTTTGATTATCAGGATGGTATGAAATCTCATTCCATGGATTACACAAGCCAGGCAATCAATGGACTAAAGGAGAAGAAGCATCAACTTAAAGAGCAGACAAAGATTGAGGTTGAAATGGAGAAGCTTAAACTGAAAAAAGAACAGAGATGCATTCTTCAGACTCAGGCTGATATAATTCAGAACACAAGGAAGGCCATGAAGGAGATAGAGGTGGACAGAGACCTCATTAAAGAAGAGAAAAAGAAGCTGGAGCATGTGATTACTGAGCTTTTGAAGGCTGGACATGGATGCAAGGAAAAGTTGGACAAGATCAAGGAAGTTGTCATGGAGGAGTGAAGTACCAGGTGTGGTTGCTAAGTATATATGAGGCCTATATATATAACTGGCCTATGCTATGCTGTAGGGATGCAAGATGCTGCAGATATACATCTTAGTACTAATATTATCTATGAACTACCTATGGATTCAGATCATTTTGGTTTGGCTGTGGGGTGATGTGATGCCCTTGATCTGTAAATGCTCTAAGATTCTGCAATATGCAATGGCCCTAATGCTAAGTTAAGAACCATATTATGTATGCTATTTCAACTACTTATGGATTATTTATGTCAGCCTTATCCTAAATGTTTGGTAGTCCTACTTGCAAATTATTGATCATAGTAAGTTCCTTAAACTGATGAAATCTTGCATGAAATAAATTCAGAATGCAAACACAAATATTACATACCATTTAGATAGCATTACATAGATAGCATTGTAACTTAGTACCATTTACCACTTAGTACCATTTAGATAGCATTACATAGATACCATTTACCACATAGATAGCATTGGATCTTAAGTCTGAATATTCAGATAACTGACACTTCTTAAGTATGAATATTCAGATAACTGACACTCCTTAAGTCTGAATCTGAAGATAACTTACACTACTTAAGTCTGAATCTGAATATAACTGACACTTAGTAGTACCTAAGTCTGACTGAAATAGATAGAATCACTTAGGCTGCTGCCCTGCTAAGCGACCTCAGCGTCGTACCTCTTGCTTGACTAACTTGGGATTTGGTAGAACCTGCACCTCCTCTTCCTCTGCATCTTCATCGATGACAATGATGGGAGGAGGACGATGACGAGCCTGCACTGCTGGTGGTGCTATGATCTGTAAGTCGTCCTCCTCTTGCTCCTCTTCGTAAGCTTGGGCTTGAGCTGGGGCCATAGGCTGTGCAGGAGGCACATAGCGGTGTGCTTCCCATCGCTGCCTCTGCCCGGCATCGGCAGACTCTGCCTCCTTCATTGCCCATAGAAGGATATCTATGGGCAGGATTCCCTTACCTGGGTTTCCATAGCGCTGCTCCATGGCTGCATCTTCTCTGTAGTTGTTTTCTTCCTAACTGCATCTGCTGCAGCTACGAGCCCTTGGGCGCTGGTGTACCTCATGGCCACTTTCATGTAGTCGAGGAAGAGGTCTTGGTCACCACGCGATGAACCAAGGATCATGGCAACCCAACCCTTGCCAGCTGGGAATGGATTGAGCCATGGGTCTGGTGTGGAGGAAGAATCAGCCATGGTTGGAGATAGGAGGAGGAGAGAGTTCCGAGTGAGGAGGTGAGTGGGTAGAAATGAGGTGGAGGAGTTAAGTAGAGTAGTAAAAGAGGAGGTGAAGTGTGGCAGTGAAGGAGTGCTTAAGTGCATGATATAATGAGATTTGACTGCTCAGTGCCAGTGGAAGGTGTTAGATGTGGTGCAGTTAATTTGACTGCTCAGCTACTTGATTCAGATAACTGCATCACATTCAGACAAACACAACACATTCAGATGCCACAAACACAACATATTCAGATAACTGCATAGATTCAGATACAGTTAAGCATCTCCAAACACATTCAAACAACACCATTGATTCAGATAAACAAGTTTGCAAACAGCATCACACTAGAACAAGTTTTCAGACAACACACACATACTTCAAACTAACATAGAAATTAGATTAAACTAGCACTGAACATTCAGATAACTGCTCCTACTAGAGCGCTGCATCTTCACCGCATCTGGAGGCGACGAAGACGCTCGGAACGGCGGACTGGAACGTCGCCGTCCTTCTTCGCCTTGCCATTCTTCTTGCTGCTTCTAACAACCTCCTCCTTGGGCATCTCCGGAGGCTCCATTGCTGGCTCCGCCTCCATCTCCATCATGCCCATGAGAGGGAGAACTGGCAAGACGCGCTCAGCCAGGGCATCAACCTGACGAAGACTCTGGCAATCTTGATACATCCACCAACACGCATGCTGGTATGGATTAGGCAAATCCTTGGCCTCGCCCATAGCCCAGATGAGGTTCTCGATCAGGGGACTATGGAGGTCCGGCATGCGATTCCTCTCCTCGTTGTTGGCAACAGCCCGCACGCCACGCGCTTGGTTCTTGAGCATGGTTGGGCTGCAGAACCAAGAGCTTACCTCGCGCGCACGGTGCAGTTTCTTCGAGTCGCCCACGCAGATCTCCTCTAGGGCCCTCTCCCAGCCTTCGCCAAATGCCATCGTCAGTGAGTGGTTTGGAAGTTGGATAGACGAGTGGGGAGAAGGAGTTGGGTAGGAAAATGGGGAGGAGTTGCACAGACGTGTGGGTATTTAAAGGTAAGGTGGACTGGTTCAGTCTAGTGTCTTCTAGGGCTACATTAACTATCTTCAACTACCTTGCGCCACTGTTCAAATATGTCCATTCACACAAATGTTAATTCAAATAAGTTCAGACACACAATAAAGTTCAGACATTCTAAAAGTTCACACACACAAATAAGTTCACACACACAGATAAGTTCAGACACACAGATAAGTTCAGACAAGCATAAGTTCAGACAAGCTTGGTAGATGTTCAGACCTCACCTGCTGTTTAGTAGTTACCACTTGCATAGAAGTAGCTTGATAACCTGCTGTTTGGCATCCTCTTCCTCTTACTTCCCACCTCACCTGATGCAGATGTTGTAGCTCTTGGTGCATTGAAAGTGCTGCTAGATCCTCTCCCTCTACCTCTTCCTCTTCCTGGAGGCCTTCCCCTTTTTGCTCTTTCAGTTGTAGCAGGTGCAGATCCAGCTTGTGATGCTGCTGGTGCTTGTCTAGGTGTTGCTTGTGATGCTGCTGGTGCTTGTCTAGGTGTTGCTGTTGCTGCTGCTGCTGGTGGTGCTTCTCTAGGTGTTGCTGCTGCTGCTACTGGTGCTTCTCTAGGTGCTGCTGCAGCTGCTTCTTCATGATATATTGCTCTGTTTTCCTGCATATAGAAATTGAATCATTAGTAATTGGTCCAGCATATATGCAAATGCAAATGATTCAGTTGCTAAACCAAATAAAATTGACCTGGTGATTATTTTTTCTCGTCGGCAGTTTTGGCCTAAGAGGTTTGCTGCAAGTAGTGTACTTATGTCCTTGCAGACCACAGTTTGAACAGGTGATTGTACCCATCCTGCTAGTATCTCTTAGAGCTGGGACCTCAAAATTACCCTTCCTCCTTGCTGTCTGGCTCTTGCTTGCCTTTTCTTTGAACACAGATGGTTCAATATCAGGTGTGTGTGTGTGTCAGGCCAGCAATCAGGACCAGGAACAGGATATATTATGTCTTTGTATGCTTCCACATAAAGTGGTTTCTTAAAAAAATCATGCACATAATCCTCAGGATGCAATTTCATCTTTGTCATTGCAGATATACCATGACTGCAAGGTATACCTGACATGTCCCACCTCCTGCAGTCACATGTAGAATTATCAATGTTGACAGAATACTGCTTTTCTTTACTTGTTACTTGCCAAATAGAACGACCAACTCTGTCTGCTTGGCAATACTTGGCATACTTCTTGTTCTCTTCTAAAATCTCTGAATAATTGGGGGTGATTGACCACCTGCTTGTCTGTAACTTCTCTCTAGTTTTTTGTCTCTTGATCATCTGCTTGGTCCTAATCTCTTCTAAAACTTAGTCTTTGTCTTTGTAATTAAGGCATTTACAGGAGATCTAGTATCTGCTCTCAAAGATGACTCAACTGCTTTGGACAACCACTTTGTAGTAACCTTTGTGTTCTCTGCAATAGCTACACAGGTGTGCAAAATATCACACTTCCTGATGCAAAAGGTTTTCTCATTAGCAATCTTAGATGCACAAATATAAAAACCACATCCATTAGATCTCTCTGAACACCACACAATAACCCTATCTGGGGCATTCCTATGAAAATCATATTTCCTCAAAGTCCTGATGTGGTAATCCATTATTGCCTCTCTGAACTCATAAACACTTCTGAAGCACAATCCCTTACAAAGCTGATCATGTGGATCTGTAAGCTTCCCATCACACCAAACCCTATCCTTTATTTTCTTAGTCCTTCTCTTCCTTCCACTAGGTAGGATGTATGCTTCTTCAGGATCATCTTCTTCATCACTGATGCCTAAATCACCAGGAAAACATTTTAGATCTGGTTCTGGAACCCAATCTGATATTACATCTCTCTCAGGCTCATGGTGAGATCTACTTGTTGGACCAGGATTTCTAAATTTCTTATTGTTCAGAGACTGATGCAGAGATGTAGCTTCTTTTGCAGCTTCATCTTCTGAGGCTGATGAAACATGTAAGTCAACCTCTTTGTCTTCATCATCTGAATTCATATCATCAGAACAAAATTCAGACACATCAGTGTCCCCTTGAAAATGCATATAATAAGCTTTTCTGTCCATGCTGCTCTTCACAAGCTCCTCCTTTCTTTCCTGGTTTCCCTTCTCCACATCAGTGCAGTCATCTGCTATCTTCCAATTGCAACTCTGTTGTGTATTAATAAGATGTTCAGCACACAAAGCATCAATATTGTCATATCCTGGACATGGCTCAACAGCTCTTACCACTCTTATGTTTACCAACTTTTCCTTATGAAAATATGTCAACATCTGCAGAACATCACCTTCACCACCTATATGCTCAATCCCTTCTACTCCCTTGTCCTGATCCTTAACATAATACATGTAATCATCAGGTCCATAGCCCTCAGCTCCAATCAGAGAAACCATGGTCAAAAATGATATGTCTGACTGGTATATTCTTCTCACAACTGATTCCCTGGACTCGTAATGAAACCAAATTTCCCACTTTGGATCACCCACACTACATACATGCAAATAATATTCCAGTTATATAGTTTCAGTTATGTAATTTCAGTTATATAAAGTTACAGTTATAAAGTTACAGTTACTCTAAAGACAGTTAGCTAGTTTCAGATAATTAGTTTCAGTTAAATACATTCACTATGCTAAGTTTCAGTTATCTAATTTCAGTAAACTTGTTTCTTATTTAGTTTAAGTGACCTACTTTCAGATAAGTAGTTTCAGTTAAATACATACCTAGCGGTGCTGCCCTTACGACAAGGCAGCTTGCGCCGGCGTGGAACAGGCCGTGGACCTGTACCTGCAGCTGCCGGCGAGCTGCCCAACTTCTGTGACCGCTGAGAATCTTGGTGTGGTGGCTGCGTTGAATAACTGGTCGTGCCTAGCCAGTTATCAACCTCCGAGAACTCCCCGGGTACGCCACCGCCAGTGCCTCCTCCGCCGTCGACGAAATCTTCCACACCATCGGCAGCCATGGCCACCGCCGCCGCCACCGCCGCCGTCCTCCAAACTAGGGTTCTTCACAGGGCGGAGTGAGAGAGACAGGGGGGAGTGTGGCGACCGACCGGCCGCTTTGGGCAGTTCAGACCAGCTCTTGACCGACCAGACAGCTAACGGCCGTCAGGACACTTCCGTTAGTGGTTAGGCCACGTGGCACTGTTAAGTGGGCCCCACATGTCAGTTTCGTGGTTAAAACGAGTAAAACAGTCATCAAACAATAGTGGTAGTTTTCTGGGACGATTTGCAACAAAAGTGGTAGTTTTTGGTCAAATTTTTTAAAGTGGTAGTTTCGTGGGACGGCGGCCCCAAAAGTTGTAGTTTTTTGTCAAATACTCCCAATTGTGGTGGTTTTTTGCAATTTACTCTTACATCTCCAATGTTTGAAGTTTTTATTTCCTTGAAGGCGTCAAGTTAAGGTTTTTCTTTGCGTGGGATTTGTTGACCACATGGAGAGATGAAAGTGAAGCGACATATGTGACGATGAGAAAGGATTACAAATTGCCAACATAGAACTGTACAAGGGATGTCAGCTACATATTACAACAAGGATGACATCACGAGAGGATGTGCAGCAGCAGCATCACATGGCAGTAGGTGACCAATGGCGCACAGGTTCTATATGATCTTGATTATTACAAATTGCCTTGATGATTTCTCCATAAACTAGATTAATCTTATCTCTCATGTTGTCATGTTTGCTAATACTTCTGTGTTGTTACAGGAATCTTTCAGTTTATAAACTAACCCTTCTTATTACTTTTGTGTTTATCTCAATTCAGATTATATATGGTTTCCCAAATTCCCATGTTTGCATTTAGCTGAATAAGCGTGGTGTGACTTCCAGTCTGAATGTCCGAAGAATTGTTTGATTCATGGAAGGTCCAACTCATTTATTTTTCTTCCATAGTAGAGTGATTCGTGCAATGGACTACATGTGGAAAGAAGCACCATAGTGATTCTAATGTTACTCTTTTTTTGACGATTCTTATGTTACTCTTAAGAGGCATGTGTTCATGTTCAATGATCTTAATCTCTCAAAGCAAAATAAAATCAGTGGAATGGATTTTAGTAATATTATGTTGCGCATATGTCAAACTATTATTGGAAATTGATTTCATAAGGAAGTTGTCTATATATTGTTGCAGTAAAATTGCCTATGCTACTGTAGCCTGTTCGATCGATGTTTGTGGGTGGATCTCCATCGCATGAGGGTGGCGAGATAGTAGGGACAGTAGTATGGTGATTGCTGGTGGCGGTGGTTCAGGTCAGGTCAGCAGCGGCGGCGGTTCAAGTCAGGTTATTTGAGTGTTGCTAATCTTTAGATTACTGAATTCTTCACTGATCTTCTCTGTATTTTTACTAATTTATACACTGGATTTTCGGAAAACATGAACTGCTCTGCTATACTAAAAGTTGGATCTCTGTAAGTCATCTTATTTAACCAGTTATTCCTAAGTAGCAATAAACTAAACACTTTTGCAGTAGAAAATATCATAACTGATAAACATGCATGGCTACCACTTGACACTAAGCCATGTGCAAATATTCTGCCTTAATTTTATTGTGTATTTGAATACAATGAAAACATGTTACAAAAATGGAAGCATTGTTTGGCTCTCCGTGCCTTTTTTCTTGGTGGCTAATTTATAACTGCTCTCATAATATCTTTCATGTTTACCATGATAAAGGTTTAATGGGTGGAGGGACCGCTGCTAAAAGATGTGAACAAGCGGTCTTAGTGCTGGAAGCTCACTGCCTGAATCGCAAGGATCTAAGAGTAGAGGAGCATATACATTACTGAACGTTATGGTAGGCTACACGGTATATGTCACAATGCTGTTTACAGTGTGTTCTCTAATCTAATACACTGTCCAATTTATTTTTTATCTGTCATTACAGAGTGGTACAATGGAAGGAGAGATCCTGGCGAACAGGGCTAATCTATTTAAAATGACTGAGCAAGTGACCAGGCTGAAAATATTAAAATTTTCTTCTTTCCTAATATGTTTTTTTTTCTTCTTTCCTAAATATCTTCTTTTTCAGTTCAAACTTCATATCTCTTAGATTTCAGGAAGTCAGTAGAGAATAAAACTTGATCTTATGGTTCCCTTATATGTTTCGTATGACAATTTGTTGTGGTTAAGCAGAAGTGCACACTCAGTATTCAAAGCGGCCCAGAGAAGCTAAATAAAGTTGGTACGTACTGGAAAAGCTTCAACCCCACCCTCAACTTCAATCAGATTTCAGCAAGTAAGTTTCATCTCAGACAAGAAATAAAGTTGATACATTGCTGTTTACAGTAGAACGCACTAAGTCCCATACATGGACGATTATTTCATTTCAGGTGCCAATCAGCTATACCATCAAAATACCAAATTAAACCTTAATGTGTACCACTACACATAAACTACGCCAAGACTCAGGAGCATAAAGATAAACCCACCAGCATGGGCTAAGTTATGATGTATATACATCACCTTCTGAATTTTGATGTGATGTTGTTTTTTAGGATCACTTGCAAGTCTGAATCTATTATCTATTATTAAATATTATAACTCTAATAAGAAGTTTCAATTTCAATCTGTTTGGCTGACTGAGCAACTACTGGTATCAGTTCTACCATGGATGTGTTCCCCATCTTAAAATATTTTGTGATTTACTGTTAGCTTTCAGGTCTGCAGAGTATATGATTGTGTTTGTTTTCATAAGTTGATATTCAAACCATGTTACAGTAAAAAGACCGAGCGAACCATTGAAAGTGTGTTCTCGCCGGCGAGAGAGATGAGCCCTCGGAAACTTTCCACCCATTCCTCGAGGCCTGACCAGCATTCCGAGGACAACTGCCCACAGGCCCACACACTAATGGAGCCAATGCTGACCAGGTGCCTGGCTACATGTCAGCACAGAGGCAAATATTTTTTTTTCCAATTCAGTCCGGATAGGTTGCAATTCTATGCTCCTAAATTTTGTTTTCCTCCAAAAAAATGGACTTCAGTATGTTTTAAAAACACTATCCTTTCAAAATTTAAGTACGGCTGATATTCAAAATTCATGACAACAAATAAGGCACTTAGGTTTTTATCTGCTAGGTTACAGAAAGCTGCTGTTCTGCGTTCATCAGGTGCATTGAAATGTATATGCTTGATTATATTGTATTCATCATGTGTGAAATCAATTGTTAATTTTAACCTTAGCCATGGAAGTGTACTGCTGGAATGTAAAGTATCGTGTCTAACAACTTTCACTCCCTTTATATTTCTCTAAAATGGTGTGTGCGCCAGCATATTTTACTGCTGATACTTTGGTCTCTCTAAAAGTAGCACCATTTCTCAGATGAAAGAACTGCATTCTAAGTTTCCAATAAAATTTGACACCAATGTGGAGTCAGCAGTTTCTTATTAAATATTCTTCTATTGTACTAAGTGGATGGTGTTTCTTAATTTTCTTGCATTTTCACGGTAACATCCTATTCACAAATCATATTTGTTTGCACATTCATGGTTGACATCCTATTCACAGATCATACTATTTATGGTAGGAAAATTTCAAATTATTGCCGTTTTGTTACTTATCAACTTTTCATGTTTTTTTCTCTCCATTATCCATTTCATGGCTTTGAAAAACAATGTGAAAACTATTCTCTTGGTTACAAGAAGTCAAAGGAGATACCTAAACTTCAAAGGGTGTTGGTATCTATAAAAAATCTGCTCAAGACTAATCCATAGATTAGCCAAAGGGGTTCAGATTGATTCCTTGATTATAGGTCCTGAAGGTTCTGCATATGAGAACAAGTCCACTGTAGAAGATCAGGAGCATTTAAAAATACAGAAATGGCATAAACAATTCCTCGACGTACTTGATGTTTTGCTAGCTGAGAGAACAAGTGGATGAAAAACTGGATGCCCTGGACTTCTTCTTTCAGTGCTTGCCATTTGTTTTTTTTTCTTTCGGCATAACTGAAGGTGAGCAAAGACTGGACAGAGACATGAAATTTAGGTTAGTAGACATGGTGCCCTTTCATAATAAAAGTTATTTTGGTACCAATAAAAGGTTATTTTGGTATATCCTTTCATGTTAGCTGAATGTATGGAGGTTTGAATGTCCACAACAAGAAAACTGGCTATGTTATCATGTGTTTCCATGTACATGTTATGCTCAGTGGCACGGATATTTTTATAATCTGGTATTAACAAACTTATCTATGTTATGGATCATTAACACAGAATATAGAGATATTTATGCTCCATATATACATGATAAGTCTGTTGTGTGTTGGCTTTGTTCCATTTGGAGGACATTACCCGCTTAGATGTGAACTTTGGAGTAGTAACGACACTTACACAGTTGATATTGGAAATAATTTGTAGCATATGGCCAAGCAAACAAAGAGTATGGAGTGGGGTGAATTCATGTTAGCACCCAGACCTGATGTAAGAGGCCAGGGGCAGAGCAGTAGGGGACGCCGTGATGGCCGAACTGGAAACGGTGGTCGAGGCAAACGTGAAACAAATGTTGATGAGGACCTGAATGTTGATACGGGTGTTGGACTGATCTCTCCCGTGTGGGCCCAACGGCCCACCGGACCCCTTAGATCCGCGCCCTGATCGGGGGCGCCCAACCGCAATATGGTTGACGGGCCCCTGTCACGCAGCGCTACATAAAGAGGTGGGGGCCGGCGGCACGCAGTACGAGGTTCACCGCGTTGCCAGGCTCCCCACCGATACACCCCGACCCGATCTAGGTCTTGCGCTGTTGTGACGGGAAGCACCGCCGCCACCGCCACAGCCCACTCACCGTCACCACCACCACCTCACCACCATGTCAATCCCGCCGGGTTCATCACAGCAAGGAGAAGGTAGTCCTCCTCCCCATCTCTCTCTCACTCGATTCACAGATCAGAGGCGAATCACTGTTTACTCCTAGCCTACATGATCCAACAGTTCTATCAATGGTATCAGACCTAGTAGGCTTAGGATTTTCGGTGGCATAGAAATAGCAAAAGAAAGAAACAAAAAAAATTTAACCCCTCCCCCCAAGAACCCTAAATCAAAAGAAAAGCAGAAAGATCACCGGAGAAGGCCCTCGGGCCCGCCGGCAAAGTAGCGCCGCCGTGATGGCCGCGCCGTTCCTCTCGATCCGAACGGGCATCGGCAAGCCGAGCCGTTCGGACGAAGAACAACCCTGCGAGGGCAAAGGGCACCGCGACCAAACCGTTCGACGGCGGCGCGCTCATCGCAAGGTGGACGCGCAGCCGGCGAGGGGGAAGGCCACGGCGCCGCCACCGGAACCTCCGCCGCAGTCGTCATCCGCATCGTGCAGAAAAGAGGCGTGGGTGGTGGATGGGAGAAAAAGAGGGAGGAAAGGAAGGAAAAGCGCGGCGCGGCGAGGCGCGGTGGTTTCTGCCGCCGTCGCCGGCGGCCGGGGCGAAGCCCTTTTCTTTTTCTCCGCCGTCGCACGAGACATGGACAGAAAAGTGAAAAGGGGGAAGGGGAAGGCGGGCTCGCGCGGCGTGGTGGTTCGCCGCCGTCGCCGGCGGCCGGCGTCGCCCTTGCCCCGCTGCCATGGACAGAGCGGCGCGCCGGGGAGGAAATGGATTAGGGCTTTCCCCTCGGCCGCGTCGGTCGCTGGTTTTGACCCAGCGAGAAGACCGGGCGACCGCCCGATTGACTGGACGGCCAGGATGGGAACCCTAACCCGCCGCGGGCCTTTGGGCCGAAAGCCCATAGAGGCCGCCTGGGCCGTGTTCAGCTCCAGGCCGAGTGATGGGCCGAGGCCGGGCAAAATCAGCCCGAGACGCTCTTATTTTTTATTTATTTATCTGTCCAGTTTTGGGCAGATTCAAACAGTCTTATTTTTGTTTTTTCTATGCAATTTTTTCCAACGAAAATTTGTTTAGAAAATAGAAAAGTAAATAGAAAAGTTTCTGAAAATAAAAATAGAAAATTTTCAGAAAAAGAAAAGTCCATGAATTTTATAAAGAAAATAATAAAGTTCATGAATTTTTCTTTTGTAAAAGAAAAGTTTCTGAAAAGAATAAAAAGTTCATGATTTTTATATTCATGTTTTTCTGCTGCAAAATAAATAATAGTGCTCTTTTACAAAGAAAATAAAAGTTGAAAGAGAAATAAATTTTAAGAGCATATTAAAGTAATTATTGAAATAAATATGATTCTGTTATTTTTATGACCAACGTTGTTAATAACATGATCATGTTTTATAATTGTTATAAAAGGTGCACTTATTTCTAATTCTACCCAACGGTGATATAGATTTAATTGCATAAACAGTTGTATGTTTAATTTGACCAACGTTAGATTAATGCATGCAATTATTACAATGATCTCACTTCAATTGTGATTTCAGGAGGTTACCACTTGATGAGTTGCCTAAAAGATGTTCCAACACTCAGAGGTGACAATTACACTGAGTGGAGGAAGAAAGTTGACCTGGCATTTGTCTGTGCTGAGGTGGACTGGGTTGTGGACACTCCACAGCCGGTCAGACCTACAGAGCCAGTCAGAGAGGCCACTGATGATGATGCTGCGTGGGACAAAAAGATGAGGGATTATGCTCCATTGGAGATGTCATATACCCTCGACAACCAAAAGTGGCACACCGCCAACAAAAAGTGTATGGCATTTATAAAGAACACAATTGAGAATGCCATTGTGGGCTCAATTGCAGAGTGCACTTCCGTTGGGGAGTTTCTTACAAAGATAAAGAGCCAGTTCACTGGTTCTTCAAAGATATATGCCACCCAGTTGCTAAAGCAACTGGTGACAGAAAACTACACTGGCGGTGGTCATGGCATAAGAGAGCACATCCTCAGGATGACCAACATGGCAGCCAAGCTCAAGCCCTTGGATGCGGATTTGGAGCTCAAACCTACGCTCCTGGTCCACCTGGTTATGGCTTCACTGCCAAAAGAGTTTGACACCTTTGTTGTCAACTATAACATGTCGCCTGAAAAATGGGACATTGAAAAGACTATAGCCATGAATGTCCAGGAAGAGGAAAGACTTAAAGC
This sequence comes from Elymus sibiricus, assembly GCA_039707655.1. Taxonomy (NCBI): domain Eukaryota; kingdom Viridiplantae; phylum Streptophyta; class Magnoliopsida; order Poales; family Poaceae; genus Elymus; species Elymus sibiricus. The sequence goes on along the minus strand of CM077663.1, from coordinate 375,819,961 downwards.
CTCACATGGTGGTTCTCTCAACTATGTGAAGGATAACAAGAAAAAGAATTACAATCAAAATAGCAAAGGTTCCCCTTCAAAGGCGCATGGAAAATCTCACATGCAGCATCAGCATCAGGAGAAGTCCTTTCCAGTGGACAAAGATACACGCCTCCACTGTAAGAAGACTGGGCATTACAAGAAAGACTGCCCTGATTGGCTCAAGTCAATAATGGCAAAGAGAGGTAACAACATTGTTTCCTTTGTAAATGAATCCTTGTATACACAGTTTTCGAAATCTACTTGGTGGATTGACTCAGGTGCAACTGTTCATGTTGCAAACTCATTACAGGGATTCCATTCGACACGGACTACGCAAAGAAGCGAAAGATGCATTGAAGTTGCAAATGGAATTCAGGCAGAAGTTGAAGCTGTCGGTGACATCTCCTTGGCGTTAGCTGATGGATTCAAGCTTCTACTTAGAGATGTTTTATATGTTCCTTCATGTCACAGAAACTTAATTAGTGTTTCCTATTTGGATAAAGACCATTATGAATGTCATTTTGGACATGGCAAGTGTGCCATATGGTTTAATAATACTCATGTGGGTGTTGCATTCCTACACGATGTTCTTTATTTATTATCACTCCATGAAAAAGTGTATTATGTGTCCAATGTGAATGAGCATGTTTCCGCGTCGAACAAAGAACAAAAGAAAAGAAAGAGAACTCTTGACTCATCGAAATTATGGCACTGTCGCTTGGGTCATATTTCCAGGGGGAGAATAGAAAGATTAGTCAAAAGTGAAATTCTTCCTCCGTTAGAGTTCTCAGACTTAGAACAATGCATAGATTGCATTAAAGGAAAGTATGTAAAACAAATCAAAAAGGGTGCAATCCATAGCACAAGCACACTAGAAATCATTCACACTGACATTTGTGGACCATTTCCGGTGAAAAGTGTGGATGGATATGACTCGTTCATAACATTCACAGATGATTACTCTCGCTATGGTTATATTTATCCAATCAAAGAAAGATCTGAAGCGTTGTATAAATTTAAAATATTCAAGGCTGAAGTTGAAAATCAGCATGATAAAAGAATAAAGATAGTAAGATCTGACCGTGGGGGGGGAGTACTACGGTCGGCACACTCCATATGGCCAAGTCCCTGGACCTTTTGCAAAGTTCTTACAGGAGACTGGCATAGTAGCCCAGTATTCAATGCCGGGCGAGCCTCAGCAAAATGGAGTAGCTGAAAGGCGCAACCGTACACTTATGGATATGGTGCGCAACATGATGAGTTACTCCACCTTGCCATTGGGATTATGGATGGAGGCGCTTAAAACCGCCATTCACATTCTCAATAGAGTACCAAGCAAGTCCGTGCCCAAAACACCGTACGAGCTATGGACAGGAAGAGTGCCCTCCCTACAACACTTCAGGGTGTGGGGGTGCCCTGCTGAGGCCAAAATGTTTAATCCAAACATTGCAAAGTTAGATTCCAAAACAGTGAGTTGCCACTTCATTGGCTATCCAGACAGATCAAAGGGTTTTCGTTTCTACTGTCCAGACAGATATACAAAGTTTGTAGAAACAAGACATGCAGTCTTCTTAGAGGACGAAATGATGAGGGGGAGCATGGTAGCTCGGAAAATTTATCTTGAGGAGAAGAGGGTGCATGCACCTAATCCGATGATTCAGGAGCCATTTTTCTCACTACCAGTTGTAACTCCACCCATGACAACTATGGGAGAGGACCCGGAACCTGTCCGTCAGGAGCCGACTGAACCCGTTGTTGTGCATGAAAGGGAGGTGCAGCAGCCAATTGTAGAAGATGTGCCGGAAGTTGAGGCACAGAATGTGCCAGAAACTGAGGCCCTTAGAAGATCTAATAGAACAAGAAGATCAGCAATTTCTACTGATTATAAAGTTTATAACACAGAAGTGGTTCATATGGAAGGTGATCCCACTACATATGAAGAAGCCATTAGAAGCCCTCACTCATCAAAATGGCTAGAGGCAATGGAAGATGAAATGAAATCGATGAGTTCCAAAGATGTTTGGGACTTAGAGGAAATTCCTAAAGGAGCCAAAACAGTAGGCTGCAAATGGGTCTACAAAACTAAGTATGACCCTAATGGGAATGTAGAAAAGTATAAAGCCCGACTCGTCACAAAAGGATTTACACAAAGAGAAGGGATAGATTACAATGAGACTTTTTCCCCAGTCTCATGTAAGGACTCCTTCAAAATCATAATGGCATTAGTTGCACATTTTGATTTAGAGTTAAATCAAATGGATGTCAAGACGGCATTTCTGAATGGTGATTTAAAAGAAAAGGTCTACATGAAACAACCCAAGGGTTTTATCATGGAAGGCAAGGAAAATATGGGATGCCGCCTGAAGAAATCTATTTATGGATTAAGGCAAGCCTCTAGACAGTGGTATCTAAAATTTAATCAAACGATTAAAAGTTTTGGATTTAAAGAAAATATTGAAGATAACTGCATTTATGCAAGGTTTAAAAATGGGAAATATATTTTCCTAATCTTGTATGTGGATGATATCTTGCTTGCTAGCAGTGATGTTAGTCTACTACAAGAAACAAAGAAGTACTTGTCCTCAAATTTTGACATAACGGACCTTGGTTAAGCATCATATGTTTTGGGCATAGAAATTCACCGAGATAGGAACAATGGAGTCTTAGGACTATCGCAGAAGGCATATTTAGAAAAGGTTCTTCAAAAGTATAATATGCATGCGAGTAAAGCAACACCTGCTCCTATAGTCAAGGGCGATAGTTTTGGGAAATTCCAATGTCCCAAGAACCAGTACGAGCTCGATCTAAGGAAAGCAGTACCATATGCTTCGGCTGTTGGAAGCTTACAGTATGCACAAGTGTGCACTCGCCCTGACATAGCTTTTGTCACCAGGGTACTCGGTAGATATCAAGAGAATCCATGCATGGAGCACTGGAAGATGGTAAAGAAGGCATTGCGTTATGCGCAAGGCACGAAGCACTACATGCTAACATACAGGAGATCTGATTCCCTAGAGATAAGAGGGTATTCAGACGCAGATTTTGCGGGGGACAGAGATGATAGAAAATCCACGTCAGGATACGTGTTCACTCTCGCTGGAGGGGCTATTTCATGGAGAAGCTCCAAACAGTCAATAGTTGCATCGTCCACGATGTATGCAGAATTTATAGCATGTTTTGAGGCCACGGGGCAGGCGATATGGCTAAAGAAATTTGTACCCGACTTGAAAGTGGTAGATTGTATTCACAAACCACTAAAGATGTACTGTGACAACCAGCCCGCAGTATTCTACGCTCACAACAACAAGTCGAGTAATGCTGCCAAAACAATAGAGATAAAGTATTATGTTGTGAAAGATAAAATCCAGGATCACACTATAAGTCTCGAGCATATAAGGACAAAGGATATGCTTGCGGATCCGCTTACAAAAGGCTTACCACCCAATGTGTTCAAGGAACACTTAGCCGGCATGGGTTTAAGGGAAAGCCTTATGATTCCTGGATCATGAGAGGCCCATAAGGAGCAGAATTTGTTTGTAAACAAAACGTATGTTGTAGCTGTATGATTCTATCGGCAATTAAGCTGTGACGATGAAACATGCTCTATGTACCAATATGTGATGAAACAAGTAAACTAGAAAGTATAAGGTTAAAAGTAAAAGTTGAGATCAAGGGGGAGAATGTTGGATTGATCTCTCCCGTGTGGGCCCAACGGCCCACCGGACCCCTTAGATCTGCTTCCTGATCGGGGGCGCCCAACCGCAATATGGTTGACGGGCCCCTGTCACGCAGCGCTACATAAAGAGGTGGGGGCCGGAGGCACGCAGTACGAGGTTCACCGTGTTGCCAGGCTCCCCACCGATACACCCCGACCCGATCTAGGTCTTGCGCTGTTGTGACGGGAAGCACCGCCGCCGCCGCCACAGCCCACTCACCGTCACCACCACCACCTCACCACCATGTCAATCCCGCCGGGTTCATCACAGCAAGGAGAAGGTAGTCCTCCTCCCCATCTCTCTCTCACTCAATTCACATATCAGAGGCGAATCACTGTTTACTCCTAGCCTACACGATCCAACAGTTCTATCAACGGGTACTAGCCCAACTGAGCCTTGTCATAACCTTGGTGGGGACCTAATATCTGGGAGGAAAAGGTTAAATTTTGATGAGAATGGGGTGGCTATTGGGGGGCCTGTAGGGGCGCCTGTTGACACCCTAGCCCAGGAAACTACTGTCAATGCAAAAACGAATACAGTTGAACAGCAAAACTTGGGAGTGGTCAATTCTCGGAAGGAAGGAGAGGACGGAGATATTTCTTCGCATGATTCCAAACGATCTAAGACTGACAACTTGGCTGTGATGGATGCCAGCCACAATATATCGGCGAGCTCCAGCTCGGAGCTCGACCGGTCGCAATGAAACTCTTTAGTTGGAACTGTCGTGGGATGAGGAAGCCCGCGGCAGTTCGAGCGCTCGTGGGGATCCATGAGCGTGTAAAGCCAGATGTGTTGTTCCTGTCTGAGACACATTTGGATAAAGTTAAGGCAGGAAAGTTGATGAGACGCTTAGGTTTCCAGGAGATGGAAGTGTCAGAAAGTGATGGTAGGAGCGGAGGGTTGGCGATGTTTTGGCACACAAGTTTGGGTGTTTCCTCTAAAGGAGGCACACACGAATTACATTGACATTCGTATCAAAGAATTTTCTGAAGTGGGATGGCGTTTCACAGGGTTCTATGGTGAACCAAGTGGTGACAGAAAACACTTGTCGTGGGACTATGTCCGTAATTTGCACTCGATGGCGGACCTGCCATGGCTTATGGTGGGCGATTTTAATGAAATTTTGCATGTTCATGAGAAAGAGGGAGGCGCAGCTCGGCCGCAACGGAGTATGCAATTTTTTAGTGATGCTCTTAGTGATTGCAACCTTGATGACTTGGGTTACTCCGGTGACCTTTATACGTGGCGTCGAGGCAGTATACGCGAAAGGTTGGATAGGGCAGTTGGAAACAGTTCTTGGGCTGACTTATTCCCTTGCTTCGGAGTATCAAATGAACCTTTTAACAAATCAGATCATCGCCCTATACTGGTAGACACTGATTTTCAGTTGGGGTTGCAGCCGAGGGGGCCACCAGGACCGAGAAAGTTTGAAGCACGATGGCTTGTTGAGGAGGACGTGGACAACATCGTGCAGGTGGCGTGGGACAGGGAAAAAGCGTTGGGCATTCAGCTGTTCACACAAATTACTGGTGATGTCCATCTTGCTTTGCACCAATGGGACAAGGAGATTTTGAAAGGGCCAAGGACACAGTTACGTGAACTTCAGAAAAAAGTTGAATGAGGTGATGACGGGGCCGCTATCTGTCGATGCAATTGCCGCGTAGCATGACCTACATATGCAGATTGAAAACCTCCTTGAACAGGAGGAGATATATTGGATGCAACGGGGTCGTGCGGACTGGCTCTGTCGTGGTGACCAGAATACAGATTTCTTTCATCGTGCGGCCAAGGTAGATGCAAGAAAAACTGTATAAAACATTTGAAGAACTATGCTAGAGATTGGATAGAGGACCAGAACCAAATCAAGGCGCATGTGGCGTCCTATTTTTCTTCTCTGATTACATCGGATGTACATGAACCCGACCAGAATGTTATCAACAAAGTTAGACCGAAGGTTTCAGAAGCAATGAACGAAGAGTTGAATAAACCATATACACGTGATGAAGTTAAAAAAGCAATGTACAATATTGGTGACCTCAAGGCACCAGGCCCAGATGGTTTGCATGCTGTCTTTTATAAGAGGTTTTGACATATTATTGGAGAAGATCTAACTGATGAAGTCTTGCAGGCAGTAAATACGGGGAAAATCCCGGAAGGCTGGAACAACAACACCATCGTTCTGATCCCGGAGGTGGAGAGCCCTGAGTTGATCACTCAATTCCGGCCCATTAGTCTATGTAACGTTGTGTACAAGGTGATATCCAAACTTTTGGCAAACAGACTGAAGTATCTTCTACCAGAAATTATCTCTCCAAACCAAAGTGCGTTTGTACCGGGACACTTGATTACAGATAATTTTTTGGTGGCGTTTGAATCATATCATGCAATCAAGAGGAAGAAAATAGGAAAACATGGAGTTTGTGCTGTTAAACTGGATATGCACAAAGCAAATGACAGGGTTGAATGGGCGTTCCTTAAAAAGGCACTCCTCCGTTTGGGTTTCCCTGCATGGGTGACTCTCATAATGGAGTGTGTGCGGTCAGTCAAGTACCAGGTGAGAGTGAATAATTCCCTTACAGATTACTTTACACCTACTAGGGGGCTCCGTCAAGGAGACCCGCTATCACCATATCTGTTTTTTACTTTGTGCTGAGGCTTTGTCTAGTTCACTAATGCATGAGGAGGAGTGCGGCAGTCTGGTGGGAGTTAAAGTATGCAGGGATGCGCCAGCAGTATCCCATCTTTTGTTCGCTGATGATTCTCTGATTCTCATGAGAGCGGACGGCACTAATGCAGCCAGTCTTCGCCGTGTGCTTGATGATTATTGTTCAGCTTCTGGACAGCTGGTGAGTGAAGCAAAGTCGAGTATTTTCTTTAGTCCTTGCACACCAGTGGATACTAGGGCCGAAGTATGTACTTCTTTGAATATAATGGTGGAGGCAATCACTGATAAATATTTGGGACTGCCCCCTATTGTGGGCGTGGATAGAACTGATTGTTTTCAGCACCTTGTGGATAGAGTTCTGAGCAGAATTAGAGGATGGAAGGAGAAATTACTATCTCTTGGGGGTAAGGAAATTTTGTTGAAAGCCATTGTGCAGGCTATACCGTCATACGCAATGTCAGTCTTCAAGCTGCCTAAACAAGTATGTAATGGGATAACTACTGCTGTGTCCCAATACTGGTGGGGAGATGAGGATGTGAAGAAGCATATGCACTGGTTTGCGTGGTGAAAAATGTGTGTCCCAAAAAGAAATGGAGGTATGGGCTTGAGAGACCTTCACTGTTTTAATTTGGCTTTGTTGGCTAAACAATGCTAGAGACTCTTGTCAGAACCAGATTCTTTGTATGCTAGAGTACTAAGAGTTAAATATTTTCCTGACGGGGACATACTAAATTGCAGCCTCAGAAAAGGTAGTTCCTATACTTGGCAGAGTCTATGGAGTGGCATTCAAACTTTTAAAAGAGGTCACATTTGGCGAGTGGGCGATGGTTCAAAAATAAATATATGGGATGATCTGTGGGTTCCTAGTAGCCCAGACAGAAGAGTGATGACCAGAAGAGGCAATATAATTATCACCAAAGTTTCTGAACTTGTCAACATGGACACTAGGGAATGGGATGGGCAGCTGATCAGAGATATATTTTGGCCAATTGATGCCGAAAGAATTCTGAATATTCCTCTTGCCATTGGAATGATGGAAGATTTTGTTTCATGGCACTATAATCGTACTGGGATTTTCATGGTCAAAACTGCATATCATATGGAGTGGGAGCAACAGCATGGACGAAAGTTGAGGAGAACCAATTCCATGATATCCCCAAGTACTAGTCTGATATGGGGTATCCTATGGAAACTTAGAGTTCCCGCGAAGGTGAAAATTCACTACTGGAGAGCACTATTTGGGGCAATTCCAACTCGTGGTATTATGGCAAATCATCACATGATTACTAGTTCGCAATGTCCTATTTGCGGACTGGATTGCGAGAGCCTGAGACACGCTTTTTTCAAGTGCCCAAGAGTTCAAGAAATATGGAGGCTGCTGAGTATGGCAAACATAATCAATGACCTGTGCGAGTTGGAGAGGGAAGGCTCTTCAGTGTTGGCTGATCTATTACTTGCACTCACGACGCCGTCACCTTTGCTTCCTGATGTTAATTGCAAGGAGCTAATTGCAACAGCAGTTTGGTACTGTTGGTGGAAGCGGAGGAAATTTACACATGGGGAACATCTTCAGGAACCAACAAGAGCAGCACAAGCAATCTCCATGCTTCCAAGAATTTTTCACGTGTAAAAAAGAATGGTCCAGGACGTATTAAGAGACATGGATGGACCAAGCCGAGCGAAGGGCTTGTGAAGCTCAACATAAACGCATCTTTCTCTAAGGATAGTGGATCGGGGGGGGGGGGGGGGACAGGATCAATCCTCCGAGACGCCCATGGGATTTTCATAGTTGCATCTTGTAGCAGTATACAGTTCGTCGAGGATGCAGCAACGGCGGAGGCCAGAGGGCTACGAGACGGACTAATTTTGGCAAATGATATAGGTTGCGACAACCTGGTGATTGAAGCTGATTGCATGGAAGTAATCCAAGTAATGCTCAATGGAGGCAACTCACTAGGACCGGCAGCAGCTATCTATGAGGAATGCTCTTTTATTTGTCATAACTTTAATTCTGTTATTTTTAATCATTGTCCTAGGAAAGCCAATATGGCGGCAGATTTGTTAGCTATCATGTCAGAGGACTCGCGGACTATTGTGTGGCAGTCCGAGCCTCCCGATTTTTTGATTGACACTTTGTCAAATGATGTAGGCCTTTTTGCACATGAAATATAAACCGCCATGATGGCTTTTCCCTAAAAAAAATATATCCCTACCACCAGCTCGCCCTCAAACCTGTTGGCGCCTTTTTCTTTCTTATTAACAAAAGAAACAACATGGAAGTACACATAGGCATCTCGACGGACGCGGCATGCCGCCGCGCTTCCGCCTACTAGTTAGTCAACTTCAACTCTCTCCTAGCTCCTCTCTACTTTCGAGTGTGAGATCTTTTCTTTGAGGGGAGGGGGTTGGTGCTTATAAAGGGTGAGGAGTGTGCGCGCTGCAGTATCGAACATGTCGAGCAAGCGTTTGATTTTTCGGAAAATATAGTTGGGGAACTTGCATGACGTGTCTTCCAGTGTGATCTTTGAACGGGCTTTCTTCTCAAACGTCTGCGATCGTTAGGACCGACTGTTCGGACTTCGAAAATGATCCAACACGGTATTAGGTTGACGGGTGTGTTCGGTTGTATCGTATCCCGTAAACCAGACACAATTTAAAGGGGCGTTGTGGACGTTCGTACCACGGCACGTACACGCCTGACCGTTAGCCCCATCCCAAAACCATTTCGCGCGAAGCGGTCGCCGTGCATTTATGTCGATAGATCCTGCTCTCAGAGCGACAAGACCGGACGAGCGGTCGACACCGCTTTAATGCCGACGCGGCAACGAGAAGCCTACTCCGTCTGGTGCGTCACATTGAAGTCGTCTACACCACACCGTCTCTCCTCTCTGCTCACATTATGTCTACTCCTCTCGGTCTTCGCTCACAGATGTTTAAGATGTTGAAGTCGTGGTTCTTCGCGCCGGTAGGTGGCGACTCAGGATCTACTTCCAGAACTGGCTCTTGGCATCGCAGTCATCACTCTCTGGGGCATCGACCTCCACGACGGCCGCCTCCTCCGAGAAGGAGGGGGTCGTCATCTCCTCCGGTAACAAGGAGGAGCAGCAGACACGCCTCCATAGATGGAACTCAGGATCAAGCGATCGCTCTGGTACCGCGGTCCGGCGTTGTCCTCACCATCGAGAGCCCGCGTCAAGGAGGAGCCGGCGTCGCCACCTCGCCACCACATCAAGACAGAGTTGGCGTCACGTCAAGCGGAGCTGGTGCCCCCTTGCACAACTGTGGCATTCAAATTGGATGTCGCGTGAAGGATGAGCCGGCTTGCCGCCGCACCAGGTCTGGCACGACAAGGCTGTCAAGGAGGAGGTGCCCCCGACGATATCGGAGGCGCGTGGGCGCCTCCTCCACTACCTCGATGGTTGTGGCAGCTGTGACTCCTCGTTATAGAGCGTTGTCTCAGCTGAGGAGAAGACGGCCAGGGAGGCATCATGGAGGGAGCGGGGCAAGGCAGCGTGTCGAGCGACGTTCTCAAATTCCGACACGGCACTAGCCTGGGTCATCACAGACCCGGCCTACTTCATGTACGAGTATATGGTCATGTCATCTGGATTGACCAATGCCCCCAGCCTACGTCATGTATCTCAGGAAAAAGGATTTCATGGAATCTCTAGATAAGTTCGTTATTGTCTTCATCGATGATATACTTGTCTACTCCAAGATGGAAGAAAAGAGCCCGGTCATCATCTCAGGATGGTTTTGGGAAAACTTCGAGAGGATCAGCTTTAAACCAAGCTCAACAAGTATGAATTTTGTCTAAAGGAAGTTACATTTTTGGGACATCCCTAACTGTCGAATGATTAGCAGTCGATCCCAAGAAGATAGAAGCCATAACCAGATGGGAATCACCAACCAACGTCACTCAAGTCAGAAGCTTCTCGGACTAGCTGGATATTACCGGAAGTTAGTCGAAGGATTCTCTAGCATTGCAAAGCCGATGATCCAACTTCTAAAGAAGGATAAAAGTTTGAATGGACATCGAAGTGCGAAGAAGTTTCCCAAAGTTGAAGAGAGGTTAGCCACCGCCCTAGTGTTGGCCATCCCAGATATTCACAAGGAGTTCATAATCTACGGCGATGCATCTAAGCAAGGACTAGGTTCAATATTGATGCAGGAAGGAAGAGCCATGGCTTACTTGGTAAGACAACTGTGACCTCGTGAGCATAACTACCCTACTCATGATATGGAACTAGCAGCCATAGTGCATACTCTTAAGACATGGCGACACTACCTTATTGGTCATCGTTGGGATATCTACATGGACCATAAGAGCCCAAAGTGCATCTTCACTCATAAGGAACTGAACATGAGGCAAAACTGATGACTTAAGTTAATCAAGGATTTTGATGTTGGCATTAATTTCCACCCCAAAAAATCAAATGTCGTAGTAGACGCCCTCAGCCGAAAGCCATGTAGCCTGAATGCCTTAATCAAAGAAGCTTAACCAGCCTTGTATGCAGAGCTTGAAGAGGTCGGCTTAGAGATAGTGAGTAGTGGCTACCTCGCTAACCTTGAGGTTAGACCCACCTTGGTGGATCAAACCAAGGAAGTCAACTGGATGATCTTTACATATCTCAGATTGTAAGTTTGGATGGTGTCGTGGGAATGATCCTGACAATAATAGTAGGGGTATGAATGAGGGCAGAGCCTAGCTACGATACAGGTGTCTCACACGGATGTAGCGAGTTCGGGCCCCTCTCGAAGAGGTAAAGACCCTATGTCTCGTGCCCGAAGGCTTTGTGTTTTCTCTTTGGGTGTCTGATTACAGGAGTAAATTGCAGAAAACCACCAGTTTGAAGGTTGGGTTTGCGAAAAACACTACAATACATTTTTTTGCAGAAAACACCATGTCTTTAGTAATCTTTTTGCAGAAAACACTCATCGGCGGATCGGGGTCAGTTAAGCTAGTTTATGATAGGTGGGGCCCTATTTTTGCCTGCGTGGTACTGTCGGCCGTCCCGACAGCCGTTAGACGATGTGAGACGGCGCCGTCTGCCTCCATCTCCCCTCTGTTCTTTTGTCCCCCACGTCTGCCCGCTTTTCCCCTTCTTCCCCCCTCTCCTGCCCACTTTCTCCCCCCTCCTCGCGTACGCAGATGGTTACTCCGGCAAAAGTAGGCGGTGTTGGCGGCGGCGGGCCTCCCGACAGTGGCGCAGGCGACGCGGATCCCGACCCAGGCGGCGAGCTCTGCGGGAGCTCGAACCCTAGCAAGGCGACACCCAATGCGTTGGTGCAATATTCGGTGGAATATGCGGCGGCTAGATCCTTCGCCACGGCGGTGAAGGCCAATCCGACTGGAAGCCACCACATCGCCTCATCCATCGACGACGTATAGTGAGATCCCCTTCCCCTTCTCCATTACATTCTCTTACATTATCTGATCCGTTTCTAGGGTTAGGGTTAGGATAATTATTGCATATTGTTGGGTCTATGGTTGTTATTGAGATGATTTGTTTCTGAAATGAAGTGATTAAGTTGAAAACGGTGTTGTTTGTGTCTTATTTAGTTGAAATAAGCTAGGGTTATTTAGTTGGAATTAGGTGTTGTGTTGCTCTGTATTGCACTATTTGTTTGTGAAATGAAGTGATTAAGTTGAAATTAGGTGATGTTTGTGTCTTATTTAGTTGAAATAAGCTAGGGTTATTTAGTTGGAATTAGGTGTTGTGTGTTGCTCTGTATTGCACTATTTCTTAATGAACCAAAGCTAGTGTTATTGTACTGTTTTACTTTGTATTGCATTGGTTACTTCAGTAACCCAAAGCTTTGTATTGCTCTGGTTTGTTGCTGTTCTGCTTTTTCATAAGTGTTATAATTGAACACTATGTTTATTTTTAAATTTGCAATCTGGATGATGAGGTTTGGAAATTGAGGATGCATTTTCATGACAGAGACAATCTTGAGAGAACTATGATGTTGTCAGATATCACATTTTACAATCTAGTAGCACTGATAGAGACTGAAGGATATGGTTTGAGGGATTACATGTACTATGTGAAGGATCCTGGCCTAGGGATAGAAGGAATGCAAGAAATAGAGGATGATGACATGCTGGAGGAAATTCTAGACCACATAATCATGCTACTAATGTTCTGCTACTATTGTGATGATCATATTATGTTATGCTACTAATGTTCTCCTACTATTGTGATGATCAAGTTATGTTATGCTACTAATGTGATGATCCAGTTTATGTTGTGCTACTAATGTTCTACTACTATTGTGATGATCAAGTTATGTTATGCTACTAATGTGATGATCCAGTTAAGTTATGCTAGTAATGTGATGATCCAGTTAAGTTATCGCACTAATGTGATGATCCAGTTAAGTTATGGTTCTAATTGAAAGGACGTGGATGTCGCCTGATAACCCACAAGTATAGGGGATCAGTTGTAGCCTCTTTTGATAAGTAAGAGTGTCGAACCCAACGAGGAGCTAAAGGTAGAACAAATATTCCCTCAAGTTCTATCGACCACCGATACAACTCTACGCACGCTTAACTTTCGCTTTACCTAGAACAAGTATGAAACTAGAAGTACTTTGTAGGTGTGATAGGATAGGTTTGCAAGATAATAAAGAACACGTAAATAAAATCGAGGGGCTGTTTAGATGAAGAAACAACTAAGTTAGTCTTAGTAGAGAGCTTTTTGTCACAAGAAAGTTATTTGTCCCTAGGCAATCGATAACTAGACCGGTAATCATTATTGCAATTTTATATGAGGGAGAGGCATAAGCTAACATACTTTCTCTACTTGGATCATATGCACTTATGATTGGAACTCTAGCAAGCATCCGCAACTACTAAAGATCATTAAGGTAAAACCCAACCATAGCATTATAAGGTATCAAGTCCTCTTTACTCCCATACGTAAACAACCTACTTACTCGGGTATGTGCTTGCGTCACTCACGCCACCCACCATAAGCGAATCATAAACATATTGCAAACCCTACAGTGGGGATCCCTCACGCTTGCGCGACATGGAGAGCACCATAGGACAGCACCAATAATAAAACATGCAACTCAAACCAATCATGATCATCAATCAACCCATAGGACAAAACGGATCTACTCAAACATCATAGGATAGCCATACATCATTGGGAAATAATATATAGCATTGAGCACCATGTTTAAGAAGAGATTACAGCGGGGAGAAGGGGTGTTACACCGCTGCATAGAGGGGGAGAGAGTTGGTGATGACGGCGGCGAAGTTGTTGGTGTAGATCGCCGTCACGATGATGGCCCCGGCGGCGTTCCGGTGCCACCGGGAGAGAAGGCGAGAGAGAGCCCCTCCTTTTTCTTCTTCCTTGACCTCCCCCCTAGATGGGAGGAGGGTTTCCCCTCTGGTCCTTGACCTCCATGGCGGCAGAGGGGCGGGATCCCCTCCGAGATTGGATCTCTCTCTCTGTTTCCTTCTATTTCTGCCTTCCCAGATTCTGGCCTTTCACCGTTTCTTAAATTCCCGGAGATCCGTAACTCCGATTGGGCTGAAATTTTAACACAATTTTTATCCGGATATTAGATTTCTTTCGGCGAAAGAAGGGCACCAACCGCCTTACGGGGTGACCACAAGGGTCCAGGGCGCGCCCTACCCCCTGGGGCGCGCCCCTATGGCTTGTGGGGCCCTCGAGCATCGTCTCGCGTTGATTCTTTTTTTCCAAAAATCACATATATTCCATAAAAAATCTCCGTAAGTTTTTATCGCGTTTGGACTTCGTTTGGTATGGATATTCTGCGAAACAAAAAACATGCAACAAACAGGAACTGGCACTAGGCACTGGATCAATATGTTAGTCCCAAAAATAGTATAAAAAGTTGCAAAAAGTATATGAAAGTTGTAGAATATTGGCATGAAACAATCAAAAATTATAGATATGACAGAGACGTATCAGCATCCCCAAGCTTAATTCCTGCTCGTCCTCGAGCAGGTAAATGATAAAAAAGATAATTTTTGATGTGGAATGCTACCTAGCATAATCTTGATCATATAATCTAATCATGGCATGAATATTAAGACACGAGTGATTCAAAGCAATAGTCTATCATTTGACATTAAGACAATAATACTTCAAGCATACTAATAAAGCAATCATGTCTTCTCAAAATATCATGGCTAAAAGAAAGTTATCCCTACAAAATCATATAGTCTGGCTATGCTCCATCTTCATCACACAAAGTATTAAATTATGCACAACCCCGGTTTTAGCCAAGCAATTGTTTCAAACTTTAGTATTCTCAAACTTTTTCAACTTTCACGCAATACATGAGCATGAGCCATGGATATAGCACTATAGGTGGAATAGAATATGGTGGAGGTTGTGGAGAAGACAAAAATAAGGAGATAGTCTCACATCAACTAGGCAAATTAATGGGCTATGGAGATGCCCATCAATCGATATCGATGCAAGTGAGTAGGGATTGCCATGCAATGGATGCACTAGAGCTATAAGTGTATGAAAGCTCAAACTGAAAACTAAGTGGGTGTGCATCCAACTTGCTTGCTCACGAAGACCTAGGGCAATTTGAGAAAGCCCATCATTGGAATATACAAGCCAAGTTCTATAATGAAAAATTCCCACTAGTATATGAAAGTGACAATATAGGAGACTCTCTATCATGAAGATCATGGTGCTACTTTGAAGCACAAGTGTGGAAAAAGGAATAGTAGCATTGCCCCTTCTCTCTTTTCTCTCATTTTTTTTGTTTTTTTTGGTGGGCTTCTTTGGCCTCTTTCTTTTTATTTGGGCTTCTTTGGCCTCTTTTATTTATTTGTAAAGTCCGGAGACTCATCCCAACTTGTGAGAGAATCATAGCTTCCATCATCCTTTCCTCACATGAGACAATGCTCTAATAATGATGATCATCACACTTTTATTTACTTACAACTCAAGAATTACAACTCGATACTAGAACAAAATATGACTCTATATGAATGTCTCCGGTAGTGTACCGGGATGTGCAACGATCTAGCGTAGCAATGACATCAAAAAACGGACAAGCCATGAAAACATCATGCTAGCTATCTTACGATCATGCAAAGCAATATGACAATGATGGTGCATGTCATAATAAACGGAACGGTGGAAGCTGCATGGCAATATATCTCGGAATGGCTATGGAAATGCCATAATAGGTAGGTATGGTGGCTGTTTTGCGGAAGGGAATGTGGTGGGTTTAATGTACCGGCAAAAGTTGCGCGGTACTAGAGAGGCTAGCAAAGGTGGAAGGGTGAGAGTGCGTATAATTCATGGACTCAACATTAGTCATAAAGAACTCACATACTTATTGCAAAAATTTATTAGTCATCGAAACAAAGTACTACACGCATGCTCCTAGGGGAAGGGTTGGTAGGAGTTAACCATCGCGCGATCCCGACCTCCACACAAAGGATGACAATCAATAAATAAATCATGCTCCGACTTCTTCACATAACGGTTCACCATACGTGCATGCTACGGGAATCACAAACTTTAACACAAATATTTCTACCAATCCACAATTACTCACTAGCATGACTCTAATATCACCATCTTTATATCGCAAAACTATTGCAAGGAATCAAACATATCATATTCAGTGATCTACAAGTTTTATGTAGGATTTTATGACTAACCATGTGAATGACCAACTCCTGTTAACTCTCTAAATAGATATAAGTGAAGCATGAGAGTTTAATTCTTTCTACAAAAGATAGGCCCACGCTCTAAAAATTATAAGTGAAGCAAAAGAGCATTCTACAAATGGCGGTTTTCTATGTGTAGAGAAACAGGCAATCCAAACTTCAAATGATATAAGTGAAGCACATGAAGCATTCTATAAAGCCATACTCAAAAGATATAAGTGAGGTGCAAAGAGCCTTTTATAAATCAACCAAGAACTTTCTCATACCAGCATGGTGCATTATTAAAAGAAAAAGAAAAAGCACATGACGCTCCAAGATTTACGCATATCATGTGACGAATAAAATATAGCTCCAAGTAAAATTACCGATGGTTGTTAGAAGAAAGAGGAGATGCCTTCCGGGGCATCCCCAAGCTTAGTTTCTTGGGAGTCCTTGAATATTACCTTGGGGTGCCTCGGGCATCCCCAAGCTTAGTCTCTTTCCACTCCTTATTCCTTCATCCATCGTGATCTCACCCAAAACTTGAAAACTTCAATCACACAAAACTTAACAAAACCCTCGTGAGATCCGTTAGTATAATAAAGCAAATTACCACTTTAAGTACTGTTGCAAACCCATTCACATTTTATTTTTGCATTGTATCTACTGTATTATAACTTCTTTATGGCTTATACCACCGATAAAATCGATAGTTTCATCGAAACTAGCAAAACAATGCATCAAAAACAGAATCTGTCTTAAACAGGACAGTCTGTATTAATCTGAACATTTACTATACTTATGTAACTCTAAAAATTCTGAAAAATTATGACAAAATAAAAAAAAATCATAGCAGTACTGTGTAAAAATTTCAGAAACTTTTGACATTCCAGTAAAAAATGTAAATTCACGCACTACAGCCAAAGTTTCTGTTTTTGCACTGCACACACCAAACAAGCAATCTAATCATCCTAAAGCCAAATCTTGGCACATTATTTTTATAATACAATGGATTTATACAAGGGGATAATTATTTTTGCTGAAAAGTTTCTGTAATTAAGATTCACAAGGTTTCCATGGGCATGAACAAAGTTCAAGGCATGCTCCCATTTTAACAATGCTCGTCTCTCTCACTTTCACTTTTCTTTTTGAAAAAGTTTTAGGTTCCCCTCTTTATTTTTTTGTTTTTTAAACTATATAAAAGCACACAACTGAATAAAATGACTCTCTAAAACTTCCGGGTTGTCTCCCTGGCAGCGCTTTCTTTAAAGCCATTAAGCTAGGCATATAGTGCTCAAGTAATGGATCCACCCGGATCCCAAGGTATATCAAAGCCAATTTTAATTAACAATGATTTGTAATTTAGTAGTGAGCACAAAGTAACATATATCATGCAACAACGAAGTCGAACTCTCTTCCTATGCATCGGCATGTCATAAAAGAACAATTCATGCACACAAAGTAAAGGCCAATACATAGCATAAGCAGTTTCTTGCAATTTTATCATATTGGAAACATAGAGAGGTGGAGATGTAGTTCCTCTCTAATAATAATTGAAAGTAGGAGCAGCAAGCACATGCATATTATATCTATCAAAATCATCATGTGTAATAGTAAAAGGCAACCCATCTATATAATCCTTAATAAGTGCAAACTTCTCCGATATAGTGTAGTTGGGAGAATTCAAAAAGATAATAGGACTATCATGTGTGGGTGCAATAGAAACAATTTCACGTTGAACATAAGGAACTATAGCAAGTTCATCTCCATAAGCATCATTCATATTGGCATCATGGCCACAAGCATAGCAAGCATCAAGTTCATAAAAAAGGGATATTTCAAATGAATCCAAGGGATCATAGCAATCAACATAGCATTCATCCTTCGGTAAGCACGAAGGGAAATTAAACAATGTATGAGTTGAAGAGTTACTCTCATTAGAAGGTGGGCACGGGTAGCTAATCCGCTCTTCCTCCTTTTGTTCTTCGCTCTCCTCATCATCTTTTTCATCTAATGAGCTCACAGTGTCAGGAATTTCTTCTTCCATAGATTCTTGCAAAATATTAGTCTCTTCTTGGACAGCAGAGACTTTCTCAATAAAAGTATTAATATCGGCATTATATTTATAATTCTCATAGCAATATCGAAGTATAGCAAGATTTTCAGATCTGTAAACAGCATCATCATAATTTTCATACTCCTCAAACAAACATTTAATTTCACAAGCACCCATAAAAGCAACGAATTCTTCTATTCGTTCCACATCATAGTAATCATATATACCATTAGCATAAGAAGCCAAGGTTTCATTATCATTAAATTTACATGAAAAGGGAAGGTGTGGAGCCTTCATCCTAGAGCAACAAGTATAATCATATCTCAAGCATAAATTCCATGCATACCAATGTAACATATGAATTTGATCCCATAACAGTTTCCCTTTTTGAGTCAAGAGATAATCCCTAAAGTATTCACGTTGATCCAACGTGTGTCCCATTATATAATTGAATGGGGTTTTCTCAGGATTATTAAAGTAGTGCATAATATTTTCCACATAACGAGCATCGAGGGTTTTAGGAGGTTCCCCATCTCCATGAGTAGCAAGTACACCTAATTTTTTTGGTATTTCGTGTTCCATATCCATAGCTAAAGATAGAGAACAACTTAGAACAGCAAATAAAATCTACTTGGTGATAAAGCAAACAAGCACACACGAGAATATTCACCCCACGCTATTGCTCCCCGGCAACGGCGCCAGAAAAAAGGTCTTGATAACCCACAAGTATAGGGGATCAGTTGTAGCCTCTTTCGATAAGTAAGAGTGTCGAACCCAACGAGGAGCTAAAGGTAGAACAAATATTCCCTCAAGTTCTATCGACCACCGATACAACTCTACGCACGCTTAACGTTCGCTTTACCTAGAACAAGTATGAAACTAGAAGTACTTTGTAGGTGTGATAGGATAGGTTTGCAAGATAATAAAGAACACGTAAATAAAATCTAGGGGCTGTTTAGTTGAAGAAACAACTAAGTTAGTCTTAGTAGAGAGCTTGTTGTCACAAGAAAGTTATTTGTCCCTAGGCAATCGATAACTAGACCGGTAATCATTATTGCAATTTTATATGAGGGAGAGGCATAAGCTAACATACTTTCTCTACTTGGATCATATGCACTTATGATTGGAACTCTAGCAAGCATCCGCAACTACTAAAGATCATTAAGGTAAAACCCAACCATAGCATTATAAGGTATCAAGTCCTCTTTACTCCCATACGTAAACAACCTACTTACTCGGGTCTGTGCTTCCGTCACTCACGCCACCCACCATAAGCGAATCATAAACATATTGCAAACCCTACAGCGGGGATCCCTCACGCTTGCGCGACACGGAGAGCACCATAGGACAGCACCAATAATAAAACATGCAACTCAAACCAATCATGATCATCAATCAACCCATAGGACAAAACGGATCTACTCAAACATCATAGGATAGCCATACATCATTGGGAAATAATATATAGCGTTGAGCACCATGTTTAAGTAGAGATTACAGCGGGGAGAAGGGGTGTTACACCGCTGCATAGAGGGGAAGAGAGTTGGTGATGACGGCGGCGAAGTTATTGGTGTAGATCGTTGTCACGATGATGGCCCCGGCGGCGTTCCGGTGCCACCGGGAGAGAGGGCGAGAGAGCCCCCCTCCTTCTTCTTCTTCCTTGACCTCCCCCCTAGATGGGAGCAGGGTTTCCCCTCTGGTCCTTGACCTCCATGGCGGTGGAGGGGCGGGATCCCCTCCAAGATTGGATCTCTCTCTTTGTTTCCTTCTGTTTCTGCCTTCCCAGATTCTGGCCTTTCACTGTTTCTTAAATTCCCGGAGATCCGTAACTCCGATTGGGCTGAAATTTTAACACGATTTTTATCCGGATATTAGCTTTCTTGCGGCGAAAGAAGGGCACTAACTACATTACGGGGTGACCACAAGGGTCCAGGGCGCGCCCCAGGGGCCGGGGTAGGTCGCGCCCCTATGGCTTGTGGGCCCCTCGGGCATCGTCTCGCGTTGATTCTTTTTCCCAAAAATCACATATATTCCAAAAAAAATCTCCGTAAGTTTTTATCGCGTTTGGACTTCATTTGGTATGGATATTCTGCGAAACAAAAAACATGCAACAAACAGGAACTAGCACTGGGCACTGGATCAATATGTTAGTTCCAAAAATAGTGTAAAAAGTTGCCAAAAGTATATGAAAGTTGTAGAATATTGGCATGAAACAATCAAAAATTATAGATACGACGGAGACGTATCAGCATCCCCAAGCTTAATTCATGCTCGTCCTCGAGCAGGTAAACGATAAAAAAGATAATTTTTGATGTGGAATGCTACGTAGAGATGTGAAACCTCTATCAATGAAGAACCGGCAAAAACTCCAACATCTAAAACATCATAGAAAAAGCATATGGACTCCGTTTTCGATGAACTTGAGCTTGTCATGAAGCTGACCATAAGCTCAAGAACCCACATAGAGAAAAGCCAACCAAGAACCAAGAAAGATGATGATGCCAAGAATGCAATGGTTTGAGCTCTCAACGAACGATACGATCAAGCTACTCACTTGAGAGCCCCCCTTGATAGTACGGCTATCGATCCTATAACCCGGTCTCCCAACTACCATCATGAGACCGATAAAATAGAAAACCCTATCAAGGTCAAACCTTTGCCTTGCACATAGTCCACTTGAGCTAGATGATGACGATCTTGTCCTCCTCAAGATGGACCACCTTTCTTGATTGCGTTGGCTCAATGAAGACTAGTTGATTGCTCCCCCATACTCCACTATGGGTGAGCCACTCTTTGGCACATCTTCACAAGTCCATTGTCACCACAATGGACGGCAAGCTTCAAGCATGATCTCTCCGTGATGCTTCACTTGAACTTGCACACCGCAACCTTGATGACGATCACCACTTGATGTCATCCTCCATGGGTTGTATGAGATCTTCCTCTTGACGCAAGCCCATGGAAATATACCTAACCCACAACGAACTCTCACGTAGACCATGGGTTAGTACACAAAGCGTAATGGACAATGCTTACCATACCATGGGATCACTTGATCCCATTTGGTACATCTTCTGCGCTTTGTGAGTTGATCAACTTGAATCATTCTTTGCCTTAATCTTGATCAACCTTGTGTCTTCTCTTCTCTCTTCACAAAGATGATGTCTTGAAGGTAAACATGAATGTTCACACAATCTTCTTCTTCAAGACATGCTTGCAATGAGCTCAACTCTCACATGACCAATCTTTGGATAAAACCTTGAATACCACCTTGGTCACCATATAAACTCCTTGAAATCAACAGATGGACTTCAAGAAGTACCTACGGACAAATCCTTCGAATATAACTCAAGGCAACCATTAGTCCATAGGGATTGTCATCAATTACCAAAACCACACATGGATAAATGTGCTCTTACACTAATGTTATGCTACTATTTGATGCCTCGATGTCGAGAGAGCCCTAAAGTGGTACCGATAACCCTATTTGATGCCTCGATGTCGAGAGAACCCTAAAGTGGCATCGATAACTCTATTTGATGCCTCGACATCGAGAGAACCCTAAAGTGGCATCGATAACTCTATTTGATGCCTCGATGTCGAGAGAGCCCTAAAGTGGCATCGATAACCCTATTTGATGCCTCGACATCGAGAGAACCCTAAAGTGGCATCGATAACTCTATTTGATGCCTCGATGTTGAGAGAACCCTAAAGTGGCATCGATAACTCTATTTGATGCCTCGATGTCGAGAGAACCCTAAAGTGGCATCGATAACTCTATTTGATGTCTCGATGTCGAGAGAGCCCTAAAGTGGTACCGATAACCCTATCACATCCATCAATTCTAAACAACATATTCCATATCACATCCATCTATTCTAAACAACATATTTCATATCACATCCATCAATTCTAAACATCACATTAAGCAACTCTAAATACCATAACATTCAGCATAACTTCAAATCCATACATACTCATAGTACAATGTTAGTACATTACAAATCCATAGTTGAGAGAATTAAAACTACTATCATTACAGCACAGCCAAACCACACCCTGCAAAAGGTCAGCAAGTGCCTAATGATACTGCCCAGTCTTCTCTTCCACAGCCACTTGCTCATCCATTTATGATGGCCTTGATCCCCTCCAGCTTCACATTGCTCTGTTCCACTGTCTTCTAGAGCTCATCAATGTGGATCTGCAAATTCTTCCTCTCTTCAGCTAGCTTCCGCTTCATATTCCTAATGACACTAGCTTGAGCAGCTGCTAGGTTCTTAACCATGTCATACTTCTCTTGAAGCTTGCTGTTTTCAATATCTTTCCTTTCTACCTCTGCCCTCCTTTCCTGAGCATCCAAAGGTCCATTCACATCTTCAACCAACTTCTCATAGCTGTCCTGCAGCTTCTTCTTCTCTTGTGTCAGGTTATGAACAGCAAATGAATTCATCAGATTGTCCTCAGTCCTGTCTCTCTTACTTTGTTCATACATAAACCATAACTTGGATAATGCATTCTCAAGGGTATTGGGCCAAGCTGGATCAATCCATTCAACTAGTCCACAGTTTTTACCTTCCTGAAAAAAGCAGAATTAACATAAACAAATACACTGGAGTGCTTACAAGCAAGATTGTTTAAATTGCTAACATGCTACATTATTTAAATACTATCCTCAAATTCAGAGCTTGCAAGCTGAAGAGAGGACTACTTAACCAGTCCTAAAATAAACAATGTTTTCCTGCTCTAAAGTAAACAAAAGCAATCAAATGACCTTGGATGATGCTTTGAAGTCTGCTCTAAAGTAAACAAAAGCAATCAAAATACCTAACATGCCAGACTAAACTAAATGCATCCTCTGTCCTGCTCCAGTAACCCATGCATACTCTGTCTTAAATTATTAATAGCATTCTACACTAAACAAAATGACCTAACTTAGCAATGTTGCCAGACCCAGGGGAAAAGATGCTGCCAGACTAAAAAATTACTTGTGATCCACTGTCCTAACTTAACAATATAACAAAACTTAACAATAAACTACAACGGTTGCCTCCACAGTACGGATCCAGAGAAAACAAATGACAATATACCTTCTCAGCATAGCAAAGAAACCTCCTGCCAGTGTGGATTCCTTCGAAAGCAACACGTCTCTCTGCGGCCTTCCCATGTCCATGGCACAAAACAGGCAACTCCGTTTCAGGTCCCTCGAAATCGGAGTCTTCAGTGGTAGCAGGGATCTGTAGTGCATAGGATCCACAGGTTGAGAACAAGCTCCTTCAAGAAATCCCCCAAATCACAAACCCTAACCCTAAAAATCTAAGAACTTACCTTAATGGTGCCGTCGTCGGAAGCTAAGCCGACGTACTCCACGGTGTGGTCGCTGCTATCGGACCCATCACTCCAGGACACCTTGGCGAGGCCGCGACGGGTGCGGCGAGCAAGAGAGAGGAGCGACAGAGGAGCGAGAGAGCAGCGAGACATGGTGGGGAGAGTGGAAGATGTGGCTCGACCGACCGGTCTTTTGACCGGGTCCATCGAACAGAGGGGGCGGCGCCGTCTCACGCCGTCTAACGGCTATCGGGATGGCCGACAGTGCCACGTAGGCAAAAAAAGGGCCCCACCTGTCATAAACTAGCTTAACTGGCCCCGATCTGCCGATCAGTGTTTTCTGTAAAAAGATTACTGAAGACATGGTGTTTTCTGCAAAAAAAAATGTATTGTAGTGTTTTTCGCAAACCTAACCTTCAAACCGGTGGTTTTCTGCAATTTACTTCTGATTATAGAGAGTGTCGAACCCTTGTCACAGAGCTCGGGGGTGACTTATATAGAGTTCGCCAGGACCCGCCATACGTCATTACAGGGGCAAGCAATGAGAGTAACTACAGGAGTTACTGGAAACCGCAGTCTTAACTACGGCCGTTACTGGTATCACGTTGCGCGTTGCCTTGTGCCCGATGCCCTAGCTCTCACCTATAAATAAAGGAGCACCTGAGGAGGATTGGGGGAGAGGGGGCAACAACACAGCCAGGCAAAACGCACGAGAAGAACCCACCAGCCACCGCAGCAAGAACACGAAGGGAGACACAGGAGGAGACACGTCCGTGGCGGCATCGCCGTCAAAGTGGTACTCAAGCGTAAAGGAGGACGCGGCTGCGGTGGCCGGGTAGCCCCTGTCTCGCGGCGACGAGCAGATCGTGGAGATGACGGCGTTGCACCCGGGAGATGTTGCCGTGGAAGGCATCCGCATGCTCGCGCGCGATGCATCCACGTGCAACTGCTATCATGCTCTCTTCTTTTTCTTAGCAGGTTTCATGGGAGGAGACGCGCCTGTGCTGGCGGTGTTGGCCCACAACGAAGAGAAAGCACACATACAAGGAGACGTGGCCGCGTCGAGGAGAACACGACGCGCCTACGAAGAAGGCCGTGGATGAATGAAACTAGAGGAGCCCGGCGTCGCCCTCGCACACACGCCTATGGATGACGAGGAAGCAACCATCCTTTTCTCTTTTCAGATACTCCTTCCGTCCGGAAATAAGCCTATATCTAGCTTTTGTTCCAAGTCACAGTTTAAATTTTTAACCAATTTTATAGAAAATAATAATAACATATATGATATCAAATTGGTATATTATCAAAATACATTTCGAAACGGATCTATTGATACTAATATAGTATCATAAATGCTTTTACTTTTTCCTAAAAAGTTGATTAAAATTTTAAAATTTTAACTTAAGACAAAAGCTAGATGTTTTTTTTTTTTTTGCGGGGTGACAAAAGCTAGATGTACACTTATTTACGGACGGAGGGAGTACACGTGCAATGGGACGGCGCGCGACATATCCAACAGAGATGGCCGCGGACTACTTGGCGGTCTTCTCGTATCAAGTATTACAAGTTTACAACGGAAAATGCATGCCCACTGGAGGTGGTTGCGGACGACAGGACGCTCTTTTTGTACCAGGTGCAATGGAGGCGACGCCACCGGGTCTGGAGACTACAGCGACACCTTCGGAACTTGTCTACACCAAGCCCTTCATCTTCAGGTGTCGGAAGCTGTCGGAGCTCGCCAACGACGCAGTACAGACGCTAGCTCCGGTGCTCAATGATGGCGGTCTGCATGTCCACGGTGACCATCGAATACGACGTCTAGCTGAGACGAGGCATCTACAACACTCTTCCAGACATTACCTTTCTTCGGCTTTGTGATGTGTTTTTCCTTGTCTTGGCGGACCACTGAATACGGCGTCCAGCCGAGATGAGGTGCACTCACTTTGGCATACAAATCACGGCGTACAGGCGACACATTCCTTGTCTAGGCAGATCACAGAATACGGCGTCTAGCTGAGACGAGGCATGCATCTAGCCCGCTCCTCCATGAAGTCACCTTTACTCGCCCCCTGTGATGCGCCATGATCCTTGTATCCGCAGACCACCGAATACGGCGTCTAGCAGAGACGAGGCATCCACCACAACATGCAGGACGCCGGCGTATAGGCAGTGTGATCCTTGTGTTGGCAGACCACCGAATATGGCGTCTAGCTAACAAGGCACGAACCACGCGCCTCTAAGATGTAACCTTTTACGGCACCGTGAGGCGGCACTCTTGTCTTGACGGATCGCCGTAACAACCGAGACAACACACCAACCACACCGGCCAGGCCGATCTGGCCGATATGAGCGTGTGTTGGTTTTACACCGACACCGGTCTCCACTAAGGAATACTCCCGCGAGGCAAACCTCTTGCATACCATGATGATGCCGCTACCAATCATCAAGGAGTCAGAGCCAAGCATGACCCATGCTACTCCAACACCGACTACATCAACACTGTCAGGACCGACGAGGCGCGACAACAAGGGCGGTCGTGGCTAGCACAAAGCCATGTTTTAGGCGGCACGTGTATCGACGAGGACACAGGCGTTGCCGCTGCCCACTACACACACACACACACACACCATCATCATTATGCATGGAGAACGCGACACGAAGACGACAAAGACGACCACACGGCTTAATTGGAGGTATCTAGCGGAGCAACCCGCAGAAGTAATTAACCGGGAGCCTTCCGAGGCTTCGAGAACCAGGAGACCGCACATCGTCACAGTCAGGCTAGCCACGCTAGTAGCCCACGGAGCGCATTCTTTTTTATTGGATCTTATAATTCTGTTTATCCGATGAGATTAATGAAATACTTGTTTCCCGTACCCCTTTTCTTTGTGTACTACGGTACACTAGCACACCCGCATTTTCTTTTCCCCGAAGCATGAGAGAAATCCATACCCCTTCTCTTTCCTTCTCACGAAGCGTATTAGATTTTTCTCGTGTCAAACACTTGGTAAGTTTGGATCTGTACCTGAACAAATTCATTGGCGTGTTCAAGACAAACTGGGGCAACTCGGAGTTAGGGCATGTGGAGTTACAAGGAAGTTTTGAACAATGGATGCCATTATCCAGATCGCGCTCCTGATCTTTCTTTGTGGCGAGGGGCTTCGCCTTGGCAACCTGTTTCAACGTGATTTTTTTTTTTTGCGTGAGAAGAGGGGGGATCGAGGTGAGGGGTTTATTTTCGCGAGAGGAATCCAGGGAAGGGGGAGTTGCACGTACCACACGTATATAGTCCCTAACTCCGAGTAGAGATATGTGAGAGTCCCATCATTTCTATGCAAAAATTTGAGATAAACCAGATCCATTCCATTCTATCGTTAAACCAAACGCCGAGATGGAACCATTCTATTCCTCCTAATTCTCTCCACCAGCAAGTCATACTATATTTATTCAAGCTGCTGCCAAAAATGGTACTTCTGTCTTGCAGGCTGAAGCTCTTGGATTAACTCTAGCAGCTGCGGCGCTTAAAGCTCTAGGATGAAATTCTGCTGCCTTCTTTTCTGGTTGTATGAATCTTTTCAAGTGGCAAGAGCAAGAAATCTTTCGGAGAGTCCAGGACTGGCACTCGGCCTCGCCCAGTTTGGTCGCCGCCGCTTCCAGTTTGGTCACCGCCGCTCCCAATTTGGTCGCCGCCGCCTAGCCTCGTCCTCGCGGCGCCCCGCCTGGTACTCGCACTCCAGTCAGGTACTCCACGCCTCAAGTTACAGAAATTAACAACAAAAAACTGGATTCAGATAAGCAGCTCAACAACAGGAGTAATTTACAGCAGAATTTGGAGTAGAATATGAAGACAAACAAATAAAAGCCGCAAGTGCACTGAAAATTCAGGAGTTAACTGAAATTCTAGTGTTCCAGGAATTCAAATTGAAGTGTTTCAAGCACTGAAATTCAGAATTTGAAGAATCGTTAGAAGTCAACTGCAATTCACGTTGATGTTCACTTCACTCTAGACACATTCCACTTGTAAGGTGCAGGACAGACTGCTGTTTCATTCAGCTGAACACTGAACCATCAGCTGTTCATTACCAGGATGCTCATTGTCAAATTACTATCGTTTGGAGTAAGATAGTGCCTTCATAACTGATGTCTGATAAGACATTGACAAGAAGGTGCACACTGAAATTTTGATATGCAAGTCAGTACAGGTTTTGTTTTTCCTACCTGTGCTGCCCACAAAATCTTCACTGCTCACAAAAATCTGTAGACTTGAAGGTTGATATGGTAAAATACTCTACCTTGTTGATTATAAGAAGTTACCAGCTGTTATGCAAAGATCGATCGCCTTGTCACTTGGATACGAGTATAGGACAGATAGGACGTGGACGTTTACACTGAGTATTTAATACTGTATGTGCAGGTATGCTGCTGTTTCACTTCAGCTAAACAGTGAAACATGAGCTATTCATTTGCAGACTGCTCGCAGTCCAATGTTCTAGGCTTAACAAACTTGCATGTGCAAAACACTTGCTTATCAATGAAATTCCTTTTCTTTTGAGATGCAGAAATAAAACTACTGGTTAAATTCAAGTGTGCAAATGAATCTTGGTTTGCATATCCAAGATTTCTTTTCAGATGCATAGATAAAACTACTGGTTACATTCATAAGAATGCAAACTTGCATAAAAGTTCAGTTGGACATGAACAGAAAAGTTCAGTTGAAAATTCAAGTGTTCAAACACTGAAATTCAGAATTTGAATATGAATGCAAGCAGGTTGGCACTTACATGCACTCTTGTAAAAGCACTTACTGAATATGTATGCACATGATCATGATCATGATCATCACTGAAACTGTACAAGATCACAATCATACTGAAACTACATGATCATGATCATTACTGAAACTACAAGATCATGATCATGATCATTACTTCCTCAGCTTGCTGTATTCACAGTAATAGTACTCCCTTGTCATGCTTACTATCCCTGGTCATTGCAAAGTGTGCATCAGACAGTGTGATGCTTGTGTGCATTGCATAGTACAGAAACTGAATAAATAAACTTTAAAATTGAGCTTTAACTGAAACTTTAAAAAAAATCAGTTAATTTAATTTAAATTAACTGAAAAGGTTTCAGTTACTTCAAATTAAATGAAAAGGTTTCCGTTAATTTAAATTAATTGAAACTTAACAGCAGCAGTACATCATCTGTATTGACAGTAAAATGCTCAAACAAACAGAGCTATCAGTATGATTACACTATCAGTACACTAGCTGGATTCCCCTAAATACTTTCAGTAAACACACATTCAATCAGATTTGCTTGCCCTACTCCTGCACATTCAAATGTACTGCTGCTGGAATTAACATCTGACCATTTACATCTACTCCTGCACATTCAAATGTACTCCTACACTCACGCATGCAGCAATCAAATGTAACTGGAGTATCTCTGAAATTAACATCTGACCATATAAACTGAAACAAGTTGAACCAAGCCAATGACACTATCCGGAGTATCTCTCAAATTAACAAGTTGTGATCACCAAACTAAAAGCATGGCCAAAATTAAACTTGATTCAGAACTTGAGTGGATCACAGGAGCTTACCCACCCATTGGTTCACAAGGAACTTGACAAAAGAGAAACCCCAGGTTCAGTTTCATGTTGAGTTACTCCATGGCTGGCTGGGCATCTCCTCCTCTCCCTGCATCCGCACCTTGAACTTGAGTTACTTGGTCTTGCAGCTGCGTGCGTGAGGGTGAGGCAGGCAGGAAAGAACATGTCATCTCAGGGAATGCAATGGAAGGGAAGGGAAGAAAAGAAGAAATCCAAGAGGAGAGGAGAAGGGTGCGGACCTAACACATGGCATGGAGAGGACGACGACGGTGACGCTTCTCCGGTGCTCCAGGCGCAGGCGGTGTCCTCCCTCTGCTTCGGTCAGAGTCAGACGCACCTCCTGCACCACATCGTCCGTCGAAGCAGCGGCACCGAAGTCAAGCGCGCCATGGAGATGGAGGCGGGAGCAGAGGGCCACCGAGGAGTGCGTAGCGGCCATGTGGCGCCGGGTGCAGGAGACGGAGCGCCGGCCCAAGCACTCCTCCTTCCTCCTCAAGGTCGTCGGCGACTCCGACATGCTGTGCCGCCTCGAGGGCAGCTCAGGTAACGGTCAACAGGCCACGGCTGCTTCTCGACAGCAAGGAAGAACAGAAGCCCGCTGCACCGCCGTCCTCCTCCCGCTGCTCCAGCACGGATCGAGCACCGCCGCCCAAAGATCGAGCACCTCCGCCCAAAGATCGAGCAACGCGGCTGTAAAAATGTGACCTTTGACCAAGAGCTGGCAGGCGGGTTGGTGAGGAAGACACCGATGAGAGGGAGAGGACGGGGACTGGCCGGCGAACGAGCGAGAGAGCGAGTGGTCGGCGGGGAGAAAGCGAGCGAGTGGGCAACACCTCTGAAGCTAACCGTTGGCCATGCCCTAAGACCAATACTTGCTGAATTTCTTAATCACTCTTCTCATCTTAGAACATGTGAAATTAAGTCTGTCCCAAGGACAGGGAATATCATTGCCCACTCTTTACCTAATTTTTTTTTATGCAAAGATATTCCTCTAGACTATCAATCTTATGCAGCAAATCTTCTAAGTATAAGGCTTTAGACTCAATCTCCTTTCCATTTGGAAAGTTGATTCATGTACACTGTTTGGGCTGCAAATAAATAGAATCTAAAACCCTCTTTGAGGGTTGTCAAAAAAAAAAACTCTCTCCACTAAACACCATAACGGAACCAACCCGAACCAAACATACCCTAAATACTCCTGGTTTGAGCGAGAAAAAAAAAACTCTCTCCACTAAACACCATAACGGAACCAACCCGAACCAAACATACCCTAAATACTCCTGGTTTGAGCGAGAAAAAAAAAAACTCTCTCCACTAAACACCATAACGGAACCAACCCGAACCAAACATACCCTAAATACTCCTGGTTTGAGCGAGAAAAAAAAAAACTCTCTCCACTAAACACCATAACGGAACCAACCCGAACCAAACATACCCTAAATACTCCTGGTTTGAGCGAGAAAAAAAAAAACCTCTCTCCACTAAACACCATAACGGAACCAACCCGAACCAAACATACCCTAAATACTCCTGGTTTGAGCGAGAAAAAAAAAAACTCTCTCCACTAAACACCATAACGGAACCAACCCGAACCAAACATACCCTAAATACTCCTGGTTTGAGCGAGAAAAAAAAAAACCTCTCTCCACTAAACACCATAACGGA
This sequence comes from Elymus sibiricus, assembly GCA_039707655.1. NCBI lineage: Eukaryota > Viridiplantae > Streptophyta > Magnoliopsida > Poales > Poaceae > Elymus > Elymus sibiricus. The sequence continues at coordinate 375,789,241 of CM077663.1, read as the reverse complement.
ACCAACCCGAACCAAACATACCCTAAATACTCCTGGTTTGAGAGAGGTCTCTGGCGGCAAGCATGTCCTGCGCGACAAGCAAGAGAGAGGTCATGTTGGAACTGATGAGTCCGATGTGTGCCAACAATTACCTGAACTAGCATATTTATGTCCTACCGTGCCTTGTGTGCATCAGGAGAAAGTTATGTGTTGACCGGGCGGTTAGACCTGAGTTGGCGAACCGCGCACACAGAAACCATACAAATGTCACGAAATTGTCCATTGAAAACAACTGGGTGCTCGCCACCAGCGTCAGAGTTTTGCAAAGTTTGTCGTATCAGTCAATTGTTCCAGAAGGTCTTTCGAAGTCAGGGGTTCCACCTATGTTGGTCTACGGTCTACCATTGCCTGACGAATAGGAGGTTAACTAGTCCAAGAATTCAGGGCAAGACACCTAAGCTAGGCATTGTTTTCTTTCACAGTATATAGGCTGTGTTTGTTTGGGCTTCGGTTTCGACAGATTCAGCTGTGAACTTGTTGTGCTGGCAAAACTGCTGTGGTGAGGAAACAACTGTAGTGAAGGTTAGCTGTTTGACAATGTAGCTGTGAAAATGACTGTGAGCTGGTGAAAACGCTATGTTTCAGGAGGAGGGGGGCGAATGTAGAGATATGTCATGCCTACGGTGGCATTTACGACATAATTATGACCAAACGACAAAAATAGAGGGGCTAGGGAAACAGTTTTGGCCCAAAAGTACACCGAGACCAGCTTTAGGCTGTTACACTGAAAATCTTCCGAAACAGTTTTGGGCTGTGGTTCCACAGCTGTTCTAAATAACCTGTTTGTTTCAGCTTCAGCTTTTTTCAATCCTAAAACTGCTCCAAAAGCTGAAACAAACACAGCCATAAGGCAACTCAGTCAGACATTGTTGATGCCAAAAGCTAATTTGGACTCCGAAACAGCCAGAAGAAAACAATTAAACGACAGTAAGAAAAAATACAAGTATGTCTAGGAAGCATCTGGGGCGGTACAAAGACAAAGATACAAGCCAATTGTACAAATCCATCGGATCAGCAGCACGTGTGAGTCACCTACTTCTACATAATTACAGATCCTTCGATCCTCAGGCATGACAGATTGCTAGTGCATTGCCCTCAGGATCATGTTCGCCGCACTGGTGTGGTCTGTGTTGGAAGTTTTACTTGGTATTGACGAACAGGTATGCGAGGAGTCCCTCTCAGCTTCTGCTCGCTCCACCGCGGTCTGTGTGGATTGCATGCAGGTGTGGGTGTGGATCCAGGGTCGACAAAACCTGGGGCATTGACATACCACCAGACACAACGATCTCTGTGAAACAGCGCAGAAATATGTCAGCGCCTTTTCACATGTTTTGGAGCAGATTAACAGATAAGATACTGAGAGGAGAGTTTAGGAGTGTTACCAATGCCTTCACGCACAGAAAGATTAGGCCTTATCACATCCTTTGAGTTCACCATGAAGATATCACCAATATAAAGATGGTTGGTCGGGACATAGACACAGTAAAGGTCCTCTTGACCAGAATAGCTCTGTTATGACATAATGAAGGGACATTACACATTCAGATGAGTCAAAGCTATAGCTTAAATCAGAGCAAACAACAGAATGGTTTGCAAAAAAAGCATTTATCATCATTTTGAGTATTCTGAAAGTATTCCTTTCCATCCTTTACAAGGTGAGTTGGTCAAATTTTGTGGTAAAACTGAATTTCAACTTTCAACCATGCAAAAGTTCATGCCAGCGACTAAGATTACAAGGCAACATAACTGCATACTGAGCATAAAGAAAAAATCATGAAAAATATATGTATAACTAATCATCATTGGGAACTCGGTATAACAGTGAAGAGTATAGTAAACCTGGAGCGAGACTGATGAGGTGATGAATCCAAATGCATATTCCCCAATACGAGGATGTCGAATGATGACTGCCTCCTTGAATGCCTGTTTGTTTTGATCTGTAAAAAGAAACAAAAGTTAGTGCATAAGCTACTCTGCAGATTGAATATCATGATAACTGCGAATTTACCTGGCGATATAGCAGCACTAATTTGCTTGGATGCATTGTAGATATGGCGCACAAGTGGCATTCGCTTGATGATCCATTCACCAATGCCAAGGACAGATGCTCCAACCCAAGATGACATGAATACCCCAACGAAAAATATGAAAGTAACAGAAGTGATGAAGCCAAGACCTGGAATTCAAATGAGTACAGTGGGAAAATAAGCTCGATAGGCAGTAAGCATCCTTCTTAGCAATGAATAAGTTACAAAATAATAACTGATTTCAACTACCCAATTTCATGTCAAGTTTCGCACATTTTGTACAATAATTTAAGCATCTAATGACACAATAAACTATAACTACAATTTATGCACCCGATTTTCTAGGTTCAGCATACGAATTATGCAGCCTGTATAATACACAACAACAGAAAATAACATATATAATATAATAATAACAGTACAGGATCAAACACCAAAGTGGAAACAGGATGAAGGCAGTCATTTATCAAAGAAACCACAGCATGACATTAAACAATCCAAGAAATTTGATATTTCAATACCAAAAGAAGCGAAGTAGTTTACATACCAAAAATGTTGATTCCCAATTGTGCATAGATTGGAGAGAAGAATCCATCAACAAAATGAATGAACCACCAGGTGAAGTAGAATGTTATCGCTATGGGGAAGAGAATCACACTGGCATTATCCCAGAAAAAAAAACATCAAAACAGTATCGGTTCGTACGTGAATATAAAATTTTCATATAACAGACGCAGGACAGCTGGTAATGGCTGGTGTGCATATTCACTGGTGATCGCAGAATAAGGATGCAACTTTGACTACAATTTCTTATGTTCGGTCAGTATTTGTAATGCCTGAATTGGCGTCATGAAATCAATGCCAGACTTCACAAAAAGAACGAAAAATGTCTTGCTGGACAACTGAACTAGATGACAGTAGAGGAACATACTTGTTCGAATGCTGAATTTAACTGAAAATACTTGGATTTCCAAAATTCCCTGTTAACAGTGGCTTATGGGTTTGTAACTGGGGAAAATGTGGTAAAACATCTGCTCTGGGTTCATGCTTCCCATTCTAGTTGTTGAATAATAATAATCACAAAACGAGCTATAAGGAAAGTAAAAGGCTATTAAAGAAGAAAACTACATAATGATGCACGACCCATTTGATATTCCCTTGATCTCTTATGCTGATTCTTTTCAAAGAAAGAGATAAAACCCAGAACCAGAGTAGATATCGCACTGAGACACTGTCCATACTATTTAGCTATGCTCCTGGCAACCTTATGACAAAATCTGCCTATATTATTTCCTAATCGATAATCATTGAAATTGAATGCTGGCAAGTTCATAACACTCAATCCAAAAGTTAGCTTCAGCACAACAAACACTCACCAAGGGTCGACATCCCTAGCCCTACGAACTTGCAGCGTTAACATAAACAGTCATTTCGAACCTACTTCTCGTCCAATCAAGCAACTCCTACAATAGGCCATGAGCTGCGACGGAAACACCAACGCTAAACCGCACACCAATTCCAACAGCCGAAGTACAGAACCAGAGCTGCAGCTGTATGGCAGGGTAAACCCTAGGGGAACGAAGGAGGCTTTTTCCCAGAAAATGAAACAAAATGCTATCGCTATGGGGAAGAGAATCACACTGGCATTTTCCCAGAAAAGAACATCAAAACAGTATCAGTTCGTACGTGAAAATAAAAATTTCATATAACAGACGAAGCACAGCTGGTAATGGCTGGTGTGCATATTCACTGGCTATCGCAGAATAAGGATGCAGCGTCGAGTAAGATTTATTATGTCCAGTCAGTATTTGTAATGCCTGAATTGGCTCCTTGAAACCAATGCCAGACTTCACAAAATGAAACAAAAAATGTCTTGCTGGACAACTGAACTACTCCCTCCGTCCCATAATATAAGAGCGTTTTTGACACTAGTGTAGTGTCAAAAACGCTCTTATATTATGGGACGGAGGGAGTAGATGACAACAGAGGAACATATTTGTCCGAATGCTGAATTTAACTGAAAATACTTGGATTTACAAAATTCCCTGTTAATAGTGGCTTACGGGTTTGTAACTGCGGGAAATGTGGTAACACATCTCCTCTGGGTTCATGCTTCCCATTCTAGTTGTTGAATAATAATAATCACAAAACGAGCTATAAGGAAAGTGAAAAGCTATTAAAGAAGAAAACTACATAATGATGCACGACCCATTTGATATTCCCTTGATCTCTTATGCTGATTCTTTTCAAAGAAAGAGATAAAACCCAGAACCAGAGTAGATATCACACCGAGACACTGTCCATACTATTTAGCTATACTCCTGGCAACCTTATGACAAAATCTGCCTATATTATTTCCTAATCGACAATCATTGAAATTGAATGCTGGCAAGTTCATACAGATCAACCATCCGTTTCATATGACTTTTTTTTGTGGGGTTTATTTTAGTAGAATGACTTACCATCCAGTCATGAATTTCTTTGAGGCCCAGCTGCGGACCACCTTATGGAAAGCCTGTATTGCCGAAAAGGGAAAGACAACAAAAATCAACATTAAATTGTTCTAACCTCAGAAATACAAGCAAAGCTACCAAACATCAAGAGCATACTTTCTGTGCAAGGGAAGTATCCAAAAGGAAAAGCATGAATGAACAAGAATAAAGAACATCAGCATTCTACTTTCATCTTTTGTCAGATAATGAATTGTTCGAATTTTCTTTCAGCACAGCAAGCACCCTAGGCAGAATAGGAATTACTTAAGGTTCTAACACAAATATTTATGCACAGTATGTTACTTGCCTTCTGTTTGGAGATTACAACATCACAATATGTTCCTCCCAGAACACTACATGAAGCAATCTCTTCTCAAATTTCATTCCTAAGCAGATACAAATATTACCCTCAGACGCACCAAAAGTGTGTATTGCCTTCTGTTTGGAGTTATGTTCCTCCCAGAATACTAAATGAAGCAATTTCTTCTCGGAATTCATTGATAAGCAGATATAGCTATTACACTGTAATGCACCAAAAGAGTGATCGAGCTCAACGTCACCAATTCGATATTCCCTTGATCTCTTAAAACCCAGAACCAGAGTAGATATCACACTGAGACACTGTCCATACTATTTAGCTATGCTCCTGGCAACCTTATGACAAAATCTGCCTATATTATTTCCTAATCGATAATCATTGAAATTGAATGCTGGCAAGTTCATAACACTCAATCCAAAAGTTAGCTTCAGCACAACAAACACTCACCAAGGGTCGACATCCCTAGCCCTACGAACTTGCAGCGTTAACATAAACAGTCGTTTCGATTTCGAAGCTACTTTTCTCCCAATCAACAAATCCTACAATAGGCAGCGAGCTGCGACGGAAATACCAACACAGACCGTCGACTAATTTCCACAGCCGAAGTACAGAACCAAAGCTGCAGCCGGATGGCAGGGTAAACCCTAGGGCAACGAAGGAGGCGTGAAGGGAGGGGGGACGGGAGGGGCGAACCTCGCGGCTGGAGGAGGAGAGCGCGGCGGAGGCGGAGGGGGAGGCGGCGGTCCTGTCCAGGTCGTCGTCGGCGGCGGCGCCGCCGGCGCGGGGGACCGAGCCCCCGCCGCCGGCGGAGACGGGGATGAGGAGCTCCCGGTCGCGGTCGCGGCCGCCCATCGGGCTGAGGCTCCGCGGGGCCTTGTCGTCGCCCATCATCAGGGGCTGAGGCTCCGGGCGCGGTGGCCGGCGCGGGTCGTCGCGACCGATCGCCGTGGAATGGGGTGCGTGCCGGGTGCGGCAAACGGGCAAAGGCACGAGGGAGGGGAGGGGAGAGGAGACGCTCTCTTTTTTTTTTCTTCTTCTTCTTCTTTCTCTTTCCTTTTCGCGTCTGCTTCTCGTTCGTTTTCGCGTGTCCTTTTCGTCGCGTTCAATTCCGTTAGGCGTTAGCGGCCGTGAGCTGGCGAGTCGATCGCCGGCCCACCGCGGGTTGGGCCACTGGGGCCTCCTCCGGCTGCGTGTACGTGTATGTGTGGAGATGATATATAAAAAAAAAAGTGTATGTGTGGAGATAAGGGCTATTTTTTTTAAATAATACATTTATTTTCACGATTTTGAAACATAATAGGCATGTTAATTTTTTTTCAAAAATAGAATCTAGTCGGCTTCGGCGAAGCCAATAGGTACCAGTCGGCTTCGGTAAAGCTGATAGGATTCCACTCGGCTTTGGCGAAGCCAATTAGTACTAATTGGCTTCATCGAAACCAATTAGTGCATGCTATATATTTTGCACCGTAATTTTATCCCTAGTTTTCCGCCACCCTCTCCCTAGTTTCCCGCCAGCTTTTCTCTCCATTTGTTCCCGCCATTCCGCCATTTTCTTCTCGCCATTATAGTCTCGTCAAGATGTCCGATTCTAATTTTTTATCGTCGTTTTCATCCTAGTATGTCCCAACGTTTTCTGTGGTTAGTCGGTGATTTCAAGATTGACAATAGAATAGTTAAATGGAACGAACTCATAAGCAGTGACACCCTACTGAATGTGTTGGGTCAAGCGTTAACTCATTGCGGGTGGCCTTCACGGACCTTTGAGGAGATACGAAAAGAACTTCTCAGGTTGCATGGAAGATGGATGAAGCAACGGCATAAGAGTGAATCATTCCTAAAGTATGCAGCATAACATACTTTTTATGGAGTGCCGACTGCATGTGCCTACGACGGATGAAATGCGTTGGGTTTTTACCTTTTGCGCGTCTGGTTGAGGCCACTGAAACCTCATTGTTATTCGAATCACATTTTTATTCGAGTCACATTTTCAAAGAGACTGCAACAGATAATTAAGATACAAGTCCAACTGAATTAAACGGTAGGACTTAATTTAAAAACTACAGCTTAAAAACTACATGAAGGCATCATCGTCATCCTTCGTCGATGCAACACTCTTGCCCTTCGACGATGTGGTAGTCTTGGCCTTGGTGCTCGTCATGAAACTAGGGAGAGGGTGGCGGAAAACTAGGGATAAAATTACTGTGCAAAATATATAGCATGCACTAATTGGTTTCGGCGAAGCCAATTAGTACTAATTGGCTTCGCCAAAGCCGACTGGAATCCTATCAGCTTTACCGAAGCCGACTGGTACCTATTGGCTTCGTCAAAGCCGACTGGAACCTATCAGCTTCGCCGAAGCCGACTGGATTCTATTTTTGAAAAAAATTTAACATGCCTATTATGTTTCAAATCATGAAAATAAATGTATTATTTAAAAAAAATAGCTACATAAGGTGGGCGTAGTTGGATTTTTTTTTTTCGAAATGGGGCCACAGTTTGGAATCACTCGCAAATAAAGGTTTGTAGCTTGGAACCCGTTTATCTGTATGTAGGGGATTTTTCTTCGACGGTTCTTCTTATTTCCAGGAGATATCTGATCTCTGTTAAGAAAAAAAAATCTGGTGTTGGTATGATTCTTACAATAATAAATGTGGGCAAATTGAGAGAGAACGAGTGCAAGCAATGCATTATCAACGATGTTCACTAGTTTATTTGAAAGATAATAAAGAGCGAAAACCGGGAGGACATGAGGCGGGACGAGGAAAAAAGAACAACAAAATTTTATCTTGCACGGGTCCCTGCATTCTCTTTATCCTGTTCGAACACAATAAAGATAGAGACTTTGATGCGCGAGGAGTGGCCACTCCTGGGACGAGATCTCGAACTCGGCGAGGAGTTGTTGTTTTAGGTGTTCGCTGATAAGGTTGGATATCCACAGGCCTTATTCTTTTTCTAACACTAATATTTGTTGTGGAGATTTCAATCTAGTGTATTTCAACACTAGAAGCAATGGAAGTATCTTTGAATAAACATGTTGCATAAATTTAGTTGAGATAGGATATTCAGGAACTAAACATGTATAGTGATACACTCAAATATTTAGCAAGCATGCATGCTATTTACATGAGGTTTTGCAATTATTATAGCCCTATAGTCCAAGGGATATCTCTCTTCTCGTCACAAGTCAAGAACAAGCCAAATGGCTTGGTTATATGGTTGACTTAGAGAATCTCTCATTTTTCATGTTTGTCGAAGAGATCCTCACCAACATGTCTTCTCTTTTTCATGTATGTTGAGATCATCAACAACATGTCTTTCCAAGCTTGCATTAGCAAGTGAATACTCATTTTTCTTGGTCCTTTCGTTTCATCTCCACATCATTAGCATAAAAGGATTGGTCGGCACTGACGAAAGCGATGCTTGCAGGTTTCGTTACCCCCATGGAGGCGTGCACACGCCCCTGGCGAGGCCTTCCCTCCCCAAGCACCGGGGAAAACCCTACATCCGGTTCATCGGACTAGCTGGTGCCACTACATCATTCCTTCCTTCAAGGTGATGTCTAGGTTGCCCGTGGAGTCCCAAATGTGCCAGCTAGAGATGTTAGCCTTGAATATCATGTGTGGGGCTTGATGGCGACACATTGTTCTTATGCAGGCTGATGTACAGGGCATGGGCCTTCGGGTGATGTACTCCGTCACCTACTCTTCCTAGATGATGTCTTCAACGGTTTCGGTCGACTCATGTCATCCACTTGTCTAATTCCTCTTAGGCGCATAGGTGGGAGGAACGTTGACCCGTGCACAATCTTGTGGTCATGGGAGTTTTGCAGAGGCGTTCAAAAACGGTCCTAACACAACCTTGAGGCGCACATATTATGTTATAGTTGGAAAAAATGCAACCTAGATTGCTTATTGTGCACTCTTGCGATGTGGGTGAAGAGGAGGTGACACCTGGACGTGTGGGGATGAGTAGGAGGGTGAAAAGTTGTCGGCAACGTTAGGGATGATCTAGGGCATGCAAGCACAAGTCAGCATGGATGGGGCGGTGTGGGGACAAGGGCCAATGCATCCGATGCACCGCGGGGACAAGTGTGTGGGCTATGGGAGGGAGAGTGGTGCCAGTAGAGATGAGGTGGTAGCCGATTAGGGAGATAGACAAATTGGACAAGAATATGATCTCTTACGGAAAAGGAACCAGAAGAGCATGGCAGAGGAAAACGATGATCTTGTGTAATGACACGGTCAGATGCCACACATGACACTCTTTTGATCAAATGCCGCCATATATCATTTTACTATCATGTGGCAATACACAAGCATCTAACTAAGCTAAGTAAGTTAAGAATTGCCACATGTTCATTAAATAAATAAATTACAATAAGTACAAAAGTGGTCACTCGAAAAGAGAAACAGAGGGACAAGTGTCCCTGAGATGTGTATGAAAGACCTCCAAAATTTTCACAGCTTGACCATGTGAGATCCCTATGCCAAACCTATCAGTCACCCATCGTCGGTCACCATCACCGTCGTGGCACTGCCGGAGAAAGAAGCGAGAAGTCACTGCAGCCAGATCTAGAACAGCTCCGTCGCAGGCCATATTGCTTTGTGAGTCAACTAAATGGTCCACTACACGCGACAAAGCCGAGTCTTTGTAGCACATCGGTCGGAGGTCATCCCTGATCCCGCTAAATGTCAATGACCACATCATCATCCGACATGGTCGGAGAAGAAGAGAGTCGCCATCTGCACACCGTAAGACACCCAAAGACTCTGCACCTGCCAGTGTCTCTTGGAAGCTTGCAGGTTTTTCTCCTTAAGATTGAGCGTGATCACAATGTGGTTGCTCATTGTCTAGCCAATTATGAAGAACTTGGTGGTATAAAAATATATAGTATTAGTTAATTGTAACCGTATATTAAGAAATAAAACTCGTCATTTCCCTAAAAAAAGAGAATCACAATACAAATAACTGTCAAAAGGTGATTGAGTTCTCACGGGAGTCCAAAAATGTTGGATTTTATCAGTGGAAATAATGGATGGTAACTAAAACCTGTCGCGGATGAGACTACCTACACATAATATAGGAAGCTATGCCATGTGTATGGTGATATTATGAGGAGACAGTGTGGAGCCTAATCTGAGCACCATGCATGGGACGCAACATCATCACGCTATGCGGCGTATGGGTGTATGACGATGCGAGCCCAAACTCAAAGCGTTGAAGGATCATGCACAATGCCATCTTGGCCTCAAGCAATGCGAAGTTCTGGCCGATACAGATCCGTGGGCCCCAACCGAACGGGAAAAATGCACTTGGGTCCTTGGCCGCCTTGGAAATGCCTTCGATGAACCTTTTTGGCTTGAATTGGTGCGCGTCATCTCCCCAGATGTTCGCGTCATGGTGGATGAACAACACTGGCATCTTGAAGATAACACCAGCTGGGTACGTGACGCCTCCTATCTCGATCTCCTTGTATGTTTTCCGGGTGAATGCAACAGCCGGTGGGTACAACCGGAGAACTTCATATAAAATCATTGTCACCTGCACATCATGTTAATAAGACATTGTAACTCTAGTTCTTTGAGCAAATTAAGTGATTTCAAATTGGTACTCACAATTTTGAGTCGATTAACACCCTCATATTCGAGTTTGTGTTTTCCAAATAGGCCAAGAACCTCCTCCCTTGCACGGTCCTGCCACTCCGGGTGCATGCTAAGCACAATCATTGTCCATGTCAGCAATATTGATGTTGTCTCCATTCCAGCAAAATAGAACAATTTGCACTCCTCCATGACTTCATCTGATGACATTCCTAGGGTGGATTGGCCATTTTCGTCTGTGTCTGTCATGTTTGACTCTAGTAATAAGCCGAGTAAGTCGTCTTTTGTGCTTTCTCCTTCCTGAATAGCTTGCATTCTTTTTGCAATTATGCCCCGCAAAATGGACTCAATCTCATTGTTAATTTGATGCATCCTTCGGTTATTTTTGGTAGGAAAGGACCTGACAGTGGCATGGATGTTAACCGAAAACTCACTTTAAAGAAGCTGTGGAAAATAAGGTTGTGAGTTAAAAATATCACTCTGCTTAAGCAACCAGATTATAGTTGTGTACCTTTTCTGTCAAATGATTGTGGTACTACATTTCATTTCAAACATTTTGGTACTCACAGACTCCTTTGTGAGCATTCTGACTACTACTATGTACAAGCCGAAAATACAAATATTTGAGATAAATTCAACCAAATGAGACTTGTTGTTCCGGCCTATACGACGCCAGTGGGGCCCAAGAGTACTAAATAGCTCAACAGTTTAGAAGTTTTTTTTTTTGAAAGGAACAGTTTAGAAGTTTTTAGTAAAAAGAGTATTGCTGCACTATTAGGGCTAATGAATTTCATTTCTTTTGCTAATGAACTTCAATTAGTACTACCAGACCACCATCAAAGTTAGAAAAGAAAAAGAAAAGTTAATGAGCTTCGATTGTTTGTTGAGTACTAAATAGCTCAACAGTTATAAATAGCTCAACAGTTTGTTGAGGAAGGCTAATGAGCTTCGATTGTTTGTTGAGTAAGGCTAATGAACTTCAATTAGTGCTACCAGACTACCACCAAAGTTAGAAAAAAAAAGTACTGGTAACTCACATGTAACCGGGAATCATAATCTTGTGAACCGCTGCCATGAATCGCCCAATTTGCTCAGACTGCAGCTGAAAAATCCTCCTCCCTTCCAGGTAACTGCTGCCGAACGCGGTCTGCGAGATGACATCTCCCGTGAGGCTCTGGAGCTCCGGGCAGACATCCACCTCCCAGGAGCCGTCAGGTCCAAGAGACTGTTCCCATCGGCCAACAAGCTCCTCGCAGCACGCAGTAAACGCCGGCAACATGAGCTGCAAATTAACCAAGCTCAGCAGACCAGCCATGGATATTAAGCAGCGGCGTGCGCACGGAACAACTGAATGCAGGCAATGTACCTTGAGCTTCTCGGCATGGAAGGCAGGATTGAGTATCCTCCGGTGCTTGGCCCACTTGTCGCCCTCGTAGTTCCCCACCCCGTCGGCGAGCAGCCTGGTCAGCGCCGGGAACTTGAGCTTCTCGACGTCGTGGGCGAGCTTGCTGGACATCACCTCCCTGACCAGGCCAGGGTCGGTGATGCTCACCTTGGGGACCGGCCCGAACCAGGAGATGCACGGCGTGCCGTGCTCCTGGATGGTGCTGTAGAGGAACGGCATGGCGCGGGCGCCGACGTCGTGGCAACGCAGCGGCATTGGCGGCCTCGACGACGCCTCTTTGGTCTGCCGGGCGTAGTCGTTGACATCGCCGGTGAGGAAGCGGTACCGCGTGCCGCGGAGGCCCTGCGCGCGGAGCACCCGCTCCAGCCGCCTCGGGCGCCACCACAGCTGGTCGAGCAGCCGGGCGGCTTGCCAGAGGAGCACGGAGGCCACGAGGCCGGCGCAGATCCATGGCAGTGCTGAGAGTGCAGGTCGACTACTCCACAACAGTTCAAGATCCATTACTCTGCTCCTCACTCCCGAGAGAAGCTAGTGGTGGGTGAGAAGAAAGGTGATGCAGGACTGGATTGGTGACGTTTTTGGTCAGAATTCTGGATATATAGAAGTCTCACTGGGACAGTAAGGTCGAGAGTGTCCATTTGTTTAAGGTTTCTTGCGCCACAATTGGTGGTGCGCCATGGGGATATGTCGGTCAAACCATATCACAATGTCAGTGGCTTGTTTCCAAAGGAGTAAGGATCTTGGCAAATTCCATTTGGGATCTTGGTGGTTAAATTAAAGGGGACGAAGGAAGATGGCCCTCACGCACCATGCAGTTGCAGTTTCATGGCTGCTTCCTGCTGCTTGTGTGAGGTCAGAGCATACGACATACCTGGGGCTTGCACCGAGCAGAAATTATCAGTTCAGCGTAAAAGAATCATCGAACAGTAAGATGAACACCTGCCGATAACTATGCAATAAGGGCATCTCCAAGGCCAACCCGCAAAACTTTCGCAACCATCCGGACCGTGGGAGCCATCCAACGGCGACCTGTATGCGATTTCTCCCGCAAACCGGAGACAAACGTGGAGAGGTTTGCGGGAGTCCGGACCGCTACTTCACCCGATTCCGACCGTCCTGACCCATCACCCCCCCCCCACCCGTCCTTCCCGCGCCTTTTATCCCACGCGCGTCGCCGCTTGTCGCGCCGCATTCATGCCGGCCCAGAACATGCAGCGGTCGTCATTAAAACCGCGATTTGATCGGACGGGAAGGCGGCGCAGACGGAAGCGACCTCTCGGGCCTCGTCGCTTCAATGCGGACGCCGCGTCCCGAGGAACCAACTCCGACGGCTGCACCGCATTGAAGCGGGCTGACCGACCCACCGCTTGACCCTGGCCGTGGATATTTAAGCCGTGCTCTGGCGCCATGGAGCATCAATGTTTCATCAATATATGCATGCATAATGCAAAGAGAGATTCATCTCCACAGAACCCGGAACGAGGGGGGCTTGTGGCTCCAACTTATTCCAGGCAAAATACCTAAGGGGTGAGCCGCTCCTCGCGTGTTCTCGCGCGGGCGGTTCCCAATTCTGGCGCACTATCCAAAAGATAAAGAAGGAGATTCGCCTAGGAATCTCCTTCCATATAGGGAATGGGGAGGGGACCCAGTTCTGGCTGGATCCTTGGGCTAGGGATGAGCCACTCAGGGTGGAATTCCCCACCTTGTTCTCCATCTACGTAGACCCTTCCCTTCTCATCGCAGAAGCCATCCGCCAAGGGCAATGGGATATCAGGTTCAGACGTTCATTCGGACCGATAGAAACGGTTGAGTGGAACCGCCTGCTAGACGCATTGCCACACATGCTCCCGGACTACCCGAACACGGTGGCTTGGCGTCTATCCCCTTCTAGGGAATTTTCGGTTAGTTCGGCATACCAAGCCCTATGTCGATCACCAATCATTTCTTGGCTCTCGCCCCTTTGGAAGGCACTCTCCCCCTAAAAATACAAATTTTTGTGTGGCAGCTGCTCCATAACCACCTCCCTACAGGGACGGAGGTGCTTAAGCGGCACGGCCCAGGAGACGGCTTGTGCCCTTTATGCGCGGTCCCGGAGACGGCAACCCACATATTCTTTACGTGCATTGCGGCAAGGGCAATGTGGGAATTCGTCCGTGAGGCACTTGGACCCGAGTGAGAGGCCCAAGAACTTGCGGAGTTTCTCCAAATTAGGGCCAACCAACCTGGGCGGCACCGCCGCTTATTCTGGTTGATCTTCGCCGCTATGGCGTGGACTCTCTGGACGACTCACAATAAGATGGTGATTGAAAGGATCTTTCCGAGGCAGACGTCTGACTCCTTCTTCAAATTTCTTGCTTTTATGCACCACTGGCACCCTCTCTCTAGACAACGAGACCGGGATCGGCTGAATGGCATACTGGATTTGCTTCAGGCTACAGCGCGACACCTTGCCTCCCAGTAGGATCGATGCTTCCCGCCACTAGGTGGCTTTTTTATGATTTCTTTTACTTTCTTTGGGCTGGAATGTGTCGAGGCCCCGGCGGCTATCGATGACTGAACATGTATGTGGCTGTTGCTTTATCTATAAAGCGGGGCGAAAGCCTATTTCGAGATCTCCACAGAACCCTGTAGACAAAATGTTAGGTTAGTTCCGAAGCTTGAAGAAAGATTGTATGTGAGAATTGTAATCACTAGAAATCAATGTTTGTGTAATTGTTCGCTTAATATCACCTAGAAGGACCATACAACACACATGATGTACCGCTAAGGGAATGAAGACACACGGTAGCAACCTAAAATAAAAAAGACATCCTTTTATCCACCATGATTTCTATGTGTAGGCAAATGATAGCAAGAAAATAGCATACATACGTTCGAGGACAATGGAGTCCCCATCATATATTAATTATATCGTTTCATTTACTTAGAATGTAAGCCACAACTCAACAATGATAAATACTAAATAGAATAATTGTCCAATTTTGTGAAGAACTGATGGACAAACATCCCAGTGCCATGAAATCGAATGTGTCTTCATCAATGATGAGCATGTAGTCATAGGCTCATAGGTACATACATACAGTAATTGAAAAGAGCAACAGATGTCGCTAGCACAATCTTGATGAATTATCTAACATTTTTCTATCATAGGTGTCGCCATTATTAAGGGATGCTGACTCAATAAACCCAAAGTGGATTAAGTGAACAACTATACATGACAATTCTAATGCCCCACTATAACAAGGAACCACAGAACATCCAAAAACATGATTTTTCCTACACCGAAACAAACAACTGCAAGATTATAACATAATGAACCAAATCCCTAGACTTGACAAAAAAATCTTCATAAACTCGAATCACGAAATTTGCAAGGTTGTACAGAGTAGTAGTTTAGTACAAATTACTATCTTATAT
Source organism: Elymus sibiricus (assembly GCA_039707655.1). Classification (NCBI taxonomy): domain Eukaryota; kingdom Viridiplantae; phylum Streptophyta; class Magnoliopsida; order Poales; family Poaceae; genus Elymus; species Elymus sibiricus. The sequence goes on along the minus strand of CM077663.1, from coordinate 375,773,942 downwards.
AGTAAGACTTACTCGCAGATGGAGAAGGACATACGCAGTGCCACCTTCATCTTCTAGATAAATTATACCCCTGCCCACAACCAAAAGCCTAAAAAACTTAGAATGAACCCTCTATATGTGTCTTATGTAGACCCGTGAGACCAACTTTGTCGTAGACTGTTGGTACATTCAAACAAGATATATTATCAGCATCAAGTACACTGTACTACTGATGACATCAATCAAATAATTCAAGCTAGTCTCTACTCTCAATCGCAACTCAAAGTTTGAAACCAAGTATATTCTTTGATATCATCCTAACCATGGGAGTATTAGTATAATTAGTTTCAGCGTAACAACCAAATCTACCAAACCAGCTGGTACCAATGTAATGTTCTGCCATCAAATTGCACTATAATGAGAGGAGTAATGTCCCTCATTCAGTGAATTTGGAAAAACTCTATGCGGTCACATTACAGACTAGGGAAGCTCCATGGAAATATTTAGGAGTTCCTTGTCCAAATGGAGTATCGCGGGAGTAAGTCTACACCCTGGACATCTACACCACGCAATGCACAAGTCTATACTCACAATTCTTTCTTGTGGGTTATTTTATTTGACATGTATTGCTTACCTAGTTTAGATGCAATTGCCTAGTCATCTATGTAAGCCGATAAACAAAATAATGTGCATCACAACTTTTGATGTAAGGTCCACATAAAGCCCTTCTGTCTAGAAGTGAGACACCGTGAGTCCTTGGTGGATGAGAGACAATGAAAGCTAATGTTCTTGTTTTTTTTTGGGTCAAAAAGCTAATATGACTGTTGACATTCAAGACAAACAAGATATTCCTTTAAGAAACCATGATGCATGGTAGATGGTTAAATGGCTGTAATATTTCAGCATGTGCTAATCCACAAGATGATATACACCATTGTACTTGTATGTGCAAAACTGAAACAACGAAAACCTCAAATAATTTCAATATAATGAATAAAGCGACACCTAACAATCCACCTTGATACTTTTTTCATATCTACACATACTAGCAATGTGAGTGGTGACATGTCCCATGTAAGCAAAGAGACATGCATACATTTTCTTTGTTTCTTTCAATCCAAGTTTCATATCTTTTAGGTGAGAAAACTCTGTCGCAATTGTGCTATTGTGTCATGATCATGCTTTATGGATGAGCGGCATTGGGAAAAATAATTCAACATCTGAAGGGAGCTGCAAATATTTTTCTGATAGCTTCTCATTCTGAACATCCATGGTCTGCTTAATTTCTTGCTTAACAATTTCAGAACATCCCTTGCTAAAGAATATCGAGGACGTATCCTTATTTATACGTTGGCCCAAGGCAGCACAATATTTATACAAGATAACATCCACCCTTGAAGCCATAACTAAAGTAGCATCAAAAAATAATAAACTATCGTCCACAAAAAGAAGATGATTGACCTGTGGTGCTTCCGTCACCATCGTAATACCACGGATATTTTCAGCAGGGTTGGATGACTTAAGCAGGGGAAATAGGGTCACCCTGTCGTATACCTCTGGTGGGTTTAAATTCATCCAATTTCCCCCCTTTGAACATGACTGCAAAGGACACAGAAGTAACACATCTCATCACTATGTGAGTAAACCGAGGGTTGATCCCTAGCTTCAAGATTACTGCCTTCGGATATGGCCACTCAAGCCTATCATACGCCTGAGCACAGAGCACCATATTAGTAACCTCATCACCACAAAGATCCCAGTGTCATTGAAAGAAGTGGGCGGGAAAACCATCGGGGCCGGGGGGGCTTTGTTGGGAACATCTGAAACAACGCCATCTTCACTTGTTCCTTGCTATATGGTGCATTAAGTCTACTATTCAATTGTCCGTCCACCTTAACTGGTATATGCAATAGTACTTCTTCCATACCGATCGTATTTTTAGAAGCATATAAGGCCTCCTTTGGTTCAAAGGATAGGATATCGTAGGAATAGGAAACTTGTAAGAAATGAGATGACATGCATCTCAAATCCTATGAGTAGGATTAGGAAAAGAGATGTCATTTGGTTCACATCATAGGAATTTTTCCATTGAGTCTAGGTTCTTTTTTATTTTCCTTTAAAATGTGAAAGATAGGAACCAATCCTATGTAGGAATAGGAATGCATGCCTATGAACCAAAGGGCTCTAAAGGAAAAATTCCTACAAAAATCCTATCCTATAGAATTCCTGTGAAATTCCTTCAAACCAAAGGAGGCCTAAGTTCTCATAGGACACTGTAGTCATTGCCGCCATCTCATCGGGATCTGAACACATTGAACCATCCGCATGTTGCAGCACTGTGATGCGGTTCTTGGACTTCCGCGCACTAGCCTGATGGAAAAAAATTGTGTTGCTATCTCCTTCCGCAAGCCACTAAATGCGCGCACGTTGACACCACATGATCTCTTCCTTGTAGCATAGTTCAACCATCCGCACCTCTACTTCCTTCTCCTCATCACTTGGTCCAACTCTTCCTGGTAATGTCCACAGTTCCTTCAACCAGCCATGCAGCTGCTGTAGCTCAGCTCTGATCGATCCAAAAGTGGATCTTCCCGAGCGTTGCAGGTCACCAGCCAACATGGACAACTTGACAGAAAAAGCTGCCACAGACCGAGCTCGTCCTGCGGCCTTCCATGCTTCATCCAGAACATCACCAAACTGGGAGTCCTGCTCCCACATACACTCGTATCTAAAGGGGTGTGATACTCGTGTCAACGCGCTCCATTTGCAACAATATGGGACAATGGTCGGACTTGGCCGTCGCCAAGTGTTCTAGACTGGCAAACGGGAACAACGATGACCAGTCGGCTGTAGCAAGTGCACGATCCAGGCGAACACGACAGTGACTCCCACCAGCCACTTTCTTCTCCCATGTCCAATCCAATCCCCTACAGCTGAGATGACCAAGTCCACAAACATCCACGACTTCCTTGAAAGCATCAATCTTCGTACAGTCTCGTTCATTCACTCCCATCTGCTCTTCTGGCCTCAGGATCTCATTAAAGTCCCCAATGCATGCCCAGGGTAGGGTGTTCTCCCCTCTCGGGTGTTTCATCATGTCCCAAGTTTTGTACCAGAGCCTTCTAGTTGTTTCACCATAGAAACAGGATAGCCGCCATTGCTCTTTCCCTGGCTCCATGACCCATGCGTCCACATGATATTGCGAGAAATTTTGATTGCGACATCCAGGGAGTTCTTCCAGAAGATACTTAAGCTTCAGCGGTCGATTTCCTGAAGAAATACGAGCAGGAGCTGTTCACAAGTATGGCTAACGATTGTGGGCTAGCTGAGAAACAATATTTATTCCCTGACAAAACTGAAACCCAAACCACTCTGGTCAGGCCGACTAGATGGTCTGCGCCCTCGGCTGGATGGTGGAAAATCAACTCCGACGCAGCTTTTAATCAACCTGATGGCCAAGTGGCTGTCGGCTGGGTGACCAGTGCTACTTCTTGAGCTTGCGTTGGTTTTCCCTTGAAGAGGAAAGGGTGATGCAGCAAAGTAGATAAGTATTTTCCTCAGTTGTTGAGAACCAAGGTATCAATCCAGTAGGAGATACAAGCAAGTCCCCAATATTCGCACATACACAAACAATCAAACACTTGCACCCAACGCTATAAAGGGGTTGTCAATCCCTTCACGATTACTTGCAAGGATGAGATCTGATAGAGATAGATATAAAGGATTACTAAAACGAAAAGTAAAATAAAAGTAAATAGATTGCAGCAAGGTATTTTTGGTATTTTTGGTTTATAGATCTGAAAATATAATATGGAAAATAGACCCGGGGGCCAAAGGTTTCACTAGAGGCTTCTCTCTTGAAGGAAAATAATACGGTGGGTGAACAAATTACTGTCGAGCAATTGATAGAAAAGCGCATAGTTATGACGATATCCAAGGCAATGATTATACATATAGGCATCACGTCCGTGTCAAGTAGACCGAAACGATTCTGCATCTACTACTATTATTCCACACATCGACCGACTCCTGCCTGCATCTAGAGTATTAAGTTCATGAAGAACAGAGTAACGCATTAAGTAAGATGACATGATGTAGAGGGATAAACTCAAGCAATATGATGAAAAACCCATCTTTTTACCCTTGATGGCAACAATACAAATACGTGCCTCGCTACCCCTACTTTGTCACTGGGTGAGGACACCGCAAGATTGAACCCAAAACCAAGCACTTCTCCCATTGCAAGAATTACCAATCTAGTTGGCCAAACCAAACCAATAACTCGAAGAGACTTGCAAAGATATGAAATCATGCATATAAGAATTCAGAGAAGATTCAAATAATATTCGTAGATAATCTGAACATAAACCCACAATTCATCGGATCTCGACAAACACACCGCAAAAGAGTATTACATCGGATAGATCTCCATGAAGATCATGAAGAACATGGTATTGAAGAACATAGAGAGAGAAGAAGCCATCTAGCTACTAGCTATGGACCCAAAGGTCTGAGGTGAACTACTCACGCATCATCGGAGGGGCAATGGAGTTGATGTAGATGCCCTCCGTGATCAAATCCCCCTCCGGCAGATTACCGGAAAAGGCTCCAAGATGGGATCTCACGGGAACAGAGGCTTCCGGCGGCGGAAAAGTATTATCGTTGCCCTTTTTTGTATTGGGGAAATATTTGGGAATTTATAGACGAAGATTAGGGTTAGGAGGCCTGCAGGGGGGCCACAAGCCAGGGAGGCGCCCCCCAGGGCGCGCCCTGCAGGCTTGTCGCCTCCCGACAGGTCTCCTGCCTTCATCTCCAAGTCTGGTAGGTTTCTTCTGGTCCAAGAAAAATCATCGCGAAGATTTTATTCCGTTTGGACTCCGTTTGATATTCCTTATCTGCAATACTCAAAAACAAGGAAAAAACAGAAACTGGCACTAGGCACTAGGTTAATAGGTTAGTCCCAAAAATAATATAAAATAGCATATTAATGCATATAAAACATCCAAAACAGATAATATAATAGCATGGAACAATCAAAAATTATAGATACGTTGGAGACGTATCAACCAAAGACCATAACGGCTTGATTGCACTATCAGGATGTAAACGTATTAGTGCATGTTCTGATGCAGAGGAGGCGGAGGCTGAGGCTTGATGACGGGAAAATGGATGGCATGAAAACACGCATCCACGTCTTTGATACAGAGTGAATAAATATAGGCGCATATATGCATAATATAAAATGAAGATCAAACATTAGAGGTACATATCTCCAGAACTCTTATATTTATATAAAATTATGTTAATTACATCTCCGAAGGGAAAACCCCTGATTAAGAATTCCAACATATCTATTACATAAGATTGCAACACATTCCTATTACAGTATGCTACAAGAAAATCGTCCTCGCGATCGTTGATGAACTCCTGCTTGGCGAACTTGAAGTTTACTTTTATGCGAATACTCCTCCATGATTTCATGTTTCATGTTTTGGGATATGTTTTCCTAGCACACAACAAATTTAGTTGTGTTCAACCTCATTTATATGCAGAATGAAATTGATTTTGGCTAGGCATGGTTTTATCCTACATTCGACACATAGGATATGTATATATCTTCATGTGGGGATCTTGTGTGATATATTTGGTTTTGGTAGCATGAATGTATGTGACATGCCAATTTTAATAAGTTTTGCATCATCACATTACTACTATCATCGCGCAACACTGATGTGGTTGATACGTCTCCAACGTATCTATAATTTTTGATTGTTCCATGCTATTATATTATCTATTTTAGATGTTTTATATGCATTAATATGCTATTTTATATTATTTTTGGGACTAACCTATTAACCTAGTGCCCAGTGCCAGTTTCTGTTTTTTCCTTGTTTTTGAGTATTGCAGAAAAGGAATATCAAACGGAGTCCAAACGGAATAAAATTCTACGATGATTTTTCTTGGACCAGAAGGAACCCAGGAGACTTGGAGAAGAGGCCAGAAGACCCACGGGTGGGCCACAAGCCACCAGGGCGCGCCCCCCTGGCTTGTGGGCCCCCCGTAGCTCCTCCAACCCTAATTCTTCGCCTATAAATTCAGAAATATTCCCCCAATACCAAAAAGAGCCACGATAATACTTTTCCGCCGCCGCAAGCCTCTGTTCCCGTGAGATCCCATCTTGGGGCCTTTTCCGGTAAAGTGGCGGAGGGGGATTCGATCACGGAGGGCATCTACATCAACACCATTGCCCCTCCGATGATGCGTGAGTAGTTCACCTCAGACCTTCGAGTCCATAGCTAGTAGCTAGATGGCTTCTTCTCTCTCTATGATCTTCAATACCATGTTCTCCATGATCTTCATGGAGATCTATCCGATGTAATACTCTTTTGCGGTGTGTTTGTCGAGATCCGATGAATTGTGGATTAATGATCAGATTATCTATGAATATTATTTGAATCTTCTCTGAATTCTTATATGCATGATTTCATATCTTTGCAAGTCTCTTCGAGTTATTAGTTTGGTTTGGCCAACTAGATTGGTAATTCTTGCAATGGGAGAAGTGCTTAGTTTTGGGTTCAATCTTGCGGTGTCCTCACCCAGTGACAAAGTAGGGGTAGCGAGGCACGTATTTGTATTGTTGCCATCAAGGATAAAAAGATGGGGTTTTCATCATATTGCTTGAGTTTATCCCTCTACATCATGTCATCTTACTTAATGCGTTACTCTGTTCTTCATGAACTTAATACTCTAGATGCAGGCAGGAGTCGGTCGATGTGTGGAGTAATAGTAGTAGATGCAGAATCGTTTCGATCTACTTGATACGGACGTGATGCCTATATGCATAATCATTGCCTTGGATATCGTCATAACTATGCGCTTTTCTATCAATTGCTCGACAGTAATTTGTTCACCCACCGTATTATTTTTCTTCAAGAGAGAAGCCTCTAGTGAAACCTATGGCCCCCGGGTCTATTTCCCATATTATATTTTCAGATCTATAAACCAAAAATACCAAAAATACTTTGCTGCAATCTATTTACTTTTATTTTACTTTTCGTTTTAGTAATCTTTTATATCTATCTCTATCAGATCTCATCCTTGCAAGTAACCGTGAAGGGATTGGCAACCCCTTTATAGCGTTGAGTGCAAGTGTTTGATTGTTTGTGTAGGTGCAAAGATTAGGGCCTTACTTGTACCTCCTACTGGATTGATACCTTGGTTCTCAACAACTAAGGGAAATACTTATCTACTTTGCTGCATCACCCTTTCCTCTTCAAGGGAAAACCAACGCAAGCTCAAGAAATAGCAAGAAGGATTTCTGGCGCCGTTGCCGGGGAGGATACATAGCAAGTCTACATCAAGCCTACCAAGTACCCATCACAAACTCATCTCTTGCATTTACATTATTTGCCATTTGCCTCTCGTTTTCCTCTCCCCCACTTCTAAAACGATTTTCAGAAAAAACCAAAAAGATTGCCCTTTTTATTCGCCCTTCTTCCGTCCGTCTTTCCGTTTGCTTTTTGTTTGCTTGTGTGCTAGATTGCTTGCTTTGTCACGATGTCTGAGAATACCAAATTGTGTGACTTCTCCAATACTAATAATAATGATTTTATTAGTACTCCGATTGCTCCCGCCACTAGTGTGGAATCTTATGAAATTAATGCCGCTTTGCTTAATCTTGTTATGAAAGAACAATTTTCCGGCCTTCCTAGTGAAGATGCCGCATCCCATCTAAATACTTTCGTTGAGTTGTGTGATATGCAAAAGAAGAAAGATGTGGATAATGATATTGTTAAATTGAAGCTATTTCCGTTCTCACTACGAGATCATGCTAAAACTTGGTTTTCATCTTTGCCTAAAAATAGTATTGATTCATGGAATAAGTGTAAAGATGCTTTTATTTCCAAGTACTTTCCGCCCGCTAAGATCATCTCCCTTCGGAACGATATAATGAATTTTTAGCAACTTGATCATGAGCATGTTGCACAATCTTGGGAGAGGATGAAATTAATGATTAGAGATTGCCCCGCACATGGTTTGAGTTTATGGATGATTATACAATTTTTTTATGCGGGATTGAATTTTGCATCTAGAAATCTTTTAGATTCCGCCGCGGGTGGTACTTTTATGGAAATCACATTAGGAGAAGCTACTAAACTCCTAGATAATATTATGGCAAATTACTCTCAATGGCATACCGAAAGATCTCCTACTAGTAAAAAAGTGCATGCTATTGAAGAAATAAACACTTTGAGTGAAAAGATGGATGAATTAATGAAATTGTTTGCTAGTAAGAGTGCTCCTATTGATCCTAATGATATGCCTTTGTCTTCTTTGATTGGAAATAATAATGAATCTATGGATGTGAATTTTGTTGGTAGGAACAATTTTGGTAATAACGCGTATAGAGGAAATTTCAACCCTAGGCCGTTTCCTAGTAATTCCTCTAATAATTATGGTAATTCCTACAACAATCCTTATGGAAATTATAATAAGATGCCCTCTGATCTTGAGAATAATATTAAAGAATTTATTAGTTTGCAAAAGGTTTTCAATGCTACGATTGAAGAAAAAATGCTCAAGATTGATGATTTGGCTAGGAACGTTGATAGAATTTCGCTTGAGATTGATTCTTTGAAAATTAGATCTACTCTACCCAAGCATGATATTAATGAGTCTTTAAAAGCTATGAGAACTTCTATTGATTAGTGTAAGAAAAGAACCGCTAGAATGCGTGCTAAGCGTGAATGGCTTGAAAAAGTGTGTTCTCGTGATAATAATGATGAAGATCTTAAAGTGATTGATGTGACTCCTATTGAATCTTTGTTTTCTAATACAAATCTTGATAAAGATGGGACTGGAGATAAGTCAACTTTAGTTAAAAGACGTCCCAATGATTCGGAGTTTATAGATCTTAATGCAAAAATTGATAAAAGTGGGATTGAAGAGGTCAAAACTTTAGATAGCAATGAACCCACTCTTTTGGATTTCAAGGACTTTAATTATGATAGTTGTTCTTTGATTGATTGTATTTCCTTGTTGCAATCCATGTTGAATTCTCCGCATGCTTATAATCAAAATAAAGCTTTTACTAAACATATCGTTGATGCTATGATGAAATCTTTTGAAGAAAAACTTGAGTTGGAAGTTTCTATACCTAGAAAGCTTTATGATGAATGGGAACCTACTATTAAGATTAAAATTAAAGATTATGAGTGCTATGATTTGTGTGATTTGGGTGCTAGCGTCTCCACGATTCCGAAAACTTTATGTGATGTGCTAGGTTTCCATGAACTTGATGATTGCTCTTTAAATTTGCATCTAGCGGATTCCACTATTAAGAAACCTATGGGAAGGATTAATGATGTTCTTATTGTTGCAAATAGGAATTATGTGCCCGTAGATTTCATTGTTCTTGATATAGATTGCAATCCTACATGTCCTATTATTCTTGGTAGACCTTTCCTTAGAACGATCGGTGCAATTATTGATATGAAAGAAGGAAACATTAGATTCCAATTTCCGTTAAGGAAAGGCAAGGAAAACTTTCCTAGAAAGAAAATTAAATTACCTTATGAATCTATTATGAGAGCTACTTATGGATTGCATACCAAAGATGACAATACCTAGATCTATTGCGTTATGCCTAGCTAGGGGCCTTAAACAATAGCGCTTGTTGGGAGGCAACCCAATTTTATTTTATGTTTTTTTGTTGTTTCTGTTATTGAGTGCTTTACACATTATTACCTCTGTAGTAATTGTGTTTTAGTGTTTTAATTAGTGTTTGAGCCAAGTAAGACCTTTGGGATGGTCTACGGTGATTGTTGATTTGATCTTGCTGAAAACAGAAACTTTTGCGCTCAGTCCAGGAATTTTATAAATTCACCAGAGCGTCGAATGAGTCTGAAATTTTTACACAAGATTGATATACAAATTTCCCAGATTTTACTAATTTTTCAGAATTTTTGGAGTTACATAAGTATTCGAAGTTTACAGATTGCTACAGACCGTTCTGTTTTTGGCAGATTCTGTTTTCTTTGTGTTGTTTGCTTATTTTGATGTATCTATGGGTTGTATCGGGGGGTATGAACCATGGAGAAGTTGGAATACAGTAGATATTACACCAATATAAATAAATAATGAGTTCACAACAGTACCTAAAGTGGTGATTTATTTTTCTTATACTAACGGATCTCACGAGTTTTTTGTTGAGTTTTGTGTTGTGAAGTTTTCAAGTTTTGGGTAAAGATTTGATGGACTATGGAATAAGGAGTGGAAAGAACCTAAGCTTGGGGATGCCCAAGGCACCCCAAGGAATATTCAAGGATACCAAAGAGCCTAAGCTTGGGGATGCCCCGGAAGGCATCCCCTCTTTCGTCTTCAATCCATCGGTAAATTTACTTGAGGCTATATTTTTATTCACCACATGATATGTGTTTTGCTTGGAGCGTCTTGTATGATATGAGTCTTTGATTTTTAGTTTGCCACAATCATCCTTGCTGCACACATCTTTTGAGAGGGACACGCATGAATCGTGAATTTATTAGAATACTCTATGTGCTTCACTTATATCTTTTGAGCTAGGCAATTTTGCTCTAGTGCTTCACTTATATCTTTTTAGAGCACGGTGGTGTTATTATTTTACAGAAATAATTGAACTCTTGTACCTCACTTATATTACTTTGAGAGTCTTTAAACAGCATGGTAATTTGTTTAGGTTATGAATTTAGTCCTAATATAATGGGCATCCAAGAGGGATATAATAAAAACTTTCATATAAAGTGCATTGAATATTATGAGAAGTTTGATTCCTTGCATATAGTTTTGAGATATAAAGATGGTAATATTAGAGTCATGCTAGTGAGTAATTGTGGATTGGTAGAAATACTTGTGTTAAAAGTTTGTGATTCCCGTAGCATGCACGTATGGTGAACCGTTATGTAACGAAGTAGGAGCATGATTTGTTTATTGATTGTCATCCTTTGTGTGAGGGTCGGGAGCGCGCGATGGTTAACTCCTACAAACCTCTCCCCTAGGATCATGCGTCTAATACTTTGCTTCGATAACTAACAGACTTTTGCAATAAGTATGTGAGTTATTTATGACTAATGTGAGTCCATGGATTATACGCACTCTCACCCTTCCACCATTGCTAGCCTCTCTAGTACCGCGCAACTTTCGCCGGTGCATTAAACCCACCATATTCCCTTCCTCAAAACAGCCACCATACCTACCTATTATGGCATTTCCATAGCCATTCCGAGATATATTGCCATGCAACTTCCACCGTTCCGTTTATTATGACACGCACCATCATTTTCATATTGCTTTGCATGATCGTAAGACAGCTAGCATGATGTTTTCATGGCTTGTCCATTTTTTATGTCATTTGCTATGCTACATCGTTGCACATCCCGGTACACCGCCGGAGGCATTCATATAGAGTCATATTTTGTTCTAGGTATCGAGTTGTAATTCTTGAGTAGTAAGTAAATAAAAGTGTGATGATCATCATTATTAGAGCATTGTCCCATGAGAGGAAAGGATGATGGAAGCTATGATTCCCTCACAAGTTGGGATGAGTCTCCGGACTTTACAAATAATAAAAGAGGCCAATGAAGCCCAAATAAAAAAAAGAGGCCAAAGATGCCCACCAAAATAAAATAAAAAATGAGAGAAAAGAGGGAAGGGACAATGCTACTATCTTTTTTTTCCACACTTGTGCTTCAAAGTAGCACCATGATCTTCATGATAGAGAGTCTCCTATTTTGTCACTTTCATATAACTAGTGGGAATTTTTCATTATAATGCACACCCACTTAGTTTCTTTTTGAGCTTTCATACACTTATAGCTCTAGTGCATCCGTTGCATGGCAATCCCTACTCACTCACGTTGATATCTATTGATGGGCATCTCCATAGCCCGTTGATACGCCTAGTTGATGTGAGACTATCTTCTCCTTTTCCTCACAACCTCCACCATATTCTATTCCACCTATGGTGCTATATCCATGGCTCACGCTCATGTATTGCGTGAAAGTTGAAAAGGTTTGAGAACATAAAAGGTGTGAAACAATTGCTTGACTTGTCATCGGGGTTTTGCATGATTTAAATACTTTGTGTGGGGAAGATGGAGCATAGCCAGACCATATGATTTTGTAGGGATAACTTTCTTTGGCCATGTTATTTTGAAAGGACGCGATTGCTTTGTTAGTATGCTTGAAGTATTATTGTTTTTATGTCAATATTAAACTCTTGTTTTGAATCTTATGGATCTGAACATTCATGCCACAATAAAGAATATTACACGGATAAATATGTTAGGTAGCATTCCACATCAAAAATTCTGTTTTTATCATTTACCTGCTCGAGGACGAGCAGGAATTAAGCTTGGGGATGCTTGATACGTCTCCAACGTATCTATAATTTTATACGTCTCCAACGTATCTATAATTTTTGATTGTTCCATGCTATTATATTATCTATTTTGGATGTTTTATATGCATTAATATGCTATTTATATTATTTTTGGGACTAACCTATTAACCTAGTGCCCAGTGCCAGTTTCTGTTTTTTCCTTGTTTTTGAGTATTGCAGAAAAGTAATATCAAACAGAGTCCAAACGGAATAAAATTCTACGATGATTTTTCTTGGACCAGAAGGAACCCAGGAGACTTGGAGAAGAGGCCAGAAGACCCACGGGTGGGCCACAAGCCACCAGGGCGCGCCCCCAGCTTGTGCCCCCCCCCCCCCCCCGTAGCTCCTCCAACCCTAATTCTCTGCCTATAAATTCAGAAATATTCCCCCAATACCAAAAAGAGCCACGATAATACTTTTCCGCTGTCGCAAGCCTCTGTTCCCGTGAGATTCCATCTTGGGGCCTTTTCCGGTAATCTGCCGGAGGGGGATTCGATCACGGAGGGCATCTACATCAACACCATTGCCCCTCCAATGATGCGTGAGTAGTTCACCTTAGACCTTTGGGTCCATAGCTAGTAGCTAGATGGCTTCTTCTCTCTCTATGATCTTCAATACCATGTTCTCCATGATCTTCAATACCATGTTCTCCATGATCTTCATGGAGATCTATCCGATGTAATACTCTTTTGCGGTGTGTTTGTCGAGATCCGATGAATTGTGGATTTATGATCATATTATCTATGAATATTATTTGAATCTTCTCTGAATTCTTATATGCATGATTTCATATCTTTGCAAGTCTCTTAGAGTTATTAGTTTGGTTTGGCCAACTAGATTGGTAATTCTTGCAATGGGAGAAGTGCTTAGTTTTGGGTTCAATCTTGCGGTGTCCTCACCCAGTGACAAAGTAGGGGTAGCGAGGCACGTATTTGTATTGTTGCCATCAAGGATAAAAAGATGGGGTTTTCATCATATTGCTTGAGTTTATCCCTCTACATCATGTCATCTTACTTAATGCGTTACTCTGTTCTTCATGAACTTAATACTCTAGATGCAGGCAGGAGTCGGTCAATGTGTGGAGTAATAGTAGTAGATGCAGAATCGTTTCGATCTACTTGATACGGACGTGATGCCTATATGCATAATCATTGCCTTGGATATCGTCATAACTATGCGCTTTTCTATCAATTGCTCGACAGTAATTTGTTCACCCACCGTATTATTTTCCTTCAAGAGAGAAGCCTCTAGTGAAACCTATGGCCCCCAGGTCTATTTTTCATATTATATTTTCAGATCTATAAACCAAAAATACCAAAAATACTTTGCTGCAATATATTTATTTTTATTTTACTTTTTGTTTTAGTAATCTTTTATATCTATCTCTATCAGATCTCATCCTTGCAAGTAACCGTGAAGGGATTGACAACCCCTTTATAGTGTTGGGTGCAAGTGTTTGATTGTTTGTGTAGGTGCTAAGATTGGGGCCTTGCTTGTACCTCCTACTGGATTGATACCTTAGTTCTCAACAACTGAGGGAAATACTTATCTACTTTGCTGCATCACCCTTTCCTCTTCAAGGGAAAACCAACGCAATCTCAAGAAGTAGTAGTGGTGCCGACGTGTAGCGTAACGGATTATAGCTTTCTGACACATTGATGTTTTTTTATGGTGCATGTGATATGTGGCATGTTTTGTTTCTTTTGAATTCACACGGTAACAAAACTAACTACATGGTGCAATAATATGACACCTATGTGTAGCCTCACCCAGGTGGAGTCTACTTACGATATTTCTGTTTGTTTAAAGCCTACATAGGCTACATGAAATATGCTTGATCATATGTTTTGCACGATTTTTGCGTGCCTATATGTATATGGCATGAACATAGTTTTATTGAGTTCTGCCTTACTTGTATTACTACTAACACCGTGTAGCACTAAGATAATGCCCGCGTGTAGTGTAACCAAGTGAAGGTTTATGGAGCAATTTTAATATTGCATGCGTCATATGATGTTTACCATTTTTTATTTGTACCTTACATGGTATTAAAACTAAATCCACGTAGCGACATTAATGTCGCTCGTGTGTAGCATAACCCAAGTAGAGGAAATTTGTGGCTTTAACATTTATTTGATTTATCTTACTTGTATTACTACTAACATCGCGTAACACTCATACCGTGTCCGCGTGTAGCGTAACCAAGTAAAATCAATTTTTATGGCGTGCAATTTGATGATGCTAACAGTTTAGGCTCTTATAGCGTTGGAGCATTATCACATGTTTTATATGACTTTGGCCGAAATGTGTGGCCCGAGTATTTTATTTAGGTTTCTCTCACTTGTATTATTACTAACATCACGTAACACTCATGCCGTGTCTGCGTGTAGCGTAACCAAGTAAGATTGGTTTATGACATGTGATTTTGGTGATGCTAATAGTTTAGGCTCTTATAGCATTGGAGCATTTTTTATAGCATATTTTGTATGACTTTGGTTGAAATAATTGGCTTTGATATTTCATTTAGTTTTATCTTGCTTGTATTACTACTACACCGCGTAACACTAATATAGTGTCTGCATGTAGCGTAACCAAGTAAGACTGGTTTTTATGATGCATCATGTTTTATAATACATCTTGCATGATTTTGGTCTTTGCGTGTGTAGCATGAACATATTTTTAATTAAGTTTTGCCTTGCCTGTATAACTACTAACATCGCGTAGCATTAGGATAATGCCCGCACATAGCGTAACCAAATGAAGGTTTTTTTTTCATATCTTGTCCGTATTACAACCAGCGAGACACATAATGTCCGTAGCGTAACCGAACAAGAAATATCAATTATATTCAGTTTAGCACATTCATTATTTTTCATTCCAACTCAATCATATAAATTTTGTTTACGATGACCAAACTAAGACAATCTTCGTGAAGTTTTTGTCCTTATGATATTCTCTTGATTTGTATCCACGTATAGGGACCAAACCAAGGAATGAGGCGTTCATCTTGGCTTGTATCGCTAAGGGGACCGAGCCAAGAAGAAAATCATGAGGATGAAGCATATGTTTCACGTAAAGCACCATACATATTCCTTGGCTCGTACCGCGATGGCCGAACCAAAGACAAAATTTTGAGATGGATCGATGTGACACGCTCCTTGGTTTGTATCACGATGAACCAAGGACGAAAAATCTTGTAGATAGATGAACACTAGTAGAAAATGGGCCATTAGTCCCGGTTTTGAAGGGCCTTTAGTCTCGGTTCTCCAACCGGGACAAATCAATCGGGACTAAAGGCCCTCACTTTTAGTGCCGGTTGGGTTACGAACCGGGCCTAAATGGGCTACACGTGGCCGCTATCGGGCGCCCAGGCAGGAGGACATTTAGTCCCGGTTGGTAACACCAACCGGGACTAAAAGGCAGCCACGCGTCAGCACCAGTAAGCGCTATTTTTTTTTGGAAAGAACCGTGTTTCATTTTGTGTTTTCATTTTCTTTTATATCTATATTGTATTTTCACGCGGTTACACATATTAATATACAACATCGGTACAAATTTTGGAATAACAACATCCAACATCAGTACAAATTAGATGGATGCAATAGACCAAGTTGAATTAATTAGAGGAAAATACGATGTTGCGGCGGATTCGCAACATCGTATTTTCCTCTAATTCAACTTGGTCTACTGCATCCATCTAATTTGTACTGGTATATGTCATATAACAACTCATCATCATCATCTTAATCAACTCATCATCATTCAACATCCAACAATTCATCATCATCTTAATCAACTCCGATCCTCATCATTGTAGTTATCTCACAAGGTTGAAACGTACGAACTACTGCTCTCCTCTCTTAGCTAAAATAGCATAATAAAGGCGAACTCCGACATATCCCAATTGAAGAACACAGATCAACCTATCTCCAACTTGTGGGATGCGCAAGTATTCCTCTCCAAGTGGTAGCATGGATGCTTGTATTGCATTTCTCCATCCTTTGATTTTTAGGGTTTCTTCACTTTGAGATATCATGTATTTACGTAAGCTAACCATTTGCAAATCACCATTTTGAAACATCCATTTAGGCATGGTCTCTGGGGGAAGTACCTGTTCAAGAACATTAGAAATAATAACATAGTTAGCAAACTAGTTTTGCTTAAGAACAATGTATGAAAAAGATGGACTAGTGACGCAATGGTAAAAAAATCCTTACAAAGTTGTCTGAAGTGATGTTATAACGGTTCAACTTGTGCACTAGTGGCACATATCCATGATATATGTTGCCAGTCTTATAATATTTAGCATGATACTCAACATCACGAATGAATGATATCAGATGATTTTTCTCCAACCAAGTAAGCTCGGAGTCATAACTGTAGTAGGTGCGATCTATTATCTGTCGGGTAGTTCTTGTAGCATGGAAATAAGCTAATAATAAAAAATAAAGAAATTTAGTCGGGATGAGTACCAAATACTTTTCAATAATCAATATAAATTACCTAACAAATCTGTTGACAAACGCACCTGGAGGTAGAACTGGAATCAAATCATCCTCCGCATGCACCCAAATTTCTATATTATTATCACGAACATCGTCATTACCAAGATCGAAGGTAATGTTCATGTCCTCATCCAACCCATACGCCTTGCAAAATGCTCTCCAATTAGAACAACCAAAATATGTGTGATCTTCGTTATTTTTCACCTTACCAACAAAAGTGTAATGCTCCGTTCTTAGGTGAGCTATCTTAGGCTCTGCACTACCCTTACCTTTGAAATGGAACTTGTCCAACACAGCGAATCTTGCATGGCAGTGAACGCACTAGTCGAATTGTACAAAAGTAGATTAAAGGTTAATTTAAGCAAAAAACACACGTCATATACTACATTAACAAAAAAATACATGCCGTCTAGACATACCGTAATAATACTAAATTATTCCGTTAGCTTGACGGTGAAGGATGTACCGTTGTCTAGGTGAGGACAAACGTCGCATATACCCCTATCATCCCAGCACAAAGGGCACTGAGGGATCATATCATCATCAGACGACGTCGACATTTCCTGTGTTCAGGATTATAAGATTAAAAGTCGATCATCATATAATATCACAAATACATATAATATCATCGGCGATCGTCGAGGACTCTTCATATAATATCACTAATACATCTTGAATAACCCAGTTAATGGAGCATCGAATATTATCACTAATATAGTTCTAATGGAGACACTTCATATAAGTGTTTTACTCTACATATGAACATTTTCTATATACATCAATCCATCCATCTATACATACATACATACATGGACAAAAAAAATCTATGAACAAAAAAAATCTATGAACAAAAAAAAACATCATATCAACATTTTATATATATATACATCCATCCATCCATCGATCTTGAGCAGAGTAGAGTATATGCCACAACTTTGCCATATAATTAAGGTCAAAAGCTCTAAATTTCATAACTTTGCCACAACAAAAATTTCTTCAATGAACATCAAAATGAACTCTAAATAAACTCTAAAGACAAAATGATCATCCATCCATCTAAACATATCTATCTATCCATCTAACATCTCAAACATATTTGATGCAACAAACATAGCATGGCATGGCAGAAACATAGCAAAGACAAAATGAACTCTAATGCAAAAAAATGTTCTTTGATTTGCAAAGGAGCTATATTCTCCCCAATTATTTTGCACCCACAAAAATTACTCCATCTATTTGATAGTACCCACAACCCATTCCACCAAAAACATTTGGTTACATAGTTCAAAATTTTCAAATTTCATTCAGTTCAAATTTGGACCAAATTCGAACTCCATGGTCAAAGCCCAATTTAAATTGCTCCAAAAATTCTGAAACTTTGCCAGACTCTCTTTTGTGCATCAACACCTCACCACAACAATTCTCAAAAATTCCTAAAATTCCTAGAGCCCTCTAGCATTTCATCATACACTTGATGTGCACTGTTTACCACTGTCAGGGGAGGGCTCGGGGACGGCGTCGGGGGGCGGCGACGAGGAGCGGGCTCGGGGAGGAGGGCGAGGAGGTCCGGCGACGAGGACAGTGGGCAGGTCCGGCGATGAGGAGCGGGCTTGGGGACGGCTCGGAGGCGACGGCGTTGGGCAGGTGTCGGGGACGGAGTCGGGGGCGGCGACGAGGAGCGGGCTCGGGGAGGAGGGCGAGGAGGTCCGGCGACGAGGAGCGGGCTCGGGGATGGCTTGGAGGCGACGGCGAGCTCGGGCAGCCTAGCGGCATCAAGGTGGTCTTCGGCGTCGTCGGGTGAACTGCAGATGGCTTTTGGAAATTTTCCTAAGTGCTGCTTATATCCCGAGACCTTTAGTCCCGGTTGGTGGTTCCAACCGGGACTAAAGGCGCCCCTTTAGTCCCGGTTGGAGCCACCAACCGGGACTAATGGTGAATTTCAGCAGCCCAAAGGGCGGGAAGCCCAGCCCTTTAGTCCCGGTTGGTGGCTCCAACCGGGACTAAAGGGGGGCCTTTAGTCCCGGTTGGAGCCACCAACCGGGACTAAAGGGCTGGTGCTGCCATAGCCAAAAGTTTAGTCCCACCTCGCTAGTTGAGAGGCACCCACACTGGTTTATAAGCCGAGCTGCGCCTGAGCTACCGAGCTCCTCTCTAATGCAGGTAATACATGCCTAACCTTTGTCTGTGCCATGTTGGGCCTGCTGGGCCCACGGGCCTGTATCCTGGCCCATGTACAGATGGGTTTCTAGTCGTATGCAGGCCGTGGTGGCCTAGTAGGCAGCATTTTTTTATTTTTTTATTTTAGTTTGCTATTAAACTTTTTAACAAAAAATACTTTATGAAAATTCTTTTTGCTATTAAAGTTTTTAACAAAAAAACACTTTGATAATTTTAGTTGCATAAATTTTATAAAATTTTAAGTTAATATTATTTTGATAATAACTAGAGGTTTATAAAAGCTTTTTAGGTGATTCAATTTGCTATTGAAGAATATTATAGTTTTGTTTTAGTTGATCATAACAAAATATTTTAATTGATTCTTTTAGTTCATTCTTTTTGCTATTAGAGTTTTATAAAAGCTTTTTAGTTCATTCTTCTTGCTATTAGTTCATTCTTTGAGCTAAATGACCCTGAAATTGACAAGCACTACAAATAAACTCTGAAAAGGTTGAAACTTGGCATGGTGTCATAATTTCACCCACATAGCATGTGCTAAAAAGATGAGAGGGTTACGGGAAAAACTGGATGCACTTCGTGTACAAACTGCACAATCTCTTTCGAAGTATCAGGGTTTCGGACGAAAACTCATCTAGTACAAAGGGATTTCATTATTTTAACTTATTTTAACTCCAGAATTTTTGTGCATTCAATATGCACCATTCAAAGCCACATCATCAATTCTCAACCCTTTTCTGACTTCATTTGCTATTTTTCATGCATTTCATGATTTATTTTGAGCCAAAATGACCATGAGTTTGAAAAGCACTGCAAATGAACTCTGAAAAGGTTCAAAGTTGGCATGGTATCATAATTTCACCCACATAGCATGTGCTAAAAAGTTGAGAGAGTTACGGGAAAAACTGGATGCACTTCGTGTACAAACTGGACAATCTCTTTCGAAGTATCACAGTTTCGGACGAAAACTTGTCTATTACAAAGGGGTTTCATTTTTAACATATTTTAACTCCAGATTTTTTCTGCATTCAATATGCACCATTCAAAGCCACATCATCAATTTTCAACCCTTTTCTGACTTCATTTGCTATTTTCATGCATTTCATGATTTATTTTGAGCTAAAATGATCATGAATTTGAAAGCACTGCAAATGAACTCTGAAAATGTTGAAACTTGGCATGGTATCATAATTTCACCCACATAGAATGTGCTAAAATGTTGAGAGGGTTACGGGAAAAACTGGAAGCACTTCGTGTACAAACTGGACAATCTCTTTCGAAGTATCAGGGTTTCGGACGAAAACTCATCTATTACAAAGGGATTTCATTTTTTTAACATATATTAATTCCAGACTTTTTCTGCATTCAATATGCACCATTCAAAGCCACATCATCAATTTTCAACCCTTTTCTGACTTCATTTGCTATTTTTCATGCATTTCATGATTTATTTTGAGCTAAAATGACCATGAATTTGAAAAGCACTCCAAATGAACTCTGGAAATGTTGAAACTTGGCATGGTATCATAATTTCACCAACATAGAATGTGCTAGAAAGTTGAGAGGGTTACGGGAAAAACTGGATGCACTTCGTGTACAAACTAGACAATCTCTTTCGAAGTATGAGTGTTTCGGACGAAAACTCATCTATTACAAAGGGATTTCATTTTTTAAACAAATTTTAACTCCAGACTTTTTCTGCATTCAATATGCACCACTAAAAGCCACATCATCAATTTTCAACCCTTTTCTGACTTCATTTGCTATTTTTCATGCATTTCATGATTTATTTTGAGCTAAAACGACCATGAATTTGAAAAGCACTGCAAATGAACTCTGAAAAGGTTGAAACTTGGCATGGTATCATAATTTCACCCACATAGCATGTGCTAAAAAGTTGAGAGGGTTACGGGAAAAACTGGATGCACTTCGTGTACAAACTGGACAATCTCTTTCGAAGTATTAGGGTTTCGGACGAGAAGTCATCTATTACAAAGGGATTTCATTTTTTAACATATTTTAACTCCAGACTTTTTCTGCATTCAATACGCACCATTCAAAGCCACATCATCAATTTTCTGACTTCATTTGCTATTTTTCATGCATTTCATGATTTATTTTGAGCTAAAATGACCATGAATTTGAAAAGCACTCCAAATGAACTCTGGAAATATTGAAACTTGGCATGGTATCATAATTTCACCCACATAGCATGTGCTAAAAAGTTGAGAGGGTTACGGGAAAAACTGGATGCACTTCGTGTACAAACTGGACAATCTCTTTCGAAGTATGAGGGTTTTGGACGAAAACTCATCTATTACAAAGGTATTTCATTTTTTAAACATATTTTAACTCCAGACTTTTTTTGCATTCAATATGCACCACTCAAAGCCACATCATCAATTTTCAACCCTTTTCTGACTTCATTTGCTATTTTTCATGCATTTCATGATTTATTTTGAGCTAAAATGACCATGAATTTGAAAAGCACTCCAAATGAACTCTGGAAATGTTGAAACTTGGCATGGTATCATAATTTCACCCACATAGCATGTGCTAAAAAATTGAGAGGGTTACGGGAAAAACTGGATGCACTTCGTGTACAAACTGGACAATCACTTTCGAAGTATTAGGGTTTCGGACGAGAACTCATCTATTACAAAGGGATTTCATTTTTTAACATATTTTAACTCCAGACTTTTTCTGCATTCAATACGCACCATTCAAAGCCACATCATCAATTTTCAACCCTTTTCTGACTTCATTTGCTATTTTTCATACATTTCATGATTTATTTTGATCTAAAATGACCATGAATTTGAAAAGCACTGCAAATGAACTCTGAAAATGTTGAAACTTGGCGTGGTATCATAATTTCATCCACATGGCATGTGCTAAAAAGTTGAGAGGGTTACGGGAAAACTGGATGCACTTCGTGTACAAACTGCACAATCTCTTTCGAAGTATCAGGGTTTCGGACAAAAACTCATATATTACAAAGGAATTTCATTATTTTAACATATTTTAACTCCAGACTTTTTCTGCATTCAATATGCACCATTCAAAGCCACATCATCAATTTTCAACCCTTTTCTGACTTCATTTGCTATTTTTCATGCATTTCATGATTTATTTTGAGCTAAAATGACCATGAATTTGAAAAGCACTGCAAATGAACTCTGAAAAGGTTGAAACTTGGCATGGTATCATAATTTCACCCACATAGCATGAATAGAGAACATGCATTATATAATTAAGTGTATCAAAAACCATTACAGAACATCATGAATAGAGAAGTGACCAAATTAATACAAGTTCATTATCACATTAAAACCAAAGTACAGTAGTGATCAAATGTTATTACTGAAAAAATAAATACATAAAGTTCATACATAGTTTTCATAGAACAACATACAGCTCTCTAGAGCATCTAATTAAAAAAAATAACATACAACTATGTAAAACATTTAAATGCAACAACAAATGCGATCATAATCGCAACTAAGGTAACAATTGATCCAACAACATAATGATACCAAGCCTCATTATCAATGGCATATTTTCTTATCTTTCTAATCTTCAAGCGCATTGCATCCATCTTGATCTTGTAATCGTCGACGACATCGGCAACATGCAACTCCAATTTCATCTTCTCATCCTCAATTCTTTTCAATTTTTCTTTCAAATACTCGTTTTCTTTTTCAACTAAATTTAACCTCTCGACAAGAGGGTCGGTTGGAATTTCCGGTTCACATACCTCCTAGATAAAAACATCTATGTCACGTTGGTCGGCATAATTGTCATAAACACTAAATGAAACAAATAGTTATAAAAGATAATATACCACATCCGTATCATAGACCGGACGAGGGCCGACGGGGGCGGATACCAAAACCATGGCACTATATAATAACAAACAATAATAAAAGTAAGAAATTTATACAAGTATCTATGTAAATCATACAAGTAAGAATTTTTTTCTTTTAAAAAGAAGATAAGAACAAGAGGCTCACCACGGTGGTGCCGGCGACGAGATCGGTGCGGGCGATCGACGACGGTGAGGACGGGGACGGGACGGACCGCCAAAACTAGACAAATCTTGGGGAAAATGGAGCTTGGAGGTCGAGCTTGGAGAGGAGAAAGCTTAAGCGTGGCTCGGGCATTTCATCGAACACCTCGTGTGCATAGGAGGTGAGAGCAGAGCAGCACACACCTCCCACACGCCGGCCGGCCAAAAATCAGTGGAGTGAGCGGGTAGGGGCAAGCATATATATAGGCATATCTTTAGTCCTGGTTGCTGGCTAGAACCGAGACAGAAGACTTCCCTTTAGTCCCGGTTCCAGCCACCAACCGGGACTAAATGGGCTGCGTCAGGAGCGAGAACCTTTAGTCCCGGTTCGTGTCTGGAACCGGGACTAAAGGGGTCAGACGAACCGGGACTGGTGCCCGCCGAGGCCCGGCTGACGTCCTGGCCTCATGAACCGGGACTGATGCAGACTAATGCAATATTCTGGCCTGGACCAAAACCCTGTTTTCTACTAGTGGAAATAAGCACCTTGATTTGTACCGCAATGGCCGAACCAAGGGCGAAAAATCTTGTGGATAGATGAAACAAGCACCTTGATTTGTACCGCGATGGCCGAACCAAGGGCGGAAAATCTTGTGGATAGATGAAACAAGCACCTTGATTTGTACCGCGATGGCCGAATCAAGGGCTAGAGTTTTGGAGAGGAGGAAGAAGAGAGCTCCCTGGCTGTACCGCAATGGCCAAACCAGGGGCTAGAGGAGAGCCATGAATCTCATCTTCAAAACTTCCGGCAAGCACCACACCTGCCTCCTTGCTTCTTCTTCTCTGTGCTTCTCCGTACTGTGTGTTGTGTGATTTTCAGCGGTGGGAGAAACGAATGAAAAGGGCCGACCCTGGAGCAGCCGAGGCGCCAACTATTTATAGGGGCGGAGAGTAGTGGGGCGCAGAGACGCGCGCGCCCACGTCCTCGATCATGGGAGCGTGGGAGATCGTGGCAGCGTGGCTTCTTTTCTTTTACTTATTATATTTAGTTAATCCTTAGCTAACCTCAAGATATTTTGACTGATCAACTTCGTTACGCAAGTACGAACCAGTGTGGGGGTAAACTCGTTTTTCTATCCCAGTTAACGTGTGGGCCTTGGCACCATCCCCACCCGTGTGCATGCATGCATCATAGCCATATTTCAATGGGCTAGGCCTTAATCTGATATTAATTAACGGCTCATTAAGGCTTATGGCGTGGACACCCACGTTAATTAATTGTTTGCATGAAACTCAAATTCTAGCATTATATGTAGTGAATATTTGACCAAGTACACCGCGCGTATATTTCATTAGCGCGATATTTTTTTTTGTGTGTGTTCGGCGTTTCAACATTTCATTTTGTCGATGGAAGAAAGCCGAGCATTTATCATATAGTCGACATTTTGATGATATTAGCGTCCCTCATGACAATTTTATGTTTGTATTTTCGCCATAAGGGATGGCGGCATACGTGCGAGCTATGTGTCGTATTTCTTAATCGTCGGTTTAATGTGTGCCTTATCGACAGTTGAAGATATATCGTATGCCTTTTTTGTCAGTCCTCAATTTGAACGACTGATTATATAATATATTTTTAATTGGTTATTTTCATTTAAAACGGAATTTGCCGTTTTGCATTTATATTTTATGTGGCTTACGCATTTCATTCCATCTTGGTCAAAATCCATGTCAACAAGGCTATCAAGCATGGTCTAGCCGATTTGGCGCACAGGTTCAGAGGAAGAATCATAGTGGAAACAGACTGTGTGACACTAGCCCATCGGTTAAAATCTGATTCTCCAAACAGATCAGCGCTCCGACACACAATCATAGATATTAAAGAGCTCATGATGACCTTCCAGGAGGTGAAGGTTTCTTTTGTTGGAAGAACTGGCAATGGAGCTGCCCACGCCCTGACGGCATACGCGCGCAAGGAAGGAGAGTGTCGGAGGCAAAATTTCATGTTTTGACCATTTTTTCAAACTTTAACAGGATCTGACCCCACTTTGAAATTTTTTCGAAATCTGACCTTTTTTCCTACCGCCATAGTCTCTGACGGTAGGGTTACACGTCCTACCGTCAGAGACCGCCAGAATCTCTGACAGTAGAGTTTATCTGCGCGTTAACACGGAAAAGACCCTACCGCCAAAGTCATTGGCGGTATCACATTATGTCCTACCGTCATAGACTCCGGCGGTGCTGCGCTGCTGCATTGCTCTGCCTGTAGTACATTAGCATGCAACCGAGCTAGCTACTCGCATCAACTATGCCTGCAGCTGACTACTCCTTCGCTCGACCGTGAACCACCCACTCCACCTCTCTCTCTCCCTCTTTCTACACACGTCATAGCCATGAATGCATCCACAATGATTATTAAATACTTGGTGGTGGAGCAGAACCTATCCCTATTTTTGCTCACCGTGTAGAAGAGATACACATATCTGACCACCGTGTAAAAGCCATGCATAATTTCGCAGACATGATGGTCCGTGTATGTGCTCTTTCCAAGCAACAGTGCATCACTCCGAGTAATTAATTGAACTATACTCTGCCTACGTCTTGACTTTTTTGGACAACTCGAACAGGATGGCAGGGGATACTGTTGCTTGGGTAGAAAACGAAGCAGACACTTCAGAAAATTCAGTTAGGAGCCTACCGCCACTGAGGCCGGCGGTACGGTATAAAGGGCTACCGTCAAAGGTTTTGGCGGTAGGGTATTTTTCGCATTAAACGATCGTGACGGTGCTGTTAGGTCTTACCGTCATCGATTTTGACGGTAAGTTGTGTAACCCTACCGCCAGAGACTATGGTGGTAGAAAAAGGATCAGATTCCGAAATTTTTTCAACACGGGGTCAGATCCGGCTAAACTTTGTCAAAAGGGTCAAAACACGAAAATTAGCCAGTGTCGGATGCTAGGAAAAGTGCATGACTGTGTTGACCATCTAGTGGCAAATGATTGTAAGGGCCAAAACGGCAGCGGGTAAGCTTTAGCTGCTGTTTCTAAAAAAAAAACTTTGTGCTGATGTGTGCTGTCGCTGCAGCCTACCGTCACTGCCTCTGGCGGTAGGGTGTGTATGCCTACCGCCACAGCGGGTGGCGATAGGAAAAAAGGTCAGATCCGAAAAAAATTCATAAACAGGGTCAGATCGGGCTAAAGTTAACGAAAATGGTCAAAACATTGGATTTTGCCCTGCAGGGACGCCTCGTACACCACGATGTGGACGGGCCGACCCTTCCCTTCACCGCCTCGGACAGTAGTATCACGTCCATAGTGCAGAAGCTGACGCCATGCTCTACTTCATCTACCTGGACCCGTCGTGGTCGCCCCAATAGTGCGTCCGGAGGTGAGACCGATGCGCCGCGGGCGCAACGGCGGCCACGCAGCACCGGCAGGAAAGTAGCATATGATCAGTGGTGAAAGACAAGGACGCCCGTACATGGCATGTCCACGACCTCGCGCACACAGTTGTGAATTGTGGCGTTGGGTCCTCGCCGGCGTCAACAGGGCGGGCCCAGGATTTAAAGACCGTGTATTAAAATTTTGAAAACTTTTTCGGAAGCCCGTAACCTTCCTTTTGGCGCGTATATAACCGATTAAAGCAGCATACTGTACTAGTTCTAAACTATATAAAAGATAGCACATAATAAATTATATTCATAGATAATTGTTCAACATCTAGAAGTAAATATTGTTCAACATATTTTGGCAAAATCTAAGATATATAGAGGATAGAAAATTGCAAATGATAAGAAACCTTACAAATTACAGGATTACTTGTTGATCCTTGATGCTTTGAAAAGTGAAAACGAGTCATGATGTTCTCATCCGTAACCTGCAATAAGAATCCCTTTCAATGAATGTGAACGAGCAGATCTTTCCAAGAAAGCTCTCAAATCTGTAGTATCCGTATTTTTTATCTTCATGTTTTACACCTGAAAAGTAAAATTATTTGAGTTTTATAGTACTATAATCATTATACATAAGACTGATTATAATAAATTCGAATTTTATATACATTCTCACATAACAAACTCAAATGGAAAATTTCAAATTTTCATGTCTAAACAATTCATAATTGATTGCAAACAAGCCTCTAATTTCATTATAATTAAATATTTCCTCTATCTCAAAATACTCAACTTTATACTAACGTTAGTATTAAGTTGTACCAAGGTTGCAGGTCGTGACACTTATTTTAGGACAGAGGGAGCAGAAAGATAAATGGTCAAATTAACTTACTTAGGAGCTCAAACTCTTCTGCTGTCTGTACTGCAGCAGTACAACCTGCTGGACAGCCAAAAGAAAACCGCTAGAAGAAAACCATGCTTGTACTCTGCAGTTATAGATGAATTCAGTTCAATTCAGAACCGGCATGAAATTAATACATCTAATTAGATGAGGGCGTGAAGCTATATGAATTCCGTTCGACTAACTATTCATACTTGACTAAGAATTGAGTCCGACAAAGAATCCCAATTTCAGAAATCGAAGGATTAACACATCTAATTAACAAGTATACCTTCAGTAGTTCAATCTGGGGTTGTGGCTTTGAAATTAAATCGATTCAGCCTGCTGCTGATGCCCGCTACCGACTTCAGGGATCGGAAGGGAGGCAGGGAGCGAGGGATAGATTCGTCGCGGCGGCGCGCCGTGCGCACGCGCGGTCGTTGATCGTGTCAGGCGATGCGACGGCAACAACTCTGGGTCTCTGGCCGGCCGCCTGGCGGACCGGCGGCTCGTGTGCGAACAGAACGATTGATGCGTGCGGGGGAAGGAGGTGATCAATCGATGGAGTCTTCTTTGGGGGCGATAATGAATGTGTGCGTCCGTGCGGTGCGCTACTGGACTAAGACGTGGACTCGTCAGTTCAAGAAAAAAAGACGTGGACTCTGGGCCAAGTCCTGGTGGACCACGTACCCAGTTTCGTTTTTCCATGTACAGAACGTATATATACCATATACTACCTAGTTAGATCCTCAAAAAAAAATATATATATATATATATACCTAGTTTTCTGCCAAAAATAATGAGTATTCAGCTAAATACCCTTGAATAGAGGTAGGCCCGCCTCTCGTCAACCCGGTCAGAGAGAAAGAGTAGGACAAGAAAGAAGAAGGTTGATGCTGACGTGTGAATCCCACATATAATTACGATAAATATAACATTCAAAATAAACATATTTGACTTTCCCACGACGTTGGCCATGGCAGACAGGCCCGTCTAAATCATCTAAACCGGTCACTATCTGAAAGTGGTAGTTTTTAGGGAAATAATAACGTCCAACCGATAGTTTTTTATTCACGTTTTAAAAGTGGTAGTTCTGTGGGATCCAAATCCCAATTGTGGTAGTCTTTTTTTTTGTTAAATACTCAGTTTTAGCCAGATCCGTGGCTAAAGTAAATAGCATAAAACTATCATTTTTCAGGTTAGGGTTCCAAAAATTACCATGAAAAATGTGTTTTTGAAAAAAACCAAATGACCGAGTATTTACAATTGATTGCCATTATGATAGTTGGGGCCCGCACGTAACCGAACTAACTATTTGTTTGACGTTAACTGAGATGTGGTCTTCCTCATAATCTAATAGTTTTTTAACGAAAGCAAACTCACATGTGGGCTTCCTCATAATCTAATAATTTTTTAACGAAATCAATCGTGGCCCTGCAAACTATTAAAAATGCAATTAGGTCCCTATAATTTTTTAAAATTCAACCAGGTCCTTGCAAATAGAGAAAAGCAATCAGGTCCTTCTGTGGCCATGCTCCAGATCGAGAGCTCGTCGACCAGCAACCGCTGTGAGGAGCTTACCGGCCAGCAGCCATGGTGCCACCCGAAGCTCCCGTCTGTTGCCCTTGAGGAAGTCCCACGAGAAGATGGGGAGGAGGAGAGGAGGCACACGACAGCAGGTAGTAGCGACGGCGGCGGTAATGAGTAGCAGGTAGCAATCAGTGGTGGCAAGGAGCATCAGTTAGCGACGGAAAGAAGCAATAGAAGCTAGCGGGAAGGAGCAATCGTAGCGGCCGCCATGGCATCCCGAGCTCCAGATCGAGCAGCTCCAGTTCATGCCGACCTCACTAGAGTGCGCCTTCACGCGCGTGCTCGCCAACAACCGCAGCTTCCACGCTGCCCCGCTCACCTGCTCGTCGCACCATCGTAGTGGGTGGCTATCTCTTTTTTCAGCGCAACGGCCGTGCTCGAGGGAGATACTAGGATAGGATAGGGAGAGAAGAAAGAGAAGAGGAATGATAGACAACTGACATGTGGGCCTCACATGTCAGTTAACAGTCAAACAAAACAGTTAAACAAACGGTTTGTTTAGGAGTGGGCCCGATCTGTCATGATCGTGATCAATTGTAAAGTTGGCAATTTGGGTTTTTTTAAACAACGGACCACACTTTTGGTAGGTATCAGCAACAAACAAAAATTCGCTAGTTCTTTGAAACCCTAACCCGAAAAGTGGTAGTTTTTATGCTACTTGCTCCTCGTGGCTAAAAGGGCATGTGTGTCATAGAAAACGAAGGCGAGTGTCGCGACCTTGATGACGTGTTGGAAGAGCATGAACACATCCAAGCGGCTAGGTTACACCGGATGACGACGATGAATCTTTTGTTGGCCGGAGATGGGAGGCGGTGTGCCTGGAAACCATCAGATTTAGCGACATAAGGGGTTCATTATTCCTAGACTAGTCGATGCTACAAATCCATTTTTTCGCTAAGTTACTTATTCCGTCCCGCCATAGAGTCTGGTCAGATCTACGTTGATGTGAGGCACAAGATGGTTGATTCAGCGAGATCTGCAGCGCACACCGAAGTGACTCACAGTGATGCACTCCAGCTGCCCGTGCTGATGAAAGAAGGAAAGAGGGAATGTATTAGGTTTGGTGTTGACTATTGAACATGGAGACAAAAGAGAGCTCGGGCTGCTATATTTCTGGTATGTCAAGGTGTTTTATGCGAAATTTCTAGGCCTCTTACTAATCTTTTGCAAAAGGATATTCCTTTTGTTTTTGATGATGATTGTGTGGAAGCCTTTGAAACACTCAAGAAAGCCTTAACCTCTGCACCTATCATTCAACCACCTGATTGGAACTTGCCTTTTGAAATTATGTGTGATGCTAGTGATTATGCTGTTGGTGCTGTTCTAGGACAAAGAGTTGATAAGAATTTGAATGTTATACATTATGCTAGTAAAACTCTAGACAGTGCTCAACGAAACTATGCTACTACTGAAAAAGAATTTTTAGCAGTTGTGTTTCCTTGTGATAAATTTAGATCCTACATTGTTGACTCCAAGGTTATTGTTCACACCGATCATGCTGCTATAAAATATCTTATGGAAAAGAAAGATGCTAAACCTAGACTCATTAGGTGGGTTCTCTTGCTTCAAGAATTTGACTTACATATCGTTGATAGGAAAGGAGCTGAGAACCCCATAGCTGATAACTTGTCTAGGTTAGAAAATATTCTTGATGACCCACTACCTATTGATGATAGTTTCCCTGACGAATAGCTAGCTGCAATAAGTGTTTCACACAACACACCTTGGTATGCTGACTATGCTAATTACATTGTTGCTAAATATATACCACCTAGTTTCACATACCAACAAAAGAAAAAATTCTTCTATGACTTGAGTCATTACTTTTGGGATGACCCACATCTTTATAAAGAAGGAGTAGATGGTATTATTAGGCGTTGTGTACCTGAGCATGAACAGGAATAGATCCTACGGAAATGTCATTCCGAAGCTTATGGAGGACATCATGCGGGAGATAGAACTGCTCATAAGGTATTGCAATCTGGTTTTTATTGGCCTATTGTCTTCAAAGATGCTCGTAAGTTTGTCTTGTCTTGTGATGAATGTCAAAGAATTGGTAATATCGGTAAGCGTCAAGAAATGCCTATGAATTATTCACTTGTTGTTGAACCATTTGACGTATGGGGTTTTGATTACATGGGGCCTTTTCCTTCCTCTAACGGGTACACTCATATTTGAGTTGCGGTTGATTATGTCACTAAGTGGGTAGAAGCTATTCCAACTAGTAGTGCTGACCACCACACCTCCATTAAAATGCTTAAAGAGGTTATCTTCCCGAGGTTTGGAGTCCCTAGATATTTAATGACCGATGATGGTTCACACTTTATTCATGGTGCTTTCCGTAAGATGCTTGCTAAATATGATGTTAACCATAGAATTGCATCACCCTATCATCCTCAATCTAGTGGTCAAGTAGAACTTAGCAATAGAGAAATAAAATTAATATTACAAAAAACTGTCAATGGGTCTCGTAAGAATTGGTCTAAGAAATTAGATGATGCACTTTGGGCCTATAGAACAACTTACAAAAATCCTATGGGTATGTCTCCATACAAAATGGTATATGGAAAGGCTTGTCATCTGCCTCTAGAGCTAGAACACAAAGCATTTTGGGCAATTAAAGAACTCAATTATGATTTCAAACTTGCCCGTGAGAAGAGGCTATTTGATATTAGCTCACTAGATGAATGGAGAACCCAAGCATATGAAAATGCTAAGCTATTCAAAGAAAAAGTAAAAAGATGGCATGACAAAAGAATCCAAAAGCGGGAATTCAAAATAGGAGATTATGTTCTTTTGTTCAACTCTCGTTTAAGATTTTTTGCAGGAAAGCTTCTCTCCAAATGGGAGGGACCATATATTATTGAAGAGGTTTATCGTTCTGGAGCTATCAAGATTAATAACGCCGAAGGTACTAACCTGAAGGTGGTCAATGGCCAAAGAATTAAGCATTATATCTCAGGTACGCCTATTAACGTTGAAAGCAATGTTATCCAAACCATGACACCGGAGGAACACATAAAAGAAACCTTCCGGAACACTCCAGAATACTTAAAAATAGGAGGTACGTGATACGGTAAGTAAACGGACTCCGAAAAATCCGTAAAAATATTTTCTGTCGGTTTTGGAATATTTTAGAATTTTAGGAATAAAAAATAAACCGGAAGGTGACCGAGGTGGGCACGATACACCAGGGTGCGCCAGGCACCCCTGGGCGCGCCCTGGTGGGTGCTGCCCACCTCGGATGCCTTCCCGACTCCGCTTTCCTTCCAAATACTTGTTTCCCAAGAATAAAAATTCTCTATATATAACCCTGACTGTTTTGACGACCGTATCGCAGAAAAATCCCCTGTTCTTGTTTCGTGCTGTTTTCCTGACAGATCTGAAAATATGTCGTCTCAAGATTTAGATGGGGAGAGCCATGTTGATCCCTATGTTCCAGACACGAAGATCTTTAGGGAGATTTACCCTTACCTATGGACCTCGGAGGAGGAGGAAGATTCTACCATGCAGGAAACAAAAGATGACAGCTCTGAGGAAGAGGATGATCCATTGCCTCAACCCGGAGACATGCATGTGGAATTCAAGAAGTCAAGCCTCCCTAGAAGATACAAGCCTAAGGTCCAATTTATCCCATATCGTTTTCTGCAGGAAAGCAAGGAGGCCTTATGCCAAAGGATATTAAAGCTTGAATTGGAGAATGATGATCTAAGGGAAGAAAACTTTATGCTTAAATATAAGTTGAAGAAGAAAGCTTCTTCTACACCTCCACCTTCGTCATCATCACCACCGAAGGAGACTTGAGTACATGGGTATGGGCACTCCCCTTGGCTTGAGCCAAGCTTGAGGGAGGTGCCCCGGTATCGTATCACCACCACTTTTATTCACCTTTACCTATTTTAGTTCTATCTTTAGTTTCCCTTCGCTTTAGTTGAATAAAAGTTTAGCGTGATCTATTTTCATGTGTTAGTTTTGTGACCTACCTATCTATGTAATCGAGTGAAAGTTATATAATAAAGTTTAGTTTGAGTTTTTGCTTCTCTACTTTCTTATTGCAATCAAATAAAAGAAAGACAATAAATGAAAAGAATCATATGCTAATCTTATGGTGAGTAATGACATCACATAAGGAAAAGTATAAGTAGTAAAATTTGTTGGAGATTGACAAACATAGCATTGGTCAGTGATGCAATTCATGAAAGAATTAATTAGGGAAGAGAAGATTCACATGCAAATACACTATCTTGGACATCTTTTATGATTGTGAGCCCCCATCAAATATTATATGTCAAAATTGTTGACGTTGGACAAGGAAGACAACGTAATGATTTATGTTTGTTCATATCCACATAGAAGTTATATTGTCATAGATCCTTCAACATGTGGTGCTTGCTCAATATATTTGCTAGCCAAAAATTTCGCACTAAGTAGAGATACTACTTGTGCATCCAAAAACCCAAACCCAAACTCATTCCTTGAGTGTCCACCATACCTACCTATGGATCGAGAAAGATCCCTCAAGTAAGTTGTCATTGGTGCAACAAGGCAATAAAAATTGCTTCTAAAAGTGTTTTGATCAATTAGTGTAAGAGAAAATTGAGCGTTATACGAACTTATGATGGCAAAGTAATAAAAGCAACAGACTGCATAATAAAGGTTGCTATCATAGGGGGCAATATAGCGTGACGTTCTTTTACATTAAGGGATTGGGCATACAAACCAATAAGCGCATGACAACCTCTGCTTCCCTCTCCGAAGGGCCTATCTTTTACTTTTATGCACTTACTTTTATGCAAGAGTCAAAGTATTCTTCTCTATTCCTTTTTACTTTTTCCTTTGCAAGCATCATATGGTGAGGAAAGATCTAGGCACATATATCCAGTTGGATATGGGTGGGCATGAGTTATTATTGTTGACATCACCCTTGAGGCTAATACATTGGGAGGCAAAACTATAAGCCCCTATCTTCCTATGTGTCCGGTTGAAACTTTTTGTTCATGGGTATGCCGTGAGCGTTAGCAATCATAGAAGACTAAATGATGGTTGAGTATGTGGACTTGCCAAAAGGCTCCGACATGAGATCCTTCCTGAAAATATGATGAATTGTAGTTGCAAAGTTGACTGAGAACATAGTTTGTTGGTTTCCAATAAGGTTTATGCTTCATACTTCTATGTTGTGATGAATTGTTACTTGCTCATGAGAAGCTTTATGATAAAAATATATTGAAGTAAGTTCTTATGTTAGAGTTTGTTGCTGTTATGTTAATAAGCATGATGCTTCTATGTCCATATTTTGTTTTTATCGACGCCTCTCTCTCAAATCATGTGGACATGCTTTTCAATATCGGCTTTTGCTTGAGGACAAGCGACGTCTAAGCTTGGGGGAGTTGATACGTCCATTTTGCATCATGATTTCTTACTGTTATTTACTTTGTTTTGTCGAATAATAATGCTTTGGGAAGTGATTCTAATGCATTTTCTCTCATAATATGCAAGGTTTACACAAAGAGGGAGAATACCGGCAGCTGGAATTCTGGACCCAAGAAAAGCACGTCAGAGATACCTATTCTGCACAACTCCAATGAAGCTGAAACTTTACGGAGATTATTTTTGGATTTAATAAAAAATACTGGAGCAAACATCTACCGGAGGGGGGCCACCTAGTGAGGAGCACCCACCAGGGCGTGCCAGGCACCCCCTGGCGCGGCCTGGTGGGTGGTGCTCACCCTGGCCCACCTCCGGAGCCCATCTTCTGGTATAAATTCCCAAAAAACTTAAAAAAATTAGGAGGAGGACTTTCGGGACGAAGCGCCGCCGCCTCGAGGCGGAACTTGGGCAGGAGCACTTTTGCCCTCCGGCGGAGCGATTCCGCCGGGGGAACTTCCCTCCCGGAGGGGGAAATCGAAGCTATCGTCATCACCAACACCCCTCTCATCTTTGGGAGGCCAATCTTCATCAACATATTCAACAACACTATCTCCCCTCAAAGCCTAGTTCATCTCTTGTGTTCAATCTTTGTACCGGAACCTCAGATTGGTACCTGTGGGTGACTAGTAGTGTTGATTACCTTGCGTAGTTGATTACTATATGGTTTATTTGGTGGAAGATCATATGTTCAGATCCATTATGCTATTCATTACTCCTCTGATCTTGAGCATGATTATTATTTGTGAGTAGTTACCTTTGTTCTTGCGGTCATGGGAGAAGTCATGTTGCAAGTAATCATGTGAATTTGATATGTGTTCGATATTTTGATGATATGTATGTTGTGATTCCCTTAGTGGTGTCATGTGAACGTCGACTACATGACACTTCACCATTCATGGGCCGCAGGGAATGCATTGTGGAGTAGTTATTAGATGATGGGTTGCTAGAGTGACAGAAGCTTAAACCCTAGTTTATGCGCTACTTCGTAAGGGGCTGATTTGGATCCACATGTTTAATGCTATGGTTAGACTTTGTCTTAATACTTTTCTCGTAGTTGCGGATGCTTGCGAGGGGGTTAATCATAAGTAGGTTGTTAGTTCAAGTAAGAACAACACCTTAGCACCGGTCCACCCACATATCAAATTATCAAAGTAGCGAATACTAATCAAACCAACATGATAAAAGTGACTAGACGAAATTCCCGTGTACCCTCAAGAACACTTTGCCTATTACTAGTGATTGTTCTGGCCTGTCCTTTGCCTAAAAAGGATTGGGCTACCTTGCTGCACCTTGTTTACTATTACCGTTACTAGCTCGTTACAAATTATCTTGCTATCAAACTATCTATTACCTACAATTTCAGTGCTTGCAGAAATTACCTTGCTGAAAACCGCTTGTCATTTCCTTCTGCTCCTCGTTGGGTTCGACACTCTTACTTATCGAAAGGACTACGATTGATCCCCTATACTTGTGGTTCATCACCCGTGTGCCGGAGTGGATGCTCGGCGGCCGGAGTTGCCGGCTGCCATGTGTGTCCCTCTTCCGTTGAGGCGGCGCCCGTCGTCTCTGGGTGAGTTCGCTGGCAGTGGGCCGACGGCGCAGGCTGGTCGTCGGGGCAGGAGTTGACACGGTCCTCCTGCCCGAGACTGGCTGCTCCTCGTGCAGCTCTGGGACTGCTCCGACTGAGCGAGTCCTGGAGTAAGGGGTCCTCGGGCCGCTGGCCTATCTCCCAATAGGCCGGCTCGATGGGCCGCTCTCTGGCTATCACAGGAAGGGCCGAATATATCGAAGACGCCACGTTCCAGAAGGAAGCCCCGAAGGCGTGTCGTGCACTCCAAGTCAAGATGAGGAGATCGACATTTCCATCCTCGGCAGGGGACCTATCATGTGTAAACCCTAGGTACCCCCCGGTGTCTATATAAACCGGGAGGGTTTTAGAATGTAGGGCAGAGGAACTCATCTAGGGTTTTAGCTAGTCGATCTCGAGGTAGATCAACTCTGTAACCTTCATACCATCAATATAATCGAGCAGGACGTAGGGTTTTACCTCCATAGGAGGGCCCAAACCTGGGTAAACATCGTCTCCTTCGTCCCCTTGTTACCATCGATCCTAGACTCACAACTCGGGACCCCCTACCCGAGATTCGCAGGTTTTGACACCGACATTGGTGCTTTCATTGAGAGTTCCGCTGTGATCGCCAAAGGAATCGATGGCTCACGTTGTCATCAACGAAGAGGTCCGTAACATGGACTCCTTCGTCCCTGGACAGATCTTCGCTTTCGGCAGCATTGTGCTGCACGCTGACCCGACCGGCCGTCTTGGCCGGGTCGCGAGTTTCGCCCCTTATCAAGAGGTCAGATTCGGGAATTTAGAGTTCTCCGTAGACTCTCGGGGCGATCTTTCGCTCACCGGGCTCGCAGTCTCATCCGACGCACCCGAGGACTCTGATGCCTTAACCTCGGGTGTCGCTTTCGACCCCGCTCACGGGACTAACCCCGGCGACGATCTGGCTTTTAATCCGGATCCGGCCATAGCGCCAGATGACCGGACACCATCTCCTGCCAAACACACTTCCTGTGCGGACGCATCGGGGGATAACTCCAAAAGCGCTGAGCGGATTGACCCGATCGAGCTCTCGACTCTCAACGAAGCTCTAGATCGGATCTTATCGATGAAAACTACTGACGGCCCAACCCTGATCCACGTTCAGATCGGTCTTAAGGTGGGTCGAGAAGAATTTTTCATCCCACCCACCACCCACTTCGTAGCCACTATCGAAGACTTAACCGATATGTTGGACTACGCCTCCGAGGAGGCAGAAGACATGGATGAAGAGGATCGCGCTCCCACCCCCGTCAACACCGGGTGATGGACTGCCACCTCCACCTACGACGTCTACATGGTGGATACTCCAGCCGGTAACGGCGAGCGCACACCCGCAAACAATGGTGATGAATCGGGTGAAGCGCCGTCAAGGCGCCAGAAACCGCGCAAACGATCAAAGACAAAAAAGGGAAGGGAAGCTATTGCTGGCATCGGGGAAAACGATACCCCGGAAGACCTCGGCGATCCTGATCTCCCCGAGTATCCGTTAGAGGACCAGGAAAGGCCGGAGGACTAGCGCGACCCCGAGGATCCGAACGATTCCGAGGATGACAACTGCCTCCCCCTGTAGAGGAGGAGGATAGCCCGGAAGACGAAGACTTCACCGTCCCCGAAAACATTGAGGATCAGGAACGGTTTAGGCAACAGCTTATAGCCACTGCCCGAAGCCTAAAGGCAAAAGCGCGGCAGCTCAAGGCCGAACAAGACACCCTCAACGATAGATGGACAAGGGTCCTATCAGCCGAGGAAGAATACGGCGCCGGTCTATTGGACCAACCCAAGAGCTATCCACGCCGGCGGCTGCTGCCACAATTCGACGACGAGCTCCCTAATACGCCGTCCCCCAAGCACACTCCATACGACCAGCCGGACCGCCCTCCCCGAGGATGAGATAGGACGGCTGGCGATGCCGGTTATAGGCCGGCGATACCCGGCAGAAGGGGAAAAGAGCCAATGGAGCCTGAGGGCAGGTATGACCTGCGACACGACCTGCATTATAGAACAGGCCGCACGAGATCCATCTACGGATCTAGAGGGTACTCCCCCGGTAGACGGGAGGAGTACCGGCCCTGGCTCGACCGAAACAATAGAGGTCGGGACCAAAACCGGGCCAGAACAGACGCCGACTACCGGCGTGATATAGCCCGGGTCAGAGGCGCTGCCCACCCACTGTGCTTCACCGACGAGGTGATGCAGCATCAGTTCCCGGAAGGGTTTAAACCCGTGAACATCGAGCAATACGACGGAACAACTGACCCTGCAGTGTGGATCGAGGATTTCCTCCTCCACATTCACATGGCTCGAGGAGACGACCTCCACGCCATCAAGTACCTACCCCTTAAACTTAAGGGGCCAGCTCGGCACTGGTTAAACAGTCTCCCCGAAAACTCTATCGGGAGCTAGGAGGATCTCGAGGATGCATTCCGATCTAACTTCCAGGGCACCTATGTACGGCCTACGGACTCCTCCGACCTAAGCAATGTCGTCCAAAAGGCAGGAGAGTCCGCTCGACAATTCTGGAATCGGTTCTTGACCAAGAAAAACCAGATCGTCGATTGCCCAGATGCCGAGGCTATAGCCTCTTTCAGGCACAATATTCGGGACGAATGGCTGGCTCGCCAGCTCGGTCAGGATAAACCTAGGACCATGTCCGCCCTTACATCACTCATGACCCGCTTTTGCGCGGGCGAGGATAACTGGCTAGCGAGACGGAGCCACAACCCCGAAGACCCCGACACCTCCGAAATCCGGGATGGAAACGGGAAACCACGACGCAACAAAAATAAACGCCGGCACAGCACTAGCGACGCCGACGACACGGCCGTTAACGCCGGCTTCCGCAACCCTCGATCCGGGCAGCGGAAGAAGCCTCCTAAAGGCAATCGCGATGGACCCACCCCGCTGGACAAAATCATGGAGAGGCCTTGCCAGATCCATGTCACTCAAGAAAAGCCAGCCAACAACACCAACCGTAACTGCTGGGTGTTCAAACAGGCCGGCAAACTCGCAGCCGAAGAGCAAGGCAAGGGCCCACGCAGCGAGGACGACGAGGAGCCCCGCGGTCCAAGCAATGGAGGTCGGAAGCAGTTCCCTCCAGAGGTAAAGACTGTGAACATGATATACGCCACTCATATACCCAAAAAGGAGAGGAAGCGCGCCCTTCGAGAGGTCTACGCCATAGAGCCCGTAGCCCCGAAATTTAACCCATGGTCGGCCTACCCGATCACTTTTGATCGACGGGATCACCCGACCAGTATCCGTCATGGGGGTTCGGCGGCCCTCGTCTTAGACCCCATTATCGATGGGTATCACCTCACTAAAGTCCTAATGGACGGAGGAAGTAGCCTCAATCTGATTTACTCAGATACGGTGAAAAAGATGGGCATAGATCCGTCAAGGATAAAGCCTAGCAACACTACCTTTAAAGGAGTGACCCAGGTGTCGAAGCCCGGTGCACAGGCTCTGTTAGCCTGGAAGTAGTGTTCGGTTCGCCCGACAACTTCCGCAGCGAGGACTTGATCTTCGACATTGTCCCCTTCCGCAGCGGTTATCACGCCCTGCTGGGCCGTACAGCGTTCGCTCGCTTTAATGCCGTCCCACACTACGCATACCTCAAGCTCAAGATGCGTGGGCCCAAAGGGGTCATCACCGTCAACGGCAACACAGAGCGTTCCCTCCGAACTGAGGAACATGCATTGGCCCTGGCGGCCGAATTCCATTACGAGGACGATCGGCGAACACCGAAATCTGCCATAAAGGCACGTAAGGTTGACAAACGAGTTCGGTTTCAGTCCGAACTCCAAGAATCTTCTCCTCCCCAGAAATAGGGACACGCTCCCCATTGCACAGCCCTAATGCCCGTCAAACACGTGCCGAGAAGGCACAACTTTGCACTCAAGATTCCATGGGCAGCAATGGGGAACAACTATCAAAGGGTAAGTGTTCGGCTGAACCGAACTACTACCAATACACGTCCTCGGACATATCACAGGTACCGTCAAGGACCTGTTAAAGCGTAAAGCTCACCTACCCTTCGGCGACTTCTCAAGATCTTCTTCCCAAAGTCCGCTCGCCGACAGTATCACCCTTAAAGGAACACAACTCCCTAGGAGGCACAGGAGCAGATTGGCGACAGGGCACATCGAGGACGTCAAGCCACTAATCGAAGACCCCTGGTACAACCTCTCCTTTGTAAATTTTATATTTCATCTTCAAATACCTGTAAACAGCTGCTTCGGCAATCTGAGCTATAAGAATTATTGAGCAAATACAAGACCATTATACATGGCCACTTCGTTGTATTTTATACATACTCTGTTCTTCCCTCATCAACGCTTCTTGCGAAAACTGTTCGGTATACATCATGACGCAACCGGCTAATAGACCGGGGGCTTGAATTCAAAAAATTGCCCTACGCATCACCCCAACACAACTGGTCGTGTGCTCGGCGTCTTGGATTTTGCTTTATATGCATCGGATCCGAACTATGTCTTGGGTCAATAGTTGAGTTGCCCGGCTCCTGTGTTTGCCCCCTTACGTTCCGCTCGTTCGGCTAAAGGGGCAAAGGGGGAACCACTGTGATTGTGTTTCCAGTTCACCTGGTCAAGCACCTCGGGGGAGAAAGCCGAAAACTGACCGTCATAGTAAGCGAGAACCGGTCTGCAAATCCGAGCATAAGTGTCATACTAAAAGATCGATAGAGGTTATTTCGTGTTATACGATGGGTTTCGTACTTGTACAAACCATGTGATGCTGGCTTCGGCCCCGGTATATCCTAGCATCACAACACACTGGGGGCTGGTCATCAGCCCCCGCATTTTTTTACGCTCCTACGGCTAAGTGAAAGCGATAAAGCATCATAGTCCGATTGCCTTGTCCCCCTCGCACTACCGCCTTCGGGCTCCGATACCTCGGTTAAGGGTCACAGTGCGGAGACAGAGACACCTCGCGTAGTATCTATGTGGGGGCTGAAGCCGATGACTCGCAACTTTCAGATAAAACGGCCACACGGGAGTCAAAATA
The DNA here is from genome assembly GCA_039707655.1 of Elymus sibiricus. NCBI lineage: Eukaryota > Viridiplantae > Streptophyta > Magnoliopsida > Poales > Poaceae > Elymus > Elymus sibiricus. The sequence goes on along the minus strand of CM077663.1, from coordinate 375,732,941 downwards.
AAGATTAAAAACTTATAAGACATGATAAACCATGCAACACTGATCATAAAGCGTTAAAAGTCTTCAGACATATTACAATGTGCTCATTCATACAAAACGTCTTTGGAGCATTGGGCCTCTATTTCCCGAGCACCCTCCATCACCGCGGAGAAGTATAGCTCAGGGCGCCTATGCCCCTTTCCAGGAGGCGAAGGTGCGGTGGCTATCTCTGTCGGCTTGAGCTTCGGCCAGTGCACCATGGCCTTTGCAAAGGCCATCCGAGCTCCCTCGATGCATGTAGAGCGCTTTAGCGCATCAATCTGAGGCGCAGCATCGCATGGTTTCTGCACCAAGCTGAAGTAGCTGCTCGGCAAAGGCTCTGCAGGCCACAGCCGAATGCAGAGATCCTTCATGGCCGGTGTCGGTGTCAAAACCGGCGGATCTCGGGTAGGGGGTCCCGAACTGTGAGACTAGAATCGATGGTAACAGGAGATGAGGGACACGAGGTTTTACCCAGGTTCGGGCCCTCCTATGGAGGTAATACCCTACGTCCTGCTTGATTATATTGATGGTGTAAGGATTACAGAGTTGATCTACCACGAGATCGTATAGCTAAACCCTAGATGAGTTCTGTTGGTCTACAACCTAAAACCCTCCAGCTTATATAGACGCCGAGGGTACCTAGGGTTTACACATAGTCAGTTGCTAAGCAAAGGGAAAAACATGCCTATCTACTGTCGACATCTTGGAAGACACGCCACGGCTCCTTGAAACCTCCACCTTGGCGACGGGGCCCTTGATCATTCATTACTCATCCAGCGGCCCATATAGTCCGGCCCATGGAAATATGTCGGCTATCCGAGGACCCCTTAAACCAAGACTCCCTCAGTAGCCCCCGGACTAGCCTCCAACGCCGAGGTATATTTGGAAAATCCTGTGCATCGAAGTCTTCGGCTTGCGCGGCGAGTCCCTCCATTCCTTCTTGTTCGGCAACCACCCTGTCATCGGTGAAATCCCAAACGTCGCGAGATTGCTGGGTCCACCGTAATAGCGCTTCTTGATTCTCGCGCATCGTGGGGAGGCGAGCGGTTCAGTAGCTTTTTACAAAACTACCCCTCCCTCAAGGGAGACACCACCCATTTAAACAAACTGAACCGTGGTTCAAGCCATATCTTCTTCCTCCCCATCGAAAAGATCCTCCAGCAAAAGATCACCAATAAAACATGGCGAGCGCCCCCGGTTCTTCATCGCATCCTTACGGATCCCATCCCGGGGACTGGACAAGCTGCTCCGTGTCCCTCCTTCGACTACGCAACCTTGAGACCCAACGGTACCTTCCCTCCTCGGATCTGGCAGCTGTCCGCGCCGGTTTGTCCTCATACAACGGCGAGGCCTTCACGGAGAATTTCCCCAACCCACAAAAGGGGGAGCACGTATGTTTTGTGCCCTTCCTCCTACGGGGTCTCGAGTTCCCCATTCATCCATTCTTGAGAGGGCTATTAGAGTTTTATGGAATCCAGCTCCACCACCTCACCCCAGGGTCGATTCTGCATATCTCGGGCTTCGTCGCCCTTTGCGAGATGTTCCTGGGCTGCGAGGCACACTTCGAATTGTGGAGGAAGTACTTCTGCCTCGTCCCTCGAACTCGAGACAAGAAATTTTTTGAGGTCGGAGGAGCCGAAGTGTGCCGCATAGCGGGGACGGGATATCCCGTGGGAACACCGAAAGAGTCCGAACTATGGACTTCGGAATGGTTTTATATCGAGGACGTCCCCCTGTTCGATCCAGCTCAGAGGGGTTTGCCCGAATACTCCGACGCCCCTTTGAAGAAAAGGTACAACTGGCGCCCGAAGAGCCTGTCCCAAGAGGACAGCGTTGAAGTGCAGCGCTTAGCAGCCCGTGTGAGGGTACTAGCCCATCACAAGCTGACCATGATTGATGTCATGGCCGCCGCCATTACCCGGTGCGTCCAACCCCTCCAACAGAGGATACACCCCTTGTGGCGTCACAACGGGACAAGCGACACTACACGCTCCCGAAGACTGGGCCCCGCCGATCAAACGGCATTAGCTGCCGCACTTGCCGACCTATACAAAGGAGAGCAATAAGACTTTACTCGGCGGGCGATGAAGGAGGGATACTCCAGCCATAATCCCATCGAATGGGTGAGCCTTTTCAACCTTGTGACCACAGTTCGGGTTCTCAATTTGTCCCTTTTTGACCGAAGTCTTTAATTTTATGTAAACAAGAATGGAGGAGCTTTATCGAGATAGTTAACAGTCCGGCCCCTCAGCCCGAGGACTATTCCCGTGATGATGAGCCGGGCTTCCATGATGAGCCGGATCTGTCAATCGAGCTCGAAGACGGGGGTTTTCTACCAGGAGGGCCTTGACGGTTCCAAGGTGGCTATCATAGTCGATTACCCTGGATCCTTCCCTTCCCCTGCGGTAAGCAAGAAGAAGAAAAACCCATCCCGCAAAAGGCCAGTATCTTCCACTGTCCCAGACGCGCCGGCTCCCACTCCCAACGCCGTAGGTCCGCGTGACATACATCGGCAACGGCGGCAATGCCTGGGTCAGAAAACAACAAGGATCCGATAAATGAGCCGGTTGCGCAGGCGAGCCCGCCTACGAGTTCATCCCAAAGGTATTTCGCTCAACCGTTAATATCACGATTGATAAAGCCTCACAAGAGACCTCTTTGTCAAAATATTCAGGCAGAGAGTTCGGCCGTCCCCTGCCGAGGATGTCGCCAGAATGTCCGGCGATGCTCAAGACTCTCGGCCTTCCGCTCAAGCCGGACCCGCTACGGGGGCCCCCACCATCAATCCAGCCCCAGCCGATTCTGGTGACGCCATATCCGTCACCAAATCCGAGGTTGGGAGCGCCATGCATCATCGGCGGCGACGAGAAGCCCTGCGTCATCCAGCCTTCTCTGAACAAGAGTTTGGTGCTCTACGAACGGCGGACGCGCACCTCGGAGCCGCCCGGACTGGGTTCGAGGAGGCCATGAAATTGATATCGTCCAGCCTGCAGGTGAGTAGTCGGTTATTAAAGTCCGAACACTCGTGTAAACCCAGTAGCCCCCGAGCCTTAAATTGGTCGGCACGACCAAATTAAGGATCCTTGTATGTTGTTTTACTGCTAATGCAGGTCTCGAAGCAACAAAGCGAGCAACTGGCCAAGGAACTGGAAGCCAGCCGAACACAGGTCGAATCTGTGAAGGCCGAGTTAGAGCAAGTGAGGAGCTTTACTCGGGAGGCGCATGGTGAGTATATCTGTACTACTAAGCTTAGTATATTCCCAAGCTGACGCGAGGGTACTATGTAGCAGCTGAATCAATAGGGCAATTACAAAGAGATTTGGATGTAGCCCGAGAATCACAGCGATATGCCGAGTCCCAGCAGGAGGCTGGCCATCGTGTGTTGCAACGACACCTTGAAGAGAAGAACCGCCTGAAGGAGGAGAACAAACAGCAGGCTGAAGAAATTGAGAGTTTAAAGACTCAATTGGCCCAGGCACAAGGAGAGAACCAGAAATTACAGAGGGGCATGTTCGGTAAGTGTGATTCTAACATCAGAATGTACTTCTTATAAATGAAGCATAATACGCATGCTGTGACTCATGTATAGGTCTCTTATCTGGGCGACCCGAAGAAGAGATCGGATCCTACCAGGGAAGCCTTTTGAAAGAGCTGTCTGCCCTTCATGAGCGGGCTCGGAAGGCCATGAAGAACATGGTGAAAGCATTGTGGCCCGCGAGCAACCTCCGGAGGGGATGACCAAACTAGTCAATCGGTTCAAGGGAGCCCGAAATAGGTTCGAGCTGTGGAAGACATCGGCTTGCCGAGAGGGAGCACGAGAGGCGTGGGCGATGATCAAGACCCGCTATACCGGGCTTAACCCCGAGCGTATGGCTCGGGTTGGGCCGGTAGGGTCAGATGGACAAGAAGTGCCGCTCCACCTAGTATACGACCAAGTAATGCCTGCCGCCCGTCTCTCACAAGAAGATTGCTCCCTGGACACCATAATCGACAATCTCGACCGGCAGCCAGATGTATGATTATATGTAGTTATGTACGAATAATCAAGGAATTACTCCGTCTGCATTGTAAACTTTGTCTTAACCGGCCATCGGCTTCGACCTCCCGTGCTAAAAGCTTGGGAGTGTTCCCTGTAATTTATCACTCTAGGGGAATGAATTATGTTCGGGGAACCAAGCAATCCGGCCATGTGGTACGAACAGACAGAAAGCACACAGGGAGATATGTTATATTACTGCTTAGCGTAAGAAACATCTTCCGAAGAAAATAGTACCTCTATCGATACCTTTCTTCAGGGTGCTACGTAAATCGTAGGTAGAAGGCCGTATACTGTTAGTATGCGACTAAGGGCTTTTTATAATAGAAGAAGCCCGAGTAATGGTCATAACAACCATAGTCTTATTAATTGATTCCGTCGTAGCCGATCAATTGTCTACTGAAGATAGCTAGCTTTTGGCTTCACCCGTCTGAGGTACGTATCCGGATAACCCGGCCGTAACAATCGCAGAGGTGCTCCCTTTACCCTCTAGCCGAACAATCGGGAACGTAGAGGGTAAGCACAGGAGCGAGGCAACCCAGCTTGGCAAAGTCTTAGTTCGAATTGATGCATATAATGGCATTGACAAGGAAAATATGCGGACACAATAAGTGTGAATAAGTGCTTATAATATGAAAGCATTGGCTTCGGAAAGAAGCCCCCGGGTGCTATGTTCAGATTCAACACTTAAAGGTGTATGCCGAAAATATTAATACAAGGTCGGTGAGCCGAACATAGAGTTGGAAAGAAAAGGAAAGAGTTCAAACCTGCCAAAAATCAAGGTGGGAGGGAAAGTAGAAAATAAAGGAAAAAAGGATAATGAAATAAAGTGTAAAGAGTGTGACGACACCGGTTTATCCGTAGAAGCGCCGGAGACGAGCTGCGTTCCATGGGTTTGGTTCAAGGCGGTGATCCGACGGGTCCCGAAGACGGTAAGCCCCTCCCGTGAGTACTTCGTCGATTATGAAGGGGCCCTCCCATTTGGGCTTGAGTTTATGCTTCTGCTTCTCCGGAAGTCGTAACACGAGCTCACCCACGTTGTACGCCTTTGCTCTGACCTCCCTACTCTGGTAACGTCGAGCCTGCTGTTGGTAAAAAGTAGAACGGGCCCGAGCTATGTCGCGCTATTCTTCCAAGGCATCCAAGTCGTCTTGCCGATCTAATTCGGCCTCCCTTTCTTCGTACATGCGCACCCTTGGCGCATCATGAATAATATCGCAGGGGAGGACTGCTTCTGCCCCATAAACCATGAAGAACGGCGTATATCCCATTGATCTATTCGGGGTGGTGCGCAGGCCCCATAGAACGGAGTCGAGCTCCTCAACCCAATGATAGTCAGACTCGTGAAGAGACCAGACCAAACGTGGCTTAATGCCGCTCATAATGAGGCCATTTGCTCGTTCGACTTGTCCATTGGTCTGCGGATGGTAAACCGATGCGTAATCGAGCTTAATGCCCATTTTTGCGCACCAGTCTTTGACCTCTTGGGCCGTGAAATTGGATCCATTGTCCGTTATTATACTGTGCGGAACACCGTAACGGTGTACCACGCCGGATATAAAGTTGATTGTTGGTCCGGACTTGGCTGATTTGACAGGTTTTGCCTCTATCCAATTGGTGAACTTGTCCACCATGACCAGTATGTATTTATTCTTCTTGGTCCACCCTTTAAGTGGTCCGACCATATCCAGCCCCCAGACCGCGAAAGGCCAGGTAATCGGAATAGTCCGAAGAGCTGTTGGGGGCATGTGACTTTGATTTGCGAAAAGTTGGCATCCCACGCAGTGCTTGACAAGCGACTGGGCGTCAGTCCGAGCTGTGGGCCAGAAAAAACCAGCCCGGAAGGCCTTGCTGACCAAGGCTCGTGCTGCGGCGTGGTGGCCGCCCATCCCTGCGTGGACTTCGGCTAAGAGTTGCCGACCTTCTTCCTCAGATATGCACCGCTGTAGTATTCCGGTGGTGCTTTTCTTGTATAACTCACCCTCGTGTACTTTGTAGGCTTTGGATCGCCGGATTATTCGCCGCTCCTCCGTCTGATCGTCGGGGAGCTATCTGCGAAGAAGGTAGGCGAGGAAGGGCTCGGTCCATGGCGCGATTACTGCCATTACCTCGTGAGCCGAAGGCGTTTCGTCCATTACGGAGCCGCCGATGATTTGATCGTCTGGTTTGTTTATAGGGGGGACAACCTCGTCCGCACTGGTTAGATCGGCGCCAATGTGATCGTCCTGCCAAACCACGGATGGCTTAAAGAGCCGTTCCAGGAAAGTGTTTTTTGGGACAGGGTCGCGTTTGGCTCCCAGGCGAGCCAGTATGTCAGCGGCTTGGTTGTTGTCTCTAGCAACGTGGTGAAATTCCAGCCCCTCGAACCGTGCGGATATTTTGAGGACGGCGTCTCGATATGCTGCCATCTTCGGGTTTTCGGCGTCAAATTCGCCGTTGATCTGGGAGAGGGCCAAGTTGGAGTCTCCCCGTACTTCGAGCCGGCGTATGCCCATTGATGCTGCCATCCGAAGACCGTGCAATAGTGCTTCATATTTGGCTGCATTGTTAGAGTCGGCATACATGATCTGCAACACGTATCGGACGTTGTCGCCTGTGGGGGATGTGAGGATAACCCCAGCCCCCAGTCCGGCCAAAGTTTTAGAACCGTCGAAGTACATTGTCCAGTGGGAGTAAGTACTATATTCCCTTGGGAGTTCGGCCTCTGTCCATTCGGCGAGGAAATCTGCCAGTTCTTGAGACTTGATAGCTCGTCTTGGCTTGTAAGCGATTTCAAAAGGAAGGAGCTCAATGGCCCATTTGGCTATGCGGCCGGTGGCGTCCCTGTTGTTGATAATATCGTTCAGGGGTACTTTGGATGCCACCGTGACCGAGCACTCTTGGAAGTAGTGTCTCAGTTTCCGTGATGCCATAAATACTGTATAGGCTACCTTCGGGTAGTGCGGGTATCTTGACTTGCATTGCGTTAGTACTTCTGACACGTAATATACCGGCTTCTGTATCCGGAATTTGTGTCCCTCCTCCTCGCGTTCGACGACGAGCACAGCGCTAACAACTTGGTTGGTGGCCGATATGTATAATAACATGGGCTCACCCGCGCCTGGTGCTGTGAGTATGGGGTTACTTGCCAGGAGTGTTTTAATTTCTTCTAACGCCGCCTTTGCTTCATCGGTCCATTCGAAACTTTTGGTCCGTTTTAGCAATTTGTAGAGCGGTAAAGCCTTTTCGCCGAGGCGGGAGATAAAGTGACTTAGCGCCGCCAAGCAAACCAGCCAACCTTTGGACATGCTTTAGCTCTGTGGGAACTGCAAGTTCTGATAGGGCACGGATCTTAGCCGGATTCGCTTCTATTCCTCTATGGGAAACGATGAATCCGAGCAGTTTACCAGCGGGAACTCCGAAGACGCATTTCTCCGGATTGAGCCGTATATCGTACTCGCGTAGGATGGCAAAAGTTTGCCGTAGGTCGTCGATTAAATGGCTGACGTGTTTGGTTTTGATTACCACATCATCTACATATGCCTTGACTGTTTTACCGACTTGTTTTGAGAGGCAAGTCTGGATCATGCGCTGGTACGTAGCCCCAGCGTTTTTTAGCCCGAAGGGCATCATGTTGAAGCAGAATGGCCCGTAAGGGGTGATGAATGCGGTTACCGCTTGATCGGATTCCTTCATTTTAATCTGATGGTATCCGGAATAAGCGTCGAGGAAACACAACGAGTCGTGTCCGGCTGTGGCGTCAATAATCTGGTCTATGCGTGGTAGGGGGAAAGGGTCCTTGGGGCAGGCCTTGTTGAGGTCTTTAAAGTCGACACACAGCCGCCAGGATTTATCTTTCTTTGGTACCATAACCAGGTTTGCCAACCATTCGGGGTGCTTAATCTCCCGAATGAATCCGGCCTCTAGCAGTTTAGCTAATTCTTCACCCATAGCTTGTCGTTTGGGCTCGGAAAAGCGGCGCAGAGTCTGCTTGACGGGCTTAAAGCCTGTGATGATGTTCAGGCTATGTTTGGCCAGCCGCCGTGGTATTCCGGGCATATCAGAGGGGTGCCAGGCGAAGATGTCCTAGTTTTCTCGTAAGAATGTTCGCAGTGCTTCGTCCACTATGGGATCGAGCTGAGCTCCGATGGACGCTGTCTTGTTGGGGTCCGTCGGGTGCACCTGAAATTTAACGACTTCCTTTGCCGGTTTAAAGGACGTGGGTTTGGGCCTTTTACTGAGGGCCACATCGTCCCTGTCTACTGTTGACCGAAGTGCGGTCAACTCTTCTTCGACAAAGGTCGCAGCTAGAGCCTCGAGGGCAAGCGCTGCTGTTTTGTTTTCGGCCCGTAGGGCTATATTGGGATCACTAGCGGTTGTGATCACTCCGTTTGGTCCTGGCATCTTAAGTTTCATATACCCGTAATGTGGTATAGCCTGAAATTTTGTGAAGGCGTCACGTCCCAACAGGGCGTGGTAGCCGCTGGGGAAGGGCACGATGTGGAAGAGGAGTTCTTCGGATCGGTAGTTGTCGGGCGTGCCGAACACTACGTCCAGGACGATACGTCCTGAACAGCGCGCCTCTTTTCCCGGGATAATTCCCCGGAAAGTTGTGTTGCTATGTTCTATTCGAGATCGGTCGAACTGCATTTTTTCTAGGGTGTCTTCGTAGATCAGGTTCAGACTACTACCGCCGTCCATTAGCACCTTGTGCAACCTGAAGCCATCAATGATGGGGTTCAGGACTAGTGCAGCCGGTGAATGACCGGGAAGGATGGCTGGTCGGTCAGTATCTCCGAAGGTAATGGGTATGTCTGCCCATGCACTTGTTGCTGCCACATGATATACCTGCTCGAGTTCTTTAAGGGCTCTTTTCCTCCTGTTCCTCGAGGGGAACGTTTCGTAGATCGTCAGGACTTCGGCATCGTATTCGGGTGGCGATGTAGAGCGCCTGTTCGGCGGTGGCGCATCAAGAATGGCTTCACCGCCGGCATCGTATTCGGGTGGCGATGTAGAGCGCCTGTTCGGCGGTGGCGCATCAAGAATGGCTTCACCGCTTTTTGCAATCTGCCTGACGACCCAGCAAGCTCTAAGGCTGTGAGTCGGAGCTGTGTTCAGCAATACGGAGTGTATAGGGCAAGGTTTATCCAGTAGTCCGTCTAGGACAGTATTGACCCCTGCAAGGGGCCTGTTTCTCTTTTTGGCGGGCTCAAGTTGGGATGGCCGCTTCGGAGGTATCCTCTTATGCCGATCTCCTCTAGGGTATTCGGCAAAGGTTGGTTCCGAAAACAGCTGCTCGACTTGCCAAGCGCTTTCCATGGCACGGTACTTCTGTACCAAAACTGACAGCTCGGTGAAGTCACGAATGTGCCGCCGCGCCAGGGCGTTGAGAATCCCTTTGTCATGGCAATTGCGAACGAAAGTTGCCATTATTTCTTGATCACTGAGGCCCCGTAGTTTGTTTCTAGCGAGGAGTAGTCTAGCCCAGTAATGATGGACCGACTCTCCTGGTAACTGCTTAGTGTCCCGCAAGTCCGAGGACTTGGGCTCTGCAGCGATGCTTGAGTGATCGGTTTGGGAGGTGGGTGGGAAAAAATTTGATTCCACGTTGCGGCGGGGGTTCGGAATCACGGACTCCGAACTATGCGAAAGGTCAGGGACCGGCGACGGTCTGTCTCCGGAGCGAACTCCAGAGTCTAGGCTGCCGGCGAGGTCTCGGTGATCGGAGACTGGGGTATAAACCGTTCTTAATTCCGGTCGTTGGGGGGACGAGCCCCCAGCCGGACATTCGACGGTGGCGATGAGGTGGGTGACCGTGGGGATGTGAATCTCCCTATCATCGGGTTTAAGCCCGAGCCGGTCATAGACCGGGATCTGGTCATCGGCCATACGCATGGTCTCTACCCGGTCAAACAACTCGTTGAGAAACGAGGCTATGGTAGGATGCGTGTCGCTGAAGCGAGTGGGGTCGGCATGCGGCGTCGCAGCTCCGGAGTCACGCAAGAGCGGTCCTGGATTCTGTTCAACCATGGTGGATCCGGTCACGATGACCGGACTGAGAGGTCCAGACGGTCCGGAGATAACAACCTTATCATCAGAGGCGGGGCCCAACGTCTTCGGCGTCGATGCGTCGGGATCTGCGGGCTCTTCCGTAGGGATCAAAGGTTCCACCAAGATGAGTTCTCCCCGTGGATCAGCGACGAACTCTAGGGTTCCGAACCCGATTCCTTGATCGGGGGAAAAGTTTCCGATCTGGCATAAACGGCCGATCGGGTGAGCGGGCGACGAGATGCCGCTGCTCGCGAGGATCTGATCCGGGGCGGAAGTCCCCTGGACGCAGATCTCGCTGCTTGTGACAAGGCAAGCCATCGATTCCTTCCGGCGATCACAGCGGAACTCTCAATGAAAGCACCAATGTCGGTGTCAAAACCGGCGGATCTCGGGTAGGGGGTCCCGAACTATGAGACTAGAATCGATGGTAACAGGAGATGAGGGACACGAGGTTTTACCCAGGTTCGGGCCCTCCTATGGAGGTAATACCCTACGTCCTGCTTGATTATATTGATGGTGTAAGGATTACAGAGTTGATCTACCACGAGATCGTATAGCTAAACCCTAGATGAGTTCTGTTGGTCTACAACCTAAAACCCTCCGGCTTATATAGACGCCGAGGGTACCTAGGGTTTACACATAGTCGGTTGCTCAACAAAGGGAAAAAACATGCCTATCTACTGTCGACATCTTGGAAGACACGCCACGGCTCCTTGAAACCTCCACCTTGGCGACGGGGCCCTTGATCATTCATTACTCATCCAGCGGCCCATATAGTCCGGCCCATGGAAATAGGTCGGCTATCCGAGGACCCCTTAAACCAGGACTCCCTCAGCCGGCTCCGCCATCCTGTGCAGCTCCATCAGTTGCTTCATCTGCTCGATCAGGAGAGGAAAGCGCTCGGGGGACTCAAATTGTGCCCAGAATATCCGAGCCTGATCATCCTCCTCCCGCGAAGCATAGAACTTGTTCGCGTCTGCTGCACTCTTCTGGAGATCCGCACAGACGCCTGAGGAACGCCACACCTGGGTGAGCAAAGCAAACCTGCTACCACCAAAGGCGCATTGTAGTGAATACGGCTTACCATCTGTAATAGCCTTGACTTGGCGAACCTCCTCTTCAAAGGACCGCCTGTCCACCCGCTCCTTTTGGAGCTCGGATTTCAGCGTGGATAGCTCGGTGGCTTGCTCTTTGCCTTTCTGCTCAAGGGCCTCGCACTTTGCGCTGGCGTCCTTGAGCTCCTGCTGCACTTCCTCCACCCGGGCCTCCTGTTTAGCGCTCGCAGCTTTCAAAGAGGAGAGTGCGGCTGCTGCTTGTTCGGCGGCCGTCTTCTCATCCGCGGCCACTCGCTTCAACTTTGTGAGCTCGGCCTTGAGTTTTTCAACCTCCGCAGCTGAAGGTGCAGAAGCAATAAATAAATAATTACACTGGGTTACCAGTGCGGATCATTAACTATATACAGCCGGGATATTACAATTCGGCTTACCTTGTGCCTCGTCGAACCTCTTGTTCAGGCTATCAAGCTCCTCTTCGGAGATCTTGAGCTTCCGATTTAGCTCGGTAAGCTCAGCGGCATTAACGGCCGCCGCCGATGACGAGGCCTACAAAAAATAAAAAAAGCATATATCTGTTTATATGCGTCTCAACCCCCGAACTGTCAAGGATGTGACCATATGTTCGGTCCTATTAAGGGCTTTTAGAACATTGTGGGGTTAATGGTGCCTTGTGCATCGTTGTTCACTCCTAATTGTTTGACCCCCGGGTGCGTTTTTTGCAAACCCACCCAGGGCTCGGGGGCTACTGCATATATAAAGATAGCATAAACTTAAAAATTAAAATTGTTCGGGAAAAGGGTATTACGTGACTCACCTTGAAGCTCGTCAAGAGACCATTAAAGGCCTCTTTCAGTCCGCTATCGACGGACTGAATTCCTTGCAAAAACGCACCCATAAGAGTGCGGTGATCCTCGGAGATGGAGGCGTTTAATAAAGCCTCCTCCATGACCGGCCACCCAGTCGTCGGTGGCACTGGTGGTGACCGGCCAGCCCGATCTCTGGTCGGGGACAGGGTCGGTAGCTCCGAAGGTACAGCATGCTCCGGAGACGTCCTCGGAGGGGAGTGGACATCCCTCCGCCCTTCCTCCTCAGCGGCCAGTGGAGTTTTCTCCCCCTGGTCCTCAGCAGCCGGGGGAGCTTCCTCCCCCTGATCTTTGGCGGCCGAGGCATCAACCTCGGCCATGTCACGGTCGCCCCCACCGCCTGTGTTCGGCTCCAAAGGAGCCTGGCGGGAGGACACCTCCGCGGCATCCTTCGCGGCCCCTGGAGGCGTGGGGTGTGACGCAGTCCCACTCTCCGCCAGCTCGGTGGGCGGAGACTCCCCATCCGATATTTGGTCAGTGGGGAGAACACGTGGTGGGCTACAAATTAAAAGATGCTTTTGCATATAAAACACTAAAAACTTCGCATAAATGACCTAGGGAGTCTTCGGATTCATACCTTTGAGCGGGGGGCTTGACCCTTAGGTTCCTTCGGGGAACCTTCTCAACGTCCTCAGACTCAGCATCAGAGTCCGAGCTGTCGTCGGACAGGATTAACCTTGGCCTACGCGCCCTCTTCTGGGCAGGAGGATTTAGATCCTCCGCGGCATCCTGCGACGCCGCCCTCTTTCTTGTAAGGGGGGAATCGCCTCCCCCCCCGTCTTCATGCTCTTCCTCGTGGCTCGAGGAGGCATGGGTTTCTTCGGACGTGGCGTCCAGCTGGTCCCTTATGCAGAGACCTTCTCTGGCCTTCTTCTTCTTCTCTTTCTTCTCGGGCGCCGAGTATGGCGCCACAACGAGCATCGCTGTCAACAACTCCGATCTGAGGTCTTCGGGTTGTGGCGCCGGGCAGCTAACTTTCGCGGTTTTCCTCAACCACTTCTGCAAAAATGAGGGAGGGTGCTCAGTCCTTTTGTCGAAGAAACGGAGTCAGTGGATTGAAATTATACCGTACCTGGGTAAGTGGGTTATCGGTGCTTAGGCCCAAATCCTCTTCCTTGGCCGGCCAGCTTTTCTGAGGCTTGAATAATGCCTTCCACAACTTCTCAGAAGTAGTGCGGAAGAGCTGGCGCACGGTAGGCTCGTCCTCGAGCTGATAAGCCCACATTGGGGAAGCCCGGCGCTGGCAGGGAAGAATTCGGTGGTGGAGCATGACCTGGACCACATTGACCAGCTCAACCTTGGACTCGATTACCGAGGTAATGCGCTTCTGCAGCAACTTCACCTTTGCATCCGACCCCCAGTCGAGGCCCTTCCTGAGCCATGAGGTCAATCTCGTAGGGGGTCCGGATCTGAACTCGGCAGGCGCTGTCCAGCTCTCATCCCTTGGCTCGGTGAAGTAGAACCACTCTTTCTGCCAGAACTTGATTGTGTCGATGAAGGTGCTAGTTGGCCACTCGACGCGGGGGAGCTTGCTGATTACAGCCCCTCCGCAGTCTGCGTGCTCGCCCGTGACAGTCTTCGGCTTGACATTGAAGACCTTGAGCCACAGGCCGAAGTGCGGCTCGACCTGCAAGAAGGCTTCACAAAGAATGATGAAAGCCGAGATATGCATAAAAGAGTTCGGGGGAAGATCATGGAAGTCCAACCCGTAGAAGAACATGAGACCCCTGACGAAGGGGTGGAGCGGGAAGCTCAGTCCCCGAATGAAATGGGGGACAAATACCACCCTTTCGCCTGGCTTAGGGGTGGGGACGACCTGTTTCGCTTCTGGAGCGCGGTGGAACACGTTGGCGGGGAGGTAGCCAGTGAGCTTTAGCTCCCGGATATCCTTGTCGGTGACCGTGGAGGCCTCCCACTTGCCCATGGAGCCCGAACCCGCCATGGGTAAGCTCGGAGGGGAAGTTGAGGAAGAAACTAGATCTGGGCTCTTGGAGCTTGGGAAGATTGGGAAAGCAGAGGATGCGAATGGGAAGCTTGAGCAATCCTTGGGTTTTTCCCTTTTATGAGGAGTCACGCCGATTAGCCTCCCTTTACCGCGCCGCGAGTCTCTCTGCTTCCCAAGGCGTGCGTGCCGTTATGCACGCGCAAAATAAGCCTAGGGTTCTGATTATATCCCGTGTGAAACGAAGCACGATCTATACATTGATGAGTCGTGTCAATGTAAGAATGGCCTCGAACCGCGAATCGAGTCTTCATAACTGGTTCAACGGTCGTGGTAGGCCACGACCCTTCGTCAGAAGGGGCCGTCAGAAAACACTGTTTACACTTTGACGATTAGCCTTCGGGGCTAAGTAATTCATGGTGTTCGGACGATTGTATGATCGGATGAAATACGTGTCATCGGAAGCCGGATTGGTCTCAGCCGATCATTTACGGGAAGAAGAACTCACCCCGCAAGCCGAAGACTCCAGTCACAGAAGCTGCCAGAGCTGAGACTCTTGGCGTTGGGGGCTAGTTCGGGGGCTACTGAGGGAGTCCTGGACTAAGGGGTCCTTGGGCCGCTGGCCTATCTCCCAATAGGCCAGCTCGATGGGCCGCTCTCTGGCTATCACAGGAAGGGACGAATATATCAAAGACCCCACATTCCAGAAGGAAGCCCCGAAGGCGCATCGTGCACTCCAAGTCAAGATGAGGAGATCAACATTTCCATCCTCGGCAGGGGACCTATCATGTGTAAACCCTAGGTACCCCCCGGTGTCTATATAAACCGGGAGGGTTTTAGAATGTAGGGCACAGGAACTCATCTAGGGTTTTAGCTAGTCGATCTCGAGGTAGATCAACTCTGTAACCTTCATACCATCAATATAATCGAGCAGGACATAGGGTTTTAACTCCATAGGAGGGCCCGAACCTGGGTAAACATCGTCTCCTTCGTCCCCTTGTTACCATCGATCCTAGACTCACAGCTCGGGACCCCCTACCCGAGATCCGCCGGTTTTGACACCGACACCGGCCATCCCAAGATGGGAGCTTGCGGTTGGATGGGGAGGCGTCTTCGCGTTGTGGCGTCGGTGGAGTTCCGTGGCAGTGGTGGATGGGACTTCGGGTTGCCGGCTGGCAAATCAGTGCTTCAAACTACGGACTTGGCGCCGTTGGAGCTGTTTCTTCACGACGGCCATCCGCAGTCACTGGGTAATGTCTCCTCCGGTCCACTAGGACTGGCGGAGTCTGTAGGCGTGAGCACACCTACGGTGGTGGCGCTGACCCCGACCCGGTGACTGATGCCGGGCTTTTCCTAACGCAGGATGTGCACTGTGAGGCGGGCGGGTGACGAGGTCTTGGGGCTTGGATGCCGGGGCGGCGGCCCTGGAAGGCGGTCCGCATGGTAGGCCCTTCGGCGGGCACCATGGCGGCGGTGGTGGCTATGTCTCTTGGCCGTGTGGGCGGCGAGGGCTATGGCGGAAGGTGACTCGGGCGTTCTCTGCCTCTAGCGGCGGTGGCGCCCCGATCCGGACCTAGGGAGCTGACCTCGCCACTCTTCCCCTCAAGACCTCGGTGACACGGGTGAGTTGCCGAGCGAAAGCTCTGCGCTTGGTCGCCAACGACGGCGACGCCTGCGGGCGCCGTTCTCTTCTTGAAGACGTCGTTGTGGGGCTTCTCTCCGTGTCCAGCTCCGGGTGAAAACCCTTGTCCGTCCTGGACTTGGCATCGGCGTCGCTTCGCGTCGTTCTCCCTCTTGAGGGCGTTGTTGTGGAGTGTAGGTGGGTAGGGTGTAGTATGGCATTGTTTTCAGTTCTTCCTGTATTCCTTTTCGGTTGCGTCGCGTGTTGCGTGGCCCGGCCATCTGGGGATCGGTGAGGGTTACCCATCACTTTGTATCATTAGGCCGTGTACTCAGATGTGTGTTTGCTTTATTTATAAAGCGGGGGAAAGCCTATTTCGAGAGAGTTCATTGAAGGTAGTCATGTTGCTCTGGATGTGGTCCCAACTTTTTTTTTCGAAACGGAGGCAAAAGAATTGCCTCATTGATTAATTAAGAAGAAGAGAATTGCCCAGTTAATTTACGGAAAACCGGGCTAAAACCGATACAATCATATCATAATTGGACTACTCACCAATCATGAGACCCCGCAAGCACACATGCAACGCACCAAACCCTTCCAACACATAACAACCGACTCCCGACGCTTGTACAACACAGCGAAACCCAACAAGAACATCCCAACAAAAAATAGCGGACCACACCAAAACCACAATGACGACCCAAACTGTGAGGACAAGCCGACCGTGAGGATGAGCCGAGAGACTGAGAATCATCCATTAAGCAGCCACGGGCGTCTTATCTATGGCGCCACTCTTCTTTCCTTTGCATCTTAATGACTTCTCCTTCACTATACCGGTCTGAGGGCAAACACTCGCCTTCTTGCATTTGCCCTTGAATGTCGTTCCCGTCAGGAGGCAAGCAATCGCCCTGCCAGTTCCAGGGCTAACAACCTCCACCTTGGCGAGCAAGTCACAAAGCTCTTTTGCAAAGAGAGCATTGGAATTATCCGTCGGCGGAGGTGGAACCGGTGCCAAAGCCACATCTAAGCGCCCAAGCGAGTTCACCTCACACATCTCATATGACAAGGTTGAATCATGTCCCTCCTCACATGTGGTTGCATGCGTGTCCACCATCGTATGCTCCACTGACAGAGGCGAATTAGAGCTCGCACATAGCACTTGAAGCTCGGGCATCACTTGCAGCACCGGAGGCACAACCATATTAATGGCCCCACCCACAGCGGTAGACGACACTGTGGGCAAGGCAGATGACGATGACGAGTTGTCCACAGCTCTAGGGGAGAATAGGTGGTGGTCATGCTTGTAGTATCCTTTCTATTATTTGTCCAAATTCCTGTTCTATCCGAGTCTTTAGGTGACCGACAATGTTCGAGCAGGACATGATGGCCTTCTTCGGTAGTAGATGGATGGTACTGTGAAGACCCTCTTTTAAGTAGAAGATGTCTTCTTCCTCCAACGAATGGCTTGTTTTTTACACCGAGAACATCATTTTTACTCTAGCTTGGTCATTGATTGCTTGGATGAGTATCTCGTTATTTTTGTTGTTGTGTGCATCTTTCTATTTTTTGTTTGCTTATTCTTGTTCGGGGTATTTTCTAGCTTATTTCCCTGGAACCTTGTGTCTAGCAAGCCATTTGGGGTTTTATTAATTTAATTCGGATGTCATGCGTTTGTCAACATTCATGGTTGGTCACCGAGATGCGGTCTTATGTATGGCGATTTTGAGAATTCCTATTTGGTCAAACTGACTCTGCAATCTGAATCTAAAGCTATATATTTTTTATACTATATCTTCATGTTCCAGAATGCCTTGTTTTTATAGTGGAGTACATGACACTTTTTAGGGGATTTGTGTTCAGATAAATGGAGTCAAGTGTATTATGTGATTGTGATTGTTTAATGAGCAACTATGGGCCTGTTCGGATCTCCTCTGACTTCTCAAAACTCCACATATCCAGCTTCTCCTCCTCGCTTCTAACTTCAGGTAGCGATCGCAGGAACGTTCGGCTGCATCGACAACTTCTCGTAGAGCTGCAACCCAGCTAGGAGGGCTCTGGCCTGTTTAGCACTGATTGGGCCGGCTGGAGGCAGCCTTGTTCGGGCCCAGTGCACCGATACGAGGGTGAGAGAGGGGTGCCGATTGGTTGGGGGATCGTTGGTTTCTTTTTATCGAGCGAGGGGCAGTGAACCGTTACCTTTGGCGGTGGCAACTCCCTGTAAATTGGGCGAACTTCTGATTCTTCGATCGGTGGAGCTGGGCCGACTGAGCTTCACGTTTTTGCGCTGCGAGTTGGGTCAACTTTGAGAAGTTAGCTTCTTGGAGCCGAAACGTTCTGGACAAAATTATTTGTGAAGCTGGTGAAGTTAGAAGTTGGAGGAGATCAGAACATGCCCTATATCAACCACTCCGTGCCATCCTTCATCTTTATGATCATTGTGTAGCACTTCTTAACTTTTCAAAGCAGGCATGGTGTATCTTAACTTATTGTGGGATTATACATTTCGTATTGTCCAAGACGATTTTGTGGAATATATTAATCTATCTATCCATTGAAATCGCTTTGGATAACCACCACTATACCATGACAATCACGATTGATAAATATTGACAGGAGATAATTTCCATGCAATGAGTAAAGCCACATCTTGTTTGGCGTGTTGAGAATTTTCTCTTTCTACATATGCAAGAAGTTGAAAGGATATCCTGAAATTAGTGGCCCATGTAGTGAAGTTAGCAATAAAGCAACATATTATTTTCTAGTATTCTGTTGAATTATGCATCCCTTTCACCCAAGCCTCACATATTTGAGAGAGAAAGAAATTCAGGTATATGTCAATACCTTTGAAGTGAGGGGGGGTGGGGGGGGGGGGGGGTTAACGTAGCATTTTTCTTCATGATGCACTATCATAGTTTCTCTTCAACCCAACCTACAGTGAAGTGTCCTCTCATTTATTTCAAAGTAACACACATTATGTCAAACATCGTGAATCCTAACCAAATATACATCATAAATCCTAACCAAATATATGATAAATTTGTTTAAAGTTTCAAATTTCACATGAAATGGATAACATCTAATTCCATACTCATACAAATAATTGGAATTACCAATCTTCATGAATCAACATGCCTCTGGAATCCATATCACACATCCTCTATATATGTTTGATTTCGAGCATATGAATAAAGTGCAACCTTGTTGCCCCTCTCACTGTTACGGGAAATTGGACGTTTGAAATCATTTCCCAAGCACAGAATTTTAGTGAAGCCTTGTTGACCCTTCTCACTGTAGCATACCTGGTAGGAAGACAAGTTGTTTTGTAGTGGCAAAATAAAGCGAACAAATCAAGACTTCATTAAACAAGAAACCATGTTAAGTCTCTATGCATCCTCTCACACTCGATAACCTCTTGTTAAATCTATATTTTAATATCAGATTATCCTTCCAGTCAAACAAATTGACAACCATGACGAGTATGATGATTCTGAAAATGAACTGGCCCAGCCGTAACAAAACATAAAGGACTCGTACAGAATGAAATCGATATAAAAAATGTCCAGTTGGAATATATAACATGAAATTGATATAAAAAATGTTCATAGTCAACACTTTGAGTGATTTGCATCTAAAATGCATTTAGTTAAAAGGGAGGAAATGTTTTATTCAAGGGCGACCAAAACAAAACAAAGATACGACCAGCAGCTTTGCTTGCAGTCATCTTTAAACTTCACTCTCCTTAACATATTCTTGTCCTTCCATAAGAATCTGAATCAGTACATGACTCTTCTTAACATGTTGAGTAACATTTGCTACATAAAAAAGGAGCAAGAATATTCTGGTTTCATGTCAACAGTGCGGCAATGCATACTCTTTATCTCCAACGCCATATTTGCAGTTAGGTATTCAGGCATAGAATGCAAAGCTCTGATGCAAGTTACGATGAAATCTTCATAAGTGGAGGCTAAACTCATACTAAAGCATGAACTAACAGGGAGGGCAATAGAGCAAGTACCATCAGCTTATATCTTGACAGTTCTCCAACGACAACTTGTTTCCTTGCCTGTCCAAGCTCTATCCCGCTCACTCTGCTCGCAAAGTTCCTTGCCTGTCCAAGCTCTATCCCGCTCACTCTGCTCGCAAAGTTGAGAGAGTAGAGTGTTTCGCCCAGTTAATTCTCGTTTGGGCTAATTTGAACAAACATCAAAGTTTTGGAGTCTCCACCTACACTGCTTTACACGCATTATCACCAAAACTAAAGAATAGCTTCAAATCATGCCGGCACAAGGGGAAGAAAATTGCATACTTAGTGAGTCTTGCAGCAAGTGTGTTAACTTTGAATTCATGCGAGCTGAAAAAGAAATAAATTAGCGAGATCATATCTATAATCAGCAGTGCAAATTATAACCAACGTTTGAAAGTTGCAAACCTGAAGGGTATGTGCTGGCTCGTAGTTGCAAGAGCAGATATGGCTCTCCATTCATCAAGTTTTCTCCTTTGACCATCACACAATATATATACTGTATGGAAAATTAGCGAGGACAAGATTTTACGGTTTGCAACTTAGTGCGAGTGAATGAAAATCTGGTGAACGACCATTGTGACACGCTGCTGTGCTCGTTAGCATTTGTAGAACCAACAACTTTGGCTTTGCTTCAAGTTTGCAGGATGCCCCATCCATGTTAGTGAATCGTGCTTCAACCAGTCCCGACACATGACGAACTCCCTCTGCAACTTGTCTTATTTCTAGCCTGTATACCGAGAACAGATATGAGAAGCATGTATTCAGAGAACAGATATGAAAAGTGTGTACTGGACATTCAGAGAAGCGTAGCTCACAAGAAAAGATGCCTCTAGATGGCTAGGACCTCAATGCGCCGCGTGTGGCGGCGGCCGCAAAGACGACCTGCGCTCCAGGAGAGGCCAGCGGCTGTAGGGGTGTGGGCGAGCGCATCCATGGGGAAGCAGCCGAGCGGCAGGCGGCGACGACCTGTGCTCCAGGAGAGGCCGACGGTGATCGCATCCTAGCGGCAGCAGCCGAGTGGAGGAGCGGCAGACGATGACGATGACTGTGACCACACGTCCGTGGGGCAGCGGCCAAGCAGAGGAGCGGCGGCCTCGAGCAGAGGAGCGGTGGCCTGACCAGAGGAGTTGTAGGGGTACTATGTGAAGGCGCTTGTGGAAGAATGGCAGATTTGCGTGGTGAGCAGTAGTGGTTGGTGGCGGCAATCCAGTGGAGGGGCGAGCGTTGGCGACGGGCGGTGTTCATCCCATGGAAGGCGAGCGTGGGCATCGGAGTTGGGGGTGAGATGCGGCGGCGGCGCTCTATGAGGAGAGGATTGCGGATCAAGCGTGATGCACACACCGAAAACGGGAAGTGGGACAGGCTTTGACAAGGACGCGGGTGTGCGTGCGGGATGGCAGAGTTTTCGTCCGCCCGAAAAAATGCTAAACGCACTTTGGACGTGTTGGTGTAATCTTGACGGTTAGATCTAATTAAGTGATCTGATCGGGAGGCTGTAATTCCTCCGTGTTGTTCTGTGTAGCTTAGACTGGATGCACATAATGATGAATATGTTTGCTTGTTTAATAGTAGTAGAGAAATGGACGGCCCTATCCGAGCCCAGTTTTCCACGAGCACCGAAAAAACGAATTCTCCTCTGCTAGGTTTTCTCCACCGCCGCCATCCTGTTTTCACGAGCGCCCTCGCCGAGAAGCCCATGAGTTGTCGTCGACCACGCCCCGCCGCCGTCTCCGACACCACATCGTCCAACCGTAGGATGATTCCCTCTGGCCTCCGCGAGGCTACCGCAACAGCAGCCGTTGGAGCCTGACGCGGTGAGGTGTCGGCGACGATGACTACGACAGGTGTGACGCGCCGGCGATCATGGCCTTGATGAGAGGTGGCCCATGGAGTCGAAATCGCCTTCTCTACCGTTGATGTTTGCTTCCTGGTTCGTCGGAGCCGCCGGTGAGACGAGCGCTTCTTGTGGGCAGCGCAAGTAGTAGGTACTAGTGGCTAGTGCGCGGCGGCACGCCGCGCCACATGGAGTGATAAGCTATTTAGTTTTTTTTGTAATATTTGATAAGTCGTCCCAAGATTTGATTCATACAAGGTTCCGTTGGTTTGTTTGTGGTTTGTTGTTTTTGTAAAGTTTTTGGAAAGCTTTTGAGAATTTGTTGTACGTTCTACATGTGGGCCCGTTGGGAAGCAGGTCCACATGTCAGTGGCCCAACGGCACATAGTGCACGACAGAGGAGCCGTTTCCACTGCTCGGTGGTGTGGTACAACAAATGCAACAGTTTCTATCACAGGAAAAAAAAACACTGGATTAAGCACTAACTAATCCAGAAAAAGCCACATTGCATCAGCATTAGCAGACTATTGTCATTGGTATCATCTCTGTTCCAAGCAGTTTAATAGTTTGCAGAAAGATGAAGTGTATTATCATGTTTTTAAATGCACAAAAACACAAATGGATTGGTGACAATATATATCAGTTCTCATCTGGCACAGTAAAATGTGGGACATTAACATCCTATCCAAAATTCACCATGGAAAAATGCCTATATGAAATTAACCTTGAAAAAATGCAAACAAAATGCACCAGTTTCTTTCACAGGAAAATAGCAAATGTGCTAAAATTCAGAGAGAGATGCATAATATATTACTTGATGAAATGAGCATATGTATGTTCACATATGCCCACGACGGCATGCCGCGCTTCCCTGATACATATAAAACATTCACCGTATTTATTTCTGCCATGTCAAAAAAATTTCAATCTATAACTTGGAGGTTATTTATATCATAAGGTATGTGCTATCTTATATGAAAACATACATGATTTCAACTTAGACTTATGTACATATCGCATAGGTTCCCATATGCACAAACGTCCTACAGCCGAACCAAGCTGGAGCAAAACCCAAAACAAACCACTGAATTATCAATCAACTTCACCTACATGTCACAGTAGGAGAAAATGTCAACAAAAGGTGTCCTGCCATTGCCGGACCAAAATCTTCAGCGTCATGGGGCATGCCCGAGTCCTAACCATGATAGTGTTGTCATCGCTGACCTGGGTAGCGTATGAATCAAATCATGCATAGAAGGCTTCCTTCCCTTCAGTTTGCCTGAAAAAGAGAAAAAAATTAACCTAAATGTCATGTATCAAAGGTCATAAAAAACAAACTGAGCTCATTATACTATTTCAGCACCTCACAGTAGACTCCTCATGTACTAAATAGACACGATGAATTTACTGTACATGGAAGTGGCTAACCAAGGGAAAGACATTTAAAAAATTCAGTTAGAAAGCAGAGCACACGTTCATCTAAAAAAAGCAGTGCACGCACAATTCTGAACTGAAGTGTCTGGAGGGTATCCAATTTGAAGAAACGTAAACCATGTACTGGAGTGTCTGGAGGGTATCCAATTTGGAGAAATTCTCACTGGAGAGGATATGAAAAGAAGGGAGAGTGAGTGAAACAAAGTACAAACATTAGATATAATAAAACTGAAAATTGGGAAATGAGGGGTTAAATCTATGTGCAAAGATTAACATCAAGATGCCCCACATCTTCAAAAGTAACCAATGGCCCATACCAAATGGTTTTAAATAGTTTGGTTGACATTATGCTGCTTCAATAAGTTACCCTATGACCCGTACCAAGATAAAAATTGTAAAATTACGAAGAAAAAAATTACAGGAAGGAGCCCACATGGACCAGAACATGAAGCATATGGTAGAAACCAGAACGGTGGATTTTGAACATGGACTATTTTCTACAGTGCGATGCAGTGATCTTTTTTTAGAATGCTAAGAATAGCAATTCTGGATTAAGTAGAGAGAACCAGCGCTATCCAAATGGTAAAAAGCAGGGTAGCAAGGCAAGATACATGTAAATAGGTGGCAACGCTAGTAAGAATTCCACCCCCCCCCCCCCCCCCCCTCTCTGATGTATACCTCAGAATATGGATATACTCATGCTAATTAACTGAATATGCTCATGCATATATTATTTAATCCAGCAAATAGATGCATTCTAAACACATGCATTAGTCTGCTAACAAAGACTAAGAAATAATAGTGCAAACATGGCACACCTTCATTCCTGCCAAAGCAATAGTCCCAAATTAACATTTGTGCCAATTCGACATAGTCTGGACTTTAAAAATGATGTTGATGCTCCCATCAGTACTTATTTTGTCATGTTACAGTGGAACATAACACACTATTATCTGTATATGATTTGAAATGTTAAAAGCAATGATGATTTTTTTAAATCGGTGTAGCACTTGTAGCACTTACAGAACTATATTAAATGGAAGCAAAAAAGTTATTGTTGGCATAAACTCAAACACATGGTGGTCAGGATACGTAGCAATCCACGTCTCGATCTGTCTTAGACTAAAACAGAAATCATGAGTTTGGATTTACGGAAGAATATATGCAGATTAGTAAAGAAGCTAGTACTACTTCTATGCTTCATCAAATGGAAAACTTTTCCTAGATAAGAAACATTTTCTATTTGTTTTGCCGACTTGCCTCGAAATAAAGCTATGCCCAAAATGCTATGCTTACCTAAGAATAATGTAGTACTGTAATAGTTATCAAAGATGTAGTGTTTCCTCTGTATGTCAGCTATTCAGCACATCAAGTGTTTATTTGTTTAAACATCATGTGAAATTAAACCAGAATTACTTCCCTCCAAGAAAATGGAACCCAACATAACAAAGAGATCAAGAATAGAAATACCATGTTTTATTACAGATGCATGTTCTGAATTCCTTCACACAGGGGCAAGGAGTCTGACCCCCAAATTTGCGTCCTCATCATAGACCTGCACACAATACCTGAATTTTTTTCTAGATTAAGAATCAGTTAGTTATACAATTTTCTGCAGCATATACACCGAACTTTAGATCTGAAATTCTAGTAATAATAACTCATCGCAGACCAGAGAAGAGGAAAGGGAGATGCAATGTGTACCTAGGCAAGAGAGGGCACCATCGCGGGGCATGAACGGCGGCCGCGGAGGGATACGGCCATAGGGCAGATGGAGGGGACCGGCGGCCGTGGGGCGGATGGAGAGTACCGGCGGTCGGGGCCAAAGCAGCGGAAGGCCAAGGGGGGCACAGTGAGGACGACGGAGAGCAGCAGGGCAGCGAGCTATACACCGCTGGCTGCAGGCATGCCACCTTGGACCAGCGGCGACCTAGCACTCCATAGGATCTCGGGTGGAGGGCACCACCAGGGGCAGAGATAGGCCTGGCGATGGGGAGGTGAGGAGTGGAGTGTGGGCGCAGCCATGGTTGGAAAGACCGGGTCTGGGAAGCTCATTTTATATGCACACATAGGTCGGTAGAGGCCACACGGGATTGGGTCACAATTTTCAAGAAAGAAGTAGATACGTCCGAACAGAGCCGCAGAGGGTCAAAGCGGTGGAGGGTCAAAGTGGTTCAAAACGTGCAAAATGCTTAGACGGTAGTAAAAAAACTGCATACAGGAACTATCCATTCACACGTGTCATTTTTTCAGGAGCAGGTAAACAAAGTTCAAGAAAACCAGGAAAAAAGAATCCCTTACGGCCTAGTATTCTTAGTATGTGCCACTCACTCGCCCTCGTGCCCGCTCATCGCTGTTGCGCTCGAGGATCAAGCAGCATTCTCCTTGTTAATTAGGTAGGGTTCTTCCGCTTTGTTTCTTGGCTTTCACACAAAGTGATTTCATTTTGCTTTTGTATGTGATAGTTTGAGGCTTGAGCTCGTAATAAAGGAAATATGTATTCTTAATCCGTTATTAATATTTATAAAAAGTCCCTGTGTCTTTAAATACTCAGCGCACACTCTATTAAATAAGTTATGTTTTGGACCGCGTAATATTTATAAAAAAGTCCCTGTTTTTTAATAATCAACCCACACTCTATTAATAAGTTGTGTTTTGGGCCGCGTCGTCCATACCCGGTTGGGCCTGGGCACAAGCCCCCTGCAGAAGCCACGCACTCACGTTACTCAGCCCACACTATTAAATAACTTATGTTTTGGGCCGCGTAATATTTATAAAAAGGTCCCTGTTTTTTTAATAATCAATCCACACTCTATTAATAAGTTGTGTTTTGGGCCGCGTCGTCCATACCCGATTGGGCCTGGGCACAAGCCCCCTGCAGAAGCCACGCACTCACGTTAATAATAAGCAAAAAGATGTTTTGCGCAACTGGGAGTCGAACTCACAACCACACACAAACATTTTGTCCACCGTAACCAATTGAGCTTGTCAAGTCTTGATAGAAATTTCCCAAGTTTTTCCCTATTTATACGCAATCTTTGTGGAACTATTAGCTAAGCGGTGTGTCCGTTGGACCGGCTGTTGTACGTAGAATGTTGTACTATCATGACTCTTGAGTATAAATCTAGGTCTCCTTCTTGAAAAGGAATTGTACTATTTTTTTAAAGCAATCATATATGTATACGGTTGCTACCTTCACCGGTGAGCCCTCCCACCCCAGTAAGGTACCTTCATCTCTCCTTCCACGAAACAAGTACCTTGATCTCTTGCTTGGAGTGGTTTATCGCTGAAACGAGCGTGGCCGTGAGGCGTCTTCATCTTGGCCATGGTTATTTAAGTATAAGCGCTCGGTAAATTACTGGTTCACTGGCATACTTCATGATCCTTAGCATGAGCTAACAGGTACTATGTCACAAACGAAAAAACCCTATGCCGTGTACTGATAATAAGTGTCAAAGGTGTGTATCATGTCTGAGCAAAAATCACTGATAAGAATATTCCATTATTTCCCTTGGTGATATGATCTTACATGGCACAACATACACCCTGAGGATACTTGAGAAGTCCAGTTGTCAAAAAATGTAGATCTTTTAAGAATACTTCTAGCATTAATGTAGTTGTCAATACAAAAAATTACATACAAATAGTCAGAGAGTACACGAATATATTCCATACAAATTTATTGACATATACAATGTGGGTGGGAAGAAGAACAGGCTGTAACACGGCCGTGTTAAAATAGAGGATATGGACTAGGTCGCGGGTGGAGGGGGGTCTTGAGAAATGCTTATTGAGGAATATTTTCTCCCATTGCAACGCACGGACATGTTTGTTAGTAAGTCTAATTAATCCATACCGTCTCTAAAGCATCCAGTTCTAATTGGTTGCATACTTGCATGCCCAAGCCAGAACCTAATATCTTGTCAAAGATTGCGACGTTCAACCACTCATATGTAATGATGGCTTCAAGCATTTTCGCCGTACATATTTCTCCATCTAGCCCCCACATTCTAACCACGTTAATTTCTGAAGCTTCCCTGACTTAGTTATCGTCCTAATATAAACCCTCGTGACCCCATGTGATTCTCATTAAGGTAATCGATACTTACTATAACTGTTAATTTACTACAACTGTTAAGAAACAAATACCTTTAGAAAAAAATTGTACCTACAACTTACTTTATTTCACACTTTTCCGGCGAGCGCTTTGCTCCCAGGGAGAATGAACGATTTTTTATGGATGCCTCTTGCACTTGCAATCATGATCCTTAGTCCCACTAGCAGACGCTTTCTTGCAAATTGTGTTTAAACTACCAACACTAACTTCTGACCCTATTGCTGAATTACCGGCGCTAGACTCGCCTGATACTGTATTTTCGTTTTGCGGGGTTCGAGTAACAGAAGGAAACTCTTTCGTGACTAAAGATGTTGATAATGCCGGAGGTGAATTACCAATATTATCAATAATGAAGGGGTCGCTTTGATCACCTTACTGGGTGTAGTGTTTTGCGCGCCCATGTCATCAACGGGCAACTCCGTTCCCTTCACCGTGTGAAGCATGCTTCATTCTTCTCCTCCGTACGTTCATTCAAAAGAGTTGAGTCAACTTTCAGAAATTCTTTTGGCTTGTACTTCCTACTCAACTACTCATCACTATCCTCCACACCATTGTACTCGTCATGAATCTCCCGGTTGTATGGCTTGAAGATCAAACAATTCTTGTTTAGCTTCTCAATGAGCCTCCGGAAGAACAAATCCAATAGAATCAGTACATGCGCATGTAACATAAAGTACACATTACTCGTTACCAACACATTTATCAGGAATGAGAAGAATCTCTTTCTCCATATGGTTTATGCATTTCACGACATGATCCATTATATTGTCCCTGCTCGATGAAACCTCAGACTTGCTACCTTTTCTATTTCCGACACCACCTTTACGTTCAGGTGGCTCTGTTTCTATCAAAGGATTATTCCTTCTTTAGCTACTTTGGCGTGTCTGTACTCTTGGCCAATTAAGCCATCAATCTGCGGATATGTTTAACGAAATCAACTAAGTTATCAGTTAAATACTCAAATCAATTTACAGAATGTAGTACAAGGCATACATATTTACCTTGCCAGTACCACGCCCGTTCACCGTATCGTACTCGTCATGCTTCTCAACCTCAACTTTTGGCCAATTTAGCATTAGTGGGTACTCAAACGACAAAGGATCGAATGTTTCGACACCTGTTGGCTGCACTTCCTCCCAGTACATGTACTGCATGAACATCAAACAAATTAGTAATCATAAATTACAAAAATGCAATTAAAATACCAATAAATATTGCAGTTTACCTAAACGAGCGCCAATTTTCCCACCGACCATTTGAATTTCTTGACATCTTTAACCGTCTTTCTAACGTCATTTGAATTTCTTGCTAGTGCGGTACTGTTATAGCATCGCACTCCACCAAGCATGTTCCTCATAGTTTTTACAAGTTGGTGGAGGACATGGACGCCATTAAGTCGTCTCGTTGAAACGAGTTCACACGTGTGCATTGATGGCGTAAGAAAGACGGTTAAAGATGTCAAGAAATTCAAATGGCCGGTGGGAAATTTCGCGCTCGTTCGGGTAAACCGCAATATTTATTAGTGTATTTTTAATTGCATTTTGTAATTTATGATTAATAATTCATTTCATGTTCATGTAGTACATGTACTGGGAGAAAGTGCAACCAAAAGGTGTCGAAACATTCGATCCTTTGTCGTCAGAGTACCCACTAATGCTAAATTGGCCTTAAGTTGAGGTCGAGAAGTGTGACGAGTACGATACATGAACGGGCGTGGTATTGACAAGGTAAATATTTATGACTTGTACTGCATTCCGTAGATTGATTGGAGTATTTAATTGACCACTTAGTTAATTTCGTTGAACATTTCGCAGATTGATAACTTAATTGGCGAAAAGTACAGACAGACCAAAGCAGCTAAATAAGGAATAATCCTTAGGTAGAAATAGAGCCACCAAAACGTAAATGTGGTGGCGGAAATAGAAAAGGTAGTAAGTCCGCGGTTTCATCGAGCGGGAACAATATAATGGATCATGCCATGAAATGCATAAAACATCTGTAGAAAGAGATTCTTCAAATTCGGTGATAAATGTGCTGAGGTAACGATTACTGTGTACTTTATTTTATGTGCGCATGTACTGATTCTATTGCATTTGTTCTTCCAGACATTCATCGCGAAGCTAAACAAAAAGGTTTAATCAAGCCATACAACCAGGAGGTTCGTGACGAGTACGATGGTGTAGACGAAAGTGATGAGTGGTTGAGGAGGATGTACAAGCCGAAAGTGTTTCCGGAAGTTGGCTCAACTCCTTTGAATGAACATACAGAGGAGAAGAATGAAGCATCCTTCACGGGTGTGAAGGGAACGGGGTTGCCGGTTGATGACACGGGCACGCAATACACTACACCCGGTAAAGGTGATCAAAGCGACCCTTCATTATTGACGATAATGGTAATTCACCCGCGGCATCATCAGCATCTTTAGCTACGAAAGATTTTCTTCTGTTACTCGAACCCCACATAATGAAAATACAGTATCAGGCGAGTCTAGCACCGAAAATTCAGCAACAGGGTCAGAAGTTAGTCTTTAAAGTTTGGACACAATTTGGAATAAAGCTATTGCTAGTGGGACTAAGGAGCATGATGGGAAGCGCAAGAGGCATCCGTCAAAATTCCTTCTGTCCCTCTACGAGCAGAACGCTCGTCGAAAACGTATGAAAAAAAGTAAGTTGTAGGTACAACTTTTTTCCAAAGGTATTTGTTTCCTAATAGTTGCAGTTAATTAACTCATTTTGTAAGTATATTGTTGTAGGTTTGTTTGGTTCAAGTGTGGTTCTAGTAAGCACCGATTACCTTACTGAGGATCACATGGAGGTCGCGAGGGTTTATATCAGGACGCTAACTAAGTCAGCGAAGCATCGTAAAAGTAATATGGTTAGTATTAGGGGACCAGATGGGGAAATATTTACGGCAGAAATGCTTGAAGCCATTATTACATATGAGTGGTTGTGTAAATATGATGTCCTCGTGCCCGTTCAAATTTGTATTATATTTGCAAAATATTTAGAAATTATTTTAATTCCACGATAATAGCAAATGACCCCGAAAAGCCAATTTTTGATGCGAAAGATGTAATTGTATGTTTACTGTAAAAAAATCACACAGAAGATGACAATATTTGCTAAATATCATGATACCTTTCCATATTAAATGCCTAAAAATTATTTAATTTCTTAGACCCACCTACGTACATCTCCAAATCTTCTAGACATATATATCACAGGAGCCCTGCTAAACGTATGACAAATATTATACGATTTACGTATGACAAATATTATACGATTTACGTATGACAATTGTCAGCTGCCGTTCATTGGATTTCGCCGATGGGTGAGATCACGTCCTATGAAAATCGTACACACTTTTGATTGTACAGAAAACAATCTGGATATCGTTTCATTTTATATCGCGCGATACAAAAAATGGTGAAAAATAGAAGCGCGACCCAGGAATCGATCCCGCGGCCCCACACTCCAACCACGAGCCATTGACCACTATACCACACAGCACCAACTAAACATCTTGGTTCAAAATTGTATAAGAACACACATCAGCGTTGAGATTTGAAAAACATTTCTTGAAGATTGCAAGCAGTTTTGAAATGCAACATTTTTTGGAAAAGTGAAGATGTTTTGATATTCCAATTTAAAAATGAAACACGAACAAAATTTGCAAATCCCAAACAGTTTCCAAAAACCCGAACAATTTCTCAAAAAATAACATTTTCTGAAAAACGAACAAATTATAAGAAACGCAAACATTATTTGAAATTTTCGAATATTTTCTGAGATCACGAACACTTTTCAATTTTTTAACAAAATTGGAAAACAGGAACATTTTTAAAAATCAGCACCAATAAAGTAAAAACGTTAACTTTCTGTAAAAGTGCAAACCAATTTTGTTTTCTGCGTTTTTTTTGGAAATGTGAACAAAATTTGAAACATGGGAATAATTGTTGAAATTGCGAACAAAAATGTTGAGTATGCAAACATTTTTGCAACATGAACGTTTTTTAAAAATGTGAACAAATTTCGAAAACGAGAACTTTTTTGAAATTCCTGAACATTTTTTGAAACACAAACAATTTTATGAAACTATGAAAAAATTTGAAAACGAGATCATTTTTGAAGCATGAACATGTTTTAAAAATGTGACCAAATTTTGAAAACTATAATGTTTTTTTTTATTCCTGAATTTTTTTTTGAAACCCAAACAATTTTATGAAACTGTGAACAAATTTGAAAACAAGAACATTTTTGAAACGCGAACATTTATTGAAATTGTGAACAAATTTTATAAATGAGTTTTTTTATAGTCTTGAAGAATTTTTGAAACACGAACATTTTAAAAAATGTGAACAACTTTTTAAAAGTAGAACATTTTTTATTTTTTTCAACAATATTTCAAATTTCCGAACAAAAGAAACAGGGAAAAGAAAAAAGAACAAAAAATCAGAAAAGGAAAATATGTAAATCGAAAACTCTGGAAAGAATGAAAACACGAATTGTTTTTCAATTTACGATCAATTTTTTTAAAACGGGAGCATTTTTTTAGCGCCTGAACGTTTTTTGAAAAGTTGTGAAATTTTTGAACAAAAGCATTAGCATAATTTTTTGAAAAACAAGAACATTTTTTGAAATTTTCGAACATTTTTTGAATTTATGAATAGTTTTTGAAAAACAACAATTATTTGAAATTTATAACATTTTTTTTAAAGCAAGAACAATTTTCGAACATGAACTTAGTTTAACAAGATAAAGTAACTTTAAAAAAATAAAAAAAAGAAGAAACAGAAAACGAAAAAAAGAAAAGAAAGAAGAAAGAAGAAAAAGAAACAGAAACAGAAAAACGATTAAAAAACAGAAAACCCGTTAAAAAACAAAGAAGATGGTTCGAGGAACCTCCTAGAAGGCTCCCAAAACCGGTTGGTTAGGTGAAACTGGGCCGGCCCATCGCGTCGCTTGTCGGTCGCTCGCCTGTCTGATGCGCCGGCAGTTTGAATCAATGAGCTGCAAATAGGGAATTCCCATTTCTTGGTTGCAGCCGTGTGGGGGTGAGCTGGACTACCTAGAGAGATAATTCGGCCTTCTCCTTATTTAACAAAGCAGCCTAGTCCAGCCCTTCGATAATTTGGTGACATGGAAACAACCCCCCTCCACCGCGGCATATTCTGCTTGTCGTTCTAGGCAGCTGGAGAAAGTACGGGCAAGGGATGGTGCTTGCTCCGCCGTCGGAGATCATGGGGAACGCCCCTGCTCATCCCGGTGGCGGACCCCGCCACTGCCGGGAAGGAAAGCTGGACGACGACGTTAAGGCGGACAGTTGGACGACGACACCGGGAAAGAAGTTGGACGGCGGCACCGGGCAGAAAAGTTGGATGCGCACGGCGGCGCATTGGATGCTTGGACGACAAGCGGGCGAGTTGGCGAGCCATACACAGAGAGGAGGCAGACACAGTGCGCTGGTGTCACGAACGGGCGGCGCGGTTAGCCGAGGAGGCGAGCGCGGGACGTCTCGCAAGAGGAGACGAACGTGAAGAGTAGATTTTTTTTTAATCTGGCAAGAGGCGAACATGGGCTCTGTGTTGGGCGCTACGTACCCAATTTTGCCCTAATTGAGGAATTAATTACTAGATTGAGGTTGCTCGTAAAAGTTTACTAGAGTGAGGTGGATGGACAATAATACCCCTTTTCAAAGTTTTAAGGGAGGTGTACCGAAGCAGGCCTCATACTCTAAATCCAATGGTTTTTTGTGTCAGAAGAGCCAAATTTATAACATTCTAAGTATTAGTTAAATTTAAAACCTCAGATGCGTGAGCACCTTATATTTTGTAAGGGGGGAGAACAAATCAGAAGTTTTCTTTTATTTCTCTAGAAACTAGAGATTCATTACTTGATCATAGCAGTCTACCCTGTTGCTTGGTTGTGTTGGAAGATCTGGAACGCAGAGTCCTCTCGTTTGTCGCTCATTTTTACCCTGTTGCTTGATTGTAGATATGTATAGTTCTTGTTTAACTACATTATGTTTCTAGTTGGTGCCGATGAATGAGTTTTACACTCATTTTTACCCTCATTTAAATCTGATATTCTCAAATATTTTATGTGTTTATCCATTCACCTTTCCCGCTAAAGCTCCGTGTGCTGATGCGTGTTGTCGCTGCAGCTTCGGTGACCACGGCTGCAGGGACGCTGTGGACGGGCCGACCCTTCCCTTCACCGCCTCGGACAGTAGTATGACTATGACGTCCATAGTGCGGAAGCTGACGCCACGCTCTATTCCATCTACCTGGACCCGTCTTGGTCGCCCCAATAGCGCGTCCGGAGGTGAGACCGACGCGCCGCAGGCGCAACGGCGGCCACGCAGCACCGAAGGAAAAGTAACATATGATCAGTGGTGAAAGACAAGGACGCCCTTATTAACAACTATAAGGCGACTCGGGGAAGATGCAATATTCAGCTTGGAGCTAGCTCTTGGACCAGACCCCCTATGGGTAGAGTCAACTAAACTCTGACGCTTCGATCCTTGGTGATGTGGCCGGAATTGGGATGGTATTGCGAGACTGTGATGGAGCTATAATATTCAGTGCTTGTAGATACTTGTACATATGTGATGATGTTTTGAAAGCTGAGCTACTTGCTATAAAGGAGGGAGTTTATTTGGCGCTACAATGGAGCAATCTACCCGTTGATGTGGAGTCTGATTGTTTAGAAGCGGTTAACATGATCAAGGGAGGAATCAGCAACAGATCTAAATATGCTTTCATTATTAGAGAGATTATTAGTAGTCTAGAGGAGAGGAATTTTTGCACTACTTACACTCGTCGGAATTGTAATAGGGTTAGTCATGCTTTGGCTAATTTTGGTAGGTTGCAACGCCGAACTATGGTTTGGCTAGGCTCTGGTCCAGAAGAGGCCTTGGAACTTGTGGGACGAGATTGTATCACTTAATCTTTGAGTAATGCAAGAATTTATTTCACAAAAAAAAAAAAGAGACAAGGACGCCCGTACATGGCATGTCCACGACCTCACTCACAAAGTTGTGAATTGTGGCGTTGGGTCCTCGCCGGCGTGACAGGGTGGGCCCAGGATTTAAAGACCGTGTATTCAAATTTTGAAAACTTTTTGGGAAGCCCAACCTTCCTTTTGACGCATATAACCGATTATAGCAGCATATACTATATCACTAATCTTCCTAGAATTGGAGGCCTCTCGTTCAATTGAGGCCGCCAATTTAGAATTGGGTCATCGATTTTGACCGGGTCAACAATCTCTCACTCAATTATTTTAATTAACTATGCTCTCTTATTTGCTTGAGCAATCTCTTACTCAATTATTTTAATTAACTATGCTCTTTTATTTCATTGAGAAATAAAATATTAGATTTTGTTCACGATTTTGACTAGGTCAATAATTTTTCAAATCAACTGAAAGCAACTGGCCTATAACAACTTACCAATCCTAGGCACTCTCTCATCACCTAAAAAAAATAGCGTCAACATATGATACTGTGGCACCAATATAGTACATGCAGTCGCCGACGCAGAAATTTTTCGCAAATAAGTATGAGTTGATTAGTATATCACAAATCACACCGCGAAAGCCCACCAGAACACGGCATTATATGAATAAAAAAGAAAAGACACTCCATCATCTTCACCACTAACCAAACATAATACTCACTTCGTTCTAAAATCTAAGGTGTATTAGTTCATTTAAAAGACAACTATTTTTTTAACTTTGACCAAGTTCAGACGCAAAAATATCGACATCTACAATACTAAATAATAAAATACGAAAATTCATTTCATGATGAATCTAAGAATCTGATTTGATATTATGGATACTGATATGTTTCTATAAAAATATGGTCAAATTTAAAGAGGTTTGACTTTCAAAAAACTAATACGCCTTATATTTTAAGATAGAATTGAGTACAAATGAAAATCCAAAAACATCAACAATGCAGCAAAGCGCGCCCAACCCTTCTAGTATTGTACTAGTTCTAAACTATATACAAGATATCACACAATAAATTATATTCATAGAAATTGATCATAACTTTTTATTGTTCAACATCTAGAAGTAAATATTGTTCAACATATTTTGGCAAAATCTAAGATATATAGAGGATAGAAAATAGCAAATGATAAGAAACCTTACAAATTACAGGATTACTTGTTGATCCTTGATGCTTTGAAAATGAGTCATGATGTTCTCATCAGTAACATGCAATAAGAATTCCCTTTCAATGAATGTGAACAAGCAGATCTTTCCAAGAAAGCTCTCAAATCTGCAGTATCTGTATTTTTTACCTTCATGTTTTACACCTAGAAAGCAAAATTATTTGAGTTTTATAGTACTATAATCATTATACATAAGGCTGACTATAATAAATTCAAAATTTATAAACATTCTCACGTAACAAACTCAAATGGAAAATTGTAAATTTCATGTCTAAACAATTCATAATTTTCACTCATAGGAAAACCCAACCTTTATAAACATTCTCACATAACAAACTCAAATGGAAAATTGCAAATTTCATGTCTAAACAATTCATAATTTCCACTCATAGGAAAACCCAACCTTTCCCCGGCACTAATCTATTTTTAACGTCTAATTAGAGCGGGCAAACAAGCCTCTAATTTCATTATAATT
The DNA here is from genome assembly GCA_039707655.1 of Elymus sibiricus. NCBI lineage: Eukaryota > Viridiplantae > Streptophyta > Magnoliopsida > Poales > Poaceae > Elymus > Elymus sibiricus. The sequence continues at coordinate 375,697,307 of CM077663.1, read as the reverse complement.
AAATACTACCTCTGTCTCAAAATAAGTGTCTCAACTTTATACTAACGTTAGTATAAAGTTGTACTAAGGTTGAAGGTTGAGACACTTATTTTAGAACAGAGAATGCATAAAGATAACTGGTCAAAATTAACTTACTAGGAGCTCAAACTCTGCCACTGTCTGTACTGCAGCAGTACAGCCTGCTGGACACCGAAAAGAAAACAGCTAGAAGAAAACCGTGCTTGTACTCTCTAGTTATAGATGAATTCAATTCAAGTCAGAATCAGCATGAAATTAATACATCTAATTAGATGAGGGCGTGCAGTTATATGAATTTCGTTCGACTAACAATTCATACCTTGAGACTAAGAATTCAGTTCAACAAAGAATCCCAATTTCAGAAATCGCCGAATTGTGGGGATTGGCCAAGCGTGGTTTGGACCGCTGACAGACTGGCCAAGCGTGGATGGCCGAATTGTGGGGATTGTCCACTTTGCAAAAGGGGACAAAAATCCATTGACCACCTCCTCTTCAAGTGCCGCTACACAATTAGACTTTGGGAGATGGTCAAATCTTGGCTTCGACTTCAACCTTTGGATACTTCCACTTGGCACTTGCGACACTCCCTCAAAGATTGGTGGATTGGCCTATCCGAAGCTCCACTTCCCAATAGGAAAGCCATGGCATGTTTAACCATGCTCATCTCATGGTCGATCTGAAACGAAAGAAATGCACGGGTTTCCAATAATAAAGGGACGCCGCCCACGATCCTTTTAGGCAACATCAAGAAGGACGCATTGCTATGGGTGGCGGCGGGAGCTAAGAAGCTTGGGGTGCTCATGTCGAGAGAGTAATCCCGTTGTTGTAATAAGGGGTGTATTTGTAACACGACCAAAACTCCTCCTTCTCTCTTAATTTTTTTTGAGGAGAAATGCCACATGTATATTAATATTTGAAAATATTACAACACACGTGACTTCTCTCAGGACTAGTCCAAAGAGACAGGACACCATGAAAAATTACAGTAAAGAGCCAGAAAAATGAAATCTTACAATAAGGCCTTTCCCTGTAACCACCAAACCTATTGTCATTGATCCCAACCTCAGCCTCCATTGCCATAGCGTCTGTGGGAGATGGGGATGACAAGCCTCTAAGATACCAAGAACCAAGGAAATGCCATAGCAGCCATGCTGCATTGTGAGCCTTAGAATGGGCGCCGCCGTGAACGACGTCGCACATGTCGCTGTGGGTCATTGGCCGGGGAACATCCCCACACTCCTTGGATCGCTGCCCTGAAAACTCCAGGCAGCGTCGCCGCCGAAGACCTCCAGGACCGCCAGCCATCATCCACAGCCCAGGATCCAGGTGCACCATCTCTTGAACGAAGCCAGCGTCGCTGCGCTGATCAACTCCTAAACAGATACTTCCGGCTCCACGAAGGCGTTGGAGAAGTCGCCGAACGTAGCGTGGACAGAGCCGAAGAACAACTTTCCAAAGCAAGATCTCCACCGCTGCCATGGGGACATCGCCAGAAAACACTAGAGCCGCCGTCCATGAAGAAACATCGGCGACACAGATCCGCGGCTCCTCGGCGTACGAAGCCGTCGAGGCGGTGGCCCGGAATACTTTATTCATGGAGGTTGCGTCGACACCGACCGCACGCAGACCCCCAGAAACAACAAACCTAAAACTAACTACACACCCGAAGGAACGAGACGAGACTTCCCCACCCTCCAGCCACCGCCGGAGCGGAGGGAGGAGGGCAGGGGAGCTGGCTGCGTCGCCGGAGGCGGTAGTTGGAAACTCCCCACCCTCCTTCTCTCTTAATTAATACATACTCCCTCCGTCCCAAAATAAGTGTCGATGATCTAATTTGCGACACTTATTTTGGGACGGAGGGAGTACGAGGCAAGTCTTTTGCCTCCGTTTCAATTTTTTTTCTTCAGAAATCGAAGGATTAACACATCTAATTAGCAAGTATACCTTCAGTAGTTCAATCTGGGGTTGTGGCTTTGAAATTAAATCGATTCGGCCTGCTGCTGCCCGCTACCGACTTTAGGGATCACAATGGAAGGGAGGGATAGAGTCGTCGCGGCGGCGTCGTGCGTACGCGCGATCGTTGATCAGCTCAGGCGATGCGACGGCAACAGCCCTGGCCGGCGGGCCGGCCTTGGGGAGGGGCGAACGGGGCGGCCGCCCCGGGCCCCCAAAAAGTGGGCCCCCACCAGGTATGCAATGTATTATGTAGTATTAGGGCCCATGTTTAGAGCGAAAATAAATGAAACCCAGCCTTACGTCGTACTGCGTGCATAGAAAGAAAAAGAAGAAGGGCCTGGCCCATGTTCGCATGTAGTTGTACGCACAGAGACGAACGTCGAAACTAAATCGCTCGTTTGATCGTTTCCCTGTTTGTTCGGTTCACGGGATGGATCAGACCCTGGCCTTGATTATGATCGTTCCTTGACTTCCGTTCCTTCCTTCTTTTCGTTTACCTACTATTCGGGTGTTCGTCGTCTTCGACGGTTCGACCGCTGCTCCTGGTCTTCTCGAGTTCTCATCCCGAGTCCTGACGGCTGACGAACGGCGGCGACGCGGCGCTACGCGGCACCGACGGGACAGGTACGAGCACGTCTCCTTGCGCAGTCGTGCCCAACGCCCTATGCTTGCTATTCTTCCTGTTTCTTTGCTAATCCTGAATTCTCGAATCTCAGTTGATCGAACAGGGAAGGGAATTGTCACGTATTCGCATTGTGGGTGAATCATTGTGCACAGCGCACAGAATAAAATTATAGCCACATTAAATTAGAGAGAAGGTACTATACTATGGCCTAGATTTTCTGTAATTGATCTTGTATCTGAGCTAATTTTAAAAGCTAAGTGTTCCTTTTAATTTCAGCACCATCATGTCAGGCTTAGGCAGAAAGTATCCATCCGGCAGTGGAAAAAGAAAAAAAAGAAAGGAGGTAGATGAGCTGAAAGGATCATTGAGAGGATCCCTTGGTAAATATTTTAAGAAAGATACGAGCACTTCAAGAAATCCAGACGAGTTGGCGATAGTTCTTTTCGATGACGAAACCAATACTAATCAGGGAGATGATGGTCCAACTCCTACATAAGACAATGTTGACATCAAAATGGATGATACCAATGTGAGTGATATTGACGAAATATTTAATTCATCTGCAGTAGAATCTGCTAGTGTTGATGAGGAACCAGTTATTACTATGTATATTTATGATCCAAGCAATTGGGGTTTATCTTGATAATAAAGCGAGGGACTTGTTAGTGGATAAGGGGCCTAAAAGGGAATAAGAAACTACTAAATATCCTTTGGATGAAAATTTAAGGCATTTTTCCATAACCATTACTCAAGAAAACTGAGCAATGGAGAGGTGCGTAATAAAAATGGTTAGTTTTCTCCGAACACGCGAATAAGGAATTGTTTGATGAAATTGATATTGATACTATCATTAATGATTTTGCATCTGAAATGTTAGAACAATTTTTTGAAGGTATTATGTAATATTTTATTCGATACACACTGATTTTGGATGGACTTGACCGTTTACTTTGATACAGTTTTTTATCTACATATGTAATCTGTACCTAATATATATCTTTATCTTTATATATATATATATATACCTAATAAAGCGGCTATCGTTTTTGCCCGCTCACCGTTGCGGCAATTTTACAGAAAAATCCCTCATATTTTAGTTATTTAACCCGCAGTCCTCAATCAAAATAAGTCAAAGCGAATCGGTATGTGAGAGAGAAAAGAAAAAAAAAACTCATCCACCCGCATTACTGGGGCTCCCGATCCCATCTCCAACCCGCCACCACCTCCGGCCACGCCCTACCCCCCCCCCCCCCCCCCCCCCCCCCCCACACACACACACACACACACCCGCGGCCTTCCACCGTCGGCCCACCTCCTGTCACGCCCCTCCCCTCACCGCGTGCCGCCACCGGCTGCCCCTATCTCCGGATCGAGGAGGGTCAAAGAGCGTGTGGGACGGCAGGCGGCTCTCCTGCTCGAGCCGATCGAGTGAGGTATGCACAGGGCGGCGGCGGACGAGCTGGACGCGCGGAACGACGGCGGCGACCGGATCCAAGCGAGCGGTGGCGGGACCTTGCAAGGCGTCGGGGTTCATGGCGGTGGTAGTGTGGAGAAGAATGGGACGATGGGCTTGCACTGATGCGACGGAGGGAAGGCGAATTGAGTGGTAGGTGGATACTTTATGCTTTCTGAACTCTGTGAGTACAATCTAATTCATTTAATCTGAGTTCATGTAGTTTCAGGTACCAAAAGGATTGTACAGTCGGACTGGATGATATTACAACTGAAGTACGTTGCATCGGGTAATCTTGTGTTATATTGGCATATGATATGTATCTTTCTTCAGAATAAATTTTTGTCAGCAACATTGTGCTACTGGTTTTTTAACTGCTGCTCATATCCTGCAGCTAATCTTGTTCTTCTATACATAGTTCAGATTGATGTTCTGAACATTGACATGTGTGTGCAGTGTCTTGGGCAGCCGGGCTCTTCCTAGGAGTAGTCACCTCGTGTCCAACTAGGGCATCCAATCATCAATCTTTCTTGTCCAGAATTTGTATAAGACGGAACTATGTAAGGTTTCATTGTCTTGCAATGGAGCCGAGGAGAGCCTCCCATGTTTTCTAAAAGAAAACGAAATAAGTATTCTTTCCTCGTCATTCAGGTAAGCAAGAGATACCAGCACACATATTCTAAGAGTATCTCCAATATCGTTCGATTTGGAGCTCTAAGGTGTAAAATTCACCAAAATGAATCACAATGCAAATGGTTCAGTCCCTTTTTATTTTCATGGAGCCGTGGTACATTGATTTTTGCCTCAACTGCTCCATAACCATCGTATCGCTGCTGGTGTAGTAATCTATCTCAGAGCACCAGTTGGCAAACCAAATCCAAGGTGCAATCTTTTTCTGGTAACTAATATAGTGGCATATAGTATTGTCTTAAAAAACAATGCATAATCTGTCATACCACCATACCAATCTTAGAAGATGTTTTGAATTCAGGTAAACTTAGGAATATGTATCTTGGTAGTTCGAACTTGAACTCTCTTTGGTCCTAATAAGGCGATATGGTTACATAGCTGATTCACCTATGCACAATCTTTATTTAAACATTGAATTGGTAGAACATGATGTTGTGTCCATCCATCCCTGGTCTGCTAACATTGAAGGCGTCGTCTGCTGTGGTCATCAGAGGAGTAGCTGCCCGTACTCATCACAAGTTGTTGGCACTGGATTTATTATGTAAACTCAATGATTTTCCTTGCTAGATTTCCTTCAATTTTTTACCCACATGAGGAGTATTGTGGGGGCCTGGACAATCTTTTGTTTTGTTTTGTTTTGTCAGGATGAATAGACAGGCAATGTTGTTGACCGATTGATTTTCCTCCTGGCAAATCCGTGACTAACTCTATCTCAAACTTTTCTTCACTATCTTCATTTTTATTAATCTAATGTTTGCTTACGATGAAATTCTCAGTATCTCCGGTGTTCTTGATGTCGACAAATCTGTCTCCTTTAAAGAATGCCATTGGTACTCGAAGTTACATGGAACAAGCTCGAGCTTAACTTCTTCATATGTGGGGAAAACATCTTCTATTAAGGATGTGTGCTCAATAAATCACTCTGCAAAACAAAAAAGTACAGGTTAGATCCTGTGCCTTTTGTTCTGATATTAATTACCCCCTTTACTTTTTGGGCTGATAATATAGCTAATGTGATCTACCTTCAACTAATTTTTTTGTCAGATCTTACCTTCTTCAATAAATTATCAAGATGCTCATGACATGTTAATTATATACTACAACTTAAAAAGATATGTTCTTTTAAGTACAACTGTTATATTTTAAATCATTAGGAAATGAAGTGATCCAAAATGCATAGTGCATCTTTTTGGTTCGGTGATTTTGGATGTTAGGTGGCATAAGTAGTGCCCCTGTTAGTTTGTCAGGTTCAGTGATTTTTTTTTTCAAGAAGGGATGATGCAATCTTGTACTTCAGAAGATCTCCCATTTCATTGTGAAGATCGGCATCACTTCCTATGTATTGCGCAGCTATAAAAATGATTGCATTTATCCCTTTATTCAAGACAAGCATGCGACAAGACACTTAATAATAGTATAAAACAGAGCAATACCACACATGCTTTAGTTTTCAGGAAATGCTACAGTATTTTCGTAGATGGGATGCATGTGAACTGTTGCTATACAGAAAAGGTTGGATATGTGAGTTTAGTCATTTTAGTTTCAGATTCTGGTCCTTGACATTGAACTTGAAAATGGAAGATTGTGCTTCATAGATTTAACAGTGAGTTCTATCAAATTTACTTAGTTTTCCTTTGAAATCCCTGCTGGAATGTTAATCTATGTGAAACTTAGAGTCCATGTACTATATATATGCTCTTTGAATAATGCACATACGGCATGATGTATCCTAACATGTTGTTGTGTGTCAATCAGGGAGTTGCGAGGTACAGTTTCGTAAATCTTGGTACTGTTTTGTCCCTCAAATCTTTTTGGGTGAGTTCCGAAAGAAATGCATCTTTTTTACTGAGTTGGAATGTGCATTCATATCTGACAAAGTTACCTGCACAAAGTTATCTAATAAAACTTGCACATGACGTCTCTGCTTTGGGTGTTTGCAGGCAAGCAATTATAGCAAGTGTCTCTGCCACAGGTGTTTGTACATGACGTCTCTGCTTTGGGTGTTTGCAGGCAAGCAATTATAGCAAGTGTCTCTGTCGCAGGTGTTTGCTTGGAGAGCGGTTATAGCAAGTATCTCTGTCATGGGTGTTTGTTGGGCGAGCGACAATGGAGAGGGAGAAGCGAATACCATCAACATCGACGACCATATTGTGTTGATGACTACCTTGCAATAAAGTGATTTATGTTAATTGTGTTTAACACATTCTTAATTTCTTTGGCATGGGAAGGATGTTGTTAATCTCAGTGTTGTAACATGCCTAAATGACATATTATGCTCCTCCTTTTGTCCTTTTGTTGGTTACTTTGCCAATTTTTCTACAGTGCTATCACATGCATCCAGATTGCACGTAATCTGGTAGAAACACAGATCTTTCTACTAACTGATAGAGATGAAAATCCATATTGATATTTTAGAAGGAAGGGCAAGATCCTATAGAAAGATAAAAAACACATGATTGGTTGTTCTTCGACATGACAATAATTGGCGAAATTCAAGTCACTTGGACCACGGTTGGGTATAACTGGTAATGTGATGTTAGTTACTGAACTATCAGTGTCATGCTCTTTGAAATATTTAGAGAATGCATTGTTTAAAGTTCTCCATGGCCTAAAAGTAAAATTGAAATCAACCCGTGGCAACGCACGAGCAATGTCCTAGACCGGATGCTCATGTAGTTGGTGATGTAGGGTGGAACCCTAACGGTGTCGATCTTTCACGATTGGAGCGGATCCCGCGAAGAACACGAAGAGCACGAGAGGGAAACACGAGAGAAAACACTCAAATCAACAAGATCCAATCACACATATGCTAGATCCACATACACATAACGAGGCACACGATCCAAAGTCAACACAAGAGGATACAAAGGGTAGTTCTTCCCAATCCGTGAGGAGTTGAGGTCTTGAATCCGAGATGGATCTTCCCACGATGGGGGTCTTGAATCCACCTGGGGGATCTTCTCCGAGGAGGTCTTGATCTCCAAAGGAGTAGGGGTACAAGTGGATGAGCAAAGCTCTATCTCCAAAATGAGCTATCACAATGCTGACCCTAAAACGTAGGTGGAAGAAAAGTATATATAGTCTAGGGGGCGAAGGGGTACACGGGCCTCGGCCCAAGTCAATGCACGCAGGCAGGGCCGGAAGTTCCGGGAGGGGCCGGAGGGTCCGGTAGCCGGAAGTTCCGGGAAAGGTCCGGGCTGGTTCCGGGCTACACAGAGAGTTGGCACGGCCTGAGCGGGGCTGGAGTCCGGGGGCCGGAAGTTCCGGGTGGGCCGGAGGTTCCGGGGGCCGGAAGTTCCGGGAGAGGGTCCGGGCTGGTTTCGGGCTGAACAGAGACTTTGCACGCCCGGGTGTCGTCTGGATCGCCAGGGGCCGGAAGTTCCGGGGTCCGGAGGTTCCGGGCGCTGGCCGGAAGGTCCGGGCTGGACAGAGAGTTTGCAGTGCTGTCCATTTCTTCTCCTTCAGCTCTCGGATCCTCGGGGTGCTCGCTGTACCTGATCATACATAGTATCTCTGATTGAGGTAGCAACCATGTCTCGTTCACGTGTAAGGGAAGCTCAAGTAGGAGAGATGTCACCTCGGATTGAATAGCACGTGCACGAGCTCTTGTCATGGGTTCACTTGGTGCTTGGGTAGATGGTGTAGCGTCCATGGGGATGACCGGGGGATGCTCCGCATCAGTTGGGCCCCAACAATGACAGTTGCCTGATGTCGCATGACACTCGCATGCTCCCCTAGGCCCAATCGTTGGAAAGAGGATGAGTAGGAGGGCAAGAAAGGTGTCAATCGTGATATCCTCTTGCAGCGCACATGCGATATTTCTATAAATTAAAAAACCCGTAGCAACGCACGGGCATTTTACCAGCGCTTTTGGTCGTACGTCGTCGGCGGTTTTGCGAAAAAGCCCCTCTGTTTCTTCGAATTCAACCCGCAGTCCTTCAGTAAGTGGAAGAAAACGTTTCGTTTTTTAAAAAAACCCCTGGGTTTCGTCACTCCGGCGCATCTCCTTTCCATAATGCGCCGCCGGCAGCCTCTCCGGCCTCTGCCGGTCCAAGCCGTCCGGCCGGCACGGCGGCGCCCTTGTCGGCGGAGGAGACGGATACGGTCGCGGCGGAGGATGAGAAGGCGGCCGCCGTGCCTTGCGCGGGAGGATGGAGGACGCTTGGGCAGCCGGCAGCCTCTCCGGCCTCCGCGCCCTTGTCGGCAGCGGAGACGGCTACGGTCGCGGCGGAGGATGAGAAGGCGGTCGCCGTGCCTCGCGCGGGAGGATGAAGGACGCCTGCGCCGCCGGCAGCCTCTCCGGCCTCCGTGCCAACCACCACAGCGGATCAGGACGGGATTCAGCGCACGGACAGGGCGCCCAAGGGTGAGCCGCCGCGGCGCGGTTGCCTAAGCGGGGCGTTCGCCGACGGGCAGCATGTGACCGCGTCGGCGCCCGTCGAGGTGCCCGCGCGGCCGAGCTTCGATTTCGATTTCTTGCTGCATCTACTCGCTGCCGCGGATGGATCGGGGGCAGCTGCAGGGCGTCATCTGCAGCCGCACCGATTCGGCCACACCCAGATGCAGTACCAGCAGCTCGGCGACGGCCGCAGCCGCGTGCCACCGTTCACACACGATGGCCGTGCCAGAAGCACTTCTACCCGCCGCCACCCATTCAGGCGGGCGCACCGGCGCGGCACAGGTACGAGGTGCTCATGGAGGTCGGCCGCCTCGCTGCTGAGTACCTGGTGGCCAAAGGCGTGCTCCCGCCGGCATCGCTGCAGGGGGCGGTGGTGTTGGGTGGGGTCAGATAAATGTTTTGATCAGGGTAATTTACTAAGGTAAATGTGATTTCTCTGAATGCATTTCTTTTGCTATTACGAGATGGTTTAGGAAAAGATCAGAGTGCACAGTTGAACTGTTTGCGTCAAAACAACCATTTGGGAGTAAATAAAGTGTCTTTTTATTAGCAGAAGCAAGGTAAAAACAAGATAAAGGGGAATTTGGGGCTAAGAACTTGGTTTCAAGAAAAAAATAGCCATTGTTCCTTTTTTACCTCTCATCAGTTTGTTCAAACATTTATAAGGATTTGTTTACATAAGGACACTGACTTGGATTAGTGACAAGCTTCGCTCACACATTAACTTGCAGTTTGTACAATACACAAAACCTGAATCGATTGAATCAACCATTAGCTGGAGATCTTAATTAGAATCGGGGCTGCTGTAGTGCTATTAGCTGCATATAATGCTGCTACTTTCCTATTGTTTGTTGATTGATGTTGTTGTTGCTATTACTTTCATGCAGTTGTTGCTAATCTGATGTGTTGGACACGCATGGCGACGGCGAGGAGCGGAGAATTTATATGGGACCTAAATTTGATAGGTCAAAGTTGTTCTGCTTGTTGCTTGCTAGTTTCACGGTGACTGCCTGAACTTTTAGACAGTCTTCAGTTTCGCAACTGCAGCCTGCATTCTACCATGACAATATGAAGTTATACCAAGAATCGTCAACCTTTTTTCAGTTAGTCACTCGTTTTAAGCTTGCTTGTTTTTCTGGAATAAATTGCCCTAGAAGTAGTGATTTAGTCAGGCACCTTGGCAAAAAATTCAGGCACTAATCACCGTGGGTGCAGTGAACATGCTTCTTTTTGCTAGCAAGAACAAATACAATTTTATTTCTCTTTTGCTGTGTGTGAATAGGTGTCTCCATAGCTGTTCTTACCTACCCTCGATCAGTCTCTAAAGATTTTGTTAGAAGTGTGGTGGGTTTGCAAAACTAGGGGTGGTTTTCTGAATTTTTTTCAACCACTACTGCTCAGCTTGCTACACAATGGAGTAGAGGTTTCTGAATTTTTGAACTTTGTCTTGAAGCATGTTTCTGTTTATTTGAAGGTTCGGATATTGGGTAGGATGCTGAGGCGTAGTTTTTCTGATAAGGAGATACGTTTCGATGTTGACGATGGCACGGGATGTGTCCATGCTATACTATGGTATGATCTAGATCTGTCTTTTTTTGTGTAGATTTTAGTTATTTTCCTTTTAACGGTGTTGGCTACCAGGTCCGACAGTGTTGACAATTTTGACACTGTAAAATTAATTTGTATATTTCAAGCCCGACAGTGTTGGCTACCAGGTCGACATGGATTTAGTCAAGTATTTAAAAAAATTCCCTCATCACGAAGTCCACTATTTCACCTTAACAACATTTATATTCTAGCATTGCACGTTTACATTTTGAGTGAACATTAAATTTATTCACTTGCAGAGACGGAGATTATGTTAAAGTCTGCGGACAACTAAGGCATTCAGGTTCAGACAAGTACATTGAGGTTTTTTCATTCAGGTAAAAAATTTACTGTCATATATGTCTTACTTTTAAACTCCTCTGCACTAACTGTTTATGCTACATTTGTTCTTACTATTTCATCGCAAAAGAAAAAAAAACTCAAATAGGTGCTTAACCAACTTCAACCACATCACGGAACATTTCCTTGAGTGTATTTACGTGCAACTGGATCTCAGAAAAAAGGCTAAGGTATTTCACATGAGTGATTATTTGTCAGGAACGGTCACTTGAGGGATTGCAGTAAAGATAAAGATGATAGACTGACATTTCTTCTTAAATATCCTCTTGAAGTTCTGTACTAAAGACTATAGGCCTGCATATGGTCATTCAACACTGAAGGTCAATGTTGCACTTAGGCCGGTTGGGGTCTGAACATGCAACAAAAGGAGGGACAATTAGTAAAATACAGATCTTGCTTCAAGAAAAAAGTTGACAATATGCTTTGTCGGATCATTAGCTTTGACAGGAAAAAGAATCTGTCAGAATTGCAGGATTTCTTCAATCACATCATTAGGAAATGACAAAGCCTTGAGGCTACCACTACAAATGAACCAAAATTGTGAAGAATGACTGGTTAAGCAAAGTGCGAGACTTGCACCATTGACTTTGCTTGATATTGGCGCGAGTTTAACATGCTCGTTTCGGTCTTACAATTGATGCAGGACTTAGGAGTTAGAAATTGACTCGGAATAATGATGCCATGTGGAAGAAATCACAAAGAGGACGAGCCCGAGGTTGCAGCGACGGAGCCAAGAGTGAGTGCAACCGAATAGGCTCCAAGTGGTGATTCTTGCACTAGAAACCGCCATGCATTAGCAGATCTCCTGCATATATCGTCATCGGTTCCCATCACTTACAATTCCATAAGAACACCCAAATCCATGCGCATGAAGGAGAAATGGATGATCACTAGCTTGAGTATTTCTGATTTTTAAGTGCAGCCCGCGAGCAATTTTATTTGATTTCAGTTAATAATGTTGGTTGTACACTATTTTATAATCCTTATATTATGCTATCAATGACTTGATTTCAAGGCCGCAATTCACAGTTTTATTATCCCGTTGCAACGCACGGGCCTTTTTGCTAGTTACTACTTAAAAATTTATACTAAGGGCCCGAAGGGCCTCAGATTAGTGTTTCGCCCCGGGCCCCTGAAATTTCAGGACCGGCCCTGGGCCGGCCGCCTGGCGGCGTGGCGGCTCGCCTGCGAACAGAACGATCGATACCCAATTTTTAAGTCAACTAGTACAAATGCCCGTGCGTTGCACCGGGCGAAAATTTAGCTATAACCAGATCCATATGCCATTATGCAAGTCTTTTTTTAATTTAATTATTGTAAATGTTAGAAATAAGTTTACACTGAGTATTTCATTTTGGACTTTAACATTTGGACGTACCCTAACAATGTTTGTCATGATCTATTTCAGCTCCTCGTTTTCATTTCATTCTATGAAATAGTAGTTGTTTACGAATATTCTTTCAATCAATTTTTTTGTTGTTCAGAAAAACACGATTACTTTTTACTCTCAGATGGTGTTTTTTAGATTTTCTAGAATATTTTTTTAAATGAAATCCTTTTTATGGTTCGGACATTTTTTAGAATATTATATTTCATTTCTTATTTATTTTGCATTTTTTTGGTTTGGTCCATTGAGAGTGTAGGTGTTCTATTGTTAGCAGCTAGCTCAGAGTCATTGATGCGCATGTGGCCAACAATTAGAGTTCAAAAATCCGTCGTCTCGTACCTCTCCCTCCTCAGATTCCAAATGAATCCTCATTCTCCAACCATGGCGCTCCAGGCGCCAAATGTTTCACTTATTATTTTTTTCAACGGCGAAGCAGAATATCTATGAATTTCAGAATTTTATAATTTTTTAAATATTTATTTTGATTTTACTTTTCATTAGGGAGCATATGCCCTAGAGGGAAAAATCCGCGTCCGGGAAATTACTCCTTTCCGAAAAGAAGAAGAAAAAAGGTAAAAAAAAAGTGGCTCGATGCGATATTTACATTTGCTAGGCCCACTTTGGTGTTCCCGGTCTGTTAGAATAGATTGGAGAAAATGTAAAGGCCTAATTGAATCCATCTGGCCGTTCCAGCCCACGAGCACTTCCTGTTCCTTTTCCGTCTCCTCACTTCCACAGCACCAGACGAAGCACTGTCTTAAAAAAAACCAGATGCAGCAGACCCGTCCAGGGCTCTAGCGCCGCCGACGCGGCCGGACGCCGCCGGCCGACGCCGGGGCTCGCCTTCGCTGGCGTGTGGTGCTGCCGGCTTCATTTGTCCATCGCTTGCCTTTCCTTTCTTCGCCGCGCCTGGCTGCCGTCCGCCTCCCCCTGCTTCCGTGACGTTGCCTCCAATATTGCAAAGGTAATGCGTGTCATTTCCCCTCTTCTCTCTTCTGTTCCCCACTCTGATTGCAATGGAGATTAATTAATTACATTTTGTAATCTCACCTTTCTCTTTAATTGTTCAATTGTCTGTGGTCCAAATCTGCAGGCTCTCTGCTCCTAATTTGTTTTGAGCATCTTCTTCAATGTGCCAAAATCAATCGCTTGGTGCAGTTCCAGTTTGTGTTTACTATCCAATAGTAATTTCTAAGAGGATTTATCTGAAGCAGGTACACATTTCTCTTCCACCAGTTTCTGCAGGCCCGTCTGCATGTGTCAAGCACATTAACTTCTTTTCATGCTCTAGCTCTGAATAACACCGTGTAGTGTTTGAACAAATTTTAAACCAATGTTAGTAGCAAACAAAAGCATCAGCTTCGTCTTCAGATTGGCAGTGTTAGCCCCCCCTACCCCTATCAATGCTTTAATGTCTGTATATTTTTTAGTTTTGTTTCTTTGGTAGTGTTGCTGCTTCATAGTTGAACTATATGTGTAATAACTATCAGTAGTCTAGGTTAGCATTAGGGTCGTTTTAGAATCACATAAAAATTAGAATTTGATCTGATCCTGTTCTCCTTTTGTCTAATCTTGGAGTAAGTTTCTCTTGAATATATGTGATCTGTTTTGTTACTTTGTGGTACTCTTTGCATGAAGATTCATTCTTTCTGGTTGTTTTTAAATGTCAAATAGATGTATCTCAGTTTGAGCAGGGTTAGCAGTCTATGTACACCACATATATAAGCATTGGGAGTTGGATATAATTACAAATTAAATTGGAAGTAAAGTGTTGGTTGTAGCAAAACCATCAATGAGTTTGGTTGACACATGATTAATAAAACTATGAATGATTTTGTTCTTGAGGACATTGTACATGAGAATGAAATCATGAATTGTTTGTATATACACAAGTGAGTCTTGTCTCCTTGAAGACAATGAAGTTCTGAATTCTAACTGCGAATTTGTCACTTGGCTGCAATGTTTCTGTAGAATCCAAGTAATATGTTTAAGGTTAGAAAATGAGCAATGCAATTTGAAATATAAACACTTTAGTTTTTCTTAAACGATAATCCTTTCAAGTAGTAATTGAAATTTTGAAGAAGAAATTGAAAGGTTGTATTACCTATTTGGTTAGGACTTCCTTGTAGACAATATTTTTCGTATATGTCCCGCTTGTGCTGGTCCTTTCCTTTTACTTTTTCTTCTCTCCCTTTGTGTATGTGTCGTCTATGCTGTTCTTTTTCTTCTGCTGCTTGCTCTCATCATGTGTACCTGTTAGTACCTTTATATTTGATGTCGCGGTTGCTCTAGATAGTGCGACATATAGTTGACCATGTGAGAAAACGGGTTCAGGCAGGTAGATGCCGACATTTGGTATTGTCTGGCCTTGTGATTTATTTATTGTCATTGCAAAACTGAGTCTGACTGGAAACTGTTTCCTCTTGAAACTGAACGGAAACATGTCATCGTCAGAGGGGCATAATGGTATCCTGGGCAGGAAAACTCGCATTCCAGAGTGTTGTCCCACCACAATCTCTGCATCAATTGTATTTTTTTGAAATCCACGTACGACCAACCTCGTGCCGTTGCATAGTCCATTAGCAGGGTCGATGTTCCTGAGTAGTATGATTGGGCAATTAATTTTGAGCTTCAACATATGTGGAGGCAGTCCATTTGGGGTGAGAGTGTTTAGGAATTCTGGTGGATAGTAGTTATGTGGGTCGTCTTCTACCGAATCGAAGCTGTGGTACACCATCTCCTCCCCCTGGAAGTGATCAATCATTTTTAGGTTGATCTTGTCTACGAAGTCGTTCCTTGTTGATAGAATTGCTCTTGACGTGATGTACTTTGGATCAAGCATTGTCCGTTTTGTAGACACTGTCGATGAGCATATCCAGGCCATTATCATCCGTGTTATTTGCCACACATATACTTGTAGGTAGTAGTATTTCAGCATCTTCATTTGTCTTCTCGGTTCCGTTTCCAATGCGCAGCAAGTATTCCGCGAACCACTTGTCGTTTTGAGCCCTCATGTTGCGCACAAGCTTCAGTTGACGCATTGAACTCCAGAGCTCGGACCTGCGTAGTGATACATCTACTATCTGGGCTCTTGTTCCCTTTCGGACAACAGGTAGCACTTGCCTAAAATCGCCTCCAAATACTATTGTTTTTCCACCGAATGGAAGGTCTGATCTGTCCATTATGTCCCGCATGCTTTTGTCTAACGCCTCCACTGTCTGCCTCTTGGTCATGGATGCTTCATCCCTGATTATCAGTGATGCTGCTTTGAGTAGCTTGGCTGTCCCACTCTGTTTGGTGAATCCACAAATAGCCCCGTCGTCTATTTTTAGTGAAATCTTGAACCTCGAGTGTGCGGTCCTCCCTCCGGGCATTATGGAAGCAGCAATACCGGAAGTGGCTGTCGCCACAGCAATCTTGCCTTGTCCGCGTATTGTGGCCAAGAGCGCCTTGTAAAGAAAAGTTTTTCCCGTGCCTCCAGGTCCATCGACAAAGAATATACCTCCTCTTTGGCGGTCAATTGTGGCTAGGATTTCGTCGTAGGCCTCCCTTTGCTCGTTGTTTAGGTTCTTATGCAAAGATGCGTCCTCAGGGTCCACCTCGATGGAGGTCTCCTCGATGATCTCCCTCGGTATGTCGTCTGTCGTCTCATGCTGTTGGTCGATCTCTGGAAGAGGAAACGATTCTATGTCTTTTCCCATTGAGTGCAACATGTCTTTGATATTTTTCAGAACCATCTGTTCGACTGTGTGCTTGCATTTGCAATTTCTGCTGTAGTCCTCTGACATTGCCTCAAGGTGCTTGTTCCAGAGGCTACGTACGTCGCTGGGTTCGCAAAAAACCAAGATTGTCGCAAATAGCCTTCGTAGCGATGATGTCATTCTAAACAACTCCGCTTCTGTCATGCAGTCGTCCAATGTGCTATCTGCCTCAATGAGCCCTCTTTTTTCTGCAGCTTCACGAAAGGTTGGCATTACTTGTCCATCGACTGTTCGTAGGTCTTCGTAGCTGGTGGCGCCTGTCACGTGGTTTAGGAGGACTCGAAGATAGTATCGTTCTCCTTCGGCCGGGTGTGCTGCGACGATCCTGCCAACCCGGAACACAGCGGCTCGCTTCCTAGGTTGCCAAAACTTCCCCTGACTCTGCCATGTATAATGTTCCGGAAAATCTCTGTATAGTATGCCTCGTGCTTTCTCATGTGAGCTGTTTGCTTCAAAGTACGCAGTCAGCATTGATCATTCCGTGCCTTCACGGTCGATAACATTATTTAATTTCTCCATGGCATGATATGAAACCATGTGCATATTTGGGAGATGCAGCTGCAGTTGCAAGACTGGTGGGTGCATTTTGCTTTGTTCGAAGCCATATATTCTCCACAGTGCTTCAGGAGGTGTCACCCACCGGGCGTCTCTGTACTGCTTAATCTCGTCGATTTCGACTTCCTCTACTTTGTCAGTTACAGATACAGATGCTCGGTCATGGCCCTTGTAGATGTACTTGAAGAGGTACTTAACGGCTTTAATGCTTGAGCATATCTCAACATTTATGTGGCAGTTGAACATCCTTAACAGATAGGGATTGTAAGGAACCACCCACCTGTTATCTAATGTGCAATTTCGGATCATTTCAGTCCGGCCGTCGTCGCGTCTCCTATATATTGGGTAGGAGTCCTTGCCTTGAATCGTAGTTTCGTTAAATGGCCTTGGATAATTATTCTTGCATGACGGACGATTCTTTGTGCATGGACACAATTTGTTCAATGCACCGCAAGGAGCATGCATCATATGTTTGATTACCATTTTGTATAGTTCTGGGTACTTGTGCTTGTTAGGGAGCTCGGCGGAGATGATTCTGTCATACTGCTCTGGACATGTGTACTTGTATCTTCCAGTCATGATGAGCAAAAAGTGAGCATGGGGTAATCCCCTCTTTTGGAACTCTACGACATATGTATATGCCTGAACCTTTCCAAGAATGCCCTTCTCGAATAGTTGTTGCTTCATTTCTTGTAGCTTTGCCCTAAAAATACGAACGACAATGTCTGGGCAATCTTGTGGTGTTTGTCCAGTCTCTAGTTCACGTGTGATCTCCTCCCAGTTGGGGTTGCAGGTCATTGTTAGGAATACGTCTGGCTTTCCATATTTTCTAACTAAAGCCATAGCGTCGAGATACCGACGAAGTCTATCTCGTGGCCCTCCAATAAATGACGAGGCAAGTACTCTCCGTTTTCCGACCGCATCTCCATTCTGTTCTCCAGCTTGAATGCTGTCTAGAAGGCCTTGGTATAGGTCAGCCCTTATTTTCTTTTGATTGTGCCAGATGTAATCCAGTCTGGAGCTTTCAATCTTGATGTATGTATCTACAGCAAACTGCTGGAATAGGCGTCCGCCATGCAAAATTGGGTTGAATATGCCTGGTCGTGTATGGAATTTATAGCAGTAGTATTCTTTCATTGTTACCCATAGGCCACTGACCGAATCTGTGCAAATATTGCAACATAAAAAGTTAGTTGCATAGATGGTAGTATATGAAAATTGAATTTGAATGTAATAGTATTTGAATTTTTTTACCTGGGTCATCGTCATTACTGATATTTTCAGCACCAATATCTTCCTCTCGTGTTTCCCTTTTCGGGATTTTCCTATGCCAACCCAGTTCAGCTCTTGGAAAGAATAGAGGATACGATAACGGATCATAGCACCCGTAATATGATCGAATGTGCTCTTTTTCGTTGTTGTTCCCATGTAATATTACATTTCTGTCATAAGTATCTCTTCTTTCATTTCCTTCAATCCACACTGCAGCTACCTCCGAATTGATTGGCTCGTTGTATGTTCTTTGGTCCAATCTCTGGTCAAGGTTCAAGATCAGTCTGTAGTCCTCAAGGTTTTGGGCTTGTCCCAAACTCCTAAACTGTTGAGAGTACGGGTTACCGCGTAGGATGTCTGTTATTATTGCAATCACATGCTTGTCTTGCTCGTACATTTCCTCACGGCAACAGCGGTATCGATGCTCTAAGCTTGGATCATCGTCGTAGAAGTATAGTTCCAGATGCTTTGGATCTGAGTGACTATTACCAAATGAGTGTATGTTGTGATATATTTGACCATGTGCTCGAAAGGTGTAAATACCGGCCGTTTGCATGTCTGTTGTATCTCTGTCGAGCTGGCAGTATAGTGTAGTAAACGAGAAGTGTCCATTGAAGAATCTTATATTTTGCCGAAAATGTCTTGCATCAGAGTCGTTGCTTGTCCAAAGTCTCATGAGTTCCGGTGGTGTATTTGGATTGGCTAGTCTTATCTGTCCTTTTTTGCAGCATAGTCCCGGACTTTCATACTTGAATTTGGTTGCATGGCAGAAATAGCAATCTTCTTCTTTTTCGAGCATGTTTGTGCTTGTTGGTATGTTGCTGTAGACGAGATCATATGGATCAGGGTTGAGGTCTTCCTCGCCTTCTATGATTTCAATTTCCACTTCTCTGTCCCACTCTGATTTGATATACAACATATTAAATTTAGTAAGTAGTATTGTAATGTTGCAAATATAATTTAATTGTATTAGCATACCTTCACCGGTGAACATGTATTCATCTTCATCTGTGTCTTCTTCAAATATGACTCCATCATTACCTGTGTTATGCATATATATATATATATATATTATTTTTATTGCGTAAGAACATTTATGAAATTGATAACCTTACCATGATCCTCGTTGTAGATTGATTTTGTTGCAGCATCTATTTCCTTAATGGTTGCTTCTTGCTCATATATGATTCCATCATTACCTGTGTAATAATTTTTTATTGTTATGAACATAAAATGTTTGTATATAAAAGTATTTATATGTAATTTATAACCTTACCGTGGTTATCATTGCAGAATGATATTATTCGTGCATCCACTTCTTTGATTGCTGGAAGCATTGAGGAGGGTATGTCTGGCCAGAGAGCCACTTTACCGTGATCATCATTGTATAATGGTTGTGTTGGTTCATCTGTTTCTCTGATGCTTGGAAACATTGAGGAGGGGATGTCTGTCCAGAAAAGATGGTGAGTTGTACATACAGATTTATATTTACTTAGAGTGCGAGTATTATATAAACTTGAGATTATTACCGTAAGTCATGACTTGTGGTTGCTCCAGAGGTTCTTTGTTTTCGTCGGTGTTTTTCGTCATGGATGCATCTTCTTTTGATGATACGGAAACAGTTTGCCTCCGTCTTCTCATGAATTGTTCGTTACGATGGTGTAGCAATGTTTGCCTTTTTCCTGCTGCCACATGATCCCTGTGTTTTACAGCAAACGTAGAAGTACTAACCTCTTGTTCGGTTGCGACATATTCAGGGTTCTCCATTGCAAGTGAATCTTTGGATGCTGTGTTGCGTTCCATTTGACGGCGAGCTTTTCTTTGTTCTACTCTTGCTTTCTTTTGTTCTGGCTGCATGTTTGCATATTTTTGTTTTTCTTGTGTGTATTGTGCTGCCTTCTGTTCTGCTATCTTCCCTGAATCTTTCTTTTGATGATAGGCCTCACGGCGTTTTTTGAGTTTGTCCTGCCTTTCTTCATCGGTCATGCGTTCATTCCGCTCTTTATACCGCTCTTGATCTCTCTTTCTTTTTTGTTCCTTAGCATTTTTCAGTTTCTCCTGCCTTTCTTCATTGGTCATCCGTTCATATCGCTCTCTATCTCTTTTTCTTCTTTTCTCCTTTGCATCCATGGCTTGCCTGCATCAAAGTTTGTATACGGTAGTTCATTAGAAGGGTTTTGTCAGACTGAAGTTAGTACGCTGGCCATATCATACTTTTTGACTAACATTTAACTTGGCATGTAAAGAGTGCAGATTGTCCGTACACGGCAAGGTAATGATGATGACAGCTATGTTTGCAGACACATATGAAGGATCATTTGAATTTAACTTGGCATGAGATCATGCGTACCTCAGTTGTAGCACGGGCTGTCCGGCGATGTGTGTTGAAACAACGGCGTACAAAGGCAACTTCTTGCCCAAAGCCGACGTACAAAGCTAGCTAGCCTTTATATATGTATCACCACAGGTCTTTAGCTCTAGAAAATGGTGGAAAGAATTATTTATCAAGTTACATGAAATAAAACTGCTACAGAGAGTCAAGGGTACTTGGTCCTTTCTTATTTTGTGTTGTTCTGTCCATTCTAGAATTATATTAGTGATATCTTTTTGGTGAACTCTGCGGAAATTTTAAGCTTCTTATCATTTCTATTGTTTTCTTCAAAAGAGAATTATTTGATTTGCATTTCAGTTAGCAAAATTAAGCAGTTCATGCCTTGGAATAGATATCAAGGATTGATTATAAGTAATAAACAGTATTCTAAATATGCATCCGTGCAGTTGGAGCCTTCATGGACTGGATATCTAATATTGTCAAACCGACTTTTCACTTTCCCGTATCTATATGCTGATGTAGATATAATTAGGAATATATAAAATCCATGACCTGATCCATGTATTTACAAGAGTTACCCAACATGCAGTAGTAGGACATGCATATTCTCAGTAATTTTGAGTTATATCGATTGTACTCCTTCGCTGATCAGCATGTAATCACTCTTTAAGAATGTACGATTAATTGTTTTATTCTAATGAAATTGCAATAGCAGGACAGGGGCAGAGGGCCATTGCTGATTCTAAATTTGATTTGTACATACCTGGCTCGTTGTTTTTGACGTCTGTGGCGATACCGGCGAGTCGATGTGGAAAGCTGACTTGTTAAGAAGAATCGACCAAAGACTTGATATTTATTGGATCAAGGGGATTGTACATGTATCTGTCTAAATAGGATCTGGAGTCCTGTACCCAGTAGGAGTCGGACTTGCACTTTCCATGGACTCATGTACCCAGTAGGAGTCGGACTTGCATTGGCTTGCACTTTCCATGTCACCCAGTAGGATTCGGACTGCTCAACTTGTGCACTTTTCAGCTTCGGGTCTTGTTTTTTTTATTCTCATTTTTCCATGTGCGGCCAGCACAGTGCCGTTGTTGTGGAGAGCGAGATAATTTTTGCGGTTGTATTTTTTCTGAGAAATACCTAGACAAATGAGGCTGAGAAGAGATACAGATGTGTAATATCTTCGTGGTTTATTTCTTTTGATTTGAAATTGGACGGTACTTTGTGTTCTCCTATTTGGCTTAGATGGATTGATCATGCACGTCGCGCTCCGAAGCGAAGCATCAGCTTACCGGTGTTATTGTCCTGTGCAACTGAAGAGTCAGGATTTGAACCAAAATTATGTGGTTATTTTTTTCTCTAGCCGAAGTTAGATCAAGCCCGCTAAACTCTGTAGCCTGCTTAAATTACGTGTTTTTATGAGCATATTCTCGTTTAGCTCTTGAGAATTTAGTAAATATACTAATCCAAAACGTTAATTTTTTCATCAACACCATACATGTACGTACACTCTACAGTGACGTTAGAGGGAAATACAAAGCAACTTGAACAGACCATGCAATATATATATATATATCATTCAAGGATCTTTGACTCGGTGGAAAATATAATAGAAAAAAGGACATAGATTTTCGAAAAAATGCTCCTGGCAAAGTTCAACTCAATAAAAGTGAATAGTTGATTTTTTTTACTGCACCAACATTTGCCTCGTTACAAACGGATAGTTTCTCCTATTAATATTGAATTTCACATGAACCCACAAACATCAAATTTTGAAGCACTCCATCATCTCTTATAATTGGTAACCCCAAAAAATGTATATCCTGGCAAGCTCCAAAAGTTTTCTACATATATGTAAGTGATATCTTAAGTAGAAACAAAAATCTAGTATTAATTTCTCAAAGGAAAAAAAATCCAGCTCTACATGTTCATTGTCTCCCTGCTCATTGTCTATTAACTGTTGGCTGCAAGAATTCTCTCTGACAAATCACCTTCCACCGATTGAGCTCCCTACACAAGCATATTGGTAGGAAAACAAGGTTAGCATATTGGAATCAGATATTTGAGTCATTTGACATTTCGAGATGAATTGATAGTATTTGACATACCAGTTTAACTTTGGATTTTCCTAATACAATTGATGAATTCCAGTACACCAGCAGGCATGTTATCTTCACATTCATTGTCCTTGAATGTTAGCACTTGGCCCAAAATTAGTTTTCTGAGTTCATATCCATCCTATTCATTCATTTTTTTGTAAAAGAATGACATCAGCATCAGATGTATAATAATCATAAAAGCAAATATCTACACGGTTGCAATATTTACCTTTAAAAATGGCAAATGTGGTCTTTCATCTTCCCACGTGGACATGAATAGGGGAACAAGATAACCAGACAGTTCCCTTATATAAGAATACAAATATACTTTATTAATATTGTCTACATACTCAAATCAACAAATAATCAGTATCTAGTATTCATCTTCTGAAAAATACCTGTTGTAAACTGGAATATCATCTAGGATTTTATGATGCCATAGGAGAATATCCTCGTTCCATCTAGACCCAGGGCATGCTTTTGACATTGCTTTCGGTAAGTGTTCGGAAATCCATATAATTTTTTTCACATATTTTGCGAGTGGGTTGTATCGGTACATTGGATTAATAGGAGTAGGGTCCAAAATGTACATTGTTCTTGTATCTTGGTCCAATGTGAATAGAATGAATTCATCAATGGATTGTACTGGAATATGGATCTGAAATAGGCTACATATTAGATGCAATAAAAAAATTGCTCTAAAGTATACAAAAGTGCTCTTACCGATTTGCATGTTGAAACATTATATTTGATGCCAGGCCAACTACGAACAGAATTTGCTAGTTGCTCAACATCTAACTTTTTACGGAAATCTGGGTGCCTTCCAAAATCAGTAGTCATCTAGTATATAAAATTATTGGTTAGAAAGATGATAAAAAATTAGAATATAAAAAAGTATATAACGAATATAAAAACATACCCAAAATTTCATGTCCAGATAATGCTTTGCTATCAATTGCTTTGTTTTTTGTGATGTTTGGATGTGATCCAACATAATCTTCCGTACGATCAAATTAAAACAATCTCGGTCCATGGGTAAATCATCCTTTAGCATTCCTTGTAGTTTTCTGAGAGACAAGCTAATTGGATATGGTTTTGAACTCTGGATCCATACTTTCCTGATAATGATACAAATTAAGAATATAAACCATTAAGAAAACAATTCAGATACTATACAATTGCAATACTAATTTAAAATGACTTACTCTAAAATCTCGGTGTAATTGATTGATTTAATGAAGCTACAGAGCCCAGCTGTTAACTCATGTAAGGTCATATTAGAAAGAATTGATATTAGTGATCTGTATTTATTTTCAACAGATAATGGGATTTTTGTTTTTGTTTTTTTTATATCATCTAAACTTTCCAATATTTGAACATCATCAGGATCTCCCTTGGTGTCATCGTCACTTTCTTCAACGATTGTAGTCATTGCTGCAGTGTTTGTTTTCCAACATAATAGTATGCTGGCTAACTTAAACCTAAAAGAAGTAATCATTTCCTGAGCAACACGAACAATTATTAGTATATTTCAAAAGTATTTTTTGTACAAGTAACATACTTTTTATTTAAAAAAAGATATATACCTGTGTAATTGGGTAGGATAGTGCACATCCGGTGAAATATTCCATAAATTTAACCATAAATAAACCACATGAAGAACTATCTTTTTGAATTGCCTTTTGTAATTGTTCTGTGATCTTCCATTCAGTAAGATCAACGTCTTTCCAATCGTCGCTTACCAACTTTTGACTTTTAAGAAGGTCCAAATGAAATTGTATTCCTCGTAGCTAAAAATAAAATAGTGGTAAGAAGAAATGATACACATTAGCGAAGTATATTAAAAATTGTGTTGTAACTAACCGTATTAGCGAGATCATCTCTGTCAGAATTCCAGCACAATGAGTCTAGTACTTGAACTTCACATTTTTTTGTATTCACAACAGCTAAATACCAATGTGTGTTACTGGCATTTATTGGAAGTTTAATCTGTAATAAAGATAATTAGGAAAATAGTAAATGAAAATGTATGAAACCTAGAACGTGTAAATTATGAATATGGATATTATCATGTCATGCTGCATATATTCGAGGACAGTCTCTGTCATGAAGGCACTATCTTCTTGTATTCCAATGGTGCCATCTCGTTTAAATAGTGAGGTAACAAATGGACTCTCAAAATATACTTTATTATCATTCTGGAGATGTATTTGGTCCTTTATACAACATATATATGCATTGATCACCTATAATTAAGAATTAAAAAAATACATTACTAATTGATATTAGTGATTAGAAACTTTTCCTGTTTGAGTAAGGGTACTTACATCATCATTTACCCACTCTTTTTCATCTAGCAGGCACATCAATTGATTTTGCAAGACAGAACTTCCATCTATCTGAACCAGCAATTGTTTTCTCAAAGATGATTCTATTGCTATATGAGCACATAGATCATGGTCGGTCAATGTATAGTCTGGAGAAAATCAAATAATTTAAGAATATATTGTATACGAAAGCACACATAATAAATCAAGCAAATACCTTGTGGGAGATAATCATATGTCTCATCAACTTTGATCTCTTTATGTGAATCTGGTTCCTTAACATCATGCAATGGAAAAACAGGAGATATTGTCGAGCTAGATGGGGATGGAGGTGATGGTAGTGTATCATGATTCATCTGATTATCTGATTCCGGCACAATTGATTCAAAACACTCTGAACCTGGAGAAGATGTTTTCATAGTTGGTGACATAGGTGATGGTTCCAGAACACCTGATTCAGAAATTTTTGCCTTTTTGGAAGGTCGGTTATCAAAATCCTCTGCAACGATCAGTTCAGCGATGTCATCTATTTTCTGCAGTCACAACAAAAATAAAATGTAAACCTCCAACCGTTAGATGAGTTGAAACAGAGGTAGTACATCATAGTGAGTTTACAGTTGGGATGCTATTGCGTAAAGTAGATTGATCCAAGCTCAGAGAACCATGATATGCATCATGTGGCAGTACCATTGTTTAAAGGAGACAAAAACATTGCAACCCATTATGTCGAAGGCAAAAGCATATAGAGGTAAAAACTACCAATACATATGTTTCGAAAGTGAGTTACTGATAAGATGAGAAAGCTAGGATGCTTGTAGTACAATATATACGCCTTTCATTGGTACACATGCCATTATCTAGAATGAGAAAGTAAGTAATATCAGTAAATGTGGTCTTGCTCACAGCATAAAGGAACTCAGTTGACTAAGTAGTTATATTATATGCACATGTTCAAAAAATTTAGGCTGCAAAACCAAAGAAAACAGGAAAGAGCAAGACACACAAAATAACCCATTTATATTATTTTTGCTGCTAATGTCGGTTCCATCAGCCTAATATTATTGCGCCAGTTTATACATGAAGCCCCATTGTTTAGTGTAGATGGCAGTTTATATGCGTTTTAGAAAGCAAGAGCTCCAGCTTATAAGAGCAGACAACTAAATAACCCATTTACATAATCTAAAAAACTTTAAGCTAGCAGTCCTGTGATCACAAGTCTATTATACGCACACAGATGTGGACCAAATTTCATCGGCTAGAAGCAATATATCATGTAAATGCAGAATAAAGTGATCGAAGGTCAGAGAACCATGATATCCATCTGCCAGGAGATTGAGAGCATACAGGCTGATGAACACATCGACATTTGGCGAATTAGCATCACTCTTTTTCAGTTTTGACGACAAAATAAGAGGAAGAAAGGTCCCAGTCTGAATATATGAAACTTACAGTCTGCACGTCGGTATCATCCAGCATCATTGGTGCAAGGTCCGAGAGCCGAACCTCCTTGGCCTCCACCTGAGTTGGATTGGACGCCTTTGCCACCTGTACGCGCATACACAGAAGAGACATGAAAACCAGGCCAAATCACTTTTTTATTTATTGCATGGATGGCAGGGCAATTCTGAATATGAAGTGACTCCAGACACTTAATTCTATTGAACCATCAAAAAAGATGCCACACTTCAATTTCTACAAAAGGCCCCTAGTCAACATATTAACATCATGGGCAATGTTTCTGAATGGCTGAAACGTTACAGTTTGGCAAAGAATTCTGAATTATAGCTGCCCGAAACCGACATGTTTCCGTGAACATCTCAAACTTGCTGGACTTGATGCCTAAGATATTTTCAAAACGAATTGGTAAATTTTCTTTTATAAATTCAGGTTCAAAGCTAGCATAGTTATGGCCTGCAGCCCATTGATGTTAGCCTGGCTAAATTACAGATTTATTCGAGTAATAAAAAGAAGAGCACAAAAAGGAATAACAAATTCACTTAAATTTGTTAGTCAAGTCAAAACCTGCAGGAACCTGATTTTTTTTTTTTCAGTTACAGATATATTTAGGTGCATAAGAGATACTAAAACTGTGAATTGTGTAGGGTAATCTGTCTTACGAATCACCCGGGAAAAAAAGTCTTAAGATTACTTGCCAACAGAAGAAATAACCATTGTGGCTATGTCCTACATCATAATTCAGATCACAAGAAAAGATGACAAAGGCCGTTCCCCTCAGAAACTCTAAACTGACTTGCATGTAGCAATCACAGAGACTACTAAATCAGTCTACAAATTTGAGCTTACAAAACTTTGCTGCTGTACTAACCATCCTCCATCAGTTTTCTCATGCTTTATAAATTAAGTACTGTCCCTTATTTCAGTCAGGCTACAGAACAGAATCGGAGACAAGAGACAGGGGACAAACAGGGGATTCCATCCAGTGAATATGAAGGCGATACATTACCTCTGGTGTAGCCGAGGCAGGCGAAATTGGACGGTTGGACAGATGGTCTTGTTCCTCCGGCGAACTCGGCACTTCCTCCTCCGGCGAACTCGACGGCGACATTGTACGTTGCGTCAAAAAAAGCAATTTGGACGGGCTTTGATGGAGCTTATGGTCCAAGGACGCAATCTGATGGAGATTTTGGCCGAGGACCGCTCCTTCTTATAGCAAACAACTCAAATCCGGGTAGGGCACTCCATTGCTTGGTGTTGGAGAAGGACACGGCCTACTATTGTCCATCCAAATCACGACACGGGAATAGCTCGTCCGAGATTGAGAAGGATACGGAGGAGGCCGGAGAGGATTGGCGGCGGCGGACAGGTCACAGCAAAGCGCGCCTGCGGCCGGCGTACCCACCAGAAAATGTTCCCCCTTCTGTCCTCCATCAAGCGCAGCAAGGATGGCCGTCCGGCGACAAGGGCACCGCCCATGAACCTCTCCTGCTCCACCGCACATGAGCCTCTCCTGCTCCGCTGGCACCTCCCCTGAACCTCTCCTGCTCCGCCCGCCGCGCCGCGCCTGAACCTCTGCTGCTCCGCCCGCCGCGCCGCGCCTGAACATCTTCTCCGTTTCCAACCAGCTATATCTTCTCGTCCTCGCGCACCTGCTTGAATCCTGACGAGGAATGAGACGGACGGTGAGCGGCAAGCAGGCAACGAGAGAGGGGGCGACGAGGAAGGGGGGTGTACCGAAGCTGGTGGCGTGGGAGTGAAGGTCGCGTGGCTGGCGGTGGCGGCTGCCGGCAGCAGGTGGCCGTGGCGGCGGCGGAGGCTGGAGGACGCGAGCCTCGTCGCGGCCGCTCGCAGGGCCATGCCCTTCCTTCCTTGGCAGCGCGAGATGGGGGGAGAAGGGGAGCACGGGAGCGACCCCCTCCCCGGCTCCTTCTCCTCCGCGGCTCACCGCCGCCGTGGGGCCTCCTGCCGCCAAGCAAACCACTACACACAAAACTCAGCTAGCTCAGTTGGCAATGACACATACTCCCCAGGCGTGAGGGTGCGACTTCGACTCCAGTTCATGGCAATTTTTTTACCTCGTCTCTGGTTGTAGTTGGGCCATGGTGCTGTTTTGGGCGATAGATAGGCTAAGGCCCAAGCGGGGGTGGCCAGCCTTATGCGAACCGAGACGGGCTGCTGGGGACGAACGTAGGATCGAGGAAACGAATCGTCTTTTTTTACACGACGTGGTTCCCCGAATTAGTATCACCTCACGTATATGTTTTAAATTCAAACTGAAGGCGTAAACTCACGGGAAGAAACGTATTGTGACGGTGAACCCACGGAGTCAATCCGTGCTTTATTAATTATATATATATATAATATTAAAAATAAAAATTCGGGAAAGATAGTGGACTCTGCCTGTGATCGATCGATGGAGTTTTTTTTTGGGGGGCGATAATGAATGTGTGCGTCCGTGCGGTGCGCTAATGGACCAAGACGTGGACTCGTCAGTTCAAGAAAAAAAGACGTGGACTCGTGGTGTCCTGGGAAAATAGAGGATGGGCTTCTGGGCCAAGTCGTGATGGACCATGTACCCAATTTCGTTTTCCCATGTACAAAATAATATATATCTATACCTATTATTAAAGTACGGAGTGCTTCTGTCCATACGTCATCAAAATCTCTACCTCTACCTCTACCTAATAATAATAATAAAGCACGGAGTGCTTCTTCCCGTTCACCGTCGTAATACGCTTCTTCTCTCGAATTTACGCTTTCTCCCGTGAATTTTGTCTGTCAATTTTTTTTCTTTGACACATACATAAAAAAGATGATAATCCCACCCGGCCCGGACCGGATCATGCCACCGCCTGCAGCTCCCTCCTGCCCGAACTACCGTCGTGCCCACGAGCCGCCTCGCCAGCGACCCCACACCCTCCGCCACGCCCCGCCGCTGGCGACCTTCTCCGTCGTACCTCCGGTTGCTCCACCGCCTCGCCCCCTCCCGTTTCCTCCTTCCTCTCGATCTCCTCTCACCTCTCTCCCTCTTTCTCGCTGAACAAGGACCTCTGGGAGGGCCATGACGACGCCGGCCTTAAATCTCGCGGATCCGGCCGCTCCACACCAAATCCGTCGAAAATGAATCCACCCCGTGTCCAAATCGGCCCAGATCCGACCAGGCCTCGCAGTCGTCACCACCGGAGCATCACCCCGCTCACCCTGTTGCCCGCCGTTGAATGCCCCAGCCGGCCCGGCATCAAGCCAAGGCCCAACCCAAGCCGAGATGTTGCCGTACTAAAAAAACGGACCATGCCGCCGCCCGCAACTCCCTCCTCCCCGAGCTACCATCGCGCTTGCGAGCCGCCTCTTCGACGACCCCACACCTCCGCCACGTCCTGCCGCCGGTGACCTTCTCCGTCGTACCTCCGGTCGCTCCGCTGCGTAGCCCCTCTCCTGTTTCCTCCTTCCTCGACCGCCATTCTCGACTGATGCTATCTGTCCGCTACGCCGCTCTCCAGCAACGTAAATCAGTCATTTTTTTCGCTTCTGGCGAATCCCCACACGTTCTCCGTATGTGGCCTTGAGGCTAATCTTATACACTTGGGTTGCTATCGTGTTGTCTCATTGGATGCCGGCATGGCTTCCCCAGCTGGACCTCCTCGACGCCGTTCATGTGGTTTAGACCATATTATTAGGCTACGAAGTGTGATTTTTTTCTCCCATTGCAACGCACGGGCATTTGTGCTAGTTGTCCCTAAAGTTACAAAATATTACCCACCAATGTCACCTATCTATCTATCTATCTATCTATCTATCTACTTCTACTATATATATATATATATATTATATACCCTATAAATATATATATATATATATACCCTATAAAAGAACGAGAAGGCAGATCCAACTTAAAATCTGGACCGTCTAACTACGTCATCAACGGCCTAATTACGTTGTTAACGAAACAAACTTCGTTAACGAAACGATAACCCACCCCCAGCGCGCACGTTCGCCCATCGCCCAGCCCCGCACCCGCCTAGCCTCCACGCCCCGCCCAGCCCCCGCCGGCCCCCACACCGCCGCACAGCCCCACCGCCCCGCAGCCCATCCCCGCCGCGCCGCCGCCCCGCAGTCCAGCCCCGCCGCGCCGCCGCCGCACAGCCCCCCGCCGCCCCGTCGCCCCGCAGCACAGCCCCACAGCCGCGCCGCCGCCGCCCCGCCGCCCGGCAGCACAGCCCCAGCTAGACGCCATGGATGGTCATGGATGGTCGACATGCCCGAAAGATCTCCTTGATAACACCGACGAGTCCACCTTCTGGTGATAGCGTCAACCTGTGCCGCACCGACCACCTGTTTCCCGACGCGCTTGCGGACTGACGGACCTCCAGCTCGACGCATTGCCGGACCTCCGCCTCGACCTGTGCGGCTGTGCCTCCCCAACCAGCAGAATGAGGCTCGCGGTGGTTTTTTGTGGTATGGATCCGGGATCCCTTCCCGTCACTGCGTCTGCGTGTGCCTTCCGCTGTGTGCATCCGTGCTTTGTGTGGCTGTTGTGCTTGTGCGTGTTCTGTGTCTTGGATCTTTGGCATGTGTGTCCTCTCTACATTAGCATGTGTGTCCTCTCTACATTATTGAATGACAAATTTCAGAATTTTTGCGATGAGCGATGTTCAGGTTGACCGTCCTCGGGCGACGCATGAATATCTGCTCCGTGCCACTGCTCGACCTCGAGACAATTGATTGATGGATCCCGTTTGCTACTGGTCCACAGCGCCAACTTCTTACTCTTCCGCTGGATTGGGAGCACAATCACCATCAAGCTCTTCCTCCTCTTCCTTCCCCTCTCTTACCTTATTAGGTTTCTTGGTCTGATTTTGAATATTGGCTTGAGCTCGATCTTGATTTCTTTGTTATGAATTCTACTATTATTGTTGATACAAATTATTCAAGCAACTTTTAATAGACGGGATAATAGTTATACTGAGTTCATGTGATTTCTCCCAATGTTTGTTCTGAATAATTTACCAACATTGTGCATGTTCATGCGACTAAACACCTCTTGGCGAAATCTGAATTATTTGCACGGTATATATAATCATCAGTATGTTTTCCAGGATAAAGAAAAGGTATGAGCCTGGTCTTCTGATATTTCCCTATACGTTCGACATTTAAGTTTAACCAGTTACGAGATTTATCAAAATCATGTCTCTTTTCTTGTTACACCTGTAGCAAGATTTTCAAGTTATTAGCCAAGCAAAAAAAGTTAAATAGCTGATTGGTTGTATTTCAGGTCTCTTCTTACATGGATCATTTGTTGTATTTCAAAAAGGATCCATATCAATGATTTTGCAATGTAAGACATTCATATGATATTTTTCCTGCATTTTTTATTAAGTAACAGTATCTCTACTGCATGTATTGATAAAATGGACTTATTTTAATGATTAAATAACAGTATCTAGAGTAATGAATCTGGGAAATGATTAGTTGATGAAATTGAGCACAATTTTAATTCTCGACAAAAAATGGACTTATTTTAATTCTTGACAGTAAAGGACTCAAAGCAAATAGCTTCAGAACAAGGTTGGTGGTAGAATAAGCTTCAAGCTCGAGTAGCCAATGATAGAGAAGTAGAAAGGACGCTCAAGATGGAAGTCTGAATTCTGACAGTAACATTTTTATTTTTCCACCTTAGGTTGATGTTCAGGTTAGTGGACAACACTACAGGCACTTAGTAGAGCACAAGCTTTTGTTGTTGAGTTCAATATAAGGTGGCATGTGTATTTTTTTTAAAATCTCATGTTTCTCAAGAGAATACATCTGCACGTAAGGAACTAGCTAAATGAATTAGCTCATGAGTTTCAATCTAAATGAACTAGCCCATAAGCAGCCTTTGCTTTTACTTCATTAGTTTTCTTGTAGCAAGTTCCATTCATATTTGAGATACTTATTTTTCTCCCACTTACAAATTTCATTTAGCACAGTGATGTCCCTCTTGAATAATCATATGCTGCTATCAGTTTAGAAATTGCACTTAGCAAATGTAATCTTTTGTGGGAATGGATGTGATTTTCTGTTCTCTTCTACTGATTCTAACATTAATGGGTTATTGCATACGGTGTTTTTGTGCTATAAGCTGTTGTAAGTAGTCACTATGGTTTCAGCATGATCCTTGGTATATAGAGTTTATAGTATTAATCTGGTGCATAAGCCTTTCAGATTAATTCAACTTGTCAGAATTTTATTTTCCTTCTTTTCTCATGCTTAAGTTTCTTGCTTGTGTTTATGCTGCGCAAGACAGTTTTTATTTTTTTGACCATGGCTACGCAAGACAGTTGATGCCGGCCACGTTCCAACTCTGATGGATGTGCATCTCATTTTACCTAAACCAAGCACTCCAAGGAGCAAATCCCAAATGGAATGCTGAATTTTTTTCGGGCATCCTCGATTACCAGCTTGTGTTCCAAAAAGTGTAGACACGTGACTACCTTTCAACCCACTAAAGCATCTTATTTAGTTTTTTCTAACGCTCAAGCATTTATCTACAGGAATTTGTCCAGTTATTTTGTTTTTAGTTTTATGCACTCATGGAATGCGTAAGAACAAAATCAACCAATATGTAGGGTCAATATCCATTGTTTCATGATTTTACATTCTACTATGCAGAAACACCAAGATAATGACATATTATTCTCATTCAGGATGGTGATCAATCAAGGAAGCGATTTTAGGTGCTCCTACTCGGCTACATCGACAGTGAAGCTGCACACAACATTCTGGATGTTGTACGAGAATTGATTAGCCGTAATAGGATATTTTTTCGACTCTATGCATACGATGCTACATTAAAGTGCCATGTAATAATTTTTAGTGCAATCAAATATATTTCGGTGTATGTTGATTCTTACATATATTTGTAATATTAGTCGAAACGTGCATTTGCACGTGCACGTTTACTAGTTAGTAATAAAAAACATTTCACACAGAAAAATCTCGAACTGGGCCGGTCCATGCAAGAACCTCTTATACATCACTCTGTGCGCTAGGAGAAGACACAACGCACCTGTTTGCGTCGGCCCATGTATGAACGACCTGTTTTTTAATTTCGTTTTCTGTCCCATTATTGTTTTTTTGTATTTTAAATAATTTAGCGATTTTAAAAACTTTCAAAAAATTTAAAAATGATAAAGTTGAAATAAAATGTTTATTAATTCATAAATGTTTCTTGATTCAGAAAATGTTTGCGATTTAAAAAAAATGGTCGCATATTTAAGAAATGTTCATAAATTTTTAAACAGATGTTCGAAAAACGTTCATGATTTTTTAAAAAGTTCAAGTATTAAAAATTGTTAATGAAATAGAATAAAATTTTGCCAATTCAAAAAATGTTCATGAATTGAAAATTTTCATAAAAATTCAGAAACTGTTCGTAAGTTTAAAAATAGTTTATTAATTCATAAAATGTTCGCTGATACAAAAAAAGATAGGCATTTAAAAAAAACATCAATTCGGCAAATTGTTCCAACAATGTCGAAAAAATGTTTGTAGATTCAAGAAAATCATTTAAAAAAGTTCACGTTTTTTTGAAAATATTTGTAAATGGTCGAAAATGTTCATAAATTCAAAAAATCTTCCTGATTTTAGAAATTGTTCGTATATTTGGAAAATGTTCACGACTTCAATTATGTTCACGAGTTTTAAAAAACATTCATGATTTTCAAAAATTGTTCACGATTTCATAAAAATGAAAGTGATAGTGTATCTCGATGATGCAGCAAAATGTGGTCATGGTCTTTGGAGATTATGATTTTTTTCTCCCGTTCCAAAGCACGGGCCATTTTGCTAGTACTATATATATACACCTAATTTTCTGCCCAAAATAATGGGTATTCAGCTGAATACCCATGAATTGAGGTGGGCCCGCCCCTCGTCAACATTGTCGGTGCCTCGGTGGTGCTGCCCAATGCACAGAAGGTGCTTGTTGAAATGCCAAAGAGAGAGAGAGAGAGAGAGAAAGTAGGACAAGAAAGAAGAAGGTTGATGCTTACGTGTGGGTCCAACCTATAATAACGGTAAATATAACATTCAAAATAAACAGAGTTGACTTTCCCATGACGTCGGCCATGGCAGACGGGCCCGTTTAAATCATCTAAACCGGCCACTATCCGAAAGTGGTAGTTTTTAGGGAAAAGTAACATCCAACCGGTAGTTTTTTGTTGACGTTTTAAAAGTGGTAGTTCTGTGGGATCCAAATCCAAATTATGGTAGTCTTTTTTTTGTTGAATACTTAGTTTTATCCATATCCGTGGCTAAAGTAAATAGCATAAAACTACCACTTTTCAGGTTAGGTTTCCAAAAATTACCTCGAAAAATGTGGTTTTGAAAAAACAAATGACCGAGTATTTACAATTGATCGCGATTATGATAGTTGGGGCCCGCGCGTAACCGAACTATTTGTTTGACTGTTAAGTGAGATGTGGGCATTTCCTATTTCGCGCTGCAGGCGCCAGTTAACGTGCATTTTGTTAACTGGCGCCTGCAACGTTTGTAAATGGGCCGACCCATCTAGACGCCGGTTGACGATCTTTATTTGAAAATTCTATGAACCTTTTGAATACCGATGAACTTTTTTTGAAAATTGATGAACATCTTTTTGAAAACGGATGTTTTTTTCAGAATTGATGAACTTTTGTAAGGTTTATGAAGGTTTTTTCAGTTAAATGAACTTTTTAAAAAAATACATGAACTTTTTTTGAATTTTTATGAACTTTTTTCGAATTTAATGAAATTTTTACAAATTTGATGAACTTTTTCCAAATTGGATGAACTTTTTTTCAAATTGATGAACCTTTTTTAAATATATGAACTTTTTTTTCAAATGGATGAACCTTTTTCTTTAAATTTTTAACCCTTTTTTGTGTTCATATTTTTATTTTCGTAACAAATTGAAATTCTGGGCGGTTTTTTCCTACTGAATCAACAGAAAAAAACAGAACAAAAAAAACTAGGCAGCTCGCGAGCGTGCTAGTGGGCCGGCCCATGCCAGCGACGCTGCAGGTGCCGGATCGTTAACGGGCGCCTGCAGCGCTGACTAGGAGCTCCCATGAGATGTGGGCTTCCTTATAATCTAATAGTTTTTAACGAAAGTAAACAGACATGTGGGCTTCCTCATAATCTAATTGTTTTTTAATCAATCGTGGCCCTGCAAACTTTTAAAAATGCAATTAGGTCCCTGTATTTTTTTTCAAATTCAATCGGGTCCCTGCAAATAAATTTGAGAAAAGCAACCAGGTCCTTCCTTGGCCATGGTCCAGATCGAGAGCTCGTCTACCAACAACCGCTGTGAGGAGCTTACCGGCCAACAGCCATGGTGCCACCCGCAGCTCCCGTCAGTTGCCCTTGAGGAAGTCCCACGAGAAGATGGGGAGGAGGAGAGGAGGCGCACAAGAACAGGTAGTAGCGGCGGTGGCAAGAAGCTGTAGGTAGCATCGGCGGCGGCAATGGGTAGGAGGTAGCAGCGGAACAAAGCAACAGAAGCTAGCGGGAAAGAGCAATAGTAGTGGCCGCCATGGCGTCCCGAGCTCCAGATCGACCAGATCCAGTTCATGCCGACCTCACTAGAGTGCGCCGCCACGCGCGTGCTTGCCATCGACCGCAGCTTCCGTGCGGCCCCGCTCACCTGCTCGTCGCATCACCGTAGTGGGTGACTATCTCTTTTTTTCCAGCGCAACGACCGTGCTCGAGGGAGAGACCAGGATAGGATAGGATAGGGAGTGAAGAAAGTGAAGAGGAAGGGTCAACAACTGACATGTGGGCCCCACATGTCGGCGCACATGTCAGTTAACGGTCAAACAAA
Source organism: Elymus sibiricus (assembly GCA_039707655.1). Taxonomy (NCBI): domain Eukaryota; kingdom Viridiplantae; phylum Streptophyta; class Magnoliopsida; order Poales; family Poaceae; genus Elymus; species Elymus sibiricus. The sequence goes on along the minus strand of CM077663.1, from coordinate 375,661,187 downwards.
ACAGTTAAACAAACTGTTTGTTTAGGAGCTGGCCCGATCTGTCATGATGGTGATCAATTGTAAAGTACTCGACCATTTGAGTTTTTTGAAACAACGGACCACACTTTTGGTAGGTATCAGCAACAAACAAAAGCCCGTTAGTTCTTTGAAACCCTAATCCAAAAAGTTGTAGTTTTTATGCTACTTGCTCTCGTGGCTAAAAGGGCCAGGGTGCCATAGCAAATGAAGGCGAGTGTCGCGACCTTCATGATGTGTTGGAAGAGCACGAACACTTCCAAGCGGCTAGGTTACACCGGATGACGACGATGAATCTTTTGTTAGCCGGAGAGAGGAGGCGGTGTGCCTGGAAACCATCAGATTTAGCGACGTAAGGGGTTCATTATTCCTAGACTAGTTGATGCTACAAATTCATTTTTTTTGCTAAGTTACTTATTCCGTCCGCCGTAGAGTCTGGCCAAATCTACACTGATGTGAGGCATTGACATGGCTTGAGACTGCGTCGGTATTTTCCCAAAGAGGAAGGGGTGATGCAGCACGGCGACGGTAAGTATTTCCCTCAGTAGGAGGATCACCACCACCTAATAAGCAGCTCCTGCACACAAATAACAAATACTTGCAACCCGACGCGTAAGAGAGGTTGTCAATCTCTGTACGGTAAAAAGATAGATTAGGCAGTGATAGATAAGAGAGATAGATCTCTCAAGAACACAAAATAAAAAGGGCAAATAAAAAGTGCAGCAATATATTTTTGGGTTTTTGATATAGTAGATCTGAAAACAAAGAGGCAAAAAGATAGATCGGAAAGCAATATGTTGGAAAAGTAGACCCGGGGGCTGTAGGTTTCACTAGTGGCTTCTCTCATGAGTATAGCACACGGTGGGTGAACAAATTACTGTTGGGCAATTGATAGAAGATCAAATAATCATGACGATATCCAAGGCGATGATCATTATATAGGCATCACGCCCAAGATAAGTAGACCGACTCCTGCCTGCATCTACCACTATTACTCCACACATCGACCGCTATCCACCATGTATCTACTGTATTAAGTTCATGGAAAAACGGAGTAATGCAATAATAACGATGACATGATGTAGACAAGATCTATTCATGTAGGAATAGAACCCATCTTGTTATCCTTAATAGCAACGATACATGCGTGCCTTGCTGCCCCTTCTGTCACTGGGAAAGGACACCGCAAGATCGAACCCATCACAAAGCACCTCTTCCCATGGCAAGAAAAATCGATCTAGTTGGCCTAACTAAACCGAAGATTCGAAGAAGAAATACGAGGCTATAAGTAATCATGCATATAAGAGATCAAAGGAGACTCGAATAATATTCATGGATAGAAACTGATCATGAACTCAAAATTCATCGGATCCCAACAAACACACCGCAAAAGTTTACATCAAATAGATCTCCAAGAGACCATTGTATTGAGAATCAAAAGAGAGAGAGGAAGCCATCTAGCTACTGCCTACGGACCTGTAGGTCTATGGTGGACTACTCACACATCATCGGAGAGGCACCTATGAAGAAGATGAACCCCTCCGTGATGGTGTTAGATTGGATCTTGAGGCTCTGGAACTTGCGGCGGCTGGATGTGTTTTTCGTCGACTCCCCTAGGGTTTTATGAATATTTGGGTATTTATAGGCGTCAGAGGCGGTGGAGGGGGGCCCCGTGGAGGGCACAAACCATCAGGGCGCGCCGGGGGCCCCCTGGCGTGCCCTGGTGGGTTGTGGCCTCCACAGCCCACCTCTCTGGCACTTCTTTGGCCCACCGGGTGTCTTCTGGTCCAAAAAAAATCTCCAAAAAGTTTCGTCGCGATTGGACTCCGTTTGGTACTGATATTCTGCGAAGTAAAAAACAAGCAAAAATAGCAACTGGCACTTTGGCACTATGTCAATAGGTTAGTCCCAAAAAATGATATAAAGTTGTTATAAAGTGATTGTAAAACATCCAAGAATGATAATATAACAACATGGAACAAGCAAAAATTATAGATACGTTGGAGACGTATCAGGCATAAGATGGCTGATTCAACAAGATCTGTGGCGCACACCGGAGCACTCACGGTGATGCACTCCGGCTGCCCGTGCTGATGAAAGAAGGAAAGATGGAATCAATTATGTGTGGTGTTGACTATTGAACATGGAGACAAAAGGGAGCTCGGGCTGCTATATTTCTGGTACGTCAATGTGTTTTATGCAATATGTCTAGCACCTTTCCACCTTGCTTGATCTGTACCACAAGATCACCATTGGATGGCCCAGATGCGTAGACACACAATCGCATTAGAAGCCTGATCGTATACACAAGTTCTTTTTTGACGGGTGAAATGTCTCCAACGTATCTATAATTTTTTATTGTTCTATGCTATTATATTATCAATCTAGAATACTTTATATGCAAGTATATGCTACTTTATATCATTTTTGGGAACTAACCTATTAACCCAGTGCCAAGTGCCAGTTGCTGTTTTTTTGCTTGTTTTTGGTTTTCCAGGAAATCTGTAGCAAACGAAGTCCAAACGCTACAAAGCTTTTTGACGATTTTTTCTGGACAAAAGAGACCCCTGGAAGCTTCGGGAGGAGACCAAAAGAGAGACGAGGAGACGGCAAGGCAACAGGGCACGCCCTGATGCCTTGTGGGACCCTCATGACTCCGTTTGACCTAATTCCATCTCCATAAATTCTCTAAAATCGAAAAACCAATAGAGTGCCACCTGAAACACTTTGTTGCGACGGGAGGCCATCTGGAGACCTTTTCCGGTACTCTGCCGGAGGGGGAATCGACCATGGAGGCCATCTACATCAACCTTGCTGCCTCCATGATGATGCGTGAGTAGTCCACCACAGACCTACGGGTCCATAGCTAGTACCTAGATGGTGTCTTCTCTCTCTTTGATCTTCAATACAAAGTTCACCGCGATTCCTGCGGTGATCTATCCGATGTAATCTTCTTTTGCGGTGTGTTTGTTGGGATCCGATGAATTGTGGGTTTATAATCAGATTATTCATTGAAATTAATTAAGTCTTTTCTGAATTCTATTATGCATGATTATTATAGCTTTGTATTTCTCTCCGATCTATCAGTTTGGTTTGGCCAACTAGATTGATTTATCTTCAGCGGGAGTGGTGCGTTGTAGTGGGTTCAATCTTGCAGTTCGCTATATCCTCGTGACAGAAGGGAACAAGACACGTATTTGTATTGTTGCCATTAAGGATAAAACAACGGGATCTGAACATATTGCTTGTCTTATTTTGTCTACATCATGTCACCTTACTCCAAGCATTACTCTTTTGTTATGAACTTAATACCTAGAGAGATAATCATAGAAGCGCTCTCGAAGTGGTATAATAGTAGTAGATGCGGAATCGTTTCAGTCTACTTGTTTATGGACATGATGCCTATATACATGATCATTGTCGTGAATAACATGTCATAACTATGCGCAATCCTGTCAATTGCCCAACAGTAATTTGTCTACCACATTATGCTATTTTCAAGAGAGAAGCTCTAGCGAACACTATGCCCCCCGGGTCTACTTAAACATAAATGCAAAAACTCCAAAAATACCTTGCTGCATTTTATTTACTTTTATTTTGTTTTGCTTTTACAATATCTATCTCTATCAAGATTTAATCCATGCAAGCAACGAGTTCAAGGGGCTTGACAACCCTCTTTCCCGCGTTGGATGCAAGTGTTTGATTTTGTGTGTGTAGGTGCCATCGAAGGGAATTTTCTTGGTTCTTCTATTGGTTCGATAACCTTGGTTCTCACTGAGGGAAATACTTATCTCGACCGTGCCACATCTCCTCTCCTCTTTGGGAAAAATCCCAACGCAGCTCACAAGTACCAAGGGGTTTGAGGGAAGGATGTATGACGAGCACCGGATATACAAGTTGCCCCGACCCATCCTTCATCTTTATCATCATTTATAGTACCTTTTACCCTTTTAAAGTAATGATGGCGCATCTAACTTGTCATGAGATTGTAACTTAAAAATATATCTATGCACTGAAGCTACTTCAAAGGGTGCCATGCAATGAGTGCCCATGCAGTGAAGCTAGCAAATGGAGCAATATTTTTTCTTGTGTTCGATTTTGCATACTCAGTGAAGCATCACATATTCGAGGACAATAACTTCAGGATGAGTAGCATTGGGAAAACAATTCAACCTGTTTGTTTTTTTCATACTACATCGTGAAAGTCTTTCTTAACCATACATATTTGTAAAATATGATGAGTTTGAAGCATCCCCTCATTCTTCCCCATTGTGTCTATATTCTTTTTCTCGACTCGTACCTATGGAACCCACATGTATACCCTACCCACACATTTAGGGTCTTCGATAGAGGGGGTTCGCTTGTGCACCAACAACAACCACATGAAGCTGGTGGTGACTCCTTTGTTAACGTGTGCCTTACTAGACCCATTGGCCAAAGGAGTGCTCGAGTGGGAGTTGTTGACCGCGTGAGCCCAAGGCAATCGGGTGATATCTTATCTTTGCCACCATAGTACTCATAGGGCCTCTTTGATTCGTAGGATTTTGAAAACGCAGTGATGAGGATGCCTACTATGGGTAGGGTCACAGGCCTGACACCTAGGGCCCACCTGTGGTCCCTCAATGTCGTTAAAGCCCCTGGGCAAAGACTCATTCGGATGAATATGGCTATTCACTCGGATTATTCAAGTCACTCGGACTCTACGACGCCACTCGGTCAGGCAGGAGCTCAGGCGATCTGGAAGGCAAAGCGTCCGTGGAATTCGAGCAGTCATTCGTTATGAAGTTAATTTCCCATTACCAGTAACGCCTAGTTAATCAGCCGTTCCTATAACGCAACCTTCATTGGCATTTATTACCCTAATCATGGCGTTCAACCGGTGGTGGTGCACTCTATATAAGCCACCCCCGGGCGCCAGTGCAAGGGTTCTGACCTTGTGTAATCTTCTACCACCCATAAGCAAACACCAAAGCCCCCGGGCTCGAGACGTAGGGCTTTTATCACTTCCGAGTGAGGCCCGAACTCGTATACATCCGAGTGCACACTTGCGCCGTAGCTAGACTTCGCCCCTCCATCCGTACCCCTAGTACTATTGTCAGGTTCATTCCCACGACAGTTGGCACTCACCGTGGGGCCGCACGTCTAGCGAATTCCGGCGCAGGTGGAATTTCCACTTTCACGATCATCATGAACACATTCGGCGGCGAGATCCTCTTCGGATCCCTCAGCTTCACCATCGACGATTCGGCATGGCTGCAAGAGGCGCCGCTGGATGCTGAGGCACTGCCCACCCGAGTCGCGGTGCACTTCAGCGCGACGACGTTCGGAGTCCTTCTCCGACAACCGTCTACCCCCTATCGACCAACTTCTCTGACTCGCCTGGCGGCTTGTCGCCGGCGCTCCGGGCGCTCACGGCTGCAGCGTTGGATCAAGCACGCTGTGGCAGCCCAGGCCACAGGACAACAAGTGGCCGCACTCGAAGCCGACGAGTCCGTCCACTGCCTCTTCCCCGTTGTCGGATGACGAATCTTCCGAAACAGCCGAGCGCGAGAGCAGCGGAGACATGGCGGAGGTCCTGATGGCTGGCCCGGCCCGAGGTGCTGCTCCTCCTGGACACTCCGCGGGAGATACCCGCGATCGGGACGGCGACCGCAACGACGCTAGCTCCGACGGCTACGTTCCCCGACCCCTCACCCGGGAGCAGCGGGAGGAAATCAGGTGCAGGAACGATCAGGTCCTTCTGACGCCCATTGCGGGAAATACCCCTGATGAGATAGCCCTGGAGGCCGCTCGCCAAGCCACCCTGGCTGAGCGCGAGCGACTCGAGCGGCTACAACGAGCACTCGACGAACGTGCGGCAAGAGACCTTCCGAGCTCCAGCCGTAGCCGCCGTCAGCTATTCACAAAGGATCGTCCGTACACCATCCCGATGATGCGCACGCCCTTGCTGAATCTGGCCGCGGCCACTCGGATTGCCGATTCAATCTAGCCGTCTGACTCGGCGGCCGGCGAGGGCATTCGGCAAATCCAGGCTTTGCTGAAGAATGCCCTACAACAAAATTCAGAGGTATCACAGTCTCACCAACGCATTCGCAATGAGTCCACTCGGGCGGACACCGTCCAGTCGGCTCACAGTCCCCTCACACCGAGGAAGGACCCGAGAACTCCTCTTCCGAGAGGTCCGCATGGAGGACGCGGGCGTGACGACCGCGACTTTAGTTGGACCCCCCCTCCGAGGGGAGGCCCACGTGGCCAACGTCCGTATGACGGAGGCTACGCACTCGGGAGGAACCGTGAGCGGAGCCCTGTTCGCCACAGAGGCTACGATGCCCGGTCTGACATCACTCAGCGAGTGGTCGATCGGAACAGACATGACAGAGACCGAGCGAGCGGCTGGGGATTTACCGGTCTTGGGTGTTTCAGCAGATACATCCGAGAGGCGGAGATACCCCCAATTATCGGTTGGCAACCGGAATTGGGAAGTTCAATGGCGAATCCAAGCTAGAGACTTGGCTCGAAGACTATCGAGTCGCTGTCCAGATCGGTGGTGGCGATGATTTCGTTGCAATGAAGCACCTTCCGCTCATGTTGGAAGGGTCTGCGCGTGCGTGGCTGAATCAGTTGCCCGCCAATTGCATTTACTGTTGGGAAGATTTGGCCCGAGTGTTCGTCAAGACATTCGAGGGCACGTACAAGCGCCCGGGTGGATTGACAGAACTACAGCATTGCGTCCAGAAGAGCAATGAGACCCTCCGAGAGTACATCCAGCGCTGGACCACGTTGCACAACACCGTGGAAAATGTGACTGAACATCAGGCCATGTGCGCCTTCAAGGCAGGCACTCGGTATTGAGAGTTTATCTTGAAGTTCGGCCGGTCTGGGGATCTGTCCCTCAGTCGGGCCATGGAGATCGCAAACAAGTATGCCAATGGCGAGGAAGAAGACCACCTCCGTAGCGCCAAAGGACGAGCCGGCAACGCCCCTCAATCGGGAGGCAATGCCGGGAAAAATCAGAAGTGGAAGGCTGACGCCTCCGACAAGGCAAAGGTGGCAGCCGTCCAAGGGCAAGAGCAAGGCAAGCCGAAGCCGAAGAAAAAGAAGAAAGAGTGGATTCCCAAGAAGAAGCCTGACTCTAAGTCCGACATTCTCGATCAGCCATGCCAGATTCATACCAAGACGGATGAAGAAGGCAACGTTGTGCTCCCGAAGCACACCACTCGGGAATGTCGCCTGCTCAAGCAGGAGATGGGCGCGGAGCCCTCGAGTGAAAAAGTCGACGCCGAAGACGATGATGGTACTTCCGAGTACCCACAGGTTGATAAAGTCCTCGTGATTTTCGCTGACGTTGAAAGCAAGAGGCAGCTGAAAGTTGTCAATCGGGAGGTCAACATGGCAGTTCCGACTGCCCCCAAGTACCTCAACTGGACGAAGACACATGTCACTTTCGACCAGTCCGACCATCCGCCTCACATAGCCACCCCTGGGAGGCAGGCGTTGGTCATCGACCCGGCAGTGGGTGGCGTCCGGCTGCGCAAGGTCCTAATGGACGGAGGCAGCGGGCTCAATATCATATATGCTGATACGCTCAAGGTAATGGGCATCCCGATGTCTCATTTGAGCAAGAGCAACATGCATTTCCACGGGATTGTCCCTGGGAAGAAGGCAGAATCACTCGGCCAGATCGCTCTGGACGTCGTATTCGGAGGCGAAAAGAATTTCCGAAAGGAAAGGTTAATCTTCGAGGTGGTTGACTTCCACAGCGCTTATCACGCCATCCTGGGTAGGCCCGCCTACGCACGTTTCATGGCCAGACCATGTTACGTGTATCTCAAACTCAAGATGCCAGGACCTAAGGGCGTGATCACAGTGACTGGCGACCGGAAGATCGCTGAGGAGTGCCTCAAGCAGGGCTCCAAGATCGCCAACGAGCAGGTGCTTGCAGTCGAGCTCGAAGGATACAAGAAAGAAGTGGACACGGCCGATCTGCTCAGGTCAAAGCGACCAGCTTCGGAATCGGCTTTTCAGTCGGTCGGCGAGACCAAGCATGTCCACGTTCATCCGACTGATCCAAATGCTGCTCCGACAAACATCTCCACATCACTCGGAGAGAAATAGGAAGCCGAGCTCATCCAGTTCCTCCGTGAGAACTGGGACATCTTTGCATGGAAGCCATCTGACATGCCGGGTGTTCCCAGGGAACTGGCTGAGCACCGACTCCGAACCGATCCGAAAGCCAAGCCAGTCAAAGAGTACTTGCGTCGATCTTCCGTCAAGAAGCGCAAGACGATTGTACAAGAGATAGCTCAGCTCCTTGCAGCCGAGTTCATTCGCGAGGTTTACCACTCCGAGTGGCTCGCGAATGTCATTTTGGTACCGAAGAAGGACAAATCACTCCATATGTGTATTGACTTTAAACACCTCAATCGGGCCTGCCCGAAGGATCATTTCCCTTTACCTCGGATAGATCAGATAGTAGACTCTACTGCCGGATGCGAACGCCTGTCGTTCTTGGATGCGTACTCCGGGTACCACCAGATCCGAATGTATGGTCCTGATGAAATAAAAACAGCCTTCATCACCCCATTCGGGTGCTTTTGCTATGTCACGATGCCATTCGGCTTGAAGAATGCTGGGGCCACTTTCCAACGCATGATCCAGAAATGCTTGCAAAAGCAGATCAGTCGGAACGTGGAGGCTTATATGGACGATATCGCAGTCAAGTCTAGGAAAGGTTCCGACCTCCTGACTGACCTTGCCGAGACCTTCGCGAACCTACGGTGCATCGGAATAAAGTTGAATCTAGCTAAGTGCACATTCGGAGTGCCTGCCGGAAAGTTACTCGGTTTTCTCGTTTCCGAACAAGGGACCGACGCCAATCCGGACAAAATCGGCGCTATAGTCCGAACGAAGCAACCGGAGCGCTTACATGACGTACAAAGGTTGACAGGCTGCCTCGCGGCCCTGAGCCGATTCATCTCAAGGCTCGGTGAAAAGGCACTCCCTCTTTACCGACTGATGAAAAAGTCCGACAAGTTCGAGTGGACTAATGAAGCGCAAGCCGCGTTTGAAGAACTCAAGGCATTGCTTTCCACCCAGTCGGTGTTAGATGCTCCGGGCAGCCAGGAACCTTTACTGTTGTACATCGCGGCGACTAGCCAGGTGGTGAGCACAGTCCTTGCTGTAGAGCGCGAGGAGTCGGGAAAAACATTCAAGGTCCAAAGACCCATATATTACATCTCAGAAGTGTTGACCCCTTCTAAGCAAAGGTACCCGCACTGCCAAAAGCTGGTCTATGGTATTTACCTGACTGCTAAAAAGGTGGTTCATTACTTCCAAGATCATTTGGTCACGGTCATTAGCAACGCTCCCTTGTCGGAGATCTTGCACAACAGAGACGCTGTTGGCCGAGTGGCAAAATGGGCAATTGAACTCCTTCCGTTGGAGATCAAGTTTGAAGCCAAGAAAGCGATCAAGTCCCAGGCATTGGTCGATTTTATGGCCAAGTGGATCGAGCAAGAGCAGCCAATTCCGAGTGTTCCCGAACACTGGACTATGTACTTTGACGGATCTATGATGCTCAATGGCTCGGGGGCTGGCGTGGTTCTTGTTTCTCCCAAAGGAGACCGGCTGAATTATGTCCTCCAAATCCATTTTGATTCGTGAAACAGCCGAGTACGAAGCCCTCCTGTACGGGCTCTGCATGGCCATATCACTCGGCATTCGTCGTTTGATGGTCTACAGCGATTCGGACCTCGTTGTCAACCAAGTGATGAAAGAGCGGGACATTCGGAGCCCAGCAATGACCGGTTACTGCAACACGGTCAGAAAGCTGGAGAAGAATTTTGAAGGTTTGGAGCTGCATCACATTCCTCGCGCAAAGAATCAGGCAGCAGACGACTTGGCAAAGATTGGATCCACTCGGCGAGTAGTCCCTAAGGACATATTCCTTGAACATCTGCGCGCCCCAACAATTGCAGAAGATCCTTTCACAGAGGAGCCCACACAAGCAGTCGATCCATCGAATCCGACTAAGGTTGACGTCCCGGTTGTAGTTGATCTAGTCCATGAAATGCTTGTAATCACTCCCGAGTGGACTCAACCCTATTTGGCATACTTGCTCAGGCAAGAACTCCCCGAAGATGAAGAATAAGCTCGCCGAATCGTCCGTCGATCCAAGTCATTCGAAGTTTTGGGGGACCAGTTATACAAGAACAACACTACAGGGGTCCCTCATAAATGCATTTGCCCAGAGGAACGGCTTCAAATCTTACACGAAATCCACTCGAGAACTTGTGGCCACCACGCGTCCTCTCGGACTTTGGTCGCTAAGGCTTTCCGAGCGGGTTTTTATTAGCCCCGAGCCAATGAAGCAGCAAGGTACTTGGTCGACCAGTGCGTCGGGTGTTAGTTCTATAAAAATAAGTCTCACAAGCCTGCATCCGCGCTAAAGATGATCCCGCTCACCTCGCCGTTTGCAGTATGGGGCCTCGATATGGTCGGTCCCCTACGGACTGGGTCGAGTGGATTCACCCACCTGCTTGTGGCTGTTGACAAGTTCACCAAGTGGGTTGAAGCGAAGCCCATCAAGAGTTTGGATGCCGGTACTGCCGTCAGTTTCATTCGGCAAATCATCTTCAGATTCAGCGTGCCGCATGACATTATCATAGATAATGGGAAGGACTTCGACTCGGACAAGTTCCGCGAGTTCTGTTTCTCTCAAGGCACTCGGGTTAACTATGCCTCAGTGGCTCACCCGCAGTCGGATGGACAGGCAGAACGAGCAAATGGAATGATTCTCTAATGTCTGAAACCTCGATTGATGAGAGACCTGAAGTATGCTGCGGGGGCCTGGGTTGAAGAACTGCCGTCCGTCTTATGGGGCATTCGCACAACCCCGAACCGCTCTACAGAACACACTCCTTTCTTCATGGTGTACGGATCAGAAGCCGTGTTGCCGAGTGATCTTCAACACAATTCCCCCCGAGTGGAACAATATGATGAAGCCGAAGCTGAAGCAGCACGACAAGATGGTCTTGACCTTTTAGAGGAAGAGAGAGAGATGGCCCTCATCAGATCGACGCTCTATCAACAGGATCTGAGGCATTACCATGACAGACACGTCCAGGGCCGAGCTTTTCAGGAAGGAGATCTTGTCCTCCGACTGGACCAGCAAAAACCCCACAAGCTAGCGCCTCCGTGGAAAGGGCCGTATGCAATCTCCAAAGTCTTGCACAATGGAGCCTACCGGCTTTACAACATAGAAGATGGCATAGAAGAGCCCCGAACTTGGAACGCGGACCTGCTTCGCAAGTTCTACACGTAGAACACTACTACTTTAGTTTGTCATTCCAATAATGAATCCGAGTGATCTCGATGAATAAAGTTTCGTTCCTTTATGTTTTGTCAAAATTTAACTCTTTTCACTCCGGTGAATCAATCTCTCTTATCACCCCCAGTGGGTGTAGTATGCTTAGCTGCGACCCCGCGTCGCCTAAGTTATAAACCGTCTCGAGTGGGACATCCTCCACACTCGGACTCTAAGATTTACAGGACCATCATTACTAAGATGGACAGGACCATCATTGTTCTCATGAACAATTCTGAGTGCGGGCCTCGCCCACACTCGGGGGCTTAGCTGCGATCCCGCGTCGCTTAAGTTATAAACCGTCTCGAGTGGGACATCCTCCACACTCGGACTCTAAGATGGACAGGACCATCATTACTAAGATGGACAGGACCATCATTGTTCTCACGAACAATTCTGAGTGCGGGCCTCGCCCACACTCGGGGGCTTAGCTGCGACCCTGCGTCGCCTAAGTTATAAACCGTCTCGAGTGGGACATCCTCCACACTCGGACTCTAAGATGGACAGGACCATCATTACTAAGATGGACAGGACCATCATTGTTCTCACGAACAATCCCGAGTGCGGGCCTCGCCCACACTCGGGGACTTAGCTGCGACCCCGCGTCGCCTAAGTTATAAACCGTCTCGAGTGGGACATCCTCCACACTCGGACTCTAAGATGGACATGACCATCATTACTAAGATGGACAGGACCATCATTGTTCTCACGAACGATTCCGAGTGCGGGCCTCACCCACGCTCAGGGGCTTAGCTGCGACCCCGCGTCGCCTAAGTTATAAACCGTCTCGAGTGGGACATCCTCCACACCCGGACTCTAAGATGAACAGGACCATCATTACTAAGATGGACAGGACCATCATTGTTCTCACGAACAATTCCGAGTGCGGGTCTCACCCACACTCAGGGGCTTAGTTGCGGTACCTCATTGCCTAAGTTTAAACATTCAGAAATCGAAGATCGAATAAAGCCAAGGCAAATAAAAACTACGTCACTTGAAACAAGAGTACGGATAAAGGTTCTGACGATGGGAGCCTCAGGCTCATTCAAAGTCTTTCGGTTACAGCTACCACTCGGCATTCCGAGGCAAAAGCTTAAAGAGTTTAAAACCCGACGATCACTCGGGCTGCGACGGGACCACTGCTTCGACTAAGGTGTCCAGGTCGATGCTGTCTGCGATCCGAATGGCAGCTTCCATGAACATCTCCATGAAGTCTTCGACCTTGGCATGCTTCCTGTTAGTGACCTCCAGGGACTTCAGTTTCTTCTCGTCCACTCCCTTGCAGTGGACACAGACGAGTGAGAGGGCGATGTCAGCTCCGGCCCTGGCCGCGGATTTTTTCCAAGCTTTCACTCGGCTTGGTACATCCCTCACCCGGGTGAGAGCTGATTCCGGATCCTTTGAGGGCTCTTCATCGGAGAAGACGTATCGTTCAATTTCCAAGACGGCAGTGCTGAGCCTCTTCATATACGAAGTCACTTGATCGACGCGTTCTTCCAAGCGAAGAATGGCCATAGCAGCACTGTCCTTGAGCAGCTCTCGGGATGGATCCAGCTCCTTCTTGATCTTGTCAGTCTCCTCGGAGACGTCATCGTAGAAATCTGGGTTTGCGTCGGATGAAAAAAAGAGTCAGAAGTGTACAGAATTCATTCGGCCGGACAAGGGTCACTCGGAAATGTTACCTTTGAGTTTTTCGCTCACGGAGTCTCCATACTCCTCGACAAACTGTTCCAGCTCGTTCTTCTTCGCGGTGATATGTTTGAGTTTGGTCTCCCACTCGGCGTATGACTTCTTTAGATCGGCGAGCTCCTCCCTGGACTTCTTCGCAGCAGCTTCCAGAGCTTTCTTTTCTTCCTCCAGCTTCCCGACTGCCCGCAGCTTCTTTTCGGCCTCCTTGGTCTTTCGGCTGGCCTCCTTTTGGGCAGCCGCCAGATTCGTGTCCTTCTTCTCGAGGGCCGTCTTCACAGTTTCTAAAGAAATAGAATTCTTCAGCCTCTCGACAAGTTTACGATTTTTGCCACGAAGATCTGATGAAATAGACTCAGTCGGACAGGGAGGGATGATAGTTATTGCAGCAGTCAGGCAAGATGAACATACCTTCAATCGCCTTCTTCTCCTCCTCCAGTCGGACGTTCTTGGCTTTCTCGGCTTCAAGGTTGATGCGCAGGTCCTGCACCTCCTTCTCCAAAGCTTTGTAGTGGCTTCTGCGCTCACAAACAGCATGCAAACAAGAATTAAAGAGAAGGGTATTGGTCAAGATTTTGACTCGGACTCTAAGACTCCCGCCGACTGCTTCAGTCGACGGCAGTCTCGGGGACTACACCCAGTGGGTGCGCTCAGTGCGCCCCCACTGGAAAATCAAATACAAGGTTTTTCTCCAAACTTAACAAACGGATCGAACATCAAATTCATTCGGACTCTTAGACTCCCGCCGACTGCTTCAGTCGACGGCAGTCTCGGGGACTACACCTAGTGGGTGCGCTCAGCGCGCCCCCACTGGAACTCAAAGACACCCAGCAGGTGTGCTCGGATGCAAATCCTCACAAGACAGAAATAAAAATTCCGACTGAGGAAGGTACTTACAAGAGTACTTACTCGGACATTTTTCTTCAACGCCTCACTCGCATCGTACGCCGTCTTCAGTCGTTCACTCATCACCTCCAGCTGGATTAATGCCTCTTTGCTCGCTCCCACTTGATCCTCCGGGACATACTGCAGCGCAAAGATGTTGGTCGCAGAGGGAGTCAACGAGGGGGATGATGTGCCAGTTCCGAGTGCTGCCCAGGCTCCCAAGCTGGCTCCTCGCGCTGGCACCAGTGCATCGGCAGGCGATGACTCCTGCATCACGACGTCCGCGTCGGCAGTAGGGTTTGGCAGGTCAATCTTGTCATCCGCATCAATGTCGATCACTTCACGCGGAGCTGCAAGTGTTCGAAGGCACTCGGAGATGAGTGAAAAGTAAACACTCGGTTGATGTTCTAAGGCACCGAGTGAATTCGAAGCTTACCTTTCGAAGATGCAACATCGGCGTCAGCCCGCTCTTTCTCCAGAGTTTGGGGATCAGGTGAAGCAGTTGAAGTGTCAGCACTGCAAAAATGAACACTCGGGTTGTTACTTCACTCGGACAAATTTAGACAACAATTGTTGACGCAGAGATACTTACGCCGACGCCACGGGAATGGTCATCTTGATCCTTGGGATGGGGACTGCCTTCCGAGGTTTGGCCGTGGTAACTTTGGCTTGTTTCGCCACCTTCTCGGGTGATGATACAAGTTCCCCACGACCACGCTTCGAGCTGCGAGTCGGAAGGGCAGACCCAGTTGGCTTGACAGTCTTTGGTCCCTTGGGACCGCCCCCGCGGACTCCTGGGTCCTGGCGCGCCTTGGAGCGAACTTCAGGCACTCGGTCATCCGAGCGCGAAGACTCCACCTCGTCGCTGCCCTCCGAGCCTTCCTCTTCCTCCTCTTCATCGTCTTCGTCGTCTTCAGCCTCGTCATACTCTCCAGCTTCTGCTGAATCTTCTGGATGATCGGTATCGCTTGCTACATCAACCCGGCCCCTGTCCACGATTGGCACCTGGCTGCTCATCTGCGTGAAGGTCTGCCGAATGAAGAGCAATATCAGTCAGATCAACTACAATAAATACACAAATATCACTCGCATAATGGACCTTCGGAGTGTACCTCATTCAGCGGATTCTCTGATGAGAGTGGAGCCACCAGCCTGCTCCCCCTGGGGTTGTCACGCGCTGGAGTGATCGCCTTGATCTTGGCCTCCATCATGTCCTCCTTGAGCTCCTCCGGGTGAGTTCGAGTGGGGTCACTCGGTCCGGCATACTCCCACATAGGGTGAGCCATGGCTTGCAGTGGTTGAATCCTCCTCTGGAGGAAAACCTCCAGCAAGTCGAGGCCGTTGACGCCTTTCTGCACCAGGGCAACCAGAGCTATCACCAGGATGTCCACTTCGGTTTTCTCCTCTTTGGTCACAGTCAGCCTGGGAACTGGCCGAATGCGCTCAGATGTATACGGCGGAAGTCCCGACTGACCTTCGCCGACTGAAATATCCTGGCAGTAAAACCAGTTTTCCTGCCACCCCTTCACCGAATCAGGGAACGTCATTTGCAGGAAACAGACTTTTCCCCGCAGTTGAATCCCCAGACCTCCACACAACTGGGCCACATTCGTCTTATCTTTCGACCGAGTGGGCTTTTTTACGGTCATCACTCGGCAAGTAAAGAGATGCTTGAACAAGCCCCAATGAGGATGACAACCCAAGAAGTTTTCGCAAAGAGAGATGAATGCGGCTAAGTAAACTACATCATTGGGAGGGATATGATGGAGTTGAGCACCAAAAAAACCCAGAAATCTTCGGAAGAAGGGGTGAGGCGGAAGGGAGAAACCTCGCTCGAGGTGGGTCACCAAGAGCACGCGCTCGTCCCCCTTCGGCGAAGGGTCATCCTCGCCCGCCCCCGGCAGCCGCCAGCTCCCCTCGGACACGAATCCTTGGCTCTCCAGCTCAAGCATCCGGGCCTTGGTGACCCACGACGGTAACCACTCGCCTTGAGTCCATCCGGCCGGCGCTCCGGCGCTTGAGGAGGAGGCGCGCGAGCTCTTCTTCGCCCGCTCGGCCTTCACTGTCGCAGCCGCCGCGCGCATCCTCTCCGGCGGGCTCGGACTGACCTTCGATTAGGAGCAGGTGGGGGGAACGCGGATGAGCGTCGGAGAAGACGAGGGGGAGGGCGAAAGTGAGATCTGGTTCACCCCCCTACAGAGCCTCCGCTTTTATACGAAAAATCCGGCGAAATCTCTGGCCGTCAATCCGCAAACGGAGCGAGATCCACGGATCTACTGTTCAGAGCTTCGGGAACACGTGGCGAAAATCTCGGCGCAGATATCGAGGCGTCATGCCCACTACCCCAAATTACCGCGACGTGACCGTTCCGCCGCGCTCCCGCGCGCAACTTTGGCGATTTCGAACGCGCGGAAATCTCTCCGTGCCATAAATGAGACAGGCTCCGCGCTTCGAAGGACCCGACGACTCGCTCCTGCGAACCAAGTGAATGACTCACAGCAGTTAAACACTCGGATTAAGCGACCGGACATTCGGATCGTTTCTTCCGAAAAACACTTCAACTTCATATGACAGTATTGCTCCATCAAACAAGACAGTACGGTCGAGAGATATCAATCCTCAATCCATCATGGTTTGAAGCCGAGTGAGGAACGGCAAGACCGTTACTCGGACTCTTCTGAGAGGCCGTCGACGCTCCCGAGTGTCAGTCACTCGACCACTAAAACCTCATGGATTCGGGGGCTACTGATGAGGATGCCTACTATGGGTAGGGTCACGGGCCTGACACCTAGGGCCCACCTGAGGTCCCTCAATGTCGTTAAAGCCCCTGGGCAAAGACTCATTCGGATGAATATGGCTATTCACTCGGATTATTCAAGTCACTCGGACTCTACGGCGCCACTCGGTCAGGCAGGAGCTCAGGCGACCCGGAAGGCAAAGCGTCCGTAGAATTCGAGCAGTCATTCGTTATGAAGTTAATTTCCCGTTACCAGTAACGCCTAGTTAATCAGCCGTTCCTGTAACGCAGCCTTCATTGGCATTTATTACCCTAATCATGGCGTTCAGCCAGTGGTGGCGCACTCTATATAAGCCACCCCCGGGCGCCAGTGCAAGGGTTCCGACCCTGTGTAATCTTCTACCACCCATAAGCAAACACCAAAGCCCCCGGGCTTGAGACGTAGGGCTTTTATCACTTCCGAGTGAGGCCTGAACTCGTATACATCCGAGTGCACACTTGCGCCGTAGCTAGACTTCGCCCCTCCATCCGTACCCCTAGTACTATTGTCAGGTTCATTCCCACGACACGCAGGAATAGGAAAACTATAGGGTTGGAGTGGCATGTCCATTATAACCCTATATGATTAGTAAAGAGTGTTTGATGCCATAGGAAAAACAAAGGAATTGTAAAAAGAGGTTGAAGTGGATGCTAGATTTTGTATGAAATGTAGTACAAAAGATTCCATAGGAAAAATTCCTATGGGATCCAATCCTATGAATCAAAGGACCAATGTAGGAAAAATTTCCTAAGGGTCTCAATCCTCCAAAAACCCTATAAAATTCCTTTGAATCAAAGGAGCCCTAACTTTTTTTAGAGGATTGTGTTCTTCTTGTCCTGTTTTGATTTGTACTAGTTTAGTTTGGATGAGGCAGCTCATTTAAGCCAAACCTTGATCTGAATCCATCTCCCCCTCTCCAAACATGCTCTTACGGTTCGATAGGCAATATCGGAAGAGCAAAATGCATTCACGCACATGATATGTCAGTTGTTGTAAATGAGAATCTCATTGCAACAATAGCAAGATAATTAGTCCAATGGTCACATAGAAGGATACTATTTATTTCACATGTCAAGAATACAAGGTAAACAAGTATATGTTGCATGCTTCATACAAAGCATCAATGGATGATCAATGTACTCATGCGGAATACTAAGAGATATTCCAGGCTCGATAGGAACTCTGCAGAAAATAAGCTAGGGCTGTTCAGAAGTTTGAAAAATGTTATGAGTAAGAAATCAATAGAGGTGGGTGTTTTAACCATTTTCTTAATTTCATATAGCAAGGTCCTACCATACGCACCATGTGCACCTTAGGAAATGAACATGAAATAGCGAATTGGAGCAGGAACGATACCTTTTGTTCCAACATGATTTGTGTGTAGATAAATGATGAAAATATCGTAAAGAATTGCATGACAATGGAAGCCGTGTCTAATTATATAGTTATACCAACCAACGTATTTTAGGAACGGAAAACTGCACCTAATCCCTGTCCTCGCACGCACTCTTATTTTTGGCCACCCATTTTGCTGATATGTGCTTTTCTGGTCGTGAAAAATAGTCACCTCCACCGCACCTTTTAATTCCTGGCCCATATGTCCTAATGAGTTGATGCTCCAAAAGTCAAAACCGAGTGGTAAATGCCGCCTGTTTTCTCAGCCCATTTATCAAAGCGAAGATCCAGACTAGCAATTTGTGTTCGCTTGACTGATCCATCCAAGGCGCTCGATGGAGATGGGACTACTACGGAGGTATGGAAACTCGCCTAGATATGTTACTGAACTAATGCTACCAAATATGGCATCATGAGACCGGGAGAAAATACATCAACACTTCATTGTGGTGGATGCCAAGACCTTTCTGTCAATACCACTATGCACGAAAAGATGCTGTATTTTTGGTCATGGAATTTTGAGAAGAAATGAGTATTCACTCTACGCTATGCTATCACATGTTAGTTCACACAAAATTCAGGCGTGAATCTTGGTTCAAATTCTGTGCGTTATGAGAAGAGTTGGAGGGAGATGTGGAAGGTGCAGGTTCCTTAAAAGATTAAGATTTTCCTTTGCGCCTGGCACCAATCATTGCCAAAGGCAAACCTTTTGCATCCAGGGCCGACCCTGAGGGGGGGCGGGAGGGGCGGCCGCCCCGAGCCCCCCAATCCAAGGGGCCCCCACCACAGATATGTGCGAGCACTCCTGTGCAAATTGCCGGGTGGCCAGAGCGCCATTAGAGCAGTACAAGCTTTTCTTCTCCACGAAGAAGAAAGCCGAACCGTTTGGAGCGATGGTGCTGCAGATCTGGGCTTTGGCCTTTCTTTCTTCTGGTAGTTTCTCTCCTCTAGCAAACAGGGACTTGGGCCAATCATTCTCATGCCGGTGGTTAAGTGAATGTGGGCCAAACCCTAAAAAAAAGTGAATGTGGGCCACACCAAATCTGGACATGGCACAGACGGTTCAGCATTGCCTAAAAAACATACGGTTCAACAAGAAAATACGTTCATTGAAGCACTGTCATGCCGAGAAGCTATGGCCTTAGCGCTTGATTTGTCTTTGGATCAAGTTGTTATTGCATGTGACTGTGAAGCGGTAGTCAAAGAAATCATATCCGGTACAGAGGGAAGATACAGTACCATCGTCAAGGAGATAAGATTAGCTGCTCAGAATTTTACCAAATGCGAGTTTGTCTTCGAAGGACGCGAGAGGAATGTTGATGCTCATAATTTAGTTAAGTTTGCTTCTAGTTTAGATGACTGGGGCCACCTGTGGCTGGGTTCATCCCATGACCCTTTTGTTATCCCTGTAAACCGTTCCCCTAATTAATAAAGGTTGGTCTACCACTAAAAAAATAAGAAAATACGTTCTTCTAGAAAAAAGCAGGAAACTACGTAGTGATCTAAAAAGAAAAGCAGGAAAGTACGTTAGACTAAAAAGGAGAGCAGGAAACTATGGGCTTATTTTTGCTCCCCCAAAATATGGACTTAACCAACGACCACTGCCAATGCAAGGTTTTTTAGATATTTAGTTAAGAAAAAAGTAGACTTGGCGTTCTTCTCAACAACAAAAAAACAAAACAAGAGCGAGATGGAGCTATCAATTCTTCACAAATGCCAAGGTAAAAAAATCTTGCAGAAAAGTCACGCCACCAAAGAAATCTTGCAAACAAGTCTGCGGCCGTAGCAAAGTATTTTCATTTCCGGAAAACTTTTATCTATTCATCATTAATTATGGCGTTACAACGAACACCAAAAATAATGAAAATTATATCTAGATCCGCGAACTATCTAATACATTGATAAACAACCCTATACCTAAAAAAACTAAGTCTAGTGACAGAGAGCTATGAGCAGCTCAGACCAAGGTGCGTCGTGGGCACCATGATGATAGCAAAGCTGGGATCACATGGTCGGTACTCTTGTGTTTTGCTGCTTTTTATGAAATACTAATTTATATATTTCCGGACAAGTTTAATTCCATGTTCTAAATTGATAACCGGTTATTCCATCAGTGTTATTTTAGACGCGGTATATTTTTGGATGTCTTATGCTGGTCCTAGTATGTATGTAGAGGTGATAGTGAATGTTACATTTGTATGTCTCACCATAAAAAAAATAGTTTGTCCTCTACCAACGCGTGTGATTGTAAAATCACTGTGCGGTAAAGAATATTTGGCTTGATCTCGTGTGCAATCACCCTGTCCAGCTTCTTGCAACGAAACTTGATCTTCTATGTGCCCTAGCCGGAGATGCACAATCATTAACTTCCCGCGCAGCCACAATGACAGGAGATCACACCGTGGCCATCGGCAAGTGTGGCGATGCAACTTTAAAGAAGCTATGTCTTATTATCCATCTATTGAGTCTATGAGTAGTGACCTTGCATCAAAGGATTTTAGAAAAAAAATCTTAAGGGCCCCGTTGTAAGTTTCGCCCCGGCCCCCGAAATTTGAGGACCGGCCCTGACTGTTCCATCCAACAACAGATTGGTTTGTAACACGTCATTTTATTTTTGTGGTTAGAAAATCATGCATGGGTGCATGCATGGCTAGGTAACTTGTACATGCACGCATTGATGCACATGTACACGTACACACATGTGGTGTACTTTATTTGATCCCCGGTTGCATCTTAGCTCGGGGCTTGTACAAATTCTCGGTAATTCTGCATATAATAAAACGAGGTGTTGTATCTTTGTTTTTAATTATAAAATAATTCATGAAATTATTGATAACAGAAATCAGCTTTAAAATTATAATTTTGTGTTATTTTTGGTAGTCATGTCCACATCAGCCTCTAGAACTAGCGACTAACTGCAAGTAAGTAGTAAAGGACATTAAAGGCGTAGCCGGTGGTCTACTTATTCGGAGATAACGTCTTCATTGTTGGAGTTTCAGTCCTGTAATTTCTCCTTCGAGGGAAGAGAATCAAATTCCGAGGCACACGGCCTCGCTAAACATGCTCTAGGTCTTGCCGTAGGAAGAAATATTTGGCTGTTGCAGCCTCCTACCATCGGCTGTATTTCGATGAGCATTGTCGTTGATTAATAAAGAAGGCGTGTTTAGACTTCAAAAAATAAAATAAAATAAACCGAGGAGCTCGATACAGAGGAGGATGCGTGCGACCAGGGGGGGATATAGAGGTTGCTATCATCGAGGCGAGGCGCACGTGGGATTCAACTGCGGCCAGGCGCGAGGGATCCCGCAAAGGCACGGGACGCGGGTCCAGCCGAGGCGCCCGAGGGGATGTACGCGAGGCCAGGCGCGCGAGGGGATCTAGCCGAGCCGAGGCGTGCCAGGGGATGGGCATGATCAGATCGATTGGTCTCTGTCAGAGAAGGTAAACGGGATCGACTCAGCCTGACGCGCGGGATGCGGGCGACTCAGGGAGCGCTCGATCCAGCCGCCGCGGGCGATCGATGTACTAGGGGTTCCAACCGACGCGGGCTATCGTCTGACGATCGTTTGCAACGATTTTCAGACGACACAAAACTACATCCGTTCATTGCATATGTTTTGCAGGCAGCAGCCATCGATGGGAGCATGACGCAACAATCTTGTGTGCACAACAATCCCGTGAATGAAAATGCTAAGCTGTGATATACTCCCTCCGTTCCTAAATATTTGTTTTTTTAAAGATTCAACTACGGACTAAATACGAAGTAAAATGAATGAATCTACACTCTAAAGTATGTCTATATACATCCGTATATAGTCCGTAGTGAAATCTCTAAAAAGACAAATATTTAGTAACGAAGGGAGTAGGTCTTTTCTCCCAAGGTGTACGCTAAGATATCTGCAGTATAGGTAGGAAATACACTGTTCGGACTTTGGACTCACATTATTTCCAAACTATGAATTATGCATATACGAAGCAGAATACCCAATACATTATACACATCATCAGTTGAGCAAATTAAGTATCATTAGCATGGATCAACTATTATTTTATTTTGTTGACGATAAAGTTCAGATCATGAATAGTTGCATCACAAAGGGCATCCGGGTAGTAATGAGCAAAAACCACTCACATGCAGGCTGCGAGGCTCATAGATGAATTCATATCTTAGGCTTCAACCAGCTCGTGGAGCAGATGGGAAGAGTGCAGGAAATATACACGATTTCTAAGTTTAGAGATAGAAGAGCTTAAACTCTGACATAGCAATTATAAGTGAACTTTGCACGATTGCACAGGTACTGAACATCACAGAATCTGATGCATCAGTTTCAATTGCAGTAAACCTCTCCTGGAAGGCAAAATTTCAGAGATATGGGTGGCGCGCTTTGCAGCGCCTGTATAGGTCATGATTATTATAGGCATTTCATGTTGCTCATTTGGGCCTGAATGTGGATGGAAAGAGTCAGTCGGGCGTATTCAACTGCTACACACGTTGTGGCTTAGTGAAATGCCTAGACTTGAAAGGGGAATGCTGT
Organism: Elymus sibiricus; assembly: GCA_039707655.1. Taxonomy (NCBI): domain Eukaryota; kingdom Viridiplantae; phylum Streptophyta; class Magnoliopsida; order Poales; family Poaceae; genus Elymus; species Elymus sibiricus. Next base: position 375,638,529 of record CM077663.1, on the reverse strand, counting down.
TTTTAGGTTAACATGCAACTTTTAAAGTTGTATAAGTTGTACTGGATATGAAATGGCTCTCAAATGATTCTTTTATGCAAATGCAAAATATGTATGGAGCATTCTTATAGTAATTTCTTAACTCCCAACCTTGCAAATAATGGTGATCCTTTTTTTTTTTGGAAAGGAATAATGGTGATCAAATGTTCTGGAAGGCTCGACTTGTGCCTACCCCAAGCGATGTTGTAACTCGATTCTCCGAAGAGAACTAATTCTGCTTCATCCATGTCGTCCAGATCAATACAAAAAACTTCATACCTACAATAGATAAGGTCGGGTTATCGGAAGCACAATATACACCTGCATCTGCATGAAAATAAATTGTTGCCATAGAGGAAATTAATTATGTTCAATCTCTGGCACGACTCTTGCTGTAGCTATCTCACATAGGTAAGACTAAAACATCAAAGCAACAATCAATTCCTGAGAAGATCTGAAAGGGCAAAGAAACAGGGTAAACAGAAGAGTGAATTCCGGGTTTTACCCTCTATTTTGACAATTTTTACACTAATTACCCCATTTAGCCAGATTTCATCCGTTTTATCCCATTTAGCAACAGTTTTGCTACAATTTACCCTGTTTAAAATTTTATGAGCGTTCTGACTGGCAGGTCCCAATTGTCAGGTCCAGCTGTCATGCCACATTGATGATTTTTTCCTACCTATTTTTCTCCATGCTGAACCGGTCCTTACATCTTCTCCTATCAGGCCCGGCCCGATGGAGGTGGCTCGCGTCGCGTCCAACGCACAACGCCCGAGTCGGACGGGCGCAACGCTTGTGTCCAATCATTTCTCGCTTGCAATGCTCGCCCATAATGACTCAGTCGATTACATCACCCGTCCTGGCTTCCGACCAAACGCACCCGTCAGGGATTGTCAAGCAGCGGCGGCGGCAACGACGACGGCAATGGGTGCTAAGGGACCGGCCGTGCGATGTCATACCTCCTCGAGCAGGGTTGTATGGCCACGCCATCAAGGCAAGAAACGACCCCATGGAATCCGACGGCTTTGTCAAGCTCGCCAGAGTTGGCGTAGGCACGTCCATGTACGTGACCCAACCAAGATGTGCTCAGTTCTTCTTCCTACTTTGGCGACATAGCAGGGACCTCATCAGGCCGTGCACAATTGATGACGGGTCTATGGCGACAGCTGGTCCAACAAATCAGTGAGGTTGGTGAATAAACAAGCCGTCTCAGTTGAACCCCATCCACATGATTTTGACCATCTCTATCATAGTAGTTTGTGTGTTCTGAAATTTTCTTGACTCATGCATTAGCCAGCTAGGCGTTTGATTCGGACAGAGTTAAGATGCTTATTAGAAAATCATGTGTATACATGTCACCCAGTGCAACTGAGGTACATAAATTTAAAGTTATTTTTTAACATTTTGAATATTGGCGATTTTTTTACTTCTTCAGTTTGCTGAAACTTTGTCAGAATTGCTCTGAAATCAATTTGTTCGGGATGATCTCCTCCGGTGGTTGTAAGGCACAGAAATGAAGGATGATTTTTATGGTTTGTGACATCTCCTGGAAGCCATGGAGGACAAGATGATGTTGGCAACCCAAATGGAGAGCTTTACAAGGTGTAGGAGGTAAGAAAGGTGAAGACTGACAAGGTGTATGTGCCATTGCGACTGCCACTGTTTGGTGTATTATGTAGCTTGTGTAGTTCTGAACTAGTGAAGCTATCTATATATGTGATATATTCGTCTCTATTGTAAGGTTTTGGTGCTATCTATAAATGGGAAGCATTATTCAACCAGTTTTGAACATGTGAATCCAAGAAGGAGGCAGTGATTTGGGGCAGGATCATGTGTGAGATTCAAAGGAAGGCGAGCGATGCGTGCTGTGAATATTGGAGGCCGGCATGATACCGCCCGACTCAGGCGTTGTGCGTTGGACGCGACCGACCTGCTCTGTTGCGATATTATCGGGCCAGCCGGGAGAAGTTGCAAGGACCGGTTCAGCCGGGAGAAAAATAGGCAGGAAAAAAACGTCGATGTGGCATGCCAACTAGACTTGACAATTGGGACCTGCCGGTCAGAACGCTCACAAAAATTTAAACATGGTAAATTGTGGCAAAACTTTTGCTAAATGGGGTAAAACGGATGAAATATCGTTAAATAGGGTAATTAATGTCAAAAATGTTAAAATAGGGGGTAAAAACCGGAATTCACTTCAAAAAGAAAAACTGCAACAACTGTCTAGGATATACTTCATGGTAATTGACAGCAACAATGGAAAACTCTATCCTTATGTCAACTATAAATTAGTCATGGCGTCATGCCAAAGCAAAAAACATACGAATCCCGCTGCTAACTCCTTTTCTGCAGTGGGGAAGCTGTCCACGGTATCTCTCACTCTCATGGTTAGGATGAGTTTGGGTTTGCATCAATATTTTGAGGGCTTACCCGAGATGATTGAACCAAATAACACAAGTACTTCAACGGCTTGGACATTCACGGAGGGAGTATTAATGGTACAGAAAATGACCCTCACATCTCCTTAGGAGAATCAATCCAACCTAGAGTCATATCCTAAGACCTCAAATACACGGTACATTCGGTAGTTGAAATTGCTGCTATTAAAAAGAACTGGCAGAAAGGCCCGTGCGTTTCAACGAAAGAAAAAAATATATAATCTTTAATGGTCATGATCACATTTTGCTGCATCACCGAGATACACTATCACTCTCAATTTTGTAGAATCATGAACATTTTTTTAAACTCGTGAACATACTTGAAATCGTGAACTAACGGTAGAGACAACAATGGTCGAGGAAAGATTGCATGCAAGAATTGTCAATCACCGGAGAACGAAGTTGTAATTGTTCTCTTTAATGACGCATAGCAGGGCCGCTCACAACAAATGCACATACAATAGCAACTTGGAGCAACAACGATACCTTGTGTTCCAACATGGTTTGTGAATGTAGATACACGATAATAGAAAAACATTGTGCAAAAATTACATGACAATGGAGTTCCTCTTCTTATTACATTTATAATGCTTCATCCGCCACTGGTCAACAGTGAAAGAAAAATAAACAGAGCAACGGGAAGGCTAGTGACGACCTCAATCAAATTCAAGCTGGTCTCAAGTACTACAATTGCAGCTCAAACTAAGTGGACTCTCATCATCCAAATTATAGGAATGTTGGTAGGCTTCAGCACAATAGCACGCTATGCCAAACCCGCAGAAACCAAACTGCAATGTTTTGTCACCAAATTGTACTATTACGAGAACAACAATTTTCATTATATATTCAGTAAGTTCAGAAAACAACTACATAGACACATCAGAGACCGGGAGTGCAAAGCCGTAGAGCGTGGCCTCTCATCTCCTCATCAGAGCCTGCAAGGCGAAGTGCTCGCTCTTCTCCTCATCTCTCTACAAAATCCTGATGGACCAGTGCACGACACCGTCCCACTTCCTCGGGCAAGCTACTCGACGAGATTGATGGCCTCGACAACCATCTCGGGCACGTTGGGCAGACGACGTCAAGGTTCTACGGTTGGCCCAATCGCGGGTTCCTATGTGAGCTCTTGGGTGAGTGCCACCATCTGAGCGGGATGGGAAGGCCCTTTTCGGTGGTGTGGCACATCCGACCTCTCTGACGGCACATCAAGGCACACAATTGTCCTCTACCTTGGTCTCATTGCTCCGGTGGTAGAGTGTCTCGTCATTTTCAACTTGTGTGTGTGTCCTTTTATTTGCCGTTTGTGTGAGGTTCTCTCTACAAATTCACTCAATCGCCATGAATTCAGTTGCAAGGTCGAGCTACAGGAGGAAGAGAGGGAAATTACAGAAAATGGAGGAAGAAGATGAAGCCAAGCCTCGGCCGAAGCCACAGTCCTGATCAGAGCCGAGTCGCTCCGTTGGCCATCTCTCTGTATATATACTGATCTTCTGCTTCGGTCCAAGCCCAGGAGCAGCTCGTAATCTGGCCCATGCAATAGGATAGGTCCAGCCCATGTGATAGGACAGGGAAGGATGCTGACAATCCCCCCTCCATGACTTTCGGCTTGCCCTCATGCCGATTCCATGTCAAACCACCAGGATCCCACGGCGTCCGTACTGCAAACTGAACTCTAAGAAGCATCTCACCCGGATCCCAAGTCCTTTGCAAAGCTTGGAAAGCTAGCACACCAGGAATCACAGTTGGAAGCAATGCGTTTGGTTGACCCAATGTAGACCCAAGAGTCACTCTTGTAAATACTGGACACTGGGAGTTGTAGGCCTAATTGGTACTCACTGAATAGAGCACCCTAATAATGTTCCATACCATCCAGTCAGAAGCACTGGCAGGTAAAAATTTATAGCTGACCATCTCAATAGTAGAGCACTCGACAATGGTTTGCAGATATGTATTGTCAACAACAGAGCAAGCATAGGAGTACTGAGCTTGGACACTAATAGTCATGTTGGGACCATATCTTCATAGGCAAGGGAAGATGAGAAGGGATTATGTGCACCGTTCCAATTATCTTGGCAAGTAACATATCACTTGAGTGATCAACTAGAGGCCCATGATATAATTCCTTCACCCATGTACTTGCTAGAATTCCAATGTTTGAACTTGATAGTGGATATTTCCAAGAGCTCCTATATGTTGAACATAAGTCAACCATTGGAACAACCAAGAAGAGACCCTTGTCTTGTGTGCTGCCCTTGGAGAGTTTCGCAAACTGACGATTGCTAGGTTGGCATGGGGCGGGTGTCTTCAGTTCAAGGCGGGGGCAGTGTATCGTATGATCAAAATCTCTGGTTGCGGGCTCCCCCTTCATGGCCTCAACTGGGATGGCTTCATGCCCCTCAAAGTCAAGGTGTTCGCCTGGATTCTGCGGCATGGTAACACTCGTACACGGGCCTTCCATCGTCTAATTGGTTTTCTTGATTATGATGACTGCCCTTTCTGCCCGCGGCATTCCGAGACGATCCTTCACCTCTTCCTAGAGTGCCCTCGATTGCGTCTGATGTGGGCGCGTGTCCTCGGTCGTCGCCGCTTGCCTATAAATTGCACAGTAGAAAGTGTTTGGTGTGCTTTCTCCTCCGGTCACCCCTCTTGGAGCCGCCCTCTTCTCAGCACGGCGATGTGTTCTATCCTCTATCCTCTGGGTGGTCTGGAAGTCTAGGAATCGGATGGTGTTCGATAACATCCGTACATCTGATTTGAATTGCGGCATTCCATCCTCAAACACCTTCTATTGTGGGTTGTATGTGCCCCCTCCCCGGTAGACTGTACCCCGTTGCTCCAGTGGTGTGCGGATATTTGTAGCTGATTCGCCTCCCTATCTCACTCTCTCTCTCTCTCTCTCCGCTGGTCACTGCGGAGCTTATGTAATGCATGTACGATGTCACTCTATTAATACAAAAATGTTCAGGTGGGCGATCGCCCCCCGTTGACTGCTCAAAAAAAAACTACCAGTTTCAGAGCACTCCCCATTAACTGACCATGCAATTGTCCACTGAAATTTTTGAGAGCCCGAGAAACTGAGGCATGATCTAACACAGTCTTGCAAGAAGCCATCAATCACCAGCTCAGGACCACGGACTAACATATACATTGGGCTTCCATCAGGAGATGTCAATTTGAGTAATGAAGCAATATAATCGACTATAACTGAGATGAGCACACAACAGCATTCAACAATAGAAAAGGAAACAACACCATGCGTGAAGCTTACTGACTGTTTGCAGTGCAACCTCTCATGCAAATTTTGTGAGAAAACCACAGCCATTAAGCACAACATCTAAGGGGGCCAGGGCTCGAGCTCCTCCATGGCTCGAGCTCCAGTTAACTTGCCCGTGAAATTAATTCCAGTGCAATGTCCCACAGAAGTATCATCTGAAACAACATGCAAACAGAAGATCTGCCGGACAATAATCCACTGCAATGGTTGAGAATTAGAGATTGGAGCATCTTCAGTAATGCAAAGCTGAAACTCATACTACAAATATGCATCACAGAATGCCCAAGTGATCCCCCATTGTATCAAGGAAGGTTGCACTGATTTTTCAAATAGTGGATGCGCAGACCATGTAGATTTCTACTGGACAGGCTCAAAACAACACTGATACTTCCATGAGGTCAGTCCATTGTTTGTAAAAATTTCACTTCTGTCAAAATCGGATCTAGCACAAAATGAGTCCCCTACAGCCATCCAATTTCCCACAAAAGAAAATAAGGATCATAATGTGTATCTCTTTCAGACTTAAGCTTGCAGCTACAGTAGTGCCCTTGTTGTAAACTGAACTGAATACTGTGGAAGTTTGGCGCCGACCACAAAATACGCAGGACATGAATCATATCTTTTCTATTGCTGCTCTGTGTAAATAGAAAACAACCCCTCATACCCAGTAAATTGCACTTGTTGTTCTGCCCATATAATTGATCAGGTGGCTGAGGAGTTTGACTTAACTGGAACTGGCATATAATGATAATTGCAAATGCAGTGCTACCACATACAGAGAAAATGAGGGTGGCCACACATGTTTCTCATCCCATTGAAATGTTGGCACACGAACTAGTGTAGCAGCAGTTTGTAGCGATTCACAGAGAATAAACCGGTGAGAGTGAGATGAAGAAAACTCACTAACTGCAATGGCATGCCACAACGAGGAAGTATCCATCTTCGGAGCAAAGTTGTCCTTCTCCTCGGAGTTGTCCTGTTGCTCGGCCATGGCTGTATCAATGATGTCCAACACAGGGGCAATTGCTAGCACCAACGAGGAAGTGTCAAGGTTGTGATTCATCGGCAAACATGTTGAAGAGGTGGTGGACGGCACGATGGTGAGGTCGATGCTGCACGATGCTTGGGCAGCCAAAATAGGTGCTGATGAGAGATTCCGCAGCACAGTGCCACATCTATGCCGCCGTTGGGACTGTCACACACTAGTGTCGACATGATGGGCGGTGAAGTGAGGACGACAACCATGCTTGCCATGGAAGCCGTTGCCAAGCTGCTGATCTCCGAGTGCACCTCACACGTAGCAGGAACGACACTGGCCGAGGATGCCAGTAGTGCTCCTGTAGGAGTGGGTGTGGCCCTTTGTTGCTTCGTTGTCTTCTCTTGGGCACTCGGTCGAGCACATGGTGGGCATGGCGAGAACAAGTTCTGAATCATCTGAGACGGACACGGCTGCCATCCAGGTGGAGGTGGAGTAGGCCACAAATCGTGATGGGGACACAACGAGGTTGGGTAGGGGCACCTTGTTGACATGGATGGTGTTGGCGACGGGGTAGAGGCCCAACGCCGAACAGGTGACAGGCGTCTCAAACCCATGGTCCGCCTCGCTCTGCATGGTGGACGCAGCATGCCGATGGAACCCATGGACACCGGAGGAGTGGTGTCTGGTGCCGCACCGGTGTCTCCTCCTAGGCTCCTCGAGCAGATGGAGGCCGACACGACGAGGGAGGTGACGCCGCATGATGCGGGGGCGGCCTCGTCGCGGTTGACACGGAGATGCCCGTGGCCGCTGGCGCTGCTGCTGGAGCAGGGTTGGTGGAAGAGGCGGCAACCTCCGATTCATGGGAACCGTCGGTCGTGATGCCGCTCGTCGAGACGCACAGAGGCCTGGTCAAGCGCGTTGTTGATGAAGTCAAAAACGCCAGGTCGGGGCCATGCTTGGCGTTGGGGAAGACATGGCTCGCAGCGGGCGTCGACAGAGCAGGCGCGGTCGCAGTGGCAGCCACGGTTTCCTTGGCGCGCTCATCGTCGTTGCGGCTAGGGACTCGACTGCTTTTTCGGCGAAGGTCGCCGAACGCCGCCTCCACGCCATTCTCTAGCCTCGCCTTGGACTCGGCGAAGCAACGGTCCAGATCATGGGCTAGCTGGGCCCTGAGCACCTCATACGTCGCCCAATCTTCCTCCGGCGAGAGAGTCGCCAGGTCGTCAGTCCATGGAATTGATTGGGAATTATTATTTTTTGGGTGGATTTTTGGTGCAGAATTGAACGGCTCTGATGCCAACTGTGTATTCTCTCTACAAGTTCACTCAATCGCCATGAATTCAGTTACAAGGTCGAGCTACAGGAGGAAGAGAGGGAGATTGCAGAAAATGGAGGAAGAAGATGAAGCCAAGCCTCGGCCGAAGCCGCCGTCCTGATCCGAGCCGAGTCGCTCCTTTGGCCATCTCTCTGTATATATATATACTGATCTCCTGCTTCGGTCCAAGCCCAGGAGCAGCTCGTAATCCGGCTCATGTAATAGGATAGGTCCAGCCCATGTGATAGGATAGGCCTAGGGGAGAATGCTGACAGTTTGCTAGTTCTTTCATGGGTTTTGCAAGCTTATTTCTTGTGTACCTTGTATACGGTCAACTCATTTAGGGTTCTATTAAGTTCAAGTGGGGCAAAATGCCTTTTGTCTAAAAAGACAAACAGCGGACATTTGTGGCTGGTCACCGAGATGTGTTGCCAGTGTAGATGCAACGTTTTGAGAGTTTCTCTTGGGTCAAATAGTCTTCTGTAATCTGACTTGAAACCTATCCATAATGCTCCTCAACGCTGTCTTTTGTAGTGCAGTGCATGTAATTGTTGAGTCAACTTGTGTTCAGATAGATGGAGTCAAGTGTATGATGTGGTTGCATAGTGTCCAACCCACTTTATATGGTACCTATAAATCTGTCTATCCACCAAAGCTATTTCTCTTTACAAACTGTACGAATTAAGTGTATGATGTGGTTGCATAATGCAGATTTTTTTCTTTCAATGAGTAAATCCATACCAACTTGTCTGACGTATACTGCATTTTCTCTCTCTACATATGTCTCCCAAGGATGCCATGCATGCAACAAGTGGCAGTGAAGCCAGCAAACCATGCAACATATTACTCCCTTCGTCCCAAAATAAATGACTCAAAAATGATCCAACTTTGTATTAAATTTCTTCGGCTTGAAACTGATGAGTTTTAAGCATTCAGTCAGTTTCTGAAGCAGTATCGATCTCCACTTTCTAGATTCAGCATCGACGAGGCCCACATGTACACTCCTTCCATCTAGGGATTTTGCTAGCATGGGACAGGCAAACCTGACTTCCTTCGTCAACGTGGGCATCACTTGGACCAATCGGTCAAAGGAGGGTAGCGTGTTTGACTTGATCAGTCTGTTAAGGCGGCTCCCTGCATGAGCCCAAAAACGTCGATGCAAACATTAATCGTGTGTTTACTGACATGTTTTGGGATTATGTCATTTCAGTGTGGACAGAACATTAGGAGTATTTGGATGAGGTAGGCCACTTAAGCTAAACCAGGAGTTGAATCCACGTCCTCCTACCCAAACCTGCTCTTATGGTTCCAATAGGCAAATATCATGGTTTCATTCTTAGCGAGTAGTCCGTATGTGGTCTATATGTATCGGTTTTCGTCCGACTTTTTATTAATTAACTGGGTAGTTCTCTTTTTCTTTATTATTAATCAATGAGGCAAATCTTTTGCCTTCCTTTAAAAAAAAGGGCAACCAGGCACATTGTATATATGTCAACTTTGTAAATGAGAATCTCACTATAGCAACAACAAAATAATCAGTCGAACAATTACACACAAGTCTTATGTTTATTTCACACTTCCAAAGCAAGAAAACTACAATGTTTGCATAAGTATATATTGTGTACTTCACACAGAGCATCAATGGTTGTTCAATGTACTGATACAGAACACCAAGAGAGATTTCAGGCTACATATAAACTCTGAAAAAAGGCAGGTCGGTTCAAAAGCTAGAAGAAAGATTGTATGCAAGAATTATAAATCACTAGGGAAGTAAGTGTTAAGTGCCACAAAGCTGGGCCAACACACAGTGAATGAACATAGAATAAAAACTAAGAGCAGCAACCACACCTTGTGTTCCCACATGGTTTGTGAGTGTAGAATAATGATAATAAGTAAACGCCGGGCAAAAAATTACATGACAAGTGCTCCATCCATGCCATTCACTGCCTTCAAGTGTTGGACGTCGTAATACACTCATTCATCATGGTAGCTCAGAAAATTTTCAAATTACTGTACTCTTTAGGCTTTAATTTTTGTGGGTGGGTGGGTGGGTGGGGGGGGGGGGACGCATGCACCAAATGCAGGTGAGATGGTGGTGATGCCCACCATCATTACAATTAATTATGACCATGTGCAAGGAGGGATCATCACCGACCGCCCCAGGGGGGTGCATGCTGTTGGAGCGGAAATTCGCACCGCGCAACACAACGATAATCCTCGCACTTTCGCGGCGAGGGGCGGATGCTTTTCGAGCAAAGCAACAAAGAAGGTTCCTCGATTTCGGAGAGGAGGGACGGATGCTTTACGAGCAAAGCAACAAAGATGAAAACAGTAAACGAAAGTAAAAGTACGAAAAAGTAGTAGATGTGTTTGTTCGATTGTGTGTTCTTTCAATCGGCCATCACCTCTTCTATTTAAGAGGGGGTTGGACTTCCCGTACAAGACACGGACCCAGATTTCCTTCCAAAGGGTCAAAAACGCTATCCAAACTCGGACTCTCCAAAATCTGCCCGAGTCTGCGCGACGGCAAGCGGTAGTACCGCTCTGGGCACGGTAGTACCGCTCTGGGCGGTAGTACCGCTCTGAGCATAGCTAAGTACCGCTCTACTACCGAGTAAGGGTCTCGGGATACCAGAAGAATTTTCATAAGCGGTAGTAGACGCGGTAGTAAAATACGGTACTACCGCTTAGCGGTACTTCCGCTCTGGAGGACGGTACTACCGCCCTAGAGGGACAGGGCCGCACTCAGATGGCTCTAACTTTTGCATATGACCTTGGATTTAGACGATTTTTATATCAAAATCGACCGATTCGACGAGACGAAGACAATCCGTGTAGATCATTTTCTCATATGAGGTCATCTTGGGGGCTTAATCAGCCGAATAGTGTTCTGGATACAAAATCTCAGCACTTCGAACACAACTTCGGCCTCAGAGATGAGATCGGATGGCTATGGACCAAATATCAAAGTTTCTCTTTTCAACAATACGGAACTTTCTCACTTTGAGCACTTTTCCATTTGAGGCCTTCTTAATTATGTTTTTGACCATGCCAAAATCTGGTGTCAACACATGCCCCCCTGTTTTTCGGCAAAACTTGTGTGCCAAAAAATAACTTGCACAATGCTTTTTCTAAGGACGATGTCAACACTCCATCGGCCATTTATATTCTTAGGGCGATAATCATATATCGGCCACGTTTGCTCTTAGGGCGATAATCATATATCGGCCACGTTTGCTCTTAGGGCGATAATCATATATCGGCCACGTTTGCTCTTAGGGCGATAATCATATATCGGCCACGTTTGCTCTTAGGGCGATAATAATATATCGGCCATGTTTTCTCTTAGGGCGATAATCATATATCGGCCATCGCCTATTTAGGCTTCTTGCCACACACTTGGATGGTACTTCTTCAGATATTTTCCATTGAGCGCTTTAGCCAGCTTCTCCCCTTGCAAAGATTGTACAAAATATGAATTGCCAGGGACAATCTCTACAACTTTATATGGACCTTCCCAACTCGGCGACCACTTGCCGAATTTTCTATCTTTAGTTCCAATGGGTAAAATCGTTTTCCATACTAAATCTCCTATTTGAAACGACTTTTCTTTCACCCTTTTGTTATAAGCCTTGGCTGCTCTTAATTTTTCTTTCTCAATTTCTCGCAAAGCTTTTAACCTTTCTTCTGGAAAGTCATCTATTCTGTCCATCATCAAATCAGTATATTCAACAGCCGACAAATCATTTTGTCTGGCTACCCTAAGAGCTTGCAACTTAAGTTCCACAGGTAACACCGCCTCCTGGCCATACACTAGCTCAAAAGGTGATACTTGAGTAGCTCCATGCTTAGATATTCTATGAGCCCATAAAGCTTCCGAAAGCACATCGTGCCACCTTCTCGGATGTTCTTCAACTTTCTTCTTTATAAGCTTGATCAAAGTCTTATTGCTAGATTCGTCCTGTCCATTAGCGTGAGCATAATAAGGCGACGAATTCAACAATCTAATTCCATAAGATTCGGCAAATTCACGAAATTGATGGGACATAAAAGAAGCACCTTGATCAGTAGTCAAAGTTTGAGGAATACCGAATCTATGAATAATATGCTCCAAAACAAAATTAATTACTTCTCTATGAGTCATTTTCCTCAAAGGAATCGCTTCCGTCCACTTGGTGAAATAATCAGTGGCTACCAGGACGAAGCGATGTTGTTTAGAAGACGAAGGATGTATCTCACCAATAAAATCTAAGCCCCATCCTCTAAACGGCCATGGCTTAATTATGGGATTCAACATAGCTGCGGGTGCTAATTGTATGTTGCCAAATTTCTGACAAGCTTCACAGCCTTTATAATAACGGAAACAATCTTCTAACAAAGTCGGCCAATAAAAACCTGCTCTTTTTATCAACCACCGCATCTTATGAGCCGACTGGTGTGTCCCACATATGCCCTCATGCACTTCACCCATGGCTAATCTAGATTGGTCAGAATCCAAACATTTTAACAATAGCCCATCTATAGTTCGGCGATGTAACTCGTCGTTAAACAGAGTATACTTCAAAGCTTGTCGCCGAATTTTTCTATCTCTCGTTTGACTTGGATCTTTTAAATGATTAATCAAAGGAATTCTCCAATCTACAATCTCCGAATTAGTAGCTAATTCGGTCACTGGTGATAGTTCGTTTATTTGTAACTCGGTCTCACCCTTTGTAGCAATCAACATCGGTTTTTCTAAGACGAAGAACTTTCCTCTACTGATATTGTAACCGGATGCTTGCTGTGCCAAGGAATTAGCTCTAGAATTTTCTTCTCTAGGTATATGATGGATGGTGAATGTATCTAGAGATTTAATCATGTCCAAACATCGGTCCAAATAACTATTTAACAACCCGTCAAAACATTGGAATTCGCCTTTAATTTGTTGCACTACCAGAAGTGAATCACCAAAAGCATCTACATCCTTAACACCCATATCCAGTAAATTTTGTAAACCAAACAAAAGAGCCTCATACTCAGCTTGGTTATTCGTGCAAGGATATTCTAAGCGAACCGATGTTTCATATATAACATTATTAGGAGAAATCAAAATATTGCCGACGCCTTGTCCCTTTCTACAAACCGATCCATCAAAATAAAGTTTCCATGGGCATATGCTAACATAATTAATATCTTCTTCATCCTTAACCCTATGATCAACAATGAAATCAGCGATAATTTGACCTTTCATAGCACGCAACGACTCATATGTCAAATCATACTCTATTAGTGCATAAGCCCATTTACCAATCCTACCACTAAGAATCGGTTTTTGCAACATGTGTTTAACTACGTCGGCCTGACAAGCTACCACACAAGTACTGGACAGCAAATAAGGTCGAAACTTGGTACATGCATAATATAAGGATAAGCATAACTTTTCAATAAACACATACCGAGTTTCGGCGTCAATCAAGCGACGACTTAAGTATGCTATGATACACTCCTTCCCGTCATCTTCTTGTGCCAATACTGCGCCGATCACTTTATCTTGTGCAGCAATATATAATTTGAACGGCGCACCAGATTTGGGTGCACGCAACACCGGAGGATTCAACAAATATGTCTTTATGTTATTAAAAGCCTCTCGTTGTTCTGCCCCCCAAGTGAATTCGGCTTCATTCTTTAGCCGAAGTATTGGAGAAAACGATTCAATCTTCCCTGCCAAGTTAGATATAAATCGTCTCAAGTAATTGATTTTCCCCAATAACTTTTGCACATCTCCTTTGCAAGTCGGCTGTTCCAGATTTTTAATTGCCTCTACTTTCTTAGGGTCAATCTCTATACCACCTTCATGAATTATAAATCCTAAGAATTTTCCAGCCGACACACCAAAAGCACATTTAAGGGGATTCATCTTCAACCCATACCGGCGCATTCTTTCAAAACCGAGTCGTAAATTAGCAAGATGATGCTTAAACCCATCCGATTTAACAACTATATCATCAATGTATATTTCTAATATAATGCCTAGAAGATCATGAAATATTAGATTCATGGCACGTTGATATGTAGCACCGGCATTCTTCAACCCAAAAGTCATGACTACCCACTCAAACAAACCGACAAAGCCAGGGCACCGAAAAGCAGTCTTAGACATGTCCTTTTCGGCCATAAATATTTGATTATAACCAGCATTGCCATCTAAAAAACTGATTATTCTATGTCCCGAAGCATTATTAATAAGGATGTCGGCAATAGGCATAGGATATTCATCTTTTGGAGTAGCCTTATTCAAGTCCCTAAAATCAACACATATTCTAATTTTGCTAGTATTCTTCTTTTCAACAGGAACAATATTAGACACCCAATCCGCATATCTACATGGCCGAATAAACTTTGCTTTTATCAACCGGTCAACTTCTTCTTTGATACGGTCATACATGTTAGGATTAAAATTTCTACGTGGTTGCTTATACGGCCTAAAACCAGGTTTGATAGGTAATCTATGTTCCACTAAATCTCTATTTAAGCCAGGCATTTCGGTATAATTCCAAGCAAAGCAATCAACAAATTCTTTAAGTAACACGGTTACCTTGCTTTTCTGATCGGCTTTTAAATTAGCATTGATAAATGTAGGTCTCGGAGTGCTCCCATCACCAATGTCTATTTCTTCAAGTGCATCAGCCGATGAGAATCCATGCCCAAGCTTGTCCATGTCTTCAAATTCTTCAATAGTCTCATGCATATCGTTCTTTCCGGAACGATATTCTTCTGTACGTTTTTGTAACCATTTAATGCTATCTTCTTTATTCATCACTTACATAGATAGATCATTAAGCCGAGCTACATCAGCCGGCTGTACATTTATGGGTACAAAACCATCTCGACCTATACTAATGTAATCATAGTCCGATAGATCTCTACCGGTCAAGCATTGCATATCACCGAGTTGCCAATCAACCGGCGCTTCTGTCAAGGCTATGCAAGTTGAGTTGTCTACCCCAATCACCTCTACATCATCATCTACCCATTGAATTAAGCACTGATGCAAAGTAGATGGAATGCAACAATTCGCATGGATCCAGTCACGCCCTAATAGAATATTGTATCGGCCTTTGACATCAACTACAAAGAAAGCAGTCGGCAATGTCTTGCTTCCGACTGTAAGCTCCATAGATATAATGCCTTTGGCTTCAGATAGCTCTCCTGAAAACCCACTGAGTGCCATGTTGGTCTTCATTAGCTCGCTCTCCTTTCGGTTCAGCTTGGAAAACACCGAAAGAGGCATGATATTCACACCTGCGCCGCCATCAACAAGCATACGCCCAATAGGCTTGCCATCAACATGTCCTTTGATGAATAACGGCTTCAAGTGTTGGTCGGGTTTTTCTGGTTTTTCGAACATAGCCTTACCCGGCCCAAGAATTAACTCAGCAACCTCAGACTCAGGTGCGCGGAACTCGGCGGGCAATGCAAAAACCATGTTAATATCCATATCAGTGAATATATTGTTGCCATTCTCCGAGTTGACGCCGTCAACCTTGTCATCTGAGTACTTGCCATCATCTTCCGAGCAATCGCCACCATCTTCCGGATTGTGAGCGGTATCTTCCGAATAACTGGTGACTGCATCAACCGAGCCAGTGGGAGCATCAACCGAGTTATCGGCAACTGCATCTTCTTCTTTTGATATGCGCTTTTATCTCCACACCAGTCGGGGTATCATTGGTCTATCCTCATTGAATTGCTCATCCCGCTTTTTCTCGGCTATTTCTTTTTCGATTTCCAACGCTCGCAGCCGCTGCACTCGGTGTTTCTGAGTGTGATTTAATCCTGTCGGACACCATTGAGGTTCTGGTTTGGTCCCTGGAGCGACAGATTTGCTGCCCCCCGAACTACTCGGCATTTTCTGACGTACTGTCATGTTGCCCCCCGAGTAACCCGGCCTGTACTGACTGCCTCCTGAGTATCTCGGCATGTTGCTTCTCATGTAACTCGGCCTGTTCCGAGTAGCCGAAACACCCTTCTGCTGATGCGATACACCCCCTGCTGCAAATTTCTGGCTTCCATTAGTACTTGGGTTCCCATGATTGAGCGAGCCAAAAATAACTGGAGACTGTCCAGGGGATGCACGTGAGCTGTTCTCTTTGATGAGTGGATCAATTATCACACCAACCACTCCAATTTTCCGAGTTACGCCGGCAGATTCAGTATGTGCATTAGCATCTTTTTCCTGAACAGAATTATCTTTCAACTCGGCAATGTCCTCCTTTCCTGGACTTTTCTTTTCACCGAGTTCTTTTGCAGACTTACGCACCCAAGTGAGCCCACGGCCATTACTATTTTTGTCAGCCACTTGGTGCACTGGTGACCGATCCCTTCGAATCGTGTCTTCATCAAACCGAGTCCTTTTCTGACGCACCGGCCCCGTGTGCATATTACTCGGCTGATTCCATTCTGCCGAAAATAACCCGGTGGCCCCATAGGGTGTGGTGCCCAAGGATTAAACCCCCACGGAGGACACGGAGGAAAATATGGGTGCATAGGAGGTGGGCATCCCCAATAAGCCGGTTGCATTGGAAAACACGGCTGTCGCTCATATGAATTTATCCCCCAATGCTCATGATCATCAAGTCTAGGAGGGGACCTCGGACGCTTGACTCCTCCAAGCCGATTGAACACATTGTTGTTTCTACGTGAAGTGTATTTTTCCAACAGCATGTTGACAGTCGGCTTTGGTCTTGGACCTTGCTTTTTCTTTCCATTGACTTTCCATACTCCGACCTCTGGGTTCCTGGGTTTAATCATTTTTGGTGGAGCATTCTCATCAACAGTATTTTTCTCCTTGGCTGACTCGGCCTGATCCGACCGAATTAGCATCCTTTTGCCTTCAAACTCGATCACATTAACAGGGAAAGGATCACTATTGAGCTTCATCTTGGCATCCTCTATGAATGTCAATCGTCCTTCGTTAATGGCCGATTGCACCTGTCGACGAAAAATATTACAATCATTAGTAGCATGTGAAAAAGAATGATGCCACTTACAGTAAGCTCTTCGTCCCAATTCTTCCGGAGATGGGATCACATGATTTCCTCTCAATCTTATTTGCTTCCCTTGCAATAACATATCAAAGATCTTATCACACTTGCTAACATCAAAAGTATATTTAATCTCATCTTTTTTAGCAGGTGTAGGTTTTAAAGCTGGACATGCAAAGGGTTTAGACTTTGGCGTTTGGATCCACTCGGCTACACATATGTCTAGATCATCATCACTAGCCGAATCATCTTCACACTCTAAAGTATTAACAGCAGGAATAACCTTATCTTTATTTTTGTTTTCTCTGAACCGACTAGATTGCTTAACTTCTCTAGCTCGGTTTTCCTGCGCCAAAGCCATTTGTAACACTTGGTTTACATCTAAAAATTCCTGCCCTTCTAGTTTATCTTTAATGTGAGCATGCAAACCCGAAAAAGCTAGATCAGCCAAATCTTTTTCGGCTATATTTAAGCTGTAGCAGTGGTTCTTTACATCCCTAAACCTTCTAATGTAATCATGCACCGGCTCATTATACTTCTGCCTAACCATAGTTAGGTCAGAAAGCCGAAGCTCAGCTTCACCGCTATAGAAGTACTCATGAAATCGCTGCTCTAACTGTACCCATGAAGAAATAGAGTTAGGAGCAAGGGATGAAAACCAAGTAAATGCAGTGCCGGTTAAAGACAAAGGAAATAGTCTAACTCTATAAATATCTGAATTACCAAACTCACTGCATTGTGCTAAGAACTGTGCCACATGTTCAACAGTAGACCTACCACCTTCCCCGGTGAATTTAACAAAATCAGGGATCCTAACACCTCGAGGATAAGGAGTGGATTCAAAGTATTCGGGGTATGGTTTCCGATAGGTACATGCCACACCTTTCGGCGCCAAACCGTATTGACTCAGGATCTCAGTTATTTGATCTTTCACACTAACATATGTTTGTGGAACAACATGTGGTGGATTCTCCGGCAATATGGTTTGAGCATGTGAAGTTTGCAACGGAGGATCATTAGCTTGCGAATCAAGTACCGGCCCATATGGAATCCCGGTACTGACAGCTGGCGGCATAGCCTCTGAATTATTTACAATTCGGTGAGGGTTCGTACCGAATTGATTGTAACTCGGTGGTGAGTTTGCTCCGAGTTGATTGTAACTCGGTGGCGTGGTATATGCTACTGTTTGATAGTAGGGTTGCTGCAGATTTGAATTCAAAACCCTACTTCGGTTATTGCTATCATAACTTTGTGCAACCGAAGTAGAAACGATAGGAGGAGCAACACTAGGGATAAAGTTATGGGCCGAACTATTAGTATAGTTCCGGCCACTTTGATCATTGTTTAGAACAGCATGAATTTGATCTCTGTTAGCCGATGCACTTTCAACATGTTGCCCTAATGATTGAATATGATGAGATGAACCATCCCCTAAACCTTTGCTAAGTCGCTTTTCAAGTTCTTCAAATTTATCAGCCATGGATTTAGAAAGTGTGTTCATCGCATTTGTCATGTCGGATCCAAATTTGCTAGCTACGGACACATCAATTAAATGAGCAATTTCTTCGGTTGGCTTTTTTACCTCAGCATCGGAAGGACTTGGTGCAACTACCTTTTTGACGACGCCGTTCCTTGTATTTTGGTATCCCACCAAAAACATGTTCTTCTTTTCAGCGTTCTGTCTCTCGAGCTCCTGTTCAAACTCACGCCGATCATCTTCCGACAGGTCATCGAACGTAACGTCGATGACGTTCTCCGGGTCGATGTCGCTCCCGTTCCTGGACTGGGTATTCATCATGTCCTGAGTAGATGTTGCCCTTGTTCTTCTCATCGCCGAGTAGATTGGAAGTACTCGGCGTTCTTCGGTCCCCAGCGGAGTCGCCAATTTGTGTTGGCGCGGAAATTCGCACCGCGCAACACAACGATAATCCTCGCACTTTCGCGGCGAGGGGCGGATGCTTTTCGAGCAAAGCAACAAAGAAGGTTCCTCGATTTCGGAGAGGAGGGACGGATGCTTTACGAGCAAAGCAACAAAGATGAAAACAGTAAACGAAAGTAAAAGTACGAAAAAGTAGTAGATGTGTTTGTTCGATTGTGTGTTCTTTCAATCGGCCATCACCTCTTCTATTTAAGAGGGGGTTGGACTTCCCGTACAAGACACGGACCCAGATTTCCTTCCAAAGGGTCAAAAACGCTATCCAAACTCGGACTCTCCAAAATCTGCCCGAGTCTGCGCGACGGCAAGCGGTAGTACCGCTCTGGGCACGGTAGTACCGCTCTGGGCGGTAGTACCGCTCTGAGCATAGCTAAGTACCGCTCTACTACCGAGTAAGGGTCTCGGGATACCAGAAGAATTTTCATAAGCGGTAGTAGACGCGGTAGTAAAATACGGTACTACCGCTTAGCGGTACTTCCGCTCTGGAGGACGGTACTATCGCCCTGGAGGGACAGGGCCGCACTCAGATGGCTCTAACTTTTGCATATGACCTTGGATTTAGACGATTTTTATATCAAAATCGACCGATTCGACGAGACGAAGACAATCCGTGTAGATCATTTTCTCATATGAGGTCATCTTGGGGGCTTAATCAGCCGAATAGTGTTCTGGATACAAAATCTCAGCACTTCGAACACAACTTCGGCCTCAGAGATGAGATCGGATGGCTATGGCCCAAATATCAAAGTTTCTCTTTTCGACGATACGGAAATTTCTCACTTTGAGCACTTTTCCATTTGAGGCCTTCTTAATTATGTTTTTGACCATGCCAAAATCTGGTGTCAACACATGCGATGGTCTCCGACTAGGGGTAGAATCTGTTTCTCCCGTTGCAATGAATTTGTTGTTCCACCGCTACATGACATGCACGTGATTGAGTTTGTTTCCCTAGTGTAACATGTATGAGTAAGTCCACCAAATATTAATGTCTGTGTTTCATGTAGTAGTTTGATGTGTACACCATTACAATTGTCGGCTAGAAGGAGGATAAGCGGTAATATGGGTGAAGGGTCGTGCTTATTGGCCTAGCCTAGAGGCACGCGGGTTTTTCTCCCGTTACAAAGCATGGACATGTTTACAAGTACTACTACAAAACACCAAAAAACATGCAAAATACACCGTCACACACATAAATCCATCTCCCCGCATCAGTGTGCGCCTGATTGTAAGCCTGGAGTGGCTTGCAGACGATCCTATTGCTGAACTGCCCTGGCTTCTCAGTGGTGTCGATCTTGTCCTGCCTCGGTGGTGGTAACAGCTGGAAGTTCTGCACTAGGCGGTTATGCGTGTGTTTGCTAGTATATTCAAATATAAGCAACTAGTCATTTCATAATTGAAGGGGGGGGAGGGGCAATAGCCCCCTGCCCAAATATGAATTTACTCTTCTTGTTATGTTTTGGAAGGTGTGATTTGGTGCTCGGGCCAGATGCACCCGAAATCCCTGGCGTCTATGGGTTCATGGGGATGCTGGAAAAGGTAGCTGATGCGTCAGAGTTGGTTCACCAAATAAAAAGGATACAAAGGATATATTGTGCTACAATGTGTACTAGATCATAAAAGCGCGTTGCCTCGCCCGGCCATCTTGATAAAATATATATAAGAGAATCCGGTCACTGCAAATACTTGAGAAAATTTAGCAAAGAAATTCTACATTTTGATGCAAGGGACAAATAAACTTGTCCCTAGTTCGGTACTAACGGGGCTCGAATCCGCAGCCTCCACCTTGACAGGGGGTGCTCTGACCAATTGAACTACAATCCCTATGGAGTCTGCTGACATAAAAACACCCCTTTCCATGTCTTCGGATACAACCCAAAAAGGCATAAACCCTTGTGATCATTTCACGATGTCCTTTAGCTCCTTCATAGTTTCTTCTGTTGCATTGTTGAATTTGTTTTTGCTCCGAGGGAATTATATGACCAACACAGTTAAACTGATTTAGAAGAAGAGTAAATCCGGAGTGGATTTCCAATAAAATGGCTCTACTATTTCAAGGCATATGCATGGCCAAAAAGATATACATGATTGATATTAGATACTTTGCACAAGAAAATCTCAACTACAGAGATTTTTTTTATAAAAGTACATACGGAAGTTGTGGTTATATAGTTCCTAAAACCACGATGATGACTGAAATCCCTGAAACTATCGAATTTTCTTATTTGTCCAGAGGGATACTAATTAATCCATATGTTCATTTTGGCGGTGAAATCTTTGTGGTTCATTGATGAAAGTAAACAACACAACAAATGTTCTTATAGGCTGACACTATATAAAATTCCATTGCAAAGGCTAAACTTGACTAAATATTGATAATAGGAGAAGATAAACATACTGAAATATTGATAATAGGAGAAGATAAACATACGAAAATCTTCGTGGAAGTTTCCCTTTAAAAAAAGCATGAGGCGCTCCAATTAGTAATAACCCAAAAAAATATTGTAGGATCAAATGACTCAGTTTGTTCATACTATACATAAATAAACATGAGCACAATTTCTTATAGTAACAAAAAAGTGTATAAAAATGTCAAACATCTCAACTCTTTCATGTCACTGTTCAAAGTGGGTTGCATGTTTGCTATTTAAATATTTAATCCAAGACGGATACAGAGTATGGTAGAACATTTTCGCAAATTTTTACTTCAAAAATTCGGGCAACAAGATGGTTTTAGTGTGTGTGACACCCTGGTTTTTGCATTTTCTTTTTATTTGAATTTATTAAAGATTTTCATTTGATTTTGGATTTCCCCTCAACTTATTTGGACCTATCACTTCGAATTATTTTTGATTTTCTTCCAAGTGAACCCAATCATCTTGACAACCTCTTTAAAACTCTTCTCTCTCCCAAATCTTGCCATGGCATAATTTTATTTAATAGAAAAAATTCATTTTCTCTCTAAAAATGAGTATTTCCTTCTATGCCATGAAGCGGTCCTCATTTTTCTTGCTCAGAAAATTCAAAATAAATTCCCAAATATTCTTTGGATCGTGCCTCACATTCCCATGTTGCCTCACATCCCCATGCAAAAATATGTTATGGTCATTTGGAGAATTTCAGCTAAGGAAAATATTTTTGCTTCTGGTCAGAAATGGCACTTTGTGAAGCAAGTGTATTTTTCCTTGATTCTCTTGAGCTGAAATTTTTACCACATGACTACCTTCCTAAGAGACCCTTAACCACCAAATTTCACCATCTAACTCCTAGTAGATTTTTCCCAGCTTCTTCTCCAAGTTTCTGTCTAGAAACTTTCTTGCTTGCTCATGTCTTGTCCAATGAGCTAGGTGTCGATCTGAGAGCACCCAGCAGCACCGTGTTGAAGGGACAACACCGTAGACACGATCTGGCATCGCCAAAAGTCACGTGTGTGCTAGTGCACGCAGTGACCGCACGTGTGCAAGGTGTTCAACATGCAGAAGGCGCGCTCTGGATGTCGGGGCCCTTGGCCACCGCCTGTTCGCCCTCCTCGCGCCATCGCAGCTTGCCCGCGCCACTCAGCTAGCTCCCCTTTGTCCACTAGCACCCCTCTGTTCCTCCCCGATGTCGGCAGGCCGCACGCCGGGCGCGGACACGGCGCATCCGTTCGGAACAGTGCGCCCGCATGCGCGCCCTGTCCCACCCAGTGCGCTGCAGCTTTGCCCGTGTGCTTGCACTGTTCTTGGCGTTGTCCTCGTCGTCTCTAAGTCGAGCCCGAGCCCTCTCCTCCTCCCATTTCTTCTACAGTTCATCTTCAGCGGAGCCCGAGCTCTGCCAAATCGACTCCTATATATAGAGACTCTCTCGAGCCGTTCTAGCCATCCTCCCTACCTCACCTGGCCACAAATCGACTCCCCTCAAGCGCGGCAAGGCCGGGAGGGCCTCCTGTCGCCGTTCATCACCGGAGTTGGCCGCGGATCCTCGTCAGTCGTCCAGTCGCTCCGGGGCCCCTCGTCTTGGCTCTTCTCCTCAGGCGTGTTCTTGACGACCTCATGAGCACGACGGTGCCACTAGTTCATCGGATTGAAGCCGTCTTCTTCAACTCAGGTGAGCTCCGCCGCCCACCAACTTTGGAGAGCTTCGTTCCGACGCCCTCCATCCACCTCCGTCGTCACTTCGGGTACGTACTTGACCGCCAGGACGTGCTGGATCCATTCCCCCTCTCTCCGGCGACCGCCGTGGTCTCCACGCCAGCAAACCACCGGCGATAGAGCCGTCGTGCTTTGTTCCCTTTCTCTCTCTCTTTAATCCTGACGGATGGGACCCCCTGTCATCCTCTCTCGCTCGCCCAAAGCGGTATGAGTGGAGACGCCCGCGGAAAATATGTCTTCGACGTGGCCGCCCCTGGATTTTTCTAATTTCAATTTAAATCCAGATATTTTGACCAGACATTGACCAGCTATAGCTTTTAAACCATAAGTCCAAATGAGTTGAATATTTTTGCATTAGCTTTGTCTTGAGCTAATCTTTCTGCTTGTAAAATTTGATAATTTTCTTTGCCGTGTAGAATTTTTGGTGCAATGAAATGCTTTATGTGACATTTTCTTTTTGTATTTAAATTATTTTTCTAAAGAAACTAATTTCATTGGAGAAGACCAGAAGTATTGTGACACTCCCGGGAGGGCCGCGGACCGAGACGAAGGTTCCAGGGACCGCCCGGGAATTTTGTGGAAGGGGTCGCCGGCCCCAACGACCGGTTCTGGGGTGGACATCTCTACCGCGGCGGGAGAGGGGGGCGCCCACCTCCACCGCGACCCCCTCTGCCGCCGGCCGAGGGCGATAAGGTGGTGGCAACTGAGGCCGCCGCCGCTGCTCCCACTGAGGCGACGCCCCCTCTGTCGGCGGCTGCGATGGACGTTGTCAGGGCCTTGGCGGCTGTCAAGACTCCTGCTTCCGGAACTGGGACATCCAATGCTAATGTAAAAGTAGCTGACAAAGGCAATGATAAATCGGAAGGTGAAAAACTCTCTAAGTGGGCAATCAAAAAGAAAAAGCTGCCTTGCTATAGATGTGGCGAACCTGGACATTTTGTGGCTGAGTGCACTAAGGAGTTGTGTGATCACTGTCTCAAGTCACAACATTTGACCGGTGAGTGTCCTTTGCTTTCGGGACCCAAACCGGTAGTCACGATATATGGGGTCTGTTGTCAGGAGCTTATGTTTTTTGAGTCATCTGAGGTGGCACCTTCGGTACAGGCACTGGAGGGATCTTTCCCAGTGGTGGTCAAAGTAGCTAAAGGTGTCATGACTGAAGCTCAGATTGTGCAGCAGTTGTGTGAGTTGGCACCGGGTAATTTTCAGTGGAACCTTGTCAGGTTGGAGAACCAGACCTACAAGGTGGATTTTCCCACTAAGGAAGATCAACTACATATTCTGAAATTTGGCATGTGCAGAGTTCCAAGTACTAGCATCATATTGGAATTCGACGAATGGAAGCAGAAGGAACCACAGGGTACACCTTTGGAGCAGATTTGGGTACGCTTCTCGGCTGCTCCACCTAAACCGATTAATAATTTCCTAGTTACTTGGAGCTTGGGGTCCCTTATTGGCAAGACGGAGAAGGTAGACATGCCGTTTACTCGTGCCCATGGGGTCGCGAGGTTACTTGCTAGTGTGGTAAGCATTGAGTTTGTGCCGGACGTGGTCAAGTGGACACATGCCGGGAAAACATATGATTTGGAGAATGAAATAGAGGATACGCCGATTATTGAGGAGACTAATGAGATTCAGGATATGGACACAACTGAGGGGGATGGAGCTCCCGGGGATCAGAACAAGGAGAAGGAGGACAGATCTCGGGACACGGCCAAGAGGGCTTCTCCGCAGACAGACAAGCCTGAGAAGCCAGCCAAGGGCTCGACCAACTCCACGACTCCGATGGGTACGTTACAGTTTGGGTCTTTTGGTTCACAGTCTGCTCCCGGTCGACTTTGGAGCAACAGAGTGGAGATGAACGATCTGGCAGAATTTGAGTTGCCGCCTCTGACGCCTACTCATGGTGGGTCACCGACACGTCGCTCTTCGCCCAGGGGGATCTCCGGGTGGAAGAGAGGTACGACACTGGCTGCTGATGTGGATTCGGTTCGGCGGGAGGCCGTAGTCTGTGACTTTATAGTGGACACTCAGGGTTCCGTTTCGATAGAGCAGACGCCCAGCTCTTTCGTGCCAGCGGCGGTGCCAGGTCGGGGCGCCAGTGGCGGCGCCGCTGTTGGGATGAGGTATGGGCAGGCGGCCCCCTCTTCCCCCCCGGTGGTTTCTAGGGGAGCCACCTCTCCAGAGAGGAGGGGCGCGCCGGCAGCCGGCCATGCTGGCAACACTCCGAGCGCAGGGGCGGGCGCGGAACCTGGGGAGGGGCGCGGGCAGGAGGCCCTCGCTTTCACCTCCCCCGTGGCGTCCTCCAGTGGATATGGCGGCGTGATGGGGAGTAGGGCAGCTGAGCAGGTGGCTCGGCGCCCCCCTACCCCATCGATACCGGCTGTAGGTGTGCCCTCGACCTTGCCCGCTCCAACTTCGGCGGTCGGGGGTAACCTTGGGGGGCATCTGCCCCCGGAGAGGTCTATGGAGGAGATCATCGCCTATGGTGGGATTTTGGACCCGGCGACGTCTGGCAGGCGTGTCAGCGGCCGGATCCAGGAGCAACCAGACGCGGACGACCTACAGTTAGGGCGTGCCATGAGGGTGGCCAAGCTTCGAGATGTCGAGGCAACTACAGGTATGTCTTTTAATAAGAATTGCTCTATTATGCATTTCTCTGAACATGAAATTTTAGATAAGGCACACAACTTAGGAGTTTCACTAGGCTCGAATGAAAAGGAAGTTGCGAAATCTATTAATGATCTTTTAGACTTAGAAGCGGAACGAGCTTCTGAAATTATTCGTAACTTAGCAGCCGTTAAACCTATGAATGAGGTAGATGTGAAACATCTAGGGATGTCAGCCCTTGAAAACTTTTGTGATGATCTTATGCCAACTTCGGAGAATGAAAATGATATAGAAGGGTTGGAAAGTGAGGATAGGGTACAGACGATACCGGTGGACGTTATTGAATCTAGTAACCATTATAATATAATTGTTTCCGGTTCGGGGGACAGGCCTAAGCGAAGCTGGAAAAGAAAGGTATATCCTACTTCGGCTGTCCGAAGGAGTGCTAGAGTTAGGCTTAAAAAGAAATTCCACGATGATCTATGAAAGGAATATTTTGGAATAGCAGAGGTCTAGCTGACTTGGCTAAAAGAAGATTCCTGGCAGAGACATCGGTTGAACAAAAGTTAGATTTTATCGCTCTCCTTGAGACAGGCAGAGATAATTTCACCGCTCAGTTCCTCGGGACTTTGACAGGTGGGATAGATTTTGACTGGCACTGTTTACCCCCTAGAGGAAGATCCGGCGGGATATTGCTAGGGGTTAGATGTGAAACGCTAGAGGTCATTAATGTAGTGAGGGGTGACTTTGCGGTCAAGTTTCGGGTGAGATCCAAGTTAGATGGATTCCGTTGGTCTCTCGTAGCTGTATATGGAGCAGCCCAACCCGAACTTAAACCCGACTTCCTAGCTGACTTGGTGCGAATATGTGGAGATGAATCCCTTCCAATCCTAGTTGGAGGGGATTTTAATATTATAAGGAGACGAGATGAGAAGAATAATGATAATTTCGATGGACGGTGGTCGCTCATGTTTAACATGATTATCGAGAGTCTCAATCTGAGGGAGATTGAGCTCACAGGTAGACAATTTACTTGGGCTAATACGTTACCTAATCCGACATATGAGAAGTTGGATAGGGTGCTTGCTAGTGTGGAATGGGAACAGAAGTACCCATTGGTGTCGGTTCATGCGATGCAAAGGGCAATCTCAGACCACACACCATTACTAGTAGACTCGGGGGAAGCGACACATATTGGTAACAGAAATACTTTCTCATTTGAACTTAGTTGGTTCGAGAAAGAGAATTTTATGGACATTATAGCACGCGAATGGGCAAAGCCAGTTACTGGGCGAACAAGCGTGGAGAGGTGGCAAAACAAGATTAGACATTTAAGACAATTTTTACGGGGTTGGGCCAGAAACGAGAGCGGGAGGTATAAACAAGAAAAAGAAAGACTTACTCAACTGATAGATGCTCTGGACCTAAAAGCAGAGGTTACCCTGCTAGATGTGGCCGAGCAGGCCACGAAGTCCGACACAGAGCAGGCCCTACGGGCTCTTCTTAGAGAGGAAGAGCTCAAATGGGCATTGCGGGCTAAGGTTCTCAAAGTTGTCCAAGGGGATGACAATACACAATTCTTTCACATGATTGCGAATGGCAAACATAGGAAGAAAAAAATTATCCAGCTTGAGCAGGACGAAGGGACCATAGTGGGCCATGAGAATCTTAAAGCATATATCTCCAACTACTATAAACAACTATTCGGACATCCGGTAGACAGCACGGTCTCCTTGAATGAATCGGATAGTGGGGATATCCCTCAGCTTAGGTCAGAGGATAATGAGATCCTAACTGCACCTTTCACTGAGAAGGAGGTTCTAGATGCAATATCTCAAATGAACCGAACAAAGCACCGGGACCAGATGGGTTCCCTGCGGAGTTCTATAAGAAATGTTGGCATATTACTAAGGACGACCTTATGCCTATGTTTCATGATTTCTTTGACGGGCATTTAGAACTATTTCATCTTAATTTTGGCATGATCACGTTATTGCCAAAGAAGGAGGGAGCGGTTCGTATCGAGCAGTTTAGGCCGATTTGCCTCTTGAACGTGAGTTTCAAGATATTCACGAAAGTGGGGACAAATAGACTGACACGGGTTGCCCATTCAGTGGTGCAACCTAGTCAGACGGCCTTCATGCCTGGGAGGCACATCCTAGAAGGGGTAGTTGTCCTCCATGAAACACTCCATGAAATCCATTCGAAGAAGCTAGATGGGGTTATCTTCAAAGTGGATTTCGAAAAAGCATACGATAAAGTTAAATGGCCTTTCCTTCAGCAGGCAATGCGGATGAAAGGTTTCAATGAGACCTGGCGGAACCAAGTGGGTTCTCTAGTCCAAAAAGGTAGTGTCGGAATTAAGGTTAACGATGATATCGGTCACTATTTTCAGACTCATAAAGGATTGAGACAAGGGGATTCGATGTCGCCCCTTCTATTTAACATAGTGGCAGATATGTTGACCGTTCTTATTGGCAAGGCCAAGGAAAATGGCATGGTAGATGGACTAGTCCCTCATCTAGTTGACGGGGGAATATCCATTCTACAATATGCGGACGACACTATTCTTTTCATGGAGCACGACATTGCAAAAGCTCGAAACATGAAATTAGTTTTATGTCTCTTCGAACAATTGCCGGGGCTGAAAATTAATTTTAATAAGAGTGAATTGTTCTGCTTCGGCCGGGCCAAAGAGGAGCAAGACACATATAGACAATTATTCGGATGTGAATTAGGTTCTTTGCCCTTCAGTTATTTGGGTATACCGATTCACCATCACAAACTATCCAATAAAGAGTGGAAATGCATCGAAGATCGAATTGAAAAGAAACTTAGCTGTTGGAAGGGCAAGTTAATGTCGTACGGCGGAAGGCTGGTGCTCATTAACTCAGTACTTACTAGTATGCCGATGTTCCTGCTATCCTTCTTTGAGGTGCCCAAAGGGGTACGGAAGAGGCTAGATTTCTTTCGATCTCGATTCTTCTGGCAGTCAGATGAGGCCAAGAAGAAATATCACCTAGCACGATGGGATATATTATGCCGACCTAAGGATCAGGGAGGGCTCGGTATTGAGAACCTGGAAATTAAGAACAAATGCCTAATGAGTAAATGGCTCTATAGGTTATCAGTAGAACATGACGGTATGTGGGCACAGATATTACACAACAAATACTTGCAATCGAAAACTCTCGCCCAAGTAACCGCAAGGCCTAATGATTCGCCATTTTGGAAGGGGCTTATGAGAACGAAAGACTTGTTCTTTCGTAGGACCAAATTCCTTCTTGGTAATGGGATGACAACAAGATTTTGGGAGGATACGTGGCTAGGGGAGACGCCATTAGCCACGCAGTATCCAAGCCTTTATAATATTGTGCAGCGTAAGGAGGTTTATGTAGGAACAGTATTACAATCGGCGCCCTTGAATATTCAGTTTAGGCGATCTTTGGTGGGAGATAGATGGAATGCCTGGATTCATTTGGTTCGGAGATTGATGGATGTTCAATTATCCGACCAACCGGACTCCATACACTGGAAGTTGACTCGTAACGGTGTGTTTACAGTCAAATCCTTTTATATGGACCTTATTAACTCTGGCCCAATCCCGAGATCGATTCATATCTGGAAGGTTAAGGTACCCTTACATATTAAAATCTTTATGTGGTTTGTTCACAAGCAGGTGATACTCACTAAAGATAATTTGTTAAAGCAAAGATGGGTAGGCAGTTCACGGTGTTGTTTTTGTGATCATGATGAAACAATTCAACATCTCTTCATAGATTGCCCTCTCGCAAAATTACTTTGGCGCACGATTCATATAGCCTTTAACATCGTCCCTCCAGTTAGCATTGAATCGTTATTTGGGACGTGGTTAGCTGGGGTGGAAAGTATCACTGCGGCGCGTATTCGAATTGGAATATGTGCACTCATGTGGGCTATATGGAACTGCAGGAATGATATGATTTTTAACAGACAACATATTTTAAACTTCTTGCAGGTCATCTTCAGAGCTACGGCATGGATCCGTACGTGGTCCTTACTCACTCCTACGGACTCCAGGGAGCCACTGGTTACTGGGTGCAACCAATGGGAGATGGTAGCACGGGCTATTTTCAACCGGTTTGGATGGCGGTCGCATAACAGGATAGGAGTCTAGGATCCTAGTCCTTTACGACATACCGGTTTAGGCATTGAGATCTTTTTATTTATTTTGATTTTGATTTGCTCACTATGCGAGTTGTAATACTTTCGAGACTTTGTATTTTTTTGAGACCTTCTTTAATAATATGGCTGCATGCATCGATCAGATGCAGAGACCGGGGGCAAGCCTCCTTTTCCAAAAAAAATGTGTATGAACACCCCTGTGCAAGGTGCGGTCCGGGCGTTTGAGGCCGATTTGAGGAGTCCTCTAGATCGCGTTTTTATGACCTGTCCAAGGTTTTTTTCTCGATTCCAATTTTTTTTGGAGGGCATCAAAAAAATCGGTTTCCGGAAAATCTTGGGATTTTCGGATTTTTTTCACCCGAATTTTTCAAATGAATTTTAAATTTGAATTTTTTTGCTTCAAAATATAAAAAGTTTTGCATAGTAATACGTGTCTCATTAATAACATAAAGATTTAATTACAAGCCATGTAAACATGGACATTACAGGACTGAAAAGATAGGATAATCATATGCAAGAAACCAGTACCTGTCCCTCTCCATTAAGAAAAAGGAGACAGATCACCTCTTCACCCGAGCTCGACGCGACTCCATCGCTGATCAGCAGCTTTACGGACCTATTATTTGAAGCCCCTCTCAACACAACGCATTACCTGTTCGAGTCGTTAGCGCGTATTTCCGTCATTCATACGATCGAGGGTTCGAATCACCATCCCGGTCAGCGCCTATATTTTATTTTTATAAACAGTAAAACACCAATAAAAAATTCTTAGGAAAACTGGGACTTGATCCCGCGACCCACCTAAAACTACAGCAAGCGCGTTACCACCACAATAAGTGAAATCTTTTTTCAAAGTACTGTACATGTGATATTTGACATAACTAAGACGTTCAAAATTCAAATAAATTCAAAATTTTGGTTCTGTATTCAAATTTTTCGATGGGTAGTGGAAGCGTGGTTTTTCGACTGGTTTCCGAAAATACCGGCCGAGAAAAAAAAAACTGGACCGATCCCACGGCATGCACATCATCCAGTAACGCAATCTGTGATTGTTATCGTATCGTTGGTATGCTATCCATACCAGCACCACTAAATTTTGTCATGTGGTTGGTCAGCCAAAGGAAAGGTGGCCATTGCACGCGACAGTGAGGAGAACATAAGTTTTGCTTCTTTTTTACTCAATAATGTCTCAAATCATTCATTTGCTCAATGTTGGCCTACATATTGTGTAGCCCACACGCGCTGCCGTAACGTATCACAAAACAGACTGACGACCATTTACGTACACACACTGTTGAATGAAGCTGAAGGGACAATATGTGTGGGAAACATTATCCGTTGATGAAAAACTTGTTGGACATCCGCTTAATCTCGTCGAATTTGAGACATTGTTGTACTAGACTTATTTATGTGTTATGTATGGATGATTTGTGTTATTTTTTATTCGAACTTTGATGAAAAATCGCCTTATTTTTATGAATATCGTTCGGTTTATATGAAATCCGTCGTGTTTGCATGAATTTCACCTGCTTAATTTAAATACTCGTAGATGTATGCGGACAGCATTGAATGGTGGCCTTCGACATCAATGGATGGCATTTACAACCCGCTAGCAAATGTGTATATTTGTGTATGTGGCAACCGATTTGATTCGCAACAGGAGGTCAGAAACCAGCTGAGCGGTTTGGTTGGCTTGCGAACACCGGCTAGCGCCTGTGCCCGGGCGGTCTGAGCGGAAGTGAGCCTACCAACATACACATTCTGGAATTTGACGAAAGGGCATCTGGTGGAACAAGAAAATGAAACAAGAAAGCCAAATCAGATACTATCTGTGGGGGAGTTCAACATGACTTGAAATAAATAAGTAGAACCTGTATCCAGGTCCAGGCTTCTCCCGCTTCTGGGCTATATTTGTCACCAGCTCATGGGCACGGAAAAGGCAGGATGTTTTTTTTAGGGGTGTGATACAGGTGCTTGTTTGGATTTAGGAGAATTTAAATTGAGTCTTTAGAAAACCTGTTTTAGGAAAACTAGTTTTAGTTAGTTCTTTTGTTAACACACATTTATGCCGCAAAAAAACACACACATTTATGCAATTCTTTGTTTGGAACCACTTTTACAAAACTGTATTTGGATTAAGGCCAGTGATAGTCGCCGGCAGCGAGCCACACGATTAAACAAATCTTGAGCGTTAAATCTCTTTTATCCCCTCCTCCATGCACACCAACATGAGCGTTGACCTCTTCGTCTTGCTTGCGCATCTATCCGGAGCGCTTGCTGCATAGTCGTTAGCCTGCCGCCCGCCACGCAAACAAAGACGTCGCCCCACAGCTCGCCGGCAGTCACCATCCCATCTCCCTGTTGCAGCTTTTATGGTGCAGCTCCGCCACTCCGTCGGTTCCAACTCCGCCCCCTGTTGAGTGGCGGTTGCAACAATTCTATACACCGGTTCCAGCAAAAGCGATGTACAGTTCCAGCAAAAATAAAAAATGGCGTCCAACAAAAACCAAATATGCATGGTTGCAACAAACAAAAGTATGGTTCCACCAAAAACGATGCATATTTCCAACAAAAATAAAAAAATGACATGGTTTCACAAAAGCAAATGGTGCCCAACAAAATAAAAAATTACATGCTTTCAAGAAACAAGAGGTATGGTTCCAGCAAAAACAACTCATGGTTCGAGCAAAAACAAAACAAGCACGGTTTCTCGAAATTGCAATGGCATGACCAACAAACCAAAATGTATGGTTCCAATAAATTAAAAATATGGTCCCAGCAAAAACAATGCGTGTTCCAGCAAAACAAAGTGGATCGCCTTTGCTGGATCGCAACAAAAAATCTAGCTGGTCCAGCAAAAAAGAGAGCCGGTTCCAGCAAAAAAAATGGGTCGCCGCCGTCGGTCCCAGCACCGGCGACAGTATTCGGCGGTAGCCGGTGGCAACACCGGTGGCCGCGGTCTCCAGCTCCCTGGCGTGCCGGTTCCAGCACCCGGGATCTCCAGCTCCCTGGCGTGTCAGTTCCCACAAAAAAAGGAAACTGCAACTACTAGGCGGTGGTTTTCCGCACCGGAGACGGCGAGGATACCGGCTGGCCGGTGGTTGCAGCTCCGCCCGCGGTGGTCAACAGCGATCGGAAAAGGAGGGAGGGAGAGGTGAAGGCGAGCGAAAGTACTCCTAGCAGCTCGTTAGTATGATTCTTCAGTCGTCGTGGTGTGGATCCGCTGCCTTGGAGCAAGCCGGAGGAGCGTAGATAAAGGAAAAATGAGCAACGGATGAGCAGCGCCATCCCGAGGCGGAAAAAGTCCATTTTAAACCCTGAACTCGTAGATGTTCGGCGAAACGAACCCTCGAGTCAAAATCCCGGTCGATTGCTCCCTGAACTATGTAATCCCGGTCTAAATCAAACCCTAGCGTCAGTCAATCGGGATTCGCCTAGCTAGTGGGCCGGTAGTGTTGACCACGGCATGCATTCGTCCTCCGCGCTGGGCCAGCCCATATGTCTTTTTTTTTGTATGCTTAATTTTTTTTTGAAAATCATTTTTTCTATTACACTGCGAAAAAGGTGGATGGTCCAGCCCATTTATATTATTTTTTTTATTTTTTTTGCGGGATCCATTTATATTTTTTTTGTCTGCTCATTCATGGACGTTTTCGGATTTGTGGACTTTTTTAAATCCATGAACTCATTATCAATTTTACAAAAAAATAATCCAAAAAACCATAAATTTTCTTTCCAAATCCGTGGACTTTTCTTTTCAAAATCCGTGAACTTATTTTCAAAATCGTTGAACTTTTTCTTAATCCGTAAACCTTTTTTACAAAATTCATGATCTTTTTTCTTTTGAAAATCCCCGTTCACAAGGTTTTTTCAAAAGTTCGTCGATTTAAAAAAAAAACACGAATTTAAGAAAAAGAAGGGAAATAAATTCTTTCTTGACCGCTGAACTTTTGCTCCCGGTTTCATTTGACTACTAACAAATTCCAGTCTCCAACCTAGCCAACAGGGCAATAAGTTAAGCATCAATTGAACACAACAGAAGGCATGTCCCGGTGGTTAGTTGCGCCTTCCAACATCAAATGGTCTCGTGTTCGAGTAACTCTGTGGTTCTTATTTTTTTTATTTAACAAAAAAAAACTAAGTGGCCGGTCCATCAGGGATCAGGGGTTGCGCCCTTTGCATTTTCTGTAACGAACAAAATTTTAAGTGGTCCGGTCCATCAGGGCACAGGGGTGCGCCCTTTGCGAATTTTTTAAACAAGAAAAAACTTAAGCGGGCCGGCCCAGCAAGGAGCAGGTGTGCGGCCCTTGTGAAATGCCACCAATCCCGGCTATCCTGACAATCCCTGTTTGGAAGATGATCCGAAGGTTTGATTTAGACCGGGATTGCATAGTTCAGGGTGCAATCGACCGGGATTTCGACTTCAGGGTTCGTTTCGCCGAACCTCTACGAGTTCAAGGTTTAAAATGGACTTTTTCCTCCCGAGGCAGGTGGAAGAGGAGGGTTGAGTGGCATGCTTGGTCAACTCGATGGGGAATAAGCGGTCACGGCTCTCGCATGGGACATGTGTTGCGTGACGTGGAGCGAGGCGTCCGGCCGAAAACGTAGCCGACGGACCGGCACGAAACGTTTCCCTTGGATTAAATCCTTTGAAGAACCACTTTATTAGACGCTTGACCCACTTGGGGCGGTACAATAGAGTTCCAACTAATGCTATCGTTCGGCAAACACTGTCGACCAATTTTAGCAAGTTCATGCGCTACCGAATTTGCTTCTCTTCTACAAACAGTGACGATCTGTTTTGAGAACCACATCTTTAGCTGATATTTGATGTCTCCGGTGATTCGCCCGAGCACCGTTAATTAATAAAGCTTTGCTTTGCACTCAAAAAAAAAAAATATTAGACGCTTGACCCTCGCTTCACGCCTCCACCTCCAGCGTAGGGGCATCGGCATGCTTCTGTTTGCCGTGGTCATGCTCAGTGCCGGGCGCTGAACATCACCATGTCGTGCAGCATCGTGTCGCTGCTGTTGACGTTCTAGCTAGTGCCGCGAGTTGCGGCGTTGGGAGGCTCGTAGGCGTTCAATCAGGTGAGCCAGATGGAGTTCTGCTACAAATAGTTCCCGTAGAACATGCCCAGCGTTGCTGGCTCGCTACTGTTGGCGCTGTCAAACTGGCTCAGCGGGCTCCTGTGTGCGTTGTGAACTACACGGCCGGCAGCATTGAGGACCTGAACAAGGGGAGGTTGGACTGGTTCTACATCGGTATTGTTTCTTGTATGCACAAATTGGTACAGGTAAAGGTCTCCGATAATAGCCATGAACATAAGCACTCCATGTTGAGTGCAAAGTAAACTGGAATATTGTGTGCCGACCGCTGGAGTACGGAGGCCTTGGAGTGCTAAACACCGACCAATTCACACGAGCACTGCGGTTGAGATGGCCTTGGTTTGAATGGACGGCCCCTCACAAGTTGTGGGTTGGCTTAGGGAATCCGTGCGATGAGGAGGACTTGGACTTCTTCTATGCGTCAACGACTATCACTATGGGTAATGGAGCCAAGACGCCGTTCTGGGAATCTCCGTGGCTCCACGGGTGTAAGCCCAAGGACGTTGCGCCGCTCGTCTTCGAGGCCTGCTCCAGAAAGAACTGGAAGGTGCGGGAGGCCCTCAAAGACAACGCGTGGATCCTTAAGATCAAGACCACCACGGTTGTCTCCGTTGAACACATTTGTCAGTTCTTCACTTTATGGGCGCTGGTGAATGAGGTCCAGCTAGATGAACTCGCCGAAGATACCATTACTTGGAAGCACGCAACGAGTGGTCACTACTCTGCCGCTTCTGCCTACAAGGCCCAATTCCTAGGCTTGGTTTTTTCGCCCATGGAGCACATGATCTGGAGGGTATGGGCGCCACCTAAGGCCAAGTTTTTCGCGTGGCTTGCTACCCAAGATAGAATCTGGACGGCAGATAGTCTGGAAAAAAGGGGCTGGCCAAATTGTGGTCTATGTCCCCTTTGCAAACGTGAGCACGAATGCGGAACACATCTCTTCTTCAAATGCCGCTTCACTCTTAGGCTTTGGGGCTTGGTCAAGGAGAAATATGGGCTTCATCACCTAGACACCTCGACCTGGCACCTCGAAGACTCTGTTGATGAAGTGGTGGTCTGACAGGATTGGTGCCGGGGTCCCCAACAGGAAGGCCATGGCTTCCCTCACCATGCTAGTGTCTTGGACCGTGTGGAACGAGAGAAACGCTCAGGTCTTCCGACAAAAGAGCGCTCCACCGTCCATCCTTTTAAACATCATCGACCAAGAGGCCAAACTTTGGATCACGGCGGGAGCAAGCAAACTAGGGATCATTATTACGCGCGAGTAATCCTCCATGCCGTTTATGTGTGTGCCGTTTGTAACAAACTTTTCTCCCCGCTTAATTAATATATGAGGCAAAACTTTTGCCTCCGTTTCGGAAAAAAAAATGTTGATATTATCACCTTGTCTTAATCTGTCACCTGTCTACGAGAGACGATGGATTGATGTATGAACTGTTTCTTGAGGTTTGCTACCTCCCGCAGACATCGGTGCACTAAGAGCATCTACACCTGGACTTTGTAAATCCGACCCCTCAAACGTCCGCAGACGCGCCCGCACAAATCCGGCCCCTCAAACGGACACTAACCGGTCACGCCTTAAATAATGCATTCTACAACCGAACACCTCAAATCTTATATCTCAAATCCATACAAACCATGCAACTACTACGTCGATGCATTACACACATCGTCCGCCTACTCCATCACTATCAACATGCCATCGGAGTACCAAAATTTGGCATGCTTGGATATGGTGGAGATCATCTACTGCTGCCCTTGCCCTTTCCGGAGCCCTTGCCGTACTTCTCGCCGAAGTACTGGTCGAAGAAGCAATACGAATCGAGCCGGATTTGCTCGTCGTGGGAGATGTCCTCGTCGTCACTCACCTCCTTCGATGGCAGATCGGCCATTTCACGGACCGCCCAATTCTTACGACACCAAGGTTGTAGTATGTAGTGTTCGTACATTGAAATCAGATAGATTATCGACATCAGCTACACTTGGCCAGTGATTTCCTCAATCAGTTTCAAGTTAGTATCAAGTACTACAACTGCAACTGAAACTAAGGGGGCTCTTCTTGTTTCCAAATTGAGGCGCTCATCACCCCTGATTTTCATTAATTGAATATCGATAACGGACACATAATTCAGCAGTCGCATGCCGCATCCAGACAAGCATAAAGGCAGACAGATAACCTACCATATACTAGAAATTCCCAGGATGCGCCACACAACTAAGTGGATTTTTTCACTGTAACTATAGGAATGTTGGTGCTTATTATTGGCTTGAGCGCAATGGTACAGTTTGACAAACGACAGAAACAAAACTGCTTTTTTTGTCACCAAATTGTAATGTAACAAGAAGTCAAGAACATAAAATTTCCATTATTCGGTAAGCTCAGCACACAAGTGGGCAGAGACTCGGGTTGCAAAGTTGCGGGATGCGAGAGACTGGCCTCCCATCTTTCCTGATCAGAGTCTGGAAACGAAGTGCCTGGTCTTATCATCATCGCTCTCCATGACAATCCCAATGGACGTGCATGCATATGGGAATAGGGAGACCCTAATGGACACGTACACCGCGTCATCCCACTGCATGCACCGCTAGATTCTCGGCAAGCTTGATGGCCTCGATTAATAGACATGTTGTTTTATTTTCGTTTGATTGTTCATGTTCATTGCTTTTGCCAGCTTATTTCTTCTATAAATTGTATAGGACCAAGTTAATTAGGGTTTTATTAAGTTCAAGTCATCAGTAATTAGGGTTTTCATTCGGTTTTCCCTGATTAGCCGAGAATGTTAGGTTTTCGGGTCCGGTTTTCCTTATAAACTGGACCAACTCTCTTCTTCTTAATGAAATGCAGGAACCCCCTGCCCCTCTTGAGGTGTCCTCAAAAAAAAAATGCAGTGTTACCGTGGGTGTGACAATTACAAGTTCTCCTCAGGTAATCAGTCTTTGTAATGTGAACTTAAAGTTGTATTTTCTCTTGGACTATGTATGACTTCCTCTCCAGAATGATCCGTCTTTTGTAGTGGAGTAGATGGCATTGTTGAGTGGACTTGTGTTCGCATAGATTGAGCAAGTGTATGATGTGGTTGTTCAGTGAGTAACTATAGCACCAACCAGTGGCGATTCTAGTAGGGGGGCTTCAATAGGCTGAAGCCTACCCTCCAAAATCTTATTTCAGCTAAATATACCATATGACAATTACATCGAGGTGCTTTACATGCAACAATTGCAACACATTTGCTAATTAGGCTTAGTATTTGATGTTTTGAGCCTACCCTCCATTGTCATGCTAGATTCGCCACTGGCACCAACCACAAGCCATTCTTCATCTTATCATCATCGTATATAGTACTTTTAACCCTTATAAATTAACCATGGTGCATCTTAACTTGTCATGAGATTGTAGCATTTTGTATACTGTCCAACCTACTTTATGGTACCTATAAATCTATCCATCCACCAGAGCTAGTTATTTTGACAATTCGTACTAGGAAAATTAAGATGAAAAATAAATCTATTGCAGCTAACTTTCATCCAGTGAGTAAAGCCATACCTACTTGTCTGGCATATCATGCATTCTTTTTCTCTACATATGTCCGACGAATGATGCCATGCATGCAATGAGTGGCTCATGTAATGAAGCAAAGATGCAACATATTATTTTCTTATCTTTTGTTGGATTTTGCATCCACCCTCACCGAAGGATCACATATTTGGCCAAAAAAGCAACTCACGAATATGAAAATACCTTTGGGATGAGCGACATTGGGAAAACAACTCAACCTTGCTACCGTTGTCATACAGAATTTGCTCTTCGGTTTGGAACTGATGAGTTTGAAGCATTACCTGTCTTCCTAGCTTTGTCTATATTCTTTTCTCTGATGAGGCCCACATGAACGCTCCACTTATCCATCTGGTAGCTTTGCTGGCAAGGCCCTAGTTCCATGCCGACAATGGCCATATAGAGCTTGACCGGGTGACTCCTTCCATGTGTGGATCAGTTT
Source organism: Elymus sibiricus (assembly GCA_039707655.1). Classification (NCBI taxonomy): domain Eukaryota; kingdom Viridiplantae; phylum Streptophyta; class Magnoliopsida; order Poales; family Poaceae; genus Elymus; species Elymus sibiricus. The sequence goes on along the minus strand of CM077663.1, from coordinate 375,599,539 downwards.
GTCAAAGGAGGACATCGGGCATGAGTGGCATAACCTGAGGAGTCGGCTGGGTACCTGAGCAGCCCAAGGCCTACGAGTAGAATGTCTAGCACTAATTCATGTTTAGTAGAGTAACCGTGTACTTATTGACCAATTTTGAGAATATAAAATTTCAATTTGGATAGAGCCTTATGAGTAGTTGGATGAGGTAGGCCTCTTAAGCTAAACCTGGATTTGAATCCATATCTCCTCCTACCCAAAGATGCTCTTATGGTTCCAATAGGCAAATGTGGAAAGAACAAAATGCATCCAAGCACGTAATATGCCAACTTTGTAAATGAGAATCTCACTGCATCAACCACAAAATAATCAGCCCAACAATCCAAAACAAGCGTTCTAATATTTTTTCACACTTCCAAAGCAAGAAAAGTACAATGTTTGAAGAAGTACATAGTGTGTGCTTCATAAAGAGCATCAGTGGCTGATAGATCAACTAATGCAGAATACCAGTAGAGATTTTAGGCTCCATAGAAACTCTGCAGGAAAAGGCTTGCCCGGTGTTGGCGGCGGAGGGGCATTTCGCCTACTCGACTATAGCACGAGTAGAGTTGAGTTCTCATACTAACCTAAGAGCAGATATGCCGAAATGTTTCAATGTTCAAGCAGCTAATCAGTAAACGATATCTCATAAAGGAAAAAAGAAAAAGGATCCTAATCCTAGGGTTAATCAATTTTAGCTAGTTGATGGAAAAAATGAATAAGTCTTAGGGCTATTTAGTTTGGGGAAAGGGAAGGGAAAGAAAAATTAATTTCTCGCAATGTTATTTCAGTTTTTGGACTCAGCCCCACAGAATGAAGGACGCCACTGACGCGGCTCTTCCGAGGATGTGCCAGGAAGTTTCTTCTGAAGGGGGCTACTTCCCAAAAATGCTCCTCCCCTTGTTCGTTTGTTCTCTTCCCAAGAATCATGGAAAAGGTGACAATTCAAAATAAATGGATCCGCAAGACCATTTACTTTCTTTTTATCATGTGGGAGTTAGAATTAATTCTTGTTTACTTACTTTTATCCATGTGTATGTCTCTTCTTGAAGAAGAAGGCACCTTTATTGAATGATCCGCACACTCGTGCATATTATAGAAAATATAAAATAAAAAGGCAGTGGAAGAACATCGACCTAGTTGTAGTGGATAGTAGATAATGTCTATCATTGTTGTTGCACCCACAAAAAACCTTTATAGGAAGTATAGTGGTAAAAGAAGAAGACAACAACATAAAGCAGGTTGTTGTTTAGAACAAGACACAAGGTAGCTATCTTCAGCTACAAAGTTTATTTTGTATGCTGCAAGCGGTTCCATTTTTTTCTTAATCGGAGTTCTCGGTATGGAGTCTGCCCCCGTCTGCCTGAGCCCAGGACAGCTAATGAGAATGGCCACCGCCAGGGAACCATCTCATCTTTACTAGAGGAATCATGTGCTTGCTGACCTATTTTGAGATATAACATTTATTTGGATAGAACCTTTTATTGACCTGAGGTCATGGCATTTCAATTTGAATAGAACCTTGGGAGTAGAGTCTTGCAGCAGCAACGGCAAAATAATCAGTCCAACAGTCATTCTATTTATTTCACACTTGCATTCTATTTATTTCACACTTGCAAAAGTTCATACAGAGCATCAATAGCCGATCCATGTACAGATGCATAATACCGAAAGAAATTTCGGGCTCCATAGAAACTCTGCAGGAAAAAAGACAGGTTGGGTCAGAAGTTTGAAGTTTGAAGAAAATATTATATTCTGGTATCTTAGTTCTCATCATTATTAAGGAATGTCGTTTCGATAAACCCAAAGTAGAAGCGATGATGATCTAGACATGGATAATTTTGTAGAAAGGAACCTCTAACCAGCCCAAAAAATGGTTTTCTTTCTTGTGCAGAACAAACAACTGCAAGAGGATAACATAGTGGACTATAGCCCTAAAATTGACAGATAAATCTTGGTGCACTCTGTTTAGATATCACAACGCTATACAGAGAGCTAGTTTAGCATGGCTAATAGCTTGGGTACTCACGCCTTGCTCACAGATGGTGCAACTTCATCTCTAACTGGAAGTCTGGAATTATAGAAACAGAACAAAATGCTAAGGACAAATAGAGTGAGCCCTCTAGCTGCATCTTGTGAAGACCTCAATCAGATCGAAGCTACTCTCGAGCACTACAAGTGCTGCTCAAACTAATCAGATTCTTTCGGTATCATCCAAACCATGGGAACATGGGTACGGTACGACTTATGATTTGGCTTCAGCCCAATAGCGCAATCTGCTAAGTCAGCAGTTTTGTCACCAAATTGTACTGTAACGACAACAGCAACTTCTATTATTCAGTAAAGTTCAGCAAACCACTAGGCAGAGCTGGGGATACAAAGTTGCAGACACCGAGAGACTGACCTCCGATCTCTGCTGATCAGAGCTTGGAGGCGAAGTGCCTGCTCTTCTCCTCATCGCTCTCCACGGCAATCCCAACGGCCCTGCACGCATCGGGGAACATGGAGACCCTGATGGACGCGTACACGGCGCCGTCCCACTTCCTGGCGGCGAGCTGCTCGGCGAGCTTGAGGGCCTCGGCGGCGGTCTCGGGGGCGCCGGGGCAGACGACGTCGACGATGCCCATCTCTTTGGCCTCGGGGGCCCGGAGCTTCTTCCCGCGCAGCACGACGTCCCGCAGCGCGTGCGCCTGGGAGATCTTGGCGCGGAGCACGTGCACGAAGTAGGGCGGGAGGGGGAGGCCGATGTCGACCTCGCTCATGTAGAGCACGCCGCGGTCCGCGCGCATGAGGCGGTAGTCGTGGCAGAGCGCGAGGAAGAACCCGCCCGCCGAGGCGTGGCCCGTGACGGCAGCGACGGTGGGCATGGGGAGCGCCAGCAGGTCGGCGGCGACGGGGCGGAGCGCGTCCACGAGCTCCCCGAGCCGCGCGCGGGAGGTCCCCGCCCACCCGATGTCGAGCCCGTTGGAGAAGAAGCGGCCCTCGGCGACGGTGACCAGGGCGGCCCCCGGGCCCTGGGGCTGGGCCTGGGCCGCGGCGAGGACCTCGGCGAGCGCGGAGCGGATGGAGGCGATGAGCGGGTGGCCCAGGCGGTGCTCGCCGTCGCCCGTGAGGGTGAGGACGAACACGCGGCCGCGCTGCTCCAGGGTGCACATCGTCGCCGGCCGCGCGGGGGTTGTGGGGGTGGGGGCGTGGGCTCGGGCGGTGCCGTGCGGTACTACTGTTCCCGTGCCACTGGAGTTGCGTGTGGATTTAACGCTCGGCAGCGGAGGGCTCGACGTGCGACTTTCGGCCGAGGAATTTCGCCGCGGTTCGGCTCGCTGGCTCGGGACTGTCGCAGAGCTCAGCGTTGGAATCTCAGGCGGCCGACGAACGCACCAACCACCGCCAGGATTATTCAATCAATCTGCGAAACGGACGGAATGGTTAGAAGAAGACACGTAAGCCGGAGTGACGGGAGTTGTCCGGTCATGCATGATCGGGACTGCGATGCAGGCTCCAGCTGCGATTCGAGGTATCGACGGGTCCTGCCGTACTGTATCCTATGTCCTGCACACAGCACTAATGGTGCACTGGCACTGCTTCCTTCCAGCTTCGGATCGCGACTTCATCTCATCGATCCAACGGCTGCAATGATAACCCAGGACCAAGGTTACATCACCAACCAATCCACATAAAATGGGCTGACCGCAAAATTACGGTCGTTGCAAACTTGTAATCGCATATATACAAGCTGGTGGTAAGACTCCAGGAAGCACAAAAGATGTCTACGCAGCAACGACAGACAAACATAACACATAGATAGACATAGTTCAAAGTTGCATTGGTTCACATAATGCAGGCAAGACCACTGGAGACAACATCGCTTGTTTGTTTACAGCAGGTGAAATAGAGCGGACAAACAACATACCAAATGAATTGGGACTTGCTGATCCTCCACCCTCGGGTGCAAAATGGAACTAGTCTACGTTTGTACTGTTAGATTCTGAAACGTAATAGCTTTTGCCAATACAGACCATCAATTCTCAGGGTTGGGTTCAAGTGTACCAGTTGCGACTTTCACCACGTTACTGACTCTTTTCATGCCAATACTATATCAACCTAATTGTGATAACACTTCTGAGCCATGCAATGTGTTGCGCCTTCTCCGACATGACCCCACGCCGATGCTTAGGCGGGCAACTCAAGCTTCACATTGTTCTTCCAACTGCAACGATCAACACAAAATTGTCAGTGGCCGAGGAGGGTGTGCATGAGAAACATGTGCCGGGCATAAACACTATGCACTTTACCTTAAGAAATAGTAGTAGAAGAAATCTGCGTACAGACCAGTTTGAACCAAACCGGCAATCCAAGCTGAAAGAAACGGAGAATTAGGAAATGGTAATTGAGATAAACTGTGGGGCATGAAACATGAGAGCAAAAAAGGATTTGGACTCACGTATCCATCTGCTTTGGTGACCCTCCATGAAATAACGGTAAATCCAGTTTAGAATGTAGAATGCACGGTAGGCCCTAAAAAACAAGAAACGTTTCAGTATAAACAAATGAAATTAGCTGGAGATGCAGAGAATAAGTTTCATCTCCAGAAGAATTTTGTTCATGCTCCTTCAGGTAGATGCTTGGAGTAAAAAAGTTATTTTAAGATTCAGACTCATTTCTGCACAAAAATACAGGTCTAATTCAAGTCTAGCTACAATATACTATGTATATGACAAGCGTAATCTATTTTAACCGACCTGGCTAGAACTAAATAAAATTGATGTTTCAATTCAGGACTGACCTAGGTCAACACAACTCCATCCCAAAATACTGATTCAAGACTGACCTAGGTCAACACAACTCCATCCCAAAAAACTGATTCAAGACTGACCTAGGTCAACACAACTCCATCCCAAAAAACTGATTCAAGACTGACCTAGGTAAATGCAAACACACCCCAAAAAAGCCAAGTAAGCACAGATGCACTTGTCAGGCATGCTCTAATCTACAACTGGTGTTCAACTTTCTCCTGTCCAAATAGGGTCCAGCAAAACCAAGCATGCCATGGCATCAATGCATTACCAAGATAGAGTACCTCCACCAGATCCTTTCTCATGTTTGTTCCCTTTCCCCTCAAATTTAATTAAATATCATGTAAACATTCAGTGTTATATTTGTAGAGCAATTCAACAATTGATTGCACTTATACGACTATCAAACACCTAAATAAATAATTTATTTTAAGTTTCCCCTCTGAATATGCCAACACTTGATGGTTTTAGACTACAAATGTTTGTGCGACATTTCACGGACCCATGCATACGTTACAAATTTTATGAACATAAGATACAACGGAAGTTGTATGAATCATGAGATGAATACTGAGTACAAGATAAGCCTGTTTGGTGTGAACTCATACCCGAGAAAGAGGACATATTGCCCAGTCAAGTTATCCACATTTCTGCTTCTCTGGAGTAGAACTAACTGAGGTAGAATCGCCACCGCCTCCAGGTAAATTGAAAACGCCCAGCATATCTGTACAGTGACAATATTTTATGAAAAGTTCAGGCGCCACAATAATGAGTTACTAGAACAGTTTGGTCACATTTCACAACTACTCCCTCCGGTCCTTTTTACTCCGCGTATTAGGTTTGTGTCAAGTCAAACTCAACAATGTTTGACTAAATTTATATTTAAAAGTATCAACATCTATAATACGAAATATATATACTATGAAACTACATTTCATAATGAATCTAACAATATTGATTTGGTGTTGTGAATGTTGATACTTTTTTCTATAATGTTGGTCAAAGTAGAGATACTTTGACTTTGGGCAAAACTTATATGCAGACTAAAAAGGACCGGAGGGAGTATACTACTACAGATGTTCAGGATATCGGTAACTAGTACTATATCGGTTGGGTGCTGAGTAGGTATAAATAAGCGAATTTTTCAGTTAATCGGCTAAAATCAGTTAATCAGCCGATAGATTAGTTACTTGGCTATTTGGTGACCCATCCAGTAGAGATTAACTGACCAAGATGCCAATTAACTAGCCGATATTTGGAACAATGACTGCTACTAATAATTATTTAAAATCCCGGTAGTAACGAAGAACAATGTTGACATGTTTCTCAGAAAAGGTGATCACTTGCAAATAAGATAAGCTTTAACACACAAGCAAACATACGAACAAATGGGCTAAACTGAATTTTACCAACACAAGAAGAACTGCTGACTAATGCACATTGTGGAGGGCAGTGTAAAGAATCGCTAAAGCTTTGAAGTTGCAAATGCAGTGCATAGAGATGGATGTTCTCTGTTGTTTATTTAGCATATATTTTGCTAGGGTAACAGACTGTTCTGGTGTAAGTCAAGTTTTCTGGTGTAACAGACTGTTCTGTTAAATCGATTGAAATGCTAACTGGCATGATTATTCTGGAATTTGGCAGATCAAACTGCACAATGGGTTCAGCAATGTGGCCTCACTGGTCACACTCAGCTGGATCTACTAATTGACAGTGTCACACATGACAAGCAGCAAATTTCTCACACACAAAGCGTGAGCCTGGACAAGCTAACTAGCTAGCTACTGCAGCAAAACACAAATCTCTTATAGCACACAGATTTCGCAAAACAGATCATTCCATGGCAGATCTCGCAACATTATCAATTCCGAAAGACAAGGAGCAATGCAAGGCAGAGAGAGCAGGCCACATCACCTCGCGGAAGGTGAACCTCTCGTTGAAGATCAAGGCGAGCGCCAAGGCTGCGGCGACGAGGAAGACGTGCCTGAAGGTGTCCTGGTCCCGGTCGTAGGTGCGGCGCACCTGCGGGTGGCGGCGCATGTACCATACGATGGCGGCGGAGGTGGAGATGAAGACGATCTTCATGACGGAGTTGTAGAGCGAGATGTAGTCGGTGAACAGGTCCAGGTACCGCGCCACGAACACCGCCAGGTACAGCTCCTGCGTCTTCCTCGACACCCCTGCGGCGCGGCGCGGCGCAGATCCGTGAGCGACGCGGCGAGGCGGAAAAGGGGAAATGGCCGGAACCCTAGCGGGGCGGGGATTTTTTGCTTACCTGAGCAGGACTTGTTGGCGTAGATCTTGAGGAGGAGGACGATGACCGAGAAGAGGTGGGTCATGTCCCCGAGGAACCGGAAGGCGTTCATGGCTGCTGCGGCGGCGGCGGCGGCGCTCCGGCGGCTAGGTTTTGGGGTTTATTCGGTGGGAACTCGCTCGCTCCAGATGCGGAGGGGGAATGGCGGAGAGGACGCGATGGAAGGGACGGGAAAGGGGGAGAGGGAGGGAGGCGTGCTCGGTGTCCGGCAGGTGGGGCCCGGGTGGCAGTGGCCGTGGTGGGTGCGGCCTGCGGTGGGTCAGGTGCGAGGGGTGTCCGGTGCTGGTGCTGCCCACCTGGCGGCGGGCGAGTGGATGCGGCCCGACGGCCACGTGGCGGGACACCTCTCCCCTCTTTTTTCCTCCTTTTTCTCCCTGACGACTTGTCGTCGCCTGGACTCTCCTCACCCTGCCGCTCATCCTTTGTTCCGCTGCAGTCCACAATGTGAGTAGAGGAGAGGAGCCCTGATCGCCGCGAGGGTTCGCTCGTCGTCCGGCCGCCGCTCCTGATCGGCGGCCATGGGCTGCGCCGGATCCACGCCCAAAGTTGATGGTACGTACGTACTATCTTCTCTCTCTCTCTCTCTCTCTCTCGCTTGGCGTCATCTTCTCTCGCTTCGTCCTCGCTCGTGCTTCTGCTCCTGTTGCCTTCCCCGGTTAGCTAGACTAGGATCAGAGCTGATTTGTGCGACAGTCTCATGGGGCTGCCTGCATCATCTGTCTTCTCTGCTTCTGTTCAATCGTGGCTTCGATTCAGAGCGCCGAGCAAGAGGCCAAGAATTCATTGCCGGAATTCTGTTGCTACTATCTGTATACATTTTTGCAGAAGAGTGGCAGGATTGTTCCTGGGGGAAGAAGTTACTACTTTAGATTACTATACTGTGGATCGGTTTGTTGTTAGATTTGCTGGTGTGTGCTACTGCATGATTATCTTATCGCTCCATGGCACATTCTTTTTTCCAATTGCGGTCAGGCTTACAGTGAAGTCACCAGTGCAGATTCATGGAGGTTGGTAGCATTTTGATCTGGCTAGTGGGAAGTTCATAAAGCTATCGGCAGGAGCACACAAAACGGCAGTACTGATTTGAAGTTAACTTGCAAAAGCAAATGTGACGGCTGAATAGCGTTTATTCGGATTAAGCACAATCCCTTTCTTTGTTATCAGCTGCTACTGCTAGCGCCGTATCTAGTTCCTGGTACTTTATACCTAGTTCCCGGTGCTTTATTCCAATGTGCACCCACAAAGGCGCACTCATTTGTTCCAATGTGTCTACGTACTGTTTCAAGTGAACATATTTTTCCCCTTTAAATATTTGTCTCTTCTGCGTCCTTCCACTTTTAGTAGTGATTCCACTTCATCACATAGTTCCGTCTTCTGTGAGATGGCATTACTCCTCAAAATAACAAAAGATGATTCTTTGCTTGTGCCACTTAGAAAATTGTATGATATCTTCTCGTGAAAATGTTTGATATATGTCGCGTAATATTTTCATATTCCCTTTACGCGATAAGTTCTTGATGCCTTTGGATTTGTTCAATAATTAACTTTTAACGTTTTATCTTTGATACAGAGAGCAGTAAGAATCTAAGGAAGCCTAAGCCTTGGAAGCACACTCAGCCAATAACACCGGCGCAACTCAGGCAGATGCGTGATGAATTCTGGGACACGGCTCCACACTATGGTGGACAGAAAGGTATTAAATTTGATCTGCCCAAGTAAAATTCTTCAGACAGAAAAGTTCAGGACCTGTTAACGAGATATAATAAGAATTTCATTCTGAAGTGTTGATAATGACTCATCGGTGCTGATTAGCAGTACTTGATATTCAAGCCATATTAGATGAAAGAAAAATACTAAATAAAATGTAAGTACAATCCTAGAGTCACAAGGAGTCGGATTTCATGTGTGTTCAGTCAATCTATTCGCCGATCTTCTGCTCAGTTTGTTCTTACAATAAGCAGTTAAGAATATGAAAAAGTTGTCTGAGCCGATGATAGTACAGGTTAATGGTATATACAACAGTCAGATGCTTTGAATTTTGAACACCATTCTTTAACAATGGCGAGACGGTTTACTCGCTGTTTGTGCAGAGATTTGGGATGCACTTCGGGCCGCGGCAGAAGCTGATTTAGCTCTTGCGCAGACCATAGTGGACAGTGCTGGAATCATCGTTTCGAATCCTGACCTCACGCTTTGCTACGACGAGAGGGGTGAGTCTTAGTCGACTTGCTGTTTCTTCTTCACAGAATCGCAAGTTGCGCAATTTTGTTGAAATGTCTTTTCTCTCGAAACTAATTTCTGCGGTAACTGTGTGTGTATGGATGCAGGTGCCAAGTACGAACTGCCTGACTATGTTCTCAGTGAGCCCACAAACCTGGTCCGTGGTGGTTGAACGAATGAAAACTCGACGACGTCTACATTAACCAAATATCTGATGCAGATCTAAGTGTGCTTAGCGGTGCACGTTCGAGGAGAGTACGTACATAAAACAGAGCCGTGTGTAAGTTACGTGAAATCGTTCATCTGTCGCTGGCTCAGGGTCGTATGCATATCGATGGAATGAAACCGTAGAAGGTCATTCGCCGTCAACAGTTAGGCCATTGGCTATCGCTGGGCCCTGTTGTAGGGCGGTAGTAGTCCTTGAGATGTCTGTGTACTCCTCTGTCCCGCTGAAGAGAGCTTCACCAGTGCTGTCGCTGATTTCGATCCATGTGTTGCGCTTGCTGATTGCTCTATATTAGCAATAATAATGTGGACAGAGTGTTTGATTGCTTCTTCTTGATTTGTCCTTTGAAACTGTACCAACACCAATGCTGCTGTATTGCCCGGATAATTTGCTTTTAGTACTCTATGTACTGTGCGTGTCCATCCAATCAGTTGCTTAAACAGCTTAGCTAACGGCGGATCTGAGATCTGATCGGCAATGGAACCACTGCCGAACTGTTGGCAACAGAAACATATGGACATTTAGGAAATACAGTCTTGCCATCCTTACAAATATCTTGCAAGTTGGAACAGCGCCACAAACAGTAAAGATCATGAAAGCCATCAATTAGCAAATACGTATGAAGTTACGAAGTCTGAATATATTCTTTTGGCAGACACCGCTAGCCTCATTTGTTAGAGAATGAGCAACTACATTCACAGAAGGGCCAAAGGCCAATACATATACATGTGTGGTAAAGTGCAAGAAACCCCTTATACAATGGGGATAAACCGAAAAGGGGCTATACACATCTAACACCCCCCCTCAAACTCATGGTGGATCAATCACACTGAGTTTGGAGAGAAAGAACCCGTGCTGCGCTCGAGTCTGTGCCTTCGTGAAGAAGTCCGCCAACTGTGACTCGGAAGGCACATAGTGAAGAGCAAGAACTTGATCTTGCACAGCCGCACGGACAAAGGAGGCATCCACACCAATGTGCTTGGTGAGCTCATGCTTCACCGGGTCACGCGCAATGCTGATAGCACCTGTACTATCGGACAGGAGTGGAGTCGGTGCAACAACAGAAACACCAAAGTCCTCGAGTAACCATCGTAACCAGATCACCTCAGCCGTCAACATAGCCATCGCTCGCAACTCAGCCTCCGTACTCGAGCGAGAAACAGCTGTCTGTTTCTTCGTCTTCCAGGCAATGAGAGAGCCGCCAAGAAAGACACAGTAAGCAGACAGCGAGCGGCGATCAGTAGGATCACTAGCCCATGTAGCATCAGAGTAGGCCTGGAGCTGGAGAGAGCTGGAGCGGGGAAAGAAAAGACGGTGTGAGATCGTGCCACGAAGGTAGCGTAGAACACGTAGGAGGTGACCATAGTGGACAGAGGTGGGAGCTGAAACGAACTGACTGAGAATGTGAACAGGATAGGATATATCAGGACGAGTGACAGCGAGATAGACAAGGCTCCCAACGAGGTGGCGATACCGTGTGGGATCAGCTAGAGGATCACCATCAGTAGCACGAAGCTGAACGTTGAGCTCCATAGGAGTCACAACGGTGCGATCATCACCAAGGGCGGCCCGGGAGAGAAGATCCTGAATATACTTTTCTTGAGAGATGAAGAAGCCTTCAGAGGTCGAAGAAATCTCAATCCCAAGAAAGTAGCGAAGAGGACCAAGATCAGACATGAGGAACTGTTCCCGGAGGCGGGCCTTAACAAAGGCAATATACTCAGTATCGTCGCCAGTGATGATCATGTCATCCACATATAGAAGGAGAAGAGTCCGACCACGAGGAGAGGTGTGGACAAACAATGCTGGATCATGATCACTAGGCAAGAAGCCAGCGACAGTCACCACAGAGGCGAACCGCGAGAACCATGCGCGAGGGGCTTGTTTAAGGCCATAGAGGGAGCGCCGAAGGCGGCAGACCATACCATCAGGAACAGAGTACCCCGGAGGGGGCTGCATATAGACCTCCTCACGCAACTCACCGTTGAGAAATGCGTTCTGAACATCAAGCTGAGACACAGGCCAATGACGAACAGAAGCCACAACAAGGAGAGTGCGGACAGTGGTCATATGGGCCACGGGAGCGAAAGTCTCATCATAATCGCGCCCCTGTTCCTGCTGAAAGCCACGAGCCACAAGACGAGCTTTGTAACGCTCAAGAGAACCATCGGAGCGAGTCTTGATCTTATAGACCCACTTGCACGTGATGGGACAAACACCAGAAGGAGGAGAAACCAGATCTCACGTGCCATTGCGCTCAAGCGCCGCAAGCTCCTCGGCCATCGCAAGCTGCCATTCAGGCTGAGTCATGACAGCCCGATAGGTGGTGGGCTCAACAATGGCAGAAAGACCATACCGGTCAGGAGAATAGCGATCAGGTGGGGGACAAGGCCTAACACGGAGGTTATGGACCGGTGTAGGCGTGAGAGGAGGTGCACCGGAAGTAGAGGGCACATCAGTAGGATCATCCTCAGCATGAGGACGACGAGTGTAGTGGAGAGGAAAAGGTGAGTGAGGTCGAAAAACTGGAGAGGAGGGTGGAGAGGGAGATGACGAGGGAGAGGAGGAGGAGGGAGAAGATGGTGGTACCGGTGGTGTAGGAGGTGGAGGGATACTCACCGGGGGAGAGGGAAGAACAGGAGGCACCGAGGGAGATGTGTCGGGAAGGAGAAGGAAGGAAATATCTTCCACGGAAAAGCTCGAGGAGGAGGGACGCGGATAGTAAGAACGGGACTCATCAAAAGTCACATCACGCGAAATGCGTAGCCGGCGACCAACATGATCCCAACAACGATAGCCCTTGTGCTCATCACTGTAGCCAAGGAAAACACACTCAACTGACTGAGCAGTCAACTTGGTTCGTTCTCGCGGAGCAAGAAGAACATAGCACACGCATCCAAACATACGAAGAGCGGAGTAGTCAGGAGAGCGACCAGAAAGACGCTCCATAGGAATACCACCCTGCAAGGCAGCCGATGGCTGAATGTTGATGAGGTGGGTGGATGCAGAAACGGCCTCAGCCCAAAAATGGGGTGGAAGAGAGGCGGCGATCATCATCGCCCGAGCCGTCTCAAGCAAATGTCGATGTTTGCGTTCAGCAACGCCATTCTGAGCATGGGCACCGGGGCAAGAGAATTGGGCAAGAGTACCCTGCTCCGCAAGCAAACCACGCAACATGTGAGAGATATACTCTCTAGCTGAGTCAGCACGAAAGATACGGACATGCGTGGAAAATTGAGTGCGAACCATGGCAGCAAATCGCTTGTATATGGGGAGAACCTCGCTGCGAGATTTCATACAATAAAGCCAAGTGTAGCGAGAGAAATCATCAATAAACAGAACATAGTAGCGATGACCCCCTTTCGAGTCGAAAGGAGCAGGACCCCATACATCAGAATGAACTAAGTCAAAAGGACGCTGAGATACAGACTCACTTGTAGGATAAGGTAACTGAGTCTGTTTGCCAAGCCTACAACCATCACAATGCAACGAAACATCACCAGAGACAGACCCTAAGACGCCTTGGTGTACTAATGAGGACAAGCGAGAGCCACAGATGTGACCAAGGCGATGATGCCACTACTGGAAGGACGCGGAAGAGGAGGCAGCAAGAGCATGTGAGCTGGCGTATGTGGTAGCAGCGGAAGGAACACGAAGCCAGTCAACCTCCCAAAGGCCCTCAGACTCACGGCGCAGAGGGCCAGCGCCAACCAGAGCCTGAGTGCGACGGTCCTGAACAGAACAAGAGTCGACATCAAGAATGACGCGACAACCAGAATCAGTAAGTTGGGCAGCTGAAAAGAGATTCATGGTAAGACGAGGAACATGAGAAACACTAAGAACTGAAAAAGACGGAGTAGAAAGGATGCCACGACTAGCAACAGGAAGAGGTGTGCCATCGGCAGTGAGAACATTAAGAGGAGAATCAAGAGGTCGAAGAGAAGATAAAGCAGAAGAATCAGAAGACATATGAAAAGAAGCTCCAGAATCCAGAACCCACGAGGATGTACCTGACTGAGTAGGCTCCGGCAGGGGCGGAGTGGTGGTGGCAGTCACAGCGGCAACAGAACCCGTTGAGGAAGAACCAGAGGAAGCCAACATGCGCTTGAGTCGCATAATATCCTGGTCAGTGAGTGACGGAGTCGAGGAAGACGCACGAGTCCCACTAGAAGAGGAGCGCTTCAGGTCTTTCTGCTTCTTGTGACAATCAGACTCTGGGTGACCTGGCCTGTTGCAGTAGCCACAGAAGGTGTGCGAGCGCGGTCGACCCTCTCCTGAAGAAGGAGGGCGACCAGCCCCCCCCCCCCCTGGAGGTGTGGGCAGGAGCGGTGGAGCGGTGAGGCGAGCAGACGACACAGGAACTCTGGCAGCAAGAACCGTGGGAACCACAAGCAGACCAGCAGAACGAAGTCGGGTCTCCTTAGCACGAAGCTCTGCAAGCACCTCCGAAAATAGGAACACGACCACGAGCAAGCAGGTGAGCAGGCCGAGGCTCAAACTCTGGACGGAGGCGAGACAAGAACTCATGGAGACGATGAAACTCCAAGTCAGACCGCACAGTCTGGCAACAACGGCAAGTACCACAAACAACTGTCCTGAGAGAGTCAAGCTGACGCCAGATGGCAGAGCTCTGTGAGTAGAACTCATCAACAGAAGAGTCACCCTGCTGAAGAGCATGCTCCTGGCGCACCACAGACAAGTAGAGAGCATCACCAAAGGGCTGATATCATTGACAAAGATAAGACCACATCGCAGCAACAGTGCCGAGACCCATGAACTCAGAAGCAAACTGAGGTAACACACTCGCAGTGAGGACAGCAGCAGCTCGAGCATCATCATTGCTCCACTGAGTATAAGCAGACAGATCATCTCGATAGACAGAAAGAGCATCTGAGTAGGCTGATACCTGCTGATCATAAGCAGCAACCGCAGCATCGTCAAGAGCTTTGGCTGTATCCCGATCAGCCTGAGAAGCATCAGCAGCAAGAACAGGCGGCACCGGCGGGGTAGGAGCCACGGGAGCAACAGGGCAAGGCGGACAGGGGACCTCGCCAGATAAAACGCCCCACAGGAGAAGACCGCGCATGTGGATACGCATGAAACCCACAAACTCAGCATAGTTGGTGCCATCAAAGATCACAGAGCACCGAGGAACAGCCACATAGCCCGAGGAAGACATGACTGCTTCCTCTCTGTTTTTTTTTGAAGTCAACGCACCCCGATCTGGATCGGGGTTCGGAGGCTCACCCGCTCGAGGCCGCCCCAATGCAGAATCGAGGGGCGAGCGCGGGGCGCCGTCGGCAGGGCGCGGGAGGGCCGGGCGCGGGGCGCCGGCGGCCGGGCGCGGACGGGCGCGGGACGGCCGGATGTGGGGCGCCGGCGGAGCAGCGGCTGCCGGGGGGGCGCGGCTGCCGGGCGCGGAGCAGCGGCTGCCAGGCGCGGGCGGGCGCAGAGCTGCGGCGGCCGGCCGCGGGCGAGCGCGGGACGACGGCTGCCGGGCGCGGAGGAGAGGCAGCAGGGCACGCGCGGGGCGGAGGAGAAGCAGGGAGGAGAGGGCCGGCGGCGGGGGTGGAGGCGGCCGACGGCCAGGGAGGAGATGGCCGGCGGCGGGGCAGGCTATAGCGCACGGAGCTGCGGCGTGCGGGAGAGGAACCTGGCAACTGATGCCATGTTAGAGAATGAGCAACTACATTCACAGGAGGGCCAAAGGCCAATACATATACATGTGTGGTAAAGTGCAAGAAACCCCTTATACAATGGGGATAAACCGAAAAGGGGCTATATACATCTAACATCATTGACATCCTCATTGGCCCTATTTACAGTGTGCTGGGCACTATGCTAGAATCTTCTTCCGCGAGGAACCCACGTAGTGATGCAAAAGGATAAGACTATCAGTAAAATTCGAAAATACTGGGGAGAAGGAATAACACAAGACGTGAAAAGGATACCTAGAACCAAGAATGGTGCACGCTGTGGATACAATGGACTAAGGACTGCAGCATGGTTCAACCGTTCAAGCCGAGTCGAGTCTCATCTCTGACCAGAGTGGCATATGCAATCAGAGAAAGAGCACATTCCTGTTCGTTAAATGTGCAGCACATAATCAGAGCAACCAATAACTACTTCCTCTTGCACGTATTTATACAAATAAAAACATGTTATAATCAGCATGGAAATACCTGCACAAAATACCAAGGATAAATTCAGTGATGCTACACTAATATATGTTGGTTCAGACATGGTTACGGAAAACATGTTATAATCAGCATGGAAATACCTGCACAAAATACCAATGACAAATTCAGTGATGCTACTGATATATGTTGGTTCAGACATGGTTGTGGCTGAACATAATGTATCCACAAGTATTGTAATCAGGAACCAAATACCAATGATACTGTGCAGTTCTGCATAAATATCTGTCTCAGAACAAAATATATCAATAGATTGTTACTTAACTGTTTTTTTTTTCGAGTGTCTGCATCTGAAAACAAACCAAAGATTTAAGCTTAAACACAACTTCCAAGTGGTACTATGGTAGTCACCACCACAAGATCAGTGAGGTCAGCAGTAAAACAAATGTAAGATACGATTCACTCTTTGATGCACTTTCTTAAACTTGTTGAAAGAAAAATAAACTGATATATCCAGGAAAATACATGCAGCCATTAGATTGAGCACTCCATAACTATAGATAGCTATCAAAACCTATTTAGTTACTGTGTGATTGTACAACAGCTCGCAATTCAGCAAACCAGATTATCTGTTAAAGAACAGACTTGTGGCCAAAAGGAACTAAATATAATGACAACTTTTTAAAAGTAGATGAACACACTTTTACATATATAAATCCATATACCAAAAAAGACATAGAAGGTAAGCATACAATTATTATCATTCACTCATAGGCAAACGAACTTGCTAGTTGGGCATGAAATAACTAACATCGACACTTCATCTTGTAGCATATACTAATCCAAACAAAATCTACTAAGATGAGCATATAGTTTAAATCAACACTGAAAGCTGACAAATAAAAGGTTATCACAAATCAGAAATAAGTGAAGATCACAAGAAAACAAAAAAAAAATGACAGAAGAGAAACTCAGGCCTTATGTCTGTTTGGAACTGGTCGGCGCTTGCATTAACTGTCCTAACGGGAGAAGGGAACAATAAGATAGCTATCTGCAATCAAATGGAAGGCATAGTGAAGAACTAATGAAGCGATAAAAAAATGTTATTTACCAATATACCTGCAAGAGAAAACTTGATATAATGTTGTCGAGGATACTCTGGAATGATCTAAGCTTGCAGTAGATCTGGGTCACATGTCCAATCTCTAGAGCCTATGTCCAATACATTCGTAAACCGAGCCTCCAACTGTTGACCAACAACTCAAGACAGATATAGTCCAGCCTGATTTCTAGCAGTTGCATCTAATAAGCATCATTCGACAACCATACCTGTTGGTGGACATCCTGGATAAACACACACTATCACGGTGGATTGGATGAGATGACAGACACGAACACAGCACACACACGAACGATTTTTGTGCCACGCGCTAACTGCGGCTTTTCTGACCTCTTTCCTTTTTATTCTGTTGGAGCCAAGTTCTCCGTACATGCATAACTAACCGTGCCTATCGCAGCTGAGCTGACCGTGCCATCCCACGATCCGAACTGGCAGGCACGTTTGACTAACAAACTTTGCCATGACGTGGACAAGCACGCCTCAGGCTTACAAACTCTGAATGAAACTGAAACTACATGAGAAAGACTGAAACACAATGAAACGGACTGAAACTAGCACTGCCTGACACTACAGGATCAGGATTATTCCAACAATACCCCTAGATCTCTCCAACAGGATTTTGATATACAGCCTCACACAGCAACACCCTAAACTAAAAATGTAAATTGAAGACGTAAAGGGAGACCTGTTACAGTCATAATATTGACTAAACAATGGGTTACTTTATAGCTCAATTCTTGATATTTTTCTTTCATTCCTTCAGCATAATGTCTCCAGTATACATCAGGCATATAGTTCTGTTTTCTGTAATTGGCTTTAAACAAAGCATATCTTGGAAATATAGACAAGTAAGCTTCTCCAGACCAACAAATGCAAGGCGAGCCCATGCGAAGGGTTTGGTTAAAATATGCCAAATTCCGCCAAATACACAAATAAAACCCAACCATACATGTCCACCAATTATATCTTCTAAATCATCTACACTAACAATCCACCCTTCTCCCCCAAAAGGAGATTTTAGTAAATAACCAAATATAACACTGGGACTAAGGGTCAAATTGGTAATTTTTCTTACATCTCCCCCCCCCCCCCCCCCCCCCCCCGGGGGCCCAGGTATCATGGAATTATTTTACAAAAGAAACGCCAGTTTCAAAAGGAATGGCACCGAAAGGTGTCAGATGATGATTGAACTGAACTATCTGAATCTGAAACCGCCGACCCGACTCGTGCTTTTTTGGACTCCGCTTTTGCAGGATCCTGTGAGGCATCGAATTCTTTGGCAAGTCTCTTCTTGCTAGTGTTGTACGCGTTTTATTCATTCGCCCGACATGCTTTCGTGATAAAAGAATCATAGCAACATAGCGTGAGGTTCCATAGGTTGATGAGCCTGATCAGTCGTGTAAGCTATTTACTACAGCCGTCTTAGATGGCCCCAGGTATCCTCTTCGGCTTGATCTTTCCTTTGCTTCGATCGCCAACTTGCACTTCCTTATTCCACTATCCAAGGGACTAGTTCTTTCGCGCATCTGTTTCTCCATCCGTTCTCTTCACATAAGAAGCCAGCCGCCTACTCCTACTATTGGGTCGGTTGGTTGGTCAAGTGAGATGTTGGGGCAAGGCAAGCCCAAGGAAAGTCTAGGTTGGCGCTCCATCTCGGCCGGCATCCTGCTCTCGAGAGGGTGTGGTCCTTGAGCGAACTAGTCATGTGCTGTGTTGCCCCAACGCAGGGGCATTTGGTGAGGAGCTACGGTCCGGTGGTTGACAAGCCACTGATCGGAGGCGACTGGACTGGAGTGCTTTCATCAAATGATGCATGTGGGCTGAGCCATTCCCATCCCAAGTGGTGGCCCGATTCGGCCTGGCCTGGTCGGAAAGAGATTCTAAATCTCGAATATGCGCACCGAGAATAGATATCTATGTTAGCTAGCGGGGGCGGGCTTTCCCGGGCGGTCCGGGGGGGGGGGGGGGGGGGGGGCACCACGGCTCCTCTCTTCTCGAGAATCCATACATCCCTTATCAGTGTATGGAGAGCTATCTCTCGAGCACAGGTTGAGGTTCGTCCTCAATGGGAAAATGGAGCACCTAACAACGCATCTTCACAGACCAAGAACTACGAGATCACCCCTTTCATTCTGGGGTGACGGAGGGATCGTACCATTAACCCCTTCCCAAACTGTACAAGCTTCTTCCAAAGCATACGGCTTTCTAGATGTATATGACGATCTCTAGACAGATGGATCTTATATGAATCATATGATGAAGTACCACATGAGTGGATATATAGGAAAGGAATCCAAATCTGCCGAATCGCTCATGTTATGATCTTCTACATCCTAGGTCTCTGCGTTCCGTCATCTGGCTTATGTTCTTCATGTAGCATTCAAATCGAATGACTCTATGAAATTACGTCGATACTTCCACATATTATGGGTAACGTAGGAGACATCCCTATTTTCCCCCGGGGGTCTTAATTACCACTGCTTAGCTTTCAATTTGCCTCTGGCCATCAAATTAAATGTGAATAACCCGTCCTCCTTTCTTTGAAACAAATATAGAAGGAATGCGGACTACCGGTCATCGTGCATGTCTCATGGCATGAATCTATCTTGAAATGAGTGGAACAATCAAAATCCAAAACTTAAGAGAAAAACGCAGACCAGACCTCGGGTTAAAAAAAATCCCTATGCAAAGAGATGGTAAAAATGGATAAAATGGTGGATCATTTTAGGTTTTACGAGCTTACCAGGAAACGAGCAGCATTAGCCATTTTGTGTGTGCTCGAGGCACTGAAAAGGATAAATCTGTGGATACTTTATGGATGCAGGTGCCAAGTACGAATTGCCTAATTATGTTCCGAGTGATATGGAACGATGCGCGTCTAGCGGTGCATTGGCCATCAATCGCTGATTTGAGATCGTATTCATGTCGATGGAATGAATCACACAAGGTCATCTATAATCTATAATAATCTATAATAATAACTAAATAGATCATCCCCACTACCATATTTCTCTACACATGCAAGTTATACACATCAGCATGTCTCTAATTGGTCCACCTCATCCATCCACGACCCACGATCATTATTTTCTGGCTAATGAAAATCTTTTTTTTTTCTGCCCCGCGGCGTTCCACATTGTACTGCCTCTTCAGTTCTCCCTTGCGTTACTCCTTGATTTGGATCTGAAACGTGTGCGTACTCCCATAGTTTCGATCCCGTGGTCTACTAATCACTTCCCCTTCCCTTAAGTGCCCATTTCTTCTTTCTCCTCTTCCAAATTTTAGTCCTCCACGGTTCCACCTGTGTGTCGCACCTCACCGCCCATGGCCGCCGCCGTTCGTACCTTATCGACTTCACCTCACCCAATGCTTTCCACGCCTTTAGTACGCGCTCCGTCCTGTTTTCCTTTCGTTATTGGTAATTGACGTGAACTGAATCGGTTTCCTGCTATTGCTTCCGTTGGGAGAAGATGAGGCGAAGCGGCAGCTGAAGGCGACGGGGTTCATGCAGTTGCCGTAGCGGGAGCAGTGGATGGGGCTCGAGCCCGGACGGAAGTACTTCTTCACACTCAACCATTCTGCCATCGTCGCCTTTACCATCGGAATGTCGACGACAGCAACCTGTCCCGTCGACTCTGCCGCTAAAGCTCCTACGACAAAGGCATACGACGACTCTGCTATCACAGTGATAAGGGTCATAATCCATCCGGTTGCTTCTGAATCTTATTCTACAGTCAAATGGCACTTGGGTATGGCTTTTTTTTAGAAAAGGAGGATTACCCTCGGCCTCTGCATCTCGACGATGCATACAACCATTTTATTAATTATTCATAAAGACCTAACAAAGTAGTACATCAGGTAGTCTGAAGTCATCATCTTAGCAACATCTGTCGCTACTCCTATCCACTTGATGAAGGGGTGCTGATAGTCCGAGCCTAATACCAAACAGACATCGCACAAATGCCTAACATCTAAAGCCGGAGGCCCCAACCGAACCACATACCGGGTTTGGGGGCACAAACCGGTCCGACGCACTCTCATGTGTCGTCACCGTCATCTTCCACCAATCCATCTTCAGAGCAGAAACTAACGCACCGACCTTGCCAGGCCTCTCTGCCATTGACGCCACCATGACGCCAGACAGCGTCCACCGCCCTGTGCTCGTCCATCAAGACGCATCCGCCGCCGATACTCCGCCGCACCATGCCGCCAAGACTCGTCATCGTCAACGCGGTAGATACGACGCCACACCACCTCCTGATCCCGATCGCCGCCAGCGTCTTCCCAACGGCGTCCACCATCCACACAGCTTTCGAGGCGGCGACTTCAAGAAGGACACGACGCCGAAGGCGCCGTCGTCGCCCACCGCAGTTAGGGCTTTCACCCGGGAGACAAATGCCGTGGTGGAAGTAGAAGCAGATCTGACGAGCGTCTCCATGGAGAAGAAAACGGCGTCCTCGGGCGTCGCCGCCGCTGTGGACGAAAGGCCACACTAGGGATTTCTCCCGATCTGAATCCTCACCTCCAGCTCCAACTGCATCTAGGATCAGCAAGTCTTGCGACCCAGATCTGTACAGAGAAGCACACCGAGCAGGGGATGTAGGCTACAAGGCGTCCCGATCTAGATCAGAGACCTCCGGACGAACCTGGCCGCCGGGCACCCGCAGTGTCCCAACCGGCCAGACGGATCGGACGGGATGACCGGATCCGATCCAGAAGCTCCGCCGGATCGCCAGCAGAGGCCTCAAGCACCCCTCGCTGGCCCTCCCACGCAGCCGCCGGCCGGCCACAAGTACGGGCTGGATCAGCCAACCAGCACGTCACCGCCAACAGCCGCACCACCAGTCCTCCCCGTCGACCCTGCAACACCGTCGCCACTGCCCACCACCATGCCGCCGCCACGCGCCGTCGCCGGAGACAGACGCCTTGCCGCCAGCGATCCAAATTTGGGCAGGTTCCCCACGCCCATGGATGCCCAGCATCACCCAAACGTGCGTGGGAGGGGAGGGAGCCTCCGCCACCGCTGTCGGCCACTAGGCTTTGCCCGGTGGCTTCCTCCAGCGGCGACGGAGGGAGGCACGGGATTTGTGGCGGCCCGGCGGCTAGGATTGGGGATCCGCCCGAGTCGCCCAGGCCAGGAGGGTATGGCTGACATGGATATGCTTCAGAACTGATCATTTTTAGTTGATTCACAGCTGAAGCCTTTAGCGATGCACTTTTTCAGGTCAGTTGTCACATTCTGCTACTTTGTAAGCGTGTCCTAGATTAGTGTTGTGTTTGTGATATTTTGTGGTTTTTAAAAGACGATGCAGTATACATACTGTACTATTTTGTTGTGGATCAAAACATAAATGGTCCCTTGTAACCAGTGTATGTAATTTCAGGTAAATGGAGCATATGTAACTATGGCCAATGTACCCTTACAGACATTTTCCTATTTACGTTGCAGAGTATTTGTTTGATTGCTATCTCAATGGATATTTGATCTTTGATTTTCTGAATTTTCGACATGAAGGAAATTAAGCAGATCAGTGCACATGTATGGCTTTAAAGTAATATGATACTGAATTTCAGTTCTCTACCCACTACAGTCCGGCATCCTCATTTATAATTTCCTCAGCTATGGATGACAAAGTTTCTTCTCTCTTTCAATATCCTAAACTCTCGAGAGAAGAGAAGATGATTTATCATTGGGCAACACATGGATTTATTTTGTACAGTCATGGAGCTCGAGTTTGGTCGATTTCAGGTTGCTATGGAGTATGGCTACAAAAATGGAGTTGGATTCAGATCATGACACACGGGACATGATTTAGAATTTAAAATACTCACATCTATGTTCAATAAATTTCAAGTCTTTCAGAGTGATCCGTAGTCCATACTTGACAGTTCAGTCTTTTGCAATAAATTATGTAGATTTTTTGGAAGGAAATAACCTATTTATATTGGAAGTAGCTTCTCATAAGAAACTGATGGATCGTCATAGCCCTCACTATCTCATCATTCTTCGTCTTCTCCACAAAAAAATATGAGTAACTGATGGAGGCATGAGTGTAAGTATTTTTCACCTTCAAGTACCTCGCCGGACCAGAGACCTCTATTCAAGTCATCGTCCAGCACATGCCCGTCTCACCGGACGTCTTCCTCAAGGAGTCAAGGGCAACCACCAGTGTGGAGGGTCGCTTCCTCCTCTCGATCACTCGCTTCTAAGCGGTCAGGGCCTCTCCAACAAGTATGGATTTTATGGAGTTTTAATCTCCTTTCTCAATCTCTTTTGTAGTCTCTCGCCTTACTCTGAATCTGTACTAGAAATTGCAAGTAATTTTGATCAATAATATGCATATGTGTATGTATCGGATTGATTCATATTTACTAATACTTGCATCATTTGATTCATCCACGGATAATTCCATTAAACATTCTCACGGATAATTTAAAGTTCGATTTTAATCTCGATAATGTAGAGTTAGATATTTGTGTGTTGTTAATTTTTATATCCAGCTAGCAAAAGTTAAACCGATACTCGAGGTCTGGTACAACTTTGTGGGATTCCGTGGTCATTACTGCTATCTGTCGATTGATGACGACTTATCATCTTATCAGCGTGATATGATTTAGTATATATATTATGAGCTTTTTTACGGTGATTGGCGAGTTACGACTTGTAATTTCGTGTAACTCCACCTCCGATTTTTTCTGACCGTTAGATCTGCGAAATTCATTTAGAGAATTATATTTTTGTAAAAAGGGTATAATGGTAAAGTTGTAATCCCGTCGCTTCTTCCGTTCCGTTCGTCACGTCATGGCACTTTCCTCGCATAGCCGCCGCCGCCCTTTCCGCCGTTCCTATCAAGCAATCGCGTGACGGCCCCGATCCAGGCAAGCACCACCAGTCCGCCTCCCTGGTGTCGCTCCTGCCGCCAGGTATCCGACCCTCTGCCGGGAACTGCAAACCCTCCGCTGCAGCACGCCGAGCCCGCCGAAGCCTCCCCTGCCCACCGCCCCCTGCAGCGCCTCCCACCGTCGAGCTGCCGGTGAATGCCAGCAACGCCGGCCACCAGTCTGTAGGCAGGTAGCGACCACCCCCCGCGCGGGTCAATCTGAATCAGTTTGCAGTATTAGCTCTGCTCTTTCTGAATCTTTTTTGCTTCGTTCAATGTCCTGCAATGTAACCGTCTTCTCATCTTATCCTTGTTTGTTGTATAACCCGGAAATACATAGTCACCACTCACCAGCCACTCTCACATACGTCCTCAAGGTAATATACTACTTGCGTTTGAGCATTACTGCAGTAGCATTCTAGAACATTTTTGGGATCAATACCATTTACTACTTTGATATACTGTTGGATGTCAACTTGACTTTTTTTAATGAAAAATAGATATGCATAACCATTCGAAAGGCCTCATTCCAGGGCATGAACTCTGAATAGACAGTGAAATATGACAACAGTATGACAGCAAATAAGGCTACCTTAGCAGTGTTCTTGACTGTGAGGGTTAAATAATATGTAGAGGAGATACTCTGTAGTGCAAGGTGGAGACCACTGCAGCAAGCAAATGTTAATGATGGATAGCCCTCAAACATTATGGATTTAAACAAGAAAAGGTCCAAGAATAAAAGGAAACAATCAGACGTTGATATTCTAGAACAAGATGTTATGGAACATTCAGTATCTAATTCTTGTTTTCCGTTGTTCAACAATATTACTTTCATCCTTTTTTTATAGCTAACATATTTGCAATCTGAAATAGAGTCAGGAAGCAGTTTATTTGGATGGCATAGCTTGTAGTAGCACACCTCAGGTATTTTAGTTTCTCATATTTTTTATTTGTAGTAAAAACATCATAATCCATGTCATTTTATGACTTTATTTGGAGCTGGGATCATTTGACTTGGGCATAGCTACTGGCAACATAAATCTAACCCCAACAGTTGCAATACCATATGAAGGTTCATCGACAATGGTTATGCCTCCAATTCTGGGAGAATACACAAGTATGCTGTTTCAAGTTCAGCAAGGATCGGCTGTAGTGTTCAGTCTTGCAGAATTACACTTTGATGGAATTGGAGGGCTCAAGAATACGATGGATCAGATTTAGACATGATTTATGTAATTGTAAGATGGTGGATGCAATATTTTTCTATGCACTTGGCAATGTAATAATTGAAAGGCACTCGAGCACTAGCGAGTAAACAAATCTATGTTTTTATCATCTGTTTTTTCCCTAAAGTACTAGAACTGATACAGAGTTGTTATATATTTGCAATTTCCATGGATGTGTGCATGCACATTGCTGCTAGCTAATTCCCATGATTGATAGCTTCCAGAGTTTGTCTCGCACTACTATGCAAACGATACTTCTTGGACGAAAACTGGACGTTGATGAATCCAATGGCGTGCCACAGTTTTGCTCATATGCATAGACGGTTTGATTAGCAATGTTCTGCATGAATCGGTCACCATATGTCGTCTGCATAGCAGCGCTCCTGTCAATCTTGCCTAAACTGACAGCAGCCTGATAATCTTTACTATTTGCCATTCTCAACAATCAATGCAGAACAGTAGTAGAAAAAGATGTATGTTTTCATCGGACAGATTTCTTATTCATGATTCTAGTTGGAACATTATGATCACAAGATACAAGTCACGCAGCCTTTACCATGCATTATATGACATTAAGTTGTAGGTAGTAACAACTATGAGAAGTTTGCGAATAAATATACCAAATTTTATAAGTTTGTTAATGAAGCGCATTTTCCATCTCTGTGAACATCATAATTATACTAAATCTCATAGTAATTTAATATCTGGATGTATTTTAACAATTATATAGCAGTCAACAACTTTCATGCTTGGAAAATGAAAATAATAAACTCCAAGAGAACTTGAAATTTCTGAACCTTCCACTTTCAGTCGATGATGGGCTGGCTCGCGGAAACAAAACAAAAGGCATGCAAGTATAACCTTGACTAGACTCGATCCTGAATATCTTGTATATCTATGAGTAGAAGCAAACTAAACTTCACCAGTTTCCTACTGAAAGTTTAACTTATGTATGTCAGAGTGCCTGGTGAGTGCTGACTATGTATTTTCGGGTTATATACAGAAAATAAGGGTAAGATGAGAAGACAGCATGTTGCAGGACACTGAACAGAGCGAAAAGATTCAGATAAAGAGCAGAGCAAATACACAAAGATTCAGATTGAGCCACATGCTGGTGGTGGTGGTGTGTGTGTGTGTGGGGGGGGGGGGGGGGGGGACACTATCCACGGGCGCCACCGGCTGCTCGACGGAGAGCTGCAGGGGGCGGTGGGGCAGGGAGGCTTCGGACGGGATCGGCGCGCCGCAGCGGATGGTTTCCGTTTCCTGGCGCCGGGTTGGAACCCTCGCGGCAGGAGCGAGAGCAGGGAGGCGGGCCGGTGGTTGCTTCCCTAGATCGGGGCCGACGCATGATCGACGAGAAGGGCGGCGGCGGCGGCCATGCGACGGGATTCATCTGCATGGGGACAGGGACGGCTGAGGAAACTGTCGTAAGGAACAGAACATGACGATGTTGCCAAGGGCAATTTTCGAAGGATGACGTATCTACCCTTCGAAAAACTAACTGGTCCCATCAAAATTTTGTACCGGTCCCACCGTCACGTGTAATTTTCCGTAATTTTTGTTTCGTAACTTCTATTTTCTCACCGTCGGATTAGGGTGGATGGACGGCTCCTAAAATCGCCAATCACCATAATGGTTGTAATATATTATTGCTTCGCCTCATATTCCCGGTTCTTTTCAGTCTGTTATTTTTTTGACACAACGAAACATGCCCGATAATAAAATCACATTATTTCTCCCCTTTTCTTCATTGTGTAACCGCAAAATATGCCATTTCTTTGAGGTCATATTGTTAATTTTCTTCTCTGACTGGGGTTATATATGACAGATGAAGTTGTAAGTGAAACAAGTTAATAATTTAGCTTCCGATTTTTTCTAGGAAATCATAGTAATACTTTAATGGCTTTTGACCATGTTCAAGATAGACAAATAGCTGAAAAGATTTACCATGGTATTTCTCCTGCCAAAACCACCTATTCCAGTGGCTGCTCCATCTTACCAAGACTACCAATGGGATTGGAGTCTCTACCACCAAATTTGTATGACTGAATCAAGCTATTTAGGACCTTTTGGATTAAAAAAAATGTTGCAATCTTACCTTGCATGATCCCATAAGTTGTATTGATAAAAAAGTCTTATAGCAAAATATCCAGAAAAATCAATTGCTAAATTAACAAATATTGCAGATATATCCAACCATTCCCGCAACAATGTGCGGGGTATCATCTAGTTGGCCATCAATAGCTGAGCCGCTGGCTATTGCTAGGCCCTGTTGCAGGGGGTAGTTGTAGTCCATGAGCTGACTATTTACTCCTTTCCTTTCGGGTGCGCTACCCGTAAGGGTTAGCTGGATGAAATAGTTTTGCGGACAGGTCATTTAATGAATTTGTTTCGCTTTTAGATCATTTTTGTCTATTTTGCCGTCTGTATACTCCTTTCCTTTGTCCTGCCCCAGCCCCGGAGTGAGTGAGAGAGAGAGAGAGAGCTGCATCAGTATGGTCACCGGTTTTGATCCGTGCGTTGCGCTTACTGTTGTATGGCGATAATAGTGGAGACAGAGTGCTTGATTGATTCTTGATTTGTCCCTTCAAACTGGTCCGGTGGCACAGTGGCTTGGTCCCTTTGAAACTGGTCCGAGTAGTACTACATGAAGGCTCTACCAGCTCGTCTCGTCTCGTCTCGGGCTACGTTGGTGCTGCGTTTCCTTGCACAGTGTTGTCCGCCCTGTTGCCGGTGCCGCCACTGCTGTCCGTGTGGGTTGGAACTTGGAACCAACGAAGCGCGGGGGGACGCGCGAAAAGGCACGGGACACGCACGCCAAATGCCGTGCCGCACACCGTTTGATGGTACAGTACGTACTATTACTGTGCTGTAAACTTTTCCGTGCACAGATTCCCGGCTACGTAGTACGTGGTCAATGGTGGCTGCTGTTTCTGTTCAGCCTGAGATTAGGCCGCAGGATGCTCGTACTACTACCAGTAGTTCTAGCAGTACCGTATGTATGTGCAGCTCAGCTCGGGGTTAGGACATAGCCTGTCATTTTGTCCGTAGACCGAATCTAGCAAGTGAAGAACCCTATGTGTCGCGAGTACTACTATAACTAGCCTTTGCTCATCGGTGCCAGCGATCAGCGTAAGAGCATCTCCAACATGCGCGCTTCGCTCGGCGCACTAAAAACTGTTTTGCAGCGCGCGAGAAGTAGTTTTTAGCGCGCGGCCGAGCGCTGGCTCCAGCGGCCGCGGCATAATATAGCGCGCGCGGCGCTCCAGCAGACGCGCAAAACTGCAGCGCGCGAGAGCAGCCGGCGCTTGCAATATGCATTATTTTTCAAGACAATTTGATCATATTTGATTAAAAATGAAACACAAAAACACATAGGAAGTTCAAAAGCATTTCACATAGGAATTTCAAAAGCATTTTGCATCATCTCATCATCCAACCAAGTTCAAAATCACAAACGAAGTTTAACTAAACAAGTTCACACAAACAAATAGCACATGATCAATCATGCCGCGTCCTCATCTTCGTCCTCCTCTTCCTCCGATTCATCATCCTCATCCGAAGTCTCATCTTCGTCCTCCTTTTCATTGTCTCTCGGAGATGTCGAAGGAGGCACACCGAAAGACATGCGTCCACACGCCGAAGGAGGCACACGGGAAGGTGCTCCCATGCCTCCCATGAGTGTAGCAAAACTCATGCCTCCCATGCCTCCCATGCCACCCATGTTGCTCATGTCTCCCGGAGGTGCACCCATGTTGCTCATGCCTCCCGGAGGTGCACCCATGCTTCCCATGCCTCCCATGGTAGCACCCATGTGTCCCATGCCTCTCATGCCTCCCATGACCATGGCTATTTTTTGGACCAAGACTTCTTCGCGGGCAAGATTGATGTACTCCATTTACTTCTCATCGAGGGTAGATGTGTCCATGACGAACAAGTTCTTCTCCCATTCCAACAATCTAGTTCGCTCCTCCAATGCCACCTTCTTCTCCTCCAATGCCACCTTCCTCTCCTCGGCCGCCACCCTCCTCTCCTCGGCCGCCAACCTCCTCTCCTCGGCCGCCGCATCTTGATTCCTTGCCATCTTCCTATGCTCGTTCGCTTCCTTTCTTGCGTTCACAATAGCTTGCATAACATTTGATAGGTCATCATCTCCTCTCCTCTTCTTCTTTTCTTGTCTTTCTTTTTTGTCTCCCATTGGTCTTTTTGGCTTCGAGTAGGCAACCGAGTTTGGTGTAGGGCTTCTCTTGCCGTCATCGGTTGATGCCTCATCATCATCCAAATCAATAGTTCGCTTGCGTTTGTTGGTCTCCTCATCGACACCTTCACGTGGCTTCCATTTCTCATCATCCTTCAACTCTTCATAGCAATGGAGCAAGGTAAATGGTATCCCTTTCTTGAGCTTCCCTTTCTTGTTCTTCTTCTCCTCTCCTTGAAATAAGTTTTGTGCGATAGTGAGCTACACAAAAAGCATGGACATGGAAGAACAAGTTAGCACTTCAAACACCGAAGAAAGAGCATAGACACGAAAGAAACATGAACATGAAAGAATCATGAAAGAAATGACACTTACCCTATCGTTATCATTAGTTCCACTTGGGTTTAGCGTGTCAACCGCCTTAAGTGCGGCCGTCCATCTTTGACAATCTTTGTTGATTGTCGACCACCGGGAGCGAAGAGATCTTTCCGTGCGGTCCATTCCACTCGTGTTGTGCAAATCAAAGTGCTCCTTCATCCGGATCCAATAGGCGTCTCTAGTTTGATCCCCTCCAATGATGGCATCCCTAGACACTTTCAACCATGTTTGGCATATCAATTTGTCTTCGTCCGTGATGTAGTTGCCCGCTCTTCCTTTCGGTGCATCGAAGAGACCCTCACCATCCTCGTCCCCTTCAAACTCATCGGTTTGAGACCAATGAGAGTTGTTGGAGCCAACACCCATAGTTGACATATAGGTCTCATCATTGAAACTACAAAGTATATATAACAAACAAATAAGCTATCTATATGTATCCATTCATGTAAAAAAACAACAACGAAAAAAATTGACGAAGTCATACCTTGTTGGCATTTCATCATACACCTTGTGCGCATCCTCCGCCGGCGCAACAAACGAGCTCGCCGGCGCTTCGATAGCCCGCGCGTCGGCCACGCACCCTGCAAGCTTCTTCCTCGGCCGCCTAGAGGAGCCATCCGCCGCCTTCTTCTTCTTCCCGGTCACCTTCCCCGCCTTTGTCGCCGCCGCATTTGAGGGCTTGGTGAGGGGGTCCCGTGGCTTCACGATGGGCGCCGCGCGTGACGCCACCCGCCGAGGTCGTCCTTGGCGCCATGAATAGCCCGCACGCGAGTCCGGTGCTTGGAGGAGCACCGGCGGAGGCGAAGCCAAAGCTCCCCGCGCTAGGGTTGGCGCCGGCGGCGGCGGCGGAGGGGTCACGGACGTAGGAAGGGGTGAGGGGGATGTCGCTGCGGTCTTCCATCGGCCGATTGCGCCGGCGGCGGCGCGGGGCGGCACGAGAGAGGCGCGGCCGGCGGGAGAGGTGGAAAGGCGCGAGCGCTCGAGTGGTTCCGCGCGCGGTAGCGGGCGCACGAAATAAGCCGCGCGCGATGCCGTTTCGCTCCGCGCGCGGAACGACTTATGCCGCGCGCGCGGTTTTAACGCGGCCACTGGAGCGCCCAGTTTTGTTGCGCGCGCGCTAAAAGTGTAAATTATGCAGCGCCGGGCGCTTTTTGGGCGCCTGTTGGAGTTGCTCTAAGGAATTAGCAAAGTGCAGAACGGGTAACCTTTCTTCACAGGTTGTCCTCGAGTTACTACGTAGTACGCGCGCACTGCTTGTTCTTGAGGTTGAGTGGTGCTCACGCGTTCGGCCTTCGTAGCACGGCTGCTTTTGAGTCATGCGCACGCTTCGAAAGGGGTTCGTTGACTCCCGGCCCGGGGAACTCAAGATACGTAGCGTTCTCAGTTCTCTGACTCTGCACTTGTGCACACTAGTAAGTAGTACCAGAGTGTCTCCTGCGTGGATCTCCCGTCTCCATTGCTTTCCGCTTCAAACAATCAAACTGCTGTGGCGGGAGAACGCGCACTGCCTTCACAGGAGGACGAACTGGGCAGAAATGCCCGAAAAACCCAGCCGTTCGTTCATGCTTCGTCTTGCCCGATCGCCTTCAAATCGCAACGCAGCTACGGGCACCCGAAACGCTCTGTCCAAATGCTTTTACGTCTTTTACCACAACTCGGTGACGTGTGAGTTTTTTTTTTCCTTTGACCCCAACGCTGCTGCGGCGTGTGATTTTGCTTGTCTTGCAGTACTACGCATTACAGCTTTACAGAAAACGGCGCGTTTACCTGCTGCGACCCAACGTGACATTAAGTACGTCGTCGTTTCATGCTTCGAGAATCAGTCTCGTTTCGAGCTTTCCGTCGACGAGACACATTAGCAAAGCAAAGCAAAGATCTACTAGCGATTATCAGTCCAAATCACCGGCTTCTCTCTCCGAATCAGGCGACCTCGGCCGGGCGGGTCAAGCGATTTCGGCGCCTACTGGCCGTCCGGTGCGGTGCGGCGCGCCAACCCAAATCATTTTGCCAAGACAAAACGCGGGGGAACAGAGCGCGCGCTGGTCCTGGTCCCGGACGCTCGACGGTGCGCGCGCTCGTGTCGCCCCTAGAGGTAGAGGTAGGGCCAGTTCTTTTCCAGCTTATTTCAGCTTATTGTCAAAATAAGCTAGAAGTGCAAAAGAACTCATTTTTGATAAGCTAGCTTAGCTTATTTCTACCTCCCTTCTCTTCACGATGAAAATAAGCTGGGGGAGGGGGGGGGGGGGGGGGTGGTGAGAGCTTCCCGCAGCTTTTGACTTAAAGCCGAAGGGGTATAGGGAAGGGACCCTGTTTTTTAAAGAATTTACGGTGAAACTGCCACTGGCCAGCCACCCCGCTCGCTCGCTCCATCCCCACCCCGGCCCAGTCGAGCGCACGACCCCCAGCCCGCTCGCTCGCTAGGGTTTCTCTCGTCGTCGCCGCCGCCGGCCCCCGGCTCCAGCTCCTCCTCGACGAACTCCGGCGACTAGGCCCTCTCCTCCGCCGCTGCTCCTGCTGACCCGTCGGGCGACCCCTCCCTCCCCCTGTGTCTCGCGGCCCGGCCGACCCCTCCCCCCCTGTGTTCGGCCGTTGCTCCAGTCCGGCGGACGGCGGCCCACGCCGGCCGACGCCCCAGTCCGGCGAAGGACTCCCGTTCCCCCTCCACTCCTCACAGTCAGCGAGGTGAGCACCTACTCTGTTTTTTTTGCAAAAATTTTAGACAGATTTGCTACTATATGGATGTGGTGATATGGATTGCACAGTTTGCTATATGGATGTATGTGTGTGCTGCCAAGTAGTACTAGAAAGCACAATGGGATAATGTGTGTGCTGCCAAGTAGTACTAGAAAGCTATATGGATGTATGTGTGTGCTGCCAAGTAGCATTTGTGTGTATGCTATCATAGTATTCCATTGTAGCAAATAATATGTGGAATTTGTGTGTCTGTTTGTATTACATATTAATTCTTGCAATTATTTTGTATTGACATGATGAAAAATAGATGAAAGCACAATGGGATAATGTGGGTCTTAGAACTTTCATTGATATTTGTGTGGAAGAAGTGAATGCCAATAACCGTGGCAAAGAAGGAACATTGACACCACTTGGGTACGACAATGTGGTAAGGAAGTTTTTTGAGCGCACGAGGAGAGAATATAGCAAAAAACAATTCAAGAATAAGTGGGATCTTCTGAAAAAAGATTATGTTGTTTGGAAGACATTAACCTAAAAGGCAACCGGCATTGGGTTTGATCCTATTACCAAGACCATTGCGGCTAGTGATGAATGGTGGGCAAATGAGATACAGGTATACAATTGTGAGAGCTTCCCGCAGCTTTTGACTTAAAGCCGAAGGGGTATAGGGAAGGGACCCTGTTTTTTAAAGAATTTACGGTGAAACTGCCACTGGCCAGCCACCCCGCTCGCTCGCTCCATCCCCACCCCGGCCCAGTCGAGCGCACGACCCCCAGCCCGCTCGCTCGCTAGGGTTTCTCTCGTCGTCGCCGCCGCCGGCCCCCGGCTCCAGCTCCTCCTCGACGAACTCCGACGACCAGGCCCTCTCCTCCACCGCTGCTCCTGCTGACCCGTCGGGCAACCCCTCCCTCCCCCTGTGTCTCGCGGCCCGGCCGACCCCTCCCCCCCTGTGTTCGGCCGTTGCTCCAGTCCGGCGGACGGCGGCCCACGCCGGCCGACGCCCCAGTCCGGCGAAGGACTCCCGTTCCCCCTCCACTCCTCCCAGTCAGCGAGGTGAGCACCTACTCTGTTTTTTTTTGCAAAAAATTTAGACAGATTTGCTACTATATGGATGTGGTGATATGGATTGCACAGTTTGCTATATGGATGTATGTGTGTGCTGCCAAGTAGTACTAGAAAGCACAATGGGATAATGTGTGTGCTGCCAAGTAGTACTAGAAAGCTATATGGATGTATGTGTGTGCTGCCAAGTAGCATTTGTGTGTATGCTATCATAGTATTCCATTGTAGCAAATAATATGTGGAATTTGTGTGTCTGTTTGTATTACATATTAATTCTTGCAATTATTTTGTATTGACATGATGAAAAATAGATGAAAGCACAATGGGATAATGTGGGTCTTAGAACTTTCATTGATATTTGTGTGGAAGAAGTGAATGCCAATAACCGTGGCAAAGAAGGAACATTGACACCACTTGGGTACGACAATGTGGTAAGGAAGTTTTTTGAGCGCACGAGGAGAGAATATAGCAAAAAACAATTCAAGAATAAGTGGGATCTTCTGAAAAAAGATTATGTTGTTTGGAAGACATTAACCCAAAAGGCAACCGGCATTGGGTTTGATCCTATTACCAAGACCATTGCGGCTAGTGATGAATGGTGGGCAAATGAGATACAGGTATACATATGTTCATATTAGTTTCATTTGTTACTTTCTTTGTTTGCCAATTCTTGCACTGAATTGTGATATGTTTTTTTCCAGAGAAATGAACTTGCCTCCAAGTTTCAATTCGCTCCACTAGAGGATGAGAACAAACTGAGTGCCATATTTGATGATGTTAGTGTGACAAATGAGTATGCGAGGGCGCCACCTCCCTCCTCTCAAGTTGGTGGCTCTCAAATTCACATTAATGATGATGATGAGGCAGGCTCAGGATGTGAATTAGATGCTACTCTTGTGACACCTAACAAAACTAAAGGTCGAAAAAAGAGATCATGCCCTTATTCACCTACTCCTGTGATGGCGCAGAAGATTGCAAAAGATAGTGAGGATAGAATGCAATTCAAGCGTATTGCTGACCTTTGGGAAAAGAGGGAGACTAGCCGCAATTCGGCGACATCTGTTGTTAAGGAGGATCCTATGAGAGATGAAATTAAGGAGATGAAGGACATGGTGGTCAATGATGGGGGTCTTCCTGGAAGTGAAGTGTATTTCCATGCTCTCCAACTCTTTACGAAGAAGGAACATCGTGATGTCTTTAGTGCACTAAAGGAGGAACATCCAAGTGTGAGGCTTGAATGGATCAACAGATCATGGGAAACATTTATGAAAAAAAATTAGAAATTATTTGCTTTGTTGGGAACTCATTTGTAGTGTTCTGGATCTGTTTGCTTTGTTATGAACTCATTTGTATTGATGTGAACTAATTCGTATTGTCGTGAATCTATTTGCTATAAATGTTTGTTGTGAACTCATTTGTATTGATTGTGTTATGATTTGTATTGTTATGAATCTATTTGCTATAAATTTTTGTTGTGAACTCATTTGTACTGATTGTGTTATGATTTGTATTGTTATGATATATTTGCTCTAAATGTTTGTTGTGAACTCATTTGTACTGATTGTGTTGAACTCATTTGTTTTGTAGTGGACAGATGGACCTCTCTATCCAGGAAGAAGAGGAGGAGGAACTTGATTATTGCGTTGTTGCAATGGCATATTATCTTGTAAACAAAGAGCGGTTGCCATATGGACCTAGAAGAACACCAACGATGACAGGATTGCAGTGGGTGGAAGAGAAAGAGAAGCAACCACAAATATTCTACTCTATGTTCAGGATGCGAAGGTCAGTGTTTTACTCACTACATGACCTTTTAGTTGAGAAGTATGGTCTAAGCTCCACATGCAACATGACAAGCAAAGAAGCATTAGCACAGTTCTTGTGGACTTTGGGGTCATGCCAGACCACCGATAATGTTGCAGATCGATTTGAACATAGTCGGTCTACCATCAACAAGAAATTTAAGGAGGTCTTGTTGTGTGTCTACCGTATGGCCGGTGATTACATTCAACCCAAAGATCGATCGTTCACCCAAGTTCATGACTCGCTTACAAAAACAAGATTTTGGCCTCACTTCAAGGATGCCATTAGGGCAATAGATGGAACACACATTGAATGTGTTGTGCCTGCAAGTGAGCAACCCAAGTATCGCAACAGGAAAGGCTCAACAACTCAAAATGTCATGGCAATTTGCGATTTTGATATGAGATTTACGTTTGTTGTTGCTGGATGGCCTGGATCTGTTCATGACACACGTGCACTCAATGATGCACAAGTTGAATATTCCTACTTTCCACACCCTCCGAATGGTAATAACTTGTACATGCATTTTTGTGCTCTATTGTTTTGTGCGAACTACTTGGTTTTGGTTAACTTTATTATCAATGCAGGAAAATATTATCTTGTTGACTCTGGATATCCAAATAGAATTGGATATCTAGCACCATACAAAGGACAACGCTACCATGTACCCGAGTTCCAACAAGTACCACCACGAGGGAGATATGAGACCTTCAATCATCTACATTCATCACTGCGGAATGTCATCGAATGATCGTTCGGTGTTCTAAAGATGAAATGGAGAATCCTACTCGGCATCACACGGTACAAACCCGCTACACAAACAAAGATCATTACTGCGTGCGCTTGTCTTCATAACTTCATCCGTGAGAGCAACCTAAGTGATCAACATTTTGACATGGTTGAGAGTGGATCGTATGCTCATGAGGAGAGCCTTTCGCATCACTATGCACCCATTGATGATGGTAGTATGGGTTCCATCTGTGATGCTATTGCGACAAGTGTTTTCCCTTGATGGTTAGCTCTAGGGTGTATGCTTTTGTTGAGAGAATCATGTAATAATTTGAAGATTTTTTCTATTCAGCACTTCTTCTCAAGTACTCGTACTAGTACATGATACAATGATGCATGTATGATATTCGTATGCCAGACAATGATCTTCCTTATGTTCGATTATGACATGTTGTGGTGTTTGAAAGTCAAATTTATGTTCATATGGGCAACGAAATAATAATAAAATAGCGCAATATCGTTTAATCCGAACAAAAAGTGTAACTGAAGGGCATTACAGACTTTTCACTGATCGTACCACAAATAAGCTGAGAAAACAGGCACTGAAAAGAACTGGCTAGCTTATTATCTGGAGCTTATTTCCACAGAGCTTATTTTGAGCTTATTTTCACAGCAGCTTATTTTCACAGCATAGCTCAAAAGAACTGGCCCATAGACGGGGAACAAACATGTGGGCGCGATACGACAAACGGATGTGGCGCTTCGTGTCGCCCCTAGACATAGACGGGGAACAAACATGCGGGCACGATACGACAAACGGATGTGGCGCTTCGTGTCGCCCGCACACACAGTACTACGTGCACTGTACGCGACGGGATGGTGCTACTATCTTTTTGAGATTGCCGCGGGCCATCGCAACTAATCAAACAACAAGCGTTACTTAAGCTGTGGAGTACGAGAGAGTCACTACCGGAATCAGGCTCTTCGCCGACGGCCAAAAGTATGCCGACGGCCCCCGTCGGCATAGACTCAGGTATGCCGACGGCCTAGGTGAAGCCGTCGGTGTAAAAAAGCCGTCGGCGTAGCTAGAGGTGTGCCTACGGTAGCCGTCGGCGTATCTAGGCCGTCGGCATATCATGATATATGCCTACAGTAGCCGTCGGCATACCAGGGCCGTCGGCATCGATGTGGGCCCGGTGAGCCTTCCTCTGACGGGAGTTTGACGCCGTCATATCTACGCCGACGGCCCTGACGGCCACCGTCGGCGTACGAGTTGCCCACGTCACCGATCCGCGACGCGTGCCACGTCATCGATCCGAGCCCCTCGTCGATCCGTGGGGTGGCAGAGGTATGCCGACGGCCTTGCCGTCGGCATCGGCCTTGCCCATGGCCTCTGCCATGTCATCGATCCGTGTCCTATGCCACGTCATTGATCCAGGGCTTCGCCGATCCGTGGGCGTAGCTATACCGACGGCTTTGCCGTCGGCATATATTTGTGCTAATTTTTTCCTATTTCATTTGTTTTCTCTTTTTCATTTATTGTTATTTTTTTCAAAACTAATTTGATTAACTTAAATGTGCCTTATCTAAACAAAAAACATAGCTCAATTATATATCGATTGCCCCTCCTCACGGACGTCGCTGTCGCCGTGTCACGGAGGGGGGAAACGGTCGACACGGAGGGAATCTGGTTAGACAGGACGGGGTACCTTAGGGGTAGCAAACATGCTAGGTCTTGCGGTGGGCCCTCCTACGTGTGTGGAAGCGTGGTGGCAGGCGCAAGCACCCGGCACGCGGCTCCGGGGTCTGCCCCCCCCCCCCCTCACGGGCGTCGCTGCCGCCATCGCACGGTGGGGGGGGGGGGACGGCCACGTCGGGCCGACACGGAGGGAATCTTGGGGTGGGTTGGGCCGGGACCGTGTTCGGGGGTGTAGCTATGGGCTGGGCTATCACAACCCGGTGAAAAGTGTTGGAAATATGCCCTAGAGGCAATTAATAAAGTGTTTATTATTATCATATTTCTCCGTTCATGATAATGGTTTATTATTCATGCTAGAATTGTATTGACCGGAAACTTAATACATGTGTGGATAATAGACAAATACTGAGTCCCTAGTAAGCCTCTACTAGACTAGCTCGTTGATCAAAAGATGGTCAAGATTTCTTGACCATGGACATGAGTTGTCATTTGATAACGGGATCACATCATTAGGAGAATGATGTGATGGACATGACCCAACCGTTAGCATAGCAAATGATCGTTCAGTTTATTGCTATTGCTTTCACTATGTCAAACACACGTTCCTCTGACCATGAGATCATGCAACTCCCGGATACCGTAGGAATACTTTGGGTGTATCAAACGTCACAACGTTACTGGGTGATTATAAAGGTGCACTACAGGTATCTCCGAAAGTGTTTGTTGAGTTGGCATGGATCGAGATTGGGATTTGTCACTCCGACTATCGGAGAGGTATCTCTGGGCCCTCTCGGTAATACAGGATCACAGAAGCCTTGCAAGCACCGTGACTAAAGAGTTAGTTGCAAGATGATGTATTACGGAACGAGTAAAGAGACTTGCCGGTAACGAGATTGAACTAGGTATTGGATACCGACGATCGAATCTCGGGCAAGTAACATACCGCCAGACAAAGGGAACAACGTATGTTGACATATGAGGTTCACCGATAAAGATCTTCGTGGAATATGTAGGAACCAATATGAGCATCCAGGTTCCGCTGTTGGTTATTGACCGGAGAGTCGTCTCGGTCATGTCTACATCATTCCCGAACCCGTAGGGTCCGCACACTTAAGGTTCGATGACGATTTAGTATTATATGAGTTATGTGATTGGTGGCCGAAGTTTGTTCGGAGTCCCGGATGAGATCACGGACATGACGAGGAGTCTCGAAATGGTCGAGAGGTAAAGATTCATATATTGGAAGGCTATATTCGGACGTCGGAAAGGTTCCGAGTGATTCGGGTATTTTTCGGAGTACCGGGGAGTTACGGGAATTCACCGGGAGAAGTAATGGGCCTTATTGGGCCATACGGGAAAAGGAGAGGCAGGCCATGTGAGGAGGCGCGCGCCCCCCATTGCCCAAACCGAATTGGACTAGGGGAGGGGGCACAGCCCCCTCTTTCCTTTCCCTCTCCCTCCCCCCTTTCCTACTCCGTATGGGAGGTGGAATCCTACTAGGACTAAGGAGTCCTAGTAGGACTCCCCACACTTGGCGCACCCCTAGGGGCCCGGCCTCCTCCCTCTCATCCTTTATATACGGGGGCAAGGGGGCACCCCAAAACACACAATTGTCCCATAGCCGTGTGCGGTGTCCCGATCTCTGTTTTCCACCTCGGTCATATTTTCGGAGAGCTTAGGCAAAGCCCTGCCGGAATCACTTCACCGTCACCGTCGCCACGCCGTCGTGCTGACGGAACTCATCTACTTCCTCGACGTCTTGCTGGATCAAGAAGGCGAGGAACATCACCGAGCTGCACGTGTGTAGAACTCGGAGGTGCCGTACGTTCGGTACTCGATCGGTGGAGCTCCAAGGATTGTTCGACTACATCAACCGCGTTGTGAGACGCTTCCGCTAATGGTCTACGAGGGTACGTAGACACACTCTCCCCTCTCGTAGCGATGCATCTCCATGGATAGATCTTGCGTGAGCGTAGGAAATTTTTGAAATTCATGCTCCGTTCCCCAACAGTGGCATCCGAGCCAGGTCTATGCGTAGATGTGATTTGCACGAGTAGAACACAAGTGAGTTGTGGGTGTGGGTGTATACATATTGCTTGCCGTTACTAGTTGATACTTGATTCGGCGGTATTGTGAGATGAAGCGGCCCGGACCGACATTACGCGTACGCTTACGCGAGACAGGTTTCACCGCTACGTGCACTCGTTGCATAAAGGTGACTGGCGGGTGTCTGTCTCTCTCACTTTAGTTGAATCGGTTTCAATGAAGAGGGTTCTTTTAGAAGATCAAAAAGCAATCACTACACCACATTGTGGTTTTGCGTAGGTAAGAACGGTTCTTGCAAACCCGTAGCAGCCACGTAAAACTTGCAACAACAAAGTAGAGGACGTCTAACTTGTTTTTGCAGGGTATGCTGGTGATGTGATATGGCCAAGACATGATGTGATATAAGTTGTTGTATGAGATGATCATGTTTTGTAAGTTATCAGGCAACCGGCAGGAGCCTTATGGTTGTCTCTTTATTGTATGCAATGCCAACGCTATGTAATTGCTTTACTTTACCGCTATAAGTTAGCAGTAGTAGTAGTAGCAATAGCCGGCGAGACGACCACGACGCTACGATGGAGATCAAGGTGTCACGACGCTACGATAGAGATCAAGGTGTCAACCCGGTG
Organism: Elymus sibiricus; assembly: GCA_039707655.1. Classification (NCBI taxonomy): domain Eukaryota; kingdom Viridiplantae; phylum Streptophyta; class Magnoliopsida; order Poales; family Poaceae; genus Elymus; species Elymus sibiricus. The sequence continues at coordinate 375,559,366 of CM077663.1, read as the reverse complement.
ACGATGGAGATCATGACGGTGCTTTGCTGATGGAGATCAAAAGCACAAGACGATGATGGCCATATCATGTCACATATATTGAATTGCATGTGATGTTAATCCTTTTATGCATCTTATTTTGCTTAGGACGACGGTAGCATTATAAGATGATCCCTTCACTAAATTTCAAGATAAGTGTTCTCCCCTAGTATGCACCGTTGCGAAGGTTCGACGCTTCTAAGCACCACGTGATGATCGGGTGTGATGGATTCTTTCGTTCGCATACAACGGGTGTAAGCCAGTTTTACACACGCAGAATACTTGGGTTAAACTTGACGAGCCTAGCATGTACAGACATGGCCTCGGAACACAAGAGACCGAAAGGTCGAACATGAGTCATATAGTAGATATGATCAACATGAAAGATGTTCACCATTGATAACTAATCCACCTCGCGTGATGATCGGACGTGGTTTAGTTGATGTGGATCATGTTACACTTAGACAACTTGAGGGATGTTAATCTAAGTGGGAGTTCTTAAGTAATTTGATTAATTGAACTTCAATTGTCATGAACATAGTCTTACTTGTCTTAGCAAATTTATGTTGTGGATCAATAGACCGCGTTGTAGTTCCCCTGTTTTTATTATGTTCCTAGAGAAAATGAAGTTGAAAGTTGATGGAAGCAACTATGCGGACTAGGTCCGTGATCTGAGGATTGTCCTCACTGCTGCACAGAAGGCTTATGTCCTTAATGCACCGCTCAGTGAAATACCCCTACGGCTTCGTCTGAGGACGTTATGAACATCTGGCAGACAAGAAAAGATGACTACTCGATAGTTCAGTGCGCCATACTTTACGGCTTAGAACCGGAGCTCCAAATATGTTTTGAGCAACACGGAGCATGTGAGATGTTCCAAGAGCTGAAAATTTGTTTTTCAAGCTCACACCCGGGTCGAGAGGTATGACACCTTCGACAAGTTCTATAGCTACAAGATGGAGGAGAACAGCTCCGTTAGTGAGCATGTACTCAGAATGTCTGAGTACTTCAAACACTTGATTCAAGTGGGAGTTAGACTTCCGAATAAAGTGGTGATTGATAGAGTTCTCTAGTCACTATCACTAAGCTACTGGATATTCGTGATGAACTATAAACATGCAAGGGATAGAAGATCCTTAAGCTATTCGCGATGCTACAATCTGCGGATGTAGAAATCAAAAAAAGGGAGCATCAAGTGTTGATGGTTAATAAGACCACTAGTTTCAAGAAGGGCAAGGGAAAGAAAAGGGAACTTCAAGAAGAACGGTAAAACAGTTGCCGCTCACGCGAAGAAACCCAAGGCTGAACCAAACCCGAGACTTAGTGCTCCCATTGCAAAGGGAAATGTCACAGGGAGAGGAACTTCCCCAAAGTAACTGGCAGATAATAAGACTGGCAATGTCAACAAAGATATTTGATATACATGTTATTGATATGTACCTTACTAGTACTCGTAGGAGCACCTGGGTATTTGATACTTGTTCAGTTGCTTACAACTTGAAACATGGAGCTTCGGAATAAACGAGGGCTAGCTAAGAACGAGGTGACGATGTGCATTGGAAGTGTCTCCAAGGTTGATGTGATCACCATCGCCACGCTCTCTCTACCTTCAGGATTAGTGATGAACCTAAATAATTGTTATTTGGTGCTTGCGTTAAGCATGAACATTATATCTGATAGTGTTTATTGCAAGACAGTTATTCAATTTCAGAGAATAATTGTTATTCTATTTATTTGGATAATATCATTGATGATCATGCACTTAAAATGAAAGGTTTATTGAATCTTGATCGTAGTAATACATATGTTCATAACACGAATGCCAAAAGATAATGATAGTACCACATATTTGTGGCACTGCCGCTTAGGTCATATCAGTGTTAAACACATGAAGAAACTCCATGCAGATGGGTTTTTGGAATCTCTTGATTATGAATCATTTGAGACATGTGAACGGTGCCTTATTGGCAAGATGACTAAAACTCCGTTCTCCAGAACAATGGAGCGAGCAACCAACTTATTGGAAATAATACATACCGATGTATGCGGTCCGATGAGTGTTGAGGCGCGCGGTGGATATCGTTATGTTCTCACGTTCACTGATGATTTGAGTAGATATGGTTATATCTACTTGATTAAGCATAAATCTGAAACATTTGAAAAGTTCAAAGAATTTCAAAGTGAAGTAGAGAACCATCGTAACAAGAAAATAAAGTTCTTACGATCTGATCGTGGAGGAGAATATTTGAGTTACGAGTTTGGCAATCACTTAAGACAATGTGGAATTGTTTCACAGCTCACGCCACATGGAACACCACAGCGTAATGGTGTGTCCGAACGTCGTAATCGTACTCTATTGGATATGGTGCGTTCTATGATGTCTCTTACCGATTTGCCACTATCATTTTGGGGTTATGCATTAGAGACAGCTGCATTCACTTTAAACAAGGGCACCGTCTAAATCCGTTGAGATGACACCGTATGAACTGTGGTTTGCATGAAACCTAAGATGTCGTTTCCGAAAGTTTGGGGATGCGATGCTTATGTCAAAAGGCTTCAGCCAGATAAGCTCGAACCCAAAGCGGATAAGTGCGTCTTCATAGGATACCCAAAAGAGACCGTTGGGTACACCTTCTACCACAGATCCGAAGGCAAAGTATTCGTTGCTAAGAATGGATCCTTTCTAGAGAAGGAGTTTCTCTCGAAAGAAGTGAGTGGGAGGAAAGTAGAACTTGATGAGGTAATTGTACCTCCTCTGGATAGTAGTACGCCACAGAAAGAAATTTCTGTGACATCGACACAGACCAGAGAAGAAATTGATGATGATGATCATGAAACTTCGGATCAAGTTGTTACTGAACTTCGAAGGTCAACCAGGACACGTTCTGCACCAGAGTGGTACGGAAATCCAGCTTGGATGTCATGTTGCTAGACAACGATGAACCTTCGAACTATGAAGAAGCGATGGCTAGCCCGGATTCCGACAAATGGCTTGAGGCCATGAAATCCGAGATTGGATCCATGTATGAGAACAAAGTGTGGACTTTGGTAGACTTGCCCGATGAACGGCGAGCTATTGAAAATAAATGGATCTTTAAGAAGAAGACGGATGCTGATGGTAATATCACCGTCTATAAAGCTCGACTTGTTGCTAAAGGTTATCACCAAGTTCAAGGAGTTGACTACGATGAGACTTTCTCACCTGTAGCGATGCTAAAGTCTGTCAGAATTATGTTAGCAATTGCCGCGTTTTATGATTATGAAATCTGGCAAATGGACGTCAAAACGGCATTCCTTTACGGATTCCTTAAGGAAGAATTGTATATGATACAGCCGAAAGGTTTTGTCGATCCTAAAGGCGCTAACAAAATATGCAAGCTCCAGTGATCCATCTATGGACTGGTGCAAGCATCTCGGAGCTGGAATACTCACTTTGATGAAGTGATCAAAGCGTTTGGGTTTATACAAGTTTATGGAGAAACTTGTATTTACAAGAAAGTGAGTGGGAGCTCTATAGCATTTCTAATAGTATATATGTGGATGACATATTGTTGATTGGAAATGATGTAGAATTTCTGGAAAGCATAAAAAATTGAAAGGAGGTTTTCAATAAAAACCTGTTTTTGAGTTATCCACAGATTGGGCATCGAGATCTATGGAGATAGATCAAAACGCCTGATAAAAGTTCACACATCTTGATGAGTTTTTTGAAGAAGTTCAAAATAGGATCAAGTCAAAGAAATGAGTTCTTGCCTGGTGTGAAGTGGAGTAAGACTTGAAAATCTAGGTAAAGGTTGTTTTACATGTTAGGCATCAAAATAGATTGAGACGCCTCATAGGACTTTCACGAAGCACATACCTTGACAAGATTTTGAAGAAGTTCAAAATGGATCAGTCAAAGAAAGGGTTCTTGCCTATATTGCAAGGTGTGAGATTAAGTAAGACTCAAAGCCCGACCACGGCAGAAGACAAAGAGAAGATGAGTGTCATCCCCTATGCCTCAGCCATAGGCTCTATTTTGTATGCCATGTTGTGTACTAGACCTGATGTATGCCTCGCTATTAGCTTGGTGGGAAGGTACCAAAGTGATCCAGGAGTAGATCACTGGACAGCGGTCAAGAATATCCTGAAGTACCTGAAAAGGACTAAGGAAGAATTTCTCGGGAATAAAGGTGATAAAGAGTTCGTCGTAAAGGGTTACGTCGATGCAAGCTTTAAACACCGATCCGGAAGACTATGAGTCTCAGACCGGATACGTAAAGTGGGACAGTCGTTTTTGGAGTAGCTCCAAGCAGAGTGTGGTAGCAGCATCTACATATGACATAGAGATTTGCCAAGAACACACGGATCTGAATATTGCAGACCCGTTGACTAAAACCTCTCTCACAAGCAAAACATGATCAGCCCTAGAACTGATTGGATGTTAATTACATGGAGATGTAAACTAGATTATTGACTCTAGTGCAAGTGGGAGACTGTTGGAAATATGCCCTAGAGGCAATTAATAAAGTGTTTATTATTATCATATTTCTACGTTCATGATAATGGTTTATTATTCATGCTAGAATTGTATTGACCGAAAACTTAATACATGTGTGGATAATAGACAAATACTGAGTCCCTAGTAAGCCTCTACTAGACTAGCTCGTTGATCAAAAGATGGTCAAGATTTCTTGACCATGGACATGAGTTGTCATTTGATAACGGGATCACATCATTAGGAGAATGATGTGATGGACATGACCCAACCGTTAGCATAGCAAATGATCGTTCAGTTTATTGCTATTGCTTTCACTATGTCAAACACACGTTCCTCTGACCATGAGATCATGCAACTCCCGGATACCGTAGGAATACTTTGGGTGTATCAAACGTCACAACGTTACTGGGTGATTATAAAGGTGCACTACAGGTATCTCCGAAAGTGTTTGTTGAGTTGGCATGGATCGAGATTGGGATTTGTCACTCCGACTATCGGAGAGGTATCTCTGGGCCCTCTCGGTAATACAGGATCACAGAAGCCTTGCAAGCACCGTGACTAAAGAGTTAGTTGCAAGATGATGTATTACGGAACGAGTAAAGAGACTTGCCGGTAACGAGATTGAACTAGGTATTGGATACCGACGATCGAATCTCGGGCAAGTAACATACCGCCAGACAAAGGGAACAACGTATGTTGACATATGAGGTTCACCGATAAAGATCTTCGTGGAATATGTAGGAACCAATATGAGCATCCAGGTTCCGCTGTTGGTTATTGACCGGAGAGTCGTCTCGGTCATGTCTACATCATTCCCGAACCCGTAGGGTCCGCACACTTAAGGTTCGATGACGATTTAGTATTATATGAGTTATGTGATTGGTGGCCGAAGTTTGTTCGGAGTCCCGGATGAGATCACGGACATGACGAGGAGTCTCGAAATGGTCGAGAGGTAAAGATTCATATATTGGAAGGCTATATTCGGACGTCGGAAAGGTTCCGAGTGATTCGGGTATTTTTCGGAGTACCGGGGAGTTACGGGAATTCACCGGGAGAAGTAATGGGCCTTATTGGGCCATACGGGAAAAAGAGAGGCAGGCCACGTGAGGAGGCGCGCGCCCCCCCTTGCCCAAACCGAATTGGACTAGGGGAGGGGGCGCAGCCCCCTCTTTCCTTTCCCTCTCCCTTCCCCCTTTCCTACTCCGTATGGGAGGTGGAATCCTACTAGGACTAAGGAGTCCTAGTAGGACTCCCCACACTTGGCACACCCCTAGGGGGCCGGCCTCCTCCCTCTCATCCTTTATATACGGGGGCAAGGGGGCACCCCAAAACACACAATTGTCCCATAGCCGTGTGCGGTGCCCCGATCTCTGTTTTCCACCTCGGTCATATTTTCGGAGAGCTTAGGCAAAGCCCTCCCGGAATCACTTCACCGTCACCGTCGCCACGCCGTCGTGCTGACGGAACTCATCTACTACCTCGACGTCTTGCTGGATCAAGAAGGCGAGGAACGTCACCGAGCTGCACGTGTGTAGAACTCGGAGGTGCCGTACGTTCGGTACTCGATCGGTGGAGCTCGAAGGATTGTTCGACTACATCAACCGCGTTGTGAGACGCTTCCGCTAACGGTCTACGAGGGTACGTAGACACACTCTCCCCTCTCGTAGCGATGCATCTCCATGGATAGATCTTGCGTGAGCGTAGGAAATTTTTGAAATTCATGCTCCGTTCCCCAACAAAAAGGTCCATCGGTCAAACCCCGTCCGGTGAAATTCAAAGGGGTAGATCCGTCCGGTCAACAGTGCGAGGGTTAGACGGAACGGGGTACTTGGGGGTTGGCAATGCATGCCGCCAGGTCTTGCGCTGGGCCCTCTTACACGTATGGAAGTGTGGTGGCAGGTGCAACGACCCCGCATGCGTCTCCGGAGTGTGACCCTCTTCACGGAAGCCGCTGCCGCCGTCACACGGAAGGGGGAAATGGCCACGTCGGGCCGACACGGAGGGAATCTTGGGGTGGGCTGGGCCGGGACCGTGTTTGGGGGTGTAGCTATGGGCTGGGCTATCACAACCCGGTGAAAAGGTCCATCGGTCAAACCCCGTCCGGCGAAAGTCAGAGGGGTAGATCCGCCGGTCGTCTGTGTTAGGGTTAGACGGGACGGGGTACCTGGGGGGTAGCAAACACGCCAGGTCTTGCGGTGGGCCCTCCTACGCGTGTGGAAGCGTGGTGGCAGGCGCAAGCACCCGACACGCGGCTCCGGGGTGTGCCCCCCCCCCTCACGGGCGTCGCTGCCGCCGTCGCACGGAAGGGGGAAACGGCCACGTCGGGCCGACACGGAGGGAATCTTGGGCTGGGTTGGGCCGGGACCATGTTCGGGGGTGTAGCTATGGACTGGGCTATCACAACCCGGTGAAAAGGTCCATCGGTCAAACCCCGTCCGGCGAAAGTCAAAGGGGTAGATCCGCCGGTCGTCTGTGTCAGGGTTAGACGGGACGGGGTACCTGGGGGGTAGCAAACATGCCAGGTCTTGCGGTGGGCCCTCCTACGCGTGTGGAAGCGTGGTGGCAGGCGCAAGCACCCGACACGCGGCTCCGGGGTGTGCCCCCCCCCCTCACGGGTGTCGCTGCCGCCGTCGCACGGAAGGGGGAAACGGCCACGTCGGGCCGACACGGAGGGAATCTTGGGGTGGGTTGGGCCGGGACCGTGTTCGGGGGTGTAGCTATGGGCTGGGCTATCACAACCCGGTGAAATGGTCCATCGGTCAAACCCCGTCCGGCGAAAGTCAAAGGGCTAGATCCGCCGGTCGTCTGTGTCAGGGTTAGACAGGACGGGGTACCTGGGGGGTAGCAAACACGCCAGGTCTTGCGGTGGGCCCTCCTACGCATGTGGAAGCGTGGTGGCAGGCGCAAGCACCCGGCACGCGGATCCGAGGTCTGCCCCTCCCCTCACGGGCGTCGCTGCCGCCGTCGCACGGGGGGGGGGGGGGGTGGGGGGGAACGGCCACGTCGGGCCGACACGGAGGGAATCTTGGGGTGGGTTGGGCCGGGACCGTGTTCGGGGGTGTAGCTATGGGCTGGGCTATCACAACCCGGTGAAAAGGTCCATCGGTCAAACCCCGTCTGGTGAAAGTCAAAGGGGTAGATCCGTCCGGTCAACAGTGCGAGAGTTAGAAGGAACGGGGTACTTGGGGGTTGGCAATGCATGCCGCCAGGTCTTGCGCTGGGCCCTCTTACACGTATGGAAGTGTGGTGGCAGGTGCAACGACCCCGCATGCGTCTCCGGAGTGTGACCCTCTTCACGGAAGCCGCTGCCGCCGTCGCACGGAAGGGGGAAACGGCCACGTCGGGCCGACACGGAGGGAATCTTGGGGTGGGCTGGGCCGGGACCGTGTTTGGGGGTGTAGCTATGGGCTGGGCTATCACAACCCGGTGAAAAGGTCCATCGGTCAAACCCCGTCCGGCGAAAGTCAGAGGGGTAGATCCGCCGGTTGTCTGTGTCAGGGTTAGACGGGACGGGGTACCTGGGGGGTAGCAAACACGCCAGGTCTTGCGGTGGGCCCTCCTACGCGTGTGGAAGCGTGGTGGCAGGCGCAAGCACCCGACACGCGGCTCCGGGGTGTGCCCCCCCCCTCACGGGCGTCGCTGCCGCCGTCGCACGGAAGGGGGAAACGGCCACGTCGGGCCGACACGGAGGGAATCTTGGGGTGGGTTGGGCCGGGACCGTGTTCGGGGGTGTAGCTATGGGCTGGGCTATCACAACCCGGTGAAAAGGTCCATCGGTCAAACCCCGTCCGGCGAAAGTCAAAGGGGTAGATCCGCCGGTCGTCTGTGTCAGGGTTAGACGGGACGGGGTACCTGGGGGGTAGCAAACATGCCAGGTCTTGCGATGGGCCCTCCTACGCGTGTGGAAGCGTGGTGGCAGGCGCAAGCACCCGACACGCGGCTCCGGGGTGTTCCCCCCCCCTCACGGGTGTCGCTGCCGCCGTCGCACGGAAGGGGGAAACGGCCACGTCGGGCCGACATGGAGGGAATCTTGGGGTGGGTTGGGCCGGGACAGTTTTCGGGAGTGTAGCTATGGGCTGGGCTATCACAACCCGGTGAAATGGTCCATCGGTCAAACCCCGTCCGGCGAAAGTCAAAGGGCTAGATCTGCCGGTCGTCTGTGTCAGGGTTAGACAGGACGGGGTACCTGGGGGATAGCAAACACGCCAGGTCTTGCGGTGGGCCCTCCTACGCATGTTGAAGCGTGGTGGCAGGCGCAAGCACCCGGCAAGCAGATCCGAGGTCTGCCCCCCCCTCACGGGCGTCGCTGCTGCCGTCGCACGGGGGGTGGGGGGGGTGGGGGGGAACGGCCACGTCGGGCCGACACGGAGGGAATCTTGGGGTGGGTTGGGCCGGGACCGTGTTCGGGGGTGTAGCTATGGGCTGGGCTATCACAACCCGGTGAAAAGGTCCATCGGTCAAACCCCGTCCGGTGAAAGTCAAAGGGGTAGATCCGTCCGGTCAACAGTGCGAGGGTTAGACGGAACAGGGTACTTGGGGGTTGGCAATGCATGCCGCCAGGTCTTGCGCTGGGCCCTCTTACACGTATGGAAGTGTGGTGGCAGGTGCAACCACCCTGCATGTGTCTCCGGAGTGTGACCCTCTTCACGGAAGCCGCTGCCGCCGTCGCACGGAAGGGGGAAACGGCCACGTCGGGCCGACACGGAGGGAATCTTGGGGTGGGCTGTGCCGGGACCGTGTTCGGGGGTGTAGCTATGGGCTGGGCTATCACAACCCGGTGAAAAGGTCCATCGGTCAAACCCCGTCCGGCGAAAGTCAAAGGGGTAGATCCGCCGGTCGTCTGTGTCAGGGTTAGACAGGACGGGGTACCTGGGGGTAGAAAACACGCCAGGTCTTGCGGTGGGCCCTCCTACGCGTGTGGAAGCGTGGTGGCAGGCGCAAGCACCAGGCACGCGGCTCCGGGGTGTGCCCCCCCCTCACGGGCGTCGCTGCCGCCGTCGCACGGAAGGGGGAAACGACCACGTCGGGCCGACACGGAGGGAATCTTGGGGTGGGTTGGGCTGGGACCGTGTTCGGGGGTGTAGCTATGGGCTGGGCTATCACAACCCGGTGAAAAGGTCCATCGGTCAAGCCCCGTCCGGCGAATGTCAAAGGGGTAGATCTGCCGGTCGTCTGTGTCAGGGTTAGACGGGACGGGGTACCTGGGGGGTAGCAAACACGCCAGGTCTTGCGGTGGGCCCTCCTACGCGTGTGGAAGTGTTGTGGCAGGCGCAAGCACCCGGCACGCGGCTCCGGGGTGTGCCCCCCCCCTCACGGGCGTCGCTGCCGCCGTCGCACGCGGGAGGGATTGGCCGCGTCGGGAGCATAGACCTCCTATCTATGCCGACGGCCAAGCCGTCGGCATAGATCAACCTTATCCACTCGGGGAGCTGCCACTGACACGTGGGGTCCCAGGCTATGCCGACGGCCAAGCTGTCGGCATAGTCCCCCCCTTATCCACTCGGCTGCCTCCTCCTCCACTCATTCGCTCTCTCTCTTTCGACCCGAACTCCCTCGCTCTCTCGCCGCCGCCGACGCCACTCCGTTCGCCGCCACCGCCGCCTCCGCTCGGACCCGCCCGCGCCGCCGCCGTCTACGCCCGGACCCGCCACCGCCGCCTCCGCCCGGACCTGCCCTCGCCCCTGCCCCTGCCCTCCTCCTCCGCCCGCGCCGCCGCCTCCCTCCGCCCGGACCCACCCTCGCCCCTGCCCCTGCCCTCCTCCTTCGCCCGTGCCGCCGCCATCTCCGCCCGTCCCTGCCCCGACCTTCGTCGACCCCGCCCCGGCCACACCGCCGCCCCACCTCGGCCACCTCGGCCCCGCCCCGACCGCCCTCGCCCCAGCTGCCCCGCGCACGGCCGGCCCTCCCCTGCTCCGGCCCTCCATCGCCCGTGCCTGCCCTCCCCCCCCCGCCCCCCCCGAGCCGGCCCTCCCCCATGGTGAGCTCCCTCCCTCTCTGTAGCAATTTTTTTGTTAATTTAGTTGTTGTTCATAGTTATGTAATTAGATGGATGGTTAGTTGGTTGGATGCATTATGTATGATGATAGTTAGATGATAGATGATTTGATGATAGTTAGAAATGTGAGAAATGCAAGAAATGCAATTTTTTTAACAAGAATGCAAGAAATGCAAATGTATGATGATAGTTAGATGATAGATGATTTGATGATAGTTAGAAATGTGAGAAATGCAAGAAATGTAAGAAATTTAACAAGAATGCAAGAAATGCAAATGATAGATGATGATGTTGATGATGATAGATGATGATGTTGATGATGATGATTTTTTTATGCTTCGATGATTGTTAGGTGATGATGATGATGAATATATTGTGATGTTCTTAATTATTGTCACGATGCAATTTGCAGGTTCTGTGGTGTTCCATCTCGGTGGAGTGATCGTCGTAGGAGCTGTTGGTCCCCGATCGTCCCTCCGCTGTTGGACTACTTCCTCTACAGCCGAGGGTGAGCTACGAATCATGTCACTAGATTTTATTTTCAAGTCAAGTCGCGTAACCTAGGCGTCTCCCGTCCGAAAGGGTTGCATTGATAAATATGCATTCAATTGCATATTTATCACCGCAGCTCTTTCGGATTGTCCAGCGTTTTCCACGGACAGCCCGAGGATGTGTAGATTGGGTACGTTCTCCATGTTCTACCCCGTTCCGAGACAGGATTTCGGCGGCGCCTCCCCATTGTTCTCCGGAGCACATTCTCTCGGCTATTTACCGAGATGTGTATCTGGAGAACAGCGGGGAGGTGCTGCCGAAATTTTGTCTCGGAACGGGGTAGAGCATGTAGAACATACTCAATCTAGACATCCTCGGGTGGGATTAGGACCCATCTTTACCTATTAGAGATGTAGGTGGATTCAACACGGTAGAAAATAAAAATTTGATGTGATTAATTTAAATGAATCCTTAATTTTGTTGTGTGGCTCCCAATAAAGCAGAGGATGGCAGATAATCAGTGGATGTACAGTGGTTTTATCCGTCGGAATCGAGTAACATCAGAGTGGATCACGAAAACCGATGTGTATTTGAAGGAGATATTCCGTAGTCGAATGAGAATTATCCCACAATGCCCCTGTGCGAGATGTGCCAGACGTCACCGTCGAAATCAGAAGGACATGACTGACCACCTTCGCACGCACGGATATATGCCAAACTTTGACATGCCGCCGATAAACTTAGCCGAGCAGGACCGTGGTAGAGAGGAGGTGATGCGACAACGCATCGATGGTTATGCAGACGACGGGGTCAGGGACATGCTAGATGATGTCATTGCTGTAGAAACGGCACATGCGACACCTTCAGAGAATGAACTGGAGGAGCCGGAGGCAACCGCAAAGGCCTTCTTGGAGGTCTTGGCCTCGTCGAAGAAACCTCTTTATGCGGGTGCCAAAATATCTCAGCTGGATGCCATCTCGCAACTGATTGCAGTCAAGGCTGAGTACGGCTGTAGCCAGAAATGCTTCGAAGCATTCCTGGGAGTATGGGCTAACAGCCTCCCTGAGGGTCATGAACTGCCGAAAAGCATGTACGCTACAAAGAAAATCATGAAGGCACTCTCTATGGATTATAAGAAAATACATGTTTGTCCGAAGAATTGCCTTTTGTTTAGGCACGAGTATGCGGATGACAAGTACTGTAGGGAGTGTGGTTCGTCTCGGTACCTTGAGGTGGTCAGTGAGGATGGTGAGAAAAGGCAGCTAGCCATCCCCGCTAAGGTTCTTCGGTATCTTGATTTCATAGAAAGACTGCAGCGCCTTTTCATCACGGAGGAGTCTGCCAAAATGATGAAGTGGCACAAGGAAGGTATAAGGTACCATCCAAATAAAATCGTACATACATCGGAAGGCGAAGCATGGAAGTCGTTCGATGAAGAATACCCCGAGGAAGCAGCCGAGGCTGGGAATGTCAGAGTTGCAATAACAGGCGATGGGGTCAATCCATATGGTATGTCGTCCAATCCATACAGCTGTTGGCCCGTGTTTGTTATTCCGCTCAATCTCCCTCCCGGTGTCCTAATGCAACGCAACACCATGTTCTTGTCACTGATCATTCCAGGGCCTGAATATCCAGGGAAGAATTTGGCAGTGTTTATGCAGTCGCTGGTGGATGATTTGAACCATTCTTGGTACTTCCCAAGGTTGACATACGACCGACATCTGCAGAAAAATTTCTTGAAGAAAGTTTGGTTGATGTATTCCATGCATGACTTTCCCGGCTATGCTCTATTCTGCGGATGGTGTACAAGTGGGAAGATGCCATGCCCAGTGTGCATGCAGGCTCTGCCTTTGATCTGGCTGCAGAAGGGTGGTAAGTATTCAGCCTTTGACCTGCATCGACAGTTCCTCCCTCCAGACCATCCAGACAGGGAAGACAAGAAGAACTTCACGAAAGGCCGGGTTGTCCATGAAGTAACCGAGATTCCAACATTTTCGGGGGCAGATGTTCTTGCTCAGCTAAAAGCTCTCAAGCCTAAAGTCAAAGGCAAAGGCAAAGGCTTCGAGGGATATGGTGAGACGCACAACTGGACTCACATTACCCCCTTCTCGAAGCTTCCCTATTTCAAGGACCTCAAACTTCCTTACAACATCGATGTGATGCACACCGAAAAGAATGTCGCAGAGTCCCTTTTCCGCACGATCCTCAACATTCCTGATAAGACGAAGGATAACGTTAAAGCTAGAGCCGATCAACAGAGAATTTGTGATAGACCACGTCTAAACATGAAGCCTCCCACAGGCGGTCGAAGAAACTGGTTCAAGCCAGATGCTGACTTTGTCCTTAAACCGCCAGAAAAGAAGGAAGTACTTATCTGGATGAAACTCATTTTGAAGTTCACCGATGGTTATGCATCGAATATAAGTAAGGGAGTCAATCTTTCAACGGGTAAAGTGACCGGGCTCAAGAGTCATGACTACCATGTGTGGATTGAGCGGATAATGCCGGTGATGGTTCGAGGCTATGTCCCCGAGCATGTCTGGCGAGTGCTTGCCAAACTAAGCCATTTCTTCCGCACGCTCTGTGCTAAAGAAGTAAGTAAAGACGTGATTGAACAATTGCATAAGAAGGCACCGTAGTTGATAGTCAAGCTATAGAAGATCTTTCCGCCAGGCTTCTTTACTCCGATGACACATCTCATTCTGCACCTCGCGAACGAGGTATTGTTGGGGGGGCCTGTGCAGAATCGTTGGCAGTATGGTCCTGAGAGACAGAACAAGCATCTCCGACAGAAATGTGGAAACAAAGCTAAGATTGAAGCTACCATAGCTGAGGCAGTTATCCTAGAGGAGGTGTCAGACCTCAGGACATCGTACTATCCAGACCACGTTCCCCATCTGCATAATAAGGTGCCTCGATACAATATAGAAGAGTCCAAGTATCAACCCAAGCTCCATCTATTCAACGGGCAAGGTGGCAGGGCTGGGGCCTCGAAATCTTATAACATGCCACGACAAGAGTGGGAGGACCTCATGTTCTATGTCTTGCACAACATCAAGGAAGTTGAGGAAGTGTGGATGAGGTAATACCACTACACCATTCCTTTATGTCTTGCACAGCATCATGTTCTATGTTCACTTAGTCCCTGTCTAACACCGCTTTTCTTCTTTTAGTGATTTCGTTCAAGAGGAATGGACGGGAATGAATCCTCCTACTGAGGCGGAGGCACTTACTCTTCTCCGTCATGGAAACCCTGGACATAAAATTTTTGTTGCTTGCATGGAGAAAGTAATTTTCCACATTCCCCTATTAAATACCTAGTTCAACATTTATTAGTTAACCGAACTAATGCACCCAACAATTTCAATTATACTTGTAGGGAAAAGATCCGAACATATCTATGGATGACGAATTGAGATGGGTTTCCATGGGTTTTGACACTGCCGTCATGACATGTAAAAAGTATGATGTGAATGGGTATCGCTTCCATACAGAGGAGCACCAGAACAGCCGGCCTGATCCCAAAACTATAAATACCGGAGTGTACACCCGTCAAAATTCAGTAGACTACTACGGAAGGGTACAAAATATATACGAGATTACATTCCGCAAAGGGCGCAAAACCCTAAGTCTGCCTGTGTTCAAATGCCGATGGTTCGATCCGCGGGAGGGACAGAGACATACGCCTTCCATTGGTTTGGTCGAAGTTAAACCATCAACCGTCTATGCCGGAGCTGATCTCTTCATTGCGGCTACCCAAGCTACACAAGTTTATTATCTGCCTTACCCATGCCAGAAAGAGTACCTAAAGGGTTGGGAAGTTGTGTTCAAGGTGTCGCCACATGGTAAGCTACCGGACCCGAACGAAGACGATTACTATAACATTAACCCCACGACATACGAGGGAGTGTTCTATCAAGAGCAACCTGATGATGATGTGGTCAGAAACGATGACGCTAGACCATTGGGTGATGATGATGTGGTCAGAAACGATGACGCTAGACCATTGGGTGATGATGATGTGGATCCAAACGATGACGATGCACGGAATGATGGTGAGACCATTGTTAATGAAAATGACATACTTATGCTAGAAAAGTTAAACGAAGACGCTGACAACGAGGAAGAGCCTCCACCTCCGTCAGACAACGAAGATGATATGATTGATAGTGATGATGAGACCGAGCGAGAAATCGGTTACAACAGTGATGATTCGTATGGGTTCTAGCAGATGTACGTTTCATGTCTTTTTTTTTCTATGGTTAGGAATATTTCTTTTTATGCTTATTTTTTAATGTGTTTTTTATTTCTTATTATTATGCTTTTTTCTTCATTAGTAATGTACTAATTGTTTATTCTCTTTTCACTGCAGGTGGTTCGCGGAACATGGGCAAGGGGAAGGCTGACGGCACGGGTTTCCTAGCCAAGGTCGTCGGCCTGGCTAGTAGGAGTGGTCGACAGCGTACTCTTCCCTCCCGACTACTTGAGGATGACTCCTCATAGGGAGGTCGAGGGAGAGGTGCCCCTAGAGGAGGAGGGGGTGGGGACAGAGCCACTAGAGGGGGAGGGGGTGGGGGAAGAGCCACTAGAGGGGGTCGGGGCCAGAAACAGCGCTCCCTCACCGACTTAGGGGGCTTGTCTTCGAGGCCCTCCTCTAGTGAGGTACCCTCTACCGAGGAGGAGGAGGACGAGGAGGAGGAGGTGGTTCGCGAGGAGGTTCAGGAGGGGGGTGAGGAGGAGGAGGAGGAGGAGGTTGGGGAGGGGGACGAGGAGGAGGAGGAGGAGGCAGGCGAGGAGGATGGTGGTGGCGGGGATGATGGTGGTGGCGGGGATGATGGTGGTGGCAGGGTTGGCAACAACAAGGGGTGGCTGCGTGGTAACGCAAAGCTCCCAAAGCATATTCCTGCTACCGAGGAGCAGAAGTGGCTCATTGAGCCCAAGGGGACAGAGTAAGTGCCACTTAATGATTTCAATAATAATTTAATTCTTTTGCTTGTCACATACTTATATTTTTCTTTATTTTGCTTGTCGCATGCTAATATTTTCATTCTTTAAATTTTTGCAGTAACTGGGCACATCCTAAAGGGGCCCGTGTTCCCAACGGCATCATCACCGTCTTGCTGAAGGAATACTGGCCGGGTCTGTACTGTCCGGATCCAGTCAGGCACCCAGACCGTCGGGTTTTGGCCACGACGTGGGAGCACTGGGAAGCGGCCCCCCACCCAGAGCATGTGACCCATGCTAAGGCCGTGATCACTAATTTTTGGGTGAGTTCTCTTCACAAGCACAAGTCCATTCTGGTTTCATGAATGATTTAACTCATGGCTTCTTCCATTCTGGTTTCATGAATGATTGTAGAAATACTATCGAGTTCTTCAGGAGCACAAGGCCACTGCCGACGAGATCGTGCTGCGCCAAGCGAAGAAGAAGGCCCGCCAGATGCAGTACGAGGTGCGCTAGGTGGCCATCACGCAATACTATCACGACGTTCTTGGTGTGAAGATGCCCAAGGAAGAAGCAAAGACGGGGGACATTACCTTGGAGAGGCACGAGTACTTGGCGGTAAGTATAAAAGATTTTTCATTCCGACGTTTGTGGTAAATTTCATCGTTTCGTGTTAGGCATGCCATTATGCTTTCATTATGTAGGTGTGTCCAAATTGGTGTTATGGAAAAGACGAGTCCTGGGCGGCATTGGTGGATCTGTGGTGTGGTCAGGATGGAGCCTGGGCGGCTACGAGCAGCAAAAACAAGGCTAACCGAGGGAAGGAGGGAGTACATGCTCAGGGAAACCGGAACCACTTTCTCCACAAGACACTTCATGTATGACTAACCTCATTAAACAATCTTCTTCTTCTATTTACCGTCACTTTCTTATGTATGACTAACCTCTGTTTGTTGGTGCAGGAGGAGAAACTGAAGCGGCCGCTCTCACACATGGAGGCGTGGGAGATCGTCCATACGCGGAGGAGGCCCAAGCCTGGCGAGGCCAAGTACTACGGCAGGACCGCGGAGAAGAAGAAGGACTACTCTGAGGCGTATCTGAAGCTACATCCTGACACACCTGACCCCATCAAGGCGCCTTTGGACGACAGGGTGGTGGTTGGCATGGGGCCGAAGGCTCATGGTCGGCAGCCGGTTCTGGATGCTGTGGTCACTCCTTCTATCTCCTTCACACAGCTCCGAGCTACCGACCCGAGCCTGAGACAGCGCACGACCACGACCACTGCGCAGTCACAGTCCCTCCTAGCCGAGCGGCACTCTGTAAGTATTTTTCCCTCTTATCTTCATTGCTCACTTTATTTTCCGCATTGAGATGTTTAATGAGTTCCATCACGTCATATTGTAGGCCTACATGGAGTACACACGCCAGGAGACCATGGCGTGGAGCGCGAGAGTTGCAGCCCTCCAGGACCATAGCACTCGCATGATGACGGTTAGTTTAGCCCCTTTCATTTCATTTCCATATTTGCACTTTCATTTCTTCTGACATTCGTGTTTGCTTTGTCAATTAACATGCAACTCGTTTTTGAGAGCATTAGGAACGGCACGATTCCTGAAATGGAAGCACCGCCACCACCTGCAGGACCACAACCAGTGCTGCTTACCTTTGAGGAATTTCTAGCACAGCAACCGGGGACAACGGTGGTTAGTATATCCCCAAACTATTCAACCACTGCTTACTGTTTATTCAACACAATAACATCCACTGAACATGTCTTTTCAAACATCCAGGGAACCGGTGGATCATCCGTTGGTGGTGGTGCCGGTCTTCGCATCACTCCCGAGTCACGGAGCCTGGTCACTCCGATCCACCGAGGCGGTAGCAGTGGCAGTCTTGGCGGTAGCGCTGCCGCTAGCAGTGACGACCTGGGCTTTGGCGGACTTGGCGGTGACGACCTTGGCGGTAGAGGTGGACGTACTGGCGCTTAAGCCTGTGGATGACTTGTGCTCTTAAGATGACTTCTGCTCTTTTACGCTACTTCAGATGACTCGTGTGCTTCTTAGCTAGATGCTTATGTTTCTGATATGCTTATGTTGTTGGTTGTGAGGATGTGATGGTGGTGGTGTTGGTTGTGAGAACATATATATTTATGATGCTCTTGATGGTGGTGCTGTTGGTTGTGATGGTGGTGCTGTGCATGTCTATTTCATT
This sequence comes from Elymus sibiricus, assembly GCA_039707655.1. Taxonomy (NCBI): domain Eukaryota; kingdom Viridiplantae; phylum Streptophyta; class Magnoliopsida; order Poales; family Poaceae; genus Elymus; species Elymus sibiricus. The sequence goes on along the minus strand of CM077663.1, from coordinate 375,541,226 downwards.
GTATATACCTGCTATTTGAATTGAAATGAATTTATATGAAACAGGAAAAAGGGAAAAAATCAGACAAACACTACGCCGACGGCTTAGCCGTCGGCATAGGGAGTGTGCGAGTAACCAGTGGCCGCCACATGACACCTCTGCCGACGGTCTAGCCGTCGGCGTAGCTACGCCCCAGGAACTGCCAGTGGCCGCCACATGGCGAGGCATATGCCGACGGCCTAGCCGACGGCGTAGTTGTATCATATGCCGACGGCCTAGCCGACGGCGTAGCTACGCCCCAGGAACTGCCAGTGACCGCCACGTGGCGGCCACTGATTGGGATGCTCTTGACGGCGGCGCCATCGGACGCCGTTTGGCGTGGAACTTTGCCGACGGCTCAGGTCGTCGGCATAGTTGTATGGACGCCGTCGGGTAGGCATCTATGCCGACGGCCTTTCTATGCCGACGGTTACCTGGGGTACGCCGACGTATATGGTGCCGACGGCCCTACGCCGACGGTGGCCGTCGGCATAGGTCTATCCCGACGGGAATCAGGCCTATGCCGACGGCCTGAACCGTCGGCATAGGGGTTTATTCTGGTAGTGAGTGCAGCCAGTAATGTAACCAAAGAGTGTGTTCTTTGCCTTGGAACAGATCATTTTTCTTATAAAAAAAAGAACTCTTGGAAATGGAACATATATCAGCTCTCGTGCTATGTTAAGATCGTGGGCTGAAAACCTCTGACTTGGAGTGAACCGTATGGCCATGATGTGTATCCACTTGGGAGACGCCTCTCCAAAAGTATTTATACTCATAGTATAGAAATGTATCGTCTGAAAGACAAAATCACGGTTTCAGTAAACCACAATTTCAACCATCCCTATCATGCGGGAAGTGATAAAGGGATAAAGACGACGGGAAAAGTGCAGCATGGCCGCATGGACAGAAATCAAGTAGGCAAAGACGAAACAGAGGTGTAGGCCGTGTTTGTAGGTGCAGCACTAGCAAACACCTCCTTTTTGAGCTGCACCGATTCCGTTACATGCTTTTATTTTCCGTTTGCAGCGACAAAAGGACAAAAAATACGGGTAGAAACAATTTCAGCAAGGTGCAAGATACAAGAAAAAAAATGGGAGTAGTTTTTCTTGGTTTTGTTAGGGGTACTGCACAACTTTTTGAATCAAATTGTACTACCGTGGTAACTTTTCGGTGCACAGATTCCCGGCTACGTGCTCGTGGCGCGCGATCGATGTTGCTTGTGTCAGCGCGAGATTAGGCCGTAGGAGACTCGTACTGACACTACTTCTTGCTAGGCAGTTCTGCTTGGGGTAACGGGGTTTGTCATTTTGTCTCTAGATCGAATCTAGCAAGTGCAGAATCCATCACACTGTCACTCGAGCCCATACTAGACGCCGGGGTGTGAGAAGTCCAAATTAAACGGGTACTACAAACCACGTTAAGATCGATGCCAGGCGCTGCTCCTGATCGCTGACAAGGATCAGCGTAAGGAATTAGCAGGGTGCAGAGCCGATAGCTCTTGTTTCAAACGCACGTACGTAGTGCTTGAGGTTGAGTGGTGATCACTGCTCGCTCCTGCGGCCTTCGCTGCGCCGCTGGCTTCGAGTCACGCGCACGCTTCCAAAGGCTTGACTCCCGGAGGACTGACGATGCGGTTGTTCTCTGACTCTGCACTTTGCACAGCATAGTACTCCCTCCGGTCCTTTTTACTCCGCGTATTAGATTTGTGTCAAGTCAAACTTTACAAAGTTTGACCAAATATATATTGAAAAATATCAACATCTACAATATCAAATATACATTTCATGAAACTATATTTCGCTATGAATCTAACAATATTAATTTGGCATTGTAAATGTTGATACACTTTTCTATAAATTTAGTCAAAGTAAAAATACTTTGACTTCAGACAAAGCTAATATGCAGATTAAAAAGGACCGAAGGGAGTACTGGTACTAGCATGCCCCCGGACTCCCACGTGGATCTCCTCTCCTCTCCTCTCCTTTGGTTTCTGTTTCGGACCGCGAGGGAGGGAGGGCGGGCGGGCGGGCGCGCTCTGGCTTCATACAGCAGACCTGGGCTGAAATGCCAGAACACCCGAACCGTTCATGCTTCTTCGTGCCTCGATGGCAACGCTGCTACCGGCACCCAGAATGCTCTACCCACAAAGGGTGTTTTACCTTAGCTCGGTGACCGGTGAGACTTTTTTACGTGTTAGTCAAGGCCGAGCTTACAGGCATAAACGGCGTGATTTTGCTTATCTTGCAGTTTTTTACTCCGTGCTTAGAGCATCTCCAGCCGTTAGGTGCCCTAGGGGCGAAAATAGCGCCGTCTGGGGGTCAACCGGCGGAAAAATCGGCGTGGGGGGCCACCGGTTCCGAGTCGCCGCCCCACGCCGCCCCCCATGACAATTTGAATGCAAACAAACGGCGAAAACATGCCAAGTTTCGGCCATATTACGACTAAATTCAAACGTTTTTTACAAAATAGACAAAAAAACTAGATAAAGTCTACGTCGTCGCCGCCGCCGCGCCGTCTTCTACATGCCGAGCAGCCTGTAGAAGGCCGTGTAGTCGCCGCCGCCGCCGTCGTCGTCGTCGTCGTCGCCACCGTCGTCGTCGTCGTCGCCGCCGTCCTGCGCGCCGCCGCCGCCGTCGTCGTCGTCGTCGTCGCCACCGTCATCGTCGCCGTCCTGCGCGCCGCCGCCGTCGTCGTCGTCGTCGTCGCCACCGTCGTCGTCGCCGTCCTGCGCGCCGCCGCCGTCCCTGCTGCATCCCTGCCTTGGGTTGCCGTGGCGATGCAGCTCGGGGTTGGAGGGCCCTGGCGCCTCCTCGCGGCCGCGGCGACGCGCGGCGATTTCCTCGAAGGCGCGCCGCTGGCGTTCCATCTCCTCGCGGACGTAATCGTCGCGCGCCCATTTGAGGGCGGTCTCGTCGTCGGCGGCCATGGCGAGGTGCTCCTGTTTTATGGCCGCCGCCGCCGTGTCAGGCTCTGTCTTGGGCCTGACAAGACGAAGGTGGCCGCGAGGAGGGGGGAAGGCTGACGGCGGCGGCCCTCGTTGATGGTGATGCCGCCGCCACCGCTGCGCCCGCTGCGACGGAGAGGCGTCTCGCCTGGCTCGGGCTTCACGGCGACGAGCGACGTTCGAGCACCGGAGGAGTGGGAGCCGGACGACGAGGACGACGGCGTGGCCATCCGCCTCGGCTGCCACGAGGAGCCCCTCCGGCGCGAGAAGGAGGGCGGCTCGGGGTACTCGAGCCGCGGCGAGTCGCCGCCCTCGATGTGCTCGAGGACGGCGTCGAGCGTGCGCCCGGGGACGCCCCACCATAGGCGGCGCCCCTCGGAGTTGTGGCGCCCGCGCGCCGGGCCGCCGTTGGTGGAGGCGATCTGCTCCTCGCAGCGGCGCTCAAAGTACGCCATCCACAGCGTGTTGCTGTCGGCGGCGTACCTTGGCTGCTGGCGCACCTCCTCGGTCAGTGAGGACCGGATCTGCGCGATTTCGGCGGGCCGCTCGGCTCCGGTTGGCACCGGTGGCACCGGGACTCCGCCGGTGCTGAGCCTCCACGCGCCCGGCACCCGCATGTCCGGTGGCGCTGGGTAGTCCGCCTCGTACAGGAGGCGGGCCTCGTCCTCGTGGAGGTGGCGGCGGCCGAAGCCGTTGGCGGCCGCTCCATCGCCTGGGTAGCGCGCTGCCATCGGGGGGGGGGGGGGGGGAGTGGGAGAAAAAGAGAAGGTCGCCGGGGAGAGGGAAGCCGAGGGCGTCGGCGGCGAGAGAGGGAGGAGAGTTGTGGTGAGGAGTGGCGGGCTACCGGCGGGGAGGTCGGCTTTTATAGCGGCGAGCGGGCGGGTACGTGCGGCCGCGTGGAAAGGTGTGGACGCGCGTCGCCCGGCCTGACAGCGCCGCCCGTGAACGCGCCGCCCCGTGAGGCATCAATGGAAGGCTGACCGCCGGGCAGCCTTGCAATGATTCCCCGAGGGAAACCGAGGCGATGAGGACGACGAAGCGCCGCGGGTCGCTGACTCGGAGGACCCACCGTTTTCGCGCCAAAAAACGTTCCCCCCGGCGCCCCAAGCGCCCCCCAGCGCGCCGGGTTCGGCTTGGGATCGCCGGCGCCAATTTCGGCCCTAACCGATGAAAATTGGGCTCCTGGGGGCGCGACTAGGCCGATTTTCGCGCGCCGCCAATAAAAAAGGGCCTTGGGGGCATGCTCTTATCACATGCGCCTATGCATTTGGAGCATCTACAACGGGTCCTAGCAAAATGAGCCCATAAACGTTCGCACATATTATCGTCTTCCTCATTTAGCAATTCCTCGAATCCATACTATCTAATGCAACGTTAAAATGACACACTTAATTCATCTAGATCAACACATGTAAGCAGTAGCGGGGTCCGCTTAGAGCCACGCCCCAGGCAAAACAGTGCAGCACAATGTCGATTATTGTTCCTCTACCTATAGCCAACGAAGGGTTAGCCAATCATGCCCCATCTCGAGGCCCTGGGTGCTTGGGGTCTGGCGCCGCCTCTGCATAAAAAAGCATAGCGGAGTTCATATATGACATTGGACTATAAAAAATTAACGTGTTCTAGTAACTGTGAATTATATGGCTATGGAGGAAGTTCAACCACGTCCGCCATTGCCCTTGGCAGCTTTGTCGAGGAAGTAACGGTCGAACACACGGTATAGATTGAGCTCTTACTATCGGAGTTGCATGATCCAACACCGGCCTCCTCTTCGACGAGGGCACGGACCGCCCCACTTTGCGAGGGCACACAAGCAACGCGAGGATGCGGGCAGAGAGGGCATCCTCGGTCTTGTTGGACGCGGCGTGTGACTCGGCCTCCGCACCATTCTGCACCTTCTCCCTCGCATGGTGGACACGCCGCTCCTCGAGCATTCGTGACCATGTCATTTGGTGGCGTTGAGCTAGGACTCAGAGCCGAACGTCGTGGGGATGAGGCTCCACTGCAGGGCTTGCATCACCAATCCGAAGCTGTCCCGTTCGGCATCAATACTCGCTCCACATACGAGCTACTCCCTCCGTTTCTAAATATAAGTCTTTGTAGAGATTCCACTATTAGATTACATACGGATGTATATAGACATATTTTAGAGTGTAGATTTATTCATTTTGCTCCGTATGTAGTCCCCTATTGAAATGTCTAAAAAGACTTATATTTAGGAACGGAGGGAGTATATACGAGAGGTGTCGGACGGCCCTGATGAATAGGGTCGGATTGAGGTGTTTGGTTGGGTGCCATTTCCATGATCAAGCAATGTCTGGACTGTTCGCCTGAAAAAGTTTGAGAGGCCTGGTTGAGCAACGTAGCATCGACGTACGCCGTGGTTCCATGCTTCCAAGATCCGTCTAGTTTCGAGCTTTCGGTCGACGAGACACAATCACGTAACGCAACGGTCACCCTACCCAGCAAAGCAAAGATCCAGCGAATTATCAGTCCAATCACAGATTTGCGAGCTCGCCCGGTGCGGCGCGCCAACCCAAATCATTTTGCCGAAGATAAACCGCGGGGCCCTGCAGCTTCGGTCCCCCAAAACAGTGCGGCACGGGAGCAGTAGAGCGTGCACTGGTTCCAAACGTTCGATCGGACAGCCGGCCAGGCCAGTGGTCACTGGCTCGCGTCCGTCCAGGACGGGGCCAACATGTGGGCGGGATACGACGAATGGATGTGGCACTTCGTGTCGCCCGCACACACAGTACTACGTGCACTGTACGCGTCGTGATGGTCGTAGGGGTAGGGCTAGCATCTCTTTTAGATTGCCGGGGCCACGGCCACGAGCAGCTAATCAAACATCAACCATTGGTTAGTTAAGTTGTGGAGTGTAGTGATTACACGAGAGTGCAGCAAACCCGTCACAAAAAAGTGTTTTTTGAACACAGTAGAGACGGCCATATATATATGTCGATACACTCATCTCTACCGTATGAGCGTAAGCCTGCACGCCTACCATATGAACACTTTCAAAAGATTCAGGACCATGTTGATAAGTGTTATACGTGTGGTCGTTATCATTTAGTAAAAATTATGAACATCTATGTCAAGTTTACATTTGAACCCTGATGAGCTGGTTCGGCCATAAAAAAGGTAACCATCTGAGTTAGACCCAGTTGTTCAAAAACAAAGTGTGTTCTTCTAAAACATCATTATGGCCCGTGCTTATCTTTCCGTGCTAATTAAGATCGCGGACTCAAAACTTCCTGTCGCAGAATTCGAGTAAACTAGCATTATATCGGCTGAAAATCACATCACGGTTTCACTAAACCACATCTCCTACTACCATCCCTATCATGCGAGCGAAGTGATAATAAAGGGCTAGAGGCTAGCACTGAAAAGTGCCGCACGAGACAAAGAAAATGAAGTAGGCTGGACAAACAATGGTGTAGGCCGTGTTCGTAGGCGTAGCAAGCGCGCGCCACTCCTTTTTGAGGCTTTGAGAAGCACTATATAATCCGTTACGTGCTTTTTATTTCCGTTTTCAGTGACTTTTTTTTTTTGATGAACCGTTTTCATTTGACTAAAAAGACAAAATTCACGGATAGAAAGAAACAGGTTCCGCAAGGTCCATGACGCCCTAAATGGAAAGGCATGGCATGCCACCTGAAAAGCGAGAGAGGAAAGCACCGTCGACTTGTATGGTAGATAATTTTCACAAGAAAAAAACCATGTATGACAGATCATGCCCCATGTTAGAGCATCTACAATCGGACCTCTTATATCCGTCTCAAACGTCCGAGCAGGCCGTCCGATCATCGTCCGGTCAGGAAAAATCGACCCAGATGGACGCCCTAAACGGGACTCAAACGCCCGGGCTGATCGGCACCCCTCCTATCCAGCCCAAATATGAGGAGGATATGAGGCTGCCCCGCCGTGTCCGGACATGCTCGCCACGTCAGCCTGGCCCACCACGGACCCCACAAATACCCCAGTCCGGAAACCCTAGACATTCGACACTTCATTCTCCATCCACTCCACTTCCATTCCCCTCCCCTCCGGTCTGATGGCCGGCGACGGAAGTAACTCGGACGGATTGAACGTCGGTGTGGAGGAGGTGGTCCTCCGCATCGCGTTGCGCCGGTCGCTGCAGGAGCAAGGCGGCCCCGGCGGCGGTGGATCTTCTTCCTCCGGGCCCGTCGCCCGTCGATGAAGCGCCGACGACGTTGCCGGCCCTTCCCGCCCGGCGCACAACTCCAGCCGGTCCGCTCCAGGTCAAGTACGCCGCCCACCTCCACCACCTTCTGCTTCGGAAGCGGTGCCCGGCCACCGCCGGGTCCTCGTGCCCACGCCGGGACTGGGGTGCACGAGGACGCCGGAGTCTGAGGCGCGTGTAGCCTGCCGTGAGCGACAGCAGGCGAGGGAGAGGGGAGAGGCGCTAGCCGCGCGACGTTCGACCACGAGGACGCGCTCCTCGCCGGCGTCCTTCGTCGTTCGCTCACGACGGCGGAGACGGATGCGCGCCGCCTCCGTCGCAAGAATGCCGACACTATCCGACTGGCCATCCAGTTGTCGGAGCGCGAGGCAGCGAAAGAGGCAGCGATGAAGGCAAAGGCGGCCGGCCACGCGAAGGAGCAGGACCGCCTGCTCCGCAGGCTGTCCGGCATGCGGTGCAGCTCCGACTCCGACGACGACAATGCCTCCAACTCCGGCTCCGACGACGACGACGCCTACACGGTGGAGGGGCACAGTCGCGTGAACGACCGAAAGGGGAAGGGACCGGCGAGGAAATGGTGAATTCCTCCTCCCTTTCCTGTTTTGTTCATATTTTAAGTACTCCCTCCGTTCCATAATGTAGTGCCTATAGATTTTCTCAAAAGTCAAACATTACAAAGTTTGACCATATTTATAGAGAAAAATAGGTACATCTAGAATACCAAATGCACATCATTGGATACATCATGAGTTATATTTTCGGAATGTACATGTTTGGTATTGTAGATGTATACAATTTTCTCTATAAATTTGGTCAAAGTTTGACTTTTAGAAAAATCTATAGGCACTACATTGTGGAATGGAGAGAGTATGTTTTAAGTAGCTTGTAGTTTGGATTTGCCGATGAACTCCGATGAATTATGCTCCATTTGTTCGGCGATGCAATCCGATCCGATGAATTGTGTGTAGATCTATTTTTACGTAGCGTTGCATGGGTTGTATAGTTTTGAGGGTTCGGATATGAGGGACGCGGATGTGTAAGGCAACAAATGAGGCGCGTCCAGTCATTGTCCGCGGACATGTCCGGGTGCGTCCGCGGACGTATGAGGGCCCATATTAGCAAGTTCCGACGGTAGATTCTCTTAGATCAACCGATGTGTAGGATCTTTGTAGAGCGGATTGTACCCTGGTGTTGGGGAACGTTGCATGGGAAACAAATTTTTTCCTACGCACACGCAAGATCTATCCATGGTGATGAGCATCTACGAGAGGGAGAGTGGATCTACGTACCCTTGTAGATCGTTAAGCGGGAAGCGTTAAGAAACGCGGTTGATGTAGTCGAACGTCTTCGCGATCCAAATCGCAAGCCGTCCCGCGATCCAATCACGATCCGTCCCGATCTAGCGACGAACGGACGACACCTCCGCGTTCAGCACACGTACAACTCGATGACGATCTCCGCCTTCTTGATCCAGCAAGAGGGGGCGGAGAGGTAGATGAGTTCCCTGGCAACACGATGGCGTGGTGACGGTGGTGGTGGAGCTAATCCGGCAGGGCTTCGCCAAGCGCTGCCGAACTAATCTAGAGGAAAAACGGTATAGACGGGGGGAGAGAGGGCTGCACCGTGGCTTGGGGTGCGGCTGCCCTCTCCCCCCTCTAATATATATAGGAGGGAGGGGGAGGGGCTGGCGCCCTAGGGTTTCCCCCTAGGGTCGGCCGAACCAAGGAGGTGGACGAGTCCACCTCCCACAAGGGAGGTGGAATCCTAGTAGGACTCCTTCCCCTTGGCCCCTTCCCCACCCCTTGCGCAAGGGCCTCCTAGGGGCTGGTGCGCCACCTCCTAGGCCCATGTGACCCTTGGGGTGGGTGGGCCCCACTTGGTGGACCCCCCGGAACCCATTCGTCACTCCCGGTACACTACCGGATTTGCCCGAAACTTTTCCGGAGACCAAAACGGGACTTCCTATATATCATTCTTTACCTCCAGACCATTTCAGAGCTCCTCGTGACGTCCGGGATCTCATCCGGGACTCCGAACAACCTTCGGTCACCACCATACATAACTCAATACTACCGAAACATCACCGAACGTTAAGTGTGCAGACCCTGCGGGTTCGAGAACTATGTAGACATGACCGAGACACCTCTACGGTCAATAACCAATAGCGGGACCTGGATGCCCATATTGGTTCCTACATATTCTATGAAAATCTTTATCGGTTGAACCTCTATGTCAAGGATTCAGTTAATCCCGTATGCTGTTCCCTTTGTTCTTCGGTATGTTACTTGACCGAGATTCGATCGTCGGTGTCTCTATACCTAGTTCAATCTCGTTACCGGCAAGTCTCTTTACTCGTTCCGTAATACAAGATCCCGTGGCTAACTCTTTAGTCACTTTGCTTGCAAGGCTTATTATGATGTTGTATTACCGAGTGGGCCCTGAGATACCTCTCCGTCACACGGAGTAACTGATGACCCACAAGTATAGGGGATCTATCTTAGTCCTTTCGATAAGTAAGAGTGTCGAACCCAACGAGGAGCAGATGGAAATGATAAGCGGTTTTCAGTAAGGTATTCTCTGCAAGCACTGAAATTGTCGGTAACAAATAGTTTTGTGATAAGATAATTCGTAACAGATAGCAAGTAACAAATGTAGCAAAGGTGCAGCAAGGTGGCCCAATCCTTTTTGTAGCAAAGGACAAGCCTGGACAAACTCTTATATAAAGCAAAGCGCTCCCGAGGACACATGGGAATTTCTGTCAAGCTAGTTTTCATCATGCTCATATGATTCGCGTTCGTTACTTTGATAATTCGATATGTGGGTGGACCGTGTAGGAGATATGCCCTAGAGGCAGTAATATCAGTTACTTTTGTATCTCCAAGTTTGTAATGAATGTTTATGATCCATGCTATAACTGCAATGATTCTCGAGTCTACAATAACCACGAGGCTTGGAGGGAAACTCATGTGCACGTGTGGTATAATAAACGGTATATTGTATTCCTAGTCTTGCCTCTAAGACTGGCTCAAGTATTGCATGATGATCCTGTTTTCCTGATCATGGGCATGGCTATGCCGGCAATTTTGAGGACACGATGTTAGTAGAACACTTGTGTTGAATCGACCCAAATTGATGTTATACTATGAGATATATTCGTCACAAGTTAATGGTTAAATAACACGGAGATGGTTAACGTTTGCATGATTACTTAGACCATGAGAGTATCGAGTTTCTTCATGCTTGCTTCATGAACTTTGGGGTTTGTTAAACGTCATCCGTAAATGGGTGGCTATTACGGCGGCTTACGGGTTCATGGAAAAGTATGTCAAGTAACTTGATAGCTCAAGATTGGGATTTGCTCCTCCGTCGATGGAGAGATATCTCTGGGCCCTCTCGGTGTTACGGTGTCCATCATCGTCTGGCCAGACACTTTGTGATTTGATCACGGGGATGCCGGAACACGGGAACGAGAAAAGAGAACAATACCGGCAACGAGGTAACTGGCATTGTGGACAAGTTGTTGATCCACGAGGATGCCTACATGTCTCACCTCGGGTAATTGTAACATATCGCGAAACAACAGGAATAGCACACGGCAACTGGAGGTTCACTCGAATATTTATTCGTGTGGGTATAGGGATCGATATGGGTGTCCACGGCTCCGATGTTGATCATTGATCGGAAGGGGTTCCGGGTCATGTCTATGCTTCACCGAACCTATAGGGTCACACGCTTAAGGGTCATCTATCTGTTGAATACTAGACAGGGAGTCTGAGAGAAAAACACCGAAAAAGTTTCGGACAGCGGAAAAGTTCCGCAGAGAGAGGTCACCGGATGAGTTCCGGTGAAACTGAAAAGTTGTTTCAGAGGATACCATAAAGTCAAATTGGTTTTGGCACATGCCTGATAATTCTTGGAGGGTGCCAGAATCATTCTGGAAACTTTCTGGAATTTTCTGGGATGAAAACCGGAAATGTTCCGGAGCTGCCGAAACCGCTTCAGATGCTTTTCGCAGATGAAATCACTAAACCGGAATTGTTCCGGCTCGCGTTGAAAATTATTTTGGTGGGTACTAGAATTGTTCTAAGCCCACATGAATATTTTCAGTTCGATCAGACGCTGAAAAATGTCGTCGTGAATAGTGAAAGTGCTTTTTGGGATATTTATGGAAAGCCACCTTTTGGGGCTTTGCTCCAAAAGATCTTGGGGATGACATGGATGGATAGGGGCCAATTTTGGGGCCCCACATGAGGGTGTGGACGGCCACATGGTGGACTCCTTCATGGAGTCCCCCTTGTTCCTTGGTTTCACCTTTTAGGTCCTTGGGAAGGACTCCTTTCCATGTGGGTTTTGGGTTTTCTTGTAAAACCACCCTACCCCTTGGGTTTCCTATAAATAGGAGGTGTGTGGGCTGCCATAAGACACACTCTTGCTCTCATACACATGCCATAGAGATTTCTGGCTTCTCTCTCCCTCCCACGAAATAGTTTCGTAGAGCCGAAAGGCTGTCTGGGTTCCGGCAGGAACTAGCTCTGGACGGCGAAGCCCTGCCGGATAGCTGACACCGTATGTGTGCAACCCCGTAGAGAGATTGTAGTTTCGATCTTTTTGCCCGAAGGGCTGTTCGAGTTACCGTTCGGGTTTCCGGCGTCCTCCCGAAGGGCTGTCCGGGTTACTGTTCGGGTTCCGAGGGTCCTCCCGAAGGGCTGTCCGCGACATCGTCCGGGGGACTGTCCGACCGCCTCCCGAAGGGCTGTCCGGAGTAGGAGTACATCCTTGCGGTTGGGAGGTTGTAAATCCTAGCTGCAGGGATCTGCACCGACGATCTACACCGACTCTTCTTCCGCTGCGCTTCAAGTCGGTACGGATCAGATCAAACCTTGTATGCAGTCTCCATAGTGATCCTGGGCGTGCTCGCTGTACCGAAATTTTTTGTTTTCTGTCGCGTTCCCCAACAGACCGGTGCTTGGGTGCTGCCCTTACTGGACAAGCCTCCCACTTATGATTAACCTCTCTTGCAAGCATCCGCAACTACGAAAGAAGAATTAAGATAAATCTAACCATAGCATGAAACATATGGATCCAAATCAGCCCCTTACGAAGCAACGCATAAACTAGGGTTTAAGCTTCTTTCACTCTAGCAACCCATCATCTACTTATTACTTCCCAATGCCTTCCCCTAGGCCCAAATAATGGTGAAGTGTCATGTAGTCGACGTTCACATAACACCATTAGAGGAGAGACAACATACATCTCATCAAAATATCGAACGAATACCAAATTCACATGATTACTTATAACAAGACTTATCCCATGTCCTTAGGAACAAACGTAACTACTCACAAAGCATATTCATGTTCATAATCAGAGGAGTATTAATTATCATTAAGGATCTGAACATATGATCTTCCACCAAGTAAACCAACTAGCATCAACTACAAGGAGTAATCAACACTACTAGCAACCCGCAGGTACCAATCTGAGGTTTTGAGACAAAGATCGGATACAAGAGATGAACTAGGGTTTGGAGAGGAGATGGTGCTGGTGAAGATGTTGATGGAGATTGACCCCCTCTCGATGAGAGGATCGTTGGTGATGACGATGGCTTTGATTTCCCCCTCCGGGAGGGAAGTTTCCCCGGCAGAACAGCTCCGCCGGAGCCCTAGATTTGTTCTGCCCAAGTTCCGCCTCGAGACAGCAACGCTTCGTCCCGAAAGCTCTCTTATGATTTTTTCCAGGTCAAAACCCTCCATATAGCAGAAGATGGGCACCGGAGGGCTGCCAGGGGGCCCACAAGCCACAGGGGCGCGCCCCCCAGGCTTGTGGCCTCCTGGTGGGTCCCCTCTGGTATTTCTTTCGCCCAATAATTTTTATATATTTCAAAATAATTCTCCGTAACTTTTCAGGACTTTTGGAGTTGTGCAGAATAGGTCCCTCATATTTGCTCCTTTTCCAGTCCAGAATTCCAGCTGCCGGCATTCCCCCTCTTCATGTAAACATTGTAAAATAAGAGAGAAAATGCATAAGTATTGTACCATAATGTGTAATAACAGCCCATAATGCAATAAATATCAATATAAAAGCATGATGCAAAATGGATGTATCAACTCCCCCAAACTTAGACCTCGCTTGTCCTCAAGCGAAAGCCGAAATCGATAAATATGTCCTCATGTTTAGAGATAGAGGTGTCGATAAAATAAAATACGGACATGAGAGCATCATGATCATCTTTAGAAAAACAATACTTATTGATATATAATTTCTTATACTAGAGTAACAATTCATTCACAAGGTAAAGTATGAATCAAGAACTCTATTGAGAACCAACAAACTATGATCTCAGTCATTGAAGCAATTGCAATTTATCATAACATCGGAAAGAGTCAATATAAGAGCTTGTAAAGCAAATCCACATACTCAATCATCTTTTAGTCTTTCATAATTGCTAACACTCACGCGGTACTTATGAGGTCAAAGCTTCAATTGGACACAGAGAAAGATAGGGACTTATATTTTTGCCTCCCAACTATTTACCTCAAGGGTAATGTCAACAGAAATAACTCATGATCACCCACATCCGAGTGGATATATGTGTCTAGATCATTCCCCAACACATGACGCTTGCGAAGAGAGAAAGGCGAAATATAGGAAGTGGTGAAGATCACCACGACTCTTGCATAAAGGTAAGTACTAGAAAGTAAAAGTAACAGACATGCCCTTCGCAGAGGGAAGCAGAGGTTGTCATGCACTTTTATAGTTGGATGCGCAATCTCTTAATGCAAAAGAACGTCACTTTATATTGCCGCTTGTGATAAATAACTTTATTATGCAGTCTGTCGCTTTTATTTCTTCCATATCACAGGTTCGTATAAAGTTTATTTTCCTCACACTAATAGATCATACATATTTAGAGAGCAATTTTTATTGCTTGCACCGATGACAACTTACTTGAAGGATCTTACTCAATCCATAGGTAGGTATGGTGGACTCTCATGGCAAAACTGGGTTGAGGGTGTTTGGATGCACAAGTAGTATCTCTACTTGGTGCGGAAGTTTTGGCTGATATGGGGTGGAAGCAAGTGTCACATGTTAAAGGATTTATAACCATATAACTTCTATTCGGAAATAAGCAAACATAACCCATTATGTTGTCTTCCTTGTCCAACATCAACTTCTTAGCATATAATATTTTAATGAGTGCTCACAATCATAAAAGATGTCCAAGATAATATATTTATATGTGAACCTCTCTTTCTTTATTACTTCCTTTTAATTGCAGCAATGACCAATCGCTATGTTTGTCAACTCACAACAAATTTCAATCGACATACTTCTTATATGTGAAGTCATCACCCCCCATAAGATCATCATATATACTCTTTGCTTTTATTCTATTCTTCTTTCTATTTCTTTTTCTCAAGATCATAGCAAGCATGCAAAGCCCTCAACTCAAAACTACTTTTTATTATATAACTCTTGGACTCGCTTACATAGGGGGAACATAAAGCAAAACTCAAAACTAGATCACACTAAAAACTTTATTCTACTAGATCAAGATATAACCAAAAGGATCGAACTAAGAAAAACGATAAAAGTAAAAGATGTGATGGTGATACGATACCGGGGCACCTCCCCCAAGCTTGGCACAAGCCAAGGGGAGTGCCCATACCCATGTGTTTAGTTGTCTTTCTTCGGAGGTGGTGATGTCGGAGAAGGATCTTTAAGCTTGTTCAGTTTCCTCTTAAGCATAAAATTCTGTTCCCTCCGATCGTCAACTTCTTGCTCGAGCTTCAATATTCTTTGACATAATTCTTGCTTGCTCTCCTGCAGAAAATGAGAAGGGATAAATAGAACCTTGGGTTTTCTCCTTGTGTTTGGGAGGCTCGATTTCCTGAACTCCACGTGCATATCTCCTGGTTGAGGCAGGGGAATCTCTTCTTCATCCGAGCTTTCTTCCTCATACTTGCCTTCTTGTTCCTCCTCCGAGAACAATCCATAAGGATCTAAGTCCCCATAGAGCTTGGGATTGGCAAGATAATGCGATACATAGCTCTCCCCATCGGACTCTTGGGACGACATATTTTCAGATCTGTCCGGAAAAACAACAACAAACAAGAACAGAGGATTTTTCCGTGGTACGGTGGTCAAAACCTTCAGGAGATTATATAATAAATTTTTACCGACCTAAAGGAGTATACCACAAGAAAACGGAGTCCGGAGGGTACTCGGGGTGGCCACAAGCCACAGGGGCGCGCCTAGGGGGGTAGGGCGCGCCCCCCTGGCTTGTCACCTCCTCGTGCACTTTTCGGACTACTTTAAATTTTCCTAATTTATTAAATATTCCAAAACGGAGAAAAATTGCTATTGGAAAAGTTTTGGAGTCGGTTTGCTTACCGTACCACATACCTATTCCTTTTCGGAGTCTGAAACGTTCTGGTAGGTCTCCCTAATGTACTCCTCCGGAGTTATGGTATTGATGATATTGGTTTCAACATTTATGGGAGTACGTGCGATATAATGTTTGATTCTTTGCCCGTTTACCACCTTCGGATTTGTGCCTTCGGCGTTGTTGATCTTGATGGCACCGGAACGATATACTTCCTCGATAATGTAAGGCCCTTCCCATTTAGAGAGAAGTTTTCCTGCAAAAAATCTTAAACGAGAATTGTATAGCAAGACATGGTCACCTACATTGAATTCACGCTTTTGTATCCTTTTATCATGCCATCTCTTAACTTTTTCTTTAAACAACTTGGCATTCTCATAGGCCTGGGTTCTCCATTCATCAAGTGAGCTAATGTCAAATAACCTCTTCTCACCAGCAAGTTTGAAATCATAGTTGAGCTCTTTGATTGCCCAATAAGCTTTATGTTCTAGTTCTAGAGGTAAGTGACATGCTTTACCATAAACCATTTTATACGGAGACATACCCATAGGGTTTTTGTAAGCAGTTCTATAAGCCCATAATGCATCATCAAGTTTCTTAGACCAATTCTTTCTAGATCTATTAACAGTCTTTTGCAAGATCAATTTAATTTCTCTATTGCTTAATTCTACTTGACCACTAGACTGAGGATGATATGGAGATGCAATTCTATGATTAACATCATACTTAGCAAGCAATTTACGGAAAGCACCATGAATAAAGTGTGAACCACCATCAGTCATTAAATATCTAGGGACTCCAAATCTAGGGAAAATAACTTCTTTAAGCATTTTAATAGAAGTGTTATGATCATCACTACTAGTTGGAATAGCTTCTACCCACTTAGTAACATAATCAACAGCAACTAGAATATTAGTATACCCGTTGGACTTTGGAAAAGGTCCCATATAATCAAAACCCCAAACATCAAATGGTTCAATAACAAGTGAGTAATTCATAGGCATTTCCTGACGTCTACTAATATTACCAATTCTTTGACATTCATCACAAGACAAGACAAACTTACGAGCATCCTTGAAGAGAGTAGGCCAATAAAAACCAGATTGTAATACCTTGTGTGCAGTTCTATCTCTAGCGTGGTGTCCTCCGTAGGCCTCGGAGTGACACTTGTGTAGGATCTGTTCCTGTTCATGCTCAGGTACACAACGTCTAATAACACCATCTACTCCTTCTTTATAAAGGTGTGGATCATCCCAAAAGTAATGTCTTAAATCATAGAAGAACTTTTTCTTTTGTTGGTAAGTGAAACTAGGTGGTATAAATTTAGCAACAATGTAATTAGCATAATCAGCATAACATGGAGCATTACGTGAAGCATTTATGACAGCTAATTGTTCATCAGGAAAGCTATCATCAATAGGTAGTGGGTCATCAAGAACATTTTCTAACCTAGACAAGTTGTCTGCTACGGGGTTCTCAACTCCCTTTCTATCAATAATATGCAAATCAAATTCTTGTAGCAAAAGAACCCATGTAATAAGTCTAGGTTTAGCATCTTTCTTTTCCATAAGGTATTTAATAGTAGCATGATCAGTGTGAACAATTACTTTGGAATCAACAATATAAGGTCTGAACTTATCACAAGCAAACACAACTGCTAAAAATTCCTTTTCAGTGGAAGCATAGTTTCTTTGAGCACTGTCTAGAGTTTTACTAGCATAATGGATAACATTTAATTTCTTATCCACTCTTTGTCCTAGAATAGCACCAACGGCATAATCACTAGCATCACACATAATTTCAAAGGGTAGGTTCCAATCAGGTGGTTGAACAACAGGTGCAGAAATCAAGGCTTTCTTAAGGATTTCAAATGCTTCTACACAATCATCATCAAAAATGAATGGAACATCTTTTTACAAAAGATTAGTGAGAGGCCTAGAAATCTTAGAGAAGTCTTTAATAAACCTCCAATAGAAACCAGCATGACCAAGTAAACTTCTTATACCTCTGATATCCGTAGGACACGTCATTTTTTCAATAGCATCAACTTTAGCTTTATCAACATCAATACCTCTTTCGGAGATTTTGTGCCCCAAGACAATACCTTCATTAACCATAAAGTGACACTTTTCCCGATTCAGGACAAGATTAGTTTCTTCACATCTCTGCAAAACTCGATCAAGGTTGCTCAAGCAATCATCAAAAGAAGTTCCGTAAACGGAGAAATCATCCATGAAAACCTCAACAATCTTTTCACAAAAGTCAGAGAATATAGCAGTCATACATCTTTGAAAGGTAGCAGGTGCATTGCATAAACCAAAAGGCATACGTCTATAAGCAAAGGTACCGAAAGGACAAGTAAAAGTGGTCTTCTCTTGGTCCTCTTTTGACACAGGTATTTGAGAGAAACCAGAATAACCATCTAGAAAGCAAAAGTGTGTGTGTTTGGATAGTCTTTCTAGCATTTGATCAATAAAAGGTAGAGGGTAATGATCTTTCCTAGTAGCTTTATTTAATTTCCTAAAATCAATTACCATTCTATATCCTGTAACAATTCTTTGTGGGATCAATTCATTTTTATCATTAGGAACAACGGTAATACCTCCCTTCTTAGGGACACAATGAACGGGACTAACCCATCTACTATCAGCAATAGGATAGATTATACCTGCCTCCAGAAGCTTTAATATTTCATTTCTTACCACTTCTTTCATTTTAGGATTTAACCATCGTTGGTGATCAACAACTGGTTTAGCATCAGGCTCCATATTAATTTTATGCTGACATAGAGTGGGACTAATGCCCTTAAGATCATCAAGAGTATATCCAATAGCAGCACGGTGCTTCCTCGGAGTTTTCAATAATCTCTTTTCCTCATGCTCTGAAAGGTTAGCACTAATAATAACAGGATATATCTTCTTTTCATCAAGATAAGCATATTTCAGAGTATCCGGTAATTGTTTAAGCTCAAACACGGGATCACCCTTGGGTGGAGGAGGATCCCCAAGTATTTCAACAGGCAAGTTGTGTTTCAAAATAGGATGCTGATCAAAGAAAATCTTATCTATTTCATTCCTTTCATTCATATGCATATCGTTTTCATGGTCTAGCAAATATTGTTCTAAGGGATCAGTAGGAGGCACAACAATAGAAGCAAGACCAACAATTTCATCTTTACTAGGCAATTCTTTGTCATGGGGTTGTCTACGAAATTTAGAGAAATTGAACTCATGAGACACATCCCCAAAACTTACAGTAACAGTTTCTTTCTCACAATCTATCTTAGCATTAACAGTATTCAAGAAAGGTCTACCAAATATAATGGGACAAAAATCATCTTGTGGGGAACCAAGAACAAGAAAATCAGTAGGATATTTTATTTTCCCACACAAGACTTCAACATCTCTAACAATCCCAACTGGTGCTATAGTATCTCTATTAGCAAGCTTAATGGTAACATCAATTTCTTCTAATTCAGCTGGTGCAATATCATTCATAAGTTCTTGATATAAGGTAAAGGGAATTGCACTCACACTAGCACCCACATCACATAAGCCATGATAACAATGGTCTCCTATTTTAACAGAAACAACAGGCATGCCAACAATAGGTCTATGTTTATCTTTAGTATCAGGTCTAGCAATTCTAGCAGCTTCATCACAGAAATGAATAACATGCCCATCAATATTATCAACCAAGAGATCTTTAACCATAGCAATACTAGGTTCAACTTTAATTTGTTCAGGGGGTGTAGGTGTTCTAACATAGCTCTTACGAACCACAGTTGAAGCTTCAGCATGTTCCTTTATTCTAACAGGGAAAGGTGGTTTATCAATATAAGCAGCAGGAATAACAGGATCAACATTATAAGTAATAGTTTCTTCTTCAACTTTAATAGGTTCAACTACTTTCACTTCAATGGGAGGATGATATTTAAACCACTTCTCCTTAGGGAGATCAACATGAGCAGCAAAAGATTCACAGAAAGAAGCTACTATCTCAGAGTCAAGTCCATATTCAGTGCTAAATTCACGAAAAGCATCGGTGTCTATAAAGGATTTAACACATCAAACTTAAGGTTTATACCTGACTCCTTACCTTCGTCGAGTTCCCAATCTTCAGAGTTGTGTTTAATTCTTTCCAATAAATCCCATTTGAATTCAATATCTTTCTTCATAAAGGAACCAGTACAAGAAGTATCGAGCATGGATTGATCATTACGAGAAAGCCGAGCATAAAAATTCTGAATAATAATTTCTCTTGAGAGCTCATGATTGGGGCATGAATATAACATTGACTTAAGCCTACCCCAAGCTTGAGCGATACTTTCTCCTTCATGAGGCCAAAAATTATAAATATAATTCCGATAACGATGAACCAGATGCATAGGATAAAACTTCTGATGAAATTCCAATTTCAATCGGTTGTAGTTCCATGATCCAATATCATCACATAGCCTATACCATGTCAATGTCTTCTCCTTCAAAGATAAAGGAAAGACCTTCTTCTTGACATCAACCTCGGGCAAACCTGCAAGCTTAAATAATCCACAAACTTCATCCACATAGATCAGGTGCAAATCAGGATGTAGTGTTCCATCTCATGTATAAGGATTAGCTAGCAGTTTCTCTATCATACCTGAAGGAATTTCATAATAAATATTTTCAGTAGGTTCAGTAGGTTGAGGAGCAACTCTTTGTGCTTCCGGTCGAGGTGAAGATACCCCGAACAAGCCCCTCAAAGGATTATTTTCCATAGTTACAAGTGACAGTAAATTTCAGCACACTATATAAATTTTTCCTTACCAAATTCCACTCACCAAAGGAGCTTCACTCCCCGGAAACGGCGCCAGAAAAGAGTCTTGATGACCCAAAAGTATAGGGGATCTATCGTAGTCCTTTCGATAAGTAAGAGTGTCGAACCTAACGAGGAGCAGAAGGAAATGACAAGCGGTTTTCAGTAAGGTATTCTCTACAAGCACTGAAATTGTCGGTAACAGATAGTTTTGTGATAAGATAATTCGTAACAGATAGCAAGTAACAAATGTAGAGAAGGTGCAGCAGGGTAGCCCAATCCTTTTTGTAGCAAAGGACAAGCCCGGACAAACTCTTATATAAAGCAAAGCGCTCCCGAGGACACATGGGAATTTATGTCAAGCTAGTTTTCATCACGCTCATATGATTCGCGTTCGTTACTTTGATAATTTGATATGTGGGTGGACCGGTGCTTGGGTTCTGCCCTTACTTGGAAAAGCCTCCCACTTATGATTAACCTCTCTCGCAAGCATCCGCAACTACGAAAGAAGAATTAAGATAAATCTAACCATAGCATGAAACATATGGATCCAAATCAGCCCCTTACGAAGAAACGCATAAACTAGGGTTTAAGCTTCTGTCACTCTAGCAACCCATCATCTACTTATTACTTCCCAATGCCTTCCCCTAGGCCCAAATAATGGTGAAGTGTAATGTAGTCGACGTTCACATAACACCACTAGAGGAGAGACAACATACATCTCATCAAAATATCGAACGAATACCAAATTCACATGATTACTTATAACAAGACTTATCCCATGTCCTCAGGAACAAACGTAACTACTCACAAAGCATATTAATGTTCATAATCAGAGGAGTATTAATTATCATTAAGGATCTGAACATATGATCTTCCACCAAGTAAACCAACTAGCATCAAGTACAAGGAGTAATCAACACTACTAGCAACCAACAGGTACCAATCTGAGGTTTTGAGACAAAGATCGGATACAAGAGATGAACTAGGGTTTGGAGAGGAGATGGTGCTGGTGAAGATGTTGATGGAGATTGACCCCCTCTCGATGAGAGGATCGTTGGTGATGACGATGGCTTCGATTTCCCCCTCCGGGAGGGAAGTTTCCCCGGCAGAACAGCTCCGCCGGAGCCCTAGATTGGTTCTGCCCAAATTTCGCCTCGAGACGGCGGCGCTTCATCCCGAAAGCTCTCTTATGATTTTTTCCAGGTCAAAACCCTCCATATAGCAGAAGATGGGCATCGGAGTGCTGCCAGGGGGCCCACAAGCCACAGGGCGCGCCCTGGGGGGTAGGGCGCGCCCCCCAGGCTTGTGGCCTCCTGGTGGGTCCCCTTTGGTATTTCTTTCGCCCAATAATTTTTATATATTCCAAAATAATTCTCCATAACTTTTCAGGACTTTTGGAGTTGTGCAGAATAGGTCTCTCATATTTGCTCCTTTTCCAGTCCAGAATTCCAGCTGCCGGCATTCCCCCTCTTCATGTAAACCTTGTAAAATAAGAGAGAAAAGGCATAAGTATTGTACTATAATGTGTAATAACAGCCCATAATGCAATAAATATCAATATAAAAGCATGATGCAAAATGGACGTATCAGTAACAAATCCCAGTCTCGATCCATGCCAACTCAACAGACACCCTCGGAGATACCTGTAGAGCATCTTTATAGTCACCCAGTTACGTTGCGACGTTTGATACACACAAGGTATTCCTCCGGTGTCAGTGAGTTGCATGATCTCATGGTCATAGGAACAGATACTTGACATGCAGAAAACTATAGCAATAAACTGACACGATCATATGCTACGTTCATAGTTTGGGTCTTGTCCATCACATCATTCTCCTAATGATGTGATCCCGTTATCAAATGACATCTCATGTCTATGGCTAGGAAACCTTGACCATCTTTGATCAACGAGCTAGTCTACTAGAGGCATACTAGGGACACAGTGTTGTCTATGTATCGACACATGTATTTGTGTTTCCAATCAATACAATTATAGCATGGATAATAAACGATTATCATGAACAAGGAAATATAATAATAATCACTTTATTATTGCCTCTAGGGCATATTTCCAACAGTCTCCCACTTGCACTAGAGTCAATAATCTAGCTCACATCACTATGTGGTTTACATTGTAATGAATCTAACACCCATACAGTTCTGGAGTTGATCATGTTTAGCCCTTGGAAGAGGTTTAGTCAGCGGTTCTGTGACATTCAGATCAGTGTGCACTTTGCAAATATTTATGTCCTCCTTCTTGATGTAATCGCGGATTGAATTGAAGCGTCTCTTTATGCGTCTGGTCCTCTTGTGAAACCTTGGTTCCTTGGCCAGAGCAATGGCACCAGTGTTGTCACAGAACATAGTCATTGGGTTCAGTGCACTGGGCACTACTCCAAGATCTGTCATGAACTCCTTCATCCAGACACCTTCCTTCGCCGCCTCCGAGGCAGCGATGTACTCCGCTTCGCATGTAGAATCAGCTACCACGCTCTGCTTGGAACTGCACCAGCTTACCGCTCCCCCATTGAGAATAAATACGTATCCGGTTTGAGACTTAGAGTCATCCGGATCAGTGTCAAAGCTTGCATCGACGTAACCCTTTACGACGAACTCTTGATTACCTCCATAAACGAGAAACATGTCCTTAGTCCTTTTCAGGTACTTCAGGATATTCTTGACCGCCGTCTAGTGTTCCATTCCTGGATCACTTTGAAACCTTCCGACCATGCTTATGGCAAGGCTGACATCGGGTCTTGTGCACAGCATTGCATACATGATAGAGCCTATGGCTGAAGCATATGGGATGACACTCATCTTTTCTCTATCTTCTGCAGTCACTGGGCATTGAGTCTTACTCAACTTCACACCTAGCAATACAGGCAAGAATCCCTTCTTGGACTGATCCTTTTTGAACTTCTTCAAAACTTTGTCAAGGTATGTGCTCTGTGAAAGTCCTATTAAGTGTCTCGATCTATCTCTATAGATCTTGATGCCTAATATGAAAACAGCTTCTCATAGGTCCTTCATTGAAAAACTCTTGTTCAAATATCCCTTCACGCTTTCCAACATTTCTATATTGTTTCCAATCAGCAATATGTCATCCACATATAATATTAGAAACGCTATAGAGCTCCCACTCACTTTCTTGTAAATACAAGCTTCTCCGTAAACTTGTATAAACCCGAACGCTTTGATCACCTCATCAAAGCGAAGATTCCAACTCCGAGATGCTTGCACCAGTCCATAAAAGGATCGCTGGAGTTTGCAAACTTTGTCAGCATTCTCTGGATCGACAAAACCTTCTGGTTGCATCATATACAACTCTTCCTTAAGGAAACCGTTAAGGAATGCTGTTTTAACATCCATCTGCCAAATTTCATAATCGAAAAATGCAGCTATTGCTAACATGATTCTGACAGACTTAAGCATCGCTACGGGTGAGAAGGTCTCATCGTAGTCAACTCCTTGAACTTGTGAAAAACCCTTTGCCACAAGTCGAGCTTTATAGACAGTGACATTATCGTCCGCGTCCGTCTTCTTCTTAAAGATCCATTTATTCTGAATGGTCTTTCGCCCTTCAGGTAATACTTCCAAAGTCCATACTTTGTTTTCATACATGGATCCCATCTCGGATTTCATGGCCTCTAACCATTTCTCGGAATCCGGGACCATCATCGCTTCTCCATAGCTCGTAGGTTCATCGTTGTCTAACAACATGACCTCTAAGACAGGGTTGCCGTACCACTCAGGAGCAGTACGCGTCCTTGTCGACCTACGAGGTTCGATAGCAACTTGATCCGAAGCCTCATGATCACCATCATCAGCTTCCTCTTCAACCGATGTAGGCTCTACAGAAACATCTTTCTGCGCTGTGCTACTCTCTGGTTGAAGTAAAGGTTCAACAACCTCATCAAGTTCTATTTTCCTCCCACTCAATTCTATCGAGAGAAACTCTTTCTCGAGAAATGACCCGTTCTTTGCGACAAACACTTTGCCTTCGGATCTGAGATAGAAGGTATACCCAACCGTCTCTTTTGGGTATCCTATGAAGACGCATTTCTCCGCTTTGGGTTCCAGCTTTTCAGGCTGAAGCTTTTTGACATAAGCATCACATCCCCAAACTTTAAGAAACGACAACTTTGGTTTCTTGCCAAACCACAGTTCATATGGCGTCGTCTCAACGGATTTAGATGGTGCCCTATTTAAAGTGAATGCAGTTGTCTCTAACGCATAACCCCAAAACGATAGTGGCAAATCGGCAAGAGACATCATAGACCGCACCATATCCAATAAGGTTCGATTACGACGTTCGGACACACCATTGCACTGTGGTGTTCCAAGCGGTGTCAATTGTGAAACAATTCCACATTGTCTTAAGTGACTGCCAAACTCATAACTCAGATATTCTCCTCCTCGATCACATCGCAGGAATTTAATCTTTTTGTTACGATGATTCTCAACTTCACTCTGAAATTGCTTGAACTTTTCAAACGTTTCAGACTTATGTTTCATTAAGTAAATATACCCATATCTACTTAAGTCATCGGTGAAGGTGAGAAAATAACGATATCCACCGCGCGCCTCAATGCTCATCGGACCGCACACATCAGTATGTATGATTTCCAACAAGTCACTTGCCCGTTCCATTGTACCAGAGAACGAAGTCTTAGTCATCTTGCCCATGAGGCATGGTTCACATGTGTCAAGTGATTCAAAATCAAGTGAATCTAAAAGTCCATCAGCATGGAGCTTCTTCATGCGTTTTACACCAATATGACCTAAGCGGCAGTGCCACAAGAAAGTGGTGCTATCACTATCAACTCTACATCTTTTGGCATCAATGTTATGAACATGTGTATCATCACTATCAAGATTCAGTAAGAATAAACCCCTCACAATGGGTGCATGACCATAAAAAATATTACTCATATAAATAGAACAACCATTATTCCCTGATTTAAATGAGTAACCGTCTCACAATAAACAAGATCCAGATATAATGTTCATGCTTAACGCAGGCACTAAATAACAATTATTCAGGTTCATCACTAATCCCGATGGTAATCGAAGAGCGAGCGTGCCGACGGCGATCACATCAACCTTGGAACCATTTCCCACGCGCATCGTCACTTCGTCCTTTGCCAGCCTCCGTCTATTCCGTAGTTCCTGCTTTGAGTTGCAAATGTGAGCAACCGAACCGGTATCAAATACCCAGGCACTACAACGAGAGTTGGTAAGGTACACATCAATAACATGTATATCATATATACCTTGTTTGGTGTTGGCCGCCTTCTTGTTAGCCAGATACTTGGGGTAGTTCTGCTTCCAGTGATCAGTTCCCTTGCAATGAAAGCACTCGGTTTCTGGCTTGGGTCCAGCCTTGGGTTTCTTCACGGGAGGGGCAACTGCTTTGCCACTCTTCTTGGAGTTACCCTTCTTGCCCTTGCCATTCTTCTTGAAACTAGTGTTTTATTGACCATCAACACTTGATGCTCCTTCTGAATCTCAGACTTAGCGACTTTCAACATCGCAAACAGCTCGGCGACTGACTTGTTCATCCCTTGCATGTTATAGTTCAACACGAAGCTTTTGTACTTAGGTGGCAGTGATTGAAAACTCTGTCAGTGATCGCCTCTGGCGGGAGAACAATTCCCAACTCTGCCAGACGGTTGGAATACCCAGACATTCTGAGTATATGTTCACTGACAGACCCGTTCTCCTCCATCTTGCAAGCATAGAACTTATCGGAGGTCTCATACCTCTCGATCCGGGCATTCTTCTCAAAGATAAACTTCAACTCCTGGAACATCTCATATGCTCCATGACGTTCAAAACGTCTTTGAAGTCCCGGTTCTAAGCCATACAACATTGCACATTGAACTATTGAGTAATCATCAGAATGTGTCTGCCAGGCGTTCGCAACGTCTATAGACTCTACTGGAGCGGGTGGTTCACCGAGCGGTGCATCAAGGACATAAGCCTTTTGGGAAGCCGTGAGGATAATCCTCAGATTACGGGCCCAGTCTACAAAGTTACTTCCATCATCTTTCAACTTAGCTTTCTCTAGGAACGCATTGAAATTCAGGGGTGCTACTGCGCGAGCCATTGATCTACAACATAATTTTTTTAAAGACAACTTAGCACAACAACTCGAGGAAATAGATACATTTTTATCATGGCAACAAGATATAGCATGCATATCATCATGAGATTTAGTCAAGCAATTTCTACATGATATGCAAGGACTATCAACACAAGCATGTGAAATTTGTAAGGTGCTCGAAGTGTTAAAGTCCAAAGATGGAGTATTGCAATGTGATAGTGATGAGGGATCATCAACAGTAAGCACACTATCAACATTGCAATGACCAACACTACTCACCATATCATTACCTTGTGGCCATCCACATGTAGGTGAAGTAGAAGAAATTGAGAAGACAATACGACCGGAGGTGGAGGGAGAACAATCATCCTCACAAATCTTGGACACACCATATTTATCTTAAAGCTTTGTCCACAACTCACGAGCATCCCGGAACGGCATGAGTTGAAATATAACTACATTGCTCAAAGCATCAAAAAGCACATTAGAAGCTTGAGCATTGAGATAAGAGTTTTTCTCATCCTCTAAAGATAATTTTTGAGGATCCTTCGGAGGAGAAAAACCCATATCTACAATCCACTCTAAATTTGGGTCCATGACCCTAAAGAGATTAAGCATGCGAATTACCCAAACATCAAAATTTGTGCCATCAAAACTAAGAGTGCCAGAGAATCCTAAACCCCTAGTCGACATTCTTACTCTCTAGGTGGTAAAACCTAATAATGAGAGACCTAGCTCTGATACCAATTGAAAGGACGTGGATGTCGCCTAGAGGGGGGGGTGAATAGGCGCTTTAAAATAATTACGGTTTAGGCTTGAACAAATGCGGAATAAAACTAACGTTTAATATGTCAAGCACAAAACCTAAAACAACTAGGCTCACCTATGTGCACCAAAACCTTATGCTAAGCAAGATAAACAACTAAGTGACAGCAAGATATATAGCAGAAACAATATGGCTATCACAAAGTAAAGTGCATAAGTAAAGGGCTCGGGTAAGAGATAACCGAGGCACATGGAGACGATGATGTATCCCGAAGTTCACACCCTTGCGGATGCTAATCTCCACAACCTAATTGGAGACCCCGACGCTTGCCTGGAGCTTTACACCACAATGATTGAGCTCCGAGGCACCACCAACCGTCTAGGGTGCCAAGGCACCCAAGAGGAACAAGCTCTAGGGTGCTCAAACACCCAAGAGTAATAAGCTTCTTAAACTTCACTTCCACGTATCACCGTGGAGAACTCAAACATATGCACCAAATGCAATGCCAAGGGCACACGGAGTGCCCAAGTCCTTCTCTCCCAAATTCCACCAAAGCAACTAATGCTAGGGAGGAAAATGAGAGGAAGAACAAAGAAGAACACGAAGAACTCCAAGATCTAGATCCAAGGGGTTCCCCTCACATAGAGGAGAAAGTGATTGGTGGAAATGTGGATCTAGATCTCCTCTCCCTTTTCCCTCAAGAACTAGCAAGAATCATTGGAGGGATTGAGAGATAGCAAGCTCAAGAAGGTCAACAATGGGGGGCAAAAACGAGCTCAAGAGTTGGGGAACCATTGGGGAAGAAGACCCCCTTAAATAGGTCCCCACGAATCTGCCCGTTATGTGTAGAATAACATAGGAGCGGTACAACCGCTATGAGCACCGGTACAACCGGTAAAAAGCAATAAGCGGTACAACCGGCCCATAACCGCCCAAGAACCACACCACAACAGAAACTAGTCCGGTGCTAGAGCGGTACATGGCCGGTACAACCTTCGGACCAATTCTGGAGCGGTACAACCGCTCCAAAGACCGGTACAACCTCTCTATGTAAAACAATTAATACTAAAACAGCCATAACTTTCGCATACGAGCTCCGATTTGAGCAAACTCAAGCTTGTTGGATAAAGGACAACAAGAGCTATCCAACAATGACTTGTTAAATTAAGAACAAGAAATGGAGAATAAATGCCACTAGGATAAGGAAGATGACCTTCCCAATAAATATCCGGCAAAATCTCCAACACCGAAAACACAATATGATGCATACGAAATATGTTTTCGATGAGCTTGAACTTATCACGATGAAGACCATAAGCTCAAAAAATCACATAGAGAAAAACCAAATAAGGACCAAGAAAGATGATGATGCAAGGATGCAAATGGTTTGAGCTCTCAACGAACGATACGATCAAGCTACTCACTTGAGAGCCCCCCTTGATAGTACGACTATCGATCCTATAACCCGGTCTCCCAACTACCACCATGAGACCGGTAAAATGGAAAACCCTATCAAGGTCAAACCTTTGCCTTGCGCATAGTCTACTTGAGCTAGATGATGACGATCTTGTCTTTCTCAAGATGGACCACCTTTCTTGATTGCGTGGCTCGATGAAGACTAGTAGATTGCTCCCCCATACTCCAGTATGGGTGAGCCACTCTTCGGCACATCTTCACAAGTCCATTGTCACCACAATGGACGGCAAACTTCAAGCATGATCTCTCCATGATGCTTCACTTGAACTTGCACACCGCAACCTTGATGACGATCACCACTTGATGTCATCTTCCATGGGTTGTATGTGATCTTCCTCTTGATGTAAGCCCATGGAAATATACCTAACCCCACAAAGAACACTCACGTAGACCATGGGTTAGTACACAAAGCGTAATGGACAATGCTTACCATACCATGGGATCACTTGACCCCTCTCGGTATATCGTGTACGCTTTGTGTGTTGATCAACTTGGTTCACTCTTTGACTTAGTCTTGATCAACCTTGTATCTTATCTTCTCTCTTCATAAAGATGATGTCTTGAAGGTCACCATGAATGCTCACACAATCTTCTTCTTTAAGACATGCTTGCAATAAGCTCAACTCTCACATGACCAATCTTTGGATAAAGCCTTGAATACCACCTTGGTCACCACATAAACTCCTTGAAACCAATAGATGGACTTCAAGAAGTACCTACGGACAAATCTTTCGAATATAACTCAAGGCAACCATTAGTCCATAGGGATTGTCATCAATTACCAAAATCACACATGGAGAAATGTGCTCTTACAATCTCCCCCATTTTGGTAATTGATGACAACCACTTTCAAGAGAGTTTATATAAGGAAATAAGCACAACCAAGCACACACATGCAAAGCTATAATGCATGGGTATGAGATGCAAATGCTTAAGCAACAAAAGCAAAACTCTCTACACTTCCCAACCTAAACTCTCTAAACTTCTCCCCCATTGGCATTGATTGCCAAAATGGACGAAAAGCTTAGAAAGCCAATACAATAGGGGCTCCTCCAAAAAGTATGTATTTCTCAAAATATGAGTGCAATGAAATACACATATTCAATTATAAGTATTTGGAGGAAAACAAACTATATTGAGGATCCAAAGATTGCAAAAAGGATCGTATGGCACAAAGACATACAAAAGAGAAGCAAGCAATCAAAAGATACCAATTGGAACAAACAATCACATGGACCTACGAGCCACATGAATACAAGATATTATGATATGGGCAATAGAGTGTTTTAAAGAAACTAGAGAAGCTCCCCATGATTTGTGCACTATTAAGAATTTTTGTATTTGGATACAAGAGCACAAAATAGGATCATCACTCCCCCAAAATCAATAGAAACACACAACAAGTGCAAGCACGTAGATAAGACAATAAGAATATCACTTGCACCAAACATATGGTTGAGCAACATGTAAAAGAGGCAACTTAAAAATACGCTCAACCAAAATGATGTGTGTGAGTCATGGCAAAGCACTTGAGAAGACTATTATAAGGATGAGCATTAAGCATCAATATAGTCTTGATGAAATGAGACACAAAGTGCAAGACATATCCTTCCCACACACACAAAGCACTTTAGCAAATGGGTTCACAAGCTTACTAATAAGAAAATTAAAAAAACCAAAGCTTGTGACAACCCATGGTGAAGATAGGAAATAATAGCCTTGTCAAGAGGAGGGATACCAAACGAAGTGGAAAAACCCTCGTCAAGACAAGCATGAGGAAAAATAATCTTCACCACCAAAGAGTGCATCAAGATGCATGGATATAAGATCCGCACTCAAGACAAATTCATTTATGAAACCACCAAGGAATTAAAAAAAAGGAATGCAACGGTGGACGTGAAGGAAAAGAGGATATCAACTAGAGATGTAACTTCTCTCATGCGTATAAGATTCTAGGTGGAAGACAATCATTATGATATATATCCACAAAGAAGGATGTACACATGAAATAGTTACAATAAGAAAGAGCAAGATATCCAAACGGAAGTCATAAATATACCAATAAGAACTTTTCTTGAAAGCATAGCACATGGCTTAATATTGTCTTATTGTATATAATTAGACTCCACCACACGAATATCAAAGACATCACAACTAGTAGCAAGAGATCATCGTTGGGATGCTTTGAGTAAGGAAACAAGTACCACAAGAAAGAATCAAGAAATTCATGCCATGATGCAACCTACAAGAAGTTGAATGCAAGAAATGTATGCATGAAGTAGATACTTGTTATCGAGATAGCATTGGATTGATGTAGTAGATAATGGTTCATCGATCATCCTAGCTTGGCTCCAATAAGCACATGGTGTCAACACCTTCCTTGTAAGTAAGCCGAGCATCCAATGCATCCCCAATTGTTCCTAGAACAACAACACAAATAAAATGGTACCCAAACTCATTGGGACCAAAGAGTTAGTAGACCAACAATACATAGGACAAACTCCACATAACTATGTGCATATAGATATGAACTTGAATTGCATGCACACTTTAGCCAATTTGTGACATAGTTGAGTTTCTCCTATATATTGGGTCGAAGAAAGAAAGCATGCCAAAGAAAGTACATAGTAAATATGCGTGCTCAAGACTTTCAAGAACCAAATCAACACATAGTTGATAAGATACCAAAAGAAAGAATACAAGTGAAAATAAGATACCAAACGAAGAAATTATCACTTGAAGGATACCAATAAAAAGATACATCAAGGAATGAGATATACATTGACAGATGCCAAAAAAATAGGAAACAAGATACCAATCGAAAGAAAACAAATAAGAGGTATCAAGTTCCCAAAAGAGAGCTAGGTTCCAAACAAACCAAACCCTCGGCAAATTTTCATGATGGCACAAAGCACTAAAAAGAAAAGGATTGACTTCCACCAACACACACTTGATAAGGATCAAAACGTTTTATGATAAATGCATAAAGAGAGTGTTCTAAAGAAAATAGAATAGCTCCCCCAACAGATGTGATTTATATAGAATTTGCATTTGAATACAAGATGCACAAGATGGGATCATCACTTTCACTATATCTATAGAAACACTAGACATGTTCAAAAAGATCCACAAGAGGCAAGGAAGACAAACGGATAAACAAAATCCAATGTAAAGACGAGAAGCAATTTCTATCACATAAGAGGATACCAATTGTCAAAGGACAAGAAGTAATTCGAAATAATTCCTATTGGTAGATTGCAAAGATATCCAACATCATCTTCACACCTAAATCATAAACAAATGACACTTGTAGAGCTAATATGCCACCTAGGAACAAGATAATTTACAATATCAATTCTAAGTGGCAATACCTCAAATGTACACATTTTCTAGGCTTGTAATATGCACATAGCATATTACTCCCCCATAATGTGATAACCCAAAATGATTAACAAGTGGAAAAAGAAATCCAACAAGAGATAATTAATGGACTGTTTAGAATTTGAATTTCTCATGAGAAGACATACCACATAGAAGCTAGATAATCTTGTAAT
The DNA here is from genome assembly GCA_039707655.1 of Elymus sibiricus. Lineage (NCBI taxonomy): Eukaryota > Viridiplantae > Streptophyta > Magnoliopsida > Poales > Poaceae > Elymus > Elymus sibiricus. Next base: position 375,508,975 of record CM077663.1, on the reverse strand, counting down.
ATCAATACTAAGTGGTATTACTCATGCACACACATTTTTAGGATTATGAAGTGCACAAAGCACATCACTCCCCCAAAATGGGATAATCCATTAATCTCTCAAAAGAGCCAACTAAGATACAAACACAATGCAAAAAGGCTCAACACAAGACTCACACATACATGATGTGCAGCCCATCATACATACTTGATTACTCAAGATAAACAAACAGGAAGCACAACATATACAAACACATGCAAGGTACAAAACCACAACATGCAAAGGGGCAAGTAACTATCAATGTAAACAATTTAAGTACAAGTTACTGTAAGGAGGCACATTGGATATACGATAGAAACTCGATAATCCAAATGACTTGGCTTGAGATAATATGAATGATGAAGATCCCTTAATTCTTCATGATGTAGCCAAGTCACCAATGCCCTCCAACAACACCTATTGATCAAGTTTGAGCTTGTTGGTCCCCAACCAATTTGGGTCCTAAGAGGTTAGTCACAATAGGCTTGGCTACCCAAATGGTTCTTTTCTTGACACCACTTTGAGTACCAACAAACTTGGCAAACACATTGCCAACCTTATCCTTCCCAAGAGAATAGATATCATCAATAATAATTGGGTTGGGTACGTTACCATTCGTGCATGAAGAAGCAAAGTGACCCTTCTCACGACATAAGTAGCAACATTTACCCTTTACTTTCTTCTCAATTGATTTCTCAACTTGAGGAGCGTTGACTTGGGTCTTCTTGGGAATATGCTTTGCTTCAACTTGCGGTTGAGCATGAGATTGTGGCCGCTTCCCTTGTTGTTTGTCACTATGGGGCTTCTTCTTCAATGGGCAAGATCTAACATGGTGCCCTTCTATCTTGCACTTGAAGCAAATAATCTTGGCCGAATTCTTGACTTGTTCTTGGCCCTTCTTTTTGTTGCTCTTGGACTTTTTCTTCTTATTGGAGTTGAATCCAAGTCCACCTTTGTCATTTGGGGATTTTTGCACACTCAAGATATTGTTGAGTGTGGACTTCCCTTCATGACTCTTTTCCAAGTCTTTCTTCAAAGAAGTGACTTGGGCCTTGAGCTCATTGATTTCCTCTACATGGTTAGTATGAACACAAGTACTAGAGGAAGTATAAGCTTCATCGTTAGAGCAACAAGGCAAGGAAAGTAATTCATCACAAGATGTAGCAACATTATGAGTAGATGAACTACGAGGACTAGCACATGGCAATAAAGCATTTCTACTAGATGTAGTGCTAATGTCCACATGAGGCTCACTAGATGTTACCTTAGTATTACTAGCCCCATGAGCTATTTTTAGCACATTATGGGATACTAGAAGATCACCATGAGAGCTCGAGAGCTTTTCATGACTTTCTTCCAATTTCCCATAATTGCTAGATAGCAACTCAAGTTGAGCCCTTAGCTCAACATTCTCCTTCAAAATGGATGCTTCACAAGGAATAGAGTTAGTAGCACAAGCATCATCATTAAAAACAAGAGGAGAAGGCAACTTGGCAAGCTCTTTAGCATATGAAGCTTCAAGTTGAGCATGAGACTCGGTGAGTTCGATGAGCGAACTCTTAATGACCCTTGAGCCATTTTCGAGGTGCTCAAAGTCCTCAAGGAGTTTAGCATGAGCAACTTCAAGCATATCATTTTTAGTACTAAAATCATTAGCCACCTCGAGAGCCCTATCATGGGATTCCTTTAATCTAGATAATTCTATAGCAAAGGTCTCCTCAAGAGATTCCTTGGTGGTTTGTTCATTTTCAAGAGCTTGAGATAGCTCCGCAATCTCATTAGCGTAATCACGCTCATGACCTTCCATTTTCTCAATGGTGGACTCATGCTCCTCGAGGTGAGCTTCCAACCCCTCAATATATTTCTTGCCCTCAATGGCAATAGACATGATTTCCATGAAGTCGGAGCGAGCAAGTTTATTATTATGAAGAGCTTTAAAAATCATTTCACCCTTAATTTTTAAGGAAGCAATATTATCACTCTCTTCATCATTATCCTCATCCTCATTATCTTCAACATCGTCATCATGACATATATTGGGATTCAAAGTAGGAGATACCTTTGAAGCCTTAGCCATAAAGCAAAAGTGAGAAACAATAGATGATGATGTAGGATCCCTTGAAGCATCATTCAAGACCATATCTTGTTCCATGGAGTGTTGGGTTTCCTCTACATTGTTAGCACAACAACTCGAGGAAATAGATACATTTTTATCATGGCAACAAGATATAGCAAGCATATCATCATGAGATTTAGTCAAGAAATTTCTACATGATATGCAATGACTATCAACACAAGCATGTGAAACTTGTAAGGTGCTCGAAGTGTTAAAGTCCAAAGATGGAGCATTGCAATGTGATAGTGATGAGGGATCATCAACAGTAAGCACACTATCAACATTGCAATGACCAACACTACTCACCATATCATACCTTGTGGCAATCCACATGTAGGTGAAGTAGAAGAAATTGAGAAGAGAATACGACCGTAGGTGGAGGGAGAACAATCATCCTCACAAATCTTGGACACACCATATTTATCTTGAAGCTCTGTCCACAACTAATGAGCATCCCAGAACGGCATGAGTTGAAATATAACTACATTGCTCAAAGCATCAAAAAGCACATTAGAAGCTTGAGCATTGAGATAAGAGTTTTTCTCATCCTCTAAAGATATTTTTTGAGGATCCTTCGGAGGAGAAAAACCCATATCTACAATCCACTCTAAATTTGGGTCCATGACCCTAAAGAGATTAAGCATGCGAATTACCCAAACATCAAAATTTGTGCCATCAAAACTAAGAGTGCCAGAGAATCCTAAACCCTAGTCGACATCCTTACTCTCTAGGTGATAAAACCTAATAATGAGAGACCTAGCTCTGATACCAATTGAAAGGGCGTGGATGTCGCCTAGAGGGGGGGGTGAATAGGCGCTTTAAAATAATTACGGTTTAGGCTTGAACAAATGCGGAATAAAACTAACGTTTAATATGTCAAGCACAAAACCTAAAACAACTAGGCTCACCTATGTGCACCAACAACTTATGCTAAGCAATATAAACAACTAAGTGATAGCAAGATATATAGCAAGAAATAATATGGCTATCACAAAGTAAAGTGCATAAGTAAAGGGCTCGGGTAAGAGATAACCGAGGCACGTGGAGACGATGATGTATCCCGAAGTTCACACCCTTGCGGATGCTAATCTCTGTTCGGAGCGGTGTGGAGGCACAATGCTCCCCAAGAAGCCACTAGGGCCACCGTAATCTCCTCACGCCCTCGCACAATGTAAGATGTCGTGATTCCACTAAGGGACCCTTGAGGGCGGTCACCGAACCCGTACAAATGGCAACCCTTGGGGGCGGTCACCGGTACCCGTACACTTTGGCAACCCTTGGGGGCGGTCACCGGTACCCGTACAAATTGCTCGGGGCAATCTCCACAACCTAATTGGAGACCCCGACGCTTGCCCGGAGCTTTACACCACAATGATTGAGCTCCGAGGCACCACCAACCGTCTAGGGTGTCAAGGCACCCAAGAGGAACAAGCTCTAGGGTGCTCAAACACCGAAGAGTAATAAGCTTCTTAAACTTCACTTCCACGTATCACCGTGGAGAACTCAAACCTATGCACCAAATGCAATGGCAAGGGCACACGGAGTGCCCAAGTCCTTCTCTCCCAAATCCCACCAAAGCAACTAATGCTAGGGAGGAAAATGAGAGGAAGAACAAAGAAGAACACGAAGAACTCCAAGTTCTAGATCCAAGGGGTTCCCCTCACATAGAGGAGAAAGTGATTGGTGGAAATGTGGATCTAGATCTCCTCTCCCTTTTCCCTCAAGAACTAGCAAGAATCATTGGAGGGATTGAGAGATAGCAAGCTCAAGAAAGTCAACAATGGGGGGCAAAAACGAGCTCAAGAGTTGGGGAACCATTGGGGAAGAAAGCCCCCTTAAATAGGTCCCCACGAATCTGCCCGTTATGTGCAGAATAACATAGGAGTGGTACAACTGCTATGAGCACCGGTACAACCGGTAAAAAACAATAAGCGGTACAACCGGCCCACAACCGCCCAAGAACCGCACCACAACAGAAACTAGTCCGGTGGTAGAGCGGTACATGGCCGGTACAACCTTCGGACCAATTCTGGAGCGGTACAACCGCTCCAAACACCGGTTGTACCGGTCAACCGGTAACCGGTACAACCTCTCTATGGGGCGGTACAACCTCTCTATGTAAAACAGGTAATACTAAAACAGCCATAACTTTCGCATACGAGCTCCGATTTGAGCAAACTCAAGCTTGTTGGATAAAGGACAACAAGAGCTATCCAACAATGACTAGTTAAATTAAGAACAAGCAATGGAGAATAAATGCCACTAGGATAAGGAAGATGACCTTCCCAATAAATATCCGGCAAAATCTCCAACACCGAAAACACAATATGATGCATACGAAATCTGTTTTCAATGAGCTTGAACTTATCACGATGAAGACCATAAGCTCAAAAACTCACATAGAGAAAAACCAAATAAGGACCAAGAAAGATGATGATGCAAGGATGCAAATGGTTTGAGCTCTCAACGAACGATACGATCAAGCTACTCACTTGAGAGCCCTCCTTGATAGTACGGCTATCGATCCTATAACCCGGTCTCCCAACTACCACCATGAGACCGGTAAAATGGAAAACCCTATCAAGGTCAAACCTTTGCCTTGCGCATAGTCTACTTGAGCTAGATGATGACGATCTTGTCCTTCTCAAGATGGACCACCTTTCTTGATTGCGCCGGCTCGATGAAGACTAGTAGATTGCTCCCCCATACTCCACTATGGGTGAGCCACTCTTCGGCACATCTTCACAAGTCCATTGTTACCACAATGGACGGCAAGCTTCAAGCATGATCTCTCCATGATGCTTCACTTGAACTTGCACACCGCAACCTTGATGACGATCACCACTTGATGTCATCTTCCATGGGTTGGATGTGATCTTCCTCTTGATGCAAGCCCATGGAAATATACCTAACCCCACAAAGAACACTCACGTAGACCATGGGTTAGTACACAAAGCGTAATGGACAATGCTTACCATACCATGGGATCACTTGACCCCTCTCGGTATATCGTGTACGCTTTGTGTGTTGATCAACTTGGTTCACTCTTTGACTTAGTCTTGATCAACCTTGTATCTTATCTTCTCTCTTCATAAAGATGATGTCTTGAAGGTCACCATGAATGCTCACACAATCTTCTTCTTCAAGACATGCTTGCAATAAGCTCAACTCTCACATGACCAATCTTTGGATAAAGCCTTGAATACCACCTTGGTCATCATATAAACTACTTGAAACCAACAGATGGACTTCAAGAAGTACCTACGGACAAATCCTTCGAATATAACTCAAGGCAACCATTAGTCCATAGAGATTGTCATCAATTACCAAAACCACACATGGAGAAATGTGCTCTTACACCATGTGACCCTTGGGGTGGGTGGGCCCCACTTGGTGGACCCCCCGGAACCCATTCGTCACTCCCGGTACACTACCGGAAGTGCCCGAAACTTTTCCGGAGACCAAAACGGGATTTCCTATATATCAATCTTTACCTCCGGACCATTCCGGAGCTCCTCGTGATGTCCGGGGTCTCATCCGGGACTCCGAACAACCTTTGGTCACCACCATACATAACTCAATACTACCGAAACGTCATCGAACGTTAAGTGTGCAGACCCTGCGGATTCGAGAACTATGTAGACATGACCGAGACACCTCTACGGTCAATAAACAATAGCGGGACCTGGATGTCCATATTGGTTCCTACATATTCTATGAAGATCTTTATCGGTTGAACCTCTATGTCAAGGATTCAGTTAATCCCGTATGTTGTTCCCTTTGTTCTTCGGTATGTTACTTACCCGAGATTCGATCGTCGGTATCTCTATACCTAGTTCAATCTCGTTACCGGCAAGTCTCTTTACTCGTTTCGTAATACAAGATCCCATGGCTAACTCTTTAGTCACTTTGCTTGCAAGGCTTATTGTGATGTTGTATTACCGAGTGGGCCCTGAGATACCTCTCCGTCACACGGAGTAACAAATCCCAGTCTCGATCCATGCCAACTCAACAGACACCCTCGGAGATACCTGTAGAGCATCTTTATAGTCACCCAGTTACGTTGCGACGTTTGATACACACAAGGTATTCCTCTGGCGTCAGTGAGTTGCATGATCTCATGGTCATGGGAACAGATACATGACATGCAGAAAACTATAGCAATAAACTGACACGATCATATGCTACGTTCATAGTTTGGGTCTTGTCCATCACATCATTCTCCTAATGATGTGATCCCGTTATCAAATGACATCTCATGTCTATGGCTAGGAAACCTTGACCATCTTTGATCAACGAGCTAGTCTACTAGAGGCATACTAGGGACACAGTGTTGTCTATGTATCCACACAGGTATTTGTGTTTCCAATCAATACAATTATAGCATGGTTAATAAACGATTATCATGAACAAGGAAATATAATAATAATCGCTTTATTATTGCCTCTAGGGCATATTTCCAACACCTGGTTGATGAGTACTGCAAATTATTTCACACACAGAAAAAAACCGTTGATGAATTTCTTACACTTGAAATATCAGGTTTTTCGAACACCATAAACATAACTAAAAATGACAGAGGAGCCATTTATTATGTTGGGAGGTTGGGCACCCGTTAATTGTCAGTGGCGACAACGATGGAACCTTGGGGGCGCAACACTTCCTTTGGATGCATTGTCGTGGATCCAACCCCTTCCTCTCTTTGGCCCTGGTGAAAACCATGGTTCCGACTTGCCAGAACCGAGCGTGTCGTTGTGCTTTGGCGTCATTTACTTCTCCGAAGCGTTGTTTTTTAACCTCATGCCCATGTCGATTGGTTAAAGGGCGTGTGTTGGTGGGTGGACCCGGGGTTCAAGCACGTGGCGGGCTGCGAGGCCACGCCCTCTGCGGGTCATCGGGTCGTGCCCGCCGGCGGTCTGGATCGCGTCGGGGCGGAGGCGGGTGCCCTCTCCACCAACTCCAGCTCCCAAGAAGCCGCCTGCGGCAACATGTACTTCTTCGACGTCGGTGTGGGTGATGATGACAATGAAGGCAGCGAGGAGCCACAACAGCGTCCGCGGCCCCGGGCGTCGAATGACTCGCGGAACGTCTGCAACATCCCGTAGAACTGGTCGCGCCTTCACCACCGTAGCAAGTCCATCCTCGACATGGCCCGCCGGAACCTCTCGTGTGGCCTGTGTGAGCCAAGTCGGCGACGACGGTGCAGAGGTCCTTAGCCACCACCCCGCCTCGTTCGGTGCTTACATGAATGGGCTTTGTTCGCATACTTCCTGGTGACGGCGAGGCTGACATCCTCAACTAGTTTCGACTCTGACTCACTGTCGCTGCTCGCCGAGGGGCAAGCCGGCAGGGGCAAGGCCGACGTCAGAGCTCCACAGGAGTCGTCTGCTCTCTATGCGGCAGACCTTCGCGAGCGCCAAGCAGTCGCCGGACAAGACTGCCACGGCCCTCTGACGTCCTTATGTCATTGGACAAACAACAACGACCACCACCACCACACGAACGACGACGATGGCGCGGCAGGGCAGGCGGTCGCGCATACAAGGTGGTTGTCCGGTGGTTTAGATTTATTTTTTTATAGTTTTTAGTTAAACTGTCGAAGTGTGAACCGTTTTATGTAAATTATTCCGAACTTTAATGAAATCTGTCGTATTTGCACGAATTTTGTCATGTTATTTTAAACCTTATTTGAATAGTATGGGGTAGCATTCGATGACCACCTCCTGCATCCTCCACATCCGTGTCCATGAATTGGTACCCTCTGTCCGCGGATGAATCCTAGACGTGGCATTCTGATGAGTCTAATCAAGTTTCCCCAGGGCCACCTTAGCACGGGTCTAGCGATCTGGGGCGCCTGCTAGCCGTTCGGGCCCGTGGGCCAACCCAAATCATCGTGAGGATAAAACGCGGGGCGCGGTTCGGTCCCCCAAAAACAGTGCCGCACGGGAGCGCGCATTGGCTCCAAACGCTCGATGGCCCGATCGGACGGCTCCTGATGTACGTACGCCGTGCCGCTCGTGTCCGTCCAGGACGGGAAACAAACATGTGGGGGTGGGACACGACGAATGGACGTGCCACTTCGTGTCGACGTGATGGTGCCGGTGGTACTATCTTTTTGAGATTGCCACGGCCGTGGCCACGGACAGCTAATCAGGCATTAGTTAAGCCGTGGAGTGCCATGATTACTGTACAAGAGAGCGTGTTGTCACGAGAGGGTGTGCTCTTTTTTCTTTTCATTGGGATGAAACATCACCATGCTTATCTTTTCGTGCTAATGGCGGACTGAAAACCTCCTCTCGCAGACTTTGAGTAAACACAGGAGTAGTCTATACGAAGATACCGGTTTACAATCACATCAACCACGATTTAGACCATCCCTATCAATCAAGGGTTAATAAAGGGCTAAAGGCTGGCACTGAAAACCGTTTCATGAATGTGACAAAGACAAATGAAGCAGGCAGGCAGGGCAAACAAAGGTGTAGGCCGTGTTGGTATGCTTTGAGGGTTAGCAGGCGCCATTCCCTTTTGAGGCTCTTTGCTCAGCATCAAATCCGTTACATGCTTTTCATTTTCGTTCTCATCAGTGACAAAAAGGACAAAACTCACGAATAGAAGCAGTTTCCGCATTGTGCATGGTACAAGAAAAATAAATATATAGAAAGGCATGGCATGTCACCTGAAAAGCGAGAGCAAAAAGACTGCCAACTTCTAGGGTAGATCAGGTTATGAACTTATGAGATACCCCTCCATTATTATTTACTTCTCATATTAACATTATCTTGAGTCAAATTTTATAAACTTTGACTGAACTTATACGAAAAATTATTAACATCCACGGTATCAAATCAGTACTAGTAGAATCGTCATTCAATATATTTTCATACCATGTATTATATTTTTATTTTAAAGTTTAGATTGTCTTCGATAAACTTGACCAAACTTTGTAAAGTTTGACTTAGATGAAAGCTAATATGCAGAGTAAATAAAAACGGACTGAATAGTATTATTAGATCATCTGACGTTGAATTTCTAAATATTTACAATTCATATATTTTCAACACTAAAAAAAAGATACAAACAAGGGAAGAACCATTTGTTTTGTCAGGGGTCTGGCGAAAACCATGCCGGGCGGTTGTCCACAACGGCAACAACGAAACACTTGGCGCCACACGTTCTTTCTTGGAGGCATCTTTGTCGACCCGGACCCATTCCTTCAGTGAAAACCTTGGGTCCGGCTTGCCAAACCCAAGTGTCATCGACGCTTTGGCATCATTTTCTTCTTGGAAGCATCATTTCTGAAGCCTTAGGTCCATGTCAGCTCGTTAATGGGCTTGCATTGTGTGTGTGTGTGTGTGTGTGTGTGTGTGGTGGTGGTGGTGGGTGATAACGGTGTTCCTAAAGGTGTGGATTGGGCTCCGTTTTTTATTCTCATTCTTGATGACTCTTTCCATGTGTGGGTGTGATGTGAGCTTTCGATCTGAGCTCCCGTCTTAGCTTCTCCACCGGTCGACAGTACAACGCACTCCGACCTAGAGTAAGAGGACAAGACTGATGGATGGGACAACATCATCGTCAACCCTATTGAAGTAGACAAGAGCTTCATTTTCCAACGATAATCCTTCTTTGACATTAAGATGATGCATTCTCCGTTACTTTCCCCATCGATCTTTTGAGCACGAAGGGCCATAGATTCCAACCTGGGCCCTTAGTTTGATGAAATATCTTTTCCGGTCTTCTAGAGCTTTAGCCCTAGTTCGTCAACACAATTTCCAGAACCATAGTAATTTAAAACTTCAGTAGTTCAACGCATAAGCAATGAGTACTTCAGTTTTGAAAAATCACAGTTTTTCTTAGTTTTGTTTAGCAAAGGAGGTTGGTATTTAGTTTCTACACAATCCAGAATGATAATGACATTGAAAACACAACGAATTATGAAATTCCTGTATTTTTTATATGCCAAACACATCAACCAAGTATTTGAAAGGCCGTGGTTCCTTACGAAAACACACCATATTCTCTCAAAACTATAACAAACTGTTGTGCCAAAGTAACCTTAATTTTTTAATAGTTTATAAAGCCAACTTTAACGATTTTCTTCCTCTGTAAAGAAATGTAAGAGCATTCATATCACTTTTTTATGGGGTGGTATTTGGCAAAAAAAATGCACTGTTTAAGTAAAACTGTAAATGTAATCATGTGGAAATGAGGTACGCGGAGATAGTAGAAAAGAAATGTGACCGTGCAGCCTGCGCCCATGGCATCACCGTCGGCAATTTTGACAAATTTGACCTAAAGTCGCAAGTAATTCACAAAGTGAACCGTTCGTCGGAAAAATTCACTGGCCTAACCCTTTCGTGTGGCGCCCGACAGCAAGGCGCCACACTGCACTATGTGGCGCCTTAGTCTTGGGCGCTACACCATCGGCCACGCTGGCGCCACGTGGCACGGGCCCGACCCCACCCACCTGTGTGGCGCCTAAGGGTAAGGCGCCACACTTGTAATGTGTGGCGCCTAGCCCTTAGGCGCCACACAGCGACTTATCCAGCGGCTGCCCGACCCCTCCCCCACCCCTTCCCCATTCACCCCCACATTGCAAAAACAGAGGAGTCAGCGCCCACGAGTTCCCCTCTCCCCCCTTCTCAAATCCCTCCTCAAATCAAGCAGATCTGAAGGTTTGGTCCGTGGATTTCGACCCCAATCCCTCCCTGAAGGTAACCTCCCCCGATCCCCTCCCTTTCATCCACGAAAAATGCTCCCATTTGGTCATTTTTTTTGTAAGTTTGAGCAAACCCTAGTTCTTCATGAATTTTGGAATGTGTATGATTTTGTTACACTTTGTTAGGGTTAGGCTTGTTTGTATGCTAGGGTTAGGCTTAGGGTTCTTTGTTAGGGTTAGGGTTATGCTTTTTTGTATGTTAGGCTTAGGGTTCTTTGTATATTTAAGGATTAGGGTTATGTTATGTTGGTGTTAGGGTTATGATGGGGTTAGGGTTGTCCATTTGATTACGCAAATGTTGTAATCTTTGGATGAGTTTTTATAGAATTTATTGTATGTTGTGTTGTTTAAATTTTTTAGGGATGGGAAGAACATGTGTTTATGTTCATCACGTGGACAAGAATGCCTTTTTGAAAGGCAATATTGACCCGGACCCGGATGAGCTTGACATGGTGTTTGAGTGTAGTCCTAGCTATGCGGAGTTGTTGGAACAAGTCCGAAAAGATTTGAATTGGATGGATCCAAGTGATGTTGTTGAGTTTGATGGTAGGCATAATGTGGGATTTGGAATGCACATTCGCTGGAAGACCATGCGTGTGAACTCCGAGCAACATTGGCTTGCATACAAGGAGACGGTGGCCGAATCACTAGACAAGGCTCTAGAGTTATTTGCCATAAAAAAGGTTGATGCTAACTTGCACTTGGATTTGAACCGGGTTGCCTCTCCGATTGTTGATAGTAGTCCTCCACGAATGAACCAAGATGAGATGATTGAACCTCTTTTGACCCAACAAGTGAGGCCAACATTGACCCCGATTTCGAAGATCCAAGATGAAGCATTGCAAGAGGAGAATAATGAGCATGAGGATGATGAGAATGATGATGTTGTTCTCCATGACAACAACCTTGGTGATTTGGACAAATATTATTTGCAAGAGACCATGGACCATTCCATTCCGTACTCTTGTGGCTATGCCTCTGAGTCGGACGATGACGGTCCCGATGAAGAAGTTGATGAGGAAGGGTTCATGGCCAAGGAGGCCGAAGCTTTCAAGAAGGTATTAGGGCGGGATCACCGGACATCTTGTTCGAGGATCTTAGTCTTGCAGATGAAGCCGTTGTTGACGGCGGCGCAGGCATATTGCTTGGAGTTAGGCCAACTTCTCACCGGGACAAACATGGGAAGAACTATATTGTGCCCGAGTCAAAGTTCGAAACATTCCTGGAATTGAAGATGTGGTTGGATGACTATTCGGTTACGCATTATCGTCCACACAAAGTTGTTCATTCGGACATCAAGGTGCGTTACACGGTTGCGTGTGAGGATCCACAATGTCCATGGATTGTGCGTGCAAGACCATGGAAAGGAGGCCCCGGATGGCACATTGTGAGTTGTCTACCTCACCTGTGTCGAGGCAAGAGGGTTGATGGCGAGCTTGTGTCCCAAAACCATAGACAACTCACCTCCGAGTTCATCGCTTACAGGCTTTCCAACTCCATCTCACCACTTCCAACAATGAGTATAAAAAGCGTACAAGACCTTCTAAAATCCCTCTTTCACTACGAGGTGAAATACGGGAAGGCATGGAAGGCGAAGCAAGCCGCATTCAAGATGTTGTATGGTGATTGGGAGCAAGCATACAACCGACTCCCTAGGTTGTTGGGAGCTATGGCCGCCACTAACCCGGGCATGGTTCATGTGGTCGAGCCGTATGGGCAAAAAACAGTGATTCACAACGAAAGGAGGGTCCGAGTCTTTGGCCGTGCATTTTGGGCATTTGAGCAATGTGTGAGGGCTTTTCAACACTGTCGGCCAGTCATCTCCATCGATGGCACCTTCTTGACCGGACAATTCAAGGGCACTCTCTTGGTTGCAATAGGAAGTGATGCCAATAACCGGTTGTTGCCTTTGGCTTTTGCTTTGGTTGAGGCGGAGACGAATGATAACTAGGAGTGGTTCTTGCGTATTTTGTGAACCAAGGTATTACCGTCCGAAAGGGAAATTTGTGTCATATCGGATCGCCATCAAGGAATTCTTAACACAGTTGACATTGTCATTCCCGGGCATGCTCCTTTGCACCATAGATGGTGCATGAGGCATTTCTGTTCAAACTTCTATCGGGCATGTGGTAGCAAGGAGTTGACGGATCACCTTCAAGATTGTTGTCAAGCTTTTTCCTACAAACGTTTTGCAAGATTGTACAACGCTTTGGTCGCAAACAAAAAACTTGATGCAGGGGGTCTTGATTTTCTCAATAGGCACATTGAACTTAGGACAAAGTGGGCACGAGCTTATGATGAAGACGGCCGAAGATACGGTCAAATGACAAGAAACATGGCAGAATGCTTCAACCGGGTGCTCAAGGGTGTCCGTGCGTTGCCCGTGACGGCAATAGTTCAATACACATTCGACAAGTTGAGAGAATACTTTCTGAAGTACTCAATTGAAACGTGTAAGCAGATTGCTGGAGAGAACAAGCAAAAGTACAAGTACAAGTTCCCACTAAAGGTTGATAAATGGATGACATTTCAATCACGGAAGGCTGACTCCCAAACAGCTACATTATACAATAACGAGGATTGGATGTACCAAGTGAACGAGCCCAAAGGAACCACAAACGATGGCGAACAACACGGAAACCGGTCGTTCAAGGTATCTTTATCGGAGTGTCATTGCTCTTGCGGGAGGCCAAGGTTGGTTCATCTCGCATGCTCGCACTTGTACACGGCAGCTCGCACTAGGAATGTGGACGTCAACCATCCGCTCTCTGTGAGGGAGTCCGAGTTCTCTATCGTGACCACCAAGCATATATGGGCTCCTAGATTTCAACCATACTTTGACCAATCTCAATGGCCGGAGTATCATGGAGTTCAACTATGGCCCGACCCGGAGTGGAAGGTGGTCAAACGGGGAAGACGAAAGACAAAGCGTTTTAGAGGAGACATGGATGGATGGGTGTCGGTGTCAAAACCGGCGGATCTCGGGTAGGGGGTCCCGAGCTGTGAGTCTAGGATCGATGGTAACAGGGGACGAAGGAAACGACGTTTACCCAGGTTCGGGCCCTCCTATGGAGGTAAAACCCTACATCCTGCTCGATTATATTGATGTGTATGAAGGTTACAGAGTTGATCTACCACGAGATCGAATGACTAAAACCCTAGATGAGTTTCTCTGTCCTACAATCTAAAACCTCCCCGGTTTATATAGACACCGGGGGGTACCTAAGGTTTACCCATGATAGGTCCCCTGCCAGGGATGGAGATGCCGATTTTTTCATCTTGACTTGGAGTGCACGACGCGCCTTCGAGACTTCCTTCTAGAACACGGGGTCGTGGTGTATCCGGCCCTTCCTGCGATAATCAGAGAGCGGCCCACCATGCCGGCCTATTGGGAGATAGGCCAGCGGCCCGAGGACCCCTTAGTCCAGGACTCCCTCAGTAGCCCCTGAACGAGCCCCCAACGCCAAGGGTCACATCACTGGCAGCTTCACGTGATCGGAGTCTTCGGCTTGCGGGGTGAGTTCTTCTTCCCATTAATGATCAGCTGAGACTAGCCCGGCTTCCGATGACCCATAATTTTTCCGATCATACGATCGTCCGGACGTCACGAGTCGCTTAGCTCCAAAGGCCAAACGTTAAAGTGTAAACAATGTTTCCTGTCAGCCCTTTTGACGAAGGGTCGCGGCCTATCACGACCACTGAACCAGTTATGGAAACTTGATTCACGGTTCGAGGCCGTTTTTACATTTGCATGACTCATCAATGTACAGATTGTGCTCCGTTTCACACAGGATATGATTAACGCCCTAGGTTTTCTCACGCGCGCGTAACAGCACAAATATCTCGGGAAGCGGAGAGACTTGCGGCGCAGTAGAGGGAGGCTCATCGGCGTCATGCCTCATAAAAGGGGAAAAACCGAGGCCTATTCACGCTTCCCATTCGCATTCCTCGCTTCCTCAATCTTCCTAAGCTCCAAGAGCCCAGATCCAGTTTTCCCTCAAACTCTCATCCGAGCTCAGCCATGGCGGGTTCAGGCTCGATGGGCAAGTGGGAGGCCTCCACGGTCACCGACAAGGACATCCGGGAGTTAAAGCTCGCCGGCTACCTCCCCGCCAACGTCTTCCACCGTGCTCCGGAGACGAACTAGGTGGTCCCCACCCCTAAGCCAGGCGAGAGGGTGGTGTTCGTCCCCCACTTCCTCCGGGGACTAGGCTTTCCGCTCCACCCCTTTGTTAGGGGCCTCATGTTCTTCTACGGGCTGGATTTCCACGATCTTCCCCCGAACTCCTTCATGCATATTTCAGCATTCATCATTATCTGCGAAGCCTTCCTGCGGGTCGAGCCGCACTTCGGCCTGTGGCTCAAGGTCTTCAACGTCAAGCCGAAGATAGTCGCGGGCGAGCACGCAGACTGCGGAGGGGCGGTAATCAGTAAGCTCCCCCGCGTCGAGTGGCCGGCCGGTACCTTCATCGACACAATCAAGATCTAGCAGAAGGAATGGTTCTACATCACCGAACCAAGGGACGAGGGCTGGGCGGCACCTGCCGAATTCAGATCTGGACCTCCTGTGAGGTTAACCTCGTGGCTCAAGAAGGGCCTTGACTGGGGGTCGGACGCAGAGGTAAAATCGCTGCAGAAGCGCATTTCCTCGGTGATCGCGGCCAAGGTCGAGCTGGTCAATGTTGTCCAGGTCATGCTCCACCGCCGTCTCCTTCCCTGCCAGCGCCGGGCCTCCCCAATGTGGGCCTATCAGCTCGAGGACCAGCCTACGGTGCAAGGATTCTTCCGCACTACCCACCAGAAGTTGTGGAAGGCATTATTCAAGCCCCAGAAGAGCTGGCCAGCCAAGGAGGAGGACTCGGGCCTAAGCGCCGATAAACCCCTACCCAGGTATGATATTATTTTGATACTCTGGCCCTGTTGTCTGACAAAGAGCTGAACAACCTCCCTCTTATCTTTACAGAAGTGGCTAAGCAAGGCCGTCAAAATGGACTACTCGGCCCCACAGCCCGAAGGCCCCAGGTCGGACCTGCTGGCGTCGATGCTTGTCGTTGTGCCGTACATAGCGCCGGAGAAGAAGGAAAAGAAGAAAAGCCGAGAAGGCCTCCGCATAAGGGACCTACTGGACACTGTGTCCGAGGAAACCCATGCCTCCTCTACTCATGAGGAAGAGCACGAGGACGGGGGGAAAGGCGATTCCCCCCTCACAAGAAAGAGGGCGGCATCGCCGGACGCCGCGGACGATCTACCTACTCCTGCCCCGAAGAGGGCGTGTCGACCGAGGTTAATCCTGGCCGACGACAACTCGGACTCTAACGCTGAGTCTGAGGACTCGGAGAGGGTTCCCCGAAGGAACCTCAGGGTTAAGCCCCCAGCCCAAAGGTACGAATCCGAAGACCCCCTAGGTCATTCATGTGAAGTTTTTAATGTTTTGAATGGACGAATGCCTTTTAATCTGTAGCCCACCACGCGTTCTCCCCACCGAACAAATATCGGATGGGGAGTCTCCACCCGCCGAGCTGGCGGAAAGCGGGACTGCATCGCAACCCACACCTCCAGGGGCTCCGAAAGAGGCCGCTGAGGTATCATCGCGCCAGGCTTCTTCGGAGCCAAACACAGGCGGTGGGGGCGATGATGTTATGGCCGAGGTCAATGCCTCGACCACCGAAGACCAGGGGGAGGAAACTCTCCTGGCCGCTGAGGAGGGAGGACGGAGGAATGCCCAGTCCCCTCTGAGGACATCTCCGGAGCGCACTGTGCCTCCGGAGCTACCGGCTCAATCCCCCGTCAGAGATCCGGTTGACCGGTCACCACCAGTGCCACCCATGACTGGGTGGCCGGTCATGATGGAGGAGGCTCTATCAAGTGCCTCCATCTCCGAGGATCACCGCACTCTTATGGGTGCGGTTTTGCAAGGTATTCAGTCCGTTGATAGCGGACTGAAAGAGGCATTTAATGGTCTCTTGACGGGCTTCCAGGTGAGCCACGTAATACCCTTTTCACAAAAAGTTTAGTTTTATTAAGTTTGCGCTATCTTTATATATGTAGTAGCCCCCGAGCCCTGGGTGGGGTTGAAAAAACCCACCCGGGGGTCAAATACCCCGGAGTGACCAACGATGCATAAGGCACCATTTGTCCCGCACTGTTCTAAAAGCCCTTAAGAAGACCGAGCACATGGTCGTTTTCTTGACTGTTCGGGGGTTTGAACGCACATAACCTGATTTTTATTGATTTATTCGTTGCAGGCCTCGTCGGCGGCGGCGTCCTTTGATACATCTCCAATGTATCTATAATTTATGAAGTATTCATGCCATGTTTACAATAATTTTGGTATGATTTTATTAGAACTAACCCGGACTGACGTTGTTTTCAGCAGAACTACCATGGTGTCGTTTTTTTGTGCAGAAATAAAAGTTCTCGGAATGGCCTGAAAATTTAACGGTGATTTTTTATGGACAAAAAGAGACCCCCGAAGCACCGGAGCTGGGCCAGGAAGTGATCGAGGAGGCCACAAGCCTAGGGGGCACGCCCTACCCCCCCCCCCCCCCCCCGGAGGGTGCTCCCGGCTTGTGGACTCCTCGAGCACCCCCTTGATGTGAGACCGACGCCAAAAATTCCTATAAATACCAAAACCCCCAAAAAGAACTCCAGATCAGAAGTTCCGCTGCCGCAAGTCTCTGTAGCCACGAAAAACCAATCTTGGCCCTCTTCGGCACCCTGCCGGAGGGGGTCACCATCACCGGAGACCATGGAGGAGGAAGACGGAGGGGCCATCATCACCATGGAGGCCAAGGACCAGAGGGAGAACCTCTCTCCACCTAGGGGGGGAGGCCATGGAGGAGGAAGCACAAGGGGAAGACCCTCTCCCACTCTCTCTCAGTGGTGCTGGAGTGCCATCGGGGGAATCATCGCCGCGGTGATCGTCTTCATCGACATCACCTTCTTCATCACCGTCCTCATATCTTTTCAGCGGTCCACTCTCCCGCATCCCGCTGTAATCCCCTACTTGAACATGGTGCTTTATGCCACATATTATGATCCAATGATGTGTTGCCATCCTATGATGTTTTGAGTAGATTTCTTTTGTCTTATGGGTTGATTGATGATCTAAATTGGTTTGAGTTGTATGTTTATTTTGGTGCTGTCCTATGGTGCCTTCCGTGCCGCGCACACGTGAAGGATTCCCGCTGTAGGGTGTTGCAATACGTTCATGATTCGCTTATAGTGGGTTGCTAGAGTGACAGAAGCTTAAACCCGAGTAACGGGGTTGTTGCGTATGGGATAAAGGGGACTTGATGCTTTAATGCTATGGTTGGGTTTTACCTTAATGATCTTTAGTAGTTGCGGATGCTTGCTAGAGTTCCAATCATAAGTGCATATGATCCAAGTAGAGAAAGTATGTTAGCTTATGCCTCTCCCTCATATAAAATTGCAATAATGATTACCGATCTTGTTAACAATTGCCTAGGACAATTCCGCACACCGACCCATCATTATTCCACACTCGCTATTTGTAATATATTGTAATATATTCTAACTTTATGATAACAGCACCTATTTTTATATTTTAGTTCTCCGATATCATGCAAAGCTATTCTCTTCATACCCACATCGTAGTTTTATTTCTCGTTTCTAGTTGGAAGCAAACGTTCGGCGTACGTAGAGTCGTATCAGTGGCAGATAGGATTTGAGAGAATATTGATCTCACCTTTAGCTCCTTGTGGGTTCGACACTCCATACTTATCACTTCCACCTTTGGAAATTTCTACGATGATTCCTTGCACTTGGGGATTATCAAGCTCTTTTCTGGGCCGTTGCCGGGGAGCAATAGCGTGGGGTTGATATTCTCGTGTGTGCTTGTTTGCTTTCTTCACTAAGTAGATTTTGTTTTCCCTTTTTTCTTTCTTTAGTTGTGGGTGAAAAAAACAAAAAAATTAAATAATGAAAAATACAAAAAGAATTACTTGCCTGTTATGCCTAAGAAGTTTTTCAAAAAGAGAAGTGATTGGAAGGTTGTGCATTGGAGAAGTGAGGGTCGACCTTGAACACTTGTGTTCATGCTCATGGAAACAATGTAGAATTTTTCATGGAAGCTTCTCAAAAATAATTATCCCCTTGTATTATAAAAATAATGTGCCAAGATTTGCTTTTAGGATGATTAGATTGCTTGTTTGCTATGTGCGGTGCAAAAACAGAAACTTTGACTGTAGTGCATGAATTTACATTTCTTACTAATATGTCAAAAGTTGCTGAAATTTTTACACAGTACTTCTATATAAATTTTTTAACTTGTCCTAATGTTTCAGAATTTTTTGAGTTACAGAAGTATACGAAGTTTCCAGATTGCTACAGACTGTCCTGTTTTTGACAGATTCTGTTTTCTATGTGTTGTTCACTTATTTTGATGAATCTATGGGTTGTATCGGGGGGTATGAACCATGGTGAAGTTGGAATACAGTATATATAATGCTAATATGAAATTGGAATGAGTTTACAACAGTACGTAAAGGTAGTAATTTGCTTTATTATACTAACGGATCTCACGAGAGTTTTGTTAAGTTTTGTGTGGATGAAGTGTTCGAAGATCGAGAATGTATCGATATAAGAAGAATAAGGAGAGACAAGAGTTCAATCTTGGGGATGCCCAAGGCACCCCAAGTAAATATTTCAAGAAGATCCAAGCATCTAAGCTTGGGGATGCCCCGGAAGGCATCCCATCTTTATTCTTCAACAATTATCGGTATATCTCGGTTTTTGTTTTGTTCACATGATATGCGTCTTTAGTGTTTTTCTTTTCCTTTATGAACCCTTCTAGTATGAGATAGTCCTTCATTGATTTGTAGAATGCTTCATGCGCTTCACTTAAATCTTTTGAGTATGGCTTTGTAGAATGCTCTTTGTGCTTCACTTAAATCTTTTGAGTATGGCTTTATAGAATGCTTCGTGTGCTTCACTTATATATTTTGAGCTTGGATATTGGTTAATCTATATTAATTGTAGAATTCTCTATGAACTTCACTTATATATTTTAGAGTATGAATAAAATTATCATCGGAATTAGGCTTGGAAGAGTATCATTAAAATGTCATGCCTAGCTAAAAAGGCATTAAAGAAAAGCGCTTGTTGGGAGACAACCCAATATTTACCCCTACTGTTTTTGTGTGCTATCAGGATTATTATACTGTAGTAACTATGTTTTATATGTTTTCTTTCAATAAAGTGCCAAGTAATGCCTTTGGGATGATGTGGTTGATAGTTGACTTGATTCTGTGCAAAAACAGAAACTTTGGTGCCCAGTCCAGAAGTTTTATAAATTCACCAGAGAGTCAAAAGCTTCTGAATTTTTTACACATGATTTATTTACAAATTTCCTAGGTTTTCCTAATTTTTAAGAATTTTTGGGGCTGCAGAAGTATGGTCATTGTTCAGATCATTACAGACTGTTCTGTTTTTGACAGAATCTGCCTTGTTTGCATAGTTTGCTTGTTTTAGCATTTCCATGGCTTATATTAAGTGATATAAATTGTGGAAATGATAATTTACAGTAGACATTATGTGAGAACAATTATGGATCTTGTATTTGACAGTACCTAAGTGGATGATTTGCTCTTTATCATACTAACCCATCTCACAAAGTTCCGTTAAGTTTTGTGTGATTGAAGTTTTTAAGTTTTGGGTGAGATATCGATATGAGGAGAATAAGGAGTGGCAAGACCCTAAGCTTGAGGATGTCCAAGGCACCCCAAGGTAATATTCAAGGAAGATCCAAGCAACTAAGCTTGGGGATGCCCCGGAAGGCATCCCCTCTTTCGTCTTCAACATTATCGGTAACCTCATTTGGAGGTATATTTTTATTCGTCACATGATATGTGTTTTGCTT
The DNA here is from genome assembly GCA_039707655.1 of Elymus sibiricus. Taxonomy (NCBI): domain Eukaryota; kingdom Viridiplantae; phylum Streptophyta; class Magnoliopsida; order Poales; family Poaceae; genus Elymus; species Elymus sibiricus. The sequence goes on along the minus strand of CM077663.1, from coordinate 375,488,245 downwards.
GGAGCGTCATTTTATTTTGTTAGGATTTTCTTTCTGTTATTTATATTAATGTTTTACATCTTTTATTTCAATAAAAGTGTCAAGGGTAGCCTGCACCATGCTCAATTTGCAAGTATACGAGTTGCTGTTTCAAAACAGAAAGTTTGCTGTTAGTGCAAAAATTCCCTAGAATAGTCAGTATGTCATAAAATCTTGAAATTTTTACACAGCATGCTTTTATAAATTCTATACAGTTTGGTAAAGTTTCAGAATTTTTGGAGTTATTTAAGTATGGATCTTGCTGCATTCTTTATAGACTGTTTTGTTTAGGCAGATTGCTGTTATGTTTGCATTGTTTGCATATGTTGGCTTGTTTAATGATTCTATTTGAGGATGGAAATATTAAATATGCAGAGGCATTTATTATGCAATGTCAAATAATGATTTTAGTGATTTGCTACAGTAGGGAATGATAAGGTTATGCATTGATTTATACTAACTTATCTCACGAGTTCTTGTTGAGTTTTGGGTGTATGAAGTTTTTGAGATTTAGGAAAACCGTGATATGAGAGGAATTAAGGAGACACAAGAGCTCAAGCTTGGGGATTCCCTAGGCATCCCTAATTAATATTTCAAGAAGTCTCGAGCAATCTAAGCTTGGGGATGCCCCGGTAGGCATCCCACCATTCTTCTTCAACAATTATCGGTTAGTATCAGCTGAACCTAAGTTTTTGCTTCTTCACATGATATGTGCTATCCTTGGAATATCATTTTATTTTGTTTTGCTGTTTGAATAAAAGCATTGGATCTGAAATTTTGAATAAGAGAGAGAGTCCTCACATGGCTATTTAACTAATTGACTACGCATTGATCTTCACTTATATCTTTTTCGAGTAGTTTGTCATTCACTCTCGTGCTTCACTTATATCCTATGAGTAAATGGTTGAATGAATTGAATATCATAAATTTGAAATTAAATATGCTTCATATACTTATCCCATGGGGAGTAATGACTTCACACATAATAAGTATAGGTGGTAAAATTTATTGAAAGTTAGCAAACACCGCATTGGTCACTTGAACAATTCATGAAAGAATATTGAAGGAAGAGAGATTCCACATATAAATATACTATCTTGGACATCTTCTATGATTGTGAGCTCATTAATTATTTTCAAACTCGAGCAAATTAGTTGAAATTGGACAAGGAAGACAACTTAATGAGTTATGTTTGGGTATATTTGTATAGAAGTTATATTGTTATGGATCCTCCAACATGTGGTGCTTGCTTCCACCTCATACTAGCCAAAACTTCCGCACCAAGTAGAAATACTACTTGTGCATCCAAACACCCTTAAACCAGTTTTGCCATTAGAGTCCACTATACCTACCTATGGATTGAGTAAGATCCTTCAAGTAAGTTGTCATCGGTGCAAAAAGCAATAAAAATTGCTCCTAAATATGTATGATCTTTTATTGTAAGGGAAAATAAGCGTTGTACGAACTTGTGATGGTAAAGAAATAAAAGCGACGGACTGCATAATAAAGGTTGCTATCACAAAGGGCAATACAACGTGACGTTCCTTTGCATTAAGGGTTTGCACATCCAAAAACAAAAAGCGCATGACAACCTCTGCTTCCCTCTGCGAAGGGCCTATCTTTTACTTTCTAGTACTTACCTTTATGCAAGAGTCATGGTGATCTTCACCGCTTCCTATATTTTGCCTTTTTCTCTTGGCAAGCGTCATGTGTTGGGGAATGATCTAGACATATATATCCATACAAATATATTTGATCATGAATTATTATTGTTGACAATTATCTATATGATAAATAAGTTGGGAGGCGAAACATTAAGCCCCTATCTTTCTCTGTGTTCGATGGATGCTATTTGTTCTAAAAATATGCTTTGAGTGTCAATAATCATGGAAGACTATATGATAGTTGAGTATGTGGAATTTGCTAAATCAAAGCTCTTACATAGACCCTTCCTGAAAATAAGATGAATTGCAATTGTTCGATGACTAGGAATATGGTTTGTTAGTTTTCAAGAAACTTTCTGGTCTATACTTTAACATGTGAATAGCTTGTTACTTGATCATGAGAAGTTTTATGAGATGAGCTACTGTTTATGGTTTATATTGATGCTAGAAAAAGTGATTGGAATTATCATTGATCAAACTTGTGCACTTGCTAGCATTCACACTTCATAAATTATTTCTTTTATCATTTACCTACTCGAGGACGAGCAGGAATTAAGCTTGGGGATGTTGATACGTCTCCAACGTATCTATAATTTATGAAGTATTCATGCCATGTTTACAATAATTTTATATGATTTTGGTATGATTTTATTAGAACTAACCCGAACTGACGTTGTTTTCAGCAGAACTACCATGCTGTCGTTTTTTTGTGCAGAAATAAAAGTTCTCGGAATGGGCTGAAAATTTACGGTGATTTTTTATGGACCAAAAGAGACCCCCGAAGCACCGGAGCTGGGCCAAGAAGTGACCGAGGAGGCCACAAGCCTAGGGGGCGCGCCCTACCCCCCCGGGAGGGTGCTCCCGGCTTGCGGACTCCTCGAGCACCCCCTTGACGTGAGACCGACGCCAAAAATTCCTATAAATACCAAAAACACCAGAAAGAACCCCAGATCAGAAGTTCCGCCGCCGCAAGTCTCTATAGCCACGAAAAATCAATCTTGGCCCTCTCCGGCACCCTGTCGAAGGGGGTCACCATCACCGGAGACCATGGAGGAGGAAGATGGAGGGGTCATCATCACTATGGAGGCCAAGGACCAGAGGGAGAACCTCTCGCCACCTAGGGGGGAGGCCATGGAGGAGGAAGCACAAGGGGGAGACCCTCTCCCCCTCTCTCTCGGTGGCGCCGGAGTGCCATCGGGGGAACCATCACCGCGGTGATCGTCTTCATCGACATCACCTTCTTCATCACCGTCCTCATATCTTTTCAGCGGTCCACTCTCCTGCATCCCGCTGTAATCCCCTACTTGAACATGGTGCTTTATGCCACATATTATGATCCAATGATGTGTTGCCATCCTATGATGTTTTGAGTAGATTTCTTTTGTCTTATGGGTTGATTGATGATCTAGATTGGTTTGAGTTGTATGTTTATTTTGGTGCTGTCCTATGGTGCCTTCTGTGCCACGCACACGTGAAGGATTCCCGCTGTAGGGTGTTGCAATACGTTCATGATTCGCTTATAGTGGGTTGCTAGAGTGACAGAAGCTTAAACCCGAGTAAGGGGGTTGTTGCGTATGGGATAAAGGGGACTTGATGCTTTAATGCTATGGTTGGGTTTTACCTTAATGATCTTTAGTAGTTGCGGATGCTTGCTAGAGTTCCTATCATAAGTGCATATGATCCAAGTAGAGAAAGTATGTTAGCTTATGCCTCTCCCTCATGTAAAATTGCAATAATGATTACCTATCTTGTTAAGAATTGCCTAGGACAATTCCGCACACCGACCCATCATTATTCCACACTCGCTATTTGTAATATATTGTAATATATTCTAACTTTATGATAACAGCACCTATTTTTATATTTTAGTTCTCCGATATCATGCAAAGCTATTCTCTTCATACCCACAACGTAGTTTTATTTCTCGTTTCTAGTTGGAAGCAAACGTTCGGCGTACGTAGAGTCGTATCAGTGGCAGATAGGATTTGAGAGAATATTGATCTCACCTTTAGCTCCTTGTGGGTTCGACACTCCATACTTATCACTTCCACCTTTGGAAATTGCTACGATGATTCCTTGCACTTGGGGATTATCAGCCTTCAACGCCGCGGAGCTGGCCGAGCTAAATCGGAAGCTCAAGAGCTCCGATGAGGAGCTCGATCGCGTGAATAAGAGGTTCGACGAGGCGCAAGGTAAGCCGAAAAATATCCGGGCTATCCATCGTTATTAATCCACACTGGCAACCCAGTGTAATTATTCATTTATTGCTTCCACAGCTTCGGCTGCGGAGGTCGAGAACCTCAAGGCCGAGCTAAAAAAGATGAAGCAGGAGGCCGCGGATGAGAAGGCGGCAGCCGAACAAGCAGCAGCCGCACTATCCGCACTAAAAACTGCGAGAGATAAGCATGAGGTCCGGGTGGAGGAGGTGCAGCAGGAGCTCAAGGATGCCAGCACGAAGTGCGAGGCCCTTGAGCAGAAAGGCAAAGAGTAGGCCACCGAGCTGTCCGCGCTGAAAACCGAGCTCCAAAAAGAGCGGGTGGACAGGCGGTTCTTTGAAGAAGAAATCCGCCAAGTCAAGGCTGTCACGGATGGTAAGCCATATTTACTACAATGTGCATTTGGAGGTAGCAGGTTTGCGTTGCTCACCCAGGTGTGGCGTTCCTCAGGCGCCTGTACGGACCTCCAAAAGAGTGTAGCGGACGCAAACAAGTTTTATGCTTCGCGGGAGGAGGATGATGAGGCTCGGCTATTCTGGGCACAGTTTGAGTCCCCCGAGCGCTCTCCTCTTCTGGTCGAGCAGATGAAGCAACTGATGGAGCTGCACATGATGGCGGAGCCGGCCATGAAGGATCTCCGCATTCGGCTGTGGCCTGAAGAGCCGTTTGACGGGGTTATTACCCCTAGGTAGGCCAAGACTAGGGAATCCAGCCCCTTCTGAAAAAACCATACGGCCGGCTGGTCCGCGACCGGCTGGCGTGCTGCCGGCTGGCCCATGGCCGGCTGGACCAAGGCCGGCTGACGGGCTACCGGCAGGCCTACCGTCGGCTGGCCCGCGGCTGGCTGGTCGGGAGCCAGCCGCCCAACCCCTGGCTGGCCTGCAGCCGGCCGCTCCACGATCGGCTCTTCCGCTGACCTCTGGACGAACAGGCACCCGTCCCCTCCCACTGCGACCAAGTACACCGACGGGACGCAACCACCACGATGGACTCCGGCGTGGCTACATCGGCCGCTGACGCACGGGCATGCGTGGCTACAGTCCGGGCGGCCGTACCGATGACCAAGACTGATCGAGACCCGGCGGGGCCACAGTGCCGCTGCGCCGCCGTCCACTCCATTACCTGCCCCGGCGTGGCTACAGCGCAGCCGGCCGTACCGCTGATTTCGGCCGGCGGGCGCAAGACGACGCCGTGCGGGGCAGCCCGTGCCACGACAGGTAGGCGCGGGCCAATAGAAGAGCCGGCTGGCAGGCCCCAGTTGGCGATGGGACCGCGCAGCCGGCGGGCCCTACGGGCGACGAGACGGCTCAGCCGGTGGGCCCCCTGGCCGGCTGGAGAGGCTGCCAGCCGGGTCCCCCCTTTCAGTACCTTAGGAATATTGTAAGCCGGGGGGTTGGCCTATAAAACCCTTGAGGCCCCCATGCATCAGGCAGAAAAAGCCAAAAGGGATTTCCCCCACTTCACACCCTCACTCCCACGTAGCAAGGGAAGAGGAGCCGGCTGCTCCTTCTCCCTCCTCCAGACATCAGCTCAAGGAGCACCATTGTAACATCACCCACCATCTAACTAGACCGGCAGGACTAGGGGTGTTACCTCCCACGGAGTGCCCCGAACCTGGGTACATCGTGTGTCCCTCACCGCTTGTGCCTAATCCCGCTCCCGGAGCCCGTCGGCGTCCTACGGCCCCAACCACTCTCGATAAGCCACCCCATGGCATCTGTCATGAGAAAACGACGACAGTTGGCGCCCACCGTGGGGCCCTCCGCGGCGCAGGCCGGAGTCACGCTCCGGGCGGGACCCTTCACCACTTCCCCCGGTCGCCCCGTGTCTGGGCGGAACCGCACGCTCATGTGGCTTGCTCTCGCAGGGCGGGACTCCGTTCCCGCTGGCCCTATGGGCGACGCTGCCGGCCTCCCCGACGAGTGCCTCGGCAGCGACGCCTTGGTCGACATCACCGTCCTCACCGAGCGCGTCGGCAGGCTGAGCCTCGCCGATGAGCCAGCTGCCGACGAGTACCCTAGCCAGGTACTTGACTGCCTCGACCCGCCCTCGTTCGTAGGCACACTCGCCCCGGGCGAGGCCAACGACTCCCGCGTCCGCGCGGGGGTAATGGCCACCGGGTCCTCCACGACCTCCGGCCGCGTCAGGGCGGAGGCGGAGGCGGCCGCCGCGGCCGCCCGTGCTGGCCCCTCCGACCCCCTCGGCACCGTGCTTTAGGGCCTCATCACCCCCGTCGCGCCTACCACGAACCCAGCTACGGCTACGGCTGAGCTGGAAGCTGCTCGCCGGCTGCTGTTCGAGGAGGCGACCACGCTCGCCACCACCAAGCGCCGGATGGAGTCCGCGCAGCGTGAATATAACTCCGCCTACGGCCTCACCCCCGCCGGCAACGAGCCCAGCCGGCACGGTGACGTCCGCCACCACGGCCATGTGGTCACGGAAATCCTCGGTGGCAGGCTCCCCACCTACGACACGCCGGCTGCCAACCTAAGGGCCACCCCCGTGGACTACGCCGACCTCGCCGACCTGGTGGGCGAGGAGCGAGAGCAGCGGGACCGGCACATCCAAGACCTCATCGCCACTACCAACGCCCAGCAGGCCTGGCTCGATGTGGCCAACGCCGGCTCCGAAATGCCCGTCCCCGAAGGGGACGCCCTGCAAACTGCTGGCCAGCGCCGGCCGGTCCAGCAAGCCTCTTCCCCCCGCGGCTCCGGCCGGCGGGGCGCCGGGTCTCACAACGGACGCCCCAGCTGCGAGACGAGCAGCCGGCCGTCAACAACCGGCTCAACGACGCTCCGGCTGGCGGCAGCCGGCGCAGCCGGGACCATACCCCGCCCCCGCAGTGGGAGCGCGCTCGCTCACCACTCCTGGCCGTCCGCCCCGAGCTAGCCGCTCGGCTCGGCCCGCGCGTTCCGCGGAGCGAGAACGACGCCCGGACCCGCATCGACCGGCTAGTGCAGTCGGCCCTCCTCGAGGAGGAGGGCTCGATCGGCCCGACGTGTTTCGGCCCCCGGATCCGCAACGAGCCTTTCCCGGCCGGCTTCACTCTCCCTCGCGACACCCCGAAGTACAACGGCACCGCCAAGCCGGAGGATTGGCTGATCTACTACACCACCGCAGTCGGCATCGCCAGGGGGAACAAGCGCGTAGCCGTACGCTACGCCCCCCTAATGTTGATCGGCTCGGCCCAGACCTGGCTTAACAGCCTGTCGGCCGGCAGCATCAACACCTGGACGGACTTCGAGGAAGCGTTCGTCCGCAACTTCACCGGCACCTACAAGCGGCCCGGCCGGCCCCGCGAGCTGGCCATGTGCGTCTAGGGGCCGGAGGAACCCCTCCGCGACTACCTCACGCGTTGGATCGAGCTTCGCAACTCCTGCGAAGGGGTGCACGAGGTGCAGACCATCCAGTACTTCATCGAAGGCTGTCGCGACGACACCCACCTCAAGCACAAGGTCTTGTGCTCCGAGGCGGCAACCCTGGCAGATCTGATGGCCAAGGCGGACAAGTACGCCACGGCCGACTCCGCGATGCGGATGAAGGTCGCCACGCCAGCCAAGCCGGCCCCGCCGCCTGCCGCGCCACGGGCGGCCGTCGACAACTGGCAGCAGCATAACAACAAGCGCAAGTCCGACCAGCCGGATCCCCGCTACGTGAGCCGGCAGGTCGCCACCATCGAAGAGGAGCAACCGGCTGCCCAGGCCCCCAGCCAGCGTCAGCGCACCGGCAAGGCCGCCTGGCAGCCCAAGCTTACCTTCGAGCAAATGCTTGAGCTACCCTGCAAGCACCACTCCGGGGCCAAGCCAGCCACGCACACGCTCCGACAGTGTAGCTTTTCCCAGCGGCTGGCCCGAGGAGAGGGCCTCCCGGCTCCCCCGCCTCTGGTCCCCCGTGCGCCGGCCCCGGCTCCGGGCCAGCCCCCTGCGCCGGCTCCGGCTGCCAACGACGGCCGCCTCCATGACCAGTTCCCCAACTAGGACGGGTCCTACGTCGTTTTCACCAGCGAAGGAACCGACAAGCACAGCGTGCGCCAACGCCGGCATGAGGTGAACGCCACCGTCCCCTCGGTGCCCCAGTTCATGCACTGGTCCGAGAAGCCGGTTACCTGGAGCCGGGCGGACCACCCGGCCATAATGCCAAACCCTGGCAGCTACGCCCTTGTCCTCGACCCCACCATCGTCTCCGAGAGGCGCACCTGCCGTTTCTCGCGGGTGTTGATCGACGTAGGTAGCAGCATCAACATCCTCTATCGCGACACGATGCTCAAACTGGGTCTCCGGGAGAAAGACCTGCGAGCGAGCCGGACGGTTTTCCACGGCATCGTGCCGGGAAAATCCTGCACCCCCATCGGCAAGATTGAGCTCGATGTTCTCTTCGGCGGCAAGAGCCAATTCCGCCGCGAACCAATATGGTTCGAGGTGGTGGACCTCGACAGTCCCGACCACGCGCTGCTGGGCAGGCCGGCCCTTGTCAAGTTCATGGCGGTTCCCCATTATGCCTACCTCAAGCTCAAGATGCCGGGTCCCAAGGGCATCATCACCATCGCCGGCGACTACAAGATGTCGATCGAGTGCGCGCGGAGGCCCTGGAGATAGCGGAGGAGAAACGGCAGCTTGACCGGCTCGTGGCTCACACCTCTGGTCAGCCGACGTGCCGGCTCCACCGTCCCAGTCGGCCAGCGAAGCGTCGTTCCAACCGTCCAAGGACACCAGGAAGGTGCCGCTCGACCCGGCCAACCCCAAGCAGTGCGTCACCATCGGCGCCCACCTCGACAGCAAATAGGAAGGCGAGCTCGTCGACTTCCTCCGTGAGAATCAGGACATCTTTGCATGGTCTCCAAAAGACATGCCGGGTGTTCCGAGGAAGTTCGCCGAGCATAAACTTCATGTGCGTCCGGATGCAAAGCCGGTCAAGCAACCCCTACGCCGTTTCTCCGAGGAGAAGCGGCGTACTATAGGAGAAGAGATCGCCCGGCTGCTCGCAGCCGGCTTCATCATGGAAGTATTCCACCCAGACTGGCTGGCCAACCCAGTCCTGGTGCTGAAGAAAAACAAAACCTGGCGCATGTGTATCGACTACACCAGCCTGAACAAGGCCTGTCCCAAGGACCCTTTCGCCCTGCCGTGGATCGATCAAGTCATCGACTCCACGGCCGGCTGCGACATGTTGTCCTTCCTGGACGCCTATTCCGGCTACCACCAGATCAAGCTGGATCCAGCCGACCGGCTGAAGACCTTGTTCATCACCCCTTTCGGGGCCTACTGCTACATCACCATGTCATTCGGCCTGAAGAACGCATGCGCTACCTTCCAGCGCTGCATGCAGAAGTGCCTCCTGCCTCAGATCGGCAGGAACGTCCACGTCTACGTGGACGACATCGTTGTCAAGACCAAGAAGCATTTCAGCCTCCTCGACGATCTCCGAGAGACCTTCGCCAACCTGCGTGAGTACAAGATCAAGCTCAACCCGAAGAAGTGCATTTTCGGCGTACTAGCCGGCCAGCTCTTGGGTATCTTCGTGTCCGCTCGCGGCATCGAAGCTAACCCGGAGAAGATCAGAGCCATCGAGCGCATGCACAAGCCGGCCAAGCTCCACGACGTCCAGAAGTTCGCCGGCTGCCTCGCCTCGCTCAGCCGTTTCGTCAGCCGGCTGGGCGAGAAGGCGCTGCCCCTTTACCAGCTCATGAGGAAGACACCTAAGTTCGAGTGGACCGACCTGGCGGACGAGGCGTTTCGCGACCTTAAGCGCGCGCTCTCCAGTGCCCCCGTTCTGGCGGCGCCGACTGAGAAGGAGCCGATGCTCGCGTACATCGCGGTGACCACCCACGTGATCAGCGTCGTGCTGGTGGTGGAGCGACCGGAGGAAGGCAAAGCGCTGCCGGTCCAGCACCCCGTCTACTACCTCAGCGAGGTCCTCTCCGCCTCCAAGAAGAACTACCCCACTACCAGAAGATGTGCTACGGCATATACTTCGCCGCCAAGAAGGTCAAGCAGTACTTCCAGGAGCACACCATCACCGTGGTGAGCACGGCGCCGCTCGACGAGATCATGAGCGGCCGAGACGCCACCGGCCGGATCGCCAAATGGGCCATCGCCCTGGCCGACCACGAGATTCGGTACGAACCACATACCGCCATCAAGTCGCAGACGATGGCCGACTTCCTCGTTGACTGGGTCGAGACCCAGTTCGTGCCGCCTCCCCCGGACTCCACACACTGGCGCATGCACTTCGACGGCTCGAAGATGCGAACCGCCCTGGGAGCCGGCATCGTCTTATCATCCCCTAAGAAGGACCAGCTCAAGTACGCCCTCCAGATCCTCTTTGCCGCCTCCAACAACGTGGTCAAGTACAAGGCGCTCGTCCACGGCCTCTGGCTCGCCCAGGAAATCGGGATCTGGCGCATCCTCTGTTTTGGCGATTCCGACCTCGTGGTGCAACATGTCTCTGGCGAATGGGACGCCCGGGACGCTAACATGGCCAGCTATCGCTTCCCCGTCCAGCAGCTCACTGGCTTCTTCGAGGGCTGTGAGTTCCACCACATCCCCCGGGCGGACAACGAGGCGGCCGATACGTTGGCAAATATCGGCTCCACCCGGCAGGCCATCCCGGACGGCGTCTCCCTCGAACGGCTACTCAAGCCTTCGATCAAGCCCTCCCCCGAATCAGAGTCTATCTTCATGCCGGCCAGCGCTGCCGGCTCTTTGCCAGATCCAGCTGCCCTGCCGGCATCATCAGCTCCGGCTACTCAGCCGGCGCCATCAGCTCCGGCTGCTCTGCCGGCACCACCAGCTCCGGCTGCCGTGCCGGCCCCGTCGGCTCCCACATCCAACGCCCCCGCGGCGGCCGGCTCCGGCTCCGCGACCGTCATGATGACGATCGACGCCCCCCCGCTGCCTTAGTCTTGGGAACTGGCGCCCCGGTCCCGGGGACTAGTGAGCCAGTCCCGGGGGCTGGCGAGCCGGTCCCGGGGACTGATCAGCCGGACCCGGGGGCTCTGGCTGCCTCCGGCGCTCCGCTCGAGCTCGAGCCGGCTCCCGTCTCGGCCCCCTCATGGGCCCGGCCCATTCTAGCTTTCCTCTTACGCGGCGAGTTCCCCCCTGATGAAGCCGCGGCAAGACAAATGGGGCCTGATCGCCAAATGGGCCATCGCCCTCGCCAACCACGAGATTCGGTACGAACCACATACCGCCATCAAGTCGCAGACGATGGCCGACTTCCTCGTCGACTGGGCCGAGACCCAGTTCGTGCCGCCTCCCCCGGACTCCACACACTGGCGCATGCACTTCGACGGCTCGAAGATGCGAACCGGCCTGGGAGCCGGCATAGTCTTGTCATCCCCTAAGGGGGACCAGCTCAAGTACGCCCTCCAGATCCTCTTCGCCGCCTCCAACAACGTGGTCGAGTACGAGGCGCTCGTCCACGGCCTCCGGCTCGCCCAGGAAATCGGGATCCGGCGCATCCTCTGTTTTGGCGATTCCGACCTCGTGGTGCAACATGTCTCTGGCGAATGGGACGCCCGGGACGCTAACATAGCCAGCTATCGCTTCCTCGTCTAGCAGCTCACCGGCTCCTTCAAGGGCTGTGAGTTCCACCACGTCCCCCGGGCGGACAACGAGGCGGCCGATACGTTGGCAAAGATTGGCTCCACCCGGCAGGCCATCCCGGACGGCATCTCCCTCGAACGGCTACTCAAGCCTTCGATCAAGCCCTCCCCCGAATCAGGGTCTATCTTCATGCCGGCCAGCGCTGCCGGCTCTTTGCCAGATCCAGCTGCCCTGCCGGCATCATCAGCTTCGGCTACTCAGCCGGCGCCATCAGCTCCGGCTGCTCTGCCGGCACCACCAGCTCCGGCTGCCGTGCCGGCCCCGTCGGCTCCCACATCCAACGCCCCCGCGGCGGCCGGCTCCGGCTCCGCGACCGTCATGATGATGATCGACGCCCCCCCGCTGCCTCAGTCTTGGGAACTAGCGCCCCGGTCCCGGGGACTAGCGAGCCAGTCCCGGGGGCTGGCGAGCCGGTCCCGGGGACTGATCAGCCAGACCCGGGGCCTCCGGCGCTCCGCTCAAGCTCGAGCCGGCTCCCGTCTCGGCCCCATCGTGGGCCCCGCCCATTCTAGCTTTCCTCTTACGCGGCGAGCTCCCCCCTGACGAAGCCGCGACAAGACAAATCTAGCGCCGGGCGCCGGCCTACAGCGTCATCAACCGCAAGCTGGTTCACCGCAGCACCACCGGCATGTTCCAACGCTGCGTCGAGCCGGAAAAGGGGCAAGAAATCCTCCTCGACATCCACCAGGGCGAGTGCGGGCATCACGCCGCCTCCAGGACCCTGGTGGCCAAGGCATTCCGCCACGGCTTCTACTGGACGACGGCCTTGGAGGAGGCCAAGCGGCTGGTCGATAAATGCGAGGGGTGCCAGCGCTTCAGCACACAGAGCCACCTGCCGGCAACAGCCCCCCAGACCATCCCACTCTCGTGGCCCTTTGCCGTCAGGGGGCTGGACATGGTAGGACCCTTCAAGACTGCACGTGGCGGCATGACGCATCTACTAGTGGCTGTCGATAAGTTCACCAAGTGGATAGAGGCAAGACCCATCAAGAAGCTGGACGGCCCCACAGCCGTCCGGTTCATCAAGGACGTCGCGATCCGCTATGGCGTTCCCCACAGCATCATCACCGACAATGGCACAAATTTCGCCAAAGGCGCAATGGCGCGTTTCTACTCCCAGGAAGGCATCCGGCTCGACCTCGCGTCGGTGGCCCACCCACAGTCAAACGGCCAGGCGGAGAGGGCAATCGACCTGATCCTGGCCGGCCTCAAGCCTCAGCTCGTGGTGCCCCTCGTGCGGTCAGTCGACTGCTGGATCTATGAGCTGCCGGCTGTCCTTTGGAGCCTTAGGACCACGCCCAACCGGTCGACCGGCTACACTCCCTTCTTTCTCGTATACGGGTCCGAGGCGATCATCCCCACAAACATCGAGTTCGACTCGCCTCGGGTCACCCTGTATACCGAGAAGGACGCGAGGGAGGCCAGAGAAGACGACGTCGACCTGCTCGAAGAAGCACGCAAGCTGGCCCTCAGCCGGACAGCCATCTACCAGCAGAAGCTCCAGCACTACCACAGCAAGCGGATCCGACCACTCTCCTTCCGCGAAGGAGACCTGGTGCTCAGGCGGATCCAGCGGACTGCTGGCCAGCACAAGCTGTCCTCCCCATGGGAAGGCCCGTTCATCGTCAGCAAGGCGTTGCACAACAACGCCTACTACCTGGTAGATGCCCAGAAGTCGTAGAAGCGCAAAAGAGATGCATCTGGCGAGGAGAGGGAGCGCCCATGGAATGCAACACTCCTTCGACCGTTCTACTGCTAAGAGAAAACCCGTGTATGTATGTATCTTCCCTTCTGTTGGAACTTAATGAATGCAATAGGGGCCCCAAGCCGGCACTTGGGGCACGCCCCTTTTCAATTCCATCGAAGGCTTGTCATTTTTTAAGCAAGGCACCCGGGTCCGGCTCCCTGGCCCGGGGGCTCGCCGGCTCTCCTCCGAGGTGGACAAGTAGTGTGAGCAAGCAACCCTTTCCTACCCCCTACCCAGCCACAGACCGGCCCCCGGCTGTCCGGCTGGCAGAACCATGGGGTAGGAAGGAACTTATCACGCGAACGCCGCCTGACGAGTAGCAGCCGGACAGGTCCAACAGGATCGTGTTACCTCTAGAAACCAGCCTCTGCCGGCTCGCCCTAACCCTAGCCGGACGACTCTAAGGCCCGCTCATTTTTCCCAAGGACGATTCCCCGTCCCTGTCCCAGTCCGGCTCCCGGCTGGCTGATAGGCGGGGCGGAAGCCGGAAGGAATCCTTGCGTAAAAAATGAGTCGAAAGGCAAAGGGCAAAGGAGGAGCCGGCACGCAAACATTTCGAACTCCAAGCAAGTTATAAGCAAAAGGCCACGGGCCGAGGATTCTTTACATTACACCCCTAGTGGGTGGAAATGCGTCTTCTTAAATAAACAAGTTTTTCAGCAAAAGAAAAAGATACAAAGTGCGCAGGGCCGCTTAGACTGTCGGTGCATCGCCGGCCGGCTCAACAGTTCGCCCAGGGGAGGCCGCGGCCTTCGGGTCCGCCTCCGTGGCTTCGGTGTCGCTGCCGGTGCTGGAAGCGGTGCTCTCATCGGCAACCTCCTCATCTTCGGGTCCTTGGGGATTGTCGAAGGAGTCCTCGGCAACCGGCTCGCCGTCCTCGCCAAGCGCCGGCAGGAGCTCGTCCGGGTCGACATACGAAGCCAGCTTGTTGGCTCGACGGACGAGGGCACCTGCGCGGGCGACCCGTTCCGCCTCGGGAACCTCGCGCATCGTGGCTAGCCGGCCCAAGTCGACGCCAGGGTACCACGACGTGATGAACCGAAGGGCCATCTGCGCCCCGGAACGGGCCGCCGACGCCTTCCAGACCTCGAGCCGGGCCACCGCGTTCTCCAGCCACAGCGCCACGTGGCCCACCGGGGCCCCACGACCCGGCCAGAGGGCCGAAATCACCTCCTTGCCGGCCGTAAGGAGCCGGTCCATACAGCGCTGAACGTGGATCATCCAGTTCTCGATGGCCAGCGCAAGCTCCGACACGTCCCAGCCGGCGTGCTCCTCAACCTCCTGCCCGCGCTGCCGCAGGCACTCCCGATGATCCGCCACAGCCCGCTCGGCGCGGTGCTGGGTCTCTGGGAACCGGTCTAGGGAAAGAAAAGAATCAACAAACAAGCCAAAAGCAAGTCAAAAAGCAGCCGGCGGAGGAAGAGGACTCGCAACAAAACTCACGCTGGAAAGCCTCGTCCATCTCAAGGGCAAACTGAAGGCCCGCGCTCTGCTCCCGCTCCAGCGCCTCCTCCGCCTGGGCAAGGGCGGTCCCGCGCATCGCAAGCTCGCTCCTGAGGCGAGCCACTTCGTCTTGAAGAGCGGTGGCCCGTTGGGTGGCGTCGGCCGCCTGCTTGGCGGCGTCCTCCCGGGCCGCCACCTCCTTCTGCAGTTCCGCGGTCAGGCGCTCCTGGGCCGCCTGCCCATCCACGACCAGGCCGCCCAGCCGGTCCCGCTCCGACGTGACCGCCTGGAGATTCCGCTCCAGCCGGTCCCGCTCGGAGGCCACCTCGTCCCTCTTCTGCCGGATCGGGGCCATGACCTCCAGCTCCTTTGCGAAAGGATCGACCCAAGTTATTTAAGAGTGCGGAAGATTCGTGCCGGCTGCTCGGCAGCCGGCCCGACTCTCGGGGGATACACCCAGTGGGTGCGCTCGCACACCCCCACTGGAATTAATGTACCTTGAGCCTTCCGCAGCGCCTCCTGGACCTGATAGAAGCCGACCTTGCCGCGGTTGTGGATGGCAACCGCCTCGTCAAAGAGCGCCTGCCGCTTGGCGTTCTCAGCCTGCTCCGCCCCAAGAGACAAGAAGTTAGACGAACTAAAAAGAGATAGATTTGGCCCGGCTGCCACGCAGCCGAGCAGCCGGCCCGAATCTCGGGGGCTACACCTAGTGGGTGCGCTTGCGCGCCCCCACTGAAAGTCCAATGCAAGACAGAAGAATCTCACCTCCACCGCCTCCTCCACGCGCCGAAAATTGCTTTCGGTGGCCTCCGCGAACCTAGCCAGTCCCTCATGGCAGTGCACCATGATGCGGCCTGGCTCCCCAGGCGCAAGGACCTGGCTGCTGGCTGGCGGGACGAGGGCCAGCGCTTTCCAGTCCCGGATCACGTCGAGCATGGTCCTTCTCGACCGGCTCGCCCCACCGCTTGACCCGGCGTCCGCCGCAGTGGCAGCCGGCAGAAGGTTGGAGGCAACCACCAGGGCTCGGGAGCTGGCCTCGAGCCCCTCCGCAACCAGCACGGCCGGCTCCACCACCTGCCGGACCGGCTCGACAGCCGGCTGGGCCGGCTCACTCCTCCCGCCGGCCGGTGTCTCCGGTGCCGCCTCCGGCACAGCCGGGGCAACGGGCACATCTGCCGCGGCCGGCTCGACGGTGGGCGGGGTCACTACCGTCTCCCCCCACTGGGCCGTCTGCGGAGCCGGCTCGGGAACCGCTCCCGCCGGCTGGGTCACCTCCGCCATGGGCGGGGCCATGGCCGTCTCCGGAGCCGGCTCGGGAACCGCTCCCGCCGGCCGGGTCACCTCCGCCATGGGCGGGGCCATGGCCGTCTCCATAGCCGGCTCCCACGGCTCGCTCGACGGAGGCCGCGACATCCGCGTCGATTCCGCCGCCGAGTCCGTTGCGCACGCCGGGTCGGCAGGCCGCCTCCGCCTCCCGTCGCTCGAGGCCCCCGAACGCGAGGGTGCGCCCTTCGCCCCTGCCTTCGCGGCCCGCAATTCTGCGAGCCTCCTCTTCTCTTCCCGCGCCGTGGCCGCGTGCTCCTGGGCCTGCAGGCTGGTCGGCTCCACCGGGTCGGCGGTCGACTCCGAGTCATGGAGCTCGATGGCATCCCTGGGGTAAACAAAAGATGGGCCCTCAGGCGCTTGCCGGCTCAAAAACTCGAAGAAACCCATAAGAATTAGGAAAGTACTTACCCGGCAACGACGGGGAGGGCCCGCCTGGCCCGGGGCGGTGGCTTCGCGGCGGCCGCTCGCACTCTCTTGCGAGCCGGCGGCGGCGCCGACGGCTGCCCCGAGGCCGGCCTCTTCCCCTGACGGGAGGCCTCGGCCGTCTGGCCACGGGCCGGCTGCTCCTCGCTCCATCCGCATGGCTCCCGCCGAGCTGTGGGGGGAGGCGCGTCCAAGATCCGGACATCATCATCATCGTCGTCGTCGTCAGTCCAATCTTTGATCGAGGGTCCGGAGGGGAACTCACCAACTGCTCTAGATCCGCCGGCTCCCGGGTCGCCCATCGCCCCATCCGCCTCAACCTCTCCCGAGGAGTCAACCTCATCCTCGACGCCTCCCCCCAGCTCGAAATCCTCCGGGTCGGATTCGGTCCGTTCCGCCTGGAATACCTGGGGGTGCGGGCCGTCCGGCGTGTTCTGTCGAACAAAATGCTGCGGTTAGCGTGGCGTGTGAGCAAGGGGAGGCCGACTGGAAGAGCAGAGAAGGGAAGAGAATCGCCATGCCGGAGCGTACCAGGGGCGCCGGGTCGTGCCGGCTATACGGCAGCTTGCCGAATCTCCAGGTCCCCGGCTTCAGTTTGAAGTTGGTGATGGCGTTCACCCACCTCGCCACCTGAGCTGTCGACAGGTCGAAGGTGGATAGCCGGCAGGGGTCCCGCCGGCCCGACATGTCGCAGATCCGGTGCGGCCTTTGCTGCAGGGGCAGCACCCGACGATCGATGAAGGCGGCCACCAGATCGGCCGCAACCAGTCCTTCTCCGGCCCTCATGGTCTAGAGCCGGCCCAGCGTCCCGACGACATCCGCGAACGGCCCGTCACCCGTCCAGTTCACCCCCGAGGATGGGGCGTTGACGAAGGCCGGTAGCCGGATGTAGTCCCGCGCCGGGTCGACGTTCTTCACGTAGAAGAACGTCCGGTTCCATTTCTTGACGGACTCGATGAGGGCGAGGCGGGGAAACAACGGGCCCCGGACGCATATCACCGCGCCCCCGCAGGCGTACGGCTCGTCGTTGTTCCTCAAGGCCTTGAGGTAGAAGAGCTTCCTCCACAACTCCACGAAGGGGAGAAGTCCGAGGTAGCCCTCGCAGAGAGTCACGAAGCTCGAGAGTTGAAGGATGGAGTTGGGCCCGAGGTGGTGCGGCTGGAGGTCGAAGGTGTCCATGAAGAGGCGGCAGAACTGGCTCACCGGCAGGCCGAAGCCGGACGAGAAGTGCCACGCGAACACCACGAACTCCCCCTCCTGGGGCTCGGGCACCACCTCGCTGCCCAGCGGACGGGCGGTGACGCGGTCCTCTGACGGCAGCATGCGGGCACGGCGGAGGTGCGCAATGTCCTCCTCGGTGATGACGGAGCCACCCCAGCTTCCGGAGGGTCCGTCGGCCATCTCCGAGGCAATCGAGCGCAAGGGAACAGGCGAGCGGAGTAGGGGTGCGCGAACTGCCTCCGCCCCTCCCCCTCCCCTTATAAGTACGGGGCGACGCCCGGGGGACGTGGGGATTAACTGCGCCCACTCCCCCGGGGAATCCGCGGGACGTGGGCACCGCGGGCCGCGGCCGCTAGGGTCCGGGCACAGAGGATCCCAGCCAGCGGCCCGAGGCCTACTGGGCTAGGCCCGTGGCCTATCGAACTAGGCCCAGGAGGACGTCCCGTCTGGCCCCAGGTGTGGGGCCCTCGGCATCATTACGCTCCGCGTGGTGTGCCGCGGTCCGGCACGGGACCCGAAGCGGCGCGACTGGGCCCGAGGCGTTGGGAGCGGTTGCCGGCACGGCTGATCGACCGATCCCACGCGATAGGCGGACACCGCCGGATGAAGCCGCCGGCACCCCCTCATCGGGCGGACGCGGGCCCCCGCCGGCTTCGGGGACTACTGACGGGGTTATTACGCCTAGGTAGGCCAAGACTAGGGAATCCAGCCCCTTCTGAAAAAACCATACGGCCGGCTGGTCCGCGACCAGCTGGCGTGCTGCCGGCTGGCCCATGGCCGGCTGGACCAAGGCCGGCTGACGGGCTACCGGTAGGCCTACTGCCAGCTGGCCCGCGGCTGGCTGGTCGGGAGCCAGCCGCCCAACCCCTGGCCGGCCTGCAGCCGGCCGCTCCACGACCGGCTCTTCCGCTGACCTCTGGACGGACAGGCACCCGTCCCCTCCCACTGCGACCAAGTACACCGACGGGACGCAACCCCCACGATGGACTCCGGCATGGCTACAGCGGCCGCTGACGCACGGGCACGCGTGGCTACAGTCCGGGCGGCCGTACCGCTGACCAAGACTGATCGAGACCCGGCGGGGCCACAGTGCCGTTGCGCCGCCGTCCACTCCATTACCTGCCCCGGCGTGGCTACAGCGCAGCCAGTCGTACCGCTGACTTCGGCCGGCGGGCGCAAGACGACGCCGTGCGGGGCGACCCGTGCCGCGGCAGGTAGGCGCGGGCCAATAGAAGAGCCGGCTGGCGGGCCCCAGTTGGCGATGGGACCGCGCAGCTGGCGGGCCCTACGAGCGATGAGACGGCTCAGCTGGTGGGCCCCATGGCCGGCTGGAGAGGCTGCCAGCCGGGTCCCCCCTTTCAGTACCTTAGGAATATTGTAAGCCGGGGGGTTGGCCTATAAAACCCCCCGAGGCCCCCATGCATCAGGCAGAAAAAGCCAAAAGGGATTTCCCCCACTTCACACCCTCACTCCCACGTAGCAAGGGAAGAGGAGCCGGCTGCTCCTTCTCCCTTCTCTAGACATCAGCTCAAGGAGCACCATTGTAACATCACCCACCATCTAACTAGATCGGCAGGACTAGGGGTGTTACCTCCCATGGAGGGCCCCGAACCTGGGTACATCGTGTGTCCCTCACCGCTTGTGCCTAATCCCGCTCCCGGAGCCCGTCGGCGTCCTTCGGCCCCAACCACTCTCGATAAGCCACCCCATGGCATCTGTCGTGAGAAAACGACGACACCTTTGCCGAGCAGCTACTTCGGCTTGGTGCGGAAACTGTGCGATGTTGCACCTCGGATTGACGCGCTAAAGCGTTCGACATGCATCGAGGGAGCTCGGATGGCCTTTGCAAGGACCATGGTGCACTGGCCGAAACTCAAGCCGACCGAGATGGCCACCGCACCTCCGCCCCCTGGAAAGGAGTATAGGCGCCCCGAGCGATAGTTCCCCGCAGTAATGGAGGGTGCTCGGGCGATAGAGGCCCAATGCTCTAAGGATGTTTTTTATGAATGAGCGCGCTGTAATATGTCCTAAGACTGATAACGCTTTATAATGAGGCTGCATGGTTTATCATGTCTTTTGAGTTTTGTATTTATTGTGACTCCTGTGTGGCCGTTTTATCTGAAAGTTGCGAGTCGTCGGCTTCAACCCCCACGTAGATACTACACGAGGTGTTTCTGCCTCCGCACTGTGACCCTTAGCCGAGGTATCGGTGCCCGAAGGTGGTAGTGCGAGGGGAACAAGGCAATCGGACTATGATGTTTTATTGCTTTCACTTAGCCGTAGGAAAAAAATGCGGGGGCTGATGACTAGCCCCCAGTGTTTTGTGATGTTCGGATGTACCGAGGCTAAAGCCAGCATCACATGGTTTGTACAAGTACGAAACCCATCGTATGACACGGAATAACCTCTATCGATTTTTTAGTATGACACTTATGCTCGGATTTGCAGACCGGTTCTCACTTACTATGTCAGTCAGTTTTCGGCTTTCTGCCCTGAGGTGCTTGACCAGGCGAGCTGGAAGCACAATCGCAGTGGTTCTCCCTTTGCCCTTTTAGCCGAACGAGCGGAACGTAAGAGGGCAAACACAGGAGCCGGGCAACCCAACTATTGACCCAAGACATAGTTCGGATCCAATGCATATAAAGCAAAATCCAAGATGCCGAACACACGATCAATTGTGTCGGGGTGATGCTTAGGGTGATATTTTAAATTCAATCCCCCGGTCTATTAGCCGGTTGCATCGTAATGTATACCGAACAGTTTCGCAAGAAGCGTTGATAGAGGGAAGAATAGAGTATGTAGCATAAAATACAGCGAAGAAACCATGTACAATGGTCTATTATTTGCTCATTAATTCTTATAACTCAAATTGCCGAAGCCACTGTTTACAGGTATTAGACGAGGAAATATAAAGTTTACAGAGGAGGGGTTGTACCGGGGGTCTTCGATGGGTGGCTTGACGATCTCGATGTGCCCCGTCGCATGTCCGCTCCTGCGCCTCCTAGGGAGTTGTATTCCTTTAAGGGTGATGGTGTCGGCGACCGGACCTTGTGAAGAAGATCTTGAGAAGTCGCCGAAGTATGGATGAGCTTTACGCTTTAGCAGGTCCTTGATGGTACCTGTGGTATGTCCGAGGACATGTACTTGCAGTAGTTCGGTCCAGCCGAACACTTTCCCTTTGATAGTTGTTCCCCACTGCTGTCCATGGAATCTTGAGTGCAAAATTGTGCCGTCTTGGCACATGTTTGACGGGCGTTAGGGCTGTGCAATGCGGAGCGTGTCCCTATTTCTGGGGGGGAAGAAGGTTCCGGGAGTTCGGACTGAGACCGAGCTCGTTTGTCAACCTTTCGTGCCTTTATGGCAGAGTTCGGTGTTGGCCGATCGTCAACGTAATGGAATTCGGCCGCCAGGGCCAATGCATGCTCCTCGGTTCGGAGGGAACGCTCTGTGTTGCCGCTGACAGTAATGACCCCCTTGGGTCCGGGCATCTTGAGCTTGAGGTATGCGTAGTGTGGGACGGCGTTAAAGCGAGCGAACGCTGTGGGGCCCAGCAGGGCGTGATAACCACTGCGGAAAGGGACGATGTCGAAGATCAAGTCCTCGCTACGGAAGTTGTCGGGCGAACCGAACACTACTTCCAGGCTCACAGAGCCCGTGCACCGGGCTTCGACGCCTGGGATCACTCCTTTAAAGGTAGTGTTGCTAGGCTTGATCCTTGATGGATCTATACCCATCTTTTTCACCGTGTCTGAGTAAATCAGATTGAGGCTACTTCCTCCGTCCATTAGGACTTTAGTGAGGTGATACCCATCAATAATGGGGTCTAGGACGAGGGCCGCCGAACCCCCATGACGGATACTGGTCGGATGGTCTCGTCGATCAAATGTGATCGGGTACGCCGACCATGGGTTAAACTTCGGGGCTACAGGCTCTACGGCGTAGACCTCTCGAAGGGCGAGCTTCCTCTCCTTTTTAGGTATATGAGTGGCGTATATCATGTTCACAGTTTTTACCTCTGGTGGGAACTGCTTCTGCCCTCCATTGCTCGGACCGCGGGGTTTGTCATCGTTCTCGCTGCGTGGGCCCTTGCCTTGCTCTTCGGCTGCGAGTTTGCCGGCTTGTTTGAACACCCAACAGTTACGGTTGGTGTGGGTGGCGGGCTTGTCTTGAGTGTCGTGGATCTGGCATGGCCTATCCATGATCTTGTCCAGCGGGGTAGGTCCGTCACGATTGCCTTTAGAAGGCTTCTTCCGCTGCCCGGATCGGGGGTTGCGGAAACCGGCGTTAACGGCCGTGTCGTCGGCATCACCGTTGTTGTGTCGGCGTTTACTTTTGTTGCGTCGTGGTTTACCGTTGCCATCCCGAACTTCGGAGGTGCCGGGGTCTTCGGGGTTGTGGCTTCGTCTAGCGAGCCAGTTATCCTCGCCCGCGCAAAAAGCGGGTCATGAGTGATGTAAGAGTGGACATGGTCCTAGGCTTGTCCTGACCGAGCTGGCGAGCCAGCCATTCGTCCCGAATATTGTGCCGGAAGGAGGCTATTGCCTCGGCGTCTGGGCAATCGACAATCTGGTTCTTCTTGGTCAAGAACCGATTCCAGAATTGTCGAGCCGATTCGCCAGCCTTCTGGACAACGTTGCTTAGGTCGGAGGAGTCCGGCGGCCGTACATAGGTGCCCTGGAAGTTAGATCGGAAAGCGTCCTCGAGATCCTCCCAGCTCCCGATAGAATTTTCGGGGAGGCTGTTTAACCAGTGCCGAGCTGGCCCCTTAAGTTTTAGGGGTAGATACTTGATGGCGTGGAGATCATCTCCTCGTGCCATATGAATGTGGAGGAGGAAATCCTCGATCCATACTGCTGGGTCAGTTGTCCCGTCGTATTGCTCTATGTTCACGGGTTTAAACCCTTCCGGGAACTGATGCTGCATCACCTCATCGGTGAAGCACAGTGGGTGGGCAGTGCCTCTAACCCGGGCTATGTCACGCTGGTAGTCGGCGCCTGATCTGGCCCGATTTTGTTCCCGACCTCTGTTGTTGCGGTCGAGCCAAGGTTGGTACCCGTTCCGTCTATCGGGGGAGTACCCTCTAGATCCGTAGATGGATCTCGTGCGGCCTGTTTTATAATCCAGGTCGTGTCACAGGTCGTACCTGTCCTCAGGCTCTATTGGCTCTTTTCCCCTTCTGCGGGGTATCGCCGGCCTATAACCGGCGTCGCCAGCCGTCCTATCTCGTCCTCGGGGAGGGCATTTCGGCTGGTCGTATGGAGTGTGCTTGGGAGACGGTGTATTAGAGACCTCGTCGTCGAACTGCGGCAGCAGCCGTCGGCGTGGATAGCTCTTGGGTTGGTCCAATAGACCGGTACCGTACCCTTCCTCGGCTGATAGGACCCTTGTCCATCTATCATTGAGGGTGTCATGTTCGGCCTTAAGCTGTCGTTCTTTTGCCTTCAGGCTTCGGGCGGTGGCTATAAGCTGTTGCCTAAACCGTTCCTGATCCTCAAGGTTTTCGGGGACGGTGAAGTCTTCGGCTTCCAGGCAGTCCTCCTCCTCGACAGGCGGGAGGTAGTTGTCATCCTCGGAATCGTTTAGATCCTCGAGGTCGCGCTGCTCTTCCGGCCTCTCCTGGTCCTCTAGCGGATGCTCGGGGATATCGGGGTCGCCGAGGTCTTCCGGGGTGTGGTTTTCCCCGGTGTCAGCAATGGCTTCCCTTCCCTTTTTTGCCTTTGACCGTTTGCGCAGTTTCCGGCGCCTTGACGGCTCCTCTCCAGATTTATCGCCATTGTTTTTGGGTGTGTGCTCGCCCTTATCGGCTGGAGTATCCACCATGTAGACGTCGTAGGTGGAGGTGGCAGTCCATTGCTCGGTGTTGACGGGGGCGGGAGCGCAATCCTCTTCATCCATGTCTTCTGCATCCTCGGAGGCGTAGTCCAACATATCGGTGAAGTCTTCGACAGTGGCTACTAAGTGGGTGGTGGGTGGGATGAAAAATTCCTCTTGACCCGCCTTCAGACTGATCTGAACGTGGATCGGGATTGGGTCGTCAGTGGTTTTCATCGATAGGATCCGATCTAGAGCCTCGTTGAGTGTTCAGAGCTTGATCGGGTCAATCTGCCCAGAGCTTTCGGAGTTGTCCCCCGATGCGTCCGAACAAGGAGTGTACTCGGCAGAAGCTGACCCCCGACCATCCGGTACTATGACCGGATCCAGACTAGAAGCCAGATCATCGTTGGGGTTGGTCCCGTGGGCGGGGTTGAGAGCGAAATCCGAAGTCAAGGCCTCGGAGTCCTCGGGCGCATCAGATGAGATTGCAAGCCCGGTGAGCAAAAGATCGCCCCGAGAGTCTACGGAGAACTCTAGGTTCCCGAATCTGACCTCTTGATCAGGGGCGAAAGTCCCGACCCGGCCAAGACGGCCGGTCGGGTTGGCGTGCAGCACGACGCTGCCGAAAGCGAAGATCTGTCCAGGGACAAAGGAGTCCATGTTGCGGACTTCTTCGCTAATGACTAAGTGAGCCATTGATTCCTTTGGCGATCACAACGGAACTCTCAATGAAAGCACCAATGTCGGTGTCAAAACCGGCGGATCTCGGGTAGGGGGTCCCAAGCTGTGAGTCTAGGATCGATGGTAACAGGGGACGAAGGAGACGGCGTTTACCCAGGTTCGGGCCCTCCTATGGAGGTAAAACCCTACGTCCTGCTCGATTATATTGATGTGTATGAAGGTTACAGAGTTGATCTACCACGAGATCGAATGACTAAAACCCTAGATGAGTTTCTCTGTCCTACAATCTAAAACGTCACCGGTTTATATAGACACCGGGGGGTACCTAAGGTTTACACATGATAGGTCCCCTGCCAGGGATGGAGATGCCGATTTTCTCATCTTGACTTGGAGTGCACGACGCGCCTTCGAGACTTCCTTCTAGAACACGGGGTTGTGGTGTATCCGGCCCTTCCTGAGATAATCAGAGAGCGGCCCACCATGCCGGCCTATTGGGAGATAGGCCAGCGGCCCGAGGACCCCTTAGTCCAGGACTCCCTCAATGGGGCCGTGGTGGTGGCCGAGAAATGGGGAACAACCAATTCCAAGAGCCTAGTGAGAGAGCCCATTGCGGAGAGTGCGGTGGTAGAGGGCACAACACAAGAAAGTGTACCAACCGGAAGAAGAAGTCCAAAAAAATGATTCAAGGACAAGCCAACCAAGTAGTAGCCAACAAGTTTCTAGCCAAGCAAGTACTAGCCAACAAGTTCCTAGCCAACAAGTTCCTAGCCAAGCAAGTACTAGCCAACAATTTCCTAGCCAACAAGGTCCTAGCGAAACAAGGAGCTGACTTGGACTTACAAGAGGACGTGCTCGTGGGATAGGTCGTGGTGGTGCTAGACGTGGGGCTGGTAGAGCTCGTGGTGGCGGTAGAAACGGTGTTGGCGAGACTAGGATTGGTATGCGTGGATACCTACGAGGACCATTTTCATATGTCACTACTATTCACTTATCTTTTCATGTTGTTTTTTATGCTCCCTTCCATGTTTACCATGTATCATTGTTGTTTATGATCATATTGTTTATTGTCTTTACTAACTAGTATCTTGCTTTTTATTCGTAGGTATGGCGGCATCTCAACCCAACAAGGCAACAACGGAGTGGGTGGAGGAGAAGGATGCGGCCGGTGAGGAGGAGGGATTGTGGGAGAGGGCTGCAAAGAAGTTAAGAGAGGAGGATGCAGCCAAAGCGGAGAGGAAGAAGCAAGAGGCAGCTGAAGCGAAGATTAAGGCGGACATACAAATGCAAATTGAGTATAGCAACTACCAAGCTAGGTTGAAGAGGGAGGAAAAGATGAGGAATGAGAAGCGTCAAAAGGATTTTGAAGCGGGTTGCAGGAAGTTGTGGGCAGAGGAGGCCGCAAAGAAAGAGTGGGCGCGCCAACGCTTCCAAGAGAGGGTGATGGAGGAGGCTTCAAGGATGCGCAAAAGGGAGGAGGAGGAAGAAGAGGAGAGGAAGAAGAAGAAGGGAAAGGGGCCTTGCTCGACACAGTAGAGCATTGTTTTCCTTTTCGTCGTGCGCGCTTTAATCTTTGAACCTCTTGTGTTGTCGAACCTTGTCATCCTGCGCGCTTTGCTATTTGGACCATTTCCTTTCATGAAGTTTGAACTTGTCGTCCCATGAACCTATGTTATGTACTCCTTTATGTTATGGACAAATTTAAATTATGATGTGCTACAAGTATCGTGGTTGATATGTATTGCAATGTGCTGTTAAATTCTGATATGTATGCCTTACTGTAATGAGCTGTGAAATTCCAGAGAGCTACAGCCAATCAAAAATTCTGATATGTATGCCTAGTGTGGCGCCTTAGAGTCAGGCGCCACACTACACAGTGTGGCGCCTAAGACTCAGGCGCCACACAGGCGCCACATACCATTCCAGAGGCTTTCCAGAGCCTCTCCAGAGAGCTACAGCCGTTTAGCAGTGCGGTGATCATGGAAACATCCTGAAGAGTCACGGTCATCTCTCCGGTCCGGAGGTGGAAACTATGGGTCTCCGGCCTCCACCGATCCGTAAGTGCGGTGATTGCCGCCGCGTTCAGGTTGGGCGTCGACCGGCTCACAAGTTGAATGAAAGGAAGGAGTCCTGTCTTCTCGATGTACGGTGTGTACCGCTCATCGTACGGCATGGCAGTCGACGCTCCGTGAGACCGAATCTTGAGGGGCGCAAGATTCTACAAACATAAAGTGAGATGATTAGGGTTTGATCTTTTCAAATAAACACAATATTCTGCAAACATAAAGTACTATGCTATCATTACCATTCCCTTCTCCGACATCAAATATGCCCGGTGTTCAACGTCATAGACATCATCCAAAAGCCACACCATCCTTCATATTACAAGAAAATTATATGAGTTATACAATACAATTCATCTCAAAAAATAATTATCTAATATATATTCATCTAAACAATCATACATATGTTCCACAAAATGGTACCACAAATGAACAAATCATATAGGAATACTCATTTGAATAATCATCTACTCATATAGGAATCCCCATTTCGAATCCAATAAAATCTGACCTATCATCCTAACTTACACAAATCTGAAAAAATGCAATATTTATCGGATAGAAAGATGGGGAACGGAGGAGATTACCTTGTAGAATGATTTGGGGAAGAAATCCACGGAAGAAAACCTCAGATCTGAAGGATTTTGGAGAGGGGATTGCGAGGAAGAGAGGAGGGAGCCGCCGCCGCCCCCCTCTGTAACTGGAAGAACTGGTGGGGGTGGGGGAGGGGGTCGGGCAGCCGCTGGATAAGTCGCTGTGTGGCGCCTAAGGGCTAGGCGCCACACATTACAAGTGTGGCGCCTAGCCCTTTGGCGCCACATAAGTGGGTGGGGTCGGGTCCGTGCCACGGGGCGCCAGCGTGGCCGATGGTGTAGCGCCTAAGACTAAGGCGTCACATAGTGCAGTGTGACGCCTTGCTGTCGGGCGCCACACGAAAGGGTTAGGCGGTGAATTTTTTCGACGAACGGTTCACTTTGTGAATTACTTGCGACTTTAGGTCAAATTTGTCAAAATTGCCATCACCGTCACAGTCACAGCCACAGCCACTCCTCGCACGCGGCCCGGTGCAGCACTAGGCCAAGGCCACGCCACCCTCCGCTCCCCCTCCCACGACTCCAGTCAACACCAGCCAGGACGCGAATCTCCCGGGCGGCTAGCCCCGATGATTTAGCCGGGGAGTCCGTTGCGGCCGGATCAGAGCAATGCCGGCGCCGTCGGAAACCGCGGCGGGCGGCAGCAGCGGCGAGCACCTCCGCGGCCACGCGCACCTCACCAACTGCATCCACCTGCGCCACCACCACGCGCACGCGCACAGCCACGGCAGCGCCTCCGGCCGGAGGCGCAGCACCCCCACGGAGGCGGCGGGCGAGTCGTCCGCGTCGCTGATGCGGGACCTCCTCGCGATGCAGCGCTCCCGCTCGCTCCGGGACCCCTCCACCCGCCGCTCCGTCGACTCCTCCTCCCGGGTCGCCGCCGAGCCCCCCGAGGACGACCCCCCCGCCCCCGGCCGTGGTGCGCTCAAGACCCTCCTCGACCAGCTCGCGGAGAACCCGCAGCCCAGCAGGCCCGCCGCCCGCCGCCCGCGCCGCCGGTTCAGGCGCGGGGCGGGCCGCCGGGCCCCGCCCGCTGCTGCGGGCGCCGACGGTCTGCATCGCGCCGGGGCGGAGGCGGGTGCCTTCTCCGCCAACTCCAGCTCCCAGGAGGCCGTCTGCGGCAACAGGTACTTCTTCGGCGCCGGCGCCGGCGACGACGACAGCGGCGGCAGCGAGGAGCTGCAGCAGCGCCCGCGGTCTCAGGCGTCGCAGGACTCGCGCAACGTCTGCGGCATCCCCTGGAACTGGTCGCGCCTCCACCACCGCAGCAAGTCCATCCTCGACATGGCCGGCCGGAGCCTCTCCTGCGGCCTGTCTGACCCCAAGTCGGCGGCCGCGGCGCGGAGGTCCTTAGCCGCCACCTCCGCGGCTTCCTGCGGTGCTTACGCGAACGGGTCGCGTTCGCATCCGCACTTCCCGGTGACGGCGAGGCTGACATCCTCCACCAGTTCCGACTCCGACTCACTGCCGCTGCTCGCCGAGGGCGCGAGAAATGGCATCCGTGCCATTTCCAGGAGCTTCTCCGGGGAGCTCGGGATTTTCTCCAATCAGAGCAGCGAGCTGGATTCCGACCTCATGTCCGAGGCGCGTTCGGGGCAGAAGTCGCGGGGCTCACAGCGTGGCCGGCACCGGAGCCTCACCCAGAAGTATGCACCCAGGACTTTCAAGGACGTTGTTGGACAGAGCTTGGTTGTGCAGGCGCTGTCCAATGCCATTCTGAAGAGGAAGATCGGGTCCGTTTACGTCTTCTATGGGCCGCACGGTACAGGCAAAACATCGTGTGCTCGGGTGTTCGCGAAGGCGCTGAATTGCCATTCTCCTGAACACCCTAAGCCTTGCGATACATGTGCGTCTTGTATTGCGCACAATCTGGGGAAGAGCAGAAGTTTGGTGGAGATTGGGCCTGTTGGTAACATTGACCTGGACAGCATTGTGGATATCCTTGACAATGTGATGCTTTCGCCGCTACCAGCGCACCACAGGGTGTTCATCGTGGATGATTGCAACACGCTGCCGCCTGATACGTGGAGTGTCATATCGAAGGTTGTCGAGCGTGCACCTCGGCGTGTAGTTTTTGTTCTCATCAGCCCAAATCTCGATCTCCCGCATATAATTATGTCAAGGTGCCAAAAGTTCTTTTTCCCCAAACTGAAGGAGTGCGACATTGTTAACACTTTGCAGTGGATTTGTACTAGCGATGGCCTAGATGTTGATAGAGATGCATTGAAGCTTATTGCTTCCAGGTCAGATGGGTCATTGAGGGATGCAGAGATGACCTTGGATCAATTGAGTTTGCTTGGGCAGAGAATTACAATGCCACTTGTTCAAGAACTTGTAAGTTTTCCAACAATGAGTCATAAGAATTACTTATATATTAGGTAATATAGATAATTGAATAATGTCAGGCTAAATAAAAATGGTAAATAATTCTGTAGATGGAAAATTTATTGCTTATATAATTCTGGAATATGTTGTGAAGCTGAATTAACTATATCATCGTCATACACTTCAAATTTCTCTTCCAACGTGTGTTGCCATTTTGGCATACTGCACAAAAGAGTTCAGTAAGTTAGAGTCACAACTGGAGACACCAAACACCTTTTTAGTCAAATACTCGTTTTTATCTCTCTAAATAATACATTCTTGCATTCTAAGTGTAGCAATATGATTATCTTTTCTTTTTTTTGAGTTTTCTTTTAGGTTGGTTGTCATTTCTAATACTTCATTACCTGACAGGCTGGCTTGGTTTCTGATGATAAATTGGTAAATTTGCTTGATTTGGCACTATCTGCTGACACTGCAAACACGGTGAAAGCTTTACGTGATATTACTGAAACAGGTGTTGAGCCTTTATCCCTAATGTCTCAACTCGCCACAATAATAACTGACATCCTTGCTGGCACCTACACATTCACACAGGAAAGAATTCGAAGAAAATTCTTCAAACGTCCAACCTGTAAGCAACAATATTCCTTTTATCTATTTATTTTTTACTTTGAAAGGATTTTACAGTAGGGGATAATTCGCCCTGAACCATGTATCACAGGGAAGTCTACTACTGTAAATGTTCTGTTTTCACATTGTAATTTTTGTTGCCTTGATTACAGTATCAAAGGAGGATATGGAAAAACTGCGCCAGGCGTTGAAAACTCTCTCTGAAGCTGAAAAACAGTTGAGGGTCTCAAATGATAAGATGACCTGGCTTACAGCTGCTCTGCTCCAGCTTGCTCCTGATAAACAGTATGTACTGCCAAGTTCATCGACAAGTACAAGTTTTAACCAGGGTTTGCCTACATACCCTGATGGTGATATAGCAAGGAACTCTGGTCCGCATGGGTTATCAAGAGCATCTGACCAAGAAAATCAGCAATACAGAAATGCTAATTTGGGGATTTGTTCTAGCCATGTCACGGCAAACACTTACCATGGTGGAAGGAGACTCAGGGAACATACACCAGATGGCCATATGTTGTCAACAAGTGCTACCAGAATGAATGAAGGATCTAAATGTAGCAAAACTGACAACGAGATGATTTGGCAAGCTGTTCTAGAAAATGTTCAGTCAGATTCGTTGAGAAAAATGATGGCTAAAGAGGGACGGGTGATTTCTGTTAGCCTTGGCACAGGCAAGATTCCCTCTTATTCCATTTCTGCCTTTATTATTTGTACACCTTGTCAAGATTTTCATTGCCTATTGAAAACTTTATTCTTATCATTGTTAATGTGCTAAAATAACTATTAGTGTAGAAGTGCAAGCAGTGCCACAGATATAAGATAATAATATATTAGAAGTGGTTTGCGTTTATATGTTAGTATTGGGTGACCATGTAATTTAGTGGAATTTGTTATCTTGGTTATGGTCAGATGTATACATTGCTTGTAGGCACTGTCAATTTTCTATAGGCATGGTATATGTCATGCTAGTTCTTCAAGATTGCTAACAAGTTTAAAACCGTGTTAAAGTAAATCTGAAATTCATAAAGAATATGGTAACTAACTAAACATTAAATTGTGCCATTGTGAGGATATTGTTTCAATAATCATTGTTCTTTTCTTCCTGCAGCACCAACTGTGCAGTTAATGTTCAGCTCTCGTGTGAATAAGTCCAAGGCTGAAAAGTCCAGGGGCCAAATTTTGCAAGCATTTGAGTCTGTTCTTTCTTCGGCTATAATACTTGAAATCCGATATGAATCGAAGGATGGCAGAGAAGATGTTGAGGATACCTATTCCAACATTGCATTAACGAGGTCTTTCACGAAACATAGTTCAGTTTCTTCTGGAGGTGAGAATTTAGTTAGCAGGCTCCAGAAAGGCAGAGTAGGCCAGGGCACTGGCTCAAATCAGACCAGATGGATGCAGTCTGATCCACACATATTGACTGAAGGTGAGATTATTGAAGTGGGCCCTTCTGAAATGGAATGGTATGGTGAACCAGATACTGGTGCTGTTGCCTCAGATAAAAGAAGAAGTGTATGGGAAGCAGCTTTGTCATCACAAGACCAAGAAAATATACGTCCTCCGGGAGAAACAAATGAACATGATCGACAAAAAAATATAGTAAGAGGTAAGGTATCTCTTGCTCATGTTATTAACAAGGCAGAAGCTTGTTCTCAACAAGGAGGCTGGTCAAGACAAAAAGGCATGTCAATAACAGAAAAGCTAGAGCAAGAGAATTTGTAAGTAATCCCATACTACAACCAATTAAATCTGTTCATACATATTACTTCAAACTTTAGCATGCAATATTATAACGGAGCCTGGGTTAGATCTTGTAATTTGGTTCAACATGGAGTTTCCTTTTTTGATCCTAGAATATGATTATTGACTGTTTATCGATTTGCAGGAGATTAGAGCCTAGGTCGAGTCTGCTTTGTTGGAAAGCTTCGAGCACTACTAGACGAAAGGTAATGACCTGGGATCACGCCAACTCAAAACTTCAGTCCTAGGGTAGTTTGTATATTTTTCATTCCCTTATGTAACTTAAGCTTGGGATTCATATAAGACACATGGCATGATAGTCATCTGTTGAAAAGTAGTCATTTATATAAAATATAAGAAACAATTGCCAGTAACCAAGGTTATATAGGTTTTGCAACATATCAGGCCTGGATAGCTTGAAGTTAATTTTTTTGAAGAGTTATTCTCCTTCGGGATCACCATTCATAGTTTCATACCGTTGAGTCAATGAGAATAGTAGAATGTATGCTTCCAAAAGACAAAATAAGCGAACTGTGGCTTCAAAGGGAGTGCTAAATAGAAACTGTAGAGTTCTTCATAAAAGGATCACCGTCAGCGTGCGATCTTAGTTTAATGCTGTCTGGAAAGTGGCTGTGTGTCATGGGATACATGCATTTCTCGTCGATCAAACGGTGATACAATTATTTTTTGGAGGGAAGGTGATAGAATATTTTCACTTCATGTTTATCTTGTCAGCTATACTTTCTCATCCTTGCTGAGCGACATTGTGTTATTTCGCTGCAGCTCTCAGCATTGAAGATAAGGACTCGAAGATCACGAGCTCTATCAAGACTCGTCTTGTGCGGAAGGTGCATTTCAGTGAAATCTCCAAGATAACATGCCGCCGCCGAGGTCCACCAGATTTTTCATGGAGCTAAATTGATCTCTGTGGTTGATTCTCTGTAATTCTAGCAACCTGTAAGAATGTAGGTTATTCTGTACATCGTTTAACATGTAGAAGAACAAGAAATTTCCATCATGTCCATTCTTTTCCCTGAAATTGTTTGAAATGCCAACGGTAAGCCATTGCCACGCTTTATGGCACACCTGCAAGGTACTAACATTATCATGCTAGGCGCTGCGCAGCACCGACCACGGAGGCACACACTTAACCGTTACAGATAAACAAAATCAAATCACGCGAGGTACTAAAAGCATGTTGTTCATTTGTTGGTCACCAAATTACATTGATAAATCAACATTTAATCTTTGAGTGATCAGGAGGTGTATATGCAGCTGAAAATAAAACCTGATAACATAAACTGCTAAAGACTGAAGATCTACCACGTTAATTTCTACATCATGGGATGGCTATAGTGCTGACTAATGTGAGGGTCATGGTTACCCCTATTGAAGGCGGTCGAAGGGCCACAAACACTACATAGCAGTTACCGCGTTATATATGTATATCTATACCTAATATTAAAGGGAGGAGCATTTCTTCATTTTTTTCATCTCATTAAAGTGTTTTGTACGTCGTCCTTTTTTCTCGTACGTTGTATTTCTTTTTCCGTAAAAAAAAGGAAAAATGTGCCCAGGCGGACTCAAACCGTGGGCTCCTACAGAAAAGGGCCATCACAAAACCACCAAACCAAGGTGATGTCTTTGATCAACAAACGGAAGATTACATTTTTTTTTTGAGGTGATGGAAGATTACATATTATTGTGGCGCGGCTATATCCCACTTCGCTGCAGGCAGCAGGTTCGTGGGCCGGACCATTTGAAAGGATAATGCCATAATTACGCCGCACATGTTATTTCCTTTTGTTTTTTTACTTTCGTTTTTTATTTTTATCTGTTGTTTTTATTTTCAATTTAAATGTTAGGTTTTTAAGTATTCATTGCACTTTAAAAAAAATGGAAATCATGTGTTTAAAAAATGCTGAACATGTATAATATTGTTTTTGATGTACAAGAGAAATATACAATGTGTATGAAAAATAAGTGATCAAAGCATGTATTTAAATAAAATATTAATCGTTTATTTAAATAATGTTAAACGTACACAGAAAATATTTATGAAAATTATACAATGTGTATGAGAAAAGTAGACATAAAAAAAAAATATGTTCCTAGAAATGTTAATCATGTTCTAAAAAATGTTAATCATGTATTTCCAGTCTAAAATTTATAAAAACATATTTCATATGTACACAAAAATGTACAATATGTAGAAAAAGCTAGATATCAAAATGTATATATAGAAAGATGTTAATCATATATTAGAAAAAATATGTACAATGTGTATTAAAAATGTAGACATGTGTTGAAAAAAAGTATACATGAAATATTTACTTACAAATATTAATTATGTATTTAAAAATGTTAAGCATGTATAACAAATTTTCCTGATATATACAATGTGTAAGAAAAAACATAGACATTAAAGCTTATATTAAAATAATATTAACCATGTATTTAGAAAATGCTAAACATATGCAAGAAAAATGTCCCTCGTGTGTAAAAATATGTACATTATGCATGAAAAAAGTAGACAAGTGTTGAAGAAACACATAAAAATGATGAAAACCTGAAAAACAAAAAAAAGGTGAAGGAAACCATAAAAAACAAAGAGAACAAAAAACACTGAAAATGCAAGAAAGAAATAGGAAAAAGGAGAACCTAAAAAACAAACTAAAAAGAAACCAGCCTGCAAGCAAGGGAAAAAGACATTAAATCTAAGATACTGTGTTGGGCCGACCCCTATTTCCCGCCCATCGGTGATTCCTAATAGGTATCTGTACGGACGAGAAATAGCCCTCAGGATCTTATTGGGAAAGCATGTTTTCTTTACAAAAAAACTAAGCTGCTCGCTCAGCAAGTCCACTCACGTAAAAATGCACCTAGAAATCAGGAGAAAATTAGATTTCGAATTTTTTTAGGAGAATAGTAATTCTAGGGGAGAAAACCAACTCTACTTCCAAGAGTTCGTGGAGCACATGTCAAACCTCCACCATCCATCTGCGATTCGTCCTTGCCTCCATGACTCACGCTTTTGCAGACATCTCTTGTGTGTGCGATTTGATCGGACACCACCCACATTGGATTGATTGTTAATTAGTACTGTGTCTAGAGACATCTTCTAAATTAAGGAAGGCCTATACATGGCTCAAGCTTCGATGGAAACAATCACAACATCTTGATGTGTTGTCAATGTTAATGCTGCCGTGTACCTCCCGTCATACATTCAAAAACAGATAGACGCTCTAATTATCGAGAGCCTTTTCATTTTTCGATGAAAGTTCTCATCGATAACCTAGACATATGAAATCGTCTAGAGTGTGTCCAAGGCAGTAGCATTAGGTGGGCGGGTGTTGGATGTGTACAAGGTGCATGCATGCATGCATGCGGCATAGCATCACATTTTCACCGGCTACCGCGTCAACTAGCCGACGCCTGCACCGACACGCTTCTTTTTTATTGAACGTTTTGATGGACGCGCTAATTTTTTCCTCCCGTTGCAACGCACGGGCATATGTGCTAGTGAATCCCTAATTATATTGTGTTCTGTCACTATCTTCATGTCACGAAGGTTGACGAATGCTTTAGAGAAAAAGAAATCGTCCCTGACTCGTGGAACAAATCCACTACGATCGACGGAAGTAGTGACATGGATTGGTGACAGGAGGGGGTACAACCTAATCCATGTGTGGATCAATTCCACTAGGGGATTGATTCCCTAGTAACCAAACAAGGCCTTACGGAGGCTAAGGAGATGGGGATCCTGCACACATTTTACTAAACATACGTACTTTATTACCCCCTTTCTCATAATGTAAGACGTTTTTCGACACTAGGTGGGGCGGTGGGAGTAGTTTCTACGAGAAATGACAATTTAATTAAAAGCCTCACAAAGGCAGTATGGTCTATCTTTTAGATTAGTCATGATCCTCCCATCCGGTATTAAAACTAAACCCAAGTGAGAATTTAATAAGGAGTCTTTAGACATGATTGGGGGGGGGGGTGGCATGTGCCCCCTCCCATCCAGTAGAAAAACTAAACCCTGTAGATATCATGTGTAATAAAACCGGGTGATGAGAACTGTTTTCAATACGGGTCAAAACCGGGTGTAATCTCGAATGCAGATGCAAAAAATACAGGCCAAAATGACCAACCAATTGGTAACCGGAACCCACTCGGTTTCTTTTTAGGGGGTGTAGTATTTCACGGGTGTAAATTGCTCCAAAACAACGATCCAATCGAGGCCTCAACTTCTAGGACTTTGCCATCTCGCCCATATAGCCTATGTTCTATCTTTCTCTCATTGTAACTTTTATTGCACTAATTACAATATCAAAGGAGGATATGAAAAAACGGTGCCAATCCTTGAAAACACTCTCTGAAATTGAAAAACAATTAAGGGCTTCTAATGATAATATCCCTTTAATCATCACAAGCAAACACTAACATACAAACCAACTATCATTGCAAGATAGCTCACCTTCTTGGACCAAAATTCACGCAACAACCAAGTTGCATGGCAATAGGCTACCACCATCATCGGTATATGCCACTATGCTAAAGGATAGGCACACTATGATTCACACATACCAGCAAATTTGCCATACCTTGATAAGATAAAGCTCTTTGCCTTTTTTTTTCAAATTCTTTGCTATGCTTACTAGAGATTTCAAAGTTCTCAACATTGTCGATGAATGCATTTCGCGCCTTGGCTTGGCTTGTCTATCATGTGGTCAACCTCTAGATAAGTATCTTCAGATGACATATTCTCCAAGGCTGGTCGCGTATTCTGGGGCATGCCGCCTTCCTTGCCGGTAGTCTCTCCATCGCCCTGCCTTTTGGAATGTGCTCCTGGAATAGGTCCAATATCTTTGTTCTCTAGCTTTTTAGTTTCTAGGTTGCTACTGTTGGGAACGCGACAGAAAACAAAAAATTTCGGTATAGCGAGCACGCCCAGGACCACTATGGAGATTGCATACAAGGTTTGATCTGATCCGTACCGACTCGTAGCGCAGCGGAAGAAGAGTCGGTGGAGATCGTTGGTGCAGATTCCCGCAGCTAGGATTTTACAACCTCCCAACCGCGAGAATGTACTCCCTCGTCGGACAGCCCTTCGGGAGGCGGTCGGACAGTCCCCCGGACGATGTCACGGACAGCCCTTCGGGAGGACCCTCGAAACTCGAACGGAAACTCGGACAGCCCTTCGGGAGGACCCTCGAACAGCCCCTCGGGCAAAAGATCGAAACTACGACCTCTCTACGGGGTTGCACACATACGGTGTCAACTATCCGGCAGGGCTTCGCCGTCCAGAACTAGTTCCTGCCGGAACCCAGACAGCCTTTCGGCTCTACGAAATACTCTTTTCGTGTGAGGGAGAAGAGAGAGCTAGCAAAGCATAGCATGTGTATGAGAGCACAAGGATGAGGAAGTGGGCTGCCCACTCACCTCTATTTATAGGCTAGCCAAGGGGTAAAGTTGTCATACAAAAACCCCAAAATGACCATGGAATATCCCTTTCATAAAAGGAATATGCCATATGGGAGTGCCATGTGGAGCACCATGGTGCCCCACCCATCTTGGCCGGCCACACCCTTGGGGGACCCCCATGAGGGGCTTCCTTGGCCCCCAAGGCCTTCTAGAAACCTTTTTGGAAATATCCAAAAAGGTGTTTTTCCACAAATATCCAAAAAGCACTTTCACTATTCACGACGACATTTTTCAGCGTCTGATCGAACTGAAAATATTCATGTGGGCTTAGAACAATTCTAGTACCCACCAAAATAATTTTCAACGCGAGCCGGAACAATTACGGTTTAGTGATTTCATCTGCGAAAAGCATCTGAAGCGGTTTCGGCAGCTCCGGAACATTTCCGGTTTTCATTCCAGAAAATTCCAAAAAGTTTCCAGAACGATTCTGGCACCCTCTAAGAATTATCAGGCATGTGCCAAGACCAATTTGACTTTATGGTATCCCCTGAAACAACTTTTCTAGTTTCACCGAAATTCATCCGGTGACCTCTCTCTGCGGAACTTTTCCGCTGTCCGAAACTTTTCCGGTGTCCGAAACTTTTTCGGTGTTTTTCTCTCAGACTCCCTGTCTAGTATTCAACAGATAGATGACCCTTAAGCGTGTGACCCTATAGGTTCGGTGAAGCATAGACATGACCCGGAACCCCTTCCGATCAATGATCAACATCGGAGCCGTGGACACCCATATCGATCCCTATACCCACACGAATAAATATTCGAGTGAACCTCCAGTTGTCGTATGCTATTCCTGTTGCTTCACGATATGTTACAATTACCCGAGGTGAGACATGTTGGCATCCCCGTGGATCAACAACTTGTCCACTATGCCAGTTACCTCGTTGCCGGTATTGTTCTCTTTTCTCGTTCCCGTGTTCCGGCATCCCCGTGATCAAATCACTAGGTGTCTGGCCAGACGATGATGGATACCGCAACACCGAGAGGGCCCACAGATATCTCTCCAACGTCGGAGGAGCAAATCCCAATCTTGAGCTATCAAGTTACTTGACATACTTTTCCATGAACCCGTAAGTAGCCGTAATAGCCACCCTTTTACGGATGACGTTTAACAAACCCCAAAGTTCATGAAGCAAGCATGAAGAAACTCGATACTCTCATGGTCTAAGGAATCATGCAAACATTAACCATCTCTGTGTTATTTAACCATTAACTTGTGACGAATATATCTCATAGTATAACATCAATTTGGGTCGATTCAACACAAGTGTTCTACCAACATTGTGCCCTCAAAATTGCCGGCATAGCCATGCCCATGATCAGGAAAACAGGATCATCATGCAATACTTGAGCCAGTCTTAGAGGCAAGACTAGGAATACAATTTACCGTTTATTAAACCACACGTGCACATGAGTTTCCCTCCAAGCCTCGTTTTATTTGCAGACTCGAGAATCATTGCAGTTATAGCATGGATCATAAACATTCATTACAAACTTGGAGATACAAAAGTAACTGATATTACTGCCTCTAGGGCATATCTCCTACAGTCTCCCACTTGCACTAGAGTCATAATCTAGTTACATGGCTTCCCTAACACCAATGGCAATCCGGTGTTGCTCATGCTTTGCTCGTGGTAGAGGCTTCGTCATCGGGTCTGATACATTCAGATCCGTGTGAACTTTGCGTACTTTCACTAAACCTTCTTCGACATGATGTCGAATGAGTTTATATTTGCGTTGAATATGCATTGTCTTATGGTGCGAACATGGCTCCCTTGCCTGAGCCACGGCGCCACTATTATCACAATAGATCTCCACCGGGTCCAGAGCACTTGGAACCACACCAAGGTCTTCAAGAAACTGCTTGATACCGACAGCTTTCTTGGAGGCTTCTGAAGCAGCAACATATTCCGCCTCCGTCGTAGAATCCGCCACAGTCTTTTGTTTGGAACTTTTCCAATCAACTGCGCCGCCGTTCAATATGAAAACATAGCCAGATTGAGATTTGAAGTCATCTGGGTCAGACATGAAGCCTGCATCAGTGTAACAACTTACAATGAGCTCTTCATCACCTCCGTACACAAGGAGTAAATCCTTGGTCCTTCTGAGGTACTTAAGAATACCCTTGACTGCGGCCCAGTGTTCCAATCCTGGATCACCTTGGTACCGGCTGCTAACACTTAGCGCATAGGAAACATCCGGTCTTGTACATAGCATGGCATACATAATAGAACCAACTGCCGAAGCATATGGAATATCATTCATTTGTACTCGCTCATCAAGGGTCCGAGGACTCTGATTCTTGCAAAGCACTGTGCCAGGTGACATGGGGAGTAGGCCTTTCTTGGAGTTCTCCATGTTGAACCTTTTCAACACCTTGTCAATGTACGTGCTTTGGCTTAGCGCTATTAAGCGTCTTGATCTATCTCTATAGATCCTGATGCCTAATACATATGCCGCTTCGCCTAAGTCTTTCATTGAAAAACTCTTCTTCAATGAGTCTTTTATTTCGCTAAGAAATTTCACATCATTTCCAATCAACAATATGTCATCCACATACAAGATTAGAAATGCTTTTGCGCTCCCACTAAACTTCTTGTACACACAAGATTCTTCATCGTTCCTGATGAAGCCAAACTCTTTGACCACTTCATCAAAACGAATATTCCAGCTCCTTGATGCTTGCTTCAGACCATAAATGGCTTTCTGAAGCTTACATACCTTTCCAGCATTTTTAGGATCGACAAAACCTTCTGGCTGTATCATGTATACATCCCTATCAAGGTTTCCATTTAGGAAAACCGTTTTGACATCCATCTGCCATATTTCATAATCGAAATAAGCAGCAATTGCTAGTAATATCCGAACAGACCTAAGCATAGCTACGGGCGAGAAAGTCTCGTCGTAGTCCTCTCCTGGAACTTGCGTGAACCCTTTCGCGACAAGTCTAGCTTTGTGGATAGTAATGTTACCATCCGCGTCCGTCTTTCTTTTGAAAATCCATTTACAACCAATGGGTTTTACGCCATCTGGAAGTTCTTCCAAGTTCCAAACTTGGTTTTCGTACATGGATTCCATTTCGGATCTCATGGCTTTGTGCCATTCTCTTGAGCTAGGCCCCGCCATCGCTTCCTTGTAGTGCGCAGGTTCATCGTCTTCAAGAATGAAGATTTCGTTATGAAACCACTCAGGTGGCTGGATAGCCCTACCTGATCTGCGCGGTTCAGTTACAACATTGTTTGAAGTCTCCGCATCACATGCGACAACTTCCGGCTCGGTGGTAGGGATAATTAGCGGAATTTCTTCCGGTTCCTTAGCCATATCAACGGTTGCCGAAGATTCACTAATCTCATTAAGTTGTACTGTCCTCCCACTCAATTCTTTAGCGAGAAACTCTTTCTCGAGAAAGTGTCCAACTTTTGCGACAAACGTTTTGCCCTCGGACTGGTTGTAGAAGGAATACCCAACGGTGTTTTTTGGATAACCTACAAAGTAACATTTGTCTGATCTGGGATCGAGTTTGCTAGGCTGTAAACGCTTTACGTATGCCTCACAACCCCAAATTTTAAGATGCGACACACAAGGTTTCTTCCCATGCCACATCTCATGTGGTGTCGTCTTAACAGACTTAGACGGTGCTTTGTTTAGTGTGTGAGCAGCAGTTTCCAGTGCGTGACCCCAAAAAGATATCAGAAGATCCGTAAGAGACATCATCGACCTTACCATGTCCAACAAGGTTCGGTTACGTCGTTCTGATACTCCGTTTCTCTGTGGAGTTCCGGGAGGCGTAAGCTGTGAAACGATTCCACGGTCACTCAGATGTTGGCCAAACTCATGACTAAGATATTCGCCTCCGCGATCAGACCGCAGAAACTTAATCTTTTTGTCACGATGATTTTCTACCTCATTCTGAAATTCTCTGAACTTTTCAAAAGTTTCCGACTTATGCTTCATCAAGTAGATATAGCCATACCGACTTAAATCATCAGTAAAAGTCACGAAGTAAAAATACCCACCCCGTGCGGCCGTGTTCATTGGACCACATACATCACTATGTATTATTTCCAATAATTCACCCGCCCGTTCAGGATGACCCGTGAACGGCGTCTTGGTCATTTTCCCCATCAGACAAGCTTCACATGTGTCGAATGATTCAAAATCAAAAGACGGCAAAACTCCATTTGACTGGAGTTTTTGCATGCGTTTCTTTCCGATGTGGCCAAGTCGACAGTGCCACAAGTAAGTGGTGGTGGTATCAGCCTTCTTAAGGCGTTTAGCATTCACGTTAAAGACATCATTTCCACATTCAAGATTCAGTATGAAAAGGCCCCCAACAATGGGTGCAAATCCATAAAACATGTCCTTACAATAAAGTGAACAACCATTGTTCTCAGACTTGTAGGAGTACCCATCGTGTACCAAACATGATCCAGAGATAATGTTTCTACACAATGCCGGAACAAAATAACAGTTACTAAGTTCCAAAATAAATCCTGAAGGGAGACGTAGAGGCATAATGCCGACGGCTTGAGCGGCGATCCCAGCGCCGTTCCCGACACGCATCACGACTTCATTCTTTGTCAGCTTGCGCACCTTCTGAAGCCCCTGTATCGAGTTGCAAATGTGAGCAACCGATCCGGTATCAAATACCCAAGACTTAGAATTTTCGCAAGCAAGCAAAACGTCAATGACATTAACTTGTATAACAATTATACCTTTTCCGGTTTTCCCGGACTTCTTATCTTCCAGATACTTCTTGCAGTTTCTCTTCCAGTGTCCTGTGCCCTTGCAGTAGAAGCACTCAGTTTCATTCTTGGCTCCGCCCTTAGATTTGCGTTGGAAGCCGGTCTTACCGGCGCCCTTGCCTTTCTTTGGCTTGCCTTTCTTTTTGAAACTGGCAGTTTTATTCACAAGCAACACTTGCTTGCGATTTTTCTGCAGTCCTCCTTCAACAGATTTCAGCATGGCAAGCACCTCATTAGGTGTTTTGTCCATCCCATTCATGTGGTAGTTCATGACAAAACCTCCGTAAGAAGGGGGGAGTGAACGGAGCAACATGTCCATAACATGCTCTTCTGGAAGTGGAAATTCCAGGGTTTTAAGCCTTTCAGCGTAGCCAATCATATTGACTACGTGCTCGCCAACTGAACTGCCCTCAGCCATCTTGGTCTCCGACATCATTTTCATGATATCAAAACGTTCAGACCGTGCATTAAACTTGTACAGAGCATCCAGATCCTTGATCATATCAAAGGAGTTATGGAATTCAAAACGTTTTTGAAGCTCTGAACTCATGCAAGACAGCATGAGGCACTGCACTAAGTTGAAATCATCATCCTTAGTGGCCCAGACATTTTGTATGTCTGCCGCGGCTGTTGCCGCCGGCTTAGGTGGAAGACCTCCATCAAGCACGTACACTTTCTTAGCGCTCTTGAGGACAATCCTCAGGGTACGGACCCAGTCCGCATAGTTGTTTCCATTCGCAGCTAACTTCTCTTTCTCTAACATAGGGCCTAAGTTGAACGCGGTGTTGCGAGCCATTTGATCTACAACGGAAAACACAAGTTCATTTTAGACATTGTTTATAATGATTTTGGCACTAGTGAATAAACATATTTATTCTAAAGTGCGCTCCCACTCAAATCAATATCTCTCATAATTGATTGTGAGTGATTCAAGACCCAAATTTCAATTCAACGCCAAGGATGCATCCATCTCAAGTGACGAGAATTTCATTTGGTAGGCCAACTTGCCAATCACATCTCTATGTGACTCTCGTTCATCTTTCGATGCGTGTGTTCCGAGCTCATGACTTTCATGCCTGAACGTCAAGACAACCAAGTGATCTTGCTGCGAGGTCTCAACTCACCCGCCTCACACATGTCTAATCGTTCGTACCCATGCATCCATGTGATACCCCGAAAAGAAAAGTGCCGTGACGGTGCTACACTTGGGAGAACACTAACTACTTGATATTTTTAAGTGAGAGATCACCCTAATAAAAAGCGACTACCGCGCAATCAAGAAGGGTGCATCAAGAGGGATAAACATCTCAGGCAATTCATAATAGCATGATATGGTATAGCCCCTTCTGACGGAGAAGTCAAGTATTCTTCGTCTTCGGCATTCGCGTCGGAGTTCACCTTCGCGAAGATTGCCACCACCTTGTCGATGCACCACATAATATTGCTATCTCTATAGCTAATAAAATAAGTGCATTACATAAGGTTGACACGCAGGTCATTAGAGTGCAATCATATGGCTCCAGCCATCATGCCGAATCATGACACGCAGGTCATGTTAATTACATCATATAGTCATCTCATACATAATCAAATTTAATATGAGCATTGCTATACCACATCACATGCATAACCATCCTGCAAAACCAAGTTAGACGCCTCTAATCGGTTTATGCAAAATTTTATTTTACGTGGCTTCTAAGGTTTTTACTTAAACCGCAGCTACCAACGTTTATCATCAAGTATGATACTTCAAGTTGCTAGATTAACTTTCCAGGGTGTATGAAACACGAGACAGTAAAATCTCGAGCCCCATACTAAACTTCGTCATACGCGTGACCCCCGTGCAGATCATATCTGCATTGCCCTTCGTCTGCGAAACATCCATCTTTCTTTGACTAAAGTGGAACCCAAAGAACTGTTAGCTTCGTTGATCTGTCAATCAGCATACTCAGGAGCAGCATGAAAGGATCGCGGATTGCCAGAACTTTGTCAGATTCCACAATGCTGTCAAGATCAGGACTACGCAAATTCAAGGGAAGCAACAAGAACATCGAGTAACAGATTTCATCTGCTACCCGCACAAATAATTTTCAGCAATAGATCTCATCTACTACCTAATAATATTGTGCAACACCCATACATCTCTATGTATTCTAGATCATAACATGCATCTACTCATAGCCTGGCTCTTGATGCCACTGTTGGGAACGCGACAGAAAACAAAAAATTTCGGTATAGCGAGCACGCCCAGGACCACTATGGAGATTGCATACAAGGTTTGATCTGATCCGTACCGACTCGTAGCGCAGCGGAAGAAGAGTCGGTGGAGATCGTTGGTGCAGATTCCCGCAGCTAGGATTTTACAACCTCCCAACCGCGAGAATGTACTCCCTCGTCGGACAGCCCTTCGGGAGGCGGTCGGACAGTCCCCCGGACGATGTCACGGACAGCCCTTCGGGAGGACCCTCGAAACTCGAACGGAAACTCGGACAGCCCTTCGGGAGGACCCTCGAACAGCCCCTCGGGCAAAAGATCGAAACTACGACCTCTCTACGGGGTTGCACACATACGGTGTCAACTATCCGGCAGGGCTTCGCCGTCCAGAACTAGTTCCTGCCGGAACCCAGACAGCCTTTCGGCTCTACGAAATACTCTTTTCGTGTGAGGGAGAAGAGAGAGCTAGCAAAGCATAGCATGTGTATGAGAGCACAAGGATGAGGAAGTGGGCTGCCCACTCACCTCTATTTATAGGCTAGCCAAGGGGTAAAGTTGTCATACA
Source organism: Elymus sibiricus (assembly GCA_039707655.1). Taxonomy (NCBI): domain Eukaryota; kingdom Viridiplantae; phylum Streptophyta; class Magnoliopsida; order Poales; family Poaceae; genus Elymus; species Elymus sibiricus. Next base: position 375,443,729 of record CM077663.1, on the reverse strand, counting down.
AAAACCCCAAAATGCCCATGGAATATCCCTTTCATAAAAGGAATATGCCATATGGGAGTGCCATGTGGAGCACCATGGTGCCCCACCCATCTTGGCCGGCCACACCCTTGGGGGACCCCCATGAGGGGCTGCCTTGGCCCCCAAGGCCTTCTAGAAACCTTTTTGGAAATATCCAAAAAGGTGTTTTTCCACAAATATCCAAAAAGCACTTTCACTATTCACGACGACATTTTTCAGCGTCTGATCGAACTGAAAATATTCATGTGGGCTTAGAACAATTCTAGTACCCACCAAAATAATTTTCAACGCGAGCCGGAACAATTCCGGTTTAGTGATTTCATCTGCGAAAAGCATCTGAAGCGGTTTCGGCAGCTCCGGAACATTTCCGGTTTTCATTCCAGAAAATTCCAAAAAGTTTCCAGAACGATTCTGGCACCCTCTAAGAATTATCAGGCATGTGCCAAGACCAATTTGACTTTATGGTATCCCCTGAAACAACTTTTCTAGTTTCACCGAAATTCATCCGGTGACCTCTCTCTGCGGAACTTTTCCGGTGTCCGAAACTTTTCCGGTGTCCGAAACTTTTTCGGTGTTTTTCTCTCAGACTCCCTGTCTAGTATTCAACAGATAGATGACCCTTAAGCGTGTGACCCTATAGGTTCGGTGAAGCATAGACATGACCCGGAACCCCTTCCGATCAATGATCAACATCGGAGCCGTGGACACCCATATCGATCCCTATACCCACACGAATAAATATTCGAGTGAACCTCCAGTTGTCGTATGCTATTCCTGTTGCTTCACGATATGTTACAATTACCCGAGGTGAGACATGTTGGCATCCCCGTGGATCAACAACTTGTCCACTATGCCAGTTACCTCGTTGCCGGTATTGTTCTCTTTTCTCGTTCCCGTGTTCCGGCATCCCCGTGATCAAATCACTAGGTGTCTGGCCAGACGATGATGGATACCGCAACACCGAGAGGGCCCAGAGATATCTCTCCAACGTCGGAGGAGCAAATCCCAATCTTGAGCTATCAAGTTACTTGACATACTTTTCCATGAACCCGTAAGCAGCCGTAATAGCCACCCTTTTACGGATGACGTTTAACAAACCCCAAAGTTCATGAAGCAAGCATGAAGAAACTCGATACTCTCATGGTCTAAGGAATCATGCAAACATTAACCATCTCTGTGTTATTTAACCATTAACTTGTGACGAATATATCTCATAGTATAACATCAATTTGGGTCGATTCAACACAAGTGTTCTACCAACATTGTGCCCTCAAAATTGCCGGCATAGCCATGCCCATGATCAGGAAAACAGGATCATCATGCAATACTTGAGCCAGTCTTAGAGGCAAGACTAGGAATACAATTTACCGTTTATTAAACCACACGTGCACATGAGTTTCCCTCCAAGCCTCGTTTTATTTGCAGACTCGAGAATCATTGCAGTTATAGCATGGATCATAAACATTCATTACAAACTTGGAGATACAAAAGTAACTGATATTACTGCCTCTAGGGCATATCTCCTACAGCTACTTCTTGCTTCGTGTTAGCTTGTTTCTTGCTTCACCCTTTTGCATGCTATTTTTCTTGAATGTGTCAGTCAAAGATACCAAAACAACTTTTTACAACATGGAACTTACAAACAAACACGGGTGAAAAGATATGCAAAATCAAATCTGAGACAAGAAAATAGTATGCAATGTTTTTTTGCTGACTTCAGCACACGGGTTTTTGCATGATTCATTGTTAGGCGTCCTTCCGATCTATGGTATATGTAGATAGAAATTTGATGACGAGCTACCAAAGCTAGTGTGGCTTTACTCAAAATATCAAATTTCCATGGAATGGATAGCCATTTAGTTATTTGGTGCATAGATGGATTAATAAACTAAAACTGGAAATAAAATGTTACAATCCAATAATAGTTGAACAAACACTCAATTTCTCTAAAAAGTTTAATAGGTACAATGGTGGTGAAGAGTAAGTATGTTAATGAGTGAGAACAACATAAGTACATAACGGCCCTATAGTATGCTCGATTTATTTTGTCGACTTCTGTGTACATGCGCCATGGCATTTAGAAAGAAGAAGACATACATAATTCGCAGGAAAGGGAGAACGCCATAATCTGCTTGGTTGATGAGGAATCATTTGCAGCAAAAATAATAAGTCTTGGTAGGATAATTGTTTTCCCGATGTTTCTCACCCCGAAGGTATTGTCGCGTTCTTGAATTTCTCTTTCGCTCAAAGATGTGAAACTTGGCCACTTGGGTGAAGGAAACACAAATTCAAACACAAGAAATACTCCCCCCGTCCCATAATATAAGACATTATTACATCCAATATACTCACATACTCACATATTGGATGTAATAACGTCTTATATTATGGACAGAGAGAGCAATATATATGCCATTCTTTTTGTAGCCTCACTACATGGCGTCTGTCATGTCTTGATATATGTAGAAAGAGAAAATGCAAGCTATGTCACACAAGTAGGTGCGGCTTTATACATTGCATGGAAATTTTCTGGAGATATCCACATTAACTGGCCTGATACCGTCATGCCAAAGGGAAGCACTCCAATCGATAGGTAGATTAATAAATACCAACAAAGTGGCTAGGACAATATAAAAAATGCGACCATCTCATGACAACTTAAGATGCATCATGGCAACTTTTCAAAATTAACAGTTACAATACAATGATGATAAAGACGAAGGATGGCTTCAGTGAGTGACACAGTTGCTCATTAATCAACCAACCCATGACATTCTCCACGGCCTCGAACAACCCAGCGCTCGCTCCGCTCCTAAGGGGCCGGCACGGGCGAAACCCTAGCCGTCACCGCCCCGTCTGTCTACTCCATCCACCTGCTGTCGTCGAAGGAAGCCGACGGGCAAAGCCCGCTTGGTGGATGGCGGTGGCGGGCTCTCGTCCTCTCCCGCAGAGGGAATCTCCGGCCTAGCGTGGTGTACGACCCTAGACGTCATCACGTTCGGCGGAGCTCGAAAACCGGGACGGTAGCCCTGGAGCTTCTTAGTGGAGGCATGGCTGCTGCGGCTACGAGGGCAGCGCGGCGACTACCTGTGGATCTGGGCAGCGGCGGTGCTCCTGGAGGCTCTGGCTGTTCTGCGGCCCTCCTCCGTTAGATATGAAGGATAGATCCTCTCTCCTCTGCATCCTCTCTCTCGCTGCACTTGGTGGTTTGCGATATCGTCCGTCGGCTCTGGTGCGTTGGCGGGTGCTGGTGCATGTGGCATGGGACTGGAGGAAAGTTTGGTCGGCTCGATCATCCCGACGATGGCGATGACCATGGTCGCCGTGGCAATGACCATGGCTGCCGCTTTCCTCCTTGCATGCGTCATCGAGGTCCTCCAGTCCACCCAGGTGAAGACCTAAAATCCCATCGGATTGGGCGGCAAAAACATCACATGTGCTGTTCCCTTCTTGGACGCGCCGTTTGGGGTGTTTGAATGCTCGGTTAGAGGAACTGCACGCATAGGGGATGGTACCAGCGGCAGCAGGTGGTGTTCGACAAGGTGGAGCGGCGTGGCATCTAATGTGTTGACAATGGCAAGTCTTGGCGGCATGGGGCAGCGAAGTCTCGGCGATGGACGCGTGCAGGACGGTGGCGTTGTTTGGGATCGTGGTGACGTCGACGACAGAAGGGTCTAGTAAGGTCAACGCATTGATTACTTATGAAGATGGGATGACGGAAGATGGCGGCAACAAATTCTACAACACGCGCATGTGGTGCATGCTGAGACTCTGCTAGACCGGTTGGTGCTCTCTGCTAGCCAACGATCGGCTTGGTGAGGCCACCAGATTTCATGATGTGTATTGGCACGAGGTCAGGACGCATCATCAACCATTAGGTAGGACGATATTTCGCCAGAAAGGTGGCTTTGGGTTGATTCATGTATTTATTTTGTAAGACCTTGTTGAATAATTTAACAAAGTGGTTGTGTGCATCGTTCGATGCATAGGCCGTGAGTTATCCTCCTTTTTGAAGAAAAACAATCAACTAACACACGTGATTCCGTCAATCTAAACAAAATACTCACTCTAGAATGCCATGTAATCCACTGTAAATGCATAACACTTTGTAAGAAGAAGACATGCAAGAAGAAAATGCATTTTCTAAGTTCCGACCGCGAAGAACGTTTGATATAAGCAAAATTCTCAGAACTGACACACATAAAGCAACACCATATCTTGGAGACCAACTATGAATGTTCTTTGTTTGTTATTTTAGAGAAAAGGCATCCACCGAAGAGATCGATGACCCAGGTTGAGGTGAATGGAATACGTTGATGTGGAACCATATTGTCCATTATTTAGAGTAAGAAGCCATCATCCACTTTGTAAAGGTCAACCACCGTTGCCATCCATTCAACGCCAATAGAAGAGTGCCTTCCCACCCCGTTTGAAAGGCGTCAACCCCGTGTGATGTTAGATAAGCTCATCCATAACTTATATATGCATTTACAACTAGACTGTCAATAGATAAGAGACTCTGAGCATATCCACACCCTCGAGTCGACATCAAGCCAAGAGGAACATTGCCGCTTACCACGCAATGACTATAAACCATAGACCAAAGATTCTCGAGACAGTCGCTCTAGTTCGGAACGACACCATCGAGCAACCTCCACTTGTTTGACAAAAAGGACCAACAATTTTCATCCAGAGCATGAGGTGGGGGACATGAACCCATGATGATAGCTTTAGAGAGGGAAACAATGCTCGAGAGTTGCCGCAACCGGCCCGACGTTTGGGTATGCCTTTCAACCAAGGCACCAGACCACGTACCACTGAGAGATTCGGCACCCACAACACCCCATCAATCAGACTGTCACTAAGGTCGATGACATAAAACACCATGCCCCATAGAACTAGGCGCCCCGCTCTATCTAAGGCGGCAAAGGGCTTGAATGTTTGGCAACCAACGAGCATTTGGTCCGTCATTATCGTCCGTCAGCTTCGTACGTACGTCCGGCTCGATGACACACGGTCTGTTTCCTATTTGAACGATCTGTTTTTCCTTTGTGCCAGCCGGATTTATCGAGGCCTAATATTTTGGCCCATATATCCTGGCCCGTGTAAGGTTTTTGTGTGTAAGCGAACGATCTGTGGTCCGGCTGTAGGAGGCAAAAATCCTGGCCCGTGTGAGGTTTTATTTTTTCTTGAGCGAATGATATGTGGCCCGGCAGTAGGAGACAAAAATAGTTGCCGGTTAGGTGAATTGAACAATAATAATGTGATCAACTAACCTAGCTCATGTTTTGGGTACAAGCAAAGGTTGATTCACATATTAAATTAGTCCCACCTTGCTACCTTTCATCGTATCTACACAATTTATATACGTATTTGAGTTTCTAGGTAGCACGAAGCTGTCTCAAGAATCATGACAGAAAAATGGTGAAGGAAAGAGAGGCCAATTATAACTGCGTGTCCAGATTTGAAATCAAACGGGCATGCCAGAAATAAGGAAGGAAAGAGAGAGAGGCTAATTTGTGGGCTATTCATAAGGAAAAGAGGCTTCTATGTGTGTGTGTGTGTGTGGTGGGAGTTAAAAATCAAACAGGGCGTGACAGAGAAATAAGTTGGTGGGCTGATAAGAAAGAAAAAGAAAGGCCATATATATCTGTGGTGGAGTGTAAACGGATCGTGAGACATGCATGCATGCCGGGTTGAAAGTCTGAAGAAACAGAATGATCGTTTGGTGCTGTCGTTTTTTAACTCATTGGTGTTATTTTTTTGTCCTTCACGGACCGGTTTGGTGCTGATCGTTTTTAACTGATTGATGTTGTTTGTGTCCTTCACAGACTGTTTTGATGCTGGTCATTTTTAATTCAAGTTGGATTTGGTTTTGTTTGTATTCTTCACAGATTGATACTGACTACTATGATGTAAAACCTGAAAAGAAAACAAATGACATCTTATAGTCTAATTAGGATTAGACAATGTTAGACTAACATATATACACAGGTTAGCCCATACACGGTATATACATACCTGGACAACACAACTGCATCATAAATCACTGATGTCAAAACATAGACATTTAGAAGTCATAGCCATTGAGTCTGATCTCAGTGAAGCCGTTGTTCCGGACATGGAAGAAGATGTCATGTTTAATGTACCAGAAGGTGGACATCATGGAGGTGGTATGGACAAGCAATTGCGTTCAGGTAAAATTGCTTTAAAGAAAGGTGTTGTGTGTACGATATTTTTATTGACTGATGTCAGTCACTCATTAGCATGGTTAATCTTCCGGTGTGATATGCTTCATCACTAGGCAACGGCGTCCGATCTACATCGTCGTACTGAAATTGGATGAAAAATATCATGTTTATAGCGGTGCTCGTACTTCAGTATCATTTTTCAATTTCCTAAATTGCATCTAGCTAGGACAAACATGATATTCATTATATATCAACACATCCACCTACATTATTAAGTCATTTATGCTTATTTCAAACATTGTGTAGGGATACCACACTACAAAAACTATTATATAAACAAAAGGTAATTACAACAATTCATATATCCTTCCACCGTGATTATAATGTGTAAAGCATGTAACTTATTGACAAAATGAGGTCATAATATTAAGTGATAGGTAAGAGAAAACTTACTGATTCTACGTATGATAGTCTTGCCTTACTTTAGTAATATAATCATCTAAAGAGGACGTAGGGAGAATATAAAAGTCGACTAATATCAGCTTAAACATGCAAGCCAGAATGGGCACAACAATTTAAAAAGGGACGATGGAGAAGTCAAATATTACTATATAAACAACACATATGTTCTAATGCTCATGGGCAGAATAAATACACAGTAACTTATAAGTAGCTACATATGTTCTATTTGTGATGCAAAATCTAATCAGTGTCTTTTTATTAATGAACAACACATTCATACAATATAAAAAAATCTCATTCAGGGAAGCAATTTGGGTGGCAATCTCCAATCATGGATGTCAAGGAAAAAAGGAAAAAAAGATAGAGAGCGGGTATGCACGGATGAGCAATGAAGAAAAACAGAAAAAACTGAAAAAGGGTCGTGAAGCCTATAAACAAAACAAAACACTTAAAGAATCAACCCAGTTGCAAAAAAATGCACACAAGGGAGAAGGAAATATGCAAATATGGAGTAAGCAAAAAAAAAACGTGCAAGATAAAGACATAAATATACAAACATGCAGCCAAAACAAAAGAAAGCTAGAAGCCTGGAATGGAGAAAATTGCAACTAACCATGAATTGAAGCGCAACATATCATGCACAATGATTCAATTGCTATGGAGAACCCTGCATATAGGGAAAGTAGTGGCTGAACCCTAGCTCTCCTGCATATATCTCAACACAAGAGGAAGTTAGTACATTTATACCACGAGGACTTCACAGTTAGCACACACACAACTGAAGTATATATGCATGGACATCCAACAGAGTATATAATATTTTTATTGTATGATGTCAGTGTCAATAGATGTGCTGTGTATACGACATTTTTATTATCAACATGATGGCTAATGTGTCGGTCTGATGTTTTATCACTAGGCATCAATGATCTTATCTAATTGGACCGCCGGAGGGAACAAGTACGGTTCTTCACATCTATGCCCCATGGTCCGAACAATGACAATCCAAAATTAGCTAATTTCACCAAAACGAAGATTGACAAAATTCTCCATGGCAGAAAAAATTCAATCAAACCAACCCGTAGCAACGCACGGGCATATTTACTAGTAATTATCAATTATATTCAACTCACGTGGAGGCCGGGGTTGAACCTCCTTCAAAAAACAATGCCACATGTACCACGATAAGCCGCCCCTAGGTCACCTCGCACTTCTCAAGCCTGAGGTAGCTGACCAGCACCAGCATGACAACACTCGCAGGTAGGTTGGAACGCAGAGCCACATCTCTGGTATCTGCGTCGGCATCTTGGGCTGAAGATGCATTCCTTTTTTTTCAAGAAAACTTTCGATCTATTCATTATGTCATGGTATTACAAAGAACATAGAAATAATAAAAATTACATCCATGTCCATAGAGCACATAACAATTACTACAAGCACTGAAACGAGCCGAGGGCGCGCCGCCGTCATCTCCCCTCCCTCATCGGAGCCAGGCCAAACTTGTTGTAGTAGATAGTCGAGAAGTCATCATGTTAAGGTCCCACATGACCAGCGCACCAGAACAACAACCGTCGCCAATGAACAGAAGTGTAGATCAAAAGGATCCAACTTGTAGACACACGAACGGAGATGAACTAAGACTGGATCCAAATGGATCCACAAAATATCAGCACCGACTGAATCCTGCGAGATCCGCCGGAGAAGCACCTCAACACACCCTTCAACGACGCTAGATGCATCACCGGAACAGGGACAGGAGGATCTTATTCCATCTTCAAGGAGCCGCCACCGCCTCGTCTTTGACACAAGCCCTAAACAAACTCATAAAACACCTAAAAACAAAGGAAGATCCCTCCCACTAGCAAGGGCCGGGGTCCACCGCACCTCCATAGCCCTATGCCGCCGAAGACGAGGCGGACTGGCGGCAGGGCTGGTGGGAGATAGAGGAATCCTAACTTATTCATGGGAGAGGAGGGGGGGGGGGTGCATTGTAGTTACGATCTTGTGTACGTGCCTGCACAATAGCCGCTGAAGATGCATTTCAATGAGATCCCCAAGATATGAAAATGTTGCATCCATCAATTAATGCATAGGCCGGGGTCTTTTCGCTGTTATTGAGAGAAAAAAAAGGATAAGGAAACACTGACACCATGTCCAAGTAATTTTACATGTAGCTAAGTTGATCTTCATGACTTATTCCTTGTAACTGTTAGGAGTGTAGGTTATTACCGAAAAAGGCTCGCGCCTCACTTTATATATAAAGCAACAACCATTACATAGAGTCATATAAACACCGAGCAACACCAATTCTACTGGGGATACCAGCTATACAAGAGAAGCTCATTCGGCCGAACAAGAAACTAACGACATGAACCAAACAAAGCTAAATGAAGCACTAAACAAAAGGAGCTTGCTTGTTATTATTGACGAGCATAAGTCTTCCCGAAGCGCCACGCCACCACTCACCAAGCAAGTCAACCCTCCCAAAAGGAGTGTAGGTTATTCTGCATATCGTTTAGCATGCAGAAGAATGTAAGAAATTCCATCAAGTTTTTTTTCCTGTTTTTTTTAACGCCAACAAGACGTGGCGAGCTGCAAGATGCACCTGTGAGGCTGCAAGATGTTAACCATGACAAATAAACGCAAGAATGTTTAGTCTCAGGAACACCTGAACGTGCTTGCATTGCAGGATATGACTTGTGCAGCACAACTTGTAAAGCCTACCTGTTAGATCACAGTAACAGAGCAGCCGAGGTGAATCGCAGGGCAATTCTCCTTTGGCACGCACAACAAGGCTAGCTGCCGTGCCAAAGGAGAAGCGCCCTGGGATTCACACGCCGCAACACATGACACATGGGCCAACTTTTGCTCTCCCTGCCTGCTTGGCTCAGTGTTCTGAAGTTCTTGCGCTCGTTGATGTAAACATTCTGCTTCTTGGCCTCCCTTATATACGGCACGATCTGCCTCGGGATATGGATCTTCAGACGGCATATGCTCCGAGTCCTTTGGAATGTGCTCCGATCGACTATTCCGGAGAAGGAGCTGCCTTTCTTACCGGCAGTGTCTCCATCGTCCCCCCGGCCCTTTGGAATGTGCTCCAGGAACATGCATGGTCCTCGTAGCCCAACCTGCCTTTTCCAAAGGATACATGGTGCAACGTTTCGACATAGAAAACTGTTTTTTAGAGCTGAGTAGCACTGAGTGTGTATGTCTCGCTGCAGCAGTGAAGCGTCAATGAATTTGATGCCAGATATGAAGAGATTTTGTTCTGGACATCTCTAGCTTGCTTTGCAACCGAGCTGTTGCTGTTGAATAAACTGATTTGTGTGCTCTGTTATACCTTGGTGAGTCACAAACTTTTCTCATGGTCTGAGATGGTACATTCCATTGGATCTTCTCTACTCTATCAAGCTCATGCAACTTAGTCGCTTTTCCTGACTGAAACACGAGGCGTATGTTGGCTTTTGAACGCTAGTCGATTCACCAGGACCGAACACATACGTGTGTACGTAAAGCTAGCTGAAGAAACAAGCAAGCTAGCTAGTAGCTTAATTGATTCTGTAGCTTGCTAGCACCACGTGCACCTGTACGTAGGTACGGGCGGCTTGCACTAGCTCCAACAGGATCGAGATGATCTGGACGGAACAACTCGACGGAACTCAGCGAACACAAACAAATCGATGGATTTGATGGCTATAGGCCCGTATCGAGCCTGGTACTTTGTATTGCTTTAATCGGTTGGTGTTACAACGTGGGTTACATGAATATATATATCAGCTTAGGTAGCGAAAATGCCTTTTGGAGCTCGGCATCCATGAAGGCCGGTTTTTGAAAAACACAAAATTCATGAAAATTCATATTTTTACAATTCAAAAAAAAATTGAAAACAAATACAGATATACATGAAGGCATAACACACATGTGTGTAAATTTTTAGGATGAAATACGTTGAAATGAAGGCTGAGCAAAAAAGACAAATCGGAGGCTTTTTAACACATGATACTATTCATCCTCAAAGTCCAGAAATTTGTCTTTTTTGTACAGGTCGCATTTCAAAGTATTTCATCTTGAATTTTTACACACACATACATTTCATCCTTGTATAGTTGCATATTTTTTTCGGAATTTTTTGAAGTCAAAAAGTTTGAATTTTGAATTTTTAAAAAATAAAGGGCTCCATGAAGCTTGGTCACCAAAACGCCCTACTCCTTAGGTAGCACCGTCAAACCTAGTCGGTTTCCTATACTAGTCCGGCTCGGACACAAACTCATGCACGTCTAACTTACACGTACATGTACATGTATGAAAATCCTTGACTTTGAAATAATGTAGAAGACCAAGTCGCGTGAGACTTGCCTTTCTTTTGTTCTTTGAAATAATATGACTTTGTTATTACTTGACGAAATTTATGAAACCACATATTAACTGAAAAAGGGTTTCCTCGCTTTATATTATATATAAAGCAACCACCACCGGTTACAACGGAGAGACCGATACAAACACACACCACCATCACACCCAACACATACACCCAAGACAAGATACAAATGCGTCGGGCATCGACACACCACCCCACCAACAACCAAGCAAACTACAGCTGAGCGACCACTTGGAGCCGACGGAGACTTCACCATGAGCATCCACAATAGAGAGGTGAGTCGGACAACAACGAAGCCAGGACTCCAAAGTGGTGCCTCCCAGAAGGGTACGATCATGAATAGCTGCCACCGCCCGATCCCGAAGATCAGGTTTACACCCGGAGCAAGCTGTCAAGAGAGGGAATGCCGCGACGGAGCCTTCAAGAAGGATATGGCGTCAACGGCCGGTGCTACCGTCGGCCAGTAAAAGGACTGGGTAAGTGGTGTACCTCGACGCTCACCCCCTCTGTCGCAGCCTAGCTCCGTCAATCACCCGCAACCATGCCACCCGCATGGTTGCCCGCCTACACCTGAGACACACGCTCCGCCTCAAACGACGCGCCTCCCGCCGCCAAAGCCGCACCTCTGCAACCAGACAACCCCAAGACCACACAAAGGCCCCAGCTTTGGCCCAACAGACAGTCCTCGACCGACGGAGCCACTAGCAAACGCTCCGCCCCAGACATCGACAGACCTGCGCCAACCCGCCCTCGGCCGAGGAAAGGGGGAGAAGGAGGAGTGGACGCATCCGGACCGACACTCCTCTGTGCCGGCGACAGGTGACGCGACCGCATCGAGGCCACCCATCCCTCATACTGAGCTCCCCGCCGAACACAAGGAAAGGGGGAGAAGGAGGAGCGGACGCATCCAGACCGGAACACCCTTGTGCCGACGATAGGTGATGCGACCGCATCGAGGCCACTCATCCCTCCTACCGAACTCCCCATCGAAGACACCCCCATGTCGCCCCATCAAGGCAGCCGACACACATCCTTGCAAGGCTGACAGCAATCGCGTGCCAACCGACGAGGGATACCAAATTGACCACAGCCGCAGTCAAGATAGCCCCCTAGGGAGGCCCTCCCGCCCCGAGCACCGTCGTACAACCGCAAGGGCCCGACTGGATGGAGGCCACTCACCTCCACCGCTGCCACGCCGCCCCCACACCATCGCAGCACGGCTTGAGAGGCCGCCCGTGGCCCAGACCGCCCGCGACCCGCAACGTCAGACGCGGATCTGGACACGTCAACACGAAGCCGCCGTCGTCACCACTTGCTGGCCTGCACCACCACCATGCCGCCCGTCGCACCGCCACAATGCCACCATCGCCGGCCCGCTTCGGAGCACCTCCGTGCTGTGGCACCCAACATCTAGCACCGCATCCTGGCCCGCACGAGGAGACGAAGGATCCCCGCCGCCGCCGGCGACCTTGGCGGTGGCCACAAAGGGGGAAGGAAGAGGGGAGGGGAGGCGACGACACTAGGGTTAGCCTCCCGGTACTTGCGGGAGCGTTGCGGGAGGGGGAAGAGGAGGGGGGAGGGGACACCTTCCTTGTGCCTTTTCGAAACCACATATTAAATAAATCCTACTAGATGACCAAAGAAAATATATCCGACACCCGAAAAGATATCGCTACAGTTTAACATCCGACGCATATGACAATGTAACACTGAGCATTGATTTGGATACTAGTGTGCCTCAGCATGATGCTAAGATATAGAGAAATCCTAAGATTCAAGTTCAGGAAAGCTGAGAGGAGCATGAGTAGTACATCTATTTTTCAGCAGGTAGAGGAGATAACAGTACAACTATTTTTGAGTTTGATCCCCTCCACAACGCAGAGCATGAGTAGTTCAGCCCGAGCCTGTCATGCCTCCTGTGCTTGGCTGTGCCCAGTGATGGTCTTCGTGGGCCTGGGCTTCGAGTTTACAGACCGCAGAGCTTGTGTTAACCTCTTTCCAGTCAGTAATTGAGTCCATTCAGTTTAGCTGCAATCTTCTTCACGTTATGTTCTTCACCCTTCAGGAAGGTCATGGCAGACAACTTGCCAGCCAGCTTCAGGCTAAGAGATTTCAACATCAGTTTGGAAGGGTAGAAACTGCTAGTTTGCAGTTGAAGAAAGCTCTCCAGGTTGAATTGTTTTCCCAATGTCTCTCATCCCAAAGGTACCGTCACATTTCTAAATTCCTTTCTTGGCTCAAACATGTGAAACTTCGGTGGAAGGGATGGGAAATCCAACATAAGACAGTAAAATATGTTGTTTCGTTTGCTAGCATCACTACATGGGCCGCTTATTGTACATTACCCCCCGGATCTTGAGTATATATATATAGAGAAAATGCACAATACGTCACACAAGTAGGTGTGTCTTTATTCACTGCATGAAAATTGTCCGGATTATATACTCACCTTAATTGTCTTGATACCGTGGTGATAAAGAGAACTAGCTTCAATGGATAGATAGATTAATAGATATCACAAAGGGCTTGCAGAATACAAAATGTTGCAACCTCATAACATACAATGATGTTATACAAATTAAAAGTTTTATATGGTGATTGGCAATTTTAGAAACCAAAATATGTATCCATTGAGTGATAAAGTTTTTGCTCATTAAACAAATTAACAATTAAGATGTGACTCCAGTTATCTGAACAAAACGTCCACTCATGAATTCCATGTACTCCACTGGAAAAGGCTGAAAGAGGCTTGCACGTTCTGATTTCAAAGACTATTTGACCAAAGAGAAATTCACAAAATTGTCACACCCATGGTAGTGGCATATCTTTTTGACCGACTATATCTTGTGACAATATATCTTGGAGACCAACTATGATGTTCTTTGTTTGTTATGTTAGAGGAAAGGCATCCACCGAAGCGATGGATGGTCAAGGTTGAGGCGAATGAAATACGTTGATGTGGAATTATGATGTCCATTAGTTGGAGTGACAAGCCTCATCCACTTTGTAAAGGTCAACTGCCATCACCATGCGTTCACCGTCAATAGAAGAGAGCCTTCTCACCCCGCTTGAAGGGCGTCAATACCGCGCGATGTTAGAGAAACTCATGCGATGACTATTATATGAATCCACAACTAGATTGTCAATGGATAATAGGTTCTGGGGATACCCACACCCTCTAGTCGAGATCACACTGTGAGGAATAGTGGCGCTTACCACCCGACGACTTTAACCATAAACCAAAGGCTCCCTAGACAGTGTCTTTAGCTGGGAACAACAACATAGATCTACCTCTGCTAGTCCGAAACAACGGACCAACAATTTTCACCCAAAGCATGAGATGGGGGATACGAACCCATGATGACACCTTTGGCAAGGAAACAACACTTGAAAGTGTTGTCACAACTGACCCGATGTACTACGCCGGGTATGGCTTTAACCGAAGGCACTATGATCACATACTAGCCACAGACTCACTACCCACAATACCCCATCCACTAAATTGACACTAAGGTCCACGACACACACCACCATGTCCCACAGATCTTGGCGCCCCGCTCTATCCAAGGCGACAAAAGGTTTGAATGTGTGGCAACCAACCAGTATTCGCCATAGATGCAGGAGGTCCCTGGAAGGGTGAGGTTGAAGGTGATCTGGAAGGCAACAACCACATATGTACAAGAGCGATCACATGTCATAAGATTTGTGGTTTAATTGTGGCGATATGCCGTGAGGGAGATCCTTATTAGATGCCTCGAGTTTTTACTTTGTTTGTAAGAAGATTTGTTTGGCATTAATGCTTGGCTTTGCTTGGCCTCGTAGAATTATCAATAATATCAACTAATGTAGAGGACAGAGGTGATCCTCCTAAAATTATGGCACATGTACCATGATTGGCTTCCCCTAGGTCACCTTGCCCTCCTCAAGGCTGAGGTAGCGGACCAACATCATCATAGCAACACTCGCAAGTAGGTTGCCACTACGGTCACTACTCCGAGCCACATCTCTGGTTTATGCGTCACCATCTAATGCTGAAGATGCATTTCAACGAGATCCCCGAGATAAGAAAATGTTGCATTCATCAATGGATGCACATGCCGGGCTCTTTTTGTCATTTTCGAAAAAAAGGATAAGGAAACTGACATTGTTGTCCAACTAATTTACATGTAGCTAAGTTGATCTTCATGACTTATTCTTTGTAAGTGTTAGGAATGTAGATTATTCTGCATATCGTTTTTCTTTAAAAAGAAGAATTATCCCCGATTTCTGCATTAGAATGATGAATGCAATCATATTTATTAAGTTATTCAACATAGTCTGACAAGATAAATACAAAGATCCGTCCAAAGCCACCTTCGAGGCGTACAAAGTCGCTACAGATACAAGTATAAAGACGTGTCCTTACCGCATCAACGGACACCATTTAATGCAGTGGCCTCAAGAATCTGCCCGCCTGGGAAGCTAAGAGCACTAACCAGTCTGGGTGTCCCACAACACGCACCGCATGCGCACACACGCTGTAGAAAACACCACCACCATCTTCCGCCGTGTCATCTTCAGGAGTGATCAATGCATTCACCTCGCCAGACCATTCTGCATTGACATCACCACGAAGCCAGACAGGGCCACCATCTCGCACACGTCTATCAACATGCCCTCGTCGCCGAGACTCCGCTGCGCCATGCCACCAAGTTCCGTCATCGTTCTTGTGGTAGATGAAATGCCGCTCCTCCTCTTGTCCCCTCTAGACAACACCAACTCCAAAACGCTGCCCCCCAAGAGGGTTAGCGGACCCAAAGGCACCGTCAACATCCGATCGGGGTCACCCAGATCTAGGGTTTCTCCGGAGCATCCGGAATAGGGTGACGACCATTGCAACAGATGATGCCTTCGACATGGAGATGATGGCAAAGACTCCATCGTCCGCCATGACCGTGGTCGATACGGTTTTCACCGTTAATCGAGGCACCCCGCACCAGAAGCATGCCAGATCCACGCAGAGCTACGCAGCAATGGTGTGTGCAGCCGATGGTACGTCGACAGGGAACCAACAACCCTCGCAGAACCCTCAATGCGCCGCCGGCCGGCCATAGGCAAAACAGACGTTGGATCTTGGTGGGATCCAGATCAACGGCCGCCAACACTCCCGCTGTCACTAGAGAACCCACGGGTTCCCGCCGGCTATGGGAGCGACCACCGCAGGCGCACGACCAGGGATGCTGCCCTAGCCGCTGCACGCGTGCTCCTCAGTTGCCCTGCGGCATCGGGCGTGCCGCGCCGCGGCCTACGCCGGCGGCAGCAACGGCAAGTATGGCTGCGATGTGCACTTCTGCCAGCGACGCTAGGGGTCTCACCCTAGTGCCGCCCGGGGGTGGGGGGGGGGCGTTGTGAGGGGGTCGCGAGGGGGTTTCAGTCAGTATTGGATTTGTATGAAGTACTTTGCATATCGTTTAGCATGCAGAAGAAGGTAAGAAAGGTAAACATTTGAGAGAGCATAGGCTTCAGGACACCCACTTATCTAGCCACTCATTTCTGCATCGCGATTCGTGCAAACATTTTTGTCTTTTTTGTTTCTTCCATATAACACAACATATGAACTTGAAATTGTGCAGAACAACAAAACATTCTAACTAGAATGTGAGATAAAACTTTCAGATTTTTTCGTGCATTATAAATACTAAAAATGTCATTTTTTAATCAAAAAAAATCTGATTTCGTATATTTATGTTGGACCGAAAAATCTGAAAGTTTTATCCCACATTGTAGTTAGAATGTTTTGATGTCTTGCAAAGTTTCAAGTTCATATGTTGTTTTATTTGGAAGAAACAAAAAAGAGAAAATCTGATGTTGTAACTTATTGTATAGTACGGATCTCAAAGCAATATTGAAGGGTAAGGATAAGGGGTGTCCGAAAGCACGTGCTTTGAAAATCCACGTCCAGGTAAGAAATTCCATCAAGTTTCTTTCCCTGATTTATTTTGAACGCCAACAGCAACACGTGCTAAGCTGCAAGTTTTTTTTCCTCGAATTATTTTGAACCCCAACAGCAACTCGTGCTAAGCTGCAAGGTGCACCTGCCAAGCTGCATGGTGTTAAACAGTTAATCATGATAGACAGACACAAGCATATCTAGTCTCAGGAACAACTGTAGCTGCTTGCATTGCAGGATTTGAACACATATCCTACATGCAATGCTTACCTGATGGATGGATCACGGTCACAGATGAGAAGGCAGAGCAGCTGAGGTGAATCGCAGGGCAATTCTCCTTTGGCACGCACGACAAAGGTTATCTAGCCTCCCTGGAGCTTCTTCACCTGCAAACTCACTTGGCTAGATGCCTAGCTCCTGTCCCCAATACATGCATGACAGCGTGCCAAAGGAGAAGCGCCCTGGGATTCACATGCTACAATACATGGACAAAGTTTTGCTCTCCTTGCCTGCCTGCTTATTGTGCTGATGTTCTTGCCCTTGTCGATAAAAACACTCGGCATCTCGGCCTCCCTTATATACTGCATGATCTACCTCGGGATATGGGTCTTCAGACGGCATATGCTCCGAATCCGATCGACTATTCCGGAGAAGGAGCCGCCTTTCTTGCCGGCAGTGTCTCCATCGTCCCCCGGCCCTTTGGAATGTGCCCCCGGAATAATGGTCCTCCTAGCCCAACTTGCCTTTTCCGAAGTACTACTCCGTTCCGAAATGTAAGACGTTTTTTGACACCATCATAGTGCTAAAAATCGTCTTATATTTCGGGACGGAGGGAGTAGTATATATGGTTCAACTTTACGACATAGAAAAGCGTTTTTAGAGCTGAGTAGCATTGAGTATGTCTCACTTCAGCAGTGAAACGTCATTGAATTTGATGCCGGATATGAATAGATTTTGTTCTGGACATCTCTTTTGCTGTTGAATAAACTGATTTATGCATTCTGGTAGCCCTTGGCGAGCCATCAACTTTTCTCCTGGCCTTAGATGGTACATTCCATTGGATCTTCTCTACTCGATCATGCTCATTTTAGCTGGTGGCCTTTTTCCTGACTGAAACACCAGGCATAAAGGGGAAGAGGTTTCTAGGACAACGACGGGCTAGCTCTGCTGCATGGAGCTAGGTTTTGTGTTGGGAATGAAAATGAAATTATCGGTTAAATCTTTTTATGTTTTAATCTGGGACGTCCAGGTTTATATCAAGTCATCAAGTCTAGGACTGAAGCTACAATGTTCTCTGAACCCACTTCTGCTTCGGTACAACCCAATGAACACATTAACGGATGAGATCTGTTTCGAAGCCTCGTGCAAAGTAAAACATCGGAATAAACGGTGTGGCTAGGAATCGACCCTAAGACCTCACGCTTGTTACAAGGAGTTTAAAGTGGAGACAGCAAGGCCTAGTGAATATTTAGCTGCGCGAATTTACAAGAGCTAGTGGTGGATCCATTTTTTTATGAAATGATTTCGAAATTCCAAACATTTTACAAAAACATAAAACGTGAACATTTTTTGGGGATATCAAGACATTTTTCGAAAAACAGGAAAAAAATATTAAAAATGATCATTTTTCAAAATGACGAACAATTTTTAAAACATGAACAATTTTTTGAAAATCATAAGCAAAACTTAAAAAGCAAATTTTGTGGACATTATGAACTATTTTTTGAAAACATTACCATTTTGTGAAATTCTCTGAAGATTTTTGGAATTTACGTACAAAATTTAAAAAACATGAAAATATTCGGAATCTTCTTTTTTTAAAGGTATTTTTTAAATCCTTGAACATTTTATAAATTAGTGAATAAAATTGTAAAAATTGGAATTTCTTTTGAAATTTGGGATTCTAAACTTTTCTCAATTTTATAACATTTTATGACTAGAAGCAAACAATTTTTAAGGTAAATTTTTTATTGTGAATATTGTTTGGAAAAGAAGCTAGTAATTTTATAATTCTATTATCTTTGGAATTTCTAAGCAAAATTTCAAAAAAGGAACATTTTATAAAAAAATGAACAAATTTGAAAATGTGTGATGGTTTTATAAATTTATGAAAAATCTTTGAAAAATGAATGAAGGGAAAATTTAATAAAAACTAAATGTAAATGTAAACAAAAATAAAAAGAAAGAAAAATGAGAAAAAAGAGAAATAAAGAAGCATGAAAAAAGGAAAACAAGAAAGAAAGAGAAAAAGAATGCTAGGGCCGGCCTAACAGGCGCCCGATAGGAGTGATGTCGTCACCTAGTTGGGTCAGGGCCTAAGCGTTTTTCCTTTTCTATTTTTTCGTTATTCTTCTTTTTTTGATATAATACATTTTCTCTTTTTGAACTTTATTATTATTTTTGAACCCTGAAAATGTTCTTGTTTTCAAATATTTTATACAATTGTGAAAATGTGCTCGAATTTCAAAAAATATTCACATTTTTTATTTTTTTGTTCACAAGTTGAAGTAATGTATGTGTTCCAAAAAAGTTGATAAATCTGAAAAAGTACATTGTTTGCAATTTCTGGTCAAAATTTTCGTCAATTGTTGGAAATTTGTCAACAATTTTAGAACAAGTGTTCAAGTTCGTAAAACTTTCATACCCAATTTGTAATTTCAAAATTGCTAAGAAATTTCAAGAAATGTTTAGGACATGAGAAAATATTCATGTTAATTGATAATGACGGAAAATAGCAGAAGAATTCGAAATAGAAAAAAACTATATGTTCACGGATGCATCTGTCTAGCCTAGTGTGGCACACTCCTCTCGACTGTTGGTTTTAGACTATGAATAAATTACCCAACTTCCTGCAACATTCTCGCACGGACATACGAGGCATCCATGGCTAACATTAAATGACTTCCGACACCGTTTACAAGTTGTGAGACATCTGATCATTTATCGGCCCTTTTTGATCGAGAAAACTCCACAAAATATAAAATTCATCGAAAACCGAAACAACTTGGCATAGTGCCTTTAATTGGTCATAAAAGACCATGAAAAAAAATTGGGGCCATTTCAAGGATGTAGAGAAACAACATGCTCTCACACGAAGTCTACTGGCCAACCCGAACACCCTTCGTTGAACATGACCTGTTTTTGGACATCCTTCAAATGATCCTAATTTTTGTAACAGATGGGCATGCTTATGGTATGCATCCATGCCAGATTTGAACGATTTCCGACACCGTATTCAAGTTGCAACACGCCCGGCCATTTATATGCCTTTTTACCGAGAAAATTCTACAAAATGTAAAATGTGACGAAAACCAAACAGCTTGGCCATGTGCCTTGAATTGGTCATACAAGGGTATGGAAGAAAAATTGGGGTCATTTGACAGATGTTAAAATAACGTGTGATGTCTACTACACAACTTGTTCTTGTAGACTCGTCTTGGGCCTCCAAGCGCAGAGTTTTATAGGACAGTAGCAAATTTCCCCCAAGTGGATGACTTAAGGTTTATCAATCCATGGGAGGCGTAGGATGAAGATGGTATCTCTTAAACAACCCTGCAACCAAATAATAAAAAGTCTCTTGTGTCCCCAACACACCAAATACAATGGTAAATTGTATAGGTGCACTAGTTCGGCGAAGAGATGGTGATACAAGTGTAGTAATGATAGTAGATATTGATTTTTGTAATAGTAACAATAAAAGACAGCAAGGTAGCAAGTAACAAAAGTGAGCACAAACGGTATTTCAATGCTTGAAAACAAGGCCTAGGGTCCGTACTTTCACTAGTGCAATCTCTCAACAATGCTAATATAATTGGATCACATAACCATCCCTCAACGTGCAACGAAGAATCACTCCAAAGTTCTTATCTAGCGGAGAACATAAGAAGAAATTGTTTGTAGGGTACAAAACCACCTTAAAGTTATCCTTTCCGATCGATCTATCCAAGAGTTTGTACTAAAATAACACCAAGTTATCCTTTTCGATTAATCTATCTAAGAGTTCGTACTAAAATAACACCATATGATACGCATCAACCAACTCTAATTTCACCTAGATACTCCAATGTCACCACAAGTATCCATGAGTTAATTATACGATACGCATCAAAAAATTTCAGATTCATAATACTCAATCCAACACAAAGAACCTCAAAGAGAGCCCCAATATTTCTACCGGAGAAAGTAGGACGAAAACGTGCATCAACCCCTATGCATAGATTACCCCAATGTCACCTCGGGAATCCGCGAGTTGTGTGGCAAGACATAGATCAAGTGCTCTCAAATCCATAAAATTATTCAATCCGGTAATGACGAAATCTCAAAGGGAAAAATCAATTCATCACAACAAGATAGAGAGGGGAAAACACCATATGATCCAACTATATTAACAAAGCCCGCGATACATCAAGATCGTGCAAAATCAAGAACACGAGAGAGAGAGAGAGAGAGAGAGAGAGAGAGAGAGAGAGAGAGATTAAACACATAGCTACTGGTACAAACCCTCAGCCTCGAGGGTGGACTACTCCCTCCTCGTCATGGCCTCCGCCGGGATGATGAGGATGCCACCGGAGATGATCTACCCTCTCCGACAGGGTACTGGAACGCCTCTAGATTGGTTTTTCGTCGATACAGAGAGTTGCGGCGGCGGAACTTCTCATCTAGGGTTATTTCTGGGGGTTTCTGGATATATAGGACTTTTGGGCGTCGGTTTCACGCGAAGATGGGCCACGAGTGGACCACAAGACACCAGTGCAAGCCAAAGGGGGCTGTCGCGTGGTGGTGGGTTGTGCCCACCTCGTGGATCTTCTGGCCCTCCCACGAAGCTTTTAGTGCCTCTTTTGTTCCAAAAAAACCGTCAAAAAGTTTTGTTGCATTTGGAGAACTTTTATTTCTGCACAAAAAACAACACCACAGTAGTTCTGCTGAAAACAGCGTCAGTCCGGGTTAGTTCCAAAAAATGATATAAAGTTGCTATAAAATGATTATAAAGCATCCAAGAATGATAATATAACAGCATAGAACAATCAAAAATTATAGATACTTTGGAGACGTATCAGCACCCCCAAGCTTAATTCCTGCTCGTCCTCGAGTAGGTAAATGATAAAAACAGAATTTTTGATATGGAATGCTGCCTAACATGTTTATCACATATTATTTTCTTTTGTAGCATGGACATTTGGACTTTTAGATGGTTCAAAGCAATAGTCTAGTTTTGACATGAAGACTTTAGTACTCAAGCATACCAACAAGCAACCATGTCTTTCAAAATATCAACACTAAAGAAAGTTATCTCTAGCCCATCATGCTCAATCATTGATCCATTCATGAAACACACTCGAATATTAGCTACACCCAATGCACAAGTATGATCATAGTGCCCCCTAGTTGGTGCTTTATAAGAGAAGATGGAGACTCAAATAAAAGTTAAAATTGCATAAAGTAAATAGATAGGCCCTTCGCAGAGGGAAGTAGGGATTTGTAGAGATGCCAGAGCTCAAAGCTTAAATTGAGTGATTTTTTTTGAAGGGCATGCTTTTCCTGTCAACGAAAACGACAAAGTAGTTCTCAATACTTTCCATGCTAGATATATCATAGGCGGTTCCCAAACAGAAAATGAAGTTTATTTTCCTTTTTCCACCATTCTTTCACAATCCATGGCTAGCCGTATCCACGGTTTCCTTCCATACCAACACCTTCCAAGGAATTTATTATTTGACAACATAAAGTAAATTTCTTTTTAATTTTGGGACTGGGCATCCCTATTACCGCCGTACTCTCGTGCAATGACAAGTGAATAAACACTCATATTGAGAATAACATATCTAGCATGGAAAAATATCGGACACCCCCTACCGTTTCATGAGGGGTATGAGCATACAAAAAAGGAAATTCATTTTGAAAATTAGAGATGGCACATACAAATTTGCTTGGAACGGCATGGAAATACCGCATATAGGTAGGTATGGTGGACTCATATGGCAAAACTGGGTTTAAGGATTTTGGATGCACAAGTAGTATTTCTACTTAGCACAAGTGGAGGCTAGCAAATAGATTGAGAAGCAACCAACCAAGAAACGAAAATTCACATAAACGGGCATTAAACATAACTAACACCGAATAATGCACCATAAGTAGGATGTAATTTCATTGCATAACTATTGACTTTCGTGCTTGCATAGGGAATCACAAACCTTAACACCAATATTCTTACTAAAGCATAATTACTGACCAACATGACTCACATATTACTATCATCATGTCTCAAAACTATTACAAGGAATCAAGTTAATTTGTCCAATGATCTTCATGAAAGTTTTTATTATATCCCTCTTGAATATCTATCACTTTGGGACTAGTTTCATATGTTGCAATTGCTTTTGACAAGCTCAAACAAATTTAAGTTAAGAACATGAGCATACATATTTTAATCTCTCAAAATAATATAAGTGAAGCATGAGAGTAAATGACAAGCTACTCCAAAAAGATATAAGTGAAGATCAAGCGAGTAGTTAAGTAAATGGGTAGCCATTTGAGAACTCTCTCTCATCTAAAAACTTTCAGATCTAAGTATTTTATTTAAACAGCGAGCAAAAGAAAATAGCACTCCAAGAATAGCACATATCATGTGGACAAATAAAAATTTAGGCTCAACATAGGCTAACCGATAATTGTTGATGAAGAGAGGTGGGATGCGTATCATCCCCAAGCTTAGATGCTTGAGACTTCTTGAAATATTTACTTGGGGTGCCTTGGGCATCCTCAAGCTTGAGCTTTTGTATCTCGTTCAATCCTCTCATATCATGGTTTCACCTATTCTCAAAAACTTCATCCACACAAAACTCGAAAAGAACTCGTGATATAGGTTAGTACACATAAGAATAAATCAACACTTCATGTACTGCCAAGACAAGTTGCATAATAATTTCCAAACATTATCTACTGTATACTATCATTTCCACAATTTATATCTACCAATATAGGCTATGGAAACTATAGGATAAGTAGATAACAAAACTATGACAGCAATTTGTCCAAACAGAACAGTCTGTAGCAATTTATGAAAATGGTGTACTTCTGTAACTCAAAAAATCATGAAAATTTAGAAAGTGATAAAGAATTTATATGAAAATACTGTGTAAACATTTCAGATCATTATCACGCTCCAGTAAAAAATGAAAATTCCTGTACTGGAGTCAAAAGTTTCTGTTTTGGTTCAGCATCAATTCTACTCATCTTGTGAGTCATCCCAAAGGCTTTACTTGGCACTTTATTGAAATAAAAGGCACAAAACATGATTACTACAGTAGCTCAATCATGTGAACACACAAAAATAGAAAGGAAAAGTGTTGGGTTGTCTCCCAACAAGCGCTTTTATTTAAAGCCTTTTAGCTAGGCATGATGATTTCAATGATGCTCACGTAAGAATAATATTTGAAACGTGCAAGGGAGCATCATGAAACACATGACAAACATATTTAAGTCTAACCCAGTTCCTATGCATAGGGATTTTGTGAGCAAACAATTTATGGGAGCAAGGATCAACTAGCATAGGAAGTCAAAACAAGCATAACTTCAAAACTTTGAACACACAGGGAGGAAACTTGATATTATTGCAATTCCTACAAGCATATGTTCCTCCCTCATAATAATTTTCAGTAGCATCATGAAGGAATTTCACAATATAACTATCACATAAAGCATCCTTTTCATGATCTACAAGCATAGAAAATTTATTACTCTCCACATAAGCAATTTTCTTCTCATTCATTGTAGTGGGAGCAAACTCAACAAAATAACTATCATGAGATACATGATTGACATAACCAAATTCAATATTAAAATCATGATGACAAGTTTCATGGTTACTATCATTCTTTATAGCATACATGTCATCATCATAATCATCATAGATAGAAGACATGCCATCATCATAATAAATTTGTTCATCAAAATTTGGGGGACTAAAAATATCGTCTTCATCAAACATAGCATCCCCAAGCTTGTGGCTTTGCATATCATTAGCATCATGAATATTTAGAGAATTCATACCAGCAACATTGCTATCATGCTCATCATTCAAGGAATTCTCATTAAGTATTTTCATAATTTCTTCCTCTACCAATTGAGCACAATTTTTTGAATCCTTATTTTCATGAAGACATTATAAAGACGAAACAAATGATGCAACCTAAACTCCATTTTTTTTGTAGTTTTCTTTTATGAAACCAAACTAGTGAAAAATAAGAAACTAAAAGATTTAATTGCAAGATCTAAAGATATACCTTCAAGCACTCACCTCCCTGGCAACGGCACCAGAAAAGAGCTTGATGTCTACTACACAACTTGTTCTTGTAGACTCGTGTTGGGCCTCCAAGCGCAGAGTTTTGTAGGACAGTAGCAAACTTCCCTCAAGTGGATGACCCAAGTATATCAATTCGTGGGAGGCGTAGGATGAAGATGGTCTCTCTCAAACAACCCTGCAACCAAATAATAAAAAGTCTCTTGTGTCCCCAACACACCAAATACAATGGTAAATTGTATAGGTGCACTAGTTCGGTAAAGAGATGGTGATACAAGTGTAGTAATGATAGTAGATATTGATTTTTGTAATAGTAACAATAAAAAACAGCAAGGTAGCAAGTAACAAAAGTGAGCACAAACGGTATTGCAATGCTTGAAAACAAGGCCTAGGGTCCGTACTTTCGCTAGTGCAATCTCTTAACAATGCTAATATAATTGGATCACATAACCATCCCTTAACGTGCAACGAAGAATCACTCCAAAGTTCTTATCTAGCGAAGAACATAAGAAGAAATTGTTTGTAGGGTACGAAACCACCTTAAAGTTATCCTTTCCGATCGATCTATCCAAGAGTTCGTACGAAAATAACACCAAGTTATCCTTTCCGATCAATCTATCTAAGAGTTCGTACTAAAATAACACCATATGATACGCATCAACCAACTCTAATTTCACCTAGATACTCCAATGTCACCACAAGTATCCATGAGTTAATTATACGATACGCATCAAACAATTTCAGATTCATAATACCCAATCCAACACAAAGAACCTCAAAGAGTGCCCCAAGATTTCTACCAGAGAAAGTAGGACGAAAACGTGCATCAACCCCTATGCATAGATTACCCTAATGTCACCTCGGGAATCCGCGAGTTGTGTGGCAAGACATAGATCAAGTGCTCTCAAATCCATAAAAGTATTCAATCCGGTAATGACGAAATCTCAAAGGGAAAACTCAATTCATCACAACAAGATAGAGAGGGGAAAACACCATATGATCCAACTATATTAACAAATCCCGCGATACATCAAGATCGTGCCAAATCAAGAACACGAGAGAGAGAGAGAGATTAAACACATAGCTACTGGTACAAACCCTCAGTCCTGAGGGTGGACTACTCCCTTCTCATCATGGCCACCGCCGGGATGATGAAGATGGCCACCGGAGATGATCTACCCTCTCCGACAGGGTACTGGAACGCCTCCAGATTGGTTTTTCGTCGATACAGAGAGTTGCGGCAGCGGAACTTCTCATCTAGGGTTATTTCCGAGGGTTTCTGAATATATAGGATTTTTGGGCGTCGGTTTCACGCGAAGATGGGCCACGAGTGGACCACAAGACACCAGCGCAAGCCAGAGGGGGCTGGCGCGTGGTGGTGGGTTGTGCCCACCTCGTGGCTCTTCTGGCCCTCCCACGAAGCTTCTAGTGCCTCTTTTTTTCCAAAAAAAATCGTTGAAAAGTTTCGTTGCATTTGGAGAACTTTTATTTCTGCACAAAAAACAACACCACGATAGTTCTGCTGAAAACAACGTCAGTCCGGGTTAGTTCCAAAAAATGATATAAAGTTGCTATAAAATGATTATAAAACATCCAAGAATGATAATATAACAGCATGAAATAATCAAAAATTATAGATACGTTGAATACGTATCAACGTGCTCTCAGACAGACCCTACTGCCCTACCCGAAAACCCTTCGGTGAACATTGTCCATTTTTGGACATGCATGAAATGACCCCAACTTTTTTCACTAGGTGGGATGGCCCATGGCACGCAGCCATGCCTAGTTTGAACAAGTTCCTACTCCGTATGCACATAGCGTCACGTCCAACCATTTATTGGCCTTTCCACCGAAAAGACTCCAGAAAATGTCATATTTGTCGAAAACCCAAAACAATTGGCAAGGTGTCTTTAATTGGTCATAAAAGGCCATGGAAAAAATTAGGGTAATTTCAAGCATGTAGAAAAATAATGTGCTCTCAAACAGAGCCTACTTGTCTACTTAAACACCCTCTGTTAAAATGGTCTATTTTCTGACATCTTTCAAATGACGCCAACTTTTGCAAACAGGTGGCATGCCCGTGGTAGGCATCCACGTCAGATTTGAATGATTTCCAACATCGTATACAAGTTGCGGCACGCCCCACCATTTATCGACCTTTTTTTTATCAAGAAAACTCCAAAAAATACAAAAATTGTTAAAAATCAAAACAACCTGTCATGCTGACTTGAATTGGTCATACAAGGTCATGGGAAAATATTCGGGCCATTTGACGGATGAAAAATAAAAACATGCTCTCAGATGGACCCTTCTACCCTATTTGGACACCCTTCGTTGACATTTTCTAGTTTTGTACTTGTAGGAAATGACCCAAACTTGTGGCATCAGGTGGGCATGATGCCTTGAATTAGTCATCCAAGGCCATGAAAAAATATTGGGGCCATATGAGGAATGTAAAAAATAGGGGCATTTCAAGCATGTCGAAAAAAGTTCACAGCTACAAAACCAATAAATTTCAAAAAAGATCACAAATTTGGGAAAGAATTCGTGAAAATTGGGAAAAAAATTCACAAGCTAAAAGTTCATGCATTTGAAAAAACGTTCATGGCCAAAATATTCAGGAATTTGGAAAAAAAGTCCGTGAATCTGAAAAAAAGTTCATGAATTGGAAAGAAAAAGTTCACGAAAATTCAAGAAAGTTCACAAAATTGGAAACCAATTCAGCAATATGAAAAAGATTTCATGAAATTTGAAAAATCGCCAATTTGAAGAAAGTTCACGACCTAAAAGTCACAAATTAAAAAAAAGTTCATGCATTCATAGAAAAGGTCACGGCTAAGAAATTCATGAATTTGAAAAAAAGACATAGATCTGTATTTTTTTGACGAATTTGGAAAAGTTGATGAAAATCGGAAAAAAATCACAAAAAGTTTGCGAATTAATGAAAGAAAAGAAAAAGGGAAAAAAGAAGAAAGAGAAAACGTAAAAACTTGAAGAAAAACCACCACACAGAAAAATAAAATAAAAGGAATGTGTTGCTTTTTTTATCGTTATATCTATCAGATAAGAAGGGAAGAAAGAAGGAAGTGGGCATAGCTAGCAAGGTGTACACGTTGGTTTGTCTGTTCGAACTGGACCTATAGGGCGGAAGTTCAATTCGTACTGCACTCATGTGTTTTTTAAAATTTAAAATAACAAAAAATAGTAAGTATGCCGAGGCCATGAGGGGGGGGGGGGGGGGGGTGCGTGCCGGGCGGAAATGGGCCAGTTCTGTCGGGCGTTTTCTCCCGTATGTGTATACATTGAGTTGGTATAATATGTGAAAGGTCCAAATTACCCTTTATACGTAGTGTGAGGTGTTGTACCGAAGCAGGACTCAAAACCTCTGAACCATGTTGTAACTGCTTTGCATTGTTATCTGAACTAATAAGTAACAGCTATTGGTCTTCATAATGTCGACCAAGTGGCACGAGACTTACCACTTCTGCTTTGTTTTTTTAATTAGTATTATTACTTACTTTAGTTACTACTTGATGAAATTTATGAAAGCACATACGAAAATAAAAAATATCCAACACCCGAAAGGATATCGTTGCAGTTTAACATCCGATGCATAGGACAATGTAACACCCGGCGTCGATTCAGAATCTTTCCGATACAAGTGTGTCTCAGCATCATGCTAAGATATAGAGAAATCCTGAGATAGTAGTACAACTATGTTTCAGTTCGACCCACTCAGGGAGTTATTTCCTTTAGGGGCACACAGAGGACAAGTAGTTGACCCTGTCACGCCTCCTGTCGCTGGCTGTCACTAGCGACGTTTTTCTTTGCGAGATCCCGGCGACGGTTTTCGTGGGCCTGGGCTTCGAGTTAACGGCCCGAAGTGCTCGCGTTAACAACCCTCTTTGCAGTCACTCCTTCGACCCGTTCTAGCCGTGCTGTTCCTTTCTGCAGTTTCAGTTCTTGACCCTTCGGGTAGGCTGTGACAGACAAGTTGTTAGTTTGCTTCCGGCTAAGAGATTTCACGATCTGTTTGGCAGAGGAGAAGCTGCTTGTCTGCAGTTTGACATAGCCCTATACGAATTGTTTTTCCAGTGTCTCTCATCCCAATGGTATTGTCACATTTCTAATTTCTTTTATTTTCGCTCAAACATGTGAAACTTGGGTGGAAGGGATGGAAAATCCCACCCAAGACAATAAAATATGTGGTTTTGTTTGCTAGCATCACTACACACTCATTGCACGTTATCCTCCGGATCTTGAGCATATGTATAGAGAGAAAATGCACAATACTCAAACAAGTAGGTGCGATTTTACTCACTGCATGAAAATTGACAGAGTAGATATTCGCCTTAACTGTCTTGATACCGTGGTGATAAAGAGAACTACCTTTGATGGACAGATAGATAGAGACAAAGGGCCTGCAGAATAGTACAAAAATTTGCCATCTCATAACAAATTAATAAGGTGTGCCATGGTTATTTTTTAAACTTGACAAATGATGTACAAGAGTAAATTGCAGGAAACCATCAATTTAAATGCTAGGTTAGCAGAAAATACTACGTTACATTTATTTGGCAGAAAACACCATGTCTTGCTAATCGTTTTGCAAAAAAAACACTAATTGGCGGATTTGGCTCTCTTGCGTGTGTTTATGACAGATAGGGCCCGCCAGTCAGGCTGGCGTGGCAACGCTTAACATCTCACATGTAACAGTGATGTTTGGTAGAGTTATCATCATGTGTGGCCCTATGGGGTCCACTGTCATTGGAAGAAAAATAAAAAAAATAAAACATTGGTTCGTCTTATCCTGGCCGAGGCAAAGGCAGAGGCCCGCCGTCGCCGTTGCTGCCCCCAGTCGACACAGAAGCCCGCCGCCCTTCCCGACCTCGGCCGGGGCATAGGTCCGTCGTCGTCATTGCTGCTCCGAGGGCGAGGCAGAGGACGCCGCCTTCCCGCCCCCGTCCCCAGCCGAGGAGCAGCCTTCCGCCACGCGCCGGTGAGATGACCGATGAGTCCCTGTCATGACGGAGCCGGAGCTCGGCCCTCCGGACCAGCCAATCGCCCGCCGCCGCACCTTCTCAACGCTGGGAACCACCTCGCCGCCGTCCAGTTTGTCTAGATCCGGTCGGGATCGGGGCAGCCGGCGGCTAGGGTGCATGGCTGCGCGTAGCGGCAAGCAGAAGATGCCCTCGCCCATGCCCGTGCCAATGAACTTCGGCAGCGCACCCCTGCCAACCGTGCCCTCATACTCCGACATCACATCCTGCTCTAGCATCACCGAAGACTGCCTCCGCGAACCTCCCTTGCTCTCAACACTTGCACACCCTGCACCTGCTCCATAAAATGGCGAACAAAGTAACGGTGTCCTGCATCCAGCGAGATGATTTGATGTAACAATGTGAGAGATTGGTGCCATGCCAGCCTGACTAGCGGACTCTATCTGTCATAAACGCGATCAACAGAGCAAATCCACCGATCAGTGGTTTTTGCAAATCGATTACAGAAATGGTGTTTTCTGTCAAAGAAATGCAACGTAGTATTTTCTGCTAACCTAGCCTTCAAAATGGCGGTTTCATGCAATTTACTCGATGTACAATGATGATATATATGAAAGATGTCTCACACTGAGTGATACGTTCTGGAAGAGGCATAAATGCATAGGTTAATAGAAAATACGCTTTCCAAGTTCAAATTTCAAAGACTACTCGAAAGATGCGCGCAAGGTTATCGATGTATTCGATGACAAGGTAGATGTGAACACAATGCATTGATGTAGAAACATGCCATTCACTAGAGAAAGAAGTGCTATCATCTACTTCGAAAAGGTCAAATATTGACGCAACACTACAGGAAAAAAAATATGTAAGCCGAGTACCAAAAACACTCTGCTTATGCCGATTTCAACTCAATTTTCATGTAAGCCGAGTAAAAGTCTCGGCTTACACTACACGACTTACTAAAGACCGTCTCCTGATGGTAAGTCGAGTAGTGCAATACCCTTCGTTCATCACCAATGAGCGCCCTCCCAACCTCAAAGGGCACTTGCCCACCGGACGACGGAGAAGCGCACATATGAACTCACATATACATAACCTGATGACCAAACACCACTAAAATGAGACTCCAAGGATGGACATCGTCTCGAGTAGAGACTATACCAAGAGCATCACTATGAGCTTCAATGGACCAACCACACGACAACTAGCCAGAAGGGACCAACGGTTCCCAAGATGATGCCATCAAGGGTGGAATGGTGCTACAGCTGTCGATGACCCGACAAATTTGAACAATATTTTTCACCTCGAAAAAGAGTTGGGGACACAATCCCATTATGATGCCTCTAGATTGGGAGGCAATGTTTGAGAGCACGGCCATTGCTGATATCGACAACCATCGGGCTGAGCTATCGGCCACAACACGCGCGCCCCCCCCCCCCCCCCCCCCCCCCCCCCCCACACACACACACACACACATAGCTTTAGTGGAGACCCATGTCCACAACACCCCGCCACATAAACTGATGCTAAAGTTGACGAAACAGTACCATGCGCTGGAGACCTAGCCATCGCTTCTCTATTCAAGGAATATAAGGGTGAGAACATCATGATACCCGCCAAAGCATTAGACACAAGTTCCAGGAGGTTCATTGAAGGGCAATACTAAAACACAACCGATTCCCTGGTGACTAGCATCTGCATCATGACACTCGCAAGTAGGTCATCACTGCGCTCACCACCTAGAGTCGTGGCACTAGTATTCTTGGAAAGCTAGCATCACCCACCCCCCACCAGGATACTGGCCACGTGTGCTTACCGGACTAACCCATATATTACACAATATCTCCTCCACATCCGTCATCAGTTCAGACCTGTTGCAACAACCAGAAACCCACGTGTATTCGGAGACCATATGTAACACAAGCTCTCCTCCGCAGACGCCAACAGTCCAGCTCTGTGGAAGCAACCGGAAACCCACGTATAGACGTATAGTTGAAGAAGAATGACGAGAATGGTGTGTAAGCTAGCGAATGATGAGGAGTCCGCATTCCAAATCTAGCAATGCAACAAAAAAACGACACGAACCATGAAAATCGAGTAAATCTCTTGTTTCTTGAGATATCAACAAAGTTCATATTAGTTCTCCCCTATTCCACAATACGAGACGCTCACACGTCCAAGGATTTAAATTTAACGAACAACTAAATTTGGACACGGTGTCAAGAAAATCTTGACATTGGAGTAAAGCTCTTTTTAGCCGACTGGCACGACTATGGGAGTCTGACGCGACAGACGTCCGAACTCCCCTAGATCTCACCAGATTTGAGACCGGATTGAGGGATTTTAGACGTCTGGACCAGTCCGGCCAATATGGGCGTCTGGCCTAAAAGTGTCCGGACATATGGGGGAGAAATGAGCTTACCACAGAGAGTATGTCAAGCTCAGGGTAAAACACATCCACTGGCAGGCAATTCCCGTCCATGTGAGCCGAGAGATGTTCCTCGCTAGTTGAATCATTTTTTCCAATGCCTCTCATCCCTAAGGCAAGGTCATGCCAGAATAACGATTGCAATGAGGGTGTTCCTCACTTGAAGATATCAAAGGTAAGGAAAGCAGATACAAAGATAGTATGCGTATTTGCTTGCTTGGCTATATGCTAGTGTCATCACTCACATCTCTAGCATATGTAAAGAGAAAAAATATATGTATGATGGTGGACTAGGTGGAGGTTTAGTCATTGCACCAATATTATCGAGGGTGAAACAACCATTTTATCTTTTGTTTTCCTCGGATAGTGGTTGTGGGGCTATAGTACTGCTACGTATAGCTTAGCACAAAATGGCATCTTTCGGTCTCATATATAACAACACAAGAAGATATGAGAATAACGCCACACTACGCTTTAGAACACCTAAACTCCAAGACAGCACCCTCAGGACGGAGAACGGTGCTAAACGTCGTTGCTGCCGAGTCACACCGAACAAATGTTTTCACCCGAAACTCAGACACAGGGAGGAGCACCATGGCAACGTCTGAGGGAGTCCTGGACTAAGGGGTCCTCGGGCCGCTGGCCTATCTCCCAATAGGCCGGCATGGTGGGCCGATCTCTGACTATCGCAGGAAGGGCCGGATACACCACGACCCCGTGTTCTAGAAGGAATGGCCCGTTCGGAACTCCTCCCGCTCTGCGCTTCTCGAACTCCAGGAGTGAAGCCGGACCGAACGTCTGAGCTCCAAGGAGTGAGCTTCGCGAAGCGCTGCGGTCCTCTAGTGCAAAATATCGAAGCAGCTAAAGCCCAGCTTCAGGAACTGGAGAAGCGAGGAGTCCGACACATTTACAAGGGGATGCCACCGCCAAGTTGTAAAAAATGATTCGCACGGCTCATGTTCCCTGAATCGCTACGCAAAAAGCCCCCTCTCCCTCGACAGCTACTGTACATGTGCTGGGAGAAGCTGCCAAGCGAGCCGAACACATCGAAATAACCAGGTGAAGTGAGAAGCTAGCTCAAGAAGCTGAATTTGTGGAGTTTTGAGAAGCTAGAGAGGTTCCGAACACGCCCGAAGTCTCGAAGGCGCGTCGTGCACTCCAAGTTAAGATGAGGAAATCGGCATCTCCATCCCTGGCAGGAGACCTATCGTGTGTAAACCCTAGGTACCTCCCGGTGTCTATATAAACCGGGGATTTTAGATTGTAGGACGGAGAAACTCATCTAGGGTTTTAGCTATTCGATCTCGTGGTAGATCAACTCTGTAACCTTCATACACATCAATATAATCGAGCAGGACGTAGGGTTTTACCTCCATAGGAGGGCCCGAACCTGGGTAAAACATCGTCTCCTTCGTCCCCTGTTACCATCGATCCTAGACTCACAGCTCGGGACCCCCTACCCGAGATCCGCCGGTTTTGACACCGACATTGGTGCTTTCATTGAGAGTTCCGCTGTGATCGCCAAAGAAATCAATGGCACGCTTAGTCATTAGCGAGGAAGTCCGCAACATGGACTCCTTTGTCCCGGGACAGATCTTCGCTTTTGGCGGCGTCGTGCTGCACGCCGACCCGACCGGCCGTCTTGGCCGGGTCGGGACTTTCGCCCGTGATCAAGAGGTCAGATTCGGGAACCTAGAGTTCTCCGCAGACTCTCGGGGCGATCTTTTGCTCACCGGGCTTGCAATCTCATCTGATGCGCCCGAGGACTCCGAGGCCTTGACTTCGGATTTCGCTCTCAACCCCGCCCACGGGACCAACCCCGACGACGATCTGGCTTTTAGTCCGGATCCGATCGTAGTACCGGATGGTCGGGGGTCAGCTCCTGCCGAACACACTCCTTGTTCGGACGCACCGGAGGTTAACTCCGAAAGCTCTGGGCAGATGGACCCGATCGAGCTCTTGACACTCAACGAGGCTCTAGATCGGATCTTATCGATGAAAATCACTAATGACTCAACCCCGATCCACGCTCAGATCGGTCTGAAGGCGGGTCAAGAGGAATTTTTCATCCCACCCACCACCCACTTAGTAGCCACTGTCGAAGACTTAACCGACATGTTGGACTGCGCCTCCGAGGAGGCAGAAGACATGGATGAAGAGGATTGCGCTCCCGCCCCCGTCAACACCGGGCGATGGACTGCCACCTCTACTTACGACGTCTACATGGTGGATACTCCAGCCAATAAGGGCGATCACACACCCAAAAACGATGGCGATAAATCTGGCAAGGAGCCATCAAGGCGCCGGAAACTACGCAAACGGTCAAAGGCAAAAAAGGGAAGGGAAGCCATTGCTGACACCGGGGAAAACGACACCCCGGAAGACCTCGGCGACCCCGATCTCCCCGAGCATCCGCTAGAGGACCAGGAGAGGCCGGAAGACCAGCGCGACCTCGAGGATCTATACGATTCCGGGGATGACAACTACCTCCCCCCTGTCGAGGAGGAGGATAGCCTGGAAGCCGAAGACTTCACCGTCCCCGAAAACCTTGAGGATCAGAAACGGTTCAGGCAACAGCTTATAGCCACTGCCCGAAGTCTGAAGGCAAAAGAACGCCAGCTTAAGGCCGAACAGGACACCCTCAATGATAGATGGACAAGGGTCCTATCAGCCGAGGAAGGGCACGGTACTGGTCTATTGGACCAACCCAAGAGCTATCCACGCCGACGGCTGCTGCCGCAGTTCGACGACGAGGTCTCTAACACACCGTCGCCCAAACACACTCCATACGACCAGCCGGACCGCCCTCCCCAAGGACGAGATAGGACGGCTGGCGACACCGGTTATAGGCCGGCGATGCCCCGCAGAAGGGGAAAAGAGCCAATAGAGCCCGAGGACAGGTACGACCTGCGACACGACCGGGACTATAGAACAGGCCGCACGAGATCGATCTACGGATCTAGAGGGTACTCCCCCGATAGACGGGACGGGTACCAGCCTCGGCTCAACCACAACAACCGAGGTCGGGAACCAAACCGGGCCAGATCAGGCGCCGACCACCGGCGTGATATAGCCCGGGTCAGAGGCGCTGCCCACCCACTGTGCTTCACCGACGAGGTGATGCAGCATCAGTTCCCAGAAGGGTTTAAACCCGTGAACATAGAGCAATACGATGGGACAACTAACCCAGCAGTATGGATCGAGGATTTCCTCCTCCACATTCATATGGCACGAGGAGATGATCTCCACGCCATCAAATATCTGCCCCTAAAACTTAAGGGGCCAGCTCGACACCGGTTAAACAGCCTCCCCTAAAATTCTATCGGGAGTTAGGAGGATCTCGAGGACGCTTTCCGATCCAACTTCCAGGGGACCTATGTCCGGCCGCCGGACTCCTCCGACCTAAGCAATGTTGTCCAGAAGGCAGGCGAATCGGCTCGACAATTCTGGAATCGGTTCATGACCAAGAAGAACCAGATTGTCGATTGCCCAGACGCCGAGGCAATAGCCTCCTTCCGGCACAATATTCGGGACGAATGGCTGGCTCGCCAGCTCGGTCAGGACAAGCCTAGGACCATGTCCGCCCTTACATCATTCATGACCCGCTTTTGCGCGAGCGAGGACAACTGGCTAGCTAGACGAAGCCACAACCCCGAAGACCCCGGCACCTCTGAATTCCGGGATGGAAACGGCAAACCTCGATGCAACAAAAGTAAACGCCGGCACAACAACGGTGATGCCGACGACACGGCTGTTAACGTCGGTTTCCGCAACCCCCGATCCGGGCAGCGGAAGAAGCCTTCTAAAGGCAATCGTGATGGACCTACCCCGCTGGACAAGATCATGGATAGGCCCTGCCAGATCCACTGCACTCAAGACAAACCCGCCACCCACACCAACCGTAACTGTTGGGTGTTCAAACAAGCCGGCAAACTCGCAGCCGAAGAGCAAGGCAAGGGCCCACGCAGCGAGGACGATGACGAGCCCCGCGGTCTGATCAATGGAGGACAGAAGCAGTTCCCTCCAGAGGTAAAGACTGTGAACATGATATACGCCACTCATATACCTAAAAAGGAGAGGAAGCGCGCCCTTCGAGAGGTCTACGCCGTAGAGCTTGTAGCCCCGAAGTTCAACCCATGGTCGGCGTACCCGATCACCTTCGATCAACGAGACCATCCGACCAGTATCCGTCATGGGGGTTCGGCGGCCCTCGTCCTAGACCCCATTATCGATGGGTATCACCTCACTAAAGTCCTAATGGACGGAGGAAGTAGCCTCAATCTGATTTACTCAGACACGGTGAAAAAGATGGGTATAGATCCATCAAGGATCAAGCCCAGCAACACTACCTTTAAAGGAGTGATCCCAGGCGTCGAAGCCCGGTGCACGGGCTCTGTTAGCCTGGAAGTAGTGTTTGGTTCGCCCGACAACTTCCGCAGCGAGGACTTGATCTTCGACATTGTCCCCTTCCGCAGCGGTTATCACGCCCTGCTGGGCCGCACAGCGTTCGCTCGCTTTAACGCCGTCCCACACTACGCATACATCAAGCTCAAGATGCCCGGGCCCAAGGGGGTCATTACTGTCAACGGCAACACAGAGCGTTCCCTCCAAACTAAGGAACATGCACTGGCCCTGGCGGCCGAATTCCATTACGTTGACGATCGGCCAACACCGAACTCTGCCATAAAGGCACGAAAGGTTGACAAACGAGCTCGGTCTCAGTCCGAACTCCCGGAACCTTCTTCCCCCCAGAAATAGGGACACGCTCCTCATTGCACAACCCTAACGCCCGTCAAACATGTGCCAAGACGGCACAACTTTGCACTCAAGATTCCATGGGCAGCAGTGGGGAATAACTATCAAAGGGAAAGTGTTCGGCTAGAACGAACTACTGCTAGTACATGTCCTCGGACACACCACAGGTACCATCAAGGACCTGCTAAAGCGTAAAGCTCACCCATACTTCGGCGAATTCTCAAGATCTTCTTCCCAAGGTCCGCTCGCCGACACCATCACCCTTAAAGGAATACAACTCCCTAGGAGGCACAGGAGCGGACATGCGACCGGGCACATCGAGGTTGTCAAGCCACCCATCGAAGACCCCTGGTACAACCTCTCCTCAGTAAACTTTCTATTTCCTCGTCAAATACCTGTAAATAGTGGCTTCGGCAATTTGAGTTATAAGAATTAATGAGCAAATTATAGACCATTGTACATGGCTGTTTCGCTGTATTTTATGCTACATACTCTGTTCTTCCCTCATCAACGCTTCTTGCGAAACTGTTCGGTATAAATTACGATGCAACCGGCTAATAGACCGGGGGATTGAATTTAAAATATCACCCTAAGAATCACCCCGACACAATTGATCGTGTGTTCGGCGTTTTGGATTTTGCTTTATATGCATTGGATCCGAACTATGTCTTGGGTCAATAGTTAGGTTCCCGGCTCCTGTGTTTGCCCTCTTACGTTCCGCTCGTTCGGCTAAAAGGGCAAAGGGAGAACCACTGCGATTGTGCTTCCAGCTCGCCTGGTCAAGCACCTCAGGGGAGAAAGCCGAAAACTAACTGTCATAGTAAGCGAGAACCGGTATGCAAATCCGAGCATAAGTGTCATACTAAAAAATCGATAGAGGTTATTCCGTGTCATACGATGGGTTTTGTACTTGTACAAACCATGTGATGCTAGCTTTAGCCTCGGTACATTCAAACATCACAAAACACTGGGGGCTAGTCATCAGCCCCTGCATTTTTTTTCCTACGGCTAAGTGAAAGCAATAAAGCATCATAGTCCGATTGCCTTGTTCCCCTCGCACTACCACCTTCGGGCACCGATACCTCGGCTAAGGGTCACAGTGCGGAGGCAGAAACACCTCGCGTAGTATCTACGTGGGGGCTGAAGCCGACGACTTGCAACTTTCAGATAAAACGGCCACACAGGAGTCACAATAAATATAAAACTCAAAAGACATGATAAACCATGCAGCCTCATTATAAAGCGTTATCAGTCTTAGGACATATTACAGCGCGCTCATTCATAAAAAACATCCTTAGAGCATTGGGCCTCTATCGCTCGAGCACCCTCCATCACTGCGGAGAAGTATAGCTCGGGGCGCCTATGCCCCTTTCCAGGGGGCGGAGGTGCGGTGGCAATCTCGGTCGACTTGAGCTTCGGCCAGTGCACCATGGTCTTTGCAAAGGCCATTCGAGCTCCCTCGATGCATGTAGAACGCTTTAGCGCGTCAATCCGAGGCGCAGCATCGCACAGTTTTCTCACCAAGCCGAAGTAACTGCTCGGCAACGGCTCTTCAGGCCACAGCCGGATGCAGAGATCCTTCATGGCCGGCCCCGCCATCCTGTGCAGCTCCATCAGTTGCTTCATCTGCTCGATCAGAAGAGGAGAACGCTCGGGGGACTCAAACTGTGTCCAGAATAGCCGAGCCTCATCATCCTCCTCCCGCGAAGCATAGAACTTGTTCGCGTCCGCTGCACTCTTCTAGAGATCCGCACAGACGCCTGAGGAACGCCACACCTGGTTGAGCAAAGCAAACCTGCTACCACCAAAGGCGCATTGTAGTGAATACGGCTTACCATCTGTGACAGCCTTGACTTGGCGAACCTCTTCTTCAAAGGACCGCCTGTCCACCCGCTCCTTTTGGTGCTCGGATTTCAGTACGGATAGCTCGGTGGCTTGCTCTTTGCCTTTCTGCTCAAGGGCCTCGCAATTCGTGCTGGCATCCTTGAGCTCCTGCTGCACCTCCTCCACCCGGGACTCATGCTTATCGCTCGCAGTTTTTAATGCGGATAGCGCGGCTGCTGCTTGTTCGGCCGCCGCCTTCTCATCCGCGGCCACTTGCTTCATCTTTTTGAGCTCGGCCTTGAGGTTCTCGACCTCCACAGCTGAAGCTGTGTTAGCAGTAAATAAGTCATTACACTGGGTTAAGAGTCTGGATTAATAACGATAGATAGCCCGGATATTTTAATTCGACTTACCTTGCGCCTCGTCAAACCTCTTATTCAGGCGGTCGACCTCCTCATCGGAGCTCTTGAGCTTCCGATTTAGCTCGGCAAGCTCCGCAATGTTGACGGCCGCCGCCGCCGACGAGGCCTGCAAAAAATAAATTGTACAATATCAAGTTATGTGGGTCCAAACCCCCGAACTGTTAAGAATATGACCCTGTGCTCAGTCCTCTTAAGGGCGGTACGAGACAAATGGTGCCGTATGCATCGTTGGTTACTCCGGGGTATTTGACCCCCGGGTGGGTTTTTGCAAACCCACCCAGGGCTCGGGGGCTACTGCATATATAAAGATAGCGCAAACTTAATGAAATTAAACTTTTCGGGAAAAGGGTATTACGTGGCTCACCTTGAAGCCCGTCAAGAGACCATTGAAGGCCTCTTTCAGTCTGCTGTCAACGGACCGAATACCTTGCAAAACCGCACCCATAAGAGTGTGGTGATCCTCGGAGATGGAGGCGCTTGATAAAGCCTCCTCCATCATGACCGGCCACCCAGTCATGGGTGGCACCGGTGGTGACCGGCCAACCCGATCTCTGACGGGGGATTGAGCCGGTAGCTCCGGAGGCACAGTGCCCTCCGGAGATGTCCTCGGAGGGGACTGGACAGTATTTCGTCCCCCCTCCTCAGTAGCCAGGGGAGTTTCCCCCTCCTGGTTTTCGGCGGTCGAGGCGTTAGCCTCGGCCATAACATCGTCACCCCCGCCGCTAGTGTTCGGCTCCACAGGAGCCGGGCGGGATGACACATCCGCGGCCTCCTTCGCGACCCCTGGAGGTGTGGGGTGCGACGTAGTCCCGCTCTCCGCTAGCTCGGCGGGTGGAGACTCCCCGTCCGATATTTGCTTGGTGGGGAGAACGCGCGGTGGGCTGCAGATTAAAAGGCATTCGTCCATTTAAAACATTAAAAACTTCACATAAACGACCCAGGGAGTCTTCGGATTCGTACCTTTGGGCCGGGGGCTTGACCCTTAGGTTCCTTCGGGGAACCCTCTCAAAGTCCTCGGACTCAGCATCGGAGTCCGAGCTATCATCGACCAGGATTAACCTCGGCCTACGCGCCCTCTTCTGGGCAGGAGGAGGTAGATCCTCCGAGGCGTCCTGCGACGCCGCCCTCTTTCTTGTAAGGGGGGGAATCGCCTTCCCCCCCGTCCTCGTGCTCTTCTTCATGAGTAGAGGAGGCATGGGTTTCCTCAGACATAGTGTCCGGCGGGTCCCTTGTGCGGAGGCCTTCTCGGCTTTTCTTCTTTTCTTTCTTCTCCGGCGCTGTGTACGGCACAACGACGAGCATCACCGTCAGTAGATCCGACCCGGGGCCTTCGGGCTGTGGGACCGGGCAGTCCATTTTGACGGCCTAGCTCAGCCACTTCTGTAAAGATGAGAGGGAGGTTGTTCAGCTCTTGTCAAACAACAGGGCCGGAGTATCAAGATAATATCATACCTTGTAGGGGGGTTATCGGCGCTTAAGCCCGAGTCCTCCTCCTTGGCTGGCCAGCTCTTCTGGGGCTTGAATAATGCCTTCCACAACTTCTGGTGGGTAGTGCGGAAGAACCCTTGCACCGTGGGCTGGTCCTCGAGCTGATAGGCC
This sequence comes from Elymus sibiricus, assembly GCA_039707655.1. NCBI lineage: Eukaryota > Viridiplantae > Streptophyta > Magnoliopsida > Poales > Poaceae > Elymus > Elymus sibiricus. Next base: position 375,402,421 of record CM077663.1, on the reverse strand, counting down.
CACATTGGGGAGGCCCGGCGCTGGCAGGGAAGAAGGCGGCGGTGGAGCATGACCTGGACAACGTTGACCAGCTCGACCTTGGCCGCGATCACCGAGGAAATGCGCTTCTGCAGCGATTTTACCTCTGCGTCCGACCCCCAGTCAAGGCCCTTCTTGAGCCACGAGGCTAACCTCGCAGGGGGTCCAGATCTAAACTCGGCAGGTGCCGCCCAGCCCTCGTCCCTTGGTTCGGTGATGTAGAACCATTCCTTCTGCCAGATCTTGATTGTATCGATGAAGGTGCCGGCCGGCCACTCGACGCGGGGGAGCTTACTGATTACCGCCCCTCCGCAGTCCGCGTGCTCACCCGCGACTATCTTCGGCTTGACATTGAAAACCTTGAGCCACAGGCCGAAGTGAGGCTCGACCCGCAGGAAGGCTTCGCAAAGAATGATGAAAGCCGAAATATGCATGAAGGAGTTCGGGGGAAGATCGAGGAAATCCAGCCCGTAGAAAAACATGAGGCCCCTAACAAAGGGGTGGAGCGGAAAGCCTAGTCCCCGGAGGAAGTGTGGGACGAACACCACCCTCTCGCCTGGCTTAGGGGTGGGGACGACCTGGTTCGCTTCCGGAGCGCGGTGGAAGACGTTGGCGGGGAGGTAGCCAGCGAGCTTTAACTCCCGGATATCCTTGTCAGTGACCGTGGAGGCCTCCCACTTGCCCATAGAGCCTGAACCCGCCATGGCTAAGCTCGGAGGAGAGATTGAGGGAGAACTGGATCTGGGTTCCTGGAGCTTGGGAAGATTGAGGAAGCGAGGGATGCGAATGGGAAGCGTGAATAGGCCTCTGGTTTTTTCCCTTTTATAAGGCGTGACGCCGATGAGCTTCCCTCTACTGCGCCGCGAGCCTCTCCGCTTCCCGAGATATCCGTGCCGTTACGCACGCGTGAGAAAACCTAGGGCATTAATCATATCCCGTGTGAAACGGAGCACGATCTGTACATTGATGAGTCATGCCAACATATAAACGGCCTCGAACCGCGAATCAAGTTTCCATAACTGGTTCAGTGGTCATGATAGGCCGCGACCCTTCATCAAAAAGGCTGACAGGAAACACTGTTTACACTTTAACGTTTGGCCTTTGGGGCTAAGCGACTCATGACGTCCGGGCGATCGTATGATCGGAATAATTATGCGTCACCGGAAGCCGGCCTAGTCTCAGCCGATTATTAATGGGAAGAAGAACTCACCCCGAAAGCCGAAGACTCCGATCACATGAAGCTGCCAGTGCTGTGACCCTTGGCATTGGGGGCTAGTTCGGGGGCTACTGAGGGAGTCCTGGACTAAGGGGTCCTCGGACCGCTGGCCTATCTCCCAATAGGCCGGCATGGTGGGCCGATCTCTGACTATCGCAGGAAGGGCCGGATACACCACGACCCCGTGTTCTAGAAGCAAGTCTCGAAGGCGCGTCGTGCACTCCAAGTTAAGATGAGGAAATCGGCATCTCCATCCCTGGCAGGAGACCTATCGTGTGTAAACCCTAGGTACCCCCCGGTGTCTATATAAACTGGGGAGGTTTTAGATTGTAGGACGGAGAAACTCATCTAGGGTTTTAGCTATTCGATCTCGTGGTAGATCAACTCTGTAACCTTCATACACATCAATATAATCGAGCAGGACGTAGGGTTTTACCTCCATAGGAGGGCCCGAACCTGGGTAAAACATCATCTCCTTCGTCCCCTGTTACCATCGATCCTAGACTCACAGCTCGGGACCCCCTACCCGAGATCCGCCGGTTTTGACACCGACAACGTCTTCAAGTAGAAAGTGACGCCTGCGAGCATCACCGCCGTCGGCGATAAATTGCAGAGCTTACGCTCAACAACTCCCCTGTGCCACCACTAGGTCTCCAAGGCAAGCGCCGCAAGTTCCGAATTCCAGATCTAGATCGGGGCATCGCCACTTCCATAGACCGAGAGCGAGTTCGACCAACCCGCAGCTCCACCTCGCCACCCACACGACCAAGGAACAAACCTACCAATGCCGCCATGGTGCCCGCCGGGGAGCCAACCATGCGGACCGCCTTCCGGAGTCACCACCCTGGCATCCAAGGTCCAAAACATCACCAACCGCCCACTTCACCGCGCACCAACCATGGTATAAGGACAAGAGACACCCCATCCACCCTTAGCCCGACATCAACCACTGAGTGTAGGTCATCTCCTCCATGGTGCAAAACACCGACGCCTATGTTCCTGACCAGTCATGGTGGACCGGGGTTGGGGGGGCACGATCCAGTGACTGTCGATGGCCGCCGCAGAGCAAGCCCTGACCATTGCCCGGTAGCCTTGGCTCAGGCAAGCTCTCATGATGACAAGTCTGTGGCCATCGGCGCCAATCTGCCCGACGGTGCAACGATGCCACGACCACCACCACCTTGCACCATGCATGCAAGGAGGGAAACCTCACTACTCCCAGGTAATACCTGGACCAAGCCCAACAACCCCTACCAGCCTTGGGCCCGGATCTGGTCCACCCGAGCGTGAGCCCCTAGATCCAAGACAGCAACCCAGACCAAGGATAAGGAATTTTCCACCACAACACTGCACCTCCTACTGAAACCAAGCCACCAGATTTGCGTCATTGATGCCCTTGCTGGTCCGCATAACCGCCAAGCACCAGACCCAACGCCTCGGCCCGCATAACAATTTGTAACAGGAAATTATACATAGGCAAGAAGGAAATGCATCTCCAAGATCCGACCGCATAGAACATTTGACATAAGCAAAATTCTTAGAATTGCCATAGATAAAGCAATAATATATCTTGGAGACCAACTATGAATGTTCTTTGTTTGTTATTTTAGAGGAAAGTCATCGACCGAAGCGATCGATGGCCAAGGTTGAGGCGAATGGAATACGTTGATGTGGAATTATGATGTCCATTAGTTCGAGTAACAAGCCTCATCCACTTTGTAAAGGTCAACTGCAGTCACCATGCATTCACCGTCAATAGAAGAGAGCCTTCTCACCCCATTTGGAGGGTGTCAACACTATGTGATGTTAGAGAAACTTATGCGATAACTCATATATGAATTTCAGACTAGATTGTCAATAGATAAACTATTCTGAGCATATCCACCACCTCTAGTCGAGATCACACCGAGAGGAACACTGGCACTTACCACCCGAAGACTATGAACCATAGACCAAAGGCTCCCTAGACAGTGCCTCTAGCTGGTCACGACAACATATAGCTACCTTCACTAGTCCGACAAAATGGACCAGCAATTTTTACCCAAAGCATGAGGTGGGGGATACGAACCCATGACAACACCTCTGGCAAGGGAAAAAACGCTTGAGAGTGTTGCCACATCTGACCCGATATACTACGCCGGGTATGGCTTTAACCCAAGGCACTATGATCACGTACCACCCGGAGACTCACTACCGACAACACCCCATGCATCCACTAAACTGTCGATAAGGTCCACGACACACACCACCATGTCCCACAGATCTCGGCGTCCCGCTCCATCTAAGGCAAATAAAGGGCTTGAATGTGTGGGAACCAACGGGCATTCACCATAGATTCAGGAGGTCCCTGGAAGGGTGAGGTTGAAGATGATTTGGAAGAAAACAACCACATATGTACAAGAGCGATCACATGTCATAACATTTGTGGTTTGATTGTGGCGAGATATGCCGTGCGGGAGATCCTTATTGGATGCCTCGACTTTTTTTCTTTGTTTGTAAGCCGATTTGTTTGACATTGATGCTTGAATTTGCTCGGCCTCATAGAATTATCAATAATATTCAACTAATTCGGAGGCCGGGTTGGTCCTCCCTAAAAACATGGCGCATGTACCATTATTGGCTCCCCTTAGGTCACCTTGCCCTCCTCAAGGCTGAGGTAGCGGTCCATCACCAGTGTGGCAGCACTCGCAGGTAGGTCGCCACTGTGGTCACCACTTAGAGCCACATCTCTGGTATCTGCATCGCTATATTGTGTTGAAGATGCATTTCAACAAGATCCCCGAGATAAGAAAATGTTGTGTCCATCAATGGATGCACAGGCCGGGGTCTTTTCGTCATTTTCAAACGAAAAAAAGGATAAGGAAACTCTGACACTGATGTCCAACTAATTTTACATGTAGCGAAATTGATTTTCATGACTAATTCTTTGTAACAGTTTTTGGCTCCTTACCGGACATTGTTTGTAGGAAGGTGCTAAAAAGCCACACGAATGACTCAGTGGTTTCGTCAAATATTATTGCAGCACCAAAAAAGTAGTCTGCTTGTGGTGGTTAACACCAAGTAGCGGAGCGAATGGCATTTTGAACTTATTGGTGGAGAATGTGGCGTCAAAATAAATAACATTTCCAAAGAAGAACAATCCATTATTTATTGTCCATCTGCCCATAAGAAATTTGCTAGTGTACCATCCTCTTTATTAAGTTGCACAACATAGAAAAATGATGGATCTTCTGCTTGTTTGTTCTTTAAATACTCCATGAGAGTTTGCACATCTTTGGTTTCCAAATACTTCCTACACTCTCTTTGTTATGTAGTTATTGGAATCCATCTCCAAGAAAGGCACATTTTCTGCTCCTCATAATAATTATATATTTTTGATGGTCGTATTTTGCTGACTACATGTGACTAATCATTATCGACGCCTAGTAGTTGTCCTTGCAATCTTAGCATGTGTGCCTTGTCGGTTGAGGAGTTTGTCCGGCCGCCCAGAATGATGTCTTGGCACGCGGCCACCATCTGTCTTCTTGGCTTTCGAGTTGCATAACCTTCATAGTTCAAGAGTTTCAGTATAAGCAATCACAAAGTTGTCAAAGCAGTGGACTAGTCTAATCACCCAGCCATGCTAGCTTGGCCACATGTATCACTCACGAGGACAGGAAGAGTTCTAGACGGTTGTGGCGCCTTAGCTAACATTTGAACCACCGGCCGGGAGTCTGCCGTCGTGGATGAGTGCGCCATCACATACCAGCTGGATGCAGCTTGCTACATGGTCGCCGTTGTGTGTTCTCGTCGTCGGCACGGCCATGAACAAGAGGACGTCGTAGCACGGTGCCACACGGCCACTAGTGACGAGATCGTGCGGTGCAGCCATGGATGGGGAGTAGTAGAAAACGGGACATTAGTCCTGGTTCGTAAGGGCCTTTAGTCTTGGTTGGACAACCGGGACTAAAAAGTGGAGCGCTCAAGCAGAAGGACCTTTAGTTCCGGTTGGTAACACCAACCGGGACTAAAGGCCGCCACACGTCATGCGCTGCCAAGCGCTGGGGTTTAGGGTTTTGGAGGGGCCGTGTTTTATTTTGTATTTAGTATTTACCATTCAATCCTTTATCATTTAGACTTTTCATTTTGATTTTATGTTTTTCATTCAACTCGACGCTACTACATATAGCAATGAATGAACCATTACACAACATCGTCATGGATATAGAGAAGTGACCTCTTTCTCTGTGCTTGGTCGAACAACACGTTTTCGTATATATATTCGACACTACTACATATAGTACACGTTCATCCATATATACAATATAATATCTCTTACGATCCCTAATATCTAAATTCCCTACCAATTCCCGATGGTATTCTCCGGTTTTAGATATGACCTCTTCAAGTAAGAATCCCGCAAATTCCTCTTGAATTGGTCTTACGCGATCCTTTGGTAGGAGATCGTCCCGCATCCGTTCGATCTAATTTAAAGAAGGAGCTCAATATATATGAATGAAACTCAACACAATTGATGGTAATAAAATAAAATTGTATTGTTTACGTACTCGAAGTTGTTCTAAAATTCTGCCCTTCTCACAGGTCGTCTGGCAAATGAACTCACAAACGTAGTATCCACATAAATTATTCCCGTCTTTCTGCCTCAAGCACTTTACGAGAATAGAGTTCAATCAAAATAATAATCAAGCATGATAATGATATTGAAACTAGAATCAAAGAGATGCGCAGACCTAGCTAGTACTACTTACATTGAGTTGTCGAAATTGCAGCTGCTCTTTCCATTCACCCCTAACCTTCTTGGTGAACCGTTTTCAAACCCTGCCCGGCAAAGAAAATGAATAAAGGAGTTATTAATTACTTGATATCAGGAAATGAACGAAAGTTGCCTATATAGTGCGATAATGATTGAAATTACCTCTGGAGCATTTCACCCAGGTCCGCCCACATCTTAGGGTCTTTACGTTTCAATTCCATGACAAGTACTACTTCTTCATCAACCTGAATGACTAGCAGAATAAAGTGGAACCTGCGCACGCATAACTCATCAATTGCACTTAACATCGAGTAAGCAAAACAGAATGTGTACAAGACAGTAACACTCACATGAAGTTGTAAGGAAATAGTATTTCCCTTTTGATTTGTTGTTTCCTTAACACCCTTAACAAGTTATCCATTGTTTCCTTGGTGTTGTGTTTTTACCGTATATTCATATATGTTATTTGGGCCAATGAACCAAATGTCATAGATTTGTCCTCTTTTGCATTCGAGAATCTTCATTCTGCATAATATAACGAGGATAATTATACATGCAATGAACGAGCCGAGCTAGAGACTTAATTACAGAAATAATACTTACAGACAATAGCTACTGACGATAGATTTGTCGATGGCGTCTTGATTGTATAACTGAAATAATTCATCAAATTCAATGTTTAACTCATCGTTTCCACGGAAGTAATGCTCATCTCTAATTCCCACCATGAGCCAGTTGCTCCCTTCCTTTGAGGCTTTCATGTACCACTCATGCAATCTTCGCATTTGTGTTGGTAGAAGCCGGACCTCCCCAGGTCTGACGAGAGGCTTCCCGTGCTGGTATCTGTATGCTAAATCAGCCTTGGGGAACTCTACTACCTGGCCTAAGTATTCAGCAAAAGTAAAACCAAGATGATGGGCCGCTACCTCCAGATCATAATCGATATTAGTCCCCACGTTGAGCGAGGGGCACGAGTGGTTTTTATGTTCTCCGAGCTGGGGAATTGTTTTCCCCTTGCACTACTACTTCCTGACCTCTGCACATGTTCTTTATGTGACTTCATAATAGAGCGGTCATAGTTTGATGACAGCGAAGGCGGTGGTCATGTGAGGTTTTCCAGAAAGTGCTTCTCTTTTGTCGGATCTATTTTCTCCTTTGGCTTGAGCCGTTTCGGTGCAAGCTGACGTTTCACATCTGCATCCACGACCATCTTGGTTTCCTCATCAGTCAGATCGTATGGTAACTTGGCAGGAGCCTCCTTGATGCTGTTCCTTGTACCTGCTGAGGATTTCTTTGCAGTTGTAGTACTAGCCGCCGGAGCGGCGGTTCTCTTCCGCTTGTCCACCCGGAGCTGAGGCGGCGGAGTCTCCTGACACGATGGAGACGGCTGAGGCGGCGGAGTCTGCTGATGTGGCGGAGGCGGCGGAGTCTGCTGATGCGGCGGAGACGGCTGAGGCGGCGGAGATAGAGCTGGATTGCTACTCTGAGGAGTCAATGGCCTTGGCGTCCAATGTGGAAGCACGATGTGTTCCTTTTTCCATAGAATGGTACTTTTTCTGGCATATCCCAGTTCATTCTCCCCTTCACCTATAGGGAAGTCAAGCTCCAGCTGCTCAAATCCCTTGATAATTTCATCCACCCTGACAACAGCATAGCCATCTGGAATTGGAGAGCAATGGTAAGTTCCATTATATACAGGAGGTAAGGCAAAGCCGACCGCCACCTTCACGGATATGTTCATGCATTTCACATGTAGCTCACAATTTCCCCCCTGCGTAGCGAGGAGCCGTGATATCATCTATGGGTTGAACGAGCTCCGTGGAAGCCACGCTGCTTTTCCACTGAGATGGTGGGCCGGTAGTATCGAATGTAGGATCTTCATGCCGCTAAGATGGGCCGGTAGCTTGCTGGCTGGTAAGTGCGTCTAGTTGCTTCTGCTGCCATGCTAACTTTTCTTCTATCTGATGCAGCCAGTCTGTATGTTGTTTCTTTTTTCTCGCTTGGCTTCTATAAGTGTCACTGCAGTCGGGAAACCCAATCTTCCATGAAACGGAGCCCGATGTGCCTCGTGTTCGTCCACTGTGTTCAGCATTCCTGAGGGCGCATGTCAGCTCGTTGTTCTCTCTGTCGGGAATGAACTTCCCGTCCTGCACGTCCTTCATTGCAACTTTAAGGGCTTTGAGAGGTGTTGCAAGTTGATCTTTTGTAAAAATACACTTCCTTGTCTCTGGGTTCAACTTTCCCCCATGCCTGTAGAACCAAGTCTTTGCTCGTTTGGACCACTCCAATGTCTCTGGATTGATCCCTTTATCAATCAGGTCGTTCTCAGTTTTCTCCTACTTAGGCCTGGCAACATTGTAGCCACCTGACTGTTGGAAATATGCCCTAGAGGAAATAATAAAATGGTTATTATCATATTTCCTTGTTCATGATAATCGTTTATTATCTATGCTAGAATTTTATTGATCGAAAACTCAGATACATGTGTGGATACATAGACAACACTATGTCCCTAGTAAGCCTCTACTAGACTAGCTCGTTGATCAAAGATGGTCAAGGTTTCCTGACCATAGACATGAGTTGTCATTTGATAACGGGATCACATCATTAGAAGAATGATGTAATGGACAAGACCCAACCATAAGCATAGCATTTGATCATATTAGTTTATTGCTACTGCTTTATCCATGTCAAGTATCTGTTCCTACGACCATGATATCATGCAACTCACTGACACAGGAGGAATGCCTTGTGTGTATCAAACGTCACAACGTAACTGGGTGACTATAAAGGTGCTCTACAGGTATCTCCGAGGGTGTCTGTTGGGTTGGCGTGGATCAAGACTGGGATTTGTCACTCCGTATGATGGAGAGGTATCTCTGGGCCCACTCGGTAATACAACATCACAAGAAGCTTGCAATCAATGTGACTAAGAATTTAGTCATGGGATCTTGTATTACGGAACGAGTAAAGAGACTTGCCAATAACGAGATTGAACTAGGTATGGAGATACCGACGATCGAATCTCGTGCAAGTAACATACCGCTGGACAAAGGGAACTGCATACGGGATTGATTGAATCCTTGGCATCATGGTTCGACCGATAAAGATCTTCGTGGAATATGTTGGAACCAATATGGGCATCCAGGTCCCGCTATTGGTTATTGACCGGAGAGGTATCTCGGTCATGTCCACATGATTCTCGAACCCATAGGGTCCGCACGCTTAACGTTCGGTGACGATATAATATTATTGGGTTATGTATGTTGATGACCGAATGTTGTTCGGAGTCCCGGATGAGATCCCGGATGTCATGAGGAGCTCCGGAATGGTCCAGAGGTAAAGATTTATATATGGGAAGTCATATTTTGGCTACCGGAAAAGTTTTGGGTTTTTCCGGTATTGTACCGGGAAGCTTCTAGAAGGTTTCGGAAACTTCCGGAGGAGTCCAAAAGTCCACCAAGGCTTCTACCACGTCCCAAGGGTTTGCATGGGATGAGGGGAGGTGCCCTGGCCTTATTGGACCAGGCGCACAAGTCCCTCAAGGCCCATGTGGCTTGGGAGAGGTGGAAAGTCCACCTGTGTATGGAAAGGGAGGGAATTGGACTAGGAGTCCAACTCCTCCCCCTTGGCTGCGCCCTAGGGCTTGGAGGGGCTGATCTCCACGCCCCTTCACCTATATATAGAGGGGAGGGGCGCCCCAAGAGGGCACATAAGGCCCTTGGCGCATCCCTCTCTTCCTAGATCGTTTTCTCCTTCGCTCGTGGTTCCGGTAGCGATTGGCGAAGCCCTGCTGGCACTGCTCCACCCCCACCCCCACCACGCCGTCGTGCTGGTTGAGAACCCATCTACTACTCCGCCATCGCTTGCTAGATCGAGGAGGCAGAGACGTCATCGAGCCGCACGTGTGATGAACGCGGAGGTGCCGTCCGTTCGGTGCTAGATCGGGACGGGTCGCGATTGGATCGTGAAGACGTACGACTACATCAACCGCGTTATATACACTTCCGCTTAGCGATCTACAAGGGTATGTAGACACACTCCCCCTCTCGTAGCTATGCATCTCCATGGATAGATCTTGTGTGTGCGTAGGAATTTTTTTGTTTCCCATGCAACGTTCCCCAACACTGACCCCATATATAACATGGTGATATTCGTTCTTTGCAGCATTGTTCTTATTTATTTTTGACCTTTTCTTAGATTCATCTAATGTTCTTAGTATACTTTGGTAACACACAAGGAGATCGTCACATAAACATCATCGAGAGCCAACACACTGAGATGAGAGTTGTTTAAGAGAGCACGACAGACTGGAAGTCAACACACAGATCCTAATAAATTAGCCTTGTGGTTAGCAATATAGAATAGAAGTATTCGGTGTTGTTTCATACTTATGTTATTTTTCACTATGTGTTGAAAGATGTTAGCACCTAACTCGAGGTTATGGCTTCTCCCGATGACACAAATCCCATTAGGGTTGAATCCCCGGTCAAGGAGGAGCGTGCCAGTGACGTCTACTTGGTGGCGCTCATTCAGGCGGACCCGCAGCTCATCGATGAGAACCACGCGGTCTACGAGTCCGTCCAGTTGGAGCTGAAGGCTAAGGGAATCCGCGAGATGATGGTCCGTCTCTGTGCCGAGCAGGCGAAGTGTTTCGAGGAGCTGGCCAAGAAGGAAGCGCCACCCGAGGAGAGCGATGGCCCGATTCATTTGAGTCCGCCGACAGCCAGTACCGACAATGCTTGCTCCTCCACGGGGGGGGGGGGGGGATTCCCACCTGCTCGAACTCTATGATCACTAGCTTCTCTGACTATAACTCGGAGTAATCTAGATAGTTTGACCTTGATTTAGTGGTGTAGTTATGTACCTGCTGATGTGGACTCAGAGTGGCACTTTTGATGCTTTTGGTTATATGAGTCATGCATGCTTATGTGGCTTATGTTACCTATGTTATTTTTAAGTTGGATCGCTTTTTAAAATCTTATTCTATTTCTTTGGAGATGAAGTGGTATGTGGTGTACATATATAGTTGTCTAGGAGTCTACGATTCATGACCTTCATGCAATGAACAATTGATTAGTTACAGAGGCTACTCCTTTGAATTGGCCAATAGTAGGGAGGAGGCAGAAAATGATTATATATGTGCTCAAAGAGAAGATCAATCATGAAGTTGGGAATGATGCAAGTCAACTTATCAGGTTGAGTGGGTTCAAGAACTTGATAATACTCTTACAATTCGTCCTAATTGTGGGGTTGCTTTTATCATGTGATCGTATGTAACATGCATTTGCCACATTGTTGTTAACTGAGGAGACACTCATGCTAAGTAACTACTTGTGACTTCATATGAAGCTTTTGTGGACCATATATGATACTTTTGTGAGTTTGTTGTTATTTATGTGGTCATTATAGAGTATACACATTTAAGTATGCGGTTCTTATTGGATATTACTGTTATATCTGTTTTGCTGCGGGTTATATGAAAAACAATTAGGAACCGGGATGACAATATGTTTTTACGAGAGGGGCACTCGACAATGATATCTTTTTTGAGAATTACTCTTAGAAAAAAGGTCACGTGGCAAGTGCTGGTAGGTCAGCTGACTATTTGCCAAGAACCTGGAGAAGGAACACGACAAAAGAGAGTTCTTGGGAAGTTGCTGGTGTATATAAGTCGAGATCTTGGTGAAGCCTCTTGGCAAAAGGTGACATGTAGCAACACCTGGGGAGTTGCTAGTGCTAGGTAAGTCGAGAGTTTACACTCGGCACATAGGAAGGTGTTTGTCGAGTTCTCCTTGGAGCAGTTAACAAAGATCTGACGGCGTTGTCCTCCACTCACGGTCGTGAAGTCACTTTGTTTTGCCAAGAGTACCCATTTGGGTCTCGGCAAGAAGTATGCCGACTTCTCAACGGAAACTGACATGAACAACGGAAACCTAACATGGCAATCTAAACGTGTACTGTTGAAACTGAAATTGACACAGTTAAACATTGCTATACTGGTATTCATAAAAATGAACTGGACAGTTCATACTTGGTAGGTCCCGGGGGGTAGTTGCTTGGGGATTTCATCAAGGCCAGAGCCCGCACCACGTTGGCGGCGTCGGCGGCGAGGTGTTCCTCCGGGTCGGCACGCATAGCGTTCACCGCGTCATCGACCGCCATGACCAGCTCCTCGGCCTCCGTGTGATATGCGGTTGGGCTTACGTGGGGATGCTCGGAGATAGGGGGTGGGGATGTGGAGGCGTAAGGGTGGTTCGCATGCTCCATCTGAGCTATCGGGCCGGGGCGGAGATGGAGATCGGAGGTTACCTCACTAGATCGATGAGCGAGACTGGTGCAGAACGTAGATTTGGTTGCGGCGGCGGCGGTTTGGGCTGCAGTTAGAGCGGGGGGGGGGGAGAGGGGAGGCGGTGGGGATAGGGGGGAAATGTTATGGGTTGATATCGGATGGGAGGAATAACTACTGAAATCGCGCGCCTATTGAAAATTTGGCGATGAAACTCGAACCTTACAGGGGGAACACGCAACGCAGACGAAGCGTATCAAATACCCCTGTGCGATAAAAGAGAAAATTGGTGATCCCGCGTCGGAAAAAATTCAAGTCTTCTCTTTCTCTCGTGCCATCGGACGCTTTGCAAACGGTTTGTTGTAAGAAAACGTTTGCCATTAAAGATGTATTAAAAACATAAAAGGCCAAGAAAATACACAAAAAAGGACTAAATACGATAAACGAGCCTGAAAATTGTGAAATTTGGACATGGTGCATTCTAGTGGGTATGTTGATCGCAGAAAATAAATCAAGTTGAAAGTACCAAGAAAATATGGGTTCCCCTTGAAAACATGGCGATTTTCGCTCCCGGAACCATGAAACTCCATAGGTGATGATCCGGTTTATGAAGAGTGTCTATCACAACATTATCCATACCTCCTCAATTTTTTACCGAATCATATTGTGGTCATGCCCGGGCACCACACGAAATAACATGTTCTTCAAGCATGTTTTCCATTTTTCTAGAGATGCAAAATAAATAAACGACACATCTCTGGTTGCCTCTTCCCACACATATCCTTTAAAATTGTATTAGTTTCCTACAAAATACATGAAAACTTATCCAACGACACAATTACGAATTTTCGAGTCCTTTTTGAACGCATTTTCATGTACAGAACTTTCTAACCTGAATTATAAGCACAAATGACCTAGAAAGTACACAAAAGGGACCAAATACGATGAACGAGCATGAATATTGTGAAATTTGGACATGGTGCATTCTAGTGGGCATGTTGATCGTATAAAATAAATCTAGTCGAAAGGACCAAGGAAAAATATGGGTTCCCCTTGAAAACATGGCGATTTTCGCTCCCGGACCATGAAACTCCATAGGTGATGGTCCGGTTTATGAAGAGTGTCTATCACGACATTATCCATACCTCCTCAAAATTTACAGAATCATATTGAGGTCATGCCCGGTCACCACAGGAGATAACATGTTCTTCAAGCATGTTTTCCATTTTTCTAGAGTTAAAAAATAAATAAACGACACATCTATGGTTGCCTCTTCCCACACATATATATCCTTTAAAACTCTATTAATTTCCTATTAAATACATGAAAACTTATTCAACGACATAATTACGAATTTTCTAGTCCTTTTTGAACGCCTTTTCACGTGCAAAACGTTCTAACCTGAATTATAAGCACAAAGGACCTAGAAAGTACACAAAAGGGACCAAATACGATAAACGAGCATGAACATTGTGAAATTTGGACATGCTGCATTCTAATGGGCATGTTGATCGTGTAAAATAAATCTAGTTCAAAGGACCAAGGAAAAATATGGGTTCCCCTTGAAAACATGGCGATTTTCGCTCCCGAACCATGAAACTCCATAGGTGATGGTCCGGTTGAAGAGTGTCTATCACGACATTATCCATACCTCCTCAATTTTTTACCGAATCATATTGAGGTCATCATGCCCGGGCACCACACGAGATAACATGTTCTTCAGGCATGTTTTCATTTTTCTAGAGTTACAAAATAAATAATCGACATATCTCTGGTTGCCTCTTCCCACACATATCCTTTAAAATTGTATTAGTTTCCTATAAAATACATGAAAACTTATTCAACGACACAATTACGAATTTTCGAGTCCTTTTTGAACGCCTTTTCATGTACAGAACATTCTAACCTGAATTATAAGCACACATGAGCTACAAAGTACATAAAATGGGACCAAATACGATAAACGGGCCTGAAAATTGAGAAATTTGGACATGGCGCATTCTAGTGCGTATGTTGATCGTATAAAATAAATCTAGTTGAAAGGACCAAGGAAAAAGTATGGGTTCCCCTTGAAAACATGGCAATTTTCGCTCCCCGAACCATAAAAACTCCATAGGTGATGGTCCAGTTTATGAAGAGTGTCTATCACGACATTATCCATACCTCCTCAAATTTGTACCGAATCATATTGAGGTCATGCCCGGGAACCACACGAGATAACATGTGCTTTAGGCATGTTTTCCATTTTTTCTATAGTTCCAAAACAAATAAATTAAACGACACATCTCTGGTTGCCTCTCCCCACACATATCCTCTAAAATTGTATTAGTTTCCTATAAAATACATGAAAACTTATCCAACAACACAATTACGAATTTTCGAGTCCTTTTTGAACGCCTTTTCATGTACACAACGTTCTAACCTGAATTATAAATACAAATGACCTAGAGAGTACACAAAAGGGACCAAATACGATAAATGAGCGTGGAAATTGTGAAATCTGGACATGGTGCATTCTAGTGGGTATGTTGATCGTATAATATAAATCTAGTTGAAAGGACCAAGGAAATATGGGTTCCCCTTGAAAACATGGTGATTTCGCTTCCCGAACCATGAAACTCCATAGGTGATGGTCCGGTTTATGAAGAGTCTATCACAACATTATCCATACCTCCTCAATTTTCTACCGAATCATATTGAGGTCATGCCTGGGCACCACACGAGATAACATGTTTTGAACACCTTTTTCATGTATAAAACGTTCGAACTTGAATTATAAGTAGTAAATGCCTAGAAAAGTACACAAAAAAAGACTAAATATGGTAAACGAGCCTGAAAGAATGTGAATTTTGGACACGTTGAATTGCAGTGGGTATGTTGATAGTAGAAAAATAATAATGGATAAACGACCAAGGAAATATGGGTTTCCCTTGAAACTTTGAGATTTGTTTGGGTAAACAGTTACTTTGCGAATGCCGTGTGCGTTCACCCCATTCTGCGGTGTGTTCTGATTGGCCAGAACACCAGCCACACGGATCGTGCATGCGCACCGTAGGATGCACCGCGATCGAACGGCAATCCAAACTTCTCCCGTCACACCCATGTACTGTAGTTGGGATTTTAGTTAGTACATGCACTAGATTCTTTAATGGCAGTAATCACACACGGTTCATGTTTACGAACCGTTTCCTACGAGGACCCTCTACCGCGAGTCCCCGACCCTCTCCCCCTTCTTCCTCATTCGCATTGTTGTATACTTGCTCGTTCTCGACCTCGGCCCGACCAAATCATCGACCTCGACGAGCGCCTGTCGCAGCCGGCTACCGCCGACGAACGCAACCGTAGTGTCCACATTGCAAGCACAAATCAGGCATTAGCAATTCAATCGAGCATTTACATGCTCAAATTGGTACAATGCATAGTTGGCGGAGTAATTTACAAAACATTAGCTCGCTATTAATTTTACATCAATATAATACATATGAACTGCGTGCGCACAAAAGTGCTACTGCTCCTAACGTCGACCCAGCACGCACAGCTGCCATCGTCCATCGATATCGTGTCGTTCCTTGGCTCAGGAGGACATGAGGTCGCCAAGTCGATGACCTACACCTTGATCGACCGAGGAAGGGTCAGCCTCGACGACGGCGGCCGACGAGACCCTGACCATCGCCAATTCTGCAGCAACGACCGCTTGTCCTCCCCCGGCGTCCGGAGCTGCGTCCTCCTCCATCTGGGACATAAGCCTGCGCCTCGTGCGGCGGCCATTGACACAGTTGTCCTTGCGGCGTCGCGGTTCCTGCTCCGTCGCCCGCACCATCCGGCGCACTCTGCGCCGAGCCCGCAATATCGCCCGCTGGCGATCGCTAGCTGCTTTCAAGACGACCGTGGCTAACTTCTTGGCTTGCTAATGTCGTGATTCCTGCCTCCTCTGGCTGTCGTCGGGAGAGGTAGCGGCATGGCCGTCGATCCTCAAGCCGACCATCGCGCACACAGCCTCGATTCCGCCGTCGTCCAACTCCATCCTGTCGTCGGCAATTGGGGGTTTGATGGTGTGTGTGGCAACTAGCCAGGGGATCATTGACTCGCCGCCGCCGGCCATCGCTGTGGTTATTTATAGCTAGCTGCTGCCAAGGGGGTTGGGGATTTTATAATTTACCGTTGTGGCTGGCGCGTGCGCTTGCACGGGAAGCATTTTCACAGTTCTTGAGTTCTTTTCCGTGCACACATAATCGCACACGGAACACATATAGCAACTGTATGCAATCGTGTATGGGTCATAAATTAATATCACCACTCTTCGCTCTCCACCGTCTCTTTCCCCTCTCGCACCCCCCAAATCTGTCTCTTCTTCTCCCCATTGTCCTCGCCTCCACAAAATCCTCAACATTAGACATGTCATCCGCGCGGAGGACCCCGCTGTGGAGGAGCGCGCGGTCGAGGCAGGTACGCGCTGCTGAGGGTCCGGAGGCCTTGGCAGTGGTACGCGCTGCGGAGGAGCGCGCGGTTGAGGCAGGTATGCGCTGCTGAGGGTCCGGAGGCCTTGGCGGCGGTACGCGCTGCTGAGGGTCCGGAGGCCTTGGCGACGGTACGCGCTGCTGAGGGTCCGGAGGCCTTGGCGACGGTATGCGCTGCTGAGGGTCCGGAGGCCTTGGCGGATAAAGAGGAAGAGCTGGATGTTATATCAGATCGGTTGCTGGCAAACGTGGTTTTGTACGCGGAACGCGCTGCTGTGGCCTTAGGAAGAGCATCATGCGCCGACCAGTCCGCTGTTGCCTTGCCGCCTCGCGTGGATTTGGCCTCAGTAAGGGCAGCAGCCTCCTTACTGCAGTCTCCTACCGCTCTAGCACAGCGCGCAGCTCTTGACTATGTTGTTTACGACCGCTTTGAATATCTCCGTCGTAAGAGGGTCGTACGCATGCAGTTTGCTGTGGACGGGATTTTCCATGATACCGGAGCTACCGTGATGGGGTATGAGCAGAGGAAAGTCCGGGTCTATGAAGCGTTCAAGAACATGGTCAATGCCAACCCGAAAGCGGATCCTACTTCCATAGAGAGGATGTTGCATGAGTGCAGAAGATATTTCTACTAAGGCGAACCAACAGACCAGCCCCGCAACAACGACGACGAGTAGCTGTTTCCATTTTGCTGTTTTCTGAACCTTGTTGATATGTAATGTCGCTATTATGTTCTTTAGTCTATAATGTAGGAGTGCGAATGATAATTTGTGCTATCACTTTCTGAATCAGGTGCTTATTACCACGGATCGTCTGTGTTATTATCTGTCTATGTTATTTTCTGTCTTTCCACACAATTTAGATTACTAACCTGTTTGCCGGGCATCACACACATCTTGTTATGCCCAATTGTTTGTGTTATTTTGGCTCGCACATTTCATCCGAGCGCACGGTATGCCGTCTGCCGCACACATCTTGATCTGTGCAACCGTTTGTGTAGGCAGCATAGATGTTGTGCAGACAGAGCAAATCACAGTACACACGGACAAAACTACGAAACCCGTTGGTGATGATTTCATCAATCGCTGACAGTTGTATACCAGCAAACGTTTCCCAACTACACACACAGGTTATTAGCACCAATAGTCTGTGTTATATCTGGTGTTCGCACACGATTCTCATTACTCACCTGTTTGCTGTATATCGCACACATCTTGTTATGCCGAATCGTTTGTGTTCTGCTGTATCAGCGCACACAGTTTATCCGAGTGAACTGTATGCCGTACTTCGCACACATCTTGTTATACTAAATCGTTTGTGTTCTGCTATATTATCGCACACAATTTGTAGTGATGAACTGTGTGCCCACTATCGCACACATCTGGATCTGTGTAACCATTTCTGTTATCTTATCTAATCACAAACGGTCCATAAGAACAAACTGTCTGCCGTAGATCGCACACGCAACGACTTTCTGAATCGTATTTGATGGATCTGCCTTCGCACACAGTTCGTGCCATTAGCGACGGAGGTTGAACTATAACGTTTGCGATTCATGCATCGCACACAGTTTCGTCGAAGGGTCTCTGATTGTAGTGTCGCGTTAGCAGCATCCTGCAGTAGTGACAAGATGTGGTCTATTCCTACATGAATAGATCTTGTCTACATCATGTCATCGTTCTTATTGCATTACTCCATTTTTCCATGAACTTAATACATTGGATGCATGCTGGATAGCGGTCGATGTGTGGAGTAATAGTGGTAGATGCATGCAGAAGTCGGTCTACTTTTCTTGGACGTGATGCCTATATAATGATCATCGCCTTGGATATCGTCATGATTATTTGATCTTCTATCAATTGCCCAACAGTAATTTGTTCACCCACCGTGTGCTATACTCATGAGAGAAGCCAGTAGTGAAACCTACGGCCCCCGGGTCTACTTTTACAACATATTGCTTTCCGATCTATCTTTTTGCCTCTTTTGTTTTCAGATCTACTATACCAGAAACCCAAAAATACCTTGCTGCACTTTTTATTTGCTCTTTTTATTTTGTGTTCTTGAGAGATCTATCTCTCCAATCTATCACTACCTAATCTATCTTTTTACCGTAGAGAGATTGACAACCTCTCTTTCGCGTCGGGTTGCAAGTATTTGTTCTTTGTGAGCAGGTGCTGCTTATTAGGTGGTGGTGATCCTCCTACTGGTTTGATACCTTGGTTTCATAACTGAGGAAAATACTTACCATCGATGTGTTGCATCATCCCTTCCTCTTTAGGGAAATACCGACGCAGTCTCAAGCCATGTTATCGGAATTTCTGGCGCCGTTGCCGGGGAGGAAGCGGTCTCTTCTACGTGCCAATCTCTGACGCCGAGGAGACACCATCATCATCTACTAGGTTCCTAATCACAAATCTCATCTCCTTGCAATTACATTATTTGCCATTTGCCTCTCGTTTTCCTCTCCCCACTTCACCAATTTGCTGTTTTATTCGCCCTCTTTTTCGTTTGCCTTTTTCTTATCAGATCTCTTGCTTTCTTGCAATCTTGTTTGCATAGTCACGATGACTCAAGAAAACACCAAGTTGTGTGATTTTTCCAATACTAATAACAATGATTTTATGAGTACTCCAATTGCTCCTCCCGCCACTAGTGCGGAGTCTTGTGATATTAATGCCGCTTTGTTGAATCTTTTCATGAAAGATCAATTTGCCGGTACTCCTAATGAGGATGCCGCGTCCCATCTAAACACGTTCGTAGAATTGTGTGATATGCAAAATAAAAAAGATGTGGACAATGATATAGGGAAGTTGAAGTTATTTCTTTTTTCCTTGCGGGATCGTGCAAAAATTTGGTTTTCCTCTTTGCCTCGCAATAGTATCGATTCTTGGAATAAGTGCAACGATGCTTTTATCACTAAGTATTTTCCGCCCGCGAAAATTATTTCCCTTAGGACACAAATCATGAATTTTAAGCAACTTGAGCATGAACATGTTGCACAATCTTGGGAAAGAATGAAATTGATGCTAAGAAATTGTCATACTTATGGTTTAAATCTTTGGATGATCATACAATTTTTTTATGCGGGATTGAATTTTGTCTCTAGAAATCTTTTATATTTCGCCGTGGGTGCTACTTTTATGGAAATTACTTTGTGTGAACCTACTAAATTGCTAGATAATATTATGGCAAATTATTCATAATGGCATACCGAAAGAGCACCTACTAGTAAAAAAGTTAATTCGGTTGAAGAAATTAGTACGTTGAGTGATAAGGTTGATGCTTTGATGGAATTGGTTGCTAGTAAAAATGCTCCTATTGATCATAATGATGTGCCTTTTTCTACCTTGATTGAGCAAAATAGCGATTCCGTAGATATGAACTTTGTCTCGCGAAACGATTTCAATAACAATGCTTATAGAGGTAATTTTAATCCTAGACATTTTCCTGGAAATTCCTCTAACAATTATGGTAATTCCTATAGTAATTCCTCTTACAATAATAATAGGAACACCTCTGATCTTGAGAGTAATATTAAAGAATTTATCAATGCGCAAAAGGCTTTCAATACTACGATAGAAGAAAAGTTGAATAAGATTGATGATATGTCTAGAAGCATTGATAGAATTTCTCATGATGTTGAAAATCTCAAGTTGAAAGCTTTTGTGTCTAAGATTGATGAATCAATTAAAACTTTATATGTCTCTATGGATGAAAGTAAGAAAAGAACCGCTATGCTTAGAGCTAAAAGAGAAATCTTAGAAAAATCGTTTTCTAGTGATTGCCTTCATAAAAATGATGAAGATCTTAAAGTGATTGGTGTTTCTTCTATTGATTCCTTGTTTAGTAATATTAAGATTGATGATAAAGGGACTGAAATAGAGTCAACTTTAGCTAGAAGGCGTCCCAATAATTTGGAGGGTGAAAATCTTGATGAAATTTTTGATGAAAGTGGGTTTGAAGAGGTCAAAACTTTAATTAGTGATGTGCCCACTATTTTGGATTGCAAAGACTTTAATTATGATAGTTGCTCTTTGATTGAATGTATTTCTTTGCTGAATCCATGTTGAATTCACCCCATGCTTATGAGCAAAATAAAGCTTTTACTAAGCATATCGTTGATGCCATGATGAAATCTTTTGAAGAAAAGTTGGAGTTGGAGATTTCTATTCCTAGAAAATTACATGATGTGTGGGAACCTACCATTAAGGTCAAGATTAAAAATTATGAGTGTTTTGCTTTATGTGATTTGGGTGCTAGTGTTTCCACGATTCTGAAATCTTTATGTGATGTGCTTGGTCTTACCAATATTGAAGACCGCTCTCTCAATTTGCACTTGGCGGATTCTACTATTAAAAAGCTTTTGGGAAGAATTAATGATGTTCTTATTATTGCAAATAGGAACTATGTGCCCATAGATTTTATTGTTCTTGATATTGATTGCAATCCGTCTTGTCCCATTATACTTGGTAGACCGTTTTTACGAACTATAGGTGCCGTGATTGATATGAAAGAAGGCAATATTAGATTTCAGTTTCCACTAAGAAAGGGTATGGAACACTTCCCTAGAAAAAGAATTAAGCCACCATATGAATCAATCATGAGAGCATCCTATGGATCCAAAACCAAAGATGACAACACTTGAAACTATGCGTTATGCCTAGCTAGGGGCGTAAAACGATAGCGCTTGTTGGGAGGCAACCCAATGAATAAATTTATTTTTGTCTTTTTATTTCTATTTTTGAGTGTTGACACAATTATGCCTCTGTTATGATTGTGTTTTTATGATTTATTTAATGTTTTTGCCAAGTAGAGCCTTTAGGACGATTCATAAGATGAGTTGAAGCGATGCTGAATCTGAAATAGAAACTTTTCGTCCAGTGTTAGAATTTTCATTTTTTACTGGAACGTGATATTGAGCTGAAATTTTAACACAATGTTTCTATACAAATTATTTACGTTTTACTAAATTTTCAGAATTTTTAGAGTTACATAAGTATGGTTAGAGTACATATTACTACAGACTGTTCTGTTTAAGACAGATTCTGTTTTCGTTGCATTGTGTGCTTGTTTTGATGAATCTATGGGTTATATTGAAGGGTATGAGCCATGGTAAAGTTACAATACAGTAGGTATAATGCAATAATAAAATATGAATGTGTTTTCAATAGCACCTAAAGTAGTGATTTGCTTTATTTTACTAACGGATCTCATGAAGATTTTGTTGAGTTTTGTGTGATTGAAGTTTTCAAGTTTTGGGTGAGATCACGATGGATGAAGGAATAAGGAGTGAAAAGAGCCTAAGCTTGGGGATGCTACAACACCCCAAGATATATCCAAAGAGAAACAAGCAACTAAGCATGGGGATGCCCCCGAGTGGCATCCCCTCTTTCTTCTAACGACCATCGGTGTTTTACTTGAAACTATATTTTTATTCGTCACATATCATGAGCTTTGCTTGGAGCGTCTTGTATTATTTGAGTCTTTGCTTGATTTGCTTGTTAGTTTGTCACTTGTATCCTTTCTAGACACACCTATTTGGGAGAGCCAAAATTATGCTATGATTTGTTAGAATTGCTCTATATGCTTCACTTAAACCTTTTTGAGCTATAGAATTGCTCTAGTGCTTCACTTATATCTTTTTGAGCATGGTGTGCTTGGAATTTTTTTTAGAAATACTCTCATTCTTCACTTAGATTAATTTGAGAGTTCGTAAATTTTCAAGAAATCCTCTCATGCTTCATTTATACTATTTTGAGAGATGAAAACTCTATGCTCATGTGCTTCACTTAAATTTGTTTGAGCTAGTCAAAAAGCAATGGCAATATATGAAACTAGTCCCAAAGTGATAGATATCCAAGGAGGATATAATAAAAACTTTCACGAAGATCATTGGACAAATTAAACTTGATTCCTTGTAATAGTTTTGAGACATGATGATAGTAATATGTGAGTCATGTTAGTGACTAATTATGCTTTAGTAAGAATATTGGTGTTAAGGTTTGTGATTCCCTATGCAAGTACGAAAGTCAATAGTTATGCAATGAAGTTACATCCTACTTATGGTGCATTATTCGGTGTTAGTTATGCTCAATGTTCACTTATGTGAATTTTCGTTTCTTGGCTGGTTGCTTCTCAATCTATTTGCTAGCCTCCATTTGTACTAAGTAGAAATACTACTTGTGCATCCAAAATCCTTAAACCAAGTTTTGCCTTATGAGTCCACCATACCTACCTATATACGGTATTTCCATGCCGTTCCAAGCAAATTTGTATGTGTCATCTCTAATTTTGAAAATAAATTTCTCTTTTGTGTGCTCGTACCGCTCATGAAACAGTAGGGAGTGTCCAATATTTTTCCATGCTAGATGTGTTATTCTCAAGATGAGTGTTTATTCACTTGTCATTGCACGAGAGTACGGCGGTAATAGGGATGCCCATTCCCAAAATGAAAAAGAAAAAAAAAATTACTTTATGTTGTCAAATAATAAATTCCTTGGAAAGTGTTGGTATGGAAGGCAACCGTGGATACGGCCAGCCATGGAAAGTGAAAGAATGGTGGAAAAAGGAATAAACTTTATTTTCTGTTTGGGAACCGCCTATGATATATCTAGCATGGAAAGTATTGTGAACTACTTTGTCGTTTTCGTTGACAGGAAAGGCATGCCACCCAAAATATTTTTCTCTCTCAATTTAAAACTTTGAGCTCTGGCACCTCTACAAATCCCTAATTCCCTCTGCGAAGGGCCTATCTATTTACTTTATGCAATTTTCATTTTTTTACTTTGAGTCTCCATCTTCTGTTATAAAGCACCAACTAGGGGGCACTATGATCGTACTTGAGCATTGGGTATAGCTAATATTTGAGTGTGTTTCATGAATGGATCAATGATTGAGCATGATGGGCTAGGGATAACTTTCTTTAGTGTTGATATTTTGAAAGACATGGTTGCTTGTTGGCATGCTTGAGTATTGAAGTCATTATGTTAAAACTAGACTATTGCTTTGAATCATCTAAAAGTCCAAATGTCCATGCTACAAAAGAAAATAATATGAGATGAACATGTTAGGCAGCATTCCACATCAAAAATTCTATTTTTATCATTTACCTACTCGAGGACGAGTAGGAATTAAGCTTGGGGATGCTGATACGTCTCCAACGTATCTATAATTTTTGCTTGTTACATGCTGTTATATTATCATTCTTGGATGTTTTACAATCATTTTATAGCAACTTTATATCATTTTTTGGGACTAACCTATTGACATAGTGCCAAAGTGTCGGTTGTTGTTTTTGCTTGTTTTTTACTTCGCAGAATATCAGTACCAAACAGAGTCCAATCGCGACGAAACTTTTTGGAGATTTTTTTTGGACCAGAAGACACCCAGTGGGCCAAAGAAGTGCTAGGAAGGTGGGCTGTGGAGAGAACAACCCACCAGGGCGCGCCAGGGGGCCCCCAGCGCGCCCTGATGGGTTGTGCCCTCCACGGGGCCCCTCTCCACCGCCTCTGATGCTTATAAATACCCAAATATTCAGAAAACCATAGGGGAGTCGACGAAAAACACATGCAGCCGCCGCAAGTTCCAGACCCTCGAGATCCAATCTAACACCATCACGGAGGGGTTCATCATCCTCATTGGTGCCTCTCCGATGATGCGTGAGTAGTCCACCATAGACCTATGGGTCCGTAGGCAGTAGCTAGATGGCTTCCTCTCTCTCTTTTGATTCTCAATACAATGGTCTCTTGGAGATCTATTTGATGTAAACTTTTGCGGTGTGTTTGTTGGGATCCGATGAATTTCGAGTTCATGATCAGTTTCTATCCATGAATTTTATTTGAGTCTTCTTTGATCTCTTATATGCATGATTACTTATAGCCTCGTATTTCTTCTTCGAATCTTTGGTTTAGTTAGGCCGACTAGATCGATTTTTCTTGCTATGGGAAGAGGTGCTTTGTGATGGGTTCGATCTTGCGATGTCCTTTCCCAGTGACAGAAGGGGCAGCAAGGCACGCATGTATCATTGCCATTAAGGATAACAAGATGGGGTCTATTCCTACATGAATAGATCTTGTCTACATCATGTTATCGTTCTTATTGCATTACTCCGTTTTTCCGTGAACTTAATACACTAGATGCATGCTGGATAGCGGTCGATGTGTGGAGTAATAGTGGTAGATGCATGTAGAAGTCGGTCTACTTATCTTGGACGTGATGCCTATATAATGATCATCGCCTTGGATATCGTCATGATTATTTGATCTTCTATCAATTGCCCAACAGTAATTTGTTCACCCACCGTGTGCTATACTCATGAGAGAAGCCACTAGTGAAACCTATGCCCCCGGGGTCTACTTTTCCAACATATTGCTTTCCGATCTATCTTTTTGCCTCTTTTGTTTTCAGATCTACTATACCAAAAACCCAAAAATACCTTGCTGCACTTTTTATTTTCTCTTTTATTTTGTTTTCTTGAGAGATCTATCTCTCCAATCTATCACTACCTAATCTATCTTTTTACCGTAGAGAGATTGACAACCTCTCTTTCGCGTCGGGTTGCAAGTATTTGTTCTTTGTGTGCAGGTGCTTCTTATTAGGTGGTGGTGATCCTCCTACTGGTTCGATACCTTGGTTTCATAATTGAGGGAAATACTTACCGTAGCTGTGCTGCATCATCCCTTCCTCTTTGGGAAATACCGACGCAGTCTCAAGCCACGTCAGGGACCGGAATCACCGTCGGAGGAGCTACCGAATCTATCCATCCTATAGGAGATTGGACGGGAAGGGAGGGGATGTGACATGAATGGGAGGGTACTGCGAGTGAGCGGAGTGGTCGAGCGTACACACCGAGCTAGGGTTTGGTGGGTTTTCTGTGGGCTCGTGGTGGGCCATAGTGGGACACAACCCACGTGGCAAGCGCAACCGGGTGTCACCATACCCGCCCCACATATGGGCTAGGTATGGGGAGTGCGAGACAGCCCGGGCGTTTGGGTTTGATTTTCCCGGTCCGGTTGAGTGGCAAAATCCTGACCGCACATTAACTAGGCAGCCGCACGGATGTTTGAGGACAATATTTGGAATCCTGGTTGTACATGCTCTTACTACCACAGATGATTAGCAAACTCAAGATGTCTCTACCTATTGCCTATAGAATGTAATGTAATTACGGATGTATATTGCCAAAAGAATGCTAAAGCATTCTCTCTTACTCAATCTTGCCATAGTTTGTTCATCGTGCGCACTCCAATATTATTTTGATTTGATTTATAATCTCAACACAAAGACTTAATTTATTGATAAATTTACATCTCTCTATATTCACAATAACTAACAACATCGATAGTGCTTTTTCTTTCCGAGAAACAGATAGTGCTAGAGCCAAGACAGTGGTTTTCTGATTAATTAGTCATTGTAGCGTACGAAATATGTACACAACGCATACTTCACGTTCTCGCAAGTATACAAAGCTGTAAGTTGATTAGTTGAACATAAAAAAAGTTACATAAGAAAAAACATCTGACACCTGAAAGGGTGTCATTGTAATTTAACATCTAACGCACAGGATAATGTAACACTGGGCATCGATTCAGATACAAGCGTGTCTCTGCGTCACGCTAAGATACAGAGAAACCTGCCAGATGTTAATCTTACAAGCGAAACGAGGAAAGTTATAACCCCTAGAGGAGCTACTATGATCGACAGAGTAGAGGATTTGATCGATCCTCATTCTGGACAGTGGGATGAGGACCTTCTACGCCTTGTTTTCTCGCCGGTTGATGTTCAATGAATACTTCTTATACCCCTACGGGTAGAGGTGATGGATGACTTCGTCGCATGGAACGCTACTCGCTCAGGGACATTTACAGTGAGGACTGCATATCATGTGGAGTTCGAGCACCAATTTGGACGCCAATGGCAACATCCGGACGGGCAGGGGAGTATCAGTATAAATCCTATTTGGAAATCAATTTGGAGTCTTGCTATCCCTGGGAAGGTAAAACACTTTGTTTGGAAATGCCTAAAAGGTGTACTGCCCTGCTTTGGCATCCTTGCTGGGCGCCATATTCCCACGTCCGCACAGTGTCTAGTATGCAAGGTTGGGGTGGAGGATATCCAACATTGTCTATTTAGCTGCCAGCGAGCGACGAAAATTTGGGTTGAGCTTGGATTAGCAGAAGAGATTAAGAGAGCTGTTGCCGAAGACCGGTCGGGATCGGTCACCCTGGAAATATTAGAAAGAGCCCAAGATAGTGCGGACGGACTACCAAAAGCTGAATTATTTGCAGTTGCAGCATGGTATATTTGGTGGCAGCGGCGTCAGCTAGTTAAGGGAGAAAGCATACTGTCTCCGGATCGTACAGCTACTACTATAAAGGTATTATGTACAAACTTTCTTCGAGCATCAAAATCTAATCACCCAGTTAGGAAGCGAGATCAGATGTGGAGGAAACCCACTAGAGGATGGGTGAAGGTCAATGTTGATGCCTCGTTCAGCGCGGAAACAATGTCAGGAGCAGCGGGAGCGATTGCTCGGGATGACAGAGGAGAGTTCATAGCTGCGGCAGCGTGGTTTCTGCCACATGTGATCACAGCCGAATCAGCGGAAATACAAGCCGTCAGGAATGGGGCTTGGTTAGCGCAACACATTGGTTGCAACTCTCTCATATTGGAGTCAGATAACTTAAATGCTGTGCAGGCTTTCAATCAACAGGAGACATACACTGGTACTGATGCAGCGGTGGTATTGGAAGGCAAGCAGATATGCACCGATTTTGCAGCAGTTTCATATCTTCATTGCTTTAGGGAAGCGAATGAGGTTGCTGATCTCTTAGCAAAACATTCATCTCATAGTAGATCCTCTCATCTATGGGAAGATTACATCCCTGATTTTATTTCTCACGCTATTGTAAACGATCTGTCTATCATTTGAGAAATAAAGGTTTATTGCTGTCAAAAAAAAAAAAGATACAGAGAAATCCTGAGATTCAGAGTTTAAGAAAGGTGAAAGAGGAGCGAGCAGGTAGAGGAGATTCAGAGCTGAACAACAGGTGAAAGAGGAGCGAGCAGGTAGAGGAGATTCAGAGCTGAACAACAGGTGAAAGAGGAGCGAGGATGTAGGGGAGATAGCAGTACATCTATTTTTCAGTTCGATCCTTCCACAACGCAGAGCATGAGTACGTAGTTACCAGTACCACGCCTCCTGTGCATTGATGTCCCCAGCGACGACCTGTGCCATTGCAATCATCTCCAGCTTCTCTCCTTAACCCTTCAAGAAGACTTTGGCAGGCAAGTTTTTCCACATCAGAATGGTAGACGGAATCTGAAAGAAAGAGAGTTCTATTGGGGCTAAGAGATTTCACCATCAGTTGGTAGAGGAGGAACTCCTAGTTTGTAGTTTTATGAAGATCACTAAGTTGAATTGCTTTCCCAATGTCTCTCATTCCAAGGTATCCTCACATTTCTAATTTCCTTTTTTCGCTCAAAGATGTGAATCTTGGGTGGATCGGATGAAAAATCAAACACGACAATAAAATATGTTGTTTAGTTTGCTAGCATTACTACATGGGCCACTCATTGCATTTTATCCATCGGATCTTGAGCACATATAGAGAGAAAGATAGGGCAAATGCACAAGATGTCAGACAAGCAAGTGTGTCTAGTATTCACTACTCACTGCATGAAAATTGTGGGGCGAATAGCTCACATGCGACATATTTCCTCGCTATTCACTGGAGAACGACGTCGTTCGATGAAATAGCTCAGAGACGACAGTTGGAACGGCCCAAATAGCCACGGCCCGATACGGCTCTTTTAAGCCCTCAAACAGAAGGAAATTGTTAACAAATTTGGATTACGTGAGCAGGGCTGTTTGAACGCGGGACCCACCAGTCGCCCGTTGCTACGCGGGACCCACTGCGTGCCACCTCAGACTGGGACCCACCACTTATCCACGTCAACCTTATCGATTTTATAAGAGGCAGACTGCCCCCGCTCCCGTGCTCGTGCCCTGCCCCCGACATAACCGTTGCCTCCCTTCCCCTGTTCTTCCGCGCACCTTCTTCTTCCTCTTCTCCGGCAACGGTCCACGGCGGCGGTGGTGAGGGATGTCCAGCTCCGCTTCTGGCTCCCAGAAGTCATGGCCGCGTTATGAAGAAGTCCCGATGACTAGATGCCCGCACTGCCCTCGCCTAGATCCATTGAAGCGCTTGACATGTGTGCGCTCGACGAGGGGCAATATCGGTCGGGAATTTGTCAAATGCGAGAGCGCCCGGCATCGTGGGAAGGATGGGAAGGTAGGGTTTGTCCTGATTTGTCTCGATTTGGCGTGATTTTGATTTTGCAGTATGGATTTGGGAATTAGGGTTTTCGTTCCCCTTTTCAGGATTTGGAGGAATGCGGCCATTTTGAGTGGATGGATAAGTACATTCGGGATCGAGGGTTTCAATTTGAAGTGCTGCCCCCAATTCAGGGGCCCCCAATTCAGGCGGCTCCCATCTCGTCTGCTGAGGAGGAGGAGATCTCAAACAGAGCCGATCGTCCATTGGAGGATTTTTTGGTGAATAGGGAGTTGCAGAAATTGAACAAGCAGCTGAGCCAGATTGTGGAATTGAAAAAGCAGTCAAACATGATGGCCGAAGCATTTTATGTGTGTTTATTTGGTGTCATTGCCATTTATTTGGTGTTTCTTTGTCGTTCGGATTAGGAATTTCGATTTAGGAGTTGTTTGTAAGATGAACTATGTTATGAATTCGAATAAATTAGCTCTGAATGTTTCCAGTCAAAATCGAAAGCGTATAAATTCAGGTGGAAATTAGCTCTGAATTCAGTTAACACCTCGAACAGGTTCAGTTAGCCGTTTCCGAAGAAGACTAAGGACCTATGCCGACGGTCGCGGTCCTATGCCGACGGCATACATCCTAACTGAACTGGCTCGCCGCGGTCGCTGGCGCGGCTAGTCAGACAGCCGTCTGGTGCTTCGCGTGGCTGAAAATAAACCTATGCCGACGGCTGCCGTCGGCATAGACACTAACTGAACTTTTCGACAGTAGATAACTGAATTTTTCGACAGTAGCCGCGCCAGCCAATCAGATCGCATCTCGCGGATCGCCCTCCTCCTCCCCGCAGATTCCTTCTAGAAGGGTTAGATCGACGGTCCTTGTTCAGCTCTAGGGTTAGATCGACGGTCACTGTTCGGTTGGGTTTGGGCTGGGTTTGGAGTCAGTCAAAGTTAGGTTTGACCAGAATTCAAATGGGCGTAGCAAATTTAAAATAAATCGGAAAAATGAAAAACCTACGCACATAGTCTTCTTATGTCATATACTAACGATTTAAGTTGATAAACAATGTGTACATACATTCAAACGAAAAAATCATGTATCTCATGTGATATCAAGGGTATCTCAAACTCTATTGTATGAAATGAAGAGAAGAGGTTTGGGGTTTGGAACATGAAATTTTCAAAAACATCACCAAAGCTCCATTTTGGAGTGACTAAGAAGGATCCAGGCTTAGTTTTTCATTTTCGTGTTTTAAACTTGTTTAAATGTTGGTCAAAGTTAGGTTTGACCAGAATTCAAATGAGCATAACAAATTCAAAAAAAATGAAAAACCTGCGCACATAGTCTTCTTATGTCATATAATAACGATTTAAGTTGATAAACTATGTGTACATACATTCAAACGAAAAAATCATGTTTCTCATGTGATATCAAGGGTATCTCAAACTCTATTGTATGAAGTGAAGAGAAGAGGTTTGGGGTTTGGAACATGAAATTTTCAAAAACATCACCAAAGCTCCATTTTGGAGTGACTAAGAAGGATCCAGGCTTAGTTTTTTATTTTCATGTTTTAAACTTGTTTAAATGTTGGTCAAAGTTAGGTTTGACCAGAATTCAAATGAGCATAACAAATTCAAAAAAAAAAGAAAAAAAAATGAAAAACCTGCTCACATAGTATGTATATATAGAATAGATGTGTAGGAAAGTTATTTGGCTGCTTTAGACAAGGTCGAAAAAAACCTTGCTTAGAAATCAGGCTGTTTGGGCTACCTTTGGGGCTCTTTTTTAGCTCATTTTGGAGAACCGATTGCTTGTTCGAGATATTTACCCTACCAAAAGGGCTAGGATTGTTCCCAAAACGAGCATAACAACTGAGAAATGACTTGGGGTCACGGTTAAGCAAAAAGCCGATAAAAATATTTCAAATATTTGGAGAAATTCAAAGTTGGTTCAAATTCAAATTTGAATTAAAAAGACACAAGTTAAAGCAATCATTCATGTTTACACCACAGCATTTCAAATATCACGCAAGTTTCACGCCTCAAACTACAAATAGCAATCGGTCACACAAGTTTTTTCTTTGCATTCGATTTTCTCTTCTTCTTACCACTTGATTGTGCCGGCACACCACACAAAACCCTCATGCTCTTGGTTTTCTTCGCGTCAGTAGCACTAGGCCGCCGCACATCACGTCCTAGACAGACGATAGTGGCTATTTCTTATTCGTTTTCAGTTGACACCTCAACAGACGACAGATTCAGTTCCAGAACAGCTTCAGTTCGCACCGCAGCATCCAAAACTGAATCACATGGCACAACATCATCCAAAACTGAATCAGTTTGCACCACATCATCCAGAACTGATTCATTTTGCACCACAACATCCAAAACTGAATCAGATGGCACAACATCATCCAAAACTGAATCAGTTTGCCCCACAGCATCCAAAACTGATTCATTTTGCACCACAGCATCCAAAACTGAATCAGATGGCACAACATCATCCAAAACCGAATCAGTTTGCACCACAACATCCAGAACTGATTCATTTTGCACCACAGCATCCAAAACTGAATCAGATGGCACCTTATCATCCAAAACTGAATCAGATGGCACACTTCTCTTTCTTCGGCCATTTAGTCTAGCCTTTTTTGTTGCCCATCAATTTTCAACAACAAGGGGTTCAAAGGGCTCATTTCCACGCTTTCTTCTAAAAAAATAAAACAGAGTATGAAAACAGAGTAGCAATTGCAGTAGAATTTAAATAAATGATCAAAAACTTGAACTTACTTTGGTTTTTCTGGAGTGTAACGGCATTTGGGAGATCCAACTCGGTGACCAAGTACCTGACACAACTTGCATCTATTTTTGTTACCTTTCTGAGGCCGTTTTGGTTTATCATCTTTTTCCCCCTCTTACTACTGCTACCTTTCTCAAACCAGGCCTTGAATCTGCTCATTTTAGGCCTGCCAGCCTTTCTTTTGGCAAGGGGGGGGGGACACATAGAAAATTCGAAATCCACTTCAGGCCACTGCGACTGATCTGTAAGTGGTATTGGAGTTGCATACGCAGCCTTGAATGTTGCTACTGAGTAATATTCATGCAGATAAGGGTGCATGTTTACCTTCGGTTTGGAAGCCAAGAAGAGTATGGCATGCTCACATGGTTTTCCAGTGTGTTGCCACTCGAGGCAAGTGCATTCATGTAGTTCAGTGTCAACCACATGCCTTCTTCCAGTCTTGGTATCTCTCACTTCAGCACCCCACAATGAAGATTTCTCAACTGCCAAATGTGTAAGATTTCTGCTCCTGTTAACCACCTGCTGTACCACTGCTGGAAGATTATCCCCTTGCATAACATCACCTAATCTTCTTCTCAATTCCCACAACCGCATGATCATGATCATGATTTGGTCAACCATGTCATGCACAGGCAAGTCTTTCAAATCCTTCACCTTGTTGTTAAAACTTTCTGCCAGATTGTTGTTGATATGATCACACTTGATGGCCGTATTAAATCCTGACCTATACCACAAAAGAGAATGGTATGCTTCCAGCCAGTGCTCAAACTCAGGATCTGATGCAATAACCTTGGCAAGGTGATAAGCATGTGTCTGTTTAGAGTAAGATCTTGCTGCTGGCCACAGTCGCCCAAAATCTTCTCCTCTATGTTTCTTGATCACATTCATCCACATATGGCCTAAGCACTCCCTCTGCTCAGCATGTGGAAATACATTCTTGACAGCATTTTCTAGCCCTTTACAAGCATCAGTGTGTATAGCCAAAGGTGCCACTGGCCCAATGCATCTTTTCAACTACATCATGAACCATGTCCATGAAGTCTCTGTCTCAGATTGAAACAGGCCAATAGCAATAGGAAACATCCAGTTGTGTCCATCTAGAGCATTGCATGCTGCCAATTGACCATTCCACTTTCCAGTCAAAAAAGATGAGTCTATGCTCAAATATGGCCGACACCCTGCTTTGAAGCCATCGATGCAAGGCTTTAAAGCCATAAAAACTTTGGAGAAAAAACCTTGCCATCAGGTGCAACCACGGTATCTATCTCCACAACACTGCCAGGTGACCTCTTCTCCACCTCTACCTTGAAACTATACAGCATCCTGAAGGTATTTGCCCAATCACCATATAATTCTTTCATTGCCTTCTGTTTTGCCTTCCACACTGTGGTATATTTCAGCTTAATAGGGTATTGCTTTTCCATGTCTAGTTTCAGTCTCTTTGCAGTAGTGTTTGGTGTTTTGGCTAAAATAGGAGTGATCTTTTCTGCAACCCAGGCCTGTGATGTCATGGTTGAGGGATTCCGTGAACTAGTAATACAAGTATGTTCATGTGGGATTTGATTAATCCTGACTGTACTTCCATCAGGTTGGCGTCTAGTAGAAATGTACCACTTGCAAGCCTTGGCACCCCCATCAAAGCCTCTACACTTTGCATAAAATTTCTTTGTATCTGTCCACAGAGTCTTGGTGTCAAACTGCCTCTTCACTGCATAAGTCCTGAAACACATCCTAAACTCATCCATGGTTGGAAAAAACTTTCCTACTTCAATTACAGGGTTGTCTCTCTCATATACATTTACCATCTCATCATCAT
The DNA here is from genome assembly GCA_039707655.1 of Elymus sibiricus. NCBI lineage: Eukaryota > Viridiplantae > Streptophyta > Magnoliopsida > Poales > Poaceae > Elymus > Elymus sibiricus. The sequence goes on along the minus strand of CM077663.1, from coordinate 375,368,795 downwards.
TGTCATCATCTACATCATCAGCAGCTTCCTTCATCAACTCTGGATCCACATCTTCAGAACCAGCAGCCGCATTAGCCTCATCCCTCTTCTTCTCCTTGTCTTTATCATCTACCGGAATTCCAAACATTTCCGCCATCTCAGTGTCATCCATTGGTGCAATGACCAAATCAGTAAGGTCTTGCAGTTGTACTGAATTCCAGTCAACAACAGCCACATTTGCAGCACCATCACAGCCCCCTTGTGCATCATCAGCTAACACTGTCACTTCGGTTACAATGGGCATTATCTGTCTACTTGCAGCCCAATCATCATCTTCCATCTGCATAGCCAACTTTGATGGCACATATCCTACCCTTGAATCTGATTTCAGATCAACCAGCTCGGCACGAAATGTAGCACGTTTGCTTGTCCAGCCGTCTTGCCGATCGATTTCATCAACAAGCGCTTCGCCATCCTCCAGTCTCACATACTCTCCCTTCCATTCTTCGAACCGTAACAATGCCACTTCTTGCTCTGGATCCCAAGGAATACTCTCCCCTGTTTTCTCCACAACAGTCCTCACCGCTTTCTCTTCTTGGTTCACTAGTTTTTGTGGATCGATCTCTTCAAATGCAACCTCCCAACTAACTAATCTGTCGTGCTCTATGGTCCTCAAGCTACCATCAACTAGCTTCGCCTTAGATAGAAAAAAATTGACAGACAATTCGAAGCTATGCCGGTCATCTCCCCTGTTTTAACAATGGTGCGGGAATGTGACGAATTGGAAGCGAACGAGCTCAAATTGGAAGCAAAATCAGCACGAGAGTGATGGATTACCTCGAATTTGACTCTGCCGGCTCCATTTAGCTCGTTCTTCGGGGGCGCCACTCATTCTTCCGAGCTGCTGCCGCCGCCCCAAATCTGGCTGTCACCGCCCCAAATCTGGCTGGAAATCGGGCAAAATTGGGCGCGAATGGTCAGATTCGTGACTGAATTCGGAGGGGAAGGCGACTAGGGTTCGATTCGACTCACCACAGATGCCGCCGAGAAGGAAAGCGACGCCTAGGAGTGTGGAGCTCCGCCACCGGTGAGGGAGCTACGGCACGCACAGTCGGGCTCAGATGGCGCGCTCGGGCACGGCCGGTCGGTGCGGTCGGTCGGTGCAGGTTGACTCGACCCGGGGCAACTGAGTGGGTCCCATAGCCGCTAAACATAATTCCACACTCCTTAACTAGCACAAATAAGTGACACGGCCGTTTCATCACCAAGTGTGGGTCGTGGCTATTTTGCTGCTCACATCCGTCGTACCCGAGCTATTATCGTCAACTGTGTCGCTTCCCAGCCAATTCCCCTCAAAAACGTCATATCTGAGCTATTCGCCCGAAAATTGTGTGTGTGTGTGGGGGGGGGGGGGGGTAGATATTCACCTTAATTGTCTTGATAATGCAGTGGTAAAGAGCTTTGATGGATAGATAAGTTAATTAATAGGGACAACAAAGTGCTTGCAGAGTACAAAATACCAAAATCTCATAACAAATGAAATTGCTGACAAGTGAAAGTGATATAGAATGATGATATATATGAAAGATGTTTCTCCGTGGGTGATATAGTTTTTTCTCACTAAAATAATAACATCTAATTCTATTTATCTTCACAAAATGTCTGCTCAAGGAGAGTTCCTCTTGAATACTCCCTTCGTCCCATAACATAAGACATTTTCGCAAACTGTGGGACGACTGAGGGAGTACTAAACAGGCACGTAAGATTTCATTGTATCTCCATCCAGTAAGGACTTCTCACTTCTCTCACTACTACACAAAGGGCTCTGGGTGGAGGTTACATGAAAAATTATACGCTTACGACACGCCTCGGTGTCGCTTATATACCGTGGGGTTGACATTGGTGTATGAATCTTATGGTAGCATATGCGCCGAGGCCAATTGACTATTCCTGACGAGGAGCTGCTTTGCTTGCTGGTGGTCTCTCGATCGTCCCCCCTTTGGAATGTGTGCTCCGGGAATAATGGTGCTCCTGGCGCTCAACCTTGCCTTCCTTGAGCTTCAATACGGATACCTTTTTTGCCAGTGCAGTGCAGGCAAAATATGGTACATTCCACTGGATCTTCTCTCTTCGATCCAGTTCATGCAGTTGGTAGCTTTACTTGTCTGAAACACCACGCATAAAGGGCGCAAAGCTCTCCAGGGCCAGGACTGGGTAGCTTGTTGTATGAGCACACCAGGTTTTGTGCTTGGAATAGGAACTCTGCTAGGTGGTGGGCTCACCAGCTAGAGCCAGAAAAATTGTGGAAAGTTGCTCGGTTTTCCGCAGACTTGTTGCTGCGATTCTTGTGCAGCTGCCACGGTTAGTTACTTGGGTAGTTATGCTAAGAATCAATAATAATTGATCGGCATGTAAAAACTTGATGTGGCATCGCTAACAAGAACTTTACAGAACAACGCTAACATGACCTGCGCAGCAAAGCATGCTTATGCTTCTAGTGAAAAAGAAATGTGCTAACAATTGATATATATATATATTATAAACTATCTAATGTTGGTTTTATCCAAACATTTTAATTGGATGCGATTGCATCTGACTTAGCACACGGGTTTACTTAGTATATGAAGCTGTAAGAACTACTTAAATTTGACTTGCGGGTGCATTTTTGTTCCAAACGGAGCCGGCTCGGGCTAATCGCACCTACATGGTGTGTGCCTTGCTGGGAAATCAGCCACGCCCGCAGCACATAAGGGTTTTCGTGCTTTTTGTTGAAGCATGGATTAGGTTTATTTGGTCGCATAAAAAAGGCGAGACCCTGGAGGTCCCGGCTAGCTGATAAAGAAATAATCTGCATTTTTGATGGCTTGGTTACATGGTCGTGTCACCACTCATATATCTAGCATATATGTAAAGAGGACAAATGTATATATGATTCTATACTATACTAGTACGTGTGGCTTTAGGGATGTTTTAGGACAAAGTTGCTACTCCCGTGGTCCACCTTGTTGTACTGGCAGCTGAGGCAGCTGGTCAGCACTTGCTGTGGCACTGGTGGTGGGTCGTCACTAGGCTCGCTACCCAGATCCAACATACAAGAAAAAACAGTCTCGCACACCTCCCACCACGAGGGGTGGGCATGTGCACATAAATTGAATAGCAAAGAAACTTCTCACCTATTCTCCCTTGATGCAAAATAAAAGTAACCCACACATCTGAGAATTAAAATTTAGCAAGCAATTGGACTAATACATTTGGGTCATGTAACATGAAAGAACTATCATTCGAGTATAATTCCGATGAGCTATCGTGTTATTTCACTAAGCCTCAATTCTCTAATAGTACATGTTATTCTAGCATTCCAAGTTTGTTTCTAGTTAGTGTTCTTCTACTATCACACTAACTTCAGATCACCGTTCCGTCAAAGTACAATATACATGATCCTATTGCAGAAAAACAGGATGGTGTATCGCACAAGAGTTTCTTCTCGTATCGATGATTGAAGGTGGCCATGGCATTCCACCACCAGTCAAAGTGATTAGCGCAAGCATGCGCCAAGGACTGAAGCACATCAGAATGCCATGGTAGAGGCTCGAGGCTCAAGTTTGCATGCAAGTTGAATCATATTTCCCAACGCCACTCATCCCTAAGGCATGTACATGCCAGAATAGAAATTGCAACTAGTTTTTTTTTCACTTCATGATATGAATCTCGGAAGAACAAATGAAGAGATAGTCTACATATTTGTTTCCATGTGTCATAACACCACTCACATATCTAGCATATGTAAAGAGGACAATGATATATATGATGGTAGACTAGTAGGTGAGGCTTTACTCATTGCACAAAAATTATCATCGGTAAAATAGCCAACGTTTTATTTCATTTTCAAGTGCAGTGGTTGGCGTACCATGCTCATACCCGCTGTGGAGGCTTTACTCTTGTGCTCGGTCGATGCTTTTTCTCTAAAAATCATAAGAAATAAACACAACGGTGTTAGCTTGACGAACACCTGAACATTGCATTGCATGATTTGACATGTTGAACGCATATTCAACTTGTAAAGCTGACCTATTGGATCAAGGTCACATACCAGAAGGCAAAGCAACTAAGGTAAATCGCACCGTAATTCTGCTTTGGCACACAATACAAGGATTGCTAGCCCGCATGGAGCTTCTTCACCTGCACACTCACCTGGCTAGCCGTGGTCGGTGTGCAACAATGTTTAGCAGCATGCGGGTCCGGTCTACACCCTCACGGGGCTGCGGCGGCATGATGCACTAGGTTCTATCTGGGTCGGCGGCTCGATCCTACGTGGGACACGATAGAGGTGCGATGGGCCGTCGTGGTCTTCCTCGTGGCTTCAACGCGGCTGCATGGTGGTTGTGTGGTGAGGAGGTGCACGACTGTTGTGGCGTTGTGTCTAGCTGGTCAAGGCTTTCAGATGTGAGATGGCCGGCAAAAGCCGTGCTTGGGCCATGTCCAAGTTGATGATGGTGACGCCTATGGGCGCTATTACCTTGATGGAGTCATTGATGTCGTTCTCCCCTACCTGCCCTTGTTGCGTCGGGGGAAAACCTAGGTTTGGGTATTCTTGGATTGGACTAAGTTGTATATGGTGTCACGTTTCTCCCTCGGGAGCATCATTTTGGAGTTGGATTGGCTAGGTGAGCTGTGGTTGGTGGTAGATTTCTGTTGTGTTATGAGTGGCTAAGGCATGGAAATGATGTGTGGTACAGGGTAGCAGCGATCCTTTGTTTCAAAGAAGGTTCATGGAAACTATGTCGATGATGCAGGTTGGAGGTGCGGATGGATGGGCAACATTTGCTCGCTAGCGGTGGTTGATCACCACCATGGCGGGACAATGACAATCCATGGTGTATTGTCTGCGGTGCCCAGATTTATAGCCGAGATATTTGCCTCTAAGGCATGGGATTATCTAAGAATCCAAAGTGGATTTTAGGTGGTATCGTCTTCTTCTTCTACAAATCAACATCACGTGTGTGACGACTGACGACAGATGTTCTTGGCTCTGTTGATGATTTTTGGCAACATCCTGCTTGCTTGGTGTGTGGCTGGTTTTCAATTTGCATGGATATGTATGGATCATATGACTTGCATCATCTTCGTTGGCTGCAACCGCTCATAGAGGATCAATATTGCTTTTTTTTGCCATTTTCCCACCTAGGCATAGCTTTGGTCTTTATGGCTTTGCTCTTTGTTAGTGTGATACTTTATGTGTGTGTGTTGATATGGATTGTGTCATCCTAACCATGTAGAGGACGAGTATATACTCATTGTGTTTTGTATCCCATGATGCTTCATGATGAGTTGATAAAAAACATCCTATTGAGAAAATGCATCCAAATAAAGAGACGTCGGCGCTAATGGACAACTGATTTTACATAAAGCCTCCCCCGCACCGCCCCGCTCGGGTGACTCGAGGTCGATAACCCTGGCCGTCGTAGGCCTCCTCCTTCCCCGGTCTTCCCTCTCCGCCGCCTGATGCAGCTGCCAGGCAAGCCCAGAGCGCCGCCAAGGAAGGTGGCGGCCGGGTCAGCTGCTGCCCTGCTTGGCGCGGGGGCCTTCGGATCTGGGAGGCTTCCCCTTCTGGAGAGGCACCACCAACTTAGCGGCGGGCGTAGGTGCGGGTGTTTGTCCCAGCGTTCTTGTTCGCTAGTGCGGCGGGATCTCAGAGGACGAGGGTGTGGCATGGTGTCTGTCCCGATGGCCGACATAGGCAAACCTAGTGTCTCCTGTCCCGCCCTGTCCGACATGCTCTCCATATCCGGTCTACTTATGCTGCCATGGGTCACTGACGTTGGTGGTGTTGGTGGTTGGGAACCCAGTCCGGACGAAATCCTTGGCCGTCCATGTCGACGGTGATGACTCAAGGCATCGTGTTCCTCCTTGGAGGTGTCTGACAGGTCTGATCCCTCACTCCCCTTTACCCTAGTTCTCCCGTGCGAAAGCCCTAACTTTGTTGGGTGGCGACGCCCTCCGCACCATATCCTTCTTGACGACGTCGTTTCGGGAGCTTGGGGGTCGATGGGCGTTGTTGGGGTGCGGGTGGTGGCGGAGGTGGTGCCCTCGTTCTTCCTAGCTACAACTTTCCTTCCTCTGTCTGCTAGACGTTGGCAGCGGTGGTGTTCTGCTTGAGGAGAAGCGCCGATTGCTTGTCTGGAGTGCATTGACCAACTTTATGTGGCCATTTTCCGGCGGCATCCGCCATTTGGGAACTTATCCATCTCGCGACGGTGTGGCGCCTTTCGATCCAAGTGAGGAGGTAGTGGCCTCCTTCGGATATGGATTTGGTTGGATGTGTCGTGTCGTGGTCCATAGTAGATTGGCGATGGCATTGCCCGATGGTACCGGTCTGCCTCTCTCCTCTTGAGCCGGCGTGTTATTGCTCCCGTTGCTCTGTTCACGGAGGAGGACCTCGGCGTCTACGACTTTATGCTTCCTTGTGTATCTTCTTTTTTTGTAGCGTGTGAGGCCTAGTTTGCTGCTTTCCAGCGTCATTGTATCTTTCTGTGATGTATTTTCTTTCCCGTTGCCTATGGGCGTCTGCTTGTAATACTAGTCCATGATGATTTTATTAATTTAAAGTCGGGCTAGGCTCAAGCCCTATCTTGCGCTCGGTTGATGACTTTTCTCTAAAAATCATAACAAATAAACGCAACGATGTTAGCTTCACGAACACCTGAACATACTTGCATTGCAGGATTTGACTTGTGGAACACATATCCTACTTGTAAAGCTCATCTGTTGGATCACAGTCGCAGACCAGAAGGCATAGCAGCTGAGGTGAATCACAGGGTAATTCTCCTTTAGCACACACGACAAGGATAGCTAGCTTGTGTGGAGGTTCTTCACCTGCTCACTCACCTGGCTAGCCGCTAGCTCTATCACCAAAACATACATGCACGCCACTGTGCCAAAGGAGAAGCGCCCTGGGATTCAGACGCCGTACACCTGGACCAACTAGCCATGCACGCCGCGCCTGTTGACACATTATGTCAGAAATTCTGTGCACAGTGATATTAAACTTTATCTGATTGATTATTTGATTTTTGCTTGTTCACTTTATATTGTTATCTCGTGATGGGTGTATAAACATTGAAATCTTGAAAAGCTTTATTGAAAGAAAAAAGTCGGAGCGTTGTTGATAAAGGGAATACATACTGATATTGCATGACAACCTTTTATTTTCTAGTAATTCGTAGCATTCTTGTTCGACCGCTCACTGGATGTGTGCCAGTGATGAAATCTGCCGATATGCTGAATTTACATATAAATGGTAAAATGAAGATCTGTGTTATAGTTTTTCAAGTACTTGATTGGTAGCTAGTTTGGACATCATTTATTTGCTCGGGCATTCTAAACCGTCGATGTATAATTGGTTTGGTCGATCATATGAAACCAGAGCTTTGTGTTTTTAACTGCAGTGTATTAATGTTTCTTTCTGTTATTCAAGAAGACCACAAAAAGCACTATTTGAAGAGGTCTCTATCCGATGTCCCCTGTTGTCTTTTTTGCATATTACGGAATAAAACTAACTCAAAGTGTACCCAAGTCTTATATTAGTTTATAGAGGGAGTAGTTGCGTCTGTAACATGATATAAAACATGGATGGAGTATCTTATGTTGGAATTATGCTAGGATAGACAAATAATGCACTTTCAAAAGTGAGATTTTACTACATAAAACAACCATTGATTTTGGTTGAATTAAACTGAAGGTTCTAGTTTCATTACCCAAACCGCTAGGGCTTATATCACAATGAGGCTTCAGTTTATCAATGAGCGCAAGACGTTGATTCTAACCCCAAAGAATTAAACCTGCAGAAACATAAAAAAGTAACTGAGCTAGGATGCATGGACCATGATGCTATCAATGGATGTTGCATTACACACGTCGTGTGTCGCGAAGATTGTAGCACTGTGTTGATACCACCCCACCTATATAGGTTTTCAACTTTTTCTTTTACTATTATGGTGTATTATGTCAATAAAACAAAGGAATGTAAGAAGATCTACAATATGTATAAACCAGGAAAATCAGAAAACACTTATTGTGATTTGATTTGGCCTGAACCTCTCCTCTCTCTTGGTGGGCACACACTTGTTGTTCTGTGCAACAGATGCCTTTTTTTCATTCCTAGCAACCGATGCTTATGTTACAGATATAGAGTACGTGCGGCGGGCGTGTTTCGTTGAGATTTTGTGCGTTGTGGACAAAGGGTTATGTGTTGGTTCCTTTGTTGTTTGATTGGTTACTACTCATGTTGTTATGTATAGCCACCCCGCGCGGCGGCACGCCGCGCCCCGTCGATACGGTACGTGTGTATATGTTATTTTAGGCTCATGTCATAAAAAAATAAAAGCTTAATGTGTGTAAGTTTGTAGTTATAAATATGTAGTCACAAAAGGCAAGCTATCCACGTGAATTATTTGGAAATGATACATTTATTATCACCATGAGTGTTCCATCTTGCAATATGAAAAGTATACATTGCCATTTCTTTCTAGCAATACTAAACACACTACATTCAATTACAGTTTATATCATTCTAGTGTAGCGTCCTGCGGGACTGGTACATGTAATAAAATGACACATAGCTTTTCCAAATTGTTGCACATGACGTACACGTGGTTTCCCGCAAGTGTAAGAACTGATTAGATTATAGTTTGTCGATGCTAGGGTACATATGGAGTGGTATGATATTCATAAAGTTGTTACATATTTTTGCCAAGATTTTAGTCTTCCTTGTGAATTTACTTTGTTGAGCATTCTATGTTGGCAAGGTTGTCTCTTTTCACGTAGTAGCAGTGTCTGTTGGTAGATGATAGTTTATATTACTCCCTCTGTTCACTTTTATAAGACCTTGAAGACATTTCAGACAATGTGCAAAACAGTCCATTTTGAGTTGTCTAAAACGACTTACAAAAATGAACGGAGGGAGTAGTATATATTGTATATAGGTATTTCCCTGTTGATGTAGTGTTTTTATTTATCTTTGTAGCAAATTCTTGTTTGTATATTGGACCATCTCATGCACTTGTGCTTATTTTATTTTAAAAGATGATTGGAAGCATGCAATGAATTGAAGGAGGCAACCAATGGAGAAGGGTGCCCTGGTTAACAATTTTTTTCTTGTAAGACCTTGTTCAGCTATGTTATTGCATATAAGTTATTGTGTGTATCTACAGTAGAACATGCACTCGTCATTTGGAATATTCAGTGCTTATAATTTTATATCGGGCGGAAATAGTCTAAAGTTTAAAATGTTGTGTAGACTCTAAATTGTCGGAAAAGATGTTGGCTAGAAAGGTTGGAATGTTTTAATAGTACTGGTATTGTATAGTTTGGGAAATTTAAAGCTAAGTTTATGGTGTCATAAGAGTGTAATGGAGGTAACAAATTGTTTTGCTACAAGAAATGGTTTTTTTTTTGTAGAGAGTTAAACTTGCCAGCGAATTTGTTTAGCGCAAAAGATAATCGGCTACCTCCTCGTGAAATTTCACAAAGTTCAGATGGAAGATGGTTGGGCCATCCATCCCTGATTCCAATCACACATATCAGAATCAACAAAAAATGCATTCCTATATAAGTGAAATACTAAATTTCACGATTAGACATATAATCAAAATGGAACAAAATAAATGTTAGCTTCACATATGATATGCATAAGAATGACCGTTCCTAACTTACGCGCAAAAAAATTACGCTGGTTATCCCCCATTAGTCGCAACATTTTTAATTTTATTTGACCTAAGATCTGATTACCACTTAAGTTGTCATGCCCCGAAACATGGCTCGGACGTAATAGCCGCCACACGTTTATAAATCAAAGCTTATAACCGTGTGAGGCCTAAATTAAAACATTTCACAATATTACACACAACATGTATTCTTTATTCAGGGGATACAAAGTTCTTGCTGAAAATAAACTCCTAAAGTATTTTTATTTATTTCCTCCCGAAGAGTACTTATCACATAAAGAGAACAGAAAAGTACTATGGTCTCGCAGGTAAAAAATATAAGCAAACATTTCTCTATTGCTAATTACAATGGCTATAAATATGGATTAACATGATAATAACTAACCTAAAATCTACAGCACATCCTTTCATTTCCTCTGGTTGATAAAAAACGAACCAAGCTTATCTTCAAAAAGAACCAGCAAACACATGCTAGAAATCTTTTTTTTTTAAGTTTTGTGCAAGCCAACCAAAGCAGTAGACCAACGAACCCATAATGGATTTGCTCACTTGGCCATGTGAGAACAGGATGAAAGAACTGTTAGGATTTAATTAATCCTATTAATCCCTACTTTTCCTAACCGAGGCGGTTGCCTCGTGTCCCTTCGGACACACCCCTTCGGGGCCTATATATATGTGTAACCCCATCATCAATGAAAACAACGATTCACTTTACATTTTTGTCTTTGTCTCTCTCGTTCTACTCTAAACACGTTATCAGCACGCTCTCTGGCGGAGCAATTTCACGGCCAGATTTGCGGCAGCCAGCGCGTATGCGCGCAGCGTGGCGATGCCCTTCGGCCCTGCGATGCCCAGCGCTCCAGCGCTCGCAACGGCAGCGCATGGCGCAGCGGGACGGCAATTGCGGCCTCAGCCCGGTCCTCCTGCAGTAGCCAAGGCCCTCGGCCACGACGCTTTTCCTCTCGGCGCCCGGCGTGGCAACCGCTGGCCGGAACAAGCGCGTTGTCCGTGGCCTTTGCCCTGGATTCACGCGGCAGACAAGGCTTGACGCGACAGCGTTGGCAGAAGCGACGGTTACAGAGACGCTTGGACATCGAACGCTCCCCCATGCCATCAACGACTCGAGCATGCTTTTGCATGAATGCATTCCATCCAAAAACGGATCTGCATGCATGCATCTGCACATGAGAAATCAATCAGGTGCACACTAATTTGATTTGCTCTCTGTGATTAAACAAGGAACTTCCATGGATTCCGGTGGTGCAGGAGTCGGCCGGCCACCGTCCGTGTGCGACTTGTACTTGGCGTCTGCACGTGTACCCGCTGATTCCGGTGGCGCGTCATCAGCGGCTCTGTCCAGCACGCCGACGCGACGTTTCGCTTGACCCTGGCAAGGTCGTCGGCACCGGCACGTGTGGCTGGCGACTTGTTCGCATGCAGCATGTACAGCCTACGAGACAGCGGTGGCCATCAACTGGCACGCGACGCTGCAGCCCTCCACCAGCGAAGGCACAGCCAGCGCGGAGGCACCCCACGCGGCGCCCTTCAGTGCATGGACGCGCCAGCCGAAGTACAGAACGACGGCGCCATGCAGCAGCGCCCGCCGCCACGCCTCCTCTTACGGCGGCAACGGCCAGGCCGGCGGCGACCGATCCGGGATGGCCATTCCTCGATTTAGTCCTCGGACTTTATCTTAATGCTAAATGGGTCCAGTAAATTCTGATTCGATCCTCAGGCTTAGGAATCTTTGCAGTTTACAATCGAGCCATCTGGCTCCTTGGACTTTGCATTTTTAGCCCTTTTTCTGTTGAGTTTCAAAATTCCAGATATATGTGGCTACTAATGCTTAACATGTTGATTTGCGATTGAGAATTATTATTTTCTCGCAAAACAACTCATTGCGATTGAGATTAATTTTCTCTCGCCAAATATCAATTCACTTTGCTGAATTATCTTGCAATTTGATACAAGATCATCTCATTTACTTTGAGATCTATACAATTCAAGTTTTCACTTGAACATCAAGTTTGCAACATCATTACTATTCATTACAATAGTAGTGTATTTCTGCTGAGTACGATGTATTCCAGAATGTATGTATCTCCATGTTTAACACATGCCGAGATTACTACGTCTATTTGCAATTGAGATTTTTAATTTCTTGCAAATACAGATGCAAAATTCAAAGTGATTTCTTTAAATTGATGTTTGGGATCACAAGGTAGTCATATGGATCTACTGCCTACGCAGATTATCGATGACTACTGATAAAGCTTACATTTTGTCGTTACGACATTATGATTGCTTTACAAAGTGCTCTCCCACACATTTTTACTAAGTCATGACATAAGGCATTACGAGTGAGTATCTACTGATTTCATCAGATTATACTCCCTAGTGCTGCGAGATCTACTCCATTTTGGAGATTATCTTCAAGGTGTCATACTTAGCAATTTGAGATTCACACTAATGGTTTCAAGATAACTTCTTGAAATACCCATTAATTTTGCTAAGTTCATTACAACATCAACCATGATGGTCTTTAATTTACTAAACATAAATTAATTATCTCTGGTTTACCCATAGCGGTAACATATGGCTATAGAATTTGAGGCATTCGCCCTCAATGGCCACCACTGCCCTATCTGGGCCATGGACATCATGATCGCTCTTGTGTCTCGTGGGATAATGTGTACAATCCAGGATTCAGTTCTGGTCAGGATCACACTGCTAACAGAAAAATATTGTCTTATACATTATAAGGCATTAGATTCAGATCTCAGCATCTGGTTATTCTGTATCAGCAATTCCTGGGATACAATGAACTCAAGGGCAAAGGTTTGAAGCTCACTTCAACCTTCAACCCGACATCACCAGTGATGACGGGATCCTATGGGCACGGAGAACGTGTGGTTGAATATGCCTCAACCGACATGTTTGGAGACTATGAATAGTCTCCCGGTCTCCTGAGTGGTCAATATAATTTATGTCCATTCATGATGTTGTAACAACAACATAAATATTGTTGTCATCATATATTGTATATCACAATATATTGTATCAACACTTTGGTACAAATACATTTGTATGTATTCTATATATCTGACAGTGATTTTCATATTGAGAATCTTCATGTCTGTATATAGATTTCTACGGGAGTCAATCCGATGAAAGATGATATGTGCCTTGTGGACATATGCACCACGAACTCTATACTCAGGGAAGTGAAATGTTTCCACTCTCGTTGAGAGAAAGGAGATATTTTAAAATCGCTAGACGCGATGAGGTATTTGTTGGCTCAACTCGAGTCATATTTACTATCCCTGTGGGTACTCGAGTCATGTCAGGATGCTTTATTGCTTCCCGGTTTAACTCGTACCCTACTAAACCATAGAGATATCCGTCAAAATAGTTTCTGTAGCGAAACTTATGATGACAACAAAGAGAAATAACTTCTCTTTACCGTATGCAACGGATATGGCAAGCACATTCTCTATGTATCATTTGGATTGTACTACACATACTACAAAACCCGTAGCACATGTTGCGCCCAAGATAGTTTTCCAAAATGTCTTGTACATGACAAACATGGCATACACGCCTTGGTTATCGAGACATTGGGTTGAAACCGGAACTATGCGCAATTCCAATAGTTTATGATTATTATGATGCTAAATTCTAACAATATTTGGATTTTGTCTGCACTACAAGTGACACAGGGAAGCTAATTTTAAGGCTCGCGCACCTTAAAGTCTACGCTGAACCACCCAGACTCCTTGAACGCATCAAGTTGAGGTAAGTGGCTCTTCCCATCCATTGACTAGACTATTCAGGTGTTTCATGGTTCTAAAAGACACATCTATACGATGGTCTCAAGTGTGGTTTATCCACACGAAACCATTGGCTCATTATCCTGACATCGATTTCAAGAAAATCGAATGGATAACATTGCAGAATTCTCCTTGAGTGCCTTCTCTATGGCTCTTGGATTGAATCTTAGCAATTTATCCTAATGTCTAGACTCAAAATGGTTTGGTAGAATCCTATATCCAAAGAGTTAAGCTCATTGCATTATCTTTACTTTGGAGTTGCAACTTACCAACTTTACGTTGGAGTCATGCAGTTTTACACGCTCATGACCAAACTGCATACTATTATTCCCCTCTAACTTTGATACGTGGAAATCTATCAAGTATTTCCCATCTGCGGTATTTCGGTTGCATACCGATATCACCACCCCAACATACATCATTGGCCCCTCAACATATAGTTGGGATCTATGTGAGGAATAACTGTATTTCCGTCAATACCTCAAGCCCCTCGCATGGGGAGTTATTCAAGGCCAGTATGCTGATTCATGAGGAATATTTTCAGGCATTAGGGGGAGATTTCAAGTACCATAATGAATGCCAGGAAATTAGTGGAATGTTCAACACATTTCTGCCTCAATTCCACGTACTCAAAGATCTGAACCATGCGTTCAGAAGATTTGCAACACATTGCAAATAACCTGCCAGATTCATTTACTGACTATAAAGGTGTCACACAATCCTGCAATCCTGCAAAAATACGTCGAAAAGAGTGGAGGTACCAACTAAAACCACTCAACTCCCCGTTCAAAGCAACAGGGGGAGAAGTACGACGATGGTATATCAGGATTCAGCTTCTCGCAAGCAAGGATATCAAGGCCTGTGAATCAGTAAATGCAAGTCAACTTCACGTTGACAGACACCTAATGGGTAGTATACCCAGTGGATGGGAAACCTCCACCAACCCAGGTCATAGTGCACACAATGACCAGGACATCGGAATACCCGACTCAATCGCATTGGGAAATCGCGAGCAGTCACAATGGGTAACGATATTTCCATCAACTATATATTAATATATAGATTCTGGAGAATCATATAACCGGAAGTCTACAATTGTCGACATACATTTCTCAACTAGATTGCAAAACCTTTCACATGATTCAGGTCCAAAGACCATGGCCATGGCAAAGTGTGAACAACACTCGGACTGAACTCAAGCAAAGGGTATAATCTAGGTAGAAATGGTCTTGCTCAATAATGGGAAGGTATTCATAAGCAATACCTACACCTGTTTTCTTCTGGAAACAGAATTGAGAACAACGAGGTGGTGAAACAAAGAGCAAGTATTGTAGCACAAGGGTTCACGCAGATACCCAACTATTCTCCAGAGGTGGAATCTCTTTCCGATAACTTATATCATTGGCAGTACAAAATCATCTATCTCTGCAGTTGATAGATGTAGTGATTACATATCCATGTGGATCACTAGATTCAGACACATATGATTGATTCCCGATGGAATCTCACTTCTGAATCGAAATGCAAAACGCAACATACATTGTGTAAAATCAGTAAGTCACCACAAAACTTATTGTTGTCGGTACATATGGTACAACCGACGTAGTGAGATCCTTATTCACAAGGATTACTCCTACAATAATGATTATCCATGTTTGTGTGTCTGCAATGACGACACATGTAATCATCTAAATGACGGACTTTAAAATGAAGGATTTGGGTAAACTAAAATACCGCTCGTTACTACAACTTGAGCACCTTCATTCATACATTATGGTATACTATGTTGTCTATATCCAAAATATGTTAGAGAAATTCATTGTGGACAAATCTTATCCATCCATAACTCTCATGGTAGTTCATTCTCTAGACGTAGAGAAAGATCTGTTTAGACCAAGAGATGATGGAAATAAGATATTGGGACTCAACGTTCCATATGCCATTGGATACACCAAACACAATTAGTTGGTACTCAAGAATATCTTTCGATATCTTCAAGGCATCAAACATCTTGTCCTGGTTTTTCAGTTTCACAAAAATGTGAACACCGATATCATTGGATACATCGATCAGATCCCCACTATATCAGATCGTAGACAAGCTTAGTGTTCCTACTAGGTGTGGTAGCCCTCTCATGAAGAGTCTTCGAAACAGACCTCATGGCTACATTCACCAACCATTATCTCAACGATAATGTCTCTTGTGTTGCCCGGATGCAAACAGGTTACGTAATAAGCAATATCACTATATTGCATATCTTACAAGTTAAATCATGTGACTGATTTATTCATGAAGTCTCTACCAACTTTTACATTTCAGAAATATGTTCATGGAATTGGTATGTGACGGCTTCGAATTTTGCAAGAATCAGGGGGAGTATCTTCCTGAATTGTTCCTGTTTAATGCATCATATTATACTCTTTTTCCCTTCATGAGTTCACTTTACAGGTTCTCATAAAGGTTTTTAATGAGGTAATATCAATATGAGATCATATGTCATACTTTCTGTTTTCCCCACCGGGGTTTTTAGGAAAGTATATACGACATATTTATTGTACTCTAAACTCTATGGGTTTTCTCGTATTGAGTTAAAAGAGACAATAACCATTATATGTTGCATCATTTTCTTCTTATTTTTCCCACCGGGTTTGAAGGAGTTTTAGCAACATATCAAACACCTATCTCCTCATATTTTTCCCACAGGGTTTTTGGAAGATCTTTTTCAAGATGATGATACTTACACTAACAAGCATGGATTAGGGGGAGTGTTAGGATTTAATTAATCCTATTAATCCCTACTTTTCCTAACCGAGGCGGTTGCCTCGTGTCCCTTCGGACACACCCCTTCGGAGGCTATATATATGTGTAACCCCATCATCAATGAAAACAACAATTCACTTTACATTTTTGTCTTTGTCTCTCTCGTTCTACTCTAAACAAGAACCTCATTCGGAGCCCGCTAATTGAGTGCCGCCAGAGACACCGCTGGAAGTGCACCGTGAGCGCGCAACGGAGGCGCGGCTCCAGCCGCTCGATGAATGCTGATCGATCTGCGCACGGCATCACGACCGGTACCGCCACTCCGCCGCTGGGAGACCATCGCTCGACCGCCTAGCATACGCAACTTCGGCCCCGGCGTTGAGGAAATCCCAGAGGGCGGCGCCATCGGCCAGAGCGTGGTTGTAGACGAACCGGAGGAAGACGCCATCGGCGAGGGGCCAAGCGCCGCCATGTGCTCCACTCTGGCAGCCGCTTCGCTTTGGGATAATGCGAAGTCGGGGCTGCCTCGGGCTAGAACGCCTTGTGCGGCGAGCTGCCGTGAATTGAAGGCCACGGCCGTCTCGCACGGTTTGTTACAGAGTCGGATCTGAAGAGGGACATGAGCGAGCTGCCGCAGCTCGGCAGGCGCCACGATGTGACGTGCAAGCTGCTGGAGTGCGTCGTCGCGGCCGTGAAAGCGTCCACCAGCATCGTCCACAACACGCTCGACGCACTGGAGCGGCGGCATCTTGTGAAGCTTCGGAACGACTTCGCCATGCGGGTGTTCCACATCGGCCAGCTCCATCTGTTCTTCCCGGCGGCCGCCACCGAGAGCAGCCTGCTGCGGCAGGACGTGAGCTTCCTGAAGTGGCTGGACGCGTGCCCTGCGGCGTCGGTACTGTAGGTGAGCTTCAGTAGCCCGGTGTGGGGCATCGCCGGCAGTAGGGTGCCGTTCCTCTGGGGTAGTCTAGCCAGGCCTGGTCGGCGCGGACGTACTAACGCGACTGTCGGACAGGTTTGAGGTGGCGACGCGCCGGCGCAACATCTTGGTCGAGTAGGAGCCATAGGAGGGGTGCTTCAGGACGCACGACGGGGAAACTCAACGACGGAGAGCGTGGGCGAGGAACAGCTCTCCACAACGACGACGCAGAACGGCGGGATACCGACGGTCTGGGCAGCCGCGAGATTACCACACGGACGGTCGGTCGCTCGCGCGGAGCGAGTCCATGTTCTGAGACGACACACTCTCGTGCGTCTCGTGCGTCCGCCATAACGTTGCCGACGACGGGCACCTGTCGTGGCCATCAGCTGTGGTCTCTCTCTTCGACGTCATAGAACTTGGGGACGTGGTCGACGTAGTCGTCGCTCGGTGGGCCACCGGAGTGGGCAGAGAGATTGCCGCACGCGACGGAGCGCCCTTACCAGGCTGCCTCAGGTTGAGGCATGCCGGGGCGACATGGATAGCGGTGCACCGGCGGCCAGCGTGCGCGCGACCTAGAGACTGCCGCGACCCGATTTCCACCTCTCGCACACAACACGACCCCGTTACCTTGTCTCGTTGGTCGATGTTGTGGCCTCTACGTGCGCCTACGTGAATGGAAGCTGATGAATGCCCTTGATGGGAGGCACATCAAGTCTGTATTTATAGAAGCCCGGATCACCAGAACCACCGAACAAAGCGGCGTCGAGAATCAACCACGAAGGCGACACCGCGACTTCCGGAACCATCGGTAAAAGCGGTGTCAACACGTGTCAAACTCCCATAATTAAAATCTGAGCATTCCCATGACGTGCCAAACTTGTGTTAGCCAACACGTATCCAAACAAAAAAAAATCTACAACGGCCTATGCGGATCATCATGCATCTAAACCACCGCACATGCATGCACTTCGTTAGAACCACCGCATGCAAACCTAGACGTAGTCAAATCCAACACTGCATGCAGACACAGAAGCAACACGAAAGAAGAGGCCCAACCGACAAAAAAAAAGGCAGCCAACACGCGCCAGACACAGAAGCAAGCATGCATGCATGCAGGCAAAACATAAAAGCTACACATCACCGGGTCTCACTGCAGCAGCAAACTTGTAGAAGGATCCGGCACAGCAAGGAGGCCAATCAATACACGATTCATCCACTCATACCCCAAAATGATACGCACACACATCAAATTGCAAATCTAGTTAACAATTTTTATTTTATTTTTGCGAAAAACTTCCAATCTATTCGTCTTCAATCATGGCAGTACAACGAACACCAGAAATAATAAAAATTACATCCAGATCCGTAGATCACCTAGCGACGACTACAAGCACTGAAGCGAGCCGAAGGCGCGCCGCCATCATCGCCCCTCCACCGCCGGAGTCGGGCACAACTTGTTGTAGTAGACACTCGGGAAGTCGTCGTGCTAAGGCCCCATAGGACCAGTGCACCAGAACAGCAACCGCCGCCGATGAAGAATAACGTAGATCGAAAGGATCCAACCCGAAAACACACGAACGTAGACGAACAACGACTAGATCCGAGCAAATCCACCAAAGATAGATCCGCCGGAGACACACCTCCACACGCCCACCAACGATGCTAGACGCACCACCGGAACGGGGGCTAGGCGGGGACACCTTTATTCCATCTTCAGGGAGCCGCCGCCGTCTCGCCTTCCTGAGCAAGACACAAACCCTAACAAAACTCAAAGGAACGACTAAACACGGAGCCCTCTCGCCGGCCCTTACCAGGATCCACCACGTCCCCATGGCCCTAGGGCCACCGGAGACGAGGCGGACTGGCGGCGGCGCCGGCGAGAGGCAAAAACCCTAGCTTTTTTTTGGAGGAGAGGAGACTGCTTGCTTGAAAGAGTCCCTTTGCTTAGTTAGCAAAATTTTGACCAAACACCTACAGCCACCACTAAAATCTACCCCATCAGCTACCAAAGTAATACACGCGGCATGCAATCTTTCACCTATCCCGTCACTTTCAAACAAGTGGCTAAACGTAGGGAAAAATTCTTCATTAGAATTAGATGTTCGGGTATTTTTGCTCACCTTGTCTGCCTGGCTCAATGTTCTGAAGTTCTTCCACTCGTCGATGAAAAATATTTTGTGCCTCAGCCTCTCTTATATACTACACAATTGGGCTCTGAATGTGGATCTTCTGACGACATATTCCCCGAGTCCGATCGACTATTCGGAGGAGGAGCTGCCTTTCTTGCCCGCAATGTCTCCATCCTTTGGAATGTGCTCCAGGAATAATGACCCTCCTCATGGCTCAACCCGCCTTTTCCTAAGTAGAGTTCTGCTTTGGTATATCCCTCCTCACAAAACATATAAAGAGCAATTTAGAACTTTGGCAAAGGTATACGTAAAAAAATGTTGCGGTAGTTGGATTCAAACTTGAAACGTACATCTTTATTGGGATTCTAATTCGAAACTTACAGGTTTATTTCCATCCATAGCTACCACCTAGATCAGCTTTCCTGTTGTGCATGGTTCTACTTCTTTCACTACTTGTTGTGTACATTTCCTGTTCTGCTTCTGGAAGGTTTTCTGGGCGATTTTTCTTTTGATTTTTTCATGCAGAGTTTTTCCTTGGTTTTTTTCTTTCCTTTTCCTTTTCGTTTTATTTTTCCTTTGTATTTTTCACGAACTTTCTTTTGTATTGGTGAACTTTTTAAAAATTGGTGAAACATTATTTTTGAAATTTGCGACAAAGTTGTGAACTCTTTTCAAAATCAGGGCTTTTTAAAATTTTAACTCGTGAACAATTTTTAAATTCTTAAACTTTTTTTAACTTGTGAACTTTATCAAATCCACAATTTTTTTCGAAATTCATGAAGTTCTCATAATTTAACTCGTGAACATTTTCAAATTTAGAAATATTTTTTCAAACTTGTGAACTTTTTACGAATTCATCAACTAACGGGCGAAGCAAGCGAGCGTGCGAAACTTGCGAGCAGCCCAATATTTAGACGTGGCCCACAGGCATGCGTGCGAGCGATGTCTTTATAAACGACACTTAAAGCACTAAATAGGAGCTCCCCAAATAGACCGTGCCACGCACAGGAATTTGTTCTAAATTTCAAAAAATGTTCATCTTTTCAAATTTTGATCAAAAAATTACAAATATTCGTAGTAAAAAAACTGTACAGAAATTTCAATTTTTTTGTGTATTTTGAAACCCCTGATGATGCCAAAACATGAACATTTTCTAAAAAGAGCGAACACAATTTTGAACACGAACATTTTTTAAAAACACTAAAAAACTTGTAATAAAGAAAAACTCAGAACTGTATAAACAAGAAATTGAAACCAATTTTTTTGTGTGAATTTCCCCAAACATGTTTTGTATTTGCGTAAAATGTTTTTGAAAACACGAATAATTTTGAAATTCCAAACAACATTTGAAAGCACAAACATTATTCGGAACGCACCCTTCCGGAATGGATCTTGAACAAGAGAATACAGGGCATGCATGAAAAGGACTCGCGAGCCATCATCATACTTGCGCTATGGGAGTTGTGGAAGCACCATAACGGGATCATGTTCGATGGTGAGTCACTATCCCTTACAAGGCTACTAGGCATGGTTCTTAGTGAAGGTAGAGCTTGGAGGACGGCGGGTCTCTTGAGGTCGGACTTGGAGCAATTCTTTGGGCGGATACACGTGTGTGCGTTGAATGAGACATAGACCTAAGGATGTAACATAGTGGAGTGGGTGTGTATTGTAACACCCTCAGCAGAGGGCTCTTGTAACCCCTTTTTTCCCTTTAATGCAAGATACGCATGCTATGCGTATCCGAGTTCGAAAAAGGGAACATTTTTTGAATTTGTGAACCAATTTTGAAAACACTGACATTTTTTAAATCAATGAACTTTTTTCGAATTAACGAGTTCTTCAGCCAACCCAACAGGCACCCGATGGGAGCGATGCCGTCGTCTAGTTGGGCCAAGGTCTAAGCTTTATTCTTTTTCATTTTCTGCTTTTTTTTGTTAATTCATTTGTCTCCATTTTTAACTTCACTATTCTTTATATGAAACCTGTTCAAAAATTTAAATATTATTGGGAACACAAAAATGCTAAATAAGTACCCCTCCGTCCCATAATATAAGAGGTTTTTTGACACTATAGGGCAGAGTAGTATTTCAAAAATGTTAATCAAACATTTGAAAAATGTTAAATATGTATAGAAAATATGTTGACCATGTATTAAAAAATATTAAAATTCTATTTAAAAATATTAATCCAAGCACTTGAAGAAAATCTGAAATTAGTATTTCAAAAATGTTAATCAAGCATTTAAAAAATATTAAATGTGTATAGAAGAAATGTTGAACATGTATTGAAAAAATGTTAAAATTTTATTCCAAATTATTTTAATCAAGCATTTGAAATATGTTAAATGTGTATGGAAATAATGGTGATGATATATTAAAAAAAGTTAATCTTGTATTTAGAAAATGTTAATCAAGCAATTGAAAATATTAAATGTGTACAGAAAAAAGTTGGCTCTGTATTCAAGAAATGTTAATCTTGTATTTAAAATTATTAAATGTGTATTATAAAAATGCACTAAGATATATACCATTTTTTTTTATGAAAAACAGTGAAAAGCGAGAAAAAAACATAAAAAGGAATTAAAACGAGAAAGAACAAAACAAAACCGAAAAAGTAAAGCAAAAAAGGTCGATGGAAATTTAGAAACAAACAAAGAATAACACAGGAAAAAATAGAAAATATGAAACCCAGTAAAAATAGAGAAATCATGTAGAAATGCATTAAAAACAAAAATAAAAAACCGGAAAATCAGTTGAATAATCGGCACCATTCCCTTTAATTTGTCGCGCTCTGCTGTTTTATCATATCTTCTACAATGAGCTAGTGTTTTGTGGCGTGACCCATTATCTTGTAGACCTGGGTTCAATCCCGAGTGTCTCCCTTTTTCTTCTCTAATTATTTTAAGTGTTCGCTATTGGGCTGGCCCATTACTGTTGATGCTATCTGGCGAAAGCTAAAAAAAAGGTCTTGTTTGCTGCGGGTGGCGTATTTTTGAAAAAACCATCATGCCATTTATTATGAAGAGGTATTGATAGATCTCGTTCGTTGATGTATTTAGGGGGGTGTACTTCCTAAAAAAACAATTTTAGGGGGTTGTACCGAAGCGGAAGTGTGTTAAGTATATACCGGTGCAATGTTATAGGCTTACAGCATAAAAAACAGTTTTTTTTACAGCTGAGTAGCACTGAGTATGTCTCGCCGCAGCAGCGAAAAGTCAATTCATTTGATGCCAGATATGAAGAGATTTTGTTCTGGATATATCTAGCTTGCCTTTTAACTGAGCTGTTGCTGTTGAACTCACAGTGACATTCAACATGGAGCAAAAGAACAAAATTATTTGTGCGCTCTGTTAGCCCTTTGCGAGCCAAAATCTTTTCTCTTGGTCTGATATGGTACATTTTGTTGGGTCTTCTCTATTCGATCAAGCTCATGCAGCTGGTGGCTTTTTCTGACTGAAACACCAGGAATAAAGGGGCAGAGCTCTCCTGGTTGTGTAGATCTTTCAGGATCGTATGAAAAAATAAATAAAGGGGGCAGAGCTCTCCGAGACCAGTACTGTCTAGCTTTGTTGTATGGAGCTGCCAGGTTTTGTGTTGGGAATGGAAATGAAATTTGCTAGCAAATGAGATCTATTAAACTTTTGATAGTTTAGCATTGGTTTAATTTTTAATTTGAGACGTCCCGGTTTATATCTAGTCTGAGGCTGAAGCTACGATGTTTTTTGAACCCTGTTTCAACTGCTTTCCGTTGTAATCTGGAGCCTAATTCTAACTGAAATCTAACAACAACTGGTCTTCATAATGTAGACCAATTGGTGGGAGACTTACCATTTTTTTTTCTTTTTGTCGACAAAGTATTATTTGCCGAAATTTATGAAAGCACATACCAACGAAATTCTGCTAGATCACAAAAGAAAAAGCATCCAACACATGAAAGGATGTCATTGTTGTCTAGCATCTGACACATAGCAGAATGTAACACTGGGCATCGACTTGGATACATGTTTTCTCAGCGTCGCGCTAAGATAGAGAGAAATCCTGAGATTCAGAGTTCATGAAACGTGAAAGAGGAGCCAACAGGTAGACGAGATAACATCACAGCTACTTTTTAGTTCGACGCAGAGCATGAGTAGTTCAGACTGTCCGTGACTTCGAGTTAACGGCCTGAAGTGCTCGCGTTAACTTCTTTGCAGTCACTCCGTCTATCCCTTCAAGTTTAGCTGCTCTGTTCTTCAGCTTCTGCTCTTCACCCTGCAGGAATTTTGTGACAGACAAGTTGTTAGTCTGCTTCAGGCTAAGAGATTTCACCATCAGTCTGGCTGAGGAGAAGCACCTAGTTTGCAGTCCGTTGAAGCTCCTTAGGCTCAATTATTTTCCCATTGTCTCTCATCCCAAAGGCTACCACATTTCTAATTTCCTTTTTCGCTTAAACATGTGAAACTTGGGTGGATGGGATGGAAAATCTAACACAAGACAATAAAATATGTGTTATTGTTTGCTAGCACAACTACATTACCCACTCATTGCACGTTATCCTTCGGATCTTGAGCATATATAGAGAGGGAAAATGCAGAATACTCAGACAAGTAGGTGCGTCTTTACTCACTGCATGAAAATTGTACAGAGTAGATATTCACCTTAACTGTCTTGATACCACTAAGGACATCCGACATCTCGCGTATTGCCCCAAAATGCTCTGTGTGGAACTTACATTAAAATGTATACATTAACAGTTTAGTGTGCATCTCATGGAGCGTTTCATGAAGGACCACAACCCCTTCAAGGATGTTTCTGTCCGGCATGAAGGCTGTTTGAGATGGTTGCACCACACTGTGTGCAATCTGCGTCAGCCTGTTAGTCCCCACCTTGGTGAAGATTTTAAAGCTGACGTTAAGAAGACATATCGGTCGGAACTGCTCAATCCGTACCGCCTCTGTCTTCTTAGGGAGCAAAGTTATCGTACCAAAATTTAAGTGAAATAGCTGCAAATGCCCAGAAAACAAATCATGGAACATTGGAAGCAATTCACCTTTAATAATATGCTAGCACTTTTTATAAAACTCTGCCGGAAAGCCATCCGGCCCAGGCGCTTTATGATTCTTCATCTGGGAAATCGCCTCAAACACCTCTTTCTCCGAAAACGGGGCGGATAAGATCTCATTCTCATCCGTCGCAAGTTGAGGAATATCCTCAACCCTCGACTCATCTAAGGACACAAAACTATCCTCAGGAGCCCCAAACAATTGCTTGTAATAATTTGTAATATATAACTTTAGGTTTTCCTGACCCAAAATCGTCCCCTCATCTTGCTCGAGCTGAAAAATTTTCTTCTTGCGATGCTTGCCATTCGCAATCATATGAAAGAATTGCGTGTTATCGTCCCCTTGGACGATTTTTTGCACTTTAGCTCTAAGTGCCCACTTCAATTCTTCCTCTCGCAGCAATTCTTTCAGTCTCAGCTCCGCTTCCACTTTAGTCTCCAGCTCTGTGGTATCTAAAATGGAGGACTCGGCCTTTAAATCTAAGTCACCTATAAGGTTGAGGAGCCTTTCCTTTTCGACCTTGTAGACGCCACTCAAATGTTTGGCCCAACCGCGGAGGAACTGTCTTAAGTGTCTAATCTTGTTCTGCCACTTTTCTACATTTGATCTCCCTCCTGAATCTTTTGCCCACTCCCGTGCAACCAGATCCAAGAAACCTTCTCTCTCAAACCATGCTAATTCAAAAGAGAAGATATTTTTATTCCCCACATGATTCGCCTCCCCAGAGTCAACAAGAAGTGGGGTATGATCAGAGATCACTCGTGACAACGCTTGGACCGTCACCAAGGGAAACTTCTGCTCCCAATCCACACTGGTAAGAACACGGTCTAGCTTCTCATAAGTTGGATTTGGCAGAGTGTTGGCCCAAGTAAATTTTCTACCAGAAAGCTCGATCTCCCTGAGATCCAGACTTTCAATAATAGTGTTGAACATAAACGACCATCTGCCGTCAAAGTTATCATTGTTCTTTTCATCCCTCCTCCTTATAATGTTAAAATCACCCCCAACCAGAATTGGGAGCCTTTCATCACCGCAAATACGGACTAGGTCAGCCAGAAAATCTGGCTTTAGCTCAGGCTGCGCAGCTCCATACACTGCCACCAGTGCCCATTGGAACCCATCAACCTTTGACCTAACTCGAAATTTAACCGCAAATTCTCCCAGGATGACATTCCGAACCTCCAAAGTATCGCACTTGACCCCAAGTAAAATCCCACCGGATCTTCCTCTTGGGGGTAAGCAATGCCAATCAAAATCTACTCCTCCCGATAAGGTGCCAAGAAACTGAGGAGTAAAATTGTCTCTACCAGTTTCAGAGAGGGCTATGAAATCTAACTTGTGTTCTATTGATGCATCTGCCAGAAACCTTTGTTTAGCCAAGTCTGCCAGACCTCTGCTATTCCAAAAGATTCACACGAAAAAACTAGATGGGGTGGTTTTTAAGGTGGATTTTGAGAAAGCGTATGATAAGGTTAAGTGGCCTTTTCTACAGCAGGCCTTGCGAATGAAAGGATTCGATCAATCCTGGAGAAAGCAGGTAGAGTCTTTCACGCAAAAAGGCAGTGTCGGAATAAGAGTGAATGATGAAATTGGTCATTATTTCCAGACACACAAGGGTCTAAGACAGGGAGACCCGATGTCACCTATCTTGTTCAACATAGTGGTTGACATGTTGACAACTCTGATAGGAAGAGCTAAAGAAAATGGCCAAGTAGGTGGTCTCGTTCCGCATCTAGTGGATGGTGGGCTGTCCATTCTACAATATGCTGATGATACTATTATCTTCATGGAGCATGATCTGGCGAAAGCACGAAATATGAAGCTTGTGTTATGCTTATTCGAGCAGTTGTCGGGATTAAAGATTAATTTCCATAAAAGTGAATTGTTCTGCTTTGGAAGAGCCAAAGACGAACAAGAAGCTTACAAACAACTGTTTGGATGTGGGGTGGGCTCGCTGCCTTTTACATATCTGGGCATACCGATTCACCATCGCAAGCTCTCTAACAAAGAATGGAAGTGCATTGAAGATCGATTTGAAAAGAAACTAAGTTGCTGGAAGGGCAAACTTATGTCATATGGAGGCCGACTAATTCTCATTAATTCGGTGCTCACGAGTATGCCAATGTTTCTCTTGTCCTTCTTTGAGGTACCAGTAGGGGTACGGAAAAGATTGGACTTCTATCGATCGCGTTTCTTCTGGCAGAGTGATGAGTTAAAACGGAAGTACAGACTGGCTAAATGGGATATCATTTGTAGACCAAAGGACCAAGGTGGTATGGGCATTGAAAATTTAGAGGTGAAGAACAGGTGCTTACTCAGCAAGTGGCTGTACAAGTTATCTGAAGAGACTGATGCCACATGGGCCCAGATTCTGCGTAATAAGTACCTTCATTCTAAGACCTTATCTCAGGTGACGGTCAGACCAACCGATTCGCCTTTTTGGAAAGGATTGATGAGAGTGAAATCAGCCTTCTTCCAAAGGACTAAGTTGATCGTTGGTAATGGTACTTCCACGAGATTCTGGGAGGATACGTGGCTAGGGGAGACGCCTCTAGCTATCCAATATCCTTCTCTCTATAATATCGTTCAGCATAAAGATGCGTATGTTGCAACTATATTACAGTCCAATCCTCTAAATATTCAATTCAGAAGGGCTTTAGCGGGAAACCGCTGGGAAGCTTGGCTCCATCTTGTGAGAAGATTGATGGATGTCCACCTTTCTCAACAGCCAGATCGGTTGCATTGGAAACTAACCAAGAATGGAGTCTTCTCGGTAAAATCCATGTATCTGGATATTATTAATTCTGCCTCTATCCCTCGATCTGTGCATATTTGGAAAGTCAAAGTGCCTTTAAAAATTAAAGTGTTCATGTGGTTTGTTCACAAACAAGTCATTCTCACTAAGGACAATTTGGCAAAACGTAACTGGTCGGGATCCAGAAGGTGTAGCTTCTGTGATCATGATGAATCTATCAAACACCTCTTTCTTGACTGCCCATTGGCCAAAGTGTTATGGCGGTCTATCCATATAGCATTTAATATTGCTCCTCCTACTAGCATCCACACGTTATTTGGGACGTGGCTAGATGGAATTGACATAGTAACAGCGAGACACATCCGTGTAGGCGTATGTGCTCTTTTATGGGCTATATGGAACTGCAGGAACAATCTGGTTTTTAACAGAACAACAAATTTTCATTTCTTGCAGGTAATTTTCCGAGCCACTACGTTGATCCGTATGTGGTCGCTACTCACTCCGATGGATGCCAGGGAGCGTTTGGTTACTGGGTCTATCCGATGGGAGACGGTAGCACGGGCTATCTTCAACCGGTTTGGATGGCAGTCATGTAATAGGATAGGTGTTTAGTTTCCTATCTCTTTTTTATGAAGCCGGTTGTGGCTGTCCCGATTCCCTGTTTTCAGCTCCGTGTGAGCGTTTTTACTTTTTGAGACTTGGAGACTTTGTTGAACGATTTGCTTTTTAATAAATTGGCCGCATGCATCATTATGATGCAGAGGCCGGGGGATAACCTCCTTTTCGAAAAAAAAAAAACAGTTTAGTGTGCAACACAATGATTCAAAGTTTCAAAGGCCTCAGTACCCATGAAGGTAAAATGCACACCCGCCGGCGATTCTCACTGTCCGTCACAGCTAAAAATATTGCCCATCATCTAGTTTAGCCTGTGATTCACACCAAGGACAATTTAGCTAAGCGTAGGTGACAAGGTAGTAAACAAGATTGTTTTTGTGACCAAGAGTAAACAATTTATCATCTGTTTCTAGCTTGCCCGCTCACCAAGCTTTTGTGGCGTACGATTCATGTGTCGTTTATGTTCCTCAACCTACTAGCATATAAAATCTATTTGGTAACTGGCTAGGTGGGATGGAGCCCAATACTGGCTAGGTTATATCAAGTCCGAGAACATTACAATTTGAAGCTTCACAATGTTTTCTGGACCTTGTTTTAAGTTCAACTACATTGCACTGTTATCTGTAGTCTAACTCTAATTATTGTCTAAATAGTTATTGCTATTCACAATGTAGACCAAGTCACCGCGAGACTTACATACTTATTTCAGAAGTTGTAGTACTTATTTCATCATGAAGAATTTTGAAATCACGCATAAAAGACGGCTTGCAGATACTTCTTGAAATTTTTGAAATCACGTATATAAAAGATAGAGACATTTTTTTGAAGCTGGCCCGTAGATACTTCATGTTATGAGAAATCTTGCCATTCTTTTATGTACTAATAGCACCAACGTATCATCAGATATATCTGTTCGGCTTGTGTTGCGCATAATGTTGGTTCGATCTTCCGGTCTGGCGTACGCCACCGCACGCACCCCACACATACCAATTGAGGAGGTGGAGATTCCTCGGACGCGCATACATCGGTGAGCTTGTAGCAGCCGCAAGCCGCAACAGAGAGTTTGTCCAATGTACGGGGCCGTGCACTCGGCGGGTCGCCTTTAGCATGGGCTTGATCGAACATCCAGCCCCACACCAGGATATTTCATGCGCAACACAGCTTTGAGCCCATATGCACACATCATGTGTGTATGGTCTGGGTAGCTAGCTAGTTGTTTCCTTGCAGTCTGTTGTAATGGGCAGTTGCACATAAATATTACTTGACTGCAGTGGTGTCATATGCATGTTTCACAATTTGTTCGACTGAAGAGGAACTCTCAGCTTATTGTACTCCGAAGAATGTGGTTTGGTTGAACTGTTTTCCCAATGCCCCCTATCCCGATGTATTGCCACATTCTTGAGTTTCTCATTCGCTCAAAGATGTGAAACTTTGCCACTTGGACGAAAGGAATGCGGAACCAAACACAAAAAAGTAACATGGTAGTGTTCATGTGCTATCTTCACTACATGTGGCACTCACTGCATGGCATCTTTCGTATCTCGGGTATATGTAGCTAGACAGGTAAAGTGCATGATATGTCACAAAATTAGTTGTGTGGTTTAACCATTGCATGAAAGTTTGTGGAGTACATATTCACCTTATTTTTCCTGGTACCATCATGGTAAAGAAATGTACTCTGGTGGATAGAATAATTAATAGGTACCACAAGTGCCTTAGGAGACATTTTTATGATGGCGTTTACATGGCTGGAGCATACGGCCAGGAAGATTTTCTCCTTCCATGGATAGCAGTGTAATCTCTAGATAGGATCTGACCCCAGCCTTATTATTGCTGTAAAACAATGTTTAGTTTTGAATTTGTTGGACTTGATGGCAGTGCGCATCATGCTATGCAGAGGCCGGTCATTCTTTTGATGCAGTTGTATCACCTCGATATATCAATTCAATGAAATGTCATTTATCGGAAAAAAATCATGGTAAAGAAAGGTTCTGGTGGATAGAATAATTAATAGGTGCAAGTGCCTTGGACTTTGGCTATGTGCACCATAATGATACATAGGTTGGATTCATCCCCCTTTTGTAAAAGGTAAATAAATAAGAATAAAGTAGCTTGGATAATATGAGAAATGCTACATTTTCATAACAAGCTAAGATGTACCTTGGTTACTTTACATTGTCAAAACAAATGTTAACAATTACAGTACAACGGTGATAAGTAGACCAACAATGAATGCTCTTTGTTTGTTAGTTTATAGAAAGGGATCCACTGATGTGATGGATGACCAAGGGTGAGGCAAATGCACCGCGTTGATGTGGAAACATGCACTCCATTAGAGGAAGATCCCCTCGTCTAATATAGAAAGGTAGAAACTCATTGCAAGACCATCCATTCACCACCGAAGAGGGTCATCCCACCCCGAATGATGTAAAATTTTAAGGAAGCCTACTAGACCATGACGGCGCGCGTTGCCGCGTCCGTAAATTTTTACAATGAAATGATATGTATTGCCGCTAGTGCATAAACAGACCCACGCTTTTTGAGTAATCAAAGTTGAAAATTCTAATCAGTCTAAATCAAAGGATGATGATGGTCACCAAAGAATTGTGAATTATAATCGGTCTGCAATGAAGGAGAGTGGTACTCTAGATGACACTCTAGTTGGGTTTCATATTTTCAAGATTAGAAGATTGACGTTCAACACAGAGCACCATCGCAAGACAAGGTTAAAGAAGACTCTCCTAGAAAATAAAAGCATGCTTAAGATGAAATGACATTACCCGTCCGCTCCGATACTCAATCTAAAAAGATATATCCTTATTAATTATAAACTCGTTCTTACATTCATTCAGAATACAAAACCATTGTCAAACAAGTAACCATAGATATGATGAAGAACCATATGTCATGACTTATAGTCATTTGCTAGGCATAAATCATGAAAGTCATATATTGTAAATATGTAAGCAGTAATTTACTTGAGCTTCTTGTTCCGGCTCAACATGCAACTTAAGAACTCGTGTGTGGGAATAGATATGAACACTGACACACATGACTGACTTATGAATTGCTGACAATTTTGATCAGCTGCTTTCCACGAGAATGATGTGAGATATAATGTTACACCCATATACGACTGGTCACAGCTTCGGAATGGATATGAGCAAAGTCTTTGATACAGAAGCATATACATGATCAGGGTTAGTGCCACTAATTTTTTTCACAAGCATGGTATAAATAAATGAGCCTTGCTTCGGTACACCCCTCCTCACAAATCGTATAAGGGCGGTACGGTCATTTAAACACATCTGTATGTGGCACGTATATGCAGACGTATACAGCCCGTCACACACCTTCATCCTGGGCCTGGCCCATTTTTACTTTATTTTTACCTTCAAAAAATAAGTGCAAGAGAAAGGAATCGAACTACCAACCTTTTGAATTTCTTCCGCCCACTGTTGTGCATTGTTACTCCCTCCCGTCCTAGTATTTAGTTTGTGCATAACTCGGTTCACGCCTACGAGTGAGGCCAATCTTTGATTCATTTGTGCCGCTTTGCTAGATGGATTTGCAAAGATCGTGGGAGGTGAGCGAGGTAAATACACATACATGCATGGAGAGGCTACGATCTAGTAAAGCCAATTAAAGGGGGCAGATTTACCGGGATTCGTTGTATGCCAAACATGGAGAGGCGGGCTTTTCTAAAAAAACAAGAAGAGGCAGGCGTGCACATGCCCATTAGCTAGGATTTGGAAAGCCGAGTCAGATTTAAAAAAAATGCGACCAGCACCTCGCTGACTTTTATTTATAGGAGAAATTCCGTAAGCGCCGCGTGTTAGAGCCAAGACTCGAACCCGGACCGGCTGGCAGCTGCCCCAGCTGCCCAGCCAACGTGTCGACGCCCCATCCTCAGCTGAGTCAGATTTAATAATCAGTAATGCTACATTCACGGGCTCAATACGGGGCTTTTACGGAATGACTCTGAGTTGTCAGGTACTGATTGGATTAAGGGGGAGATTGGGCCCACCCACCTGAAAATCAGGGGGTCAGGTTTAGTTAGATGGAAGCAGCCCGTAAAGGCCTGTAAATACCTCGTGCGTTTAGCATTTTGTTTAATAAGAGAGGTGGCCAGCGAGACATATTACCAGTGAATCAGGAAAGGTTCGCTAGTAAATAGGAAGGCGCATAGTAATATGGAAAAAAACAAGAAAAAGTTATATGCAGACTAAATAGAATCGGAGGGAGTACTTTTTTATTTTTCTTGTTGTGCACCTTCTCACTCTAGTTTTTCTTTTTGACATTTTTTCTTCGGTTTAATTGTTTTATTTTTCTTTATTTAGTTTGTTGGGTTCAGTCTTTAGTTTATCGGTTTTTATGCCCACCCCAAGCTCTAAGGACGAAAAAAGTTCACGAAAGTGAAAAAAAATCATTGATCGGATTTGGCAAAAAAAACTTGAAATTGAAAAAATCTCATCGATTTGAAAAAAAAGGTTCACGAATTAAAAATATTCACAGGAGGTCGCCCGGACTGAGCATGTCCATTGTCGCGCGAAATAAGGGAAAAAATAAAAACAATAGTTTTAAGTACATGTTTAAATTATTATTTTACATGGTTTTCCATCAAACCTGGCACGGATCCCTATCATGATCATGCCCACCTGTTGGCAAAAGTTGAGATCATTTCATGAATGTCCTAAAATACAATGTTCAACGAAGGGTGCTCGGTTAGATCAGAAAGCTCCGTCTGAGAGCACGTTTTTTTTGCATCCGTGAAATGATCCCAATTTTTTCAGGAGCTTATATGACCAATTTTAAGGCGCCATGCCAAGTTGTTTGATTTTCGACAGTTTTTGCATTTTTGGAGTTTTCTTGGTCAAAAAGACGAATAAATGGCCGGATGTGTCACAACTTGCATACACTATCGAAAATCATTCAAACCTGACATGGATGCCTACCATGGGCATGCTCATCTCCTTGCAAAAGTTGAGGTCAACTGAAGTATGTCCATGCATAGACCATGTTCAACGAAGAGGGTTCACAGAAGACTCCGTCTAAGAGCATGTTGCTTCCCGATATCCTTGAATAGCTCCAATTTTTTCAATGACCTTGGGTGACAAATTCAAGACACTATGTCAAGTTGTTTTGGTTTTCGAATTTTTTTGTATGTTTTGGAGTTTTCTTGGTCAAAAAAGGTGAGTGGACATGTCGCAACTTGCATATAGTGTCGAAAATCGTTCAAACCTCGCATGGATGCCTACCATGGGCATGCCCACCTGATTGTAAAAGTAGGCGTCATTGAAATAATGTCCAAAACTAGACCATGTTCAACGAAGGGTGTCGAGATAGGCTAGAAGACTCCGTCTGAGAGTACGTTGTTTCTCGACATCCTATAAATGCCTCATCTTTTCAATGGCCTTGTATGATCAATTAAGGCATCATGTCAAGTTTTTTTTGTTTTCGAAATTTTACGTTTTATGGAGTTTTCTCGGTCAAAAAAGACCGATAAATGGCCGGCCGTGTCGCAACTTGCATACGGTGTTGGAAATCGTTCAAACCTAGCATGAACATCTAACATGAGGATGTCCACCTACTTAGAAAAGTTAGGGTCATTATAAAAATGTCCAAAATTAGATCATGTTCAGGTGTCTGGGTTGGTCAGAAGGCTCCCTCTAAGAGCATGTTGTTTTCTCGAAATCATTCAAATGACCCCATTTTTTCTCCACCATCTTCTATGATAAATTCAAGGCATCATGCCAAGTTGTTTCGGTTTTCGACAAGTTTTCCATTTTCTGGAGTTTTCTCAGTGAAAAAAAAACCCAATAAATGGTTGTGCTGATGCAACTTGCATACGGTGTCGGAATTCATTCAAACTTGGCATGAATGCTTATCGTGGTCATGCCCACCTGACGGAAAAAAGTCGATGTTATTTCATGCATGTCAAAAAATAGACCATGTCAACGAAGGGTGTTCGGGTAGGCCAGAAGGGTCCGTTTGAGAGCGCATTTTTTTCCATCATCCATCAAATGACCACTATTTTTTCCATGAGATTATATGACCAATTAAAGGCACCACGGCAAGTTATTTTAGTTTTAGAAAAATATTGTATTTTCTGGAGTTTTCTCGGTGAAAACGGTCGATAAATGACTAGGCGTGACGCAAGTTGCATACGGTGTCGGAATATTAGGGAAGGAGCATGATTAAAGCAAGTTTATGAATATTAGGGAAGCATAATTTCTATCAAACTGAATCATATTAGATCGAAGCAAACTTTAGTGGCGTCGTAACGACGTCAAGTAACACCGGAAGCAAACTATGCTTCTTGAGCAAAAATAATAGAAAATTGATACAACATTTTATTTCTAAATAATTAATAAAAAATCCCTACTCCTAAAGGAGGAGTCCGTACTTCATTTAGTTCGTTCGTACCCCCACCCATCGATCGAGCGAAGACAGCCTCCACCCACCGATTTTTTTTACTATCGGTCGAAGGAAACCCCACCCCCGCGCACCGATTTTTTTTGAATGGAACCCAATCGTCTCGCTTCTCCTCCCCCACGACTCCTCGCCCCGTCCGCCTTTCCAAACCCTCCTCCCAAATCCCGCACCCTAGGGTTCCATCCGTCGGCGCCGTCACGCTGGTTCCTTGGCCCTTCCTCTCCTTGCAACGATGGGATATGGATGTGGAGGCCACAGATCTGACGACGGCGTGTCCATCTTTTCTAACGACGCGGCGGACCGTCGCCTCCTCATCTGCCGCGACCACAGCCGCCTCCCCATTCCCACACCGCCACCGCCAGGGCCTCCTTCGCTGGCAACACGGCGAACGAGAGACAAGGGGAACGATGGTCTCCGCGGCGGTGGAGGAGGGCGAGGACCATCGCTGGAGGAGGAAGAACATGGACGGCGTCTTCTTCCTTGTCTCCCGCGGCAGCTGCACTAAAGGTGTTGTACCACGCAAATCCGTTGATTCGTAGGGTTTCTGTGACTCCTTGCCGGTGAATGGCAGTTGAATTCCGCCTCCGTTGGTTGATTTACTGATCGAAGTTTGGATTTGGTGTGTGGTTTTGGTGCTAGGGATCCAAGTGCGAGTAACGGCACTGCGAGGGCACCCAATTCAACCCCAGCGTGACTGCTGGTACTGGTTCCACGTCAGCTGCGTCAACCCGAGCTGCACCTTTCACGAACCTGTATGTGAGCCACTGACCCTTCGAATTGATATGTGTGTGTGCTTCTGTAATCGCAAAAGGAAGAAGTGTGTGTGCTTCCATGCTTCGTCGCATGCCTACGACGATTGCTTTGGTGGTTAGTCCTGGGTGTCATTATTAAGCTTGTGCCAGGCTAACTTGGGCTGCAGTGTATTTGTTCCCTAATGATGAGTTATTATTTTCTAGGGTGATATATGGAGAACAGTCTCTGTTGCCATTTTCATCCGAGAATTAGCTGCCAACTCAAAAAAGGTACCGCTGCTGAACCAGAAAAACCATCTATGAGTTTCTCTTTTGTTCAATTGTTTTCTTCTTCTGTTCTTGTTTGTTCGTCAGTGAGACTAGCTAGCATAGGGTTACACCACTGATAATTCTTATCATGGTTTGCTGAACATAATGGTGTTGGCGAACGCCTGCAATGACGCAGTGGAAGGAAGAAACTGAGGCCTGTCCCCTCGGCCCCTCCTCTCTTTTAGTTTTCATATTGATCTGACATATTGCTGAAGCGTTTGCTTCAGACCTTAAACCATGGGCACCTTTCAGTTTGATTGAATATATTATTTACTATATATAAGAAGGACTAAGCTAGCATCTTGATTTGACATGTTCAGTGGAAACTCTCTGCATGTAAGATTTCTTTTGTAGATTGGGTACATATGGTGTGTGTTTCCTTTTCCTCCAATTTCTTTGACATGTTATTTAGAAATAATAGGTCAAATTTTACACGACCTCTTTTTTGCATTGAAATTGGATTGGAGGTTCAGTGCTAGAAATAACACTCAACTTTTTTTCGCATTGAAGATTTATACCCTCTTAATACGCCGCTGAATTATTTCCCTTTTCTGAACTTTTAATGGAGGCTCAATGCTAGAAATACTACAATACGGCGCTGAATTATCATTGAAGCTTTGTACCAAGGACCGATGGCACTAAGGCTGGATTGCACACCACCCTCATGTTCACGTAATATAACCTAATTATGTGAGTGTTGCTCCTGTAATATCACACATATTTTTTTCAAGGAAGCCATGGCCGATGCATCGACCCGCGGATGCCGCTCCTTTGTGGACGCCACCCTACCTCACCGTCCTAAACAACCTGCTCCTCGGTCACCTCATCTCTGCCGCCGGCCTAAAGTATGTGTGATGGACCACAAATCTTCTTACTGTTCGATTTTGAGATTCAATCTGTGAGGATTTCATTTGGTTCCTTATCCCCTTTTGCAGGTTTTGTGAACTCCATTTGCAGAGGGAGCTTAAGTGCAATTTCATTTCAGGGAGAGCTGGCACATATTTCTCCTTTTAGGTTGATACTTCAGACTCTTCAGTACACATCAATATTTCTCCTTTTTTAAGCTATGCTACACATGCTTAAGTACAACTTCAGGTTTCGGTTACGGTTCATGCACATGGCCATGTTCTAAACTTTTTGATTCATGGAGACATAGCATGTTTTGTACAAAAATATATCATCGTAACCTAATCTCTGGAAACTTGATGTACTATGCTTTGTTATACTGAGAAGCTGCAAAGCCCAAGCCTCATGTTCATATAGGAGGGCACTCGGAAGAGATGGGGTGAATGATCTACATAATTCTAAATCCTACCTCTTCCTTAGCCATTTGCGAGCATCCCCCTCCATAGATAAGTACATGGTGTTTACCATAATTTACTTTTTCCTTTATAGTGGTCCTCCTAATTGTTTACTGTTGAGTGTCTCATTTCCAGCATATTAGTAGAGGAGCATGAAAGTTTGGAAAGTTATGTTTGTTGATGGGATTCATTGTGCTGGTTAAAGTCATAATATATCAGCAGGTATGGCATCGCATTCATTGTTCTGGTTAGATGAGGTATATCATCTGGTAAATCATTTGGATACATTTCAACGTATTGGGTTATTTTATTCTGAATTCTTTAGTCAGGTACCTTCTTTCTCTTAACACAACTTCAGCAACACGTGTTATATAGTTACAACTTCCAATTTAATAGTAGAGATTTAATCTCAATACTTGCTTGCTTGGTGTAAGAATGTAGAAGTTATTTTGGCTCCTAGCTGTAGTCTACAACTGGGTGTTCCAAGAATTTGTTTTTGGCAAGGTCTTCTTTGGTACCTCTTCATGTGCAATCCACATTATTTTTTGCTTGATTCTCTATGCAAGAATCTTGCCTCATGGTCGAACATATATGGTCACATATTTGCTCCAGGGATTTAATTTTAGTGAGGGCCGATCGACAAACGATCAGCCAATCTCTACTCCTAATGGAGCAGTTCGTACGTCGTTCGTTCGTTCGTTCGCTGCAACCCACCGATCGAACGAAACTCCACCCACCGATTTTCATCCTACGTAACCCACCCAACCGATTTTTATCTATGTGTGGCTTCCACCCGCACCGGTTTTCTCACAGTGTACGTCTCCCTCCCACCGGTTTTCTTCATTGGGCTCTCCCTTCTCTCCCACACGAGCCACACGACCTTGACCTAACCCTAGATGTCCGCCACACCCTACCCAACTCCAGCAGTCGTAGCCGCCACCGCATCATCGGCTATCTCCGCTGTGAAGCGTCCCCACATCGATTCTTGGCTCCCAATGATGTGTGGTGCCACGGGAACGCAACCATGCCGTTGAGCTTGAGCGTCGGCGCTGGCGACGGTTGTCGCGCCGGTGCTACTGTACCCCGCTCCTACGCCTAACCACACCGATTCCGTCTTCCAGGCGGAAAGTGATGATGAGAGGGAGCGGATGCTTCTCTGCTTCATCCTCCTATGGGCAAAATTGGACGATCGTGCCATCTCCTTTAACTTCAAGGACGTTCCGCCCCTCCAATCTCCCTTTTAGAAAAGCTCTGCCTCAATTCCATGTAGATGCACACTCCCCTGGCCCTGAGAAGTTCCTCCTTGTTCGGGATTTACTGACTATTATCTTTCTTCCGCAGCGCCGCTGGGTGTGTACCTTGGTGTCGCCGGTCAAACTGATTGACTTCTCTATGGTATGCAGGAACCTCAGGTCATGGTCCTCGCGCCATGAATCACCTACAATATTGGATGGTGCTGTTGCTCGAGCTACAGGGCAACTATGGCAGCCTAGGCAGGTTTGCCTCTTCTGACTTCTGTTCCAACTTAATCAGATCTCATGTGTTTGTGTTTAGATAATATACTTGATGATTAGCTGATAGAATAAGTGGATCATACATCAATCGTCATATCTGAATTTTCACGTGCTTGCACTGTCAACGGCAAGGCCACCCCCGACGCACTAGCCTGAAGGTGATCCTTTTCTCAATTGTTTCGTGGATATGCTGCAGTTCACAATGTTTTCATCTACCGCAATGCGCCATGATTGCGGTGGCGTATAACGCGAGAGTGGAGCGATCGACAAGTACGTGCTTCACTGCCTCCTTTGCACCATCCATCACCTTCACTATCGGAATAACGCACAATGCCGATGGCCTCTCGTCTTGCAGGTTCGTCTCTTTCTTTCCTTCTTTATTCCACACTCGGTCGGTGCTGGTGAAGATCGAACATATGTGTAAGCACAATGTCTTGTTAAGTTGTTTGGTAAGTTTGAATGTTGCGGATTGATCCGTTTTGCTGGAGCGGGGTAGGTGGGGTACGGCGGCGCTGTAGACGGGCATGGGGAACGGGGAGATATATATATAATTTTATGGCTACTCTTCCATTGGTGTTCGTGGGTCTTGAGAGAGAGAGAGAGGGAGGAAGGGAGGGAGGGAGGGAGAGAGAGAGAGAGAGAGAGAGAGAGAGAGAGAGAGAGAGAGAGAGAGAGTTGTCAATAAAGATAAGTCTTGTATTAACTTTCCTGTGCATTGTTATGAGTGAAAGAAACATAAGTGAAATAAAATTGTTCCGTAAAATCAGTTGAAGTATATACATTACTGTTTGGTGGATAGTGGTTACATTTATCTCTGTTTTTTGCAGGATTTTAAACTGTTCACTCATCATTGCGACATGATAAGATATGTGAAATTATAGTGTGTCGGAGGTAGAGACGAAGAAGGGCATGTCAAGGGTGTCCTATGAAAGCAGAGGTTTCTTCTGAAGCAAATTACAATTGTTAAGAGTGTTTTGAAGGAAACTACATTTATTCAGAGTGATAAAAATATGATCTCATATTGCAAAGGTATTGATCAGATTACAGTTTATTCGGTAAGTTTGATTTGTTGATTGTTACAGTTGACTTAATTCGTTCATCGAATTACATACTCTTGGGTGCAATGCAATGCAGATGTGTGTGGGCATCATATCATATATAAGATTGCTTTTGTGGGATTTACTATCTGAACCACCTATAGGAATGAGAAAAGAGCATGCATGGGAGAGGGTGTACATGTTTACTGAATAATTGTAGACCATTATGTATGAACATGGAGATGGAAAATTTTGCATGTTGAGAACAAGCAGTCTGAGAAACTTCTATTCGCCAATAGTAAGATAATGCCTTTGTCTAATGAGCTTGATCTTTTGGCAAGATTACTATCCCGGGATCGTTAAACTGAAGAGTGCAGTGAGTTCTGTGACTATATATTCTCCTTTCCCTGATTTATATTTAACTACTCGTGCTAAAAACGTGAGAGCATGAACACCTTTCTTTGGGTGTGTGATGGTGTTAATTTGTTTTTGGCCAATACTTGGTCCTATAGGCGTTAGCATGGCAATCACTTACGCTATTGTTATTGCACTAATTTTACTACTTACACGACTGTTGGTCCTATAGGCGTTAACATTACATGTTGTAGTAAGTAGATGATTGCAATGCAGCAGATCATGACTTAACACCCATCACTACTCATTGTGTTACCACTCATCAAAGATACATAAATCTTCTCTGTTCAAAATCTATCATTATATTTACTCCCTGGTCATATAGGAAAATAAGTCATCTTCCCATAATTAAATTGGGATCAAGCTTCACATGAAGGAAGCATGTAGCCTCAGTGAACTAATGCACCGCGTAATTTATCAAAAATTATGGTTTCAGTTTAATAGATATTTCTGTCTTTCTTGAACTATATAATCCGGGGAGGAAGTGGAAGTTTATGATTTTTCTATGACTGGAATAAGTGATAAGATGATATATGATCTACTTAAAGTGAAGTAACTATATGTAACGGGTGTATTCTGACGATTTTTTGTTCAAAATATTCATATTTTATCTGTTTAAAAATAGGATTATAATTAATTAGCATTTTTTAGTTGAAAAGGTGATTTTGGGTGTGTACTAATTTTTTGGTAGGGAGGGTAAAGTTACGAAAGAAACTCTCTGCTTTCCGAATAGTCTGTGAGGCGGGGGGGGGGGGGGGGGGGGGGGGGGGGGGCATGCTACGCCAACACTGATCACAACGACGACAAGGGACTCCACTGGGTACTAGCGACTTAGACTATGGTTGCTCCATCCGATAATGTAGCCCTGGTGATTTCCTTGGCCCGAAGCTCATTTGTTTTCTGTTTGTGAGCCACTACATGCACGCATGTTCAAATTTCAATGTTGTGAGGTTTTAATACTTGATAGTCAGGTAAATACTAAGGCATCAAAATCAAGAAATAGTTAACAAACTAACCAGGCCATGCTGATTGAAAAAACAAATGTATTACTTCCTCCGTTTCATAATTTAGTGCTTGCAGATTTTTTTAAACTCAAGCTTTACAAACTTTGACCATGTTTTTAGAGAAAAACCTCTACATCTGCAACACGGAACACATATCATTACATATACCATTAGACGTATCATTATATTTGTTTAGAGATGGAGTACTTCTATATTGTATATATTTGGTATTTTAGCACTTGGTCAAAGTTTGTAGTCTTTGAGTTTGTAGACTTCGAGTTTGTAGACTTTAAGTTTTTAAACAATCTACATGCACTACATTATGGAATGGACGAAGTAGATAGCTAATAATCCCTTTGAAGAACTACTTTCTATTTAGTATTTGTATGAAATGCATGGTGTTGCTTTAATTTTGGATTGCTATTGATTGGATTTGCAGAACCTAACATGATTCTGGAAGGAATAACGGGCACTGCAATTTCTAAAGATAGAGATTTTCTGGTTTTAGGATGGGAAATACTGAATTTTGCAATGGTAGTATCTGTCGTAATAATTAAACATCATCTTATGTTTCTTTCTCTTACTTTGGAACATCATCCATGTAGGAACTGATTGGTTTCCATCCTTTTCATTAGTTTTGTGTGCCTTTCCAGTGAAGACAAAAATGAAACAAAAAAACTAAATGTATATGTAGGAGATTCTCCTTTAGATGTATATATTTTTTTAATCTGTGGTAAACATGGTTATTTCAATATAATCTTCGAGCACTAACAGCTAAAAATATCTACAGGGAATAAGGTTTTCCTTATGCAA
The DNA here is from genome assembly GCA_039707655.1 of Elymus sibiricus. Taxonomy (NCBI): domain Eukaryota; kingdom Viridiplantae; phylum Streptophyta; class Magnoliopsida; order Poales; family Poaceae; genus Elymus; species Elymus sibiricus. The sequence continues at coordinate 375,327,463 of CM077663.1, read as the reverse complement.
AGAAGGCAACACATTTGAACGTTCTTGCATGAATACTTTATTGCATAAATGAGTTGTGGCATGTAACCGCCAATCTTTATGAGTAAGTGTATAAAAATTATTTACCGTAACCCAGTATTAAAACACATGTCATGTATGTTACGAATTACAATTATGTTTTGATCACTATCTTCTTGTATAAATATGTCATCCTGTAGAATCAAAGTGGATTTGGAACACAGTGACAATGTTGCAGACCGGTGACAAAATGACCAAAGAGCTGAAGTGGAAGGGCTCGCGGAAGAGGAGGATGGGATGACGATGAAATCTTCGTGAGGTAAAGTGATGGAGTCGCATCTTAGGTAAACATGGAAGCAGAACCTGTGCGGAGGCTGGAGACAACTAGAGGATTATTCATAATAAGATTGTGAATGAACATGCAGCGGAAAGAATATTTTCATGTCCATATGCCCCCTTTTCTTATTATTTGTATATAAGGTGTTTAGGGTGTTCCACTTTGCACGACCGAGATAGTAGAGTGAAACATCAAAATAATGACACAGTAGCCACATGCAGAGTCAAGGGGCAATAGATTCAGAGAAAAATGAGCATGCCATGTGCTTGTTTCGTGGGGAGGAAAAGGAGCATTGCTTACAAGTTCATTTGTTTGCCCGTGGCAACACACGGGCAGTCAACTAGTAAACTATTACATTCGACATAGTAAAACTTTATTCGATCGAAGCAAATTTAACATGTATGGGAAGCTAACTTTAGTAGGAAACGAAACAAAATTTCATCCACCAAAAAATAAGAAAATATATCATCGCTTGATTTGTGGGTATGATTAGTTTGAGAAACAAAATTACATGGAAACAAACGTGGACGCAGGTTTCATTCCAACCAACCGTGATTTTTGGAACCAATTAATCCTAGGATGCAGATTTGACTGGACCGATTAGTTATGCGAAGCAGATTTGAAGGAAACTACCTGGAGAAAGACACGGCCAGGTTCCTACAATCCAACGGACAGAAGTATGCTGTCTGATCCCTAACACTACCTTATATATTTCGTGCTCTGCAATATCACTTGCGGTGGCATAGCTTAGTGGTACGAATTGTAATCGAGAGTGCGAGGTTATGAGTTCGATACTTCAAGGAAGCTTCTTATCTACCGATTTTTATGCCACTCTTTTGAATAGCAAGTGGACTTGCGCCTGGTGGGCCGGCCCAGTCGTTATCAGCTCGCTCGGCCGCACGAAGGCTGCGTATCGAGGTCTCCACGCCGGCGTACTTTTAAAGAAAGATCATCTTACCCTTTGTTGTGAAAGGGTGCGGAGTAATCTCAACCATTGATGTGTTTAGGGGGGTGTACCGAAGCAGAAGTGTAAATAATAAACTTGTTATCGAGACAATGACTTCAACAAAATAAATTTATCCACAAGAAATTGGAAGGAAGTGAGACCAATATGCAGATTTTGACAACTAATTGGTTTCTGAGGCCCAAAATCCTTTTAGTTGAAATCGGTAAGCTCCTTTCGAGTCTACATGCGAAAATAGAATTAACTACAAGAGCATGTAATGGTAGAATCTATGTAACAGAAACTTGTCCATATGCACTCCATCAGTTGACTCACCTCAGTTACATAGAAGGACCGACGTTCTAGTTGTGCACCCCATTTCCTATAGATCCTCTTGTACTTTGAGCTGTGTAGCTGGTACAAATGTGAGAGAATGTATTGATTGGTTATGTAATACATTGATTTTAGCAAATCAGGTACACATTGTGCGCTAATGAAGTTATATAAGGTTCATAAATAGGGTCAAGTAAAGCACGGGTTAAAATAACATGCACTGACAATCCAACAAACAATTTCCTTTTAACGATCCATCTTGTTCAAATGCTCAGCAATTTTTGGACAAAGAAGGGAACTTTTTGAAATTTTGGCATAACATGAGCTTTCCAAATGCATTTGAAGATGTGCGTGTATGGATCCGGAATTCTGGATAGCTCATGATGGTGTGCATCCAGTTTATGCCACTCTTTTGAATAGCAAGTGGACTTGCGCCTGGTGGGCCGGCCCAGTCGTTATCATCTCGCTCGGCCGCACGAAGGCTGCGTATCGAGGTCTCCACGCCGGCGTACTTTTAAAGAAAGACCATCTTACCCTTTGTTGTGAAAGGGTGCGGAGTAATCTCAACCATTGATGTGTTTAGGGGGGTGTACCGAAGCAGAAGTGTAAATAATAAACTTGTTATCGAGACAATGACTTCAACAAAATAAATTTATCCACAAGAAATTGGAAGGAAGTGAGACCAATATGCAGATTTTGACAACTAATTGGTTTCTGAGGCCCAAAATCCTTTTAGTTGAAATCGGTAAGCTCCTTTCGAGTCTACATGCGAAAATAGAATTAACTACAAGAGCATGTAATCGTAGAATCTATGTAAGAGAAACTTGTCCACATGCACTCCATCAGTTGACTCACCTCAGTTACATAGAAGGACCGACGTTCTAGTTGTGCACCCCATTTCCTATAGATCCTCTTGTACTTTGAGCTGTGTAGCTGGTACAAATGTGAGAGAATGTATTGATTGGTTATGTAATACATTGATTTTAGCAAATCAGGTACACATTGTGCGCTAATGAAGTTATATAAGGTTCATAAATAGGGTCAAGTAAAGCACGGGTTAAAATAACATGCACTGGCAATCCAACAAACAATTTCCTTTTAACGATCCATCTTGTTCAAATGCTCAGCAATTTTTGGACAAAGAAGGGAACTTTTTGAAATTTTGGGATAACATGAGCTTTCCAAATGCATTTGAAAATGTGCGTGTATGGATCCGGAATTCTGGATAGCTCATGATGGTGTGCATCCAGTTTATGCCACTCTTTTGAATAGCAAGTGGACTTGCGCCTGGTGGGCCGGCCCAGTCGTTATCAGCTCGCTCGGCCGCACGAAGGCTGCGTATCGAGGTCTCCACGCCGGCGTACTTTTAAAGAAAGACCATCTTACCCTTTGTTGTGAAAGGGTGCGGAGTAATCTCAACCATTGATGTGTTTAGGGGGGTGTACCGAAGCAGAAGTGTAAATAATAAACTTGTTATCGAGACAATGACTTCAACAAAATAAATTTATCCACAAGAAATTGGAAGGAAGTGAGACCAATATGCAGATTTTGACAACTAATTGGTTTCTGAGGCCCAAAATCCTTTTAGTTGAAATCGGTATGCTCCTTTCGAGTCTACATGCGAAAATAGAATTAACTACAAGAGCATGTAATGGTAGAATCTATGTAACAGAAACTTGTCCATATGCACTCCATCAGTTGACTCACCTCAGTTACATAGAAGGACCGACGTTCTAGTTGTGCACCCCATTTCCTATAGATCCTCTTGTACTTTGAGCTGTGTAGCTGGTACAACTGTGAGAGAATGTATTGATTGGTTATGTAATACATTGATTTTAGCAAATCAGGTACACATTGTGCGCTAATGAAGTTATATAAGGTTCATAAATAGGGTCAAGTAAAGCACGGGTTAAAATAACATGCACTGACAATCCAACAAACAATTTCCTTTTAACGATCCATCTTGTTCAAATGCTCAGCAATTTTTGGACAAAGAAGGGAACTTTTTGAAATTTTGGCATAACATGAGCTTTCCAAATGCATTTGAAGATGTGCGTGTATGGATCCGGAATTCTGGATAGCTCATGATGGTGTGCATCCAGTTTATGCCACTCTTTTGAATAGCAAGTGGACTTGCGCCTGGTGGGCCGGCCCAGTCGTTATCAGCTAGCTCGGCCGCACGAAGGCTGCGTATCGAGGTCTCCACGCCGGCGTACTTTTAAAGAAAGACCATCTTACCCTTTGTTGTGAAAGGGTGCGGAGTAATCTCAACCATTGATGTGTTTAGGGGGGTGTACCGAAGCAGAAGTGTAAATAATAAACTTGTTATCGAGACAATGACTTCAACAAAATAAATTTATCCACAAGAAATTGGAAGGAAGTGAGACCAATATGCAGATTTTGACAACTAATTGGTTTCTGAGGCCCAAAATCCTTTTAGTTGAAATCGGTAAGCTCCTTTCGAGTCTACATGCGAAAATAGAATTAACTACAAGAGCATGTAATCGTAGAATCTATGTAACAGAAACTTGTCCACATGCACTCCATCAGTTGACTCACCTCAGTTACATAGAAGGACCGACGTTCTAGTTGTGCACCCCATTTCCTATAGATCCTCTTGTACTTTGAGCTGTGTAGCTGGTACAAATGTGAGAGAATGTATTGATTGGTTATGTAATACATTGATTTTAGCAAATCAGGTACACATTGTGCGCTAATGAAGTTATATAAGGTTCATAAATAGGGTCAAGTAAAGCACGGGTTAAAATAACATGCACTGACAATCCAACAAACAATTTCCTTTTAACGATCCATCTTGTTCAAATGCTCAGCAATTTTTGGACAAAGAAGGGAACTTTTTGAAATTTTGGGATAACATGAGCTTTCCAAATGCATTTAAGATGTGCGTGTATGGATCCGGAATTCTGGATAGCTCATGATGGTGTGCATCCAGTTTATGCCACTCTTTTGAATAGCAAGTGGACTTGCGCCTGGTGGGCCGGCCCAGTCGTTATCAGCTCGCTCGGCCGCACGAAGGCTGCGTATCGAGGTCTCCACGCCGGCGTACTTTTAAAGAAAGACCATCTTACCCTTTGTTGTGAAAGGGTGCGGAGTAATCTCAACCATTGATGTGTTTAGGGGGGTGTACCGAAGCAGAAGTGTAAATAATAAACTTGTTATCGAGACAATGACTTCAACAAAATAAATTTATCCACAAGAAATTGGAAGGAAGTGAGACCAATATGCAGATTTTGACAACTAATTGGTTTCTGAGGCCCAAAATCCTTTTAGTTGAAATCGGTATGCTCCTTTCGAGTCTACATGCGAAAATAGAATTAACTACAAGAGCATGTAATGGTAGAATCTATGTAACAGAAACTTGTCCATATGCACTCCATCAGTTGACTCACCTCAGTTACATAGAAGGACCGACGTTCTAGTTGTGCACCCCATTTCCTATATATCCTCTTGTACTTTGAGCTGTGTAGCTGGTACAAATGTGAGAGAATGTATTGATTGGTTATGTAATACATTGATTTTAGCAAATCAGGTACACATTGTGCGCTAATGAAGTTATATAAGGTTCATAAATAGGGTCAAGTAAAGCACGGGTTAAAATAACATGCACTGACAATCCAACAAACAATTTCCTTTTAACGATCCATCTTGTTCAAATGCTCAGCAATTTTTGGACAAAGAAGGGAACTTTTTGAAATTTTGGGATAACATGAGCTTTCCAAATGCATTTGAAGATGTGCGTGTATGGATCCGGAATTCTGGATAGCTCATGATGGTGTGCATCCAGTTTATGCCACTCTTTTGAATAGCAAGTGGACTTGCGCCTGGTGGGCCGGCCCAGTCGTTATCAGCTCGCTCGGCCGCACGAAGGCTGCGTATCGAGGTCTCCACGCCGGCGTACTTTTAAAGAAAGACCATCTTACCCTTTGTTGTGAAAGGGTGCGGAGTAATCTCAACCATTGATGTGTTTAGGGGGGTGTACCGAAGCAGAAGTGTAAATAATAAACTTGTTATCGAGACAATGACTTCAACAAAATAAATTTATCCACAAGAAATTGGAAGGAAGTGAGACCAATATGCAGATTTTGACAACTAATTGGTTTCTGAGGCCCAAAATCCTTTTAGTTGAAATCCGTAAGCTCCTTTCGAGTCTACATGCGAAAATAGAATTAACTACAAGAGCATGTAATCGTAGAATCTATGTAACAGAAACTTGTCCACATGCACTCCATCAGTTGACTCACCTCAGTTACATAGAAGGACCGACGTTCTAGTTGTGCACCCCATTTCCTATAGATCCTCTTGTACTTTGAGCTGTGTAGCTGGTACAAATGTGAGAGAATGTATTGATTGGTTATGTAATACATTGATTTTAGCAAATCAGGTACACATTGTGCGCTAATGAAGTTATATAAGGTTCATAAATAGGGTCAAGTAAAGCACGGGTTAAAATAACATGCACTGACAATCCAACAAACAATTTCCTTTTAACGATCCATCTTGTTCAAATGCTCAGCAATTTTTGGACAAAGAAGGGAACTTTTTGAAATTTTGGGATAACATGAGCTTTCCAAATGCATTTAAGATGTGCGTGTATGGATCCGGAATTCTGGACAGCTCATGATGGTGTGCATCCAGTTTATGCCACTCTTTTGAATAGCAAGTGGACTTGCGCCTGGTGGGCCGGCCCAGTCGTTATCAGCTCGCTCGGCCGCACGAAGGCTGCGTATCGAGGTCTCCACGCCGGCGTACTTTTAAAGAAAGACCATCTTACCCTTTGTTGTGAAAGGGTGCGGAGTAATCTCAACCATTGATGTGTTTAGGGGGGTGTACCGAAGCAGAAGTGTAAATAATAAACTTGTTATCGAGACAATGACTTCAACAAAATAAATTTATCCACAAGAAATTGGAAGGAAGTGAGACCAATATGCAGATTTTGACAACTAATTGGTTTCTGAGGCCCAAAATCCTTTTAGTTGAAATCGGTATGCTCCTTTCGAGTCTACATGCGAAAATAGAATTAACTACAAGAGCATGTAATGGTAGAATCTATGTAACAGAAACTTGTCCATATGCACTCCATCAGTTGACTCACCTCAATTACATAGAAGGACCGACGTTCTAGTTGTGCACCCCATTTCCTATAGATCCTCTTGTACTTTGGGCTGTGTAGCTGGTACAAATGTGAGAGAATGTATTGATTGGTTATGTAATACATTGATTTTAGCAAATCAGGTACACATTGTGCGCTAATGAAGTTATATAAGGTTCATAAATAGGGTCAAGTAAAGCACGGGTTAAAATAACATGCACTGACAATCCAACAAACAATTTCCTTTTAACGATCCATCTTGTTCAAATGCTCAGCAATTTTTGGACAAAGAAGGGAACTTTTTGAAATTTTGGGATAACATGAGCTTTCCAAATGCATTTGAAGATGTGCGTGTATGGATCCGGAATTCTGGATAGCTCATGATGGTGTGCATCCAGTTTATGCCACTCTTTTGAATAGCAAGTGGACTTGCGCCTGGTGGGCCGGCCCAGTCGTTATCAGCTCGCTCGGCCGCACGAAGGCTGCGTATCGAGGTCTCCACGCCTGCGTACTTTTAAAGAAAGACCATCTTACCCTTTGTTGTGAAAGGGTGCGGAGTAATCTCAACCATTGATGTGTTTAGGGGGGTGTACCGAAGCAGAAGTGTAAATAATAAACTTGTTATCGAGACAATGACTTCAACAAAATAAATTTATCCACAAGAAATTGGAAGGAAGTGAGACCAATATGCAGATTTTGACAACTAATTGGTTTCTGAGGCCCAAAATCCTTTTAGTTGAAATCGGTATGCTCCTTTCGAGTCTACATGCGAAAATAGAATTAACTACAAGAGCATGTAATGGTAGAATCTATGTAACAGAAACTTGTCCATATGCACTCCATCAGTTGACTCACCTCAGTTACATAGAAGGACCGACGTTCTAGTTGTGCACCCCATTTCCTATGGATCCTCTTGTACTTTGAGCTGTGTAGCTGGTACAAATGTGAGAGAATGTATTGATTGGTTATGTAATACATTGATTTTAGCAAATCAGGTACACATTGTGCGCTAATGAAGTTATATAAGGTTCATAAATAGGGTCAAGTAAAGCACGGGTTAAAATAACATGCACTGACAATCCAACAAACAATTTCCTTTTAACGATCCATCTTGTTCAAATGCTCAGCAATTTTTGGACGAAGAAGGGAACTTTTTGAAATTTTGGGATAACATGAGCTTTCCAAATGCATTTGAAGATGTGCGTGTATGGATCCGGAATTCTGGATAGCTCATGATGGTGTGCATCCAGTTTATGCCACTCTTTTGAATAGCAAGTGGACTTGCGCCTGGTGGGCCGGCCCAGTCGTTATCAGCTCGCTCGGCCGCACGAAGGCTGCGTATCGAGGTCTCCACGCCGGCGTACTTTTAAAGAAAGACCATCTTACCCTTTGTTGTGAAAGGGTGCGGAGTAATCTCAACCATTGATGTGTTTAGGGGGGTGTACCGAAGCAGAAGTGTAAATAATAAACTTGTTATCGAGACAATGACTTCAACAAAATAAATTTATCCACAAGAAATTGGAAGGAAGTGAGACCAATATGCAGATTTTGACAACTAATTGGTTTCTGAGGCCCAAAATCCTTTTAGTTGAAATCGGTAAGCTCCTTTCGAGTCTACATGCGAAAATAGAATTAACTACAAGAGCATGTAATGGTAGAATCTATGTAACAGAAACTTGTCCACATGCACTCCATCAGTTGACTCACCTCAGTTACATAGAAGGACCGACGTTCTAGTTGTGCACCCCATTTCCTATGGATCCTCTTGTACTTTGAGCTGTGTAGCTGGTACAAATGTGAGAGAATGTATTGATTGGTTATGTAATACATTGATTTTAGCAAATCAGGTACACATTGTGCGCTAATGAAGTTATATAAGGTTCATAAATAGGGTCAAGTAAAGCACGGGTTAAAATAACATGCACTGACAATCCAACATACAATTTCCTTTTAACGATCCATCTTGTTCAAATGCTCAGCAATTTTTGGACAAAGAAGGGAACTTTTTGAAATTTTGGGATAACATGAGCTTTCCAAATGCATTTAAGATGTGCGTGTATGGATCCGGAATTCTGGATAGCTCATGATGGTGTGCATCCAGTTTATGCCACTCTTTTGAATAGCAAGTGGACTTGCGCCTGGTGGGCCGGCCCAGTCGTTATCAGCTCGCTCGGCCGCACGAAGGCTGCGTATCGAGGTCTCCACGCCGGCGTACTTTTAAAGAAAGACCATCTTACCCTTTGTTGTGAAAGGGTGCGGAGTAATCTCAACCATTGATGTGTTTAGGGGGGTGTACCGAAGCAGAAGTGTAAATAATAAACTTGTTATCGAGACAATGACTTCAACAAAATAAATTTATCCACAAGAAATTGGAAGGAAGTGAGACCAATATGCAGATTTTGACAACTAATTGGTTTCTGAGGCCCAAAATCCTTTTAGTTGAAATCGGTATGCTCCTTTCGAGTCTACATGCGAAAATAGAATTAACTACAAGAGCATGTAATGGTAGAATCTATGTAACAGAAACTTGTCCATATGCACTCCATCAGTTGACTCACCTCAGTTACATAGAAGGACCGACGTTCTAGTTGTGCACCCCATTTCCTATATATCCTCTTGTACTTTGAGCTGTGTAGCTGGTACAAATGTGAGAGAATGTATTGATTGGTTATGTAATACATTGATTTTAGCAAATCAGGTACACATTGTGCGCTAATGAAGTTATATAAGGTTCATAAATAGGGTCAAGTAAAGCACGGGTTAAAATAACATGCACTGACAATCCAACAAACAATTTCCTTTTAACGATCCATCTTGTTCAAATGCTCAGCAATTTTTGGACAAAGAAGGGAACTTTTTGAAATTTTGGGATAACATGAGCTTTCCAAATGCATTTGAAGATGTGCGTGTATGGATCCGGAATTCTGGATAGCTCATGATGGTGTGCATCCAGTTTATGCCACTCTTTTGAATAGCAAGTGGACTTGCGCCTGGTGGGCCGGCCCAGTCGTTATCAGCTCGCTCGGCCGCACGAAGGCTGCGTATCGAGGTCTCCACGCCGGCGTACTTTTAAAGAAAGACCATCTTACCCTTTGTTGTGAAAGGGTGCGGAGTAATCTCAACCATTGATGTGTTTAGGGGGGTGTACCGAAGCAGAAGTGTAAATAATAAACTTGTTATCGAGACAATGACTTCAACAAAATAAATTTATCCACAAGAAATTGGAAGGAAGTGAGACCAATATGCAGATTTTGACAACTAATTGGTTTCTGAGGCCCAAAATCCTTTTAGTTGAAATCGGTAAGCTCCTTTCGAGTCTACATGCGAAAATAGAATTAACTACAAGAGCATGTAATCTATGTAACAGAAACTTGTCCACATGCACTCCATCAGTTGACTCACCTCAGTTACATAGAAGGACCGACGTTCTAGTTGTGCACCCCATTTCCTATGGATCCTCTTGTACTTTGAGCTGTGTAGCTGGTACAAATGTGAGAGAATGTATTGATTGGTTATGTAATACATTGATTTTAGCAAATCAGGTACACATTGTGCGCTAATGAAGTTATATAAGGTTCATAAATAGGGTCAAGTAAAGCACGGGTTAAAATAACATGCACTGACAATCCAACAAACAATTTCCTTTTAACGATCCATCTTGTTCAAATGCTCAGCAATTTTTGGACAAAGAAGGGAACTTTTTGAAATTTTGGGATAACATGAGCTTTCCAAATGCATTTAAGATGTGCGTGTATGGATCCGGAATTCTGGATAGCTCATGATGGTGTGCATCCAGTTTATGCCACTCTTTTGAATAGCAAGTGGACTTGCGCCTGGTGGGCCGGCCCAGTCGTTATCAGCTCGCTCGGCCGCACGAAGGCTGCGTATCGAGGTCTCCACGCCGGCGTACTTTTAAAGAAAGACCATCTTACCCTTTGTTGTGAAAGGGTGCGGAGTAATCTCAACCATTGATGTGTTTAGGGGGGTGTACCGAAGCAGAAGTGTAAATAATAAACTTGTTATCGAGACAATGACTTCAACAAAATAAATTTATCCACAAGAAATTGGAAGGAAGTGAGACCAATATGCAGATTTTGACAACTAATTGGTTTCTGAGGCCCAAAATCCTTTTAGTTGAAATCGGTATGCTCCTTTCGAGTCTACATGCGAAAATAGAATTAACTACAAGAGCATGTAATGGTAGAATCTATGTAACAGAAACTTGTCCATATGCACTCCATCAGTTGACTCACCTCAGTTACATAGAAGGACCGACGTTCTAGTTGTGCACCCCATTTCCTATAGATCCTCTTGTACTTTGAGCTGTGTAGCTGGTACAAATGTGAGAGAATGTATTGATTGGTTATGTAATACATTGATTTTAGCAAATCAGGTACACATTGTGCGCTAATGAAGTTATATAAGGTTCATAAATAGGGTCAAGTAAAGCACGGGTTAAAATAACATGCACTGACAATCCAACAAACAATTTCCTTTTAACGATCCATCTTGTTCAAATGCTCAGCAATTTTTGGACAAAGAAGGGAACTTTTTGAAATTTTGGGATAACATGAGCTTTCCAAATGCATTTGAAGATGTGCGTGTATGGATCCGGAATTCTGGATAGCTCATGATGGTGTGCATCCAGTTTATGCCACTCTTTTGAATAGCAAGTGGACTTGCGCCTGGTGGGCCGGCCCAGTCGTTATCAGCTCGCTCGGCCGCACGAAGGCTGCGTATCGAGGTCTCCACGCCGGCGTACTTTTAAAGAAAGACCATCTTACCCTTTGTTGTGAAAGGGTGCGGAGTAATCTCAACCATTGATGTGTTTAGGGGGGTGTACCGAAGCAGAAGTGTAAATAATAAACTTGTTATCGAGACAATGACTTCAACAAAATAAATTTATCCACAAGAAATTGGAAGGAAGTGAGACCAATATGCAGATTTTGACAACTAATTGGTTTCTGAGGCCCAAAATCCTTTTAGTTGAAATCGGTAAGCTCCTTTCGAGTCTACATGCGAAAATAGAATTAACTACAAGAGCATGTAATGGTAGAATCTATGTAACAGAAACTTGTCCATATGCACTCCATCAGTTGACTCACCTCAGTTACATAGAAGGACCGACGTTCTAGTTGTGCACCCCATTTCCTATAGATCCTCTTGTACTTTGAGCTGTGTAGCTGGTACAAATGTGAGAGAATGTATTGATTGGTTATGTAATACATTGATTTTAGCAAATCAGGTACACATTGTGCGCTAATGAAGTTATATAAGGTTCATAAATAGGGTCAAGTAAAGCACGGGTTAAAATAACATGCACTGACAATCCAACAAACAATTTCCTTTTAACGATCCATCTTGTTCAAATGCTCAGCAATTTTTGGACAAAGAAGGGAACTTTTTGAAATTTTGGGATAACATGAGCTTTCCAAATGCATTTGAAGATGTGCGTGTATGGATCCGAAATTCTGGATAGCTCATGATGGTGTGCATCCAGTTTATGCCACTCTTTTGAATAGCAAGTGGACTTGCGCCTGGTGGGCCGGCCCAGTCGTTATCAGCTCGCTCGGCCGCACGAAGGCTGCGTATCGAGGTCTCCACGCCGGCGTACTTTTAAAGAAAGACCATCTTACCCTTTGTTGTGAAAGGGTGCGGAGTAATCTCAACCATTGATGTGTTTAGGGGGGTGTACCGAAGCAGAAGTGTAAATAATAAACTTGTTATCGAGACAATGACTTCAACAAAATAAATTTATCCACAAGAAATTGGAAGGAAGTGAGACCAATATGCAGATTTTGACAACTAATTGGTTTCTGAGGCCCAAAATCCTTTTAGTTGAAATCGGTAAGCTCCTTTCGAGTCTACATGCGAAAATAGAATTAACTACAAGAGCATGTAATGGTAGAATCTATGTAACAGAAACTTGTCCACATGCACTCCATCAGTTGACTCACCTCAGTTACATAGAAGGACCGACGTTCTAGTTGTGCACCCCATTTCCTATATATCCTCTTGTACTTTGAGCTGTGTAGCTGGTACAAATGTGAGAGAATGTATTGATTGGTTATGTAATACATTGATTTTAGCAAATCAGGTACACATTGTGCGCTAATGAAGTTATATAAGGTTCATAAATAGGGTCAAGTAAAGCACGGGTTAAAATAACATGCACTGACAATCCAACAAACAATTTCCTTTTAACGATCCATCTTGTTCAAATGCTCAGCAATTTTTGGACAAAGAAGGGAACTTTTTGAAATTTTGGGATAACATGAGCTTTCCAAATGCATTTGAAGATGTGCGTGTATGGATCCGGAATTCTGGATAGCTCATGATGGTGTGCATCCAGTTTATGCCACTCTTTTGAATAGCAAGTGGACTTGCGCCTGGTGGGCCGGCCCAGTCGTTATCAGCTCGCTCGGCCGCACGAAGGCTGCGTATCGAGGTCTCCACGCCGGCGTACTTTTAAAGAAAGACCATCTTACCCTTTGTTGTGAAAGGGTGCGGAGTAATCTCAACCATTGATGTGTTTAGGGGGGTGTACCGAAGCAGAAGTGTAAATAATAAACTTGTTATCGAGACAATGACTTCAACAAAATAAATTTATCCACAAGAAATTGGAAGGAAGTGAGACCAATATGCAGATTTTGACAACTAATTGGTTTCTGAGGCCCAAAATCCTTTTAGTTGAAATCGGTAAGCTCCTTTCGAGTCTACATGCGAAAATAGAATTAACTACAAGAGCATGTAATCTATGTAACAGAAACTTGTCCACATGCACTCCATCAGTTGACTCACCTCAGTTACATAGAAGGACCGACGTTCTAGTTGTGCACCCCATTTCCTATGGATCCTCTTGTACTTTGAGCTGTGTAGCTGGTACAAATGTGAGAGAATGTATTGATTGGTTATGTAATACATTGATTTTAGCAAATCAGGTACACATTGTGCGCTAATGAAGTTATATAAGGTTCATAAATAGGGTCAAGTAAAGCACGGGTTAAAATAACATGCACTGACAATCCAACAAACAATTTCCTTTTAACGATCCATCTTGTTCAAATGCTCAGCAATTTTTGGACAAAGAAGGGAACTTTTTGAAATTTTGGGATAACATGAGCTTTCCAAATGCATTTAAGATGTGCGTGTATGGATCCGGAATTCTGGATAGCTCATGATGGTGTGCATCCAGTTTATGCCACTCTTTTGAATAGCAAGTGGACTTGCGCCTGGTGGGCCGGCCCAGTCGTTATCAGCTCGCTCGGCCGCACGAAGGCTGCGTATCGAGGTCTCCACGCCGGCGTACTTTTAAAGAAAGACCATCTTACCCTTTGTTGTGAAAGGGTGCGGAGTAATCTCAACCATTGATGTGTTTAGGGGGGTGTACCGAAGCAGAAGTGTAAATAATAAACTTGTTATCGAGACAATGACTTCAACAAAATAAATTTATCCACAAGAAATTGGAAGGAAGTGAGACCAATATGCAGATTTTGACAACTAATTGGTTTCTGAGGCCCAAAATCCTTTTAGTTGAAATCGGTATGCTCCTTTCGAGTCTACATGCGAAAATAGAATTAACTACAAGAGCATGTAATGGTAGAATCTATGTAACAGAAACTTGTCCATATGCACTCCATCAGTTGACTCACCTCAGTTACATAGAAGGACCGACGTTCTAGTTGTGCACCCCATTTCCTATAGATCCTCTTGTACTTTGAGCTGTGTAGCTGGTACAAATGTGAGAGAATGTATTGATTGGTTATGTAATACATTGATTTTAGCAAATCAGGTACACATTGTGCGCTAATGAAGTTATATAAGGTTCATAAATAGGGTCAAGTAAAGCACGGGTTAAAATAACATGCACTGACAATCCAACAAACAATTTCCTTTTAACGATCCATCTTGTTCAAATGCTCAGCAATTTTTGGACAAAGAAGGGAACTTTTTGAAATTTTGGGATAACATGAGCTTTCCAAATGCATTTGAAGATGTGCGTGTATGGATCCGGAATTCTGGATAGCTCATGATGGTGTGCATCCAGTTTATGCCACTCTTTTGAATAGCAAGTGGACTTGCGCCTGGTGGGCCGGCCCAGTCGTTATCAGCTCGCTCGGCCGCACGAAGGCTGCGTATCGAGGTCTCCACGCCGGCGTACTTTTAAAGAAAGACCATCTTACCCTTTGTTGTGAAAGGGTGCGGAGTAATCTCAACCATTGATGTGTTTAGGGGGGTGTACCGAAGCAGAAGTGTAAATAATAAACTTGTTATCGAGACAATGACTTCAACAAAATAAATTTATCCACAAGAAATTGGAAGGAAGTGAGACCAATATGCAGATTTTGACAACTAATTGGTTTCTGAGGCCCAAAATCCTTTTAGTTGAAATCGGTAAGCTCCTTTCGAGTCTACATGCGAAAATAGAATTAACTACAAGAGCATGTAATGGTAGAATCTATGTAACAGAAACTTGTCCATATGCACTCCATCAGTTGACTCACCTCAGTTACATAGAAGGACCGACGTTCTAGTTGTGCACCCCATTTCCTATAGATCCTCTTGTACTTTGAGCTGTGTAGCTGGTACAAATGTGAGAGAATGTATTGATTGGTTATGTAATACATTGATTTTAGCAAATCAGGTACACATTGTGCGCTAATGAAGTTATATAAGGTTCATAAATAGGGTCAAGTAAAGCACGGGTTAAAATAACATGCACTGACAATCCAACAAACAATTTCCTTTTAACGATCCATCTTGTTCAAATGCTCAGCAATTTTTGGACAAAGAAGGGAACTTTTTGAAATTTTGGGATAACATGAGCTTTCCAAATGCATTTGAAGATGTGCGTGTATGGATCCGAAATTCTGGATAGCTCATGATGGTGTGCATCCAGTTTATGCCACTCTTTTGAATAGCAAGTGGACTTGCGCCTGGTGGGCCGGCCCAGTCGTTATCAGCTCGCTCGGCCGCACGAAGGCTGCGTATCGAGGTCTCCACGCCGGCGTACTTTTAAAGAAAGACCATCTTACCCTTTGTTGTGAAAGGGTGCGGAGTAATCTCAACCATTGATGTGTTTAGGGGGGTGTACCGAAGCAGAAGTGTAAATAATAAACTTGTTATCGAGACAATGACTTCAACAAAATAAATTTATCCACAAGAAATTGGAAGGAAGTGAGACCAATATGCAGATTTTGACAACTAATTGGTTTCTGAGGCCCAAAATCCTTTTAGTTGAAATCGGTAAGCTCCTTTCGAGTCTACATGCGAAAATAGAATTAACTACAAGAGCATGTAATGGTAGAATCTATGTAACAGAAACTTGTCCACATGCACTCCATCAGTTGACTCACCTCAGTTACATAGAAGGACCGACGTTCTAGTTGTGCACCCCATTTCCTATGGATCCTCTTGTACTTTGAGCTGTGTAGCTGGTACAAATGTGAGAGAATGTATTGATTGGTTATGTAATACATTGATTTTAGCAAATCAGGTACACATTGTGCGCTAATGAAGTTATATAAGGTTCATAAATAGGGTCAAGTAAAGCACGGGTTAAAATAACATGCACTGACAATCCAACATACAATTTCCTTTTAACGATCCATCTTGTTCAAATGCTCAGCAATTTTTGGACAAAGAAGGGAACTTTTTGAAATTTTGGCATAACATGAGCTTTCCAAATGCATTTGAAGATGTGCGTGTATGGATCCGGAATTCTGGATAGCTCATGATGGTGTGCATCCAGTTTATGCCACTCTTTTGAATAGCAAGTGGACTTCGCCTGGTGGGCCGGCCCAGTCGTTATCAGCTCGCTCGGCCGCACGAAGGCTGCGTATCGAGGTCTCCACGCCGGCGTACTTTTAAAGAAAGACCATCTTACCCTTTGTTGTGAAAGGGTGCGGAGTAATCTCAACCATTGATGTGTTTAGGGGGGTGTACCGAAGCAGAAGTGTAAATAATAAACTTGTTATCGAGACAATGACTTCAACAAAATAAATTTATCCACAAGAAATTGGAAGGAAGTGAGACCAATATGCAGATTTTGACAACTAATTGGTTTCTGAGGCCCAAAATCCTTTTAGTTGAAATCGGTAAGCTCCTTTCGAGTCTACATGCGAAAATAGAATTAACTACAAGAGCATGTAATCGTAGAATCTATGTAACAGAAACTTGTCCACATGCACTCCATCAGTTGACTCACCTCAGTTACATAGAAGGACCGACGTTCTAGTTGTGCACCCCATTTCCTATAGATCCTCTTGTACTTTGAGCTGTGTAGCTGGTACAAATGTGAGAGAATGTATTGATTGGTTATGTAATACATTGATTTTAGCAAATCAGGTACACATTGTGCGCTAATGAAGTTATATAAGGTTCATAAATAGGGTCAAGTAAAGCACGGGTTAAAATAACATGCACTGACAATCCAACAAACAATTTCCTTTTAACGATCCATCTTGTTCAAATGCTCAGCAATTTTTGGACAAAGAAGGGAACTTTTTGAAATTTTGGGATAACATGAGCTTTCCAAATGCATTTGAAGATGTGCGTGTATGGATCCGGAATTCTGGATAGCTCATGATGGTGTGCATCCAGTTTATGCCACTCTTTTGAATAGCAAGTGGACTTGCGCCTGGTGGGCCGGCCCAGTCGTTATCAGCTCGCTCGGCCGCACGAAGGCTGCGTATCGAGGTCTCCACGCCGGCGTACTTTTAAAGAAAGACCATCTTACCCTTTGTTGTGAAAGGGTGCGGAGTAATCTCAACCATTGATGTGTTTAGGGGGGTGTACCGAAGCAGAAGTGTAAATAATAAACTTGTTATCGAGACAATGACTTCAACAAAATAAATTTATCCACAAGAAATTGGAAGGAAGTGAGACCAATATGCAGATTTTGACAACTAATTGGTTTCTGAGGCCCAAAATCCTTTTAGTTGAAATCGGTAAGCTCCTTTCGAGTCTACATGCGAAAATAGAATTAACTACAAGAGCATGTAATGGTAGAATCTATGTAACAGAAACTTGTCCATATGCACTCCATCAGTTGACTCACCTCAGTTACATAGAAGGACCAACGTTCTAGTTGTGCACCCCATTTCCTATAGATCCTCTTGTACTTTGAGCTGTGTAGCTGGTACAAATGTGAGAGAATGTATTGATTGGTTATGTAATACATTGATTTTAGCAAATCAGGTACACATTGTGCGCTAATGAAGTTATATAAGGTTCATAAATAGGGTCAAGTAAAGCACGGGTTAAAATAACATGCACTGACAATCCAACAAACAATTTCCTTTTAACGATCCATCTTGTTCAAATGCTCAGCAATTTTTGGACAAAGAAGGGAACTTTTTGAAATTTTGGCATAACATGAGCTTTCCAAATGCATTTGAAGATGTGCGTGTATGGATCCGGAATTCTGGATAGCTCATGATGGTGTGCATCCAGTTTATGCCACTCTTTTGAATAGCAAGTGGACTTGCGCCTGGTGGGCCGGCCCAGTCGTTATCAGCTCGCTCGGCCGCACGAAGGCTGCGTATCGAGGTCTCCACGCCGGCGTACTTTTAAAGAAAGACCATCTTACCCTTTGTTGTGAAAGGGTGCGGAGTAATCTCAACCATTGATATGTTTAGGGGGGGTGTACCGAAGCAGAAGTGTAAATAATAAACTTGTTATCGAGACAATGACTTCAACAAAATAAATTTATCCACAAGAAATTGGAAGGAAGTGAGACCAATATGCAGATTTTGACAACTAATTGGTTTCTGAGGCCCAAAATCCTTTTAGTTGAAATCGGTAAGCTCCTTTCGAGTCTACATGCGAAAATAGAATTAACTACAAGAGCATGTAATGGTAGAATCTATGTAACAGAAACTTGTCCATATGCACTCCATCAGTTGACTCACCTCAGTTACATAGAAGGACCGACGTTCTAGTTGTGCACCCCATTTCCTATAGATCCTCTTGTACTTTGAGCTGTGTAGCTGGTACAAATGTGAGAGAATGTATTGATTGGTTATGTAATACATTGATTTTAGCAAATCAGGTACACATTGTGCGCTAATGAAGTTATATAAGGTTCATAAATAGGGTCAAGTAAAGCACGGGTTAAAATAACATGCACTGACAATCCAACAAACAATTTCCTTTTAACGATCCATCTTGTTCAAATGCTCAGCAATTTTTGGACAAAGAAGGGAACTTTTTGAAATTTTGGCATAACATGAGCTTTCCAAATGCATTTGAAGATGTGCGTGTATGGATCCGGAATTCTGGATAGCTCATGATGGTGTGCATCCAGTTTATGCCACTCTTTTGAATAGCAAGTGGACTTGCGCCTGGTGGGCCGGCCCAGTCGTTATCAGCTCGCTCGGCCGCACGAAGGCTGCGTATCGAGGTCTCCACGCCGGCGTACTTTTAAAGAAAGACCATCTTACCCTTTGTTGTGAAAGGGTGCGGAGTAATCTCAACCATTGATATGTTTAGGGGGGGTGTACCGAAGCAGAAGTGTAAATAATAAACTTGTTATCGAGACAATGACTTCAACAAAATAAATTTATCCACAAGAAATTGGAAGGAAGTGAGACCAATATGCAGATTTTGACAACTAATTGGTTTCTGAGGCCCAAAATCCTTTTAGTTGAAATCGGTAAGCTCCTTTCGAATCTACATGCGAAAATAGAATTAACTACAAGAGCATGTAATGGTAGAATCTATGTAACAGAAACTTGTCCATATGCACTCCATCAGTTGACTCACCTCAGTTACATAGAAGGACCGACGTTCTAGTTGTGCACCCCATTTCCTATAGATCCTCTTGTACTTTGAGCTGTGTAGCTGGTACAAATGTGAGAGAATGTATTGATTGGTTATGTAATACATTGATTTTAGCAAATCAGGTACACACTGTGCGCTTATGATGTTATATAAGGTTCATAAATAGGGTCAAGTAAAGCACGGGTTAAAATAACATGCACTGACAATCCAACAAACAATTTCCTTTTAACGATCCATCTTGTTCAAATGCTCAGCAATTTTTGGACAAAGAAGGGAACTTTTTATAATTTTGGCATAACATGAGCTTTCCAAATGCATTTGAAGATGTGCGTGTATGGATCCGGAATTCTGGATAGCTCATGATGGTGTGCATCCAGTTTATTCAAAGGGAGCTTATTAGCAGCCTGAAAAAGTATTCTTGAGAAAAACCGTGAACGGTTAACTTGTATGGGCAAGTCAGCAAGTAATCATGAATAGAAATACTACACACTAAGTAACTTGTAAGCGAGCCACTGTTGTCATACATATGTCGTAGAGAAACATTTGGTGCATCCAAACTAAAACTAAACTGAAATGAAGACGAGTCATATTCATGAGTTGTCTACTTGTCTTTCTAGAACTAATGCATATTTGTTGAAATTTCGCTCTCAGGATCGATCACATCAAATCGCATGAACCCACACGCGCAAAAAGCTGATAGTCAAGGATACGTTTCGTACAATCTAATTTTGCTCTTTATTTCTCTTTTCTCTTTTTCCTCTAGCGTTACAAAAACTCAACCAACGTATCGTTCGTGTAAATATGGAAAGTGATTGGTTTCATCCGGATGTACGCGCCAGCCGCCTCATATGCTCGCCACGCGTCCTGCGGTCCCAGTTGGGCTGCCCACCGCATCTCCCTCGCCCAGCCTTACCCCGACCGCTGCAACCACTCATTTTTTTCTTTTAACACCGTGCTCCCGCTCCATTGCTACTACTGCATGCACGGTTGCTGGAAGCAAAGTTCAGCAGCACAACCCCGGCCACGCCCCCCCCCCCCCCCCCCCCCCCCCCAGCGCCCGCGGCTGCAGCATTCGCTGGTGCTGCGGTGTGCTCGATGTCGGCGACGCCAAGGAGCAATCGCGAGGTGCCTGTCGCCGGTGCTGCAAGCCGTTATAGGGCGGATGCTGCGACCACAACAACGACGGTGTTGCTGCAACGCTGGGACCTCGCCGCCGGTGGACGGGCACGAGATGGTTGCATCAGCCGTAGATGCACTCACCTGAAAGGGTGTCATTGTAGTTTAACATCTGACGCACAGGATAATGTAACACTGGGCATCGATTGAGATACAAGTGTATCTCTGCGTCACGCTAAGATATAGAGACATCCTGAGATTCATAGTTCAAGAAAGGCGAAAGAGGGGCGAGCTCCCGGCTCCCGACCCCGCTTGCTCTCTAGGGTTCCTCCCACCCTCCCCCCGCCGCCGCCGGCCTTCCTAGGGCCCCCGCCGTCGCCGGCCGTCCCCGCCCCCCCTCCCCCCCTCTTCCCCCTCCCGGATCCGCACCCGTGCCACCTCCCCGGGAGGTGGCTGGGGCGGCGCGAGCCCCTCCCCCCCCCCTCGGCCGCCCTCCTTCCCCCTTCCCTCCCTGCCGCCGCCGACGGTCGCCCCCGGCGCTTGGCCGGGTGGTGTTGGCGGCGGCGGGACTGTCTGTCCCCGCGCGCGCGGCTCCCTGCTCGGGGCATGGGAGCGGCGGCGGTGCTCCTCGGCTCGGCGACGGCCCGGCGACCCGGCGGCAGTGGCCGGCGGCGCGCGAGGTGGTGGTGTGGCCCCTTGGCGGCGAGACGGCGTGGTGGCGCAGGTTGGCCGGCGGCGCGCCCCCGGCCCAGATCTGGGCCCTGCGGGCCCCATCTGGGTCCTAGCGGGCCGGCCCCCGGCGTGGCTTCGTCGTCGTCTGTGTGGTGAGGAGGAGGAGCAGCTCGGACGGGGGGCGGCGACGCCGACGGCGTGCCTGCTGCAGCGCAATGGCGGGAGCTTTACGGGCGTGGAGGGCCCGGCCAGGCCTGTGGGCCCACGGGCCTGGTATGCTCCTGCTATTGTGTCCGGTCGGCTACGTCGTTGACGGTGGAGGTTGTGCCCTCCCGCGTGCCGATCGTGCTGCGGCCCCTAGTCCCGGCTCCTATTCCCCGCTGTGCAAGCCTCACTTCGTGGTGCCGTGGTGAGACGGCGTGGAGGCTTCATGACCGCGGTGGCGCAAGATGGTGGTCGGTTTGGTGGCAGGCTCTGGAGCATCCGAGGTGAAGGTTGGGATCGGGGGAAACCCCTGTCGGCCTGGCCGACACCGACGCGGCGGCGCCGGTGGGTGCCGCCGGACCTTCCTGGAGGGCGTCGGGGGCTACCCTTCCTCTCGCCTCGTCATGTACCGGGGGAAACCCTTGGCAGCAGCATCGTCATCGTCGCGGTCCTTCTTGGAGGTGTTGATTGGTACCAGTGCTTCGAAGCATTGGAGCTTGGTGGGAGATCTTCGGTGGGCGCAGTGGTCGTGAAGCTTCTTCGTTTCCGTCGATCCGCCGTTGTCGGCATTTATTTATCTTGTTTTTTCTCTTTCGTTTCGTTTGGGTGTGATTGTGCTGCTTCCGCCCCAGCACCTATCATTGACTGTATCGGTTGGTTGCTTTGTAATACAAAGCGGGGGGAAACCCTTTTTCGGAAAGAGGGGCGAGCAGGTAGAGGAGATTCAGAGTTCAACAAAGGTGAAATAGGAGCGAGCACGTAGAAGAGATAATAGTACATCTATTTTCCAGTTTGATCCCTCCACAATGCAGCGCAGGAGTAGTTAACCGTGCCACACGTCCTGTGCACTGATGTCCCAAGCGACGGCCTGCGTTTCGAGTTAACAGCCCGAAGAGCTAGCTCGCGTTAACTTCTTTGCCGTATTGCAATCATCTACAGCTTCTGTTCTTAACCCTTCAAGAAGACTTGGTCAGGCATGTTGTTCCACATCAGAATGGTAGACGGAATCTGAAAGAAAGAGAGTTCTGTTGGGGCTAAGAGATTTCACCATCAGTTTGGCAAAGGAGAAACTCCTAGTTTGCAGTTCTACGAAGGGGAAAGTAGTGGCTGCACCCACCTTCGGTGCACCCCTGCTGCACCCCCTCAAGAAAACATAGCAAAACATTTCAAAAAAAATCGAAACTTTGTGGGAATGATTATGAACAAATGTTATGGATGCTTGTAAAGTTTGGTGGTCAAAAAACATTCGAGGAGCCCTGTATAAAAAAGAGAAAATTACAAAATCTGCTCAAACAGTGCACATACATTTTGAGTAACTTTGAGTGATTTTTTTTTTACAGAGCTCCTCGAATGTTTTTTGACCACCAAACTTTGCAAGCATTCATAACATTTGTTCATAATCATTCTCACAAAGTTTCAGATTTTTTGAAAATGTTTTGATATGTTTTCTTGAGGGGGTGTAGCGGGGGTGCACCGAAGTGGGGTGTAGAAAAACCACTCTCTTCTACGAAGATCACTTGGTTGCATTGCTTTCCCAAATGTCTCTCATTCCAAGTTATTCTCACATTTCTAATTTCCTTTTTTCGCTCAAAAAAGTGAATCTTGGGTGGAACGGATGAAAAATCGAACACCGACAATAAAATATGTGGTTTAGTGTGCTAGCATTACTTCATGGGCCATTCATTGCATTTTATCCGTCGGATCTTGGGCGTATATACAGAGAAAGATAGGGAAAATGCATCAGACAAGCAAGTGTGTCTAGTATTCACTACTCACTTCATGAAAATTGTCCGGAGTAGATATTCACCTTTAAATGTCTTGATACTGCAGTGGTAAAGAGCTTTGATGGATAGATAGATTAATTAATAGGGACGAGAGAGTGCTTGCAGAGTATAAAGTGTTAAAATATCATAAAAAATGAAAATGCTGACAAATGAAAGTGCTATAGAATGATGATATATATTGAAACATGTTTCTTAGCGGGTGATATAATTTTTGCTCACTAAAAAAACATATAATTCTGTTTATCTTCACAAAACGCCCGCTCGAGCAGGGTTCCTCTTGAATATTCCCTCCGTCCCACAATATATAATAAAACGTTTTTGCAAACCGTGGGACGGTAATGTGGGATGGAGGGAGTACTAAACAAGCACGTCAGGTTTCATTGTATCTCAATCCAGCAAGGACCTGTCGCTTCTCTCACTACTACACAAAGGCTCTGGGTGGAGGTTACATGAAAAATTATACGTTTACGACACTTCAGGATATTGAGTTTATCATCTTACAATTTTGACACATAATTGCATATAAACAAGTCATGAGTGAGCATGCACATCTAAGAGAGTGGTTTTTCTAGCGGTCCCGGCTTCTACCGGTACTGCGATGCCACACATATTGGCTGGGGATGTGTGCATGTATTGCTTTATTATGACAATACACACATTGGCTGACATATATACATTATACTATCTTCTTTCTCCTCTTCAATCCAACTAATTTCTTACCCACCTCTGTGACGTGTGGGATAACTAGCGAGGAGGTCCCACGACAGAGTGACTAGTGGGTATATTTAAAGCAAAAAGGTGGTATAACATCCCATCCACCCATGCTTTTCAGTCTGATTACGTAAGTTGTATTGATTAAATCTTTTAAACAAAATATCCGATTGACAAACCGTTTGGATATTAGTACTCATGATATTTAAATCTTCAAAACAAAATCAATTTTAGAAATGGTAGAAATTTTTTCAAATTCAAATTATTTTTTCATTCATGTTTTCATTGCTTTTTCATTCCGGATATCGGGTACTATTTCACTGAGGTTTCGTTTCTATTTTTGAAGTCTTGAAATAAAATATTCATATCAGTTTGTCAAATTATTTTTCATGGTTGGGCTGAGTTTTTCATACGATTTCATTTATGTGGCACGGCTATTTTACATGTTTTCATTTTTTTTCATGCAATTTCTTTTGCATGTTTCATTATTGTACCATCCGGTATACGCTCTCAATCCACGATATTATATGACATGCATGTCACAAAAAGCATACCCTTGAAGTCATATGTGAAAAGAGTTTGTGATGATATAATTTTTATACCATACATCTCATATATTAATAGTTTTATCATTGGTCAAAGGCTACCTCGAAAGGCGTATTAGGCCCTATATATGTGGACAGAGGGAGTATCATATAAGTTTCATTATTTTATCAACATTCCAATTTGAACTTGTTCAAACCATGTTCAAAATTGATCTTGTCTTAAAGATTTAAATACCATGTACCATCCAGTATACTCCCTCCATCCATCATATTATATGACATGCATGTCCCACAAAGCATACCCTCGAATTCATATGTGAAAGAGGTTTGTGATGATATAATTTTTATATCAAACATCTCATCTATTAATAATTTTATCATTGGTCGAAGACTATCTCGAAAGACGTACTGGTCCCTATATATGTGGATGCAGGACGTATCATATAAGTTTTCATTATTGTATCAACATTTGAATTTTGAACTTGTTCAAACCATGTCCAAAATTGATCTTGTTATAAAGATTTAAATGTCATGAACCCAGATCTGCAAACGGATTGAAAAACGGATCATTGGTTCAAGAGTTAAAAGTGTTACAGAGTGTAGAATCAAGCTAAAAGTATGGATGAGTGATCCTAGGCTGAAGGAATAAAATAGGTTGAGTGCACTAAATGCCTGTTGTTAAACAATGACTGGGGTCCAGAAAAAAAAGAAATATCATGTGTTAAAGCAAAATGAGTGAAATACTTCATATCTGATTGTATACGCACATATCCCCGAACGAAATGTGTGACATCTCACTACCCGGTAGAAACCGGACCGCTGGTTTTTCATTTCGCGGACATCTAAGACAAATAAGAGCCACAAGCAAGCGAGGGTAAGGATGGCAATCGGGCGCCACGGCGTGCCCAATTTCTATGTGCGTCCCGTCACAGCTACAAATTGTCGCTCATCGCTTTCAGATGTTTCACGGGAGATCTAGCTCTTGTGTTATATGCATAATGCCCACTTGATCTCTCCTGGCACAACATCTGTGCTACTCAGCACTGTCCAAGTAGAGTACACAAGTTAATTATCACAGAGAAACGTAAGCATGGTTAGTCTCAGGAACAAATGAACCTACATGCATATCAGGGGTTGCCTTGTGAGTTGTGAGACGCATGATACATGCAGCTACGGTTAGATTGTTGTATGAGCACACCAGGTTTTGTGGTTGGAATAGGAAATCATGGTTTCTCCACGTGGTCGGCTCACCAGCCAGAGCCAGAAAAATTGTGAAAAGTTGCTCAGTTTTTCGCGGACTTGTTGCTGCGATTCTTGTGCAGTTGCCACGGTTAGTTACTTGGGTTGTTATGCTAGCAATATTTGATTGCATATGTAAAAAACTTGCTGTGGCATCGCTAAAAAGAACTTTATAGAACAACGCTAACAAGACGGGCGCAGCAAAGAATGCCTATGTTTCTAGTGAAAACAAGATGACACCCCGCGCGTTGCTGCGGGAATTTTATAATGTTAATTCATAGTCACAAATAGCGTGAAGAATAATAAAACTTTGGATCAAAGTGATTACCCTATAAATAGGAACAATATGTTAAGAATTTGATATAATTGCATATAGAAATTGAGCAAAGAGTACTAATGACAGTTTTTCTTGATTATAAACAAAGGTGATCAGTCAGTTGATAAACTAATTCTAAATTTAGGCAATATAATTACTAAATTGTAGGTAAATTTCGTAGTGAAGTTTGTAAGAAGTTGCATGCATGGTTGATGATGTAGCATGTGAGGGTTCCTCATATGGAAACAGAGAACACTGCATCTTGTATATATGAGCTGCATATGAAACATTCGGAGGAGTCCATAACATTAGGCCTCTGTCATAAGAGAATTGACTGTGAACAAAAAGTAGGATAGACGAATAAGAACATAAATGTTTTTTTTATTTTGCCATTGTCAAGTATTTAGTATAGAATGTAACTAAATATGGTAAGCAATTAGACGTGCAAACTAATTTGACAGTCTCAAGGTTGATATTAATTTGAAATATCCAAATTTTACAGTTAATAGTATGGAAAATACAATTTCTACCAAGGTATGGCCAAAACTATTTTCTTCTTTGGCCTTCATGTAGAATTTAGTCTTGGTTCCCATGGGAACAAAGCGACTCTGCAATGAAGTATAACTTCAAATCTGTCAACAGAAATTGACAGGATTATAATAATAATACTGTGCATCCATTTATATGACATTAGTTTGTAATGTACTCATGGAATTGGGCTAGTGTAGATAGGGAAAATCGTTAAGCAAGAACAATATATACCATAGGAATAAACAAAAATATCTTCAAATAGATAAAAAAAACCTATACCTGCCTCGCTCTTCATGATCTAGGTTAGCATTACCACAGTTAGCAACTCTCATAAGTATGTGTGATGACTAATCCAATATAGACCAATATCTGAATATGCCGCCTTTGAATTTAAGTCCAACCAATGAAACAAACATATTTTGTGCGGTGACCAGCGAGGATACGGATGCAAGTAAGACCATTGGAACAATTATGTGTATGCATATGTATATATTGATGGGTGAACACTTTACTGACCGAAAGTGGCTTCAGCACAGACATCTTGTTTATGCACCTGTACCCAAGTGTCCAAATTATCATATATTTGGGTCTCTTTATTAGCTACAACTAAGTCTTATCGCAATTGGAGAAATCAAGCTGGGCAAAATAACACCTAGAAAGGCAAGAGCACCTGGAGTATTCCAAGCTTCTACGCAACATAGGAGAAGCATGAGCTCTCTAGAAGGACTTGTACTGGAATATGATGCATCTAAATTCCCTGAGTTTGGAGCCCAATGTTCTGAAGTGGATATTATATATAAATATTCAATATTTTCTTTCCTTTTGCCTATTTCAATTGACACTATCAGATGTGAGCAAAGGCTAAGAAACATCATGTACAGTGTAGATAGCAAAACTGTACTCTGGCAATGCACAAATCTTGAAAATAAGCATAGTTAGTTCCCCGGAGAAATTAAGGGTAATTCAAAGTAGAAATCTTAACTACCTAAGCCTTAATAAAGCACACATAGTCAAAAACAGTACTGCAACATGCTATGCGATCGTTAACCTGAACATGGGAATCAAAACGTCCAGTATGAAAGTAGCATATATATACAAACAAAAATGTTAAGAACAACAAACAATATATTTTGTTTCAGGTTTACCCCAGCTCCAGACAAAGCAATGATTCTCTACAGGCACAGGGTACACACAGCTCAAAAATACCTGTCGAAACAACATGGGCAAACAGGTGACTCAGAACAGTATCTACACACCTTGTCATCAAGGCCCATTCATGCAGATTTATTTGTAGTTGGCAAGTGCTATAGAATTTGAGGTCTGACCTTTACCCCATTATATCTGTCTAGGTTAGAACAAATATTTGAATATTGTATTCAAAACTGATTTCCATTGTTTTCTCAACCAGGCACCAGGAAGCTGGTGGCCGAAAGATTGAACTAAAATATGTATGTGTTGATGTCACAGGGCATGAGGAGGGTCCACCTGAGAGGAAGCTTCTTGGTTAGAAATTTTGTTCGATGCACATTGTATTTTGTTGTCCTCTGCATACAAAACAAATAAAGCAACAGGAGAACTGCAGTCACTTGCAAATCCTTGGTCTCAGCAAATGAAATAGATGTAAACCAAATAATTGGGGTCCGGAATGGAAATCAACATTCCAACTCACAGAATCCTCCAAATATTAATCTCTCCAGGAATGTCGCCGGACATGCGACGGTGGCGAGAAGAACACCTGGTGGATCCATTGCGAGGTGATTGTATCATGCATCTATGCTATGGAAGGAGAATCAGTATTCCATTTGTGAGGAGGCTGCTGCGTGCTCCAAGGCCCGAGTCCTGAGCTAGGAGTGAAGGTGAAGGTAGGACTAACCGCCAATCATGATGTGGAGGGTAGGAATGAAGAATGGAGCACAAGGAGCGAGCACCATCTCCTCGAGCGTGACCTTGTCGAGGCAGATTGCGCATACCCCGCAGTCCCTCGCCTCCCGGTTGCCGCCAACCCCGACGCTCATGGCCGGTGCCAGATAGGAACAGAGAAGCCAAACCAGAATAGATTGCCATATACCCGGGGAAGGAGGCGATACAATCGAGAAGATCCAAAGAGTACCCACCTTGTTGTTGAGGGAGATTGGAGCCGGGAGGGAGGCAGCTGCGGCAGCCATGTCGGTCGGCGGTCGCGGACCCGAGGTGAGGCTATGGGAAAACAACAAACCTGATGTTTGAAGGGGAGAACAGATCCACCCCTTTTACTCTTGCATTAGTTTTTGGTGGAGGAAGAGGATCAGGCGCAAAAGATGGAGAGGGAGATGAAATCAACCGACAGGTAGTAATTGTGGAGACGGTCGGGCTGCAGTGATGCAGATGTAGTTTCGACTTTGTGGCGCCCAGCCCATCGTCCGTGGGCAGGCTCTGTCGCGGGTTTGTATATGTTAACAGCAGTAACTGAAGCCAATGTGTATGTTCTCTATTGTGGTGGGTCCCGCTTGTAAGCTTCTACCTAAATGCTGATGTGGCAATGCTGCTAATGTGGATAGGCTGCATGTCAAGAGAAATATGTTAGTGGGGATGAACTATTTAGGTATTATAGATGAAATGTGGTAACAATTGATATCTATTATAAACCGTTTGATATTGGTTTTATCCAAAGTTTTAGATAGCTGGCTATAGCCCAGCTTTAGTGGGGCTATAGCTGTTTGAGCAGGTGCCGCTATGTGACATAGCGCGCTAAACTTACGAAATAGCCGGCCATAGGAGGCTATAGCCTAGTTATAGCTGATTTGGAGGGCCGCCCCTATTTGGTATAGCCCTCTATTTAAAACACTGGTTTTATCAAACATTTTATTTGGAGGCGATTGCATCCGACTTAGCGCACGGGTTTGTTTAGTATATCAAGCTTTAGATGGACTTCCGGATGAATAAACTATATAAAACCATCATATTGAAGGCTAGATTAGCAAAAAAACCAATTTATAAAAAAATTTGAGAGAAAACACCACGTCTACGGTAATCTTTTTGTAAATAGCACTAATCGACGGCTTTGCCTCCGTTGAACACGTTTATGACAGATAGGGCCCGCTAGTCAGGCTCACGTGACATTAATTTCTAACACCATTACGTTGACTTGGTTTCCTCGACGTGGGCCTGCTTGTTAGTGTAACACTTTCTCCTCTCTCTGGTTCTCCTTTCCTCCCTAATTTCTCTCTTCTCCCTCATGACCAAGCTCCATGGAGGAGCGGCGGCGCCGCCGCCGCCAAAAGCTATAGCACCAAGCTCCATGACCGTCGCGACCATTAGCGCGCCCTCGCCTGGATCCGACAAGAACTGAGCCACTGCTACCTTCCGCACCTCGTATCCATGCTCCATGGTGGGGCGTGGTCGAGTGCTGGCGGCCTTTGGCTTGACGTCCGTGAGGCAACGGCGGCCTCTGCCTCGGCCGGGGGCTAGACGTGCTCCGCGTGGCAACAGGTACGGTGGCCTCTGCCCCGGCCAGGGGTTGGACTGGTGGTGGGCCTCGTGCACCGATACGACCACGACAGTGACGCGCAAGGACCTAGCCAAATCTTCGTCGTCATGGCCGCTCGAGCAGCAGCAGCAGGTGCGACAGGTGCGGCGAGCAGCAGGCGCAGCAGCAGCGAGGCAATGCAGCATGGATCCGGCGAGGAGGCCCCGATCCTGACTGGATCTGGATGAACTGGTGCGGTGGTAGGAGGTTGACGAGCTCCAGCGTCGGCAGCTAGTTCGGGGGCCAAGGACTGGCTCCGTCAGGACCGAATCGAGCACTGGATCTTCTTCCTCGCCCACGGTGGCGGCCTCTGCCCCGGCCAGGGTTGGAACAGACGGCAGACTTTGCCTTGACCAGATTTGTTTCCTTTTTTCTTTCAATGACAGGTGGATGCCACAGGGCCACACATGATGATAACATTACCAAGCGTCACCGTTACATGTGAGTTGTTAAGTGATGCCATGCCAGCCTGACTGGCGGGCCCCATCTGTCATAAATGCCCTCAAAGAGGGCTAATTCGCCGAGCGGTGGTTTACACACAAAAAATATATTACCGTAGACACTGTGTTTTCTACCAAAAAAATGTAGTGTAGTGTTTTTCTGCCAACCTAGCCTCTAATATGTAATTTACTCCTTCCCTGGTGCATTTTTGTTCCAAACAGAGCCGTCTCAGGCTAATCGCACCTACATGGTGTGCCTCGTGGGGAAATCAGCCACGCCCGTGGCATATAATGGTTTCCGTGCTTTTTGTTGAAGCATGGATTAGGTTTATTTGGATCCCATAAAAAAGGGGATACCCTTGAGGTCCCGGCAAGCTGATGAAGGGATAATCTGCATATTTGATGGCTTGGTTACATGGTCGTGTCACCACTCACCACTCACCACTCATATATCTAACATATATGTAATAAAAAGGATAAATGTATATACTCCCTTCGTTTTTATTTACTTTGCATATTAAAGTTGGTTAAAGTTAAACTTCGTAAAATTTGATCAAATTTAGAAAAGAATATAAATAGTTATCACAACAAATCTATATGATGTGAAAGTACATTCAATAAAGAATCTAATGGTATTGATTTGTTATTGCGAGTATATGTTAATATTTTTGTCTATAAACATGATCAAAGTTTATAAAATTTGACTTTGATCAAAACTATTACCCGGAGTAAATAAAAACAAAAGGAGTATGATGCTATACTACACTAGTACGTGCGGCTTTTTAGGGATGTTCTAGGACAAAGTCGTTACTCCCGTGGTCCACCTTGCTGTACTCGCAGCTGAGGCAGCAGGCCAGCAAAAGCTTTGCGGCACTGCTAGGTCGTCACTAGGCTCGCTACCCGGCTCCAACATCCGAGAAAAAACAGTCTCGCACACTTCCCACCACGAGGGGTGGTCATGTGCACATAAATTGAATAGCAAATAAACTTCTTATCTATTCTCCCTTGATGCAAAATAAAAGTAACCCACACACATCTGAGAATTAAAATTTAGCAAGCAATTTGACTAATACATTTTGGTCATGTAAGAGGAAAGAGCTATCATTCGAGTATAGTTCCGATGAGCTATCATGTTATTTCACTAAGCCTCACTTCTCTAATACTGCATGTTATTTTTTAGAACGAAGGCTCAAGTAGAGCCCGGCTTTGAATTAACAAAGCCATCAACCGGCCAGGATTACAGCCACAACATTACAACTCGAACAACAAAGCCAGAAAACTAAAGAAAAGACCCACGGCCAAATGATACAAGGATGCCTAAAGCACAGCTTACAACTCCATACAACAAGTACACATACTAAGAGAAAAATAAGCTCCGCTTGTTGAAGGAGGCGCCCTGCCTGCTTGAACATCGCATCTGAAGACAAGAGCAGCATCAAGGAGAAACAAGTTGCCTAGAGAACGATCTCGCCGCTGCCTGCAGTGGGACCGAAAGCACCACACACCCAAGTTTTCCTCGTCGAAGAGGGCCCCTACCCCCTCGTCCCGGCTCGAAGGACGCCGCACCGTCGAGCGAGGTGTTCACCCTAGAACAAGAGGATGTGCAAGCCCGAGACCAGGAAGGCAGGACAGCCACACGCAAACGTCTCGCCGCATCGAGAACACCATAATAGCCACACCACTGCAGACCCGCGTTGCCGAAACAAACAATGGGCAAGCTGATGGAACGACGTGTTGAAGCAGAAATAAGCAGAGAGCTCAAGAGCAGCCATCTCACACCCAAGCAGAATTTTGCTGCCGCGGAAATGGCACCTGTGCTGTGCGAGCCGCCACAACAGGTGGCACCGGGAAGGGGAACCCTTTCCCCTCCCACCTGGCCAACGCAGGGGGCGGCCGCGAGCACCAAACAGATGATAGCAGCCAAAACTCGCCGGACCTCGAACACCGCTGCACGAAAAGCTCAGCAGGCCAACACCAACCACCCAAGGCGCCACGCACCTGCACCCCCCTCACCAGACGACGCCCCCAAGGAGGTCACGACGTCAGACACCGCCGTCGCCAAATCCGCACGGGATTACTGGTTCTCACCATGGATCAGGGGTGGAGGGGGAGTGGAGCAGGTAACCTCGGCAATGCCTCCAAGGAGGGGCGCAATGCTCACAAGCGTTGCCACCGTCGGGTCGGACAAACCGACCAAGGATTTCTCCCGGTCCCCATGCTCGCAACTCCCAACCCGGCAACCATCGAGACCGGAGAGCACGAACTTGCCGGCCAGATCTCGCGGGGCGAGAGCCAAAAGGGGGGAAAATATTTTGACCTGCAGATCCCACGAATGGAAATCCAATCCGCTGACAGCGCGACGCTCCCGCCGAACCCCGCCGCCCACACGGCCTAGGAACGCCGGCCTGCACCCGCGGACGCTCCGGACGCTCGGAAGACGCCGCCCGCCTGCCCGGGGCCGTCGCCCCGGCGCCCAAAGGCCCTCCACCCAAGCAGGGGAGCAGCCCAGGCCTTGCCGCCACCCTCACAAGCGTTGCCACCGTCGGGTCGGACAAACCTAGTCGCCCTCGTATCGCCCGTGGGGGCGACGCGAGGGCCCTCGTACCGGTGGTCTCACTGGCTCTAACGGGCCTCAGACCAATACACTCATGCTCAGCTCTGGTGCGCTTCCACTGCATGTTATTCTAGCTTTCCAAATTTGTTTCTAGTGGGTCTTCTTCTACTCTGCGACTAACTTCAGATCACCATTCCACAGTACCCGAGTACAATAATCATGATCCTTTTGCAGAAATATAGGATGGTTTTTCCCACAGTAGCTTCTACTAATATCGACGATTGAGGGTGACCATGGCATTCCATCATCAGTCGAAGTGATTAGCGCAAGCATGCACCAAGGACTGAAGCAGATCATACTGAAGTAGTAAACGCCCGAGGCTAAAGTTTCGAGGCAAGTTGAATCATATTTCCCAATGCAACTCATCCCTAAGGCATGAACATGCCAGAATAGGACTTGCAACGAGTTTTTTCCTTTTTTTCACTTCATGATATGAAGCTCGGACGAACAAATGAAAAGATAGTCTGCATATTTGTTTGAATGTGCCATGACACCACTCACATCTCTAGCATATGTAAAGAGGATAATGATATATATGATGGTAGACTAGTAGGTGAGGCTTTACTCATTGCACCAAAATTATCATTGGTTGGTGTGCCATGCTCATAACTGCGGGGCAAGGTAAAACCCGACAGCCACCGAAAATCAGATTGTCCGTCACATGCATCAGCCTTAATTTTGAGCAGCTTCCTTCAGCATATATATATACTAGCGGACGTCGAACATATCCAGGATCATTGATAGATAGATCACCATTTCACCAACACGTATGCATGCAGATCGATCGAGCCCAGGATCAACAGGTAGCGAGCCAGTCCTGCCGGTGGCCGAATCCAAACATTATGTACCAACGATTGGTTGTGCAACACGGAGTCCTTGAACAGAAGAGGGAGACGTTTTGTACAAGCTGGCACGTAGAAAGCTTCATGGGAGATCTTCCTTTTCTTTCACATACCGAAAATCATTGTTAAGAAAATCGTTAAATGGTAGCTTCTCGGTTGGCTGGCGAGTAGGAAATTAATAAGCAAATTGGTAAATTAATTAGCTAATTAGTCAATTAATCAGACGATTTATGAGTTTATCGGCTACTCGGTGACTCAATGGGATTTATCGACAAATTATCTGGTTAATCGGATGAATTCTTAAAAAAAAAAACGTCTACATATTGTCACACTTTTACCCAGGGTCGTAGCAAGGCCCCAGGCAACTAGGGCCATGGCTTGGGGCATGGCTGTGCACCCATGTGTTGTCTAGCAATTTTTAGTGCTACGGGACTGTAGCTCGTGTAGCTTAGGCAGTTGGCCCGGAGCGTCGGCCAGCGCTGGCTACGCCACTGCTTCTACCTATCATATGATGA
This sequence comes from Elymus sibiricus, assembly GCA_039707655.1. NCBI lineage: Eukaryota > Viridiplantae > Streptophyta > Magnoliopsida > Poales > Poaceae > Elymus > Elymus sibiricus. Next base: position 375,292,926 of record CM077663.1, on the reverse strand, counting down.
GTATAATGATGATCCCGGTCTGACGTATGGGCCACGTCTCACGCCTATAATCCTATATATTCGTCGATCGAGGAGGAGAAATTTCAGACATGGAGAGTAGGCGGCGTGAGTCTAATAGCCAACCTAATAACCAACACGTATAATGGCTAGTTGCTAAGAAGTATTATTTTATTAATGTGTGGCCCATCTTATAATTTTACAATGTTTCTTAAAGTCTGTGCTACAACCGATTGTATCTACAGCCCGTCTCCCTTCTCTCTCATCCAACTTAATAAAGATATAATTATTGAATCCTTACAGTCCCTGACTGCATTTTGTATTTATTAGAATTGCTTTAATAGGCACAAGACGGCCTGATGAAGAACCCAACGACCGACGTACGGATCCATGCATTACTGGGCGGATCTCCTTGGGCAGTAGCCTGATCAAACAACCAGCCACTGCCAAAGAGACTTGCCCAGCGATGCAGCGTTGCGTCCGCATGCACAGCATCATGCGCGCACACCATGATACACAAAAATCCTAAGGAACTCACGTAAATTATCGTACGTAGATACGTGTCCTTCTCTTCACTGACCTCTCCTCCTGATTTCATTTCAGGATGGGCCTCCCTCCCAATTAAGACCATCTACAACTGGACCCCTCATACCCGTCTCAAATGTCTGGACAGGCCATCTAATCGTTGACCGGTCACGAAATTTCGATCCAGACGGGCTCTCAAACCGGCCTCAAACGCCCGGGCTGACCAGCAACCTTCATATCCACCCCAAATATGAGGCGGATATGGGGGCGCCCGAGCTCGCCCGCCACGTCGGACCCGACAGCCCGATCCCACCGTAAATTGCACCAAATCCACCCCCAGAGCTGCCGGATCCATTTGCTCTCTCCTTTCTTCTTCCTCTTCCGTGCCGTCCGTCTCACATCTCCGCCGTCGTGCGCGCTCCACGCAGTCCGTCCGTCTCACAACTCTGCCGCCGTGCGCGCACCACAGCTCTCCCGTCCACGCCAGGGACGTCATCGCCGGCCCAGAAGCCACCGCGGTATGTCCGGCAACTCTTTGGCTCCGTCTTGCGCTTGATGTGTTCGACACTGTTTGACACGAGAAAAATCTACATGTGTCCTCCGTGAGAAGGGAAGAGAAGGAGTTTGATTTCTCTCATGCGCCGGGAAAAAGATGATGCGGGTGTGCCAGTGTACCGAAGTACACAAAGAAAACAAAGAGATGGGAACAGTATTTTATTAATCTCAAGGATAACAAATACAATTCCCGATATGCGCTCCGTGGCCTACTAGCGCGACCAGCCTAACTAGCGATGTGCGGTCTCCCGGTTCCCGGGGCCTCGGAAGGCTCCCGGTTAATTACTCCCGCGGGTTGCTCCGCGAGAAACATCCGATTAAGCCGTGTGGTCGTCTTCGTCGTCTTCGCTTCACATTCTCCATGCATGATGATGATGGTGTGTATGTGTGTGGTGTGGGCGGCGGCTAAGCCCGTGTCCTCGTCAGTACACGTGCCGCTCAAAACATGACTTTTTGCTAGCCATATTCGCCCTCGCCATCGCGCCTCATCGGTCTTGATAGCGTTGATGTTGGTGTTGGAGTAGCATGGGTCCTGCTTGGCTCGGATTTCTTGACGACTGGTAGCGGCTGCGTCGGGGTATGCAAGGGGTTCACCTTGCGGGAGTATCGATTGTGGAGACCGGCGTCGGTGTAAAACCAACACACACTCGCATCGGCATAGCCGGTGTGGGTGGCATCTCGTCTCGGTTAGACGCCGAGTTTACGGCGGTCCGCCAAGACAAGGGCGCCGCCTCACGAGACCATGAATGGGTGACATCATGGCGGGGCGTGGTTGATGCCCCGTCTCAGCTAGACGCCGTATTCGGTGGTCTGCTAAGACAAGGATCACACCACCTGACGCCGTGACCTGTACGCCATGAAGGGTGCACCTTGTCTCGACTGGACGCCGTATTCGGTGGTCCGTCAAGACAAAGAGAACACATCGCGATGCCGAAGAAAGGTGTCGTCGTGGAGGGGCGTGGTTGATGCCTCGTCTCAGCTAGACGCCGTATTCGGTGGTCTGCTAAGACAAGGATCACACTGCCTGCCGCCGTGACCTGTACACCATGGACATGCTGGACCCATATTTCATGTACGTACAAATTTCAGTTTGCCGGTATTCAAATACATATACGTGCGCGATGCCGAACGACAGTAGTTATCCAAATACATACAAATACGGTGTATGCATACGAACGGGTATTCGGGTACAATACTTGCGCGAGCTCGCCGGCCGTCCGACTACCCGAATACGTAGCTACGTACAATACCTTGCATGCGATACATGACCATGGTGCAATCCATGCACGTGAAAATGCCATATTACTAATCCATCAAGTCAAAGTGTATTCACTATGCATATAGGCATGTATTTCTCTTTTTCTTTTCTTTCTTTTTACGTGTATTCGGGTACGATACTCACGCGAGCTCGCCAGCGCGAGCTTGCCGGCCGTCTACCCGAATACGTATATGTATACCACGTGCTCATGATCAAAATTGCTCCCATACATAGCCTGCACTAAAATGAAGCACTCCCTTTGCCGATGAGTTACGGACAGGGCTCCATACATACAAGGCAGGCTCCCTTTAAATTTTCAAACAAGGAAAGCTATATCCTCCACGTAGAGAGAGCTCCCGGTCGGTGCAATTTCTTGCTGCGTCCGATCAGGGCTCTTGCTCAAGTCTTGCCATATTAAGCGTCATGTGAGAAACTATAAAGAGTAGACACTGGGTAGCGTCCCAGAGTGCACAAGTTCAAACGTCGTCCACGACACGTCTGATCAGAAGAGAAAAAAGGTACAACTTAATTGCCTCTTCCTTCAAAGCCAATGCTTTGTCTTTACTTTGCACGTCCTGAGAACTTTGTATTTGTTGTTTCCTTCATATTATCAGGACACCATGGGGCGGAGGGACAAATCCAAGAAGTATGGATGGGGAGATGTTGACGGCTCGATGAGCGGCACTAGGAGCGGCAAAGGTGGCTCAACTCCTCCACCCCCAAGCAAATCGGGAAAACACTCCAAGGGCGTGGAGTATACACGTCGGTCACCGCCGTTGCCGAGTGCCCTGCCTCTTATAACGGAGTCGCATAGCACAGCGCCACGGTCACGTCGCTACCCCAACCGTGGCTCCAAAGATTCTGACGAGCCAGTCATCTCTCTTGAGGCCGACACTCCACCCCTGGGGAATCCGAAGGTAAAAAATAACAATAATAATTGTAACAATTAGGAGCTTTTACAAATATTTTTGGTTTGTGTAAACCTCCACATATCCTGAATGCATGCAGGACAAACTAGAAGACGTGTTGCCGCATGTGCCTGTGAGTCACGGCATGGAGCGACTCCTAGGCGAGGTGATGGAAGACATGGCCCGAGATGAGAAGGCAAACAAATCTGCGCTTCCGGCGGAGTCTAGTTCGGTGGCAGCAAATAATTCAACTGTGGCCGTGAGTGATCCTGGTATTAAATCCGCATCTCCAGTGACAAAGCCCGGATCGCTGATGATGTCAACGGACACCATTGAAACAGACAAAAAGCGGTCATTGGGACCGTCAAGCAATGATAATGCTGGGGCGACTGCAAAAAGACCGAGGTCATTAGCTGCTGGTACGTGTACACTGCTCCTGCCATCTTATATATTTTTAAGACGCCTTGCTTTGTTTCTTTAGATGTCACAGGCAATGGAAACAATCTAGAAGAATTTTATTCTCAGGCAAAGGAGCTCCAAGCATTACTTAAGAAGCACCAGGATATTCTTGCCAGCGAAAGTAGTTTGCTTGAGAAGCTCAAAGTCCCCCCAGCTAAAATAACTTCAACGCCAAGCCTTGTCCTCCCGCCCGGAAAAGCAGCAAAGTATATCTTGATAGGGCTCAAAGACATACAAGAGGCGCTTAGGGAGCAGCCGATCAATGAGGAGCTGACCATATCAACAGTAGAGTCCGTGATGAGCATGTGGAAGATCCATTACGCGAACGAGGTCCCGCCAGATCTCGAGATACTAATTCATCATCTTGAGGCAGTGGTGGCTCGCCTAGGGGGAAATGGTGGTAACGCTGCCTCCCTCGCGATAGCACCGGCTCCGGCGCAAGTGTCATCTCTGTTGGAAAAGCTCGATGCAGTTCATGCGGCAATCAACGAAGGACTTCGTCGACTCGAAAAGGAAGGGCCACACCAAGAGGGACGCCTTGCCGATCTCGCCTCCATCCGCAACAAGCAAATGAAGCTGTCTGAAGAACATCGAACGCTTGCAAGAGAACATCAGCGGCTCGCCGAGGAGTACAAGGCTTTGTGAGAGAAGGAAACCGGGATGGCGGCACAGGCTGAAAAGCGCGCGGGTGTTCTAGCTGACATGACGACTTCTTGTACCCGCCATCTTCAAGCCCACGACGACGCAGTCCGGACTTCATCACAGGCGGCCGAGTCATACACAAGACGCCGTGCAAAGGCGGCTGCCTTCCTGGCCGCCGGCGGAGCGCTTCCAGAGATCGCGACGGTCCTATCATACAAGATTCCCGAGTGAGGGCGCGAGCTGGAGAACATGATCACCCGCTCTGAAAAGCCGCAAATTAGTTCAAATATGTTTTATCTTAGTTAAATATAATTTTTCTTAGTTCGTCCAGACCAAAACTCGATTAGTTCCAGTAAACTTGATTCTGTATCATCGAACGTCGTTCAATAAAATTATAGCTTCCGTGATATATATATTTTTCCCTTTTACTCGTCGAGTCTTTGCTTCATACTGGCCATGGAGCTGCGTTATGTCAGCTTCCAACAACGATGAGGTTAGCTAGCCACGGCCTCCCTGGTGTATATGATGTAGTCCTTCCGGTTCGGTCTTCGTCAGATTCCTCGTAGCCTCCCAATACATAGCTAGCCCGACCGTGTTGCATCAAAACCATGCCATCGTTGCCGCGCTCATATTGTGCCAGCCATAATGTAGCAGCGAACTCCACCAATGCTTGATGTAAAAGCTTCAACTTGTATTGCACCAGCCGTGACCAAAAACATGTCAATTAATCCATCATAGGTGTGGTTGAGTAGCCGCATCGCGGGTATTCAGATTGCGCGTTTGCCGGCCGGCCGCAAATACTCGAATACATATGTACTAGCTCTACATGCATGCATGTATGCACTGGGCTAATTTTAATTAGCTGGCCATTAGTCCATTAACAATTAAATTGGGCTAGCAGTAGTTCATACACACATGCAATATAAGCTCCATGCACATGCAATATAGACGCGTACACGTAGGCACTTCTTGCTCCATGTGTACAACTAAATATTATTGATTGAAGTCATCACTTAGACAAACTTTTACTTCTAAATTCCTCCTCACTTTGCGTACAATTCGTGCTGCAAAAATCTCATCAAACAGACACAATGTATGACCGGATTTTTTGTGATTTTGTTAAGGAAAACAATGGATTTCGATGCTTCGTCCGACGAGGAGTATGGACCTACCGAGCTTGATCAAATGATTCAAGATGAGTTCTTCGATTCCTCGGATTCGGACGAAGAAGCGGACATGATCATGCTCATGACCATGCAGGAGGAAATGGACCGACAAGTGGGGAAAATTCTCAATTTCAAGGGCTCAATCAAAGGGGGAAGAGTGATCAACCGGGATAGGGTATCCGGAACAAAGCTACTGTTGAAGGTCTACTTTGCTCCGAACCCAACTTTCCCGGATGATCCATGGTTTCGTCACCATTTTTCGCATGCGCAAACCATTGTTTTTGCGCATTGTGGAGGAAGTGGAGGCACACGATGACTACTTCAAGCTCACAAGAGATTTCTACGGTCAACTCTCTTTCAGTGCCAAGTAGAAGTGCACGGCTGCAATGAGAATGCTTGCACTTGGTACTGCTGCAAATGCCTTGGTGAAATGGTCTGGATGGGGGAGAGCACATGCCTGAAGACTACTGTCAAGTTTGCCCGTGTTGTGGTGGGGGTGTTTGGAGCAGAGTATCTGAGAGAACCAAATGCACAGGACACGCAGAAGTTGTTGGCTATTGGAGAGGACAGAGGGTTTCCAGGAATGCTCGGATCAATTGATTGCATGCATTGGCAGTGGAAGAACGGCCCCAAAGGTTTGCGAAGAATGTATCAAGGCCACACCAAAGAGGCCACCATCATACTAGAAGCGGTGGCATCACATGACTTATGGATTTGGCATGCTTTCTTTGGAATGTCGGGTTCTCACAACGACATCAACGTGCTTCAACAATCTCCGGTGTTCAGGAGGCTTTGCAATGAGGAATCATCGCCGTGCAACTACACCGTCAAAGGTCGAGACTACAACATGGCATACTATCTTGTCGATGGCATCTACCCCCAGTGATGGCATTTGTGAAGACCATATCCGAACCACGTGGCAAAAAACAAAAGCACTTTGCAACAATGCAGGAAACGGCTAGGAAGGATGTGGAGAGGGCATTTGATATGCTTCAAGATCGTTGGGGAATTGTTCGTGGGGCTACAATGATGTGGGAATCAGAAACTTTGTGGCAGCTTATGACATGTTGTGTTATTTTGTACAATATGATTATCGAGGATGAGGATGATAGTGTAGCCCAAATCAATAATTTTGAAGCACCTGTAGAAATTTCAGAGGTTCAGATTAGGCTTCCGGCAGGATACATAGGAGAATTTGTTCGAGTCCGGGTAAAGCTAGATGTGACAAAGATGGCTTTGGATCCACCACCTCCTTGGGTATTCAAAATAATTAATCAAATATGGCGTGCTTTCCTTTGGAAAGGAACATAGACGGTTGAGGGAGGTCATTGCTTGGTCAGTTGGAAGCACGTTTGCCGCCTGAAATCCCAGGGACTAGGGTGGTCTAGGTTTGCTCGATCTACAGACTATAGGTGATGAACTCATCCCTAAACATGAGATGAGCGTGGCTTGTTTAATCCTATAGTCATGATGACCCTTTTCTGTGTCTTGAGAGAAACACCAAGCAACTGAAAAAACGACATTTCAAAATTAAAAACCCAGTGAAAATGATCCATCTCTGACATCAGATACATGATACATCAGATGCATGATTTCAAAATAAAGTGCATGAGAGATGTGTATCCGTTGTATTAATCCTGGTTGAATGTGTTAGGTATCTCTGCTGGAGTCATCACAAGTGATTACTTTCGACTCACATTCTTGATTGTTAGAATTATACAATTCAAGTTGGTAGTGGACATTAAACTGTCTTAACAACAATTTCCTGATCCAAAGTGGAAACTTCTAAGATTATTAACTTTCACTGCCTTCTGGCCTGCAACTCAAAGGAGATTCATCTTACCTCCGTAAGAGCACATGGTATCTGTTTCATCTGATCAACAAAACTAGCACACCCCAAATCCCAAAGTCCTAGACACTGATAAAAAGTGCCCACAATACATAATAAATAGCATATGATATCATGAAACTGACCTACGAACATAAGAAAGATGAACGACCAAACATTTATTGTTCCTTCTGAAGACCAAATACACTCCATGAACTCAGACATTGCATGCAGTTCCAGCGGAAGGGAAAAGCATGAAAGCTGCCTCAAAAAGACTCCACGCTTGAAGGGTTAATAAGAAAGGATTTCCTCCTGCAGCATGACAGAGAACCTGATGGGTGGATGTAGTAGCTGAATGGCTTTTTGCATCTGCACAACACACTGCAGTTTATGCAAAGCCGCAAATAAGTTATATTACCCAAGAGAGGCATGAGCTAGCGCACCTTTGCAACCGAAAATGGTAGATGACCCAGATGACAAATCAAAGCACACCAACCAGCCTAAAAGAAAGAAGAAAGACTTCGCCCTGTATATATGTGAACAGAGCAGCAAGGGGCGGCCGAAGACCGGCAAACTTCGATTGTCCCATATGCAAAACGAACAGCTGGAGAGAACAATCCTGTGACCGAACCCAAATAAGAATCATTAGAATGAAACCGTAGAACAGGAAGAATATGTTGTGATGCTAGACGAAGCAATTTTTATTGATGTGTTTTAGAAATTTAGATTTGTATCGATGAAGTTTAGCACAATATCATATTCCCCTTTGATTTTGTAAAGAACTGATAATAAGGAGTAGGTACCTACACACGTCGTTGCCCCTAGCAGCGAGCCTCTGTTGCTGCTGCATCACACCCGATGAATCTCCACCTCCGCGTACGTCGTTGCCCCGTCCGTGATGCGCGTGTCGACGCAGATCCAAGGGGATGTCCCGCAGCTCCAAGCTGTCACCGTAGGCTCGCGTCGGCGCCGTGCGCAGCCTCTCGCCGGAGGCCGTCGCCACCGGAGGTTGACCGTCCCTCCGACTCGCCAAAACAGCCCGTGGTCGCCGGAGGTTTAGCCGCCGCCGCCGTCCGTCCGACTCGCCAGAACTGCCCGTGGTCGACCCGATCTGACTGCCATCCGTCAGATCCATGTCAGCCCCGCCGAAGCCCCCCTGCATCGAGCTGCCGCTGCCGCCCCGCGTTGACCGGATTGCTAGCCTGAAATCAGGTATATGTTTTCCATTGGGTTGTGTTTTTTCCCCTTGGATTAAGGAAGCGATGTGTTGGGGTGGGCGGGGCGGCAGAGTTTTCGTCGGCCCTGGCAAATTGCTAAACACAGTTTCGGCTGAGAGTTAGTATAATTTTGACGGTTAGATTAAACTAAGTGGTCCTGATCGTGAAGCTATAATTGACTGGTGTTGTTGTGTATACGTTAGGCTGTGTGCATTTAGTGATGATTATGTTTGCTTGTTTAATCTACTACCCCTATAAAAATAGGGAGGACGGAGATCCGGAGCATCTGGGCCATACACATCCACAAATCCAACGTCCCATGTCGTTCCTATGTTTAGCACCAACGATGTTTAGCGCTAACCACGATTTACCCAATCAAGTCTCGACTCTAACTGTCCCGCACGCACTCCCTCCAAAAAAGAACTATCCCACACAGGCCCAGCCTCCACGCCGCCCGCCTAGCCCCGCCGCCGCACAGCCACGCCGCCGGCCTGCGCCCAGCCCCGCCAGCCAGCAGACAAGATCGGGGCAAGGAGAATACACGGCCGCGCCGTCGGAGCCCTCTCTACCTTCAGGTTCACCACCTAGGGCTCCCGACTACTTGATTTCTCTGGTACGTGAACAGATCGACCAATTTCTCAAAAAGGGGAAATATTGTAAAAGATTGATTAGTTTTCTCGGCTTCTAGCCTTTCTCTTTCTCAATCGGCAGTGAATAAGCCATGCCAGGTCGACGGCGCCCGTCCGCGTCGTCTAATTGTGATTTTTGGCTGCTAGGCGCGATTAGTGGAGGAAGGTAACACAATCTTCCAGATTCCATCAACCTCCTATTCAACGCAAATCGCTTCACCTCTCTGATCGTTCCTTGTTGCCGTCCAGGCGTCCAGGTTGACGTGCGTCATCGCTGCCCTGCGCAGCGGGTGAGGCACCCGACGGCGGCGGCGGCGAGTTCTTGGCCAACACGGGTGTCGTCCAGGCGTCCAGGTTGACCTGCGCCATCGCTGCCCTGCGCACCCGACGACGGCCGCGACGACGAGCTCTTCACCAAAACAGGTGCCGCCCAGACTGTCTGAACTTTGTTGCCATCCAGGCGTCTGGGTTGACCTGCGCCATCGCTGCCCAGCGCAGCCGGCGAGGGACCTGGCGACGGCTGCGACGAGCTGACCTGCCCGTAGGTGCATGCTTATTTGCCAACACGTTGCCAGTGTGATCCATTGATTGCTTTGATTGATCCTATTGCCTTTCTGCGTATTATAATGACAAAAACATGTTGGCATTCTATAATTTATCAAAAACATGAGTAATTCACATGGAAAAAGTAGGAAGTGTAACATGATGAGCATATGCTAACATGATCCCTATTGTACGTACCTGACCTAAACCTGAAATCGTACCATGCAGCCTTGGCAAATGAGCATGGTACTGAGTACTGACCTCACCTAAAAGCCTCACCAAGCTGCATGTGATTCACCCAATGCTCAGTTAGAGTAATATGAACATAAAAAAAAGTCACCCTCTGAAAGAGACCTAGATGAATAGTATTACAAACTACTACATCCTGTTACATTATGCCAAGTATATTAATGCAAATTGAATTCATTTCGGTAGCAGACCAAGATGAATAGTATTACAAACTACTATATTTTGTAGCATTATGCCAAGTATATTAATGCAAATTGAATTCATTTGGGTAACAGACCTAGATGAATAGTATTACACACAACTACATCTTGTAGCATTATACTAAGTATATTAATGCAAATTGAATTCATTTGGGTAAGCAGATGCACCACAAGAAAGCTCTGAAGGTAAACAGTTGGTGGGAGTTGAACATAAGATTCTACTACTATGTCTGTATTCCGGTAATACTATTCCTTCAAAGATAGTTGTATGATAACATTCTTGACATTCACAGGGTTGAAGGACTTCGTATGGCCCCTACCACTCCCAACAGGTAATTATCATAACCCAGTCACTCGATTGTTGCTCAACTGCGGAATTGTGTCATGATTTGCAGACCCTAAAGAAACAAAAAGGCAGATGGATAGAGAGAGGCATGCGCAAAATAGGGATGAGATTAATAAGAGACAGCGTGAGGCCTACAAACAGAAAAAAATATCTTTTGCCAAGATCAATGGCCTAAATAACGGAGCACACACACAGTTGGCTGTATCACAAGGTAATGATGATCAACTTCATAATGTATGGCCCAGTTGTATTGCTATATAATGATCTATTCTTCATATATTCAGACTGTAATGAGATTAAGAATCGGATGAAAAGGGAGCGGTATGCACAAAATAGAGAGGAAATATTAAAGCGACAACGTCAAACCCGCAAGAAAAATAAGCATATTGATGCCGTCCTCGATGGCAGTGACATTGTGTCACAAGTGCCAGCTGCCGGACAATCGGCAGTCACACAACTGCAGAACATAACATGTGCAGGTGGTGCAGTAACAAATTCCGTGCATTTCAGCATAGACATCCTCGACAAAAAATATTTATGAAGATGATGAGTCCAATTGGTTGCACAGAAATGACACGTACCAGATGCAACGAATTTCAAGACAAATGGCACTCACACAAATGTCAAACTGTTTGAGAACCCCCAACTCAGTACAATCGTCGACCTACATATCCCAGAAGGGTCTTTAAAAAAAGAGGTTAGTTCATCGACTTTTTAATGGTGCTAAATTATCGAAAGTGTTTATTTCTTCTTTCTTTGGGCACTCTATAGTTGATTCAGGTAAATATCCTTTTTATGGCATCAAACAACCTCTATCAATCCAACATAATAATGATCACTCGCGCATTCAGTGATCAGCAAGTAAGAAAGTACTCTCTCTAATCACCAAAAAAAGTGTTGTCTTTGTGACTGTATCCAAAGAAGTAGTACTATTTCTATTACCTAATAAATTGGTATACTCTTTGTTGCTACGATTGTAGTCCAGTGTCTACACACACAAGGTGCACATAAAAGAGGAATTGGGTCTTCTTATACTTTTTTTGTTTTTCATTTTCCAGTATATAAATGAGGTCATCTTCTTCCTATTATTAAATTTGCATATTACATGGCTGTAGGTTAAGTATTGCATGATAAATAAAAATATGAAACCAAACATACAGGTTTGGAAACACTTTGGATTTTACTATTTTAGAAAGAGAATATTTCTGTAACATTCCCATACACAACCTACTTCCTTTGACCTGAGCTAAGCTACAGTGTTTACTTGAGGATCGGAGACAGCAACATGCACTGAATCGATTATGGAAGCCTTAATCTCCTGCACTACTGAAGGATCTTGCCGCTGCAAATTGACATTAGGATAACCAACGCATTACTAAACACCGAATCGAAAAAACACAGAGTAGAATAGGTACAGGAATGATCCAAGCAAAGCAATCTTTTGCCACAGGATCCCCTTGACTTGCCTTACTGACTTGTCAATGTCCTGCAAGTTTTCGAGCACGTACTTCATAGCCTCCTCCTCGATGCACTGCTCCAGAAATACAACGAGTTACACAGGGTCCAAAACTGAAAAGCAGTAAAATCCATTCACATGAAATCAGGTAACATGGGGCTGAATTTGATTTTATGCCATGCGAGGATATGTGCTCTCGCATGGTGACCCTGGGAGCCCGGTGTTGGCTGTCCTCTCACCTCTGTCACCCGGCAAAATTCAGAACGAGATGGAAATTCAGTTGGATTTCTGAAGAAGAACAAGATTCATTCAAAGTTTTAGCACTGATGGGCGCAAACTAGCCATCTCCACATCAGAAAATCCACCGGTAACAAGGAGAAGCAGGGCAGCCAGCACAAACCTCCCGTGTCGCTTGTCCGCCTCCCCGCGGCGGCCCGGGACCGTGTGTGGTGGCGCGCCAAACGTCCCCGACGACCCCTCCGGCCGCGCCCCTCGCGCTACTCCTCTCCCTCCGCCTACGCTGTCGGCTCCCGCGCCACTGCTCTTGCTCCTCCGCCTAGGCCGCCGCCGCTGCCAGCTCCCTCGCCACTCCTCCTGCTCCTCCCCCTCCTCCGCGGCCGGACGTACTGAGGCCGAGGCAACGACCGACGCGCGCGCCCACGACGCGGCGGCCGACGCGCACCGAGAAAAGTCCACATTTCAACCCTCAACTAACCACACGGTTTGATTTTCAACCCTGATCTCTGAAACCGGTCGGATTCAACCCTAAACTTGTCACAAAGTTCAATTTACAACCTTTGACTCAGTTTCGGGCTGGTCAAGCGGTTTTGACCCAGTCAAAGCTGACTGGGCAGCCCAGTCAGCATGCCACACACACACAACCTTATCCCCATCTCTATCTCTCTGTTTCTTTCAGTTCCACACCCGACCCAGTTCCACCCGCCGCCGCCCGGATCGCCAGGAACGCCGCCGCCATGGCCACCACCTCCACCGCCGGCGACCGGAGTTAGGCGGCGCCGCCACACCGCCGGCAGGTCCTTCTCATTTCCCTCCCTTTTCCCCTTAGGTTGCTGCTGCTGCTGCTAACCCTAGCGCCTTGCTGCTGCTGTCGCCGCCCTCACCGGAGTAACCGCTGCGGCCCGACATTGTTCGAACCTCGAAAACTGCATATGAATTTAGCAAATGGTCAACTTGATGAAGGCAGCAGCTCTACTAGGCTTTGCTGCTCACCGGCGGCGGCAGCAGCAGAAGCTCGCCGAGGTTAGCAGCTCGCCGACGGCAGCAGCAAGAGCAGCTCCGCCAGGGTTAGCAGCAGCAGCAGTAGTTCGGCTCGGCTAGGGTTAGCAGCAGCAGCAGCTCGGCAAAGGAAGAGAGGGAGGGAGGGAAGAGAGGGAGAACCTGCCATGGGGTGGAGCGGCAGTAGCTAGCCGGCGGCGGCGGCCGCAGCAGCAGCTCGGCTCAGCCTAGGGTTAGCAGCATCAGTAGCTCGGCAAGGGAAGAGAAGAGAGGGAGGGAGGGAAGAGAGGGAGAACCTGCCGGCGGTGTGGCGGCGCGGGCGGTCTCCGGTGGCCGGCGGTGGAGGTGGTGGCCGCGGGCGACGGCATTCCTTGCGACCAGGCGGCGGCGGGGTGGACTTGGTCGGGGTCGGGGGTGAGGAACTGAAAGAAATAGAGAGATGGGGATAAGGTTGGGTGAGTGGCATGCTGACTGGGCTGCCCAGTCAGCTTTGACTGGGTCAAAACCACTTGACCAGCCCGAAACTGAGTCAAGGGTTGTAAATTGAACTTTGTGACAAGTTGAGGGTTGAATCCGACCGGTTTCAGAGATCAGGGTTGAAAATCAAACCGTGTGGTTAGTTGAGGGTTGAAATGTGGACTTTTCTCACGCGCACCCGTATATGCGGCATCAGTGTTGTATCTGGTGTTTGCAATTGGCTTTTTTTCTGAGAGCGGTGGGGAGACAATGGAAGGGATAAGGTATGTGAAGTGTGTGGGGAACTGATAGGACTATAGGAGGCAGCCAGCGTCAGGCGTGTCTAATTTTTTTCATCGACATCTCTTTGGTGAAGTATATAATACTGTAATACGTATATAGCGTCGGGCGTTGTCCAATTCCTTTTCTTTTTATTATCACTAGCCCTTTTCATCATTCTGTTTATATTAGTTATCTAATTATTATTTTATTGGAAGTTGACCCATTTGGTTGTGTGGGTGGGATCTTTTTATAGGGTTACAAGGGTTTAAATACACGTTCTATCATGATCGTTTTGATAGTTTTATAGAACTTTTTGTTGAGGGTAATAGTTTTATAAAACTATTAAGACTTATATTTGTTAACATATCAAAATTTTGTAATCACGTAGGTCATTTTGTGGCCTCTCCATGTTAAATTTCATGGAGTATTTATTGGAGATATTTTGCTTGACACTCTTAAATAGATATGTTTTGTATCATAGCATAATACTTATTAGTTTATGGTGTAGCACTATTTGAAAACTAAGTCGTATACTTGACTTTAGTTTCAAAGGACATACTTAGAACAAAATTAACTTTTTTTTTCGATTGAGAATTGAATAATCATGATATAAGAAATCGAGACTTGGAGGAAGACAAAACCAATGCAGTCCTTTGGATCATGTGTTATACGCACACTCACATCGTTAGGCATGAGACACACTGACATGGCTCAATAATAATGACTCACTAAAGATAATTAAGATTTAAAATGGATCTTTCTATTATAGATTATGATACGTGGGACCTTTTCGCCCGTCTCTGTGGTTGGGGTAGCGGCGGGTCTCGGGTGAGGCGGTGTCAAGGTCTTGGATGTCGGGGCGGCGGCTCTGGTGGCGGTAGCGCGGTGCTCGTGGGCGGAGGTCGTGGCTTGGTGCTGCCCGGTGGCCATGGCCGTGTGGGCGGCGTGGTAGCCGGGGTGTGGCGTTCGGTGGCGGTGAGTGTGGGTCGGGGTGAAAACCTGTTCTATCCTTAGATGGACCGGCGGCGGTGTAGCTCGTTACCTTCTTGAAGGCGTCGCCGCGGCTCTCACTGCCCGTCGTGCGGCTCCAGGGGAAACTCTGATCATCGGATCGGGCGGTGGCGGCACTCCGGTGTCGTATCCTTCTTGAAGGCGCCGCCTTGGAGCCCACGGTTCGTCGTAGGCGGCTTCATCTCTTCACGGTGGCGTGTTCACGGTTGAAATCTCCGGTTACTCTCGTAGTGCTAGGGTGGTGTTGCTGCGCTCAGCGCCTTTGTATCCTGCCTTGGGTGCGTGTGTGTTGTGGTGGCGTGCGTTTGTACCGGGTTGTTGATGGTCGTTGCTTTATATATAAAGCGGGGCGAAAGCCTTTTTCGGTACGTGCGTTGCACGTGCACATTTACTAGTAATAGTAGAGATACGCCACTTTTATTTTTAAAACTACGTGCCACTTTTTCGTACAGAGAGAAATGACGTGTGTTTGTCTGTATATTTTCATGGAGCATTTTATTGCCTTATTTATTTGTTTTATCTCACTTTTCTTTTCTTTTTTTTATCTTCATGTTTTCTCTTAATATTCTTTCTATTTATTTTCCCTTTCTTATTTTCTTTTGTTTTCAGTTTTCTGTTATATATTATTCGGATTTTTTATTTTGTTTTGTTTTCAGTTTGCTGCTACGACTTCTACACGACGTGTCATGGAGTATCGAAACCCAACAAGATGCCACCATCCTATCGTGGCCATGCATAGAGGTGATCGGGACACCCTTGCCAACATGTTTTTTTTGGGTGGCATAATATACTATAAGACTAATCTTCCTAGAATTGGAGAGCCCACATTCAATTGAGGTCTCCAATAGACATTGGATCACCCGATTATGATCGGGTCAACAATTTCTCAAAACTTTTTTATTTAATTTTTTATACCATATCTATAAATACACTATGCCCATTATTTGTAAGGCCTCACAATCAATTAAAGTCTCCAATTTATAATTGGGTCATCCGATTTTGACCGGGTCAACAATTTTTTAAGGAGCTATCTTATTTAATTATTTTAATTCATCTCTCTTAGTAAATTCTTTTAATTCACCTATGTTATTATATTCTTTAATTCCATATGCTCTTTAATTTTAAAGCTCTTTCATTCAATCGAGGTATTTAATTTTGGATTTAGTTCACAATTTTGACCAGTCCAACGATTTTCCAAACCAATCGACAGTAATCGATCTATAAAAACATATCAATCACGCACGCCCTCTCATCACCTAAAAAAAAGGTGCCAACATATGATATTGTAGCACAAATATAGAACATGCAGCCACCGACGAAAAATTCACACAAAAGTATTGATTGATTAGCAAATAACACTTAATCATACCGGTTAAGGCCCACCAAACACATTACATTATTAATGAAAAGAAAAAACACTCCATCATCTTCCCCTCTCGCCAAACCAAATACTCACTCAGTTTCAACATATAACGTGTATTAAATTTTTGAAAAGTATAATATCTTTAACTTTAATCAAGTTCAGAGCCAAAATATTGGCATCCACAATACTAACTAAATAAAAATAAAATTTTATTTCATGATTAATCTAATGACATCGATTTGATATTATGTATATTGATATATTTTTCTATAAATTTGATCAAACTTAAAAGATTTGACTTTTCAAAAAAATACACCTTATATTTTGATTATATTTGAAACAGATGAAGTAATTTATTTTGTGAAAACCCAGCAACACTTACAGCGCAGCAAAGCGCGCCCGACCCTTCTAGTTATATACTATACTCTATTATGATAAAAGGGTGTGGGATTCGGACAGGGCGTTTGGCCCCCGGGCTCAAATTAACCCCAGGAGTGAACAGTAAATTCGTTAATAATAGAAAAAAAGTCCAAAATTATTTATGGTGAAATATGATTGAGTGCATGATGTGCGTGCCAAATTTCAGCTCATTTAAACATCTGAGTAGCTCACACCAAAAAAGACAAAATTGTGGTCTGTGATTTTTTTTACTGTTTGTGCATTGTTTGGATCGATTTTTTTAGAGCTACTCTGATGTCCGAATGCACTGATAATTGGCACAGACCTCACACACTCAAACATCTTCCATGCAAATATATTTTTTCCAATATTTTTTTAGAATTTAGTGTTCAACATGTACATATGAGTCCGGACTCAGAATTGGATATTCAGTGGGATTCTTCACTCACTGAATGCATTTGGCAGCGTAGTGTTTCACATGTGTTCCTATATCACTATTGTAATAAAGTGGAAACTACCAAAATAATACAAGTGGGAACTTACAAGCAAAGAGTGAAAATGAATGCAAAACCCAACACAAGATTAAAAAGTTTACATGTGGCTGTTTTTTTGTAGCTTCAGTGCGTGGTTTTTTTCTATCACTCATTTCTAGGCATCTTTTAAAACTCTGGTATATGCTGAGAATACATTGGTTTGATGCATCACATAGGTAGGTGTAGTATTACTCATAGCATCAAATTTACCTGGAGTGGATATCCTTTAGTTATTCTAGTAAGGTCGCGGTAAGTTAAAGGGCTTTGGTGGTGGCTGGATTAACAAATCAGAAAATGAAATGTCGTATCTCACACCAAGTCAACAAGAAAAATGCTGGTAAAGATGAATGATGGAAACGGTGCTAGTGATGTATCACCTGCATAAGCCACCTGATTATCTTTATGGACTACCATGTACATGGGACAGAGCGTTCCAAAGAGGGTATGTACATAATTGGGAAGAAATAGAATGCTATAATATAACATTTGACAATGTGCTTGGCCAAAGATAAACCCTCACTTTGCAGTCTAAAGTACCAGACTAGATGGGGATTTTTTTAATGTCGTTCATCCCAAAGGCATTGTCACATTCTCGAATCAGTCAAAGACATGAAACTTGGGTGAGTGGGATACAATATCCAGCACAACATGAAGTCTCGTTAGCTAGCTCCACTGCATGGGCCACTCATTGGATGGTATATGTCGTATATCGATAATATGTACAACGTGAAAGTGCATGATATATCAAACAATTAGCACTAGTACAAAACAGGGCTTTGGTCCAACCCAGAACAGAGCATTAGTCCCGGTTCTGTTACGAACCGGGACTAATGGGTGCATTAGTCCCGGTTCGAGCGGCGCAGGCATTAGTCCCGGTTCGAACGGGACCTTTAGTCCCGGTTGGAGAGACCAACCGGGACTAAAGGGTTTGTGACCGGCTTCGAACGGTGCCAGACCCTTTAGTCCCGGTTGGTATCTCCAACCGGGACTAAAGGGGTTGAGCGGTAGTACCGCTTGTACTGCTCCGTCCACTAGTTTCTGTTTTAAATTGCTTATATCTTTTAGGATATTTGATGTTTTTGAGTGTTCTTTTTGCATTGGATTCAAATTTTTGTCTAGTTTCTGTTTGTGCCATTATTTTTCAAATTTGAAAGGTTTAAATTTGAATTTATTCAAATTTGCTTCAAACCCTAGATTGTGAATAACTTGAGTTTACAAATAGTTTTTAATTTAGTTCTTTTTGCTCCTAGTCACGTGTTAGATTGTAGTCACAGTAAGATTTATTTGGTTATTTTTAGAATAATTTAAATTAGGATTTTAATTAAAACAATACTGTTTTGCTTATATAGTTGTTTTAGTCATTTAATTGTTGTTTTTTATTATTTTTAGTTAGTTCTTTCTGTAGGGTCATTTAGCTCAAAAAAATCAGTAAATGCATGAAAAATAGCAAATGAAGTCAAAAAGGGTTGAAAATTGATGGCGTGGCTTCGAATGGTGCATAATGAACACACAAAAAGTCTGGGGTTGAAATAAGTTTAAAAAAATGAAATGCCTTTGTAACAGACGAGTTTTCGTCCGAAACCCTGACACTTCGAAAGAGCTTGTCCATTTTGTACACGAAGTGCATCCAGTTTTTGCCGTAACCCTCTCAACTTTTTAGCACATGCTATATGGGTGAAATGATGATACCATGCCAAGTTTCAACCTTTTCAGAGTTCATTTGTAGGGCTTTTCAATTTCAGGGTCATTTAGCTCAAAAAAATCAGTAAATGCATGAAAAATAGCAAATGAAGTCAGAAAGGGTTGAAAATTGATGGCGTGGCTTCGAATGGTGCATAATGAACACACAAAAAGTCTGGAGTTGAAATAAGTTTAAAAAAAATGAAATGCCTTTGTAACAGCTGAGTTTTCGTCTGAAACCCTGATACTTCGAAAGAGATTGTCCATTTTGTACACGAAGTGCATCCAGTTTTTGCCGTAACCCTCTCAACTTTTTAGCACATGCTATGTGGGTGAAATGATGATACCATGCCAAGTTTCAACCTTTTCAGAGTTCATTTGTAGTGCTTGTCAATTTCAGAGTCATTTAGCTCAAAAAAATCAGTAAATGCATGAAAAATAGCAAATGAAGTCAGAAAGGGTTGAAAATTGATGGCGTGGCTTCGAATGGTGCATAATGAACACACAAAAAGTCTGGAGTTGAAATAAGTTTAAAAAAATGAAATGCCTTTGTAACGGACGAGTTTTCGTCCGAAACCCTGACACTTCGAAAGAGATTGTTCATTTTGTACACGAAGTGCATCCATTTTTTGCCGTAACCCTCTCAACTTTTTAGCACATGCTATATGGGTGAAATGATGATACCATGCTAAGTTTCAACCTTTTCAGAGTTCATTTGTAGGGCTTTTCAATTTCAGGGTCATTTAGCTCAAAAAAATCAGTAAATGCATGAAAAATAGCAAATGAAGTCAGAAAGGGTTGAAAATTGATGGCGTGGCTTCGAATGGTGCATACTGAACACACAAAAAGTCTGGAGTTGAAATAAGTTTAAACAAATGAAATGCCTTTGTAACAGCTGAGTTTTCGTCTGAAACCCTGATACTTCGAAAGAGATTGTCCATTTTGTACACGAAGTGCATCCAGTTTTTGTCGTAACCCTCTCAACTTTTTAGCACATGCTATGTGGGTGAAATGATGATACCATGCCAAGTTTCAACCTTTTCAGAGTTCATTTGTAGTGCTTGTCAATTTCAGGGTCATTTAGCTCAAAAAATCAGTAAATGCATGAAAAATAGCAAATGAAGTCAGAAAGGGTTGAAAATTGATGGCGTGGCTTCGAATGGTGCATAATGAACACACAAAAAGTCTGGAGTTGAAATAAGTTTAAAAAATTGAAATGCCTTTGTAACAGACGAGTTTTCGTCCGAAACCCTGACACTTCGAAAGAGATTGTTCATTTTGTAGGGTAACGCAGTAGAAAACAAAAAATTTCGACCTACGCACCAGCCCAGGACCACTATGGAGACTGCATACAAGGTTTGATCTTTTTCGTTACCGACTCGTAGCGCAGCGGAAGTAGAGTCGATGACGATCGGCGGTGCAGATCCCCGCAGCTAGGATTTACAACCTCCCAACCGCGAGGATGTATACCCTCATCCGCCCCTCGGACAGCCCTCCGGGAGGCGGTCGAACAGTCCCCCGGACGTTGTCGCGGACAGCCCTTCGGGAGGACCTTCGAAACTCGGACAGTCACTCGGACAGCCCTTCGGGAGGCACTCACAAACTAAGACCGAAACTACGATCTCTCTACAGAGTTGCACACATACGGTGTCATCTATCCGGCAGGGCTTCGCCGTCCAGAACTAGTTCCCACCGGAACCCAGACAGCCTGTCGGCACTACGAAACTATTTCGTGGGAGGGAGAGAGAATGTCAGATCATGCATGGCTTGTGTGAGAGAGTTGGAGTGGAGTTGGAGAGCACCTCTCCTCCTCCTTATATAGTGGTGGAAGGGGTGGAGGGGGCTGAAAATTCAGCCCACTAAACATGGGGAAAACATGTTCCCACAAAACAAGGAGAACATGTTCCCACCAAACAAGGGAAAAACATGTTCCCTTGTCCATGGTGCTCCAACATGGGGCCCCACCACCTCCCAACACTTCCCACCAATTGTGGAGGCTGCCCCCCACCATGGGGGGCCCCCCCAACACCTTTTGTCCAGCCACAAGGGGCTGCCCCCCCCCCCCAAGGGGAGGCGCCCCAAAACAGCCCCCACGCATCGTGGGATCTTGTCCCCTCACGCTGGGACAAGATGTTTTCCGTGACTATTACTTCTGAAAAATTCCGGAAGGTCCCAGAACATTTCCAGCACCCTCTAAAATTATCTGGACGTGCTCCGGAACATTTCCGGTATGGTGGTTTAATTTAAAACCATCTTTGTTTACCCGCTAAACAATTCCGGCAGCTCCGAAAACTTTTTTCGGTTTTTTCTCCAGAAAAATTCTAGAAATTACCAGACCAATCTGGCAACCTCCAAAACATTCCCGGTGCTTGCCGAAACCTTTTTGGATCAATGGTTTTATCCGAAATAACTTTTCGGTTTTACCGAAACTTTTTCGGTGTTCTCTCCGGAACTTTTCCGTTGTCTCCGAAACTATTCCAGTGACTTTCTCTCGGACTCCTTGTCTAGTATTCAGCAGATAGATGACCCTTAAGCGTGTGACCCTATAGGTTCGGTAAAGTATAGACATGACCGGAACACTTTCCGATCAATGATCAGCATCGGAGCCGTGGACACCCATATTGACCCCTATACCCACACGAATAAATATTCGAGTGAACCTCCAGTTGCCGTGTGCTATTCCTGTTGCTTCGCGATATGTTACAATACCCGAGGTGAGATTTATCGGCATCCCTGTGGATCAACAACCTTGTCCACTATGCCAGTTACCTCGTTACCGGTATTGTTCTCTTTTCTCGTTTCCGTGTTCCGGCATCCCTGTGATCAAATCACAAAGTGTCTGGCCAGACGATGATGGATACCGTAACACCGAGAGGGCCCGAGAATATCTCTCCACCGTCGGAGGAGCAAATCCCAATCTTGAGCTATCAAGTTACTTGACACACTTTTCCATGAACCCGTAAGCCGCCGTAATAGCCACCCATTTACGGATGACGTTTAACAAACCCCAAAGTTCATGAAGCAAGCATGAAGAAACTCGATACTCTCATGGTCTAAGGAATCATGCAAACGTTAACCATCTCTGTGTTATAAACCATTAACTAGTGACGAATGTATCTCATAGCATAACATCAATTCGGGTCGATTCAACACAAAAGTTCTTCCAACATTGTGCCCTCAAAATTGCCGGCATAGCCATGCCCATGATCAGGAAAACAGGATCATCATGCAATACTTGAGCCAGTCTTAGAGGCTTGACTAGGAATATATTTTACCGTTTATTATCCCACACGTGCACATGAGTTTCCCTCCAAGCCTCGTTTTATTTGTAGACTCGAGAATCATTGCAGTTATAGCATGGAACATAAACATAATTATGAACAGGGAGATAATCAATAACATTTATTATTGCCTCTAGGGCATATCTCCTACAGACTCCCACTTGCACTAGAGTCAATAATCTAGTCAATGCTAATGCACTTTACACCTATGGCATACTGGTGTAAAATATGCTTCGCTTGTGGTATAGCCTGATGTCCAACGGATCTGACGACTTCAGCTCTGTGTGTAACTTTGCATATCCTTGCGTTTTCACGCTTTCACAAAATTCATATTTTGTGTGGACTTGGCTTTGTATATATGTGAATCACAGGTCAAACCTTGATTCCTCAGACTGAGCTATGGAGCAACTATCTGCAATAGTGTCCCATTGACCAAAGCCATCTTGGAACCATACTAAGTTCTTGAATGAACTATATGATTCAACATCTTCTTTGTCGCTTCTTAAGCGTCAACATACTTAGCCTTTGTTATAGAATTCGCCACAGTATCTTGTTTGGAACAATTTCCAACTACCGTGCCACCATATTGTGTATTACACAAAACCCTTAACCTAAATCGAAAATCGCATGGAGCATTAATGAAGACTGTATCGATGTAATTACTTACAACGAGCACTTCATAATCTCTGCTTGCGAGAAAACATGTCATCAGCACTACTCTAGTACTCAATGACATCTTTCACTGTTGTCCCATGATCAGTACTTTGATCACTATGGTATCTATACTCGCAACAACTTTGGAGTATTGGACATATCTGGTTGTTTTTACATACCATGGAATACATGATTAATCCAAACACAAGAGTGTGTGGAATCACCATCATGTATTTTGCTCATCAGTGTTTTGGGACACCAAGTCTTGCAAAAAACTCTTTCCATGTGACTTCGGCAAGAATCACTCCTTGACGGTTTTTCAATGCTAAAAGGTTTTAGCATCTTGTCAATATGTATTCATTGCTTAGCCCCATTAGGTAAATCTATCTCCATAGATCATCATGCCTAATATTGAGGCTATTTAGCCTAAGCACTTCATCGAAAAACTATTTTCAAATGAAGTCCTAATTCGTGTCAAGAAATTTATTTCCAATTAACAATGTGTCAAGTACACACGGTTTTTAGAAATATTATTATGCTTCCACTTACTTTCTTGAATCACAAGCATCTTCGATACCCATTTGATGAAGTCAAAACCCCTTTGACCATTCCATCAAAAAACGAAGATTCCAACTCCACTTTGCTCTCTTCTGTCCATCGCTGGAACTCTGAAGTTTGCATACTTACTAGCATCCTCTGGATCGACAAATTACTTTGGACTGTATCACATACAAGTCCTAGGTTTCATTCCCATCAGATGGAAATCCTTTTGTCATCCATGTTTCATATCTCATGATTGAAATATGTATTAATTGCTAGTTCAACCCGAACCGACTTCAAGCATCGCTACGGTGAGACAATCTCATCGTAGTCAACTCTTTGAACTTGTTTTTGCAACAAGTCGAGCTTTATGGATAAAACATTTTTATCCGTATCAGTTTTTAGTTCCATAAATATTCGTTAGACTCTAAGCCTTCCGAAAGGTGTATCAAGATTTTAATCTTGAAACATTGATATGGAAACTATCTCAGATTGTATTGGCATTTAGCCAATTCCGGAGTCAGGGCCCATCATCGCTTCCTTGTGTATCGTAGGTATACTGTTGTCTAACAACAATATCTCGTTTGCGCACCTGATAGGTTTGCACGAGCTTTGCCTACGTGGTTCAGCTGCAAGTTCGACCGAAGTCCATACATTTTATTGTAGAGACTTCCGTATCAGTCGCAGTAGGAAACTCCGGAATTACTTCCAAGGTCTCTTTCCTTTGATCTGATGACGAAGATACTGTTTATCTTGTCGAGTTGCACTGTTCTCCCACTCACCTTTTTGAAAGAACCACTTTCTTCAAAAAGCATACCGTTCTTTGTGGCAAACCTATTTGCCTCGGTATAGTGGTGGGGAAATACCCAATGACTTGGGATAACCTACAAAGTAGCACTTGTCTGATTTGGAATAGGTTTGTAACCTTTTACACAAGCCCCATATTCCAAATGTTAAGAAAAGATATAACATGGATGGGCGTACCATACCATGGCGTTATTTCAACAGACCTGATGGAGCTCTTTTCAGTGTAAAAGCCGCAGTCTCTAAAGCATCACTTTAAAAAAGATAATGGCAAATCTATTTATGTCATCTTTGATCTTACCATGTCATAAATGGTTCGATTACATCTTCACAGACTTTCCACTTGCAGTGGTGTTCCAGGAGGTGCAAGTTATGAAACCCCTTTCACAACTCATCAGACATTCGCTAAACTTGTAACTCAAATATTCCTTTCTGCAATCGAATTGTAGAAACATAATTTTCTTGTTACAATAACTTCTACTTCATTTTTGAAAACCTTCTGAATGAATTCAAAAGATCCAGACTTACGTCTCAACAAGTAAATATCCATATATCTACTTGAGTCATTTCTGAAGATAGATAAATCCACTACTTGCAACAACATTTATTGGACTACACACATCATAATGTATGATTACCAATATGTTCTTTGCTCATTCCTTATGGCCTGTGAACGGTATTTCAGTCACTTCACCTTTCAGAGGAAAGTTGCAAGTGTCAGATGATTCAAAATCAAATGACTTCAAAATCCATCATAATGGAATTTTCCATGCGGGTTTCTCCAATGTGACCAAATGCAGTGCCACACTTGTGTGGTATTCTTTTAGTCTTGCGACATTTAGCGTCAGTGTTATGGATGTATCATATTATCATCAATATTCATAGCATACATCCCATCCTGTATGGAAGCATGGCCCTTCATGTTATTCATAACACCGAACATCAAAAAGTTCTCTTATGAATAACCTTCTTGCAAAATACCTTATGCAAAGGGCTAGAGTGTATGAAACTCTAAATGAATTATGAAAGTAAATACAGAGGTAATGTATTAATATCAGTATTCATAACATACATCTCATTCATAATGAAAGTATGGCCCCTATGTTATTCATAACATCGAACATCAAAAAGTTCTCTTATGAATAACCTTCTTGCGAGATACTTTATGCAATGGGCTAGAGTGTAAAACTCTAAAATGAATTATGCAAGTAAATACATAGGGAATACACTAATGGAAGGTATAGTAACATTTACTATGTTCCCTGTGTGTATCTAAACCTCATTCCTGGCTAGTCTTTTAGGCCGTAGTAGTTCTTACACCGAGTTGCAACAGAATGCAATCGAGCGGGTATCTTTGTGATTAACTCACAATACCCAAGAATTAGTGATTAACATGTTTAACCATAATTCCCAAGAACTATATCTTTGACCAGCCTTCTATACAACAAAAACTTGTATGACATTCATACATGAGCTGGATATCCCAGTCTTCTTTCCTTTTGCCTTTATACTTCTAACAGTTTCACTTTCAGTACTTCTCCTACTCTCAGAAGAAGCACCCAACTTAAGAGTGGCGTTAGCCCCGGACTTCCTAGGCGTGAAAGTTTCACTAACACCCTTCGGACACTTCCTTTCTCTTTAAGTTGTCGTTTTATTCACCATCATCATATGACAGGCGTTCTTCTGGATCCCCCCTTATCAGTCAAATGCCTAGTAAACACTTTTACTAATAGTTTGCAAACAAACATGGCTTTAGATATCTCATATCTTTCAGCCTTTGTTTGTATCTGAAAATTAATTTTCAGTTCCATGAATATCACATAACTATCCCAAAACTTTCGAAGTTCGGGTCTCATGGAAGCAAACATATTTCACTTGACCGTAATGGAATTTTAGCTTTTTGGATCGAAGGATGAGAGTCATATCATCCATAGCATTAGCGGGAGAATACCGAAAGTATGCGATAGGACAAAGTCCTTCTCGGCACTCTTGAGGACAATCCCCATATTACGTTACCAACCGTAAAGTTTTAACCAGATATTTAACAGCTATTCAATTTTAATAGGGAAGGTGAAAACGCGAGCCATTATTCTACAACTATTATACAAACCACACTTAGACAAAGTTCATAATTAATTGCACTGAGAATTAAACAAGTTAATTCTATAGTGCGCTCCCACTCAAATCAATATCTCTCATAATTGATTATGAATGATTCAAGACACGAATTTTAATTCAACGCCATTGATGGTTAGCATCACTGATGACGAGAACTTCAATTGTTAGGCAAACTTGCCAATCACATCTCTATGTGACTCTTGTTCATCTTTCGATGCGTGTGTTCCGAGCTCATGACTTTCATGCCTGAACGTCAAGACAACCAAGTGATCTTGCTGCGAGGTCTTAACTCACCCGCCTCACACATCCCTAATCGTTCGTACCCATGTCAGCATGGCGCACCCCGAAAAGTTAGGTGCTGTGACGGTGCTACACTTGGGAGAACACTAACTACTTGATATTTTAAGTGAGAGATCACCCTAATAAAAGCGACTACCGCGCAATCAAGAAGGGTGCAACATAAGGGATAAACATCTCAGGCAATTCATAATAGCATGATATGGTATAGCCCTTTCTGACGGAGAAGTCTTTCATTTCTTCGTCTTCGGCATTCGCGTCGGTGTTCACCTTCACGAAGATTGCCACCACCTAGTCGATGCACCAGATAATATTGCTATCTCTATAGCTAATAAAATAAGTGCATTACATAAGGTTGACACGCAGGTCATTAAAGTGCAATCATATGGCTCCAGCCATCATGCCGAATCATGACACGCAGGTCATGTAAATCAATTTACATCATATAGCCATCTCATACATAATCAAATTATTATGAACACTGCTATACCACATCACATGCACATGCAAACCATCCTGCAAAACCAAGTTAGACGCCTCTAATCGGTTCATGCGAAATTTTATTTTACGTGGCTTCTAAGGTTTCGAAACAAATCGAAGCTACCAACGTCCATCATCAAGCATGATAATCCAAGTGGCTAGATTAACATTGCGGGGTGTATGAAACACGAGATAATAAAATCTCGAGCCCCATACTGAACTTCGTCATACGCGTGACCCCCGTGCAGATCACATCTGCATTGCCCTTTCATCTGCGAATTTCATCTTTCTTTTGACTATGGCGGAACCCAAAGAACTGATAGCACTTCCTTGATCAATCAGGATCGCGGATTGCCAGAACTTTGTGAAATTCCACCATGCTGTCTCGAGATTGAGCAAACGCAAATTTCAGGGAAGCAACAAGAACATCGGGTAACAGACTTCTTCTGCTACCCGCATAAATAATTTTCAGCAATAGATCTCATCTACTCCAAAATTATATTATGCAACACCCGTACATCTCTATGTATTCTAGATCGCAACCTGCATCTACGCATAGCACGGCTCTTGATGCCACTGTAGGGTAACGCAGTAGGAAACAAAAAAATTCGACCTACGCACCAGCCCAGGACCACTATGGAGACTGCATACAAGGTTTGATCTTATTCGTTACCGACTCGTAGCGTAGCGGAAGTAGAGTCGATGACGATCGGCGGTGCAGATCCCCGCAGCTAGGATTTACAACCTCCCAACCGCGAGGATGTATACCCTCATCCGCCCCTCGGACAGCCCTCCGGGAGGCGGTCGAACAGTCCCCCGGACGGTGTCGCGGACAGCCCTTCGGGAGGACCTTCGAAACTCGGACAGTCACTCGGACAGCCCTTCGGGAGGCACTCATAAACTAAGACCGAAACTACGATCTCTCTACAGAGTTGCACACATACGGTGTCATCTATCCGGCAGGGCTTCGCCGTCCAGAACTAGTTCCCACCGGAACCCAGACAGCCTTTCGGCACTACGAAACTATTTCGTGGGAGGGAGAGAGAATGCGAGATCATGCATGGCTTGTGTGAGAGAGTTGGAGTGGAGTTGGAGAGCACCTCTCCTCCTCCTTATATAGTGGTGGAAGGGGTGGAGGGGGCTGAAAATTCAGCCCACTAAACATGGGGAAAACATGTTCCCACAAAACAAGGAGAACATGTTCCCACCAAACAAGGGAAAAACATGTTCCCTTGTCCATGGTGCTCCAACATGGGGCCCCACCACCTCCCAACACTTCCCACAAATTGTGGAGGCTGCCCCCCACCATGGGGGGCCCCCCCAACACCTTTTGTCCAGCCACAAGGGGCTGCCCCCCCAAGGGGAGGCGCCCCAAAACAGCCGCCACGCTTCGTGGGATCTTGTCCCCTCACGCTGGGACAAGATGTTTTCCGTGACTATTACTTCTGAAAAATTCCGGAAGGTCCCAGAACATTTCCAGCACCCTCTAAAATTATCTGGACGTGCTCCGGAACATTTCCGGTATGGTGGTTTAATTTAAAACCATCTTTGTTTACCCGCTAAACAATTCCGGCAGCTCCGAAAACTTTTTTCGGTTTTTTCTCCAGAAAAATTCTAGAAATTACCAGACCAATCTGGCAACCTCCAAAACATTCCCGGTGCTTGCCGAAACCTTTTTGGATCAATGGTTTTATCCGAAACAACTTTTCGGTTTTACCGAAACTTTTTCGGTGTTCTCTCCGGAACTTTTCCGTTGTCTCCGAAACTATTCCAGTGACTTTCTCTCGGACTCCTTGTCTAGTATTCAGCAGATAGATGACCCTTAAGCGTGTGACCCTATAGGTTCGGTGAAGTATAGACATGACCGGAACACTTTCCGATCAATGATCAGTATCGGAGCCGTGGACACCCATATTGACCCATATACCCACACGAATAAATATTCGAGTGAACCTCCAGTTGCCGTGTGCTATTCCTGTTGCTTCGCGATATGTTACAATACCCGAGGTGAGATTTATCGGCATCCCTGTGGATCAACAACCTTGTCCACTATGCCAGTTACCTCGTTACCGGTATTGTTCTCTTTTCTCGTTTCCGTGTTCTGGCATCCCTGTGATCAAATCACAAAGTGTCTGGCCAGACGATGATGGATACCGTAACACCGAGAGGGCCCGAGAATATCTCTCCACCGTCGGAGGAGCAAATCCCAATCTTGAGCTATCAAGTTACTTGACACACTTTTCCATGAACCCGTAAGCCGCCGTAATAGCCACCCATTTACGGATGACGTTTAACAAACCCCAAAGTTCATGAAGCAAGCATGAAGAAACTCGATACTCTCATGGTCTAAGGAATCATGCAAACGTTAACCATCTCTGTGTTATAAACCATTAACTAGTGACGAATGTATCTCATAGCATAACATCAATTCGGGTCGATTCAACACAAAAGTTCTTCCAACATTGTGCCCTCAAAATTGCCGGCATAGCCATGCCGATGATCAGGAAAACAGGATCATCATGCAATACTTGAGCCAGTCTTAGAGGCTTGACTAGGAATATATTTTACCGTTTATTATCCCACACGTGCACATGAGTTTCCCTCCAAGCCTCGTTTTATTTGTAGACTCGAGAATCATTGCAGTTATAGCATGGAACATAAACATAATTATGAACAGGGAGATAATCAATAACATTTATTATTGCCTCTAGGGCATATCTCCTACACATTTTGTACACGAAGTGCATCCAGTTTTTGCCGTAACCCTCTCAACTTTTTAGCACATGCTATATTGGTGAAATGATGATACCATGCCAAGTTTCAACCTTTTCAGAGTTCATTTGTAGGGCTTTTCAATTTCACGGTCATTTAGCTCAAAAAAATCAGTAAATGCATGAAAAATAGCAAATGAAGTCAGAAAGGGTTGAAAATTGATGGCGTGGCTTCCAATGGTGCATAATGAACACACAAAAAGTCTGGAGTTGAAATAAGTTTAAAAAAATGAAATGCCTTTGTAACAGCTGAGTTTTCGTCTGAAACCCTGACACTTCGAAAGAGATTGTCCATTTTGTACACGAAGTGCATCCAGTTTTTGCCGTAACCCTCTCAACTTTTTAGCACATGCTATGTGGGTGAAATGATGATACCATGCCAAGTTTCAACCTTTTCAGAGTTCATTTGTAGTGCTTGTCAATTTCAGGGTCATTTAGCTCAAAAAAATCAGTAAATGCATGAAAAATAGCAAATGAAGTCAGAAAGGGTTGAAAATTGATGGCGTGGCTTCGAATGGTGCATAATGAAAACACAAAAAGTCTGGAGTTGAAATAAGTTTAAAAAAATGAAATGCCTTTGTAACAGACGAGTTTTCGTCCGAAACCCTAACACTTCGAAAGAGATTGTTCATTTTGTACACGAAGTGCATCCAATTTTTTCCGTAACCCTCTCAACTTTTTAGCACATGCTATATGGGTGAAATGATGATACCATGCCAAGTTTCAACCTTTTCAGAGTTCATTTGTAGGTCTTTTCAATTTCAGGGTCATTTAGCTCAAAAAAATCAGTAAATGCACGAAAAATAGCAAATGAAGTCAGAAAGGGTTGAAAATTGATGGCATGGCTTCGAATAGTGCATACTGAACACACAAAAAGTTTGGAGTTGAAATAAGTTTAAAAAAATGAAATGCCTTTGTAACAGCTGAGTTTTCGTCTGAAACCCTGATACTTCAAAAGAGATTGTCCATTTTGTACACGAAGTGCATCCAGTTTTTGCCGTAACCCTCTCAACTTTTTAGCACATGCTATGTGGGTGAAATGATGATACCATGCCAAGTTTCAACCTTTTCAGAGTTCATTTGTAGTGCTTGTCAATTTCAGGGTCATTTAGCTCAAAAAAATCAGTAAATGCATGAAAAATAGCACATGAAGTCAGAAAGGGTTGAAAATTGATGGCGTGGCTTCGAATGGTGCATAATGAACACACAAAAAGTCTGGAGTTGAAATAAGTTTAAAAAAATGAAATGCCTTTGTAACAGCTGAGTTTTCGTCTGAAACCCTGATACTTCGAAAGAGATTGTCCATTTTGTACACGAAGTGCATCCAGTTTTTGCCGTAACCCTCTCAACTTTTTAGCACATGCTATGTGGGTGAAATGATGATACCATGCCAAGTTTCAACCTTTTCAGAGTTCATTTGTAGTGCTTGTCAATTTCAGGGTCATTTAGCTCAAAAAAATCAGTAAATGCATGAAAAATAGCACATGAAGTCAGAAAGGGTTGAAAATTGATGGCGTGGCTTCGAATGGTGCATAATGAACACACAAAAAGTCTGGAGTTGAAATAAGTTTAAAAAAATGAAATGCCTTTGTAACAGCTGAGTTTTCGTCTGAAACCCTGATACTTCGAAAGAGATTGTCCATTTTGTACACGAAGTGCATCCAGTTTTTGCCGTAACCCTCTCAACTTTTTAGCACATGCTATGTGGGTGAAATGATGATACCATGCCAAGTTTCAACCTTTTCAGAATTCATTTGTAGTGCTTGTCAATTTCAGGGTCATTTAGCTCAAAAAAATCAGTAAATGCATTAAAAATAGCAAATGAAATCAGAAAGGGTTGAAAATTGATGGCGTGGCTTCGAATGGTGCATAATGAACACACAAAAAGTCTGGAGTTGAAATAAGTTTAAAAATATGAAATGCCTTTGTAACAGACGAGTTTTCGTCCGAAACCCTGATACTTCGAAACCGACGGCCGCATACCTTTCTGACTTGGTTAACCTTAGTTGTGACTCTGGCTGGCACGGTGCTAGAAGATGTGTAGTCGATGGTATGATTGGATGGACACCAACCCGGACTAAAGGGGTTCTGAAATTTTCAAACTCTACCCCCCCCCCCCCCCCGTGGATCGCCTTTTTTAGTTTTGTAGAAAATGGCGTGGCTTAGAAAATAAACGGCCATAACTTTTGCATACGACGTCGAAAAAAAAAGTTTAATATATAAAAAAAACTAGAGAAAAATTGGGACTCGATTTCACCCGGGTTTACCCGGTGAAGTTTTCTGAGATTCTCAAAAATCCAAAAGTAAAAAAAGTTATTTCAAATAAAAAAAAATTTAAAAAATTTAAAAATTAATTTTATTTAAAAATAAGATGTCATATTTGGATTCCTCACATTTTTCTGATAATAATGGATATATTATTTGTCGAATTTCGATTTACAGATTTAAAGATATTAATTATGTCATATTAAATGAATAAATGGCAAAAAAATGAATAAAATAATATTATTACTTATTTTATTTTCATTGAAATTCAATATTATTAGTACTTATTTTGTTTATTTTAATAATTGTTTAGAATTCAAAAAATTAAATCATGTGACATCAAGACCTAAGGGTTAACAGGATTGATAGCTTAAGATTGTCAGGAAAACAACAAGTGCAGACTTGGAAACTAGGGGAGATAGAACCTGAAAGTTAAGTGTGCTGGGGCTGGAGTAGTGACAGGATGGGTGACCGGCCGGGAAGTTAGACGATTTGGAATGAGTGCTGATTAGAGACTAGAGATTAAATTCTGAAGCAGTGAGGAGGGGTGATTAGAGATTAAATTGTCAAATAATTCAAAATTGTGAAAATCAGGAAAAAATCAGGAAAAAATTGAACCACTTGTAAGCGGTAGTACCGCTTGTGCTGCTTTAGTCCCGGTTGGTGTTACCAACCGGGACTAAAGGTGGACCTTCCAACCCCGCCCCAGGCAGCGCCACGTGAAGGGCCTTTGGTCCCGGTTCGTAAGCAAACCGGGACTAAAGGTTTTGGGCTTTAGTCCCGACCCTTTAGTCCCGGTTCCAGAACCGGGACTAAAGGCCCTTACGAACCGGGACAAATAGCCCTTTTTCTACTAGTGTAGGTGTGGCATTACTCCTTGCATGAAAATGTCTGGAGTAAATATCCATCTTAATTGTCTCGATATAGTAGTGGTAAAGATAATAAGATTCGTTGTATATATAGATTAACATGTATGACTAAATTTCTTGGAAACCATGAAGTTTTACGATGTCATAACAAGTTAAGATGTACCATGGTTACTTTAAAATCTTAACAAGTACTTTATAATTATGATAAAGATCAAGGATCGCTCACAACAAATGATGTAGTTGCTCATTAAACGAACACGTAAAACATGTGATTCCATTTTTCTCAACGGAACATTGACTCAAGAATGACAAGTACTCAACTACAAAAACAACATACTAGAAAAAGGAAGACAAAGATAGGATGAAAGATAATATGGCTTGTAAGTGTTTATTGCAAAGACTATTTGACCATAGATAAAATTTTGAAAATGTGAAACCTACCGTAACACCTCATCTTGGTGGCTACTGTTAGTGTTTGTTGTATGTTTTCTTTCGGAAAGGGCATCACGTACAATTTTAAATCAACAACCCCCCCCCCCCCCCCCCAAAAAAAAGATTTAACTAGATACAGGGTGTCGAGAAAATTTGCTTACAAATAGCATGGCAGGGAACAAAAGAACACCAAAGAAAATGATGCGTGCAAGATGAAAATGAAGAGACACTCATCCACCAAAGTAATCGGTGATTGTACAGAAAACATCGGTACTCCCGATATAGGGTGGTCCGCATCACCAAAAGTATTAGAAGGGATCACACACAAAGCGTTTACCCAGGTCCGGGCCCTCATCATGGAGTCTGAGATGGGACACACACTCACGATGTCATATCTAAAGAAGGAAGTGTCACTCGAGAGCGTTGCCATCATTTGCACTTACAACGTCATGGAGAGTTTGTTACTCTGCGCACCATGAACACCTATCAACCAAGCGCTCACAACAACTCCAACTAAAAATTGATATCAAAGTCCATTATAGACCACTACATGCTACAGACGTAGCCATCGACAACTCTACCCAATGCTTTTGAGAATACAATCTTTGGTTAGTCAACTGGCTTGAATCATTTTTCACAGTGTCTCTCATTCCTAAGGCATGGTCATGCTGGTATAGCATCGTTTTTCTCAACTAAACATGTGAAACTTGGAAGAACAAAAAAATAGATCACATGGTTTGTTTCATGCCTACATAGGTCGCATCACCACTCACGCACATGTAATGCAGACAAAGATATATATGATGGTACGTAGTAGGTGAGGCTTTACACATTGCACAAAAGTTATTAAAGGTAGAATAGCTATTTTTGTTACTTTTTGAAGCACAATGCTTGGCGGACCATGTTTGATACCTCACAGACAACTCCCCACTCCATAACACCTATGTGGTGATGTTGTCTGCCCAACATCACATGCAACAACCTTAATTCGAGTTGCTTTCTCCACCCTATATGCTAATAGACTTTGAGCACATGCAAGGTAGGTGATCGATCAATTGTTCACCAACACATGCATGCAAATCAGTTAATTGTCATGACATCGTAATACGAAAGAGAAGCACTTTGGTGGATAAATAGATTACTAGATACCACATGTCACTTGAACAATATGAAATGCTAAATTTCATTACAAGTTAAGATGCACCATAGTTACTTTACAAAGTTAGCAATTACAATACACCGATGGTAAGGATGAGTGATGACTCGCAGTGAGCGACATAATTTATCATTAAACAACCACACATAACATCTGATTCCATTTCACTAAGCAAAATGTACATTCATGAATGCAATATACTTCACTACAAGACACAACGCTCTTGAAGAGGATTGCATACAGAGGGTGAAAGAGTAAAAGGCTTCTAAGTTTCGATTGTAGAGATTGTTTGACACAAGTGAACTCTTCGAATGGCCATAAAAGGTCACAATGTATCTTGGAGGCCAAGTAGGAATTTTCACTATTCATTATATTAGAGAAAAGGCATCCACCAAATTCGATGGCCAAGTTTAGGCGAATGCAATTCGTTGATGTGGAAACATGCACTCCATCAGAGAAAGAAACATTGCCTACTTTAGAAAGGTTGAATACCATCATAAGAGCATCCATTCACCACAGGAGAGGGCCTTCATGACCCGCTTGAAGTGCGTCAACCCATTAGATGTTCGAGAAGCTCGTTCGAGAATTCATATAGGAATTCACAACTACATCGTTAATGGAAAAGCCACTGTGAGCACAACTACCACCATGAGCCGAGACCACACCGAGGGAAAACACCATCACCTACCAATCGACCACTATCTGGAAAACTCCTGATATGGTGCCTCCATTTGGAAACGACACCATAGAGCCACGATCACTAGTCTGACAAATTGGACCAATAAATTGTGTGAATTGGTCAATGCGACTAAAAAACTTGGATATTCGAAGGTTGCCGCTCAAACTTCTCTAGTTCGGTCTATGCCACCAGCGTTTGTGTAGAAATTGGCTACATAACCCTGCGTGCTATCTCCACCAGTTGCCATCAACCTGCCATCTCCTTCATGTTGTTTCCTTCAATTTTGGACCCACAACTTCTCCACGTCAATAAGAGATTTGGTTGAACCTTCATGCACCATGTCTCAAAAAAGAGCTTTCATCCACTGGGCTTGACGAGGAGACTCGGTTAGCCAGTAAAAAAAGGAGATTCAATTGAGCCTTCATCCGCGTGGTGGGACCATGAGCAGCGCTCGAGAGTGGCACATTTCTCAATTTTGGCGGGTAGAGCCCTTTTTCTTCCAATCACGCCACCCTTCCCGCTACTCTGGTTGCCTCTGCCTTGCTGCTGCCACAACCTCCATCTGTCTGATTCTTGATAGCGTCAATGGACGGTAGCCACTGGAGCCCGGTGAAACTGAGGTTTCTCCCATTGTGGGTAAGAAATCCACCATTATCTAGTACTTGTTTTGTGATTCCCCTTTTGTGATTTGTATAGCATGGTTATGCTTTTGTGATGTTGATGTTGAAGATTCGGCATTGGTGTCACACCCATCATCTGCCCGATGGTAGCTTGACAGTTAGTGGCAGTGTTCGCTCCTTTGATTCAAAACCGACGAAAGGAATTGTCTTTATAGATTAAAAATGAATTATTGCACAACTTTTTATGAATTTAAAAAACATTGTGAATTTTCAAAAATATTCCTGGATTTTAAAAAACACTCACAATTTTATAAAAAGTTCATGAACTTTTGGCAAAAAGTTGCATCTTTAAAGTATTCATGGATTTAAATAAATATTCATGAATTTTCAAAAATGGTTGTGCTTTTCAAAAAAATACAACTTAAAAAATGTGTATCGGCTAATAAAATTGTTCACAAATTTAAAAAGTATTAGCGAACTTCTAAAAATGTCCATGAATTAAAAATTTAATTTCATAAATTGGAAATTGAAATTTTAAATAAAATGGAAAGAAAATGATAAAACAAAAAAGGGAAAACGATAAAATAAACCCCTAAAACCAGAAGAAACACGATGGTCAAAACATAAAACAAATGAAAAAAGAAAAATCAGACGAAATAGCTGTATACCAAAAGAAACCTGATGAATGAAAAAAATTGGCTGCATCGCTCCATATTAAGGTGGCCCATTATAGTTGTATAGTGACTAAAGGTGGCAAAAGGCGAAGAATGGGAAATTCCACTGTGCGCTTGTGTTTTTTGACTCCAAGCTTGTGTAGTACTGCTGCAGGCGCATGGGCCTGCAGGATGAGTGTGGCGGTACAAATGAGGCTGATGGGTGGACGAAATCACTGACCTTTTTGGCTAAGTTTAACACGATTTGACCTGTTTATAAAAAATATATCTCATCTGACCTTTTTGATTACGCCAACATCCATGACATTTTGATTGCATGAGAAAGCACCATGGCTTGTGGTGTTTTCTCCTATGCCAAAGAGGCCAAGCCCCACGGAAAGAAAATGCCAAGCAAAACGCCATCGATGTTGGGATCACCAAAAAAGATCAGATGACTGCTCAAAAAAAAAAGGTCAGATGAGGAATTCTTTTACAAACAAGGTCAATTCATACTGATACCGATACCGGTGACCTATTTGTTGCATGTTTGGTGGCTCCGATGTGACTGGGGCACATTAGTACCAGATGTAGCATGAGAAAACCGCGTAAACCCCATGAGTTCACACCTGACTACACATATACACATACCAAATCACCGCCCACGACTAATCACAAACCAGTATGTGACCATCCCCTAAAAAGAAAAGTAAGACACAGATATATACACATGCCTCAGTCTTCCATCAACCAGCCCATCTAAAATCAGCTCCAAACTATGCGTCTATAGCATGGAGCGCGCTATGCCATCTAGTTTCATTGATCGTTCAGCATGTCCGAGAACCGGTGTACAGTAGTGCTCATGATCGAGAACTACCGGGGTCATGATACTTAAGAAGCTGACGCCTGCGCTGAATCAAAGTCCTGCTCTGCTGCTGCTGCTGCTGCTGTGTTGCGTCGTCTGGACACTTTGCTTGCCGCGACGTGCAGATGCTGGCATAGGGGCCTTGGTGCCCCGGTTTCCCTCTCGAATCCCTGCACGCACACAAATCCTGCATCGCATCATGCTATTTGTCAGGGAAACTCAAGATGAATCATGGAGAAAGATAATTTGCAATAACATCCTTTTCCACCCAAATAAGTCTGGAAGCAATCCTTTGTAAATGCAAACAATGATGAGGTCCCTTGCTTTGGATGATTGGGAGTGTGAGAGAAGAGGAATATTGAGAGTTTAGCAATATTGATAAAAAATAAAAAATAACAGGAAAGAGAAAGAAATTTAAATTAAAAAATAAAAATAAGTTAGTACTCCCTCCGGTCCATATTACTTGTCACAGCGCCATCTTTCATGTGTGGTATTTATCAGTGCACGGGCCCTATGGGCCACGGGCCACGGCCAATATCTCTGGGGCTGCTGCCATGGTAGGCTCATGCTAGTCATGATGCATGGCGTGTGGTGGCCTCTATTGGTGCCGGTGGGGACAGTGGGGCTACCAGGTTTCCAGGCCGACGCAGTTGTAGGAGGTGCTAGGATTGTGCTCCTCAGTTTACATGGAGACGCACCGATGCATGTGTGTGGTCGTGGTGCTAGGCGTTGTTCCTATCTTGGTGGAGCCTTGATTCAATCCATCCTTCATGGTCCAGTACCTGGGTGAAACCGAGATCTAGCTTGCCAGACCAGACGACGTTTGCGTCGAGGACGATGCTCCCTTGTTGGAGGCGTTGTTCTTGGATATCTGGCCCAAGGTTGGGGTGTGAGCCGGTGGCGCTCACCTTTGCTCTAGCTAGTAGATCCTAGCTGTGCCTGCATCAAGCCAGTATGGCTACTTGATGGCATGGGTAGCGGAACATGGAGGATCCCGGCATGGCGACGTCTTGGAAGCATGTGGTTACTCCCTGACTACCGACTGATGGTTCCAGGAGTGCGTTGAGATAGACCGGGGATGTGGCTAAGTGTGGTGGAGGAGTGTTCACGGTGTGATTGGCGTTTGGCTGCTTCTGAGCCTTGGCACCATCGCGGTGTGAGACAGGCGGCCTGCAACACCATCAACATATTGTCTTGGTCCAAGACGTTCGCGACGAGAAACTGTCCATGATGCTCCCTCTACGACCATGCCAGGGAGGCGGGGATGACGTCACATTGTTGGTTTCTACCTTGGTTTCTCTCCTGTCACCAGAAGGGAAGCCCCATCGCACCAAGAGGGACACACCTACATAGGGAGGCTGCAGTCTGTTGTAATCCCTATGTCTGAGATCAAGTCATTGTGTTCCATTACCACTTGGCGAGCAAAAATAAAAAGAGCCCTAGAGAAGCCATGTTGCTGGCGTATGCCTTGCCACCACAAATGCCTAACCTGGCTACAGGAGCACATCAGCTGGCTGAGCATGACACTGACGCACCACCCTTGCACCTGGCCTTTTTGGTCTAATTTAGAGGACATGATGGCGACCGAAATGGACATGTCGAGAGAAGTCCCATCGCCACCACTACCCAAAAGGTCTCGCTCCACCAGGAGCGGACAAACAAAGACCTGACCATGTGAGCGGTCGGAGAGGAAGAAGATGGATTGGTGTCAGCTAGAATTCAGTTGCCCCTCCAATTGCAGCAAACGGAAGAGACATGGGAAGCACTGATGTGTTGCCCACGGGAGAGACATGGTATGGGAGGCATTCAATCTGTGATTCTCTTCGCGGGCAGTGGTTTGGGCTTCGGCTCCTGTTCCAGATCCGGATGCTTCCCCTGGAGATCAATGATACTGGCCTTGAAGAAAAGCATGGTAATGAATTTAAGTTGTAATTTATTGACGGTGTCCATACTTCCGTGTGATTGAGTCGTTGCATGTTTCTTGAGGGCACAAATTCCCCCAGAAAGGCATGTCCTCTAAGAGAGGTGCTATACGTACGACAATTCATGTACGAATTTTGTCCGACGGAGCAGATCAAGCCGTATGTCAGTTGGACTCGAGGTCCCACCATGGCTGGATCTGGATGTTGCATCGTACCAAACCGGACAAGCCATACTCGTCGTACATGCAGTAGTTTCGGTCCTCTAACTAGCACCACAAGGTATCAACATACAAGGAGGGAGGGCGTGGATACCACATACAAACCACCAATCGTAAGGAATCTGAAGCAAACGGCCACCACTAACTAGAGATGAGAAGATCCAATAATTGCGGCAAACGTTCTTCAACCACAGCAGTGCAAAACAGAGGAGAACGGGACTCCTGAGATCTAAAAAGGGCAGCCCAGTGCATGTAGCTCCCGCTTGCGCAGGGTCCGGGGAAGGGCCCAACCACTTTGGGTCTATTGTACGCACTCCTGAGATCTAAACTAAAAAAATTAAGCCAGGCCTTAAGAGTATTTAGGAGCTGTAGAGAATGGGATCCTCACCGACTCGTAACCGGCAGGAGAATGGGGGTAGGGGGGAGGGACAGGCGACGGTGGATTGCAGGAGTTCTTTTTTTTTTTACCCACGATTGCATGCAGGAGTCTCTGCTAAGTTGTTTGGAGAGAACAAGAGCCTTCCACCTTTAAATCCAAAAGGCTACTATTTTTAAATTGGAGCCTGGAAATTGCTTTTCTCCACAGTGCATTTCGAAGATAAATTCCACTATAGTTAGTTCAGTGGTCCATTTCATACTGATGATCTAACAGTTCTTTTTTTAGCTGGACATCTAGCAGTTTTCAGCGTACATGGGTGCATGGGACGGGCATATGTGTTCAACCATTAATTTATAGCCTATACTCATTAGTTGTTCTTGGACGAGAAGAGGCAGCAAGATCTTTCCCCACGGTAAAATACATTTGGCAACCTACTGAAATATATTGTTCTTACCTTTCCAGAAGCACTGCTGTATTTCTTCAGTTGTTAGACCTACAGAAGTAAAATAAGAGCTGTTGGTAAACAGGTAGATTTGTCCAAATTGGTGATGTATGTTGGTCACAACCTTTGAATATAGAAGGCACCGAAGTCCCAAAGTAGACCATACGTCTTTCCAAGGGCCATAAGTCCTTACTTACAACGTATATGGGATCGTGGCTAGATTTATGGTCAGCAAATACCTGCGTCAATAAATTCACAAAAACATTGCAAGTCAACTCTGTAGAAATATATCTACCCTATTCTTGAGGAAAAATAAATATCCGAGTCTGTGACATACCTCATTCACTTGAAAATAAGTGCCGTTCAGTGGGAAACTACCCTTCATACCTGTTCGACATGGAACCTGTTCATGTTCCAGTAATTCGTCATTAGTAGACTGGAGAAGCGCATGCAATTTTTTGGACAACTATGAGTTATTAATATTATTACTAAACCTTTATTATTTAGTACCTCACTAACAATATTCTTTCGCATAGATGGAATAGCTAGAAACTCAAATTTATGCAACCCTTTTTCAGGGCCAATACTATAGATTATTCTCATACAACAAATACAAGTTACATAAAGAACACAAGTGCATTCGATCGACCATCAATGAGTTATTCATATTTCTTACAATGTTACTAGAGTAGGTATTATGTAGCTTACCTATATTTTTAGTACGTCTGGCCCAGAAGGCCAAAATATAAATAGATGTTCTTCTTTGGGGCAAAGATTATAGATTATGATCATGCAACAAACACAGGCCAACTCAAATGTGTATTTGAGCAAAGATTATAGATTAAAAATGCTTTATGAGTTAATTTAGATGTAGCCTTCTAATTTTAGGATGGCAAACTAACATATCTACTCTAAGTCAGTATTCAAGATTGCCAGGTAATTTATTGCTTTACCAGAATCGTGGCTCTGACATATCTAGATTGGTTTTCCCGCTCAAGCACACAATGCTGACACTTCTCATTATTACATAATCCAACTTCCCTTGGAAGGTTAGAACATGGTTTGGGGGCCTTGATCATTGCATTTATGTCATCTGCATTGAGCCAAAATATCCAATAAAGCTTACAAGTGCAGTCAAATTACATGTGCAGGCATGCATTCTCAAATAAAATATACTTGCCTTGCATCCATATGGTCAATAGGTAAGGGCTTGGATCGCCATCTTCCCGTTGATGAAGTCCAAGCTGTAAATCAGTTTCTGGATCAGAAACAATGTTCTGAAATGCTTAAATGAAGGTGGCAGAATCTAACCTGTTGCACAAGGGAGTGTGAATCTGGAATTTCGTAACTGCAGGCAAAATCTTACTTCAGTAATGGAAGTTACAGAACTGAGCATTTTCTAGATAAATAAAATTATTTGCATGGGAAAATGATAGCTATATCGTAAGAGTAAAGTCATGCAAGTTAAGCCAACGCAAAATCAGTTCACTGCTTACACATAGTGTTCTGTCCAAAGCCTTCGCACGTTCTTTAGTTTAGGGACAGGGATAGCTGCTTCAGTGTTAATAGCAACAAGTGCTTTCTCGATATCATCAGACCGGAGATCCATATTGCTTTCTTTAAGGCAATTTTCCAAGTTGTGAGCAAAAGCTTCCAAATTAAGCTTAATTAGTGGGATTTCACCAGTATCTGGATCATAATCTTCAATATCACTTTCCAAGGTTTCTGGATGTTCTTCGTGTGTTGGACTTGCTGGCTCCTCAATAATTGGCTCTGAATTATTAGTGTGAAAAACCTTTCCCGGGGTACTTTCCTCAAGCTGAGGAAGTACAGTTGATTTCGGAGAGAGCATGCTACCACTCTGGAAACTGAATTGATTGCTCAACTTCACCAAGCTTTTCTCCTGAGGTGCAGGAAGTGCAAGCCGTGCACTTCATTAAAAGGAATCAGCAAAACAGAAGAAGATTCAGAAGGACAAGAAATTCACAAATAAATAAGTGCCACATAAGTTTTGGTTGCACAAAAGAAAAGAAAAATGATGCATGTGTATCGAAACTAACAGAAAAGACCAAGCATCTGATCATTAGCAGGTTATATTTTGAGTGGAAACTAATATGTGTCTCACAAATCTCAACCAACAGAAGGCAGTTTGGTACAAGGATCGAATATTAGTTACTATTTTTGAAAGAGGGGAAATGTGATAATACCTCGTGAAGGCACTTGCGAAATGCCTACATTCGCTTCTCATTGGACAAGCATTACAATTCGGTTTTGTTTTGGTACAGAACACCTGCATTGATTGCGGGGAAATATTTATTTACCCTTTTTAGGGAATATTTATCTACTAGTTTGAAAAGAGAACAAATTCATCTGTAGATCCTAATAAAGTACCTTTCCAAAAGTAATCATATGATAATGTAGCTCGTACCTGTGGAAATTGTTGAATATGTGTTGAATGAGTGGCCCATGGCCCATGTACTGCTGGCCCAAGTGGCCCAGGCCCATGTGGGTGATGACCTAGAAGAGGAGCACCAGTCCTCCCGTTACCAGAGAGAGGCGGACACACACTCGCGCGAGGGACAAGACACAGGAGGGTGAGCTGTCTGAGGTGAGCTCTCTCCAGCGCCTACATGGTATCAGAGCCCAGGTTGAGGGCGCGCGCCGGGAGGCGCCGGAGAGAGGTGGAGGCGTCGGCGGCGGAGATGGTCGACGAGGAAAAGACCCCGCCCCTGCTGCAGCTGGAGACGCTGCTGGCTCTCGGCCTCGACCAGCGCACGGCGGAGGACGCGGCTGGAGGCGAGCGGCGAGGCGGCTGCCGCGGCGGCGCCATGGGAGCCGCGCGAGCTCGGGCGGTCGAAGGCTGCTGCATGGCGGCGGAAGCGGGGCTGCCCCGGGGCGGCGCTGTGGCCCGCGAGCTCCAGCAGCTCGGCGGCGAGGTACTCGAGGTCGGCCGCGAGGTAGACGGGGGCGCCGGTGCAGACGCGCTCCTCGTCGTTCCTGATGGCGAGCAGCAGGTGGCTGAGGATGATGCTGGCTCTAAGGGGCAGCAGGGGGCTCCCATACCCGTGCGCATGGGAGCAGGGGGCAGCGACTCCAGCAACTGGGCGTCCCGGGCTGCTGCTGCCCTTGCTCTCCAGCTGGGCTGGACTGGCCAGTCTGGACAGGTGGTCCAGGCTTCCATGGCCCAGTCTGGTGCCTTGCAGGTGGCGGAGGCTGGGGCTCCTCTGGTGGCGGCTGGGGATCCTCTGGCTGCGGGTGTAGGCTCTGTTCTTCCTCCCAGCGGTGATGCTCTTTTGACTGCTGCTGCTCCGCTGATTGGAGAGAAGGAGGAGGAAGAAGAAGTGGTGCTTGCTGCTACTAGTGGTGGTCAGGCTAGCTGCTGTTGGCTGTGCTTCTGCTGCTGGGGTTTGGTAAGGGAAGAGGAGGCAGTACCGAGGGTGCTGCTACTGCTGCTTGTTGTTACTGCTGCTGCTGCTTGGAGAAAGAAGAGGTGCAAGGCTAGCTGCTGCGTGTGGCTGCCAGAAAGGAAGATGACAGGTGGTGAGGTTATGGATTCGCTGCGGCCGGATGATGGATGTTCGTGTGGTGCAGAGGAAGGAGGAAGACACGTAGGAGATGAAGTGCTGAGAGGAAGCGGAGATGTAGCTGGGTGTGCCTCGGCAAGTAGAGACTTGGAGGATGCCCTGCTCGCCGCCATCCAGGAGGAAGCTGTGTTGCGTGCACGTCTGGCCTCCGCCGAAGCATCCTTAGATGCTGCGCGGGCAAGGGTGGCTCGCATGATGTACACGACAGCGGTCATCGAGGAGGAGAGGACAAGTTCGGCCCTCTTTATCTGTACTAATGAAGATGGCACTGAAAAGGCCACAATTGCTGCTCATAGGACTGATCCGGAGTGGGTTCTAGACTCTGGTGCTTCTAAACATGTTGCAGGTGACTTCAGAGAATTTGAGTCATATGATCAGCTCACTCCT
This sequence comes from Elymus sibiricus, assembly GCA_039707655.1. NCBI lineage: Eukaryota > Viridiplantae > Streptophyta > Magnoliopsida > Poales > Poaceae > Elymus > Elymus sibiricus. The sequence continues at coordinate 375,248,575 of CM077663.1, read as the reverse complement.
TCTCAAAGTAACACGATATGCACTGCTGACGGGACATCGCAGCGTATTAAGGGCATTGGGACAGTTCAATGTACACCTGATATTAAGTTATCTTCAGTCCTACATGTGCCAGCTTTCCCGGTCAATCTGTTGTCTTTTAGTGCTCTAATTGACCAGGTGGACTGTAGGATAACAGTTGACAGAGAAATGTGCTTGATTGCGGACAGGCCGACTGGAAGGAGGATTGGGACTGGAATAAGGCGTAAGGGACTGTGGTACATGGACCGTGAGGGGCTTGGTCAGACGGGCAGCCCGGTGTTTGCGGCAATTGTGGAAGAAAGAGAGTCTGTGGCGATGAAACATCACTGTAGAATGGGGCATGTATCCTTTGATAAAATGTTCAAGTTGTTTCCTGATGTAATGCATGGAGTCGATAAGAACAAGCTGAAATGTGATGCGTGTGAGTTTGCAAAACACACGAGGACGTCTTATGTGAGTAAGGGACTTAGAAGTATATCCCCATTCATGCTTGTTCACTCGGATGTGTGGACAAGTCCGGTGGTGTCGGTTAGTGGTGCAAAGTATTTTGTGACCTTTATTGACTGCCACTCACGTATGACATGGATCTATTTGATGCGTCACAAGGATGAAACTTTCCAATGCTTCAAGACTTTCTATGCCTATGTGAAAAATCAATTCAATGTTCAGGTACAAGTGATAAGAAGTGATAATGGCACTGAGTATGTGAACAAAGTGTTTGGGACTTTCTTATCAGAGCACGGGATTTTGCATCAAACCTCATGTCCGGACACTCCTCCTCAGAATGGGGTGGCAGAAAGGAAGAATCGCCATATTCTGGAGGTTGCTCGATCACTGATGTTTACTATGAATGTGCCGAAATTCTTGTGGAGTGAAGCTGTGATGGCTGCGACACACCTGATCAATCGCACATCATCGAGAGTACTGGGTATGAAGTCACCTTCTGAGTTACTTCTGGGAAATAATGATTTTGTGGTTTCTCCCAAGCTGTTCGGTTGTGTCTGCTTTGTCAGGGATCACAGGCCATCTGTGGGCAAATTGGATCCACGAGCCGTCAAGTGTATCTTCACTGGGTACTCTTCTGGGCAGCGCGGCTACAAGTGTTGGAGTCCTTCTGAACGGAGGACCTTTGTGAGCATGGATGTCACCTTCAGGGAATCCGAACCATTTTATGGTGAGAAAATCGATCTTAGTGGATTATTTGAAAGTCTTGACCATACCCAGTCTACTGTGATAGGTCAAGAGGGGGAGAGTGGTGGTGGTGCCGATTCTGGTGCCGGTTCAGTTCTGCAGCAACCAATTGAGGGTGATATTCCGATACAACAAAGAGAGCAGCAGTCCCAGAAAATGATAACACCACAGAGTGAAGGACCGATTGTGACTGATGGGGTGCCGAGTCAGGCAGGCGGTGCTCCCACCCAGATCGGTTGTGTACCGAGGTGGACGGCAGAGCAAGAGGAGCAGCTAAAGGTGTATTCACGAAAGCAAGGTGATGCTTCTCATAGGTGGCAGAAGGTGAATGAGGAGCGTAATCCTCAAGTATATTCAAGACGACAACATCATGTTCAAGGGGAGCAGCCAGCACAGGTGCAGGGGGAGCAGCAAGGCAGCAATGCAAGCTCATCTGACACAGAGGACTTGCCAATTGCTTTGAGAAAAGGTACTCGAGCAAAAGAAGGGATACCAGAGCCAAAGTATGGGTTCGATGCCAATGATATTGGAAATTATGTTTCGTATGAAGCATTATCTCCATCCCACAAAGCATTTGTTGCTTCTCTTCAGCTGGTGTCTCTTCCAACTGATTGGAAGGCAGCAAAAGTGAATCCAAAGTGGCGAGCAGCTATGATAGAGGAGCTAGAGGCATTAAGTAAGAACAAGACATGGGTACTAACACCTCTTCCAAGAGGAAAGAAGGCAGTCAGCTGCAAGTGGATATACACTGTGAAGCAGAATGCAGAAGGGAAGATTGAAAGGTACAAAGCAAGGCTTGTGGCAAGGGGGTACAGCCAGACCTACGGCATTGACTATGATGAGACCTTTGCTCCAGTAGCAAAGATGAACACTGTGAGGATCCTGATCTCCTGCGCAGCGAATTTCGGGTGGTCCTTACATCAACTTGATGTGAAGAATGCTTTCTTGCATGGGGACCTGAAGGAGGAGGTCTACATGGAGATCCCACCGGGGTTCTCTACGTCTGAGACTGTTGGCAAGGTATGCAGGTTAAAGAAAACTCTTTATGGTCTGAAACAGTCTCCGAGAGCATGGTTCGACAAGTTCAGACGTGTTGTATGTAGTATGTGGTATGGGCAGTGTAACGGTGATCATACACTGTTCTACAGACATAAAGAAGGGAAAATCACTATACTTGCAGTATATGTGGATGATATTATTATCACAGGGGATGACAAAGAAGAAATAGCAAGACTGAAAGAGTGTTTGGGTAAGGCCTTTGAAGTCAAAGATCTGGGCCGACTCAAATACTTCCTGGGCATAGAAGTGGCCAGGTCTGCCCAGGGGATTGCGCTATCTCAGAGGAAGTATACTTTAGATCTCCTAAGCGATGTAGGAATGCTAGGATGTCGGGCAGCATCAACTCCAATTGATCAAAACCACAAATTGACAGCTCAATCAGGAGAGCCAGTGAATAAGGAGAGATATCAAAGATTAGTTGGGAGGTTGTTGTACTTGTGTCATACACGACCAGACATTGCATTTGCAGTAAGTGTTGTGAGCAGATACATGCATGAGCCTAGAAGTGGACATCTCGAGGCGGTACAGAGAATCTTGAGATACTTGAAAGGTACTCCTGGGAAAGGACTGTTGTTCAAGAGTTATGGACACCTTGTTGTAGATGGTTATTGTGATGTTGATTGGGCTAGCTGCCTGGATGACAGGAGATCAACTTCAGGCTATTGTGTCTTTGTAGGAGGAAATCTAATATCTTGGAGAAGCAAGAAACAACCTATTGTTTCCAAATCAACTGCAGAGGCTGAATACAGAGCCATGTCTAAGGGACTGAGTGAGATGTTGTGGACCAGAAATTTATTAGAAGAATTGAAGATATTGAAGACTAGTTGTATGAATGTGTGGTGTGATAACAAATCAGCAATCAACATAGCACACAATCCAGTGCAGCATGATAGAACCAAGCATGTGGAAATAGACAGATTCTTCATCAAAGAAAAGCTTGACGCTGGGATCATCAAGATTGAGCATGTGAGTTCTGGGCAACAGATTGCAGATTGCTTGACTAAAGAACTGGGAACCAGAGAATGCAGCTTAGCGTGTGACAAGATGGGAATGATAGATATCTATCACCACTCTTGAGGGGGAGTGTTGAATGAGTGGCCCATGGCCCATGTACTGCTGGCCCAAGTGGCCCAGGCCCATGTGGGTGATGACCTAGAAGAGGAGCACCAGTCCTCCCGTTACCAGAGAGAGGCGGACACACACTCGCGCGAGGGACAAGACACAGGAGGGTGAGCTGTCTGAGGTGAGCTCTCTCCAGCGCCTACAATATGCCAACGACTTTAGTTATTATTTATAGAGATTGCAATTTACATGGAAAGAATAACATATAATTTGCCAATTAAAAAACAAGTGCAGAAATTTAAGCTGATATTACTATACTCACAGTGTTTTTTGATCAAGTTTACACAGACGAGGCCAAAGGTACTTTTGTACAGTCTCCAAGACAGGATATCTTTGACAAGAAAATCGATAGGGCAAATTTTAATTGAATATACAAGATGAAATAAATCCTTAGACAATGGAGGACGCTTACAGCTCGAGGAGATGTAGTTGTAGAGATTTAGGAAGGGGTTGAATAGGCACCCATCCCAGTCTTACACATATGCGGCCAACATTGGTGTCAACCTTGAGTGGCCAAAGCATTTTTGTGTAAATATGCAAGTAATTGAAGGTGATTAAAAGTTTAAAAGTGACTTACTGGGAACGCGAGTTGATGTAATGTCAGTAGACGAACACATTCAACACTTTTGAGCCCCAGTCCATGTATGCTAAGCAAGTAATCCCTGAAAGGTGCACCAAATCATTTTTAATAGGAAATCTTGTCATACTGCATGGGGCCTGTTTTCCATGCTAAAACTGAAAAAATATTTCACTATTTTAGTCAACTGCACCACATTTGACAACCTTTTGTTCCATTCACGCAACTTCTACATTAGCAGTTTAGCACATAGTGCTCAGTTTCAGATATTAAATGCAACATCCAACTTGTTGTACGCCTTGCTCCATCTCATTCTTTCACACTAGGTTATACTCCCTCCGTTCCATAATGTAGTGCATATAGATTTTTAAGAAAGTCAAACTTTACAAACTTTGACCAAATTTATAGAGAAAACTATTTATATCTACAATACCAAATATATACAATATGAAAGTACGTCTTGTGATGTATCTAAGGATATGCATTTGGTATTCTAGATGTATATATTTTTTCCTACAAACTTGGTCAAAGTCTTTTAAGTTTGACTTCTCAGAAAATTTATACGCACTACATTGTGGAACGGAGGGAGTAGTTAATTTCTCATTTCAAGCACTAGAAAGTGTCACCAGCGGAAGGTACAGAGATATACTGACTATCTTACTTTGCGGAGTCAGGGGGGGTATATCTTAACCACTCCAGATCAATGGTTCCATGATCTTTGACCAATCGATTCAGGAACTCCTGAAAACAATAATTATTGTGAGCATAAATAATATCTCAGTCCTACAAAAGAATTAAGTCCTGCGCCTGCTATTTGAATAAAACATGAAATACTGCATACAGAACTAGTAAATCATTGGCTCCTAGTTAGTGCTTAATATTAAACCCTTAGTTACTGTGGCCTTAATTCTAAGAAAGAGAATAGCCATAACTTTCAACAAAGCATCAGAATAGCCATAACTTTCAACAAAGCATCAATTGGTCCAAACAGAACTTATTAAACCCTACTTTTCGGTTTGTACCTGGATTCGGCCTGCCAACACATTGTTTATTCCTCGTGCCCGGATGGTGTGAGAAATCGTTTGTACATCTGCACACCGTACTGCTTCCCAATCAACAGAGTCTCTTCTTTCAGACTTTCTTTCTTTCATGTGGCCATCAGCACAAGCCTGTCTTCGAAGTTCATCCCAATCGAAGTTTTCAGTTTTTTCTTTTGTCGTTCTTGTTTTCTTTGGTTTTTCTGCTTTATCTGGTCCTCCATTATAGGAAGGAAAACCAGATTTGACAGTAGATTCATCCACTGTAGTTGTTTCTACTATGGTTCCACCAGTGACAGAGAGTGATTCATGCTCCTGGAAATCTGATGCTTCAAAAGTAGAGGGAATTCCATGCTGACTTGCATCATCATCAATTATTGTTGTTGTTTTGATTCTTTGGCATTCAAGTTCCTTGGTTGAGGCATCATTTCCTGCTAATGAATCGAAATTGTTTCCCAGCTGCTGAGAAGCTGCACCACCGACGCTACCAACAGAACTGTTAGGTGAATAATTATCCCCAGAACTCAAAGATAACTGTGACTGAAGAATAGTTTCCGAAATTCTAACACTTTGAGAAGATGACATATCCTTCTGGAACTGTATCGCTCTTGAGCTTCTTTCTGATGTTATTAATTCGATGGAGAAATCTGGAAATTGTTGTGCTTTGGGGTCAATTTCTGTCTCTTGGTGGTCGCATAAATCTTCATTTGCTTCTTTGGAGTAGAAGGAATAATTTTCACCTTTAGTCAACTCATAAGCACTAGCATTGTTCTTTGTTTCTACAGGTATCTTCTCATTGGTCATTGACAGCTCCTTAAAATTCTCTCGTAGACCTGGTCTTGCACCATTGTCAAAAAAGTCAAACATTCTTACCCCTCCTACTGCACTCGTGCTAATTATTTCTTCATAGTCTTGACTGATATATCCTCCTTACAATTGCTATTAACTGTCCCTGGAGGAAAACTTGCAGCAAGGGCCATATACGCAGAGCTGTATTTTGAAGAAAAATAAATAGCAACCATAACCAGAGTTTGTAAACAAGAATAATTATTCATTTGTTTTAAAGAACAGAGAGTATCAGAGTATTCGCTGTGACTATCATACCTGGATAGATTGTCAGACACATTCTGAGTGAGGAAAACCCCTACTACGGAGTCAACTACTGATCCTTTCCACGGAGAAAAGTGCCTGTCGCCTAATGAACATGCAAGTTAACATAAGCTATACATTTTAACCATCGTCTCATGCAAATTTAAAGTAAAAAAATAATATAATTAATACTTTCACACCTATCTTTCAAGTATACTGCAATTTGTCGTATTCAGAAATCATATACGAGTCTAAAGGTTACTATCATATTCTTCCACCGGTGTTAATGGAACATGAAGGTTTCCACATTTACCATTTATGAAATTAAGCCAAAACCCAGTTTTGGAAACAAAATTCCAGCTTCTCAAATTACAAACTTCGAACCTTACCTATTATAAGTTGCTACGTTACAGAACTATTGATTACTGGCTACAGATTATCTCAAAAGTTCATTATGACAACATCATCCACCACATTGAGCAGAGGGGTTAGTTCAGCATTAAAGATTTTTCAAACTAGGATGTCCGATAATGGTTGATGTGGATACTTCAACAACTACATCGACCAACTCTATTTGTTTGGCAAACCCTTGATATAGGTGTCAGGCGGTAGAAAGGGCTAGCAAGAATGTTCAAGGAAACTTAAATTCAGCATATCATGGAAGTTAAAATTGATTTGAACTCTTAATGAATTTACACATCCAACAAAGTACCTTGAAATAGTCGCATGCGTTCTACAAATAAATTAGCACGGCCCTGAAAAACTTCTCTTTCTTGTTGCCACCATCTCTCTTTCTCAACATCATTCCCATCTAAAGGTTCATCAGTTGATTTTCCCATCAAGAGGTTCCAAACTCTTGTTGTCTCAAAATCCAAGTCAACTTTAGCTCGAGGGCGCTGCTTCTTGACTAAATCCAACGGCCTCTCATATGGAATGATCATCTGACTACCAAATGGTACAAGAGAATTTGATAGACTACCTGTTGCCTCTGATCTGTGGTAATGACGCCGTTTCCTTGGTGAACGTTTCTTGGTAAGCAATTTAAAACTGGGTCTTTCATACAAGGCCTCCAGGCATGACCGAGATAATCGTGGCAATACTTGTGCCCTATTCATCTCAACATTCATTATAGGAACATACGAAATCCTGCGGACTCGGACCGTTCGCTTCTTTTTTATCCCACTTGCTTGACAAAAAGCTAGCATCTGAGCGGCAGTCCTTAAGATGATCGAGTCCCGTGAGCTAGCTAGAGAGGTCTCACTCTCTCTACGTTGTTGACGCTTCTTTCTCTCCACTCTCGACACCTTAGTCATCTGACTTTCTGTGAATGTTGTTTCAGGTACAGACGTAGTTGAGCGATGTATAGCAAAACCAGCTTTGTTAGAGTCGTTCACCTCCAAGTCCTTGTTGTTCCCTTCCAGTATGGTAACCTCAATCCTTGTGGCATCAAGATCATGAGTGCTTCGTACACTTTGTTTTCTTGTTGGCTCCCTTCCAGAAGTTGCAGGCGAAACTTCTTGTGTACAGTCTATTGCCATCTCTGGCAAATGTATGTACTCATCTAACAGTTTGTTCATCTTGCAAATCATGCCAAAAGCTAATCCTCCTGGTGAATTTTCCATGTCCACATGCAGTCCATCTGCATCCTGCACAGTTGATACAGTGGCTGTTGAACAGAAAGAGCTTCTAGCATGAATGAGTCTTTCCTCAATGTGGTGGCATGAGTTGCCAGCTGATGATTTGCCTCTCAGCACTCCCTGTTCACAAAGTTCGGACTGCAACCTTCTTCGGACTGATGCAGCTCTGCTTCTAGCAGCATCTTCTGCTCCCCTAGAGACTGATTGGTCGCTAACAGGTCCCGAGCAATTTTCCAGAGAGCTGAGATTTCTTTTCTTCCGGACATAACTTCTCTTGGCTTTCTGATTTGGTGGTTTTCCTTCTGGTGTTGCAACAGCAGGTTTTTGCTTCCTGATTTTCTAGCAGGGGCCTCCTCATTTTCCTTGAATGCAACAGCTGCTGCCGCTGAGGGAAGTGTGTGAGCATTCAGTTGGCTTTGTGTCTTGAGCTTTTCTCGTGTCTGCTGATACGTTTGCATGTTCTGATCAGTTACACCTTCAGCAAGCACTGAAGCCAGTTCATTATTAGTATTTGCAGGAATAGCTGACTGTAATTCACAGTGGCTATCAGAGAGACCTGCTGCTGCTGCTGCTGCTGCTGCTGCTGCTGCTGACGATTGTTGGCTATCATCTGCTTGGATTCCAATTCTAGGTGCTTCTGCATCTGAACCATTTGGCTGAAGATGTATTGGTGGATGTTCAGAACTGCAATTAACTGGAACTGCTAGCACTGTGGAAGGATCTATGGCCATATCATTGGCAGCAACATTTGAGCCAATTCCAAGTGACAAGAAATCACTTGGAGCAAACTGAATAGAGACATCATCTTCAGAATCTGTAGAGTAAAAACAGAAGAATTCATATTTTTTCAGCCCAAAATTAAGCTTGGACGAAACTATCATAAAACTTGGAAAGGTGGCATGTTGCCGTGAAGAGAAAATGCTTACCTCCTGCGATGCCGGGCAGGGCAGGAACTAGACTGGGCGTCAGCATTGGTGCAGGCAGGTTATGGGGCGGCCAGACAGAGGACCCACTATCTTGCTCGGCGGCGCCGCTCATCAGACACACCGCATGTGTTGGGCTGATCCCAGGTGCTACGGCTGTAGCAGCAAGATTTTGCCAGGCCATGGCGGCGCCCTGCAGGAGTAATGGCGTGTTGCCAGGACCGTTCTCTTGGTTCATTGCAGGATTTGCCTGCTTCTTCCGCAACCTGGGCAGAGAAGTAGATAATCGAATCTGATAAAAAGGCCCAAATAGCAAGAGGATAATCGAATCTCAAATAAAGGACCAGACAGCAAGAGGCGAAAAGGAGAAAAACCTCCGCAAACCCCTGGAAACAGAGCGGCGGATTTGGGGGGTGGCACCGTGCCGTCCAATCTGCCGGAGAAGAGACTGCTCCGGCTGAGAGAGGGGAGGGCGCGAGAACGGGAAGCGGGAGAGGCAGAGCTGTAAGAGGCGATGGAGGGGCGGAGCGGCGGAGGCGCGGGGCAGAGCAGAGGCGGCGAGTTTGTTGACGAACGAGAGCGGCGGCGAGGAGAGGAAAAGGGAGAGGGATGTGTGTCCTGCGATCCCTTCACTACTTAAAGCATCTCTAACCGATCCCTGCAAATTTTAACTTCTTATCTCAAGAAGTTAAAAGGCAATCTCTTCACTACTTAAAGCATCTCTAACGATCCCTACAAATTTTAACTTCTTATCTCGAGAAGTTAAAAGCATTAGTCCAATCCTCTTTTAACTTCTTATTATTATATCTCGAAAAGTTAACCGTACCTAGCCGAACCCTCTTTTAACTTCTTATTTCAAGGAGTTAACCGAACCCTTGACATTCAGAAGAATGAAATTATAAAATGTTAACTCAAAGGTCCAGCCCAACTCTCATTTTTTGTCACCCACGGTGAGTTTTGATATAATTTTGCTTCTCCTATTCCATAAATGAAAACTTCCTCCTTGCCGCCGCATGTCACCACCTGTCACGCCCAAGATGTGATACTATTCTCTCGAGGGCCTCGATGGGATAGAAGCACATCACGTTGTTACACAAGAATGGAAATCGTCACAATACATGTAAAGAAGAGACGAGTATATGGAGTTAGCTTACACTCGTCACATGCTACAACATAAATATCTCAATACATCACATTCATCATACAGAAGAGTAGGATCCGACTACGGATGAAATCAAACGAAAAAGAAGACGATGTCCACCCTTACTAATCCCAGGCTGCCGACCTGGAACCCATACTATGATCGTTGAAGAAGAAGAAGAACTCCAAATACAACAATCATCGCGCTCACGTCAAAATCATCGCATTACATGTACCTGCGTTTGTTGTGTACGGATCTGTGAGCCACGGGGACTCAGCAATCTCATTACCAAGGGTATCAAGACTAGCAAAGCTTAATGGGTGAGGTATGGTTAAGTGATGAGGTTGCAGCAGCACTAAGCATTTTATTGATAACCCACAAGTATAGGGGATCAATCGTAGTCCTTTCGATAAGTAAGAGTGTCGAACCCAACGAGGAGCAGAAGGAAATGGCAAGCGGTTTTAGCAAGGTAATTTCTGCAAGCACTGAAATTGTAGGTAACAGATAATTTGATAGCAAGATAATTGGTAACGAGCAAGTAACATTAACGGTAAATAGAGTGCAGCAAGGTAGCTCAATCCTTTTGTGGCAAAGGACAGGCCAGAACAATCTCTAGTAATAGGCAAAGTGTTCTTGAGGGTACACGGGAATTTCATCTAGTCACTTTTATCATGTTGGTTTGATTTGTGTTCGCTACTTTGATAATTTGATATGTGGGTGGACCGGTGGTTGGGTGTTGTTCTTACTTGAACAACCTCCCACTTATGATTAACCCCCTCGCAAGCATCCGCAACTACGAGAAAAGTATTAAGATAAAATCTAACCATAGCATTAAATGTTTGGATCCAAATCAGCCCCTTATGAAGTAGCGCATAAACTAGGGTTTAAGCTTCTGTCACTCTAGCAACCCATCATCTAATAACTACTCCACAATGCATCCCCTTAGGCCCATGAATGGTGAAGTGTCATGTAGTCGACGTTCACATGACACCACTAAGGGAATCACAACATACATATCATCAAAATATCGAACACATATCAAATTCACATGATTACTTGCAACATGACTTCTCCCGTGACCTCAAGAACAAAGGTAACTACTCACAAATAATAAACATGCTCAAGATCGAGAGGTATTGAATAGCATAATCACTAGTAGAAAACAGAGCTTTGGTCCAGGCCAGGATATTGCATTAGTCTCGGTCGTGTTACGAACCGGGACTAATGGGTGCATCAGTCCTGGTTCATGAGGCCAGGACGCCGGCCTGGCCTCGGCGAGCACCAGTCCCGGTTTGTCTGACCCCTTTAGTCCCGGTTCCAGACACGAACCGGGACTTAAGGTCCTCGCTCCTGGCGCAGCCCCTTTAGTCCCGGTTGGTGGCTGGAGCCGGGACTAAAGGGAAGTCTTCTGTCCCGGTTCTAGCCACGAACCGGGACTAAAGATATGCCTATATATATGCTGCCCCTGCCCGCTCACTCCTCTGTTTTTTGGCCGGCCGGCGTGTGGGAGGTGTGTGCTGCTCTGCTCTCACCTCCTATGCACACGAGGTGTTCGATGAAATGCCCGAACCACGCTTAAGCTTTCTCCTCTCCAAGCTCGACCTCCAAGCTCCATTTTCCCCAACATTTGTCTAGGTTTGGCGGTTCGTCACGTCCCGTCCCCGTCCTCACCGTCGTCGATCGTCCGCGCCGATCTCGTCGTCGGCACCACCGTGGTGAGCCTCTTGTTCTTATCTTCTTTGTAAAAGAAAAAAAAATCTTACTTGTATGATTTGGTTTTAATGTGATGATGAACATGTATTAATTTGATCACTACTGTACTTTGGTTTTAATGTGATGATGAACTTGTATTAATTTGGTCACTCTATTCATGATGTTCTGTAATGGTTTTTGATACACTTAATTATATAATGCACGCAGATGAACCGGCAATGGACGTACGGTGACCGACGCACCTCCGAGTACATTGAAGGCCTGCATAAATTTCTCGAAGTGGCTAAGGCAAACAAGCAGAATGGTTTTATGTATTGTCCATGTACTGTCTGTGAGAATACGAAGGATTACTCTAACTCGAAAACCCTTCACTCCCACCTGCTTGAGAAGGGTTTCATGCCACACTATAATGTTTGGACCAATCACGGAAAAAGAGGGGTTATGATGGAAGACAACGAAGAAGAAGAGGATGATGACAGCTATCCTATGTTCCCTGAATACGGTGATACTGCAACGGGGGAATCTGAAGATCAAGAGGCACCAGACGATGTGCCCGATGATGATCTTGGCCGGGTCATTGTTGATGCACAGAGAGAATGCGAAAGTGAAAGGGAGAAGTTGAAGTTCGGTCGCATGTTAGAGGATCACAAAAAAAGGTTGTACCCAAACTGCGAAGATGACAACACAAAGCTCGGTACCACACTAGAATTGCTGCAATGGAAGGCAGACAATGGTGTATCTGACAAGGGATTTGGTTCGCTACTGAAAATAATGAAGAACAAGCTTCCAAAGGATAACGAATTGCCCGACAGTACGTATGAAGCAAAGAAGGTTCTCTGCCCTCTAGGATTGGAGGTGCAGAAGATACATGCATGCCCTAATGACTGCATCCTCTACCGCGGTGAGTACGAGGAATTGAACGCATGCCCGGTATGCGGTGCATTGCGGTATAAGATCAGACGAGATGACCCTGGTGATGTTGAGGGCGAGCGTCCCAGGAAGAGGGTTCCTGCCAAGGTGATGTAGTATGCTCCTATAATACCACGGTTGAAATGTCTGTTCAGAAACAAAGAGCATGCCAAGTTGTTGCGATGGCACAAAGAAGACCGTAAGAAAGACGGGAAGTTGAGAGCACCCGCTGACGGGTCGCAGTGGAGAAAAAATGAGAGAAAGTGGGGGGACTTTGCAGGTGACGCAAGGAATGTATGGTTTGGTTTAAGTGCAGATGGCATTAATCCTTTTGGGGAGCAGAGCAGCAAGCATAGCACATGACCTGTGACTCTATGTATCTATAACCTTCCTCCTTGGTTGTGCATGGAGCGGAAGTTCATTATGATGCCAGTGCTCATCCAAGGCCCTAAGCAACCCGACAACGACATTGATGTGTACCTAAGGCCATTAGTTGAAGAGCTTTTACAGCTGTGGAATGGAAAAGGTGTACGTGTGTGGGATGAGCATAAACAAGAGGAATTTGACCTACGAGCGTTGCTGTTTGTAACCATCAATGATTGGCCTGCTCTTAGTAACCTTTCAGTACAGACAAACAAGGGATACAACGCATGCACGCACTGTTTAGATGATACCCAAAGTATATATTTTGGACAAATGCAAGAAGAATGTGTACCTGGGACATCGTCGATTTCTTCCGACCAAGCATGCCTTAAGAAAGAAAGGCAAACATTTCAAAGGTGAGGCAGGTCACCAGAAGAAGCCCGTCCTCCGTACTGGTGATGATATACTTGATATGGTCAAGGATTTACATGTAATCTTTGGAAAGGGTCCTGGCGGACAATCTGTTCCGAATGACGCTGAGGGACACGCACCCATGTGGAAGAAGAAATCTATATTTTGGGACCTACCCTATTGGAAAGACCTAGAGGTCCGCTCTGCAATCGACGTGATGCATGTGACGAAGAATGTTTGCGTGAACATGCTAGGCTTCTTGGACGTGTATGGGAAGACAAAAGATACACCGGAGGCACGGGAGGACCAGCAACGTGTGAACGAAAAAGACGGCATGCATCCAAAGTAGTATCAAGGTCCTGCCAGCTACGCTCTAACCAAAGCGGAGAAGGAAATCTGCTTTGAATGCCTGCTCAGTATCAAGGTCCCGTCTGGCTTCTCGTCAAATATAAAGGGAATAATAAACATGGCAGAGAAAAAATTCCAGAACCTAAAGTCTCATGACTGCCACGTGATTATGACGTAACTGCTTCCAGTTGCATTGAGGGGGCTTCTACCAGAAAATGTTCGATTAGCCATTGTGAAGCTATGTGCATTCCTCAATGCAATTTCTCAGAAGGTAATCGATCCAGAAATCCTACCAAGGTTACAGAATGATTTGGTCCAATGTCTTGTCAGCTTCGAGTTGGTGCTCCCACCATCCTTCTTCAATATTATGACGCACGTCCTAGTTCACCTAGTCGACGAGATTGCCATTCTGGGTCCTGTATTTCTACACAATATGTTCCCCTTTGAGAGGTTCATGGGAGTCTTGAAGAAATATGTTCGTAATCGTGCTAGGCCAGAAGGAAGCATCTCCACGGGCCATCAAACAGAGGAGGTCATTGGGTTTTGTGTTGATTTTTTTCCTGACCTTAAGCCGATCGGTGTCCCTAAATCGCCATATGAGGGGAGACTGAGTGGAAAAGGCACGCTAGGAGCGGATTCAATAATATGTAGGGACGGGCATTCCTGGGCGCAAGCACACTACATAGTTCTACAGAATTCTACCTGGTGGCCCCATATATCAATGAACACAAGAATATTCTACGCTACAAACACCCGGAGCAGTCTGACGACTGGATTACACGTGAAAACATCGGGAATTTCGGCGGTTGGTTGCAAATGCATCTCATGCGTAACAACACTGTTGGAGATGACCTGTACTTGTTGGCCAGGACACCATCTTCGACTGTATTGACTTACCAAGGGTACGAGATAAATGGTAATACATTTTACACGATCGCCCAAGATAAAAAGAGCACCAACCAAAACAGTGGTGTCCGCTTTGATGCAGCAATCACCAATAGGGCAAAGGACACATATTATGGTTACATAGAGGAGATATGGGAACTTGACTATGGACATCAATTTAAGGTCCCTTTGTTTCGATGCAAATGGGTCAATCTGTCAGGAGGCGGGGTACAGTTAGACCCGCAGTACGGAATGACAACAGTGGATCTCAACAATCTTGGGTACGCAGACGAACCATTCGTCCTAGCCAATGATGTGGCGCAGGTTTTCTATGTGAAGGACATGTCTACCAAACCGAGGAAAAAAAAGATAAGGAAGCGAATACATCAAACGATGAGCCAAAGCGCCACATAGTTCTTTCAGGGAAAAGAAACATCGTGGGAGTGGAGGACAAGACAGACATGTCTGAGGATTTCTGAGGATTATGAAAAGTTTCATGAAATTCCTCCCTTCAAAGTGAAGGCTGGCCCAAGCATCCTGTTAAACGATGAAGATTATCCATGGTTACGGCGCAATAAGGAAGGGACACACGCGAAGAAAAAGTGAAGACTTTCTCTCCACTACTATTCTGATGATGGCTTTGATCTAGAATATCACTGCAGTTACATATCAAGAAATGAAATCCCTTTTGTAATAGATGAGTTTTCGTCCGAAACCCTGTTACTTCGAAAGAGATTGTCTAGTTTATACACGAAGTGCATCCAGTTTTTCCCGTAACCCTCTCAACTTTTTAGCACATGCTATGTGGGTGAAATTATGATACCATGCCAAGTTTCAACCTTTTCAGAGTTCATTTGTAGTGCTTGTCAATTTCAGGGTCATTTAGCTCAAAATAAATCATGAAATGCATGAAAAATAGCAAATGAAGTCAGGAAAGGGTTGAAAATTGATGATGTGGCTTTGAATGGTGCATATTGAATGCAGAAAAAGTTTGGAGTTAAAATATGTTAAAAAAATGAAATCCCTTTTGTAATAGATGAGTTTTCATCCGAAACCCTGTTACTTCGAAAGAGATTGTCCAGTTTGTACACGAAGTGCATCCAGTTTTTCCCGTAACCCTCTCAACTTTTTAGCACATGCTATGTGGGTGAAATTATGATACCATGCCAAGTTTCAACCTTTTCAGAGTTCATTTGCAGTGCTTGTCAATTTCAGGGTCATTTAGCTCAAAATAAATCATGAAATGCATGAAAAATAGCAAATGAAGTCAGAAAAGGGTTGAAAATTGATGATGTGGCTTTGAATGGTGCATATTGAATGCAAAAAAAATATGGAGTTAAAATATGTTAAAAAATGAAATCCCTTTTGTAATAGATGAGTTTTCATCCGAAACCCTGTTACTTCGAAGGAGATTGTCCAGTTTGTACACGAAGTGCATCCTGTTTTTCCCGTAACCCTCTCAACTTTTTAGCACATGCTATGTGGGTGAAATTATGATACCATGCCAAGTTTCAACCATTTCAGAGTTCATTTGCAGTGCTTGTCAATTTCAGGGCCATTTAGCTCAAAACAAATCATGAAATGCATGAAAAGTAGCAAATGAAGTCAGAAAAGGGTTGAAAATTGATAGTGTGGCTTTGAATGGTGCATATTGAATGCAGAAAAAGTCTGGAGTTAAAATATGTTTAAAAAAATGAAATCCCTTTTGTAAAAGATGATTTTTCATCTGAAAACCGTGTTACTTCGAAAGAGATTGTCCAGTTTTGTACACGAAGTGCATCCAGTTTTTCTCGTAACCCTCTCAACTTTTTAGCACATGCTATGTGGGTGAAATTATGATACCATGGCAAGTTTCAACCTTTTCAGAGTTCATTTGCAATGCTTTTCAAATTCAGGGTCATTTAGCTCCAAGAATGAACTAATAGCAAAAAGAATAAACTAAAAAGCTTTTATAAAACTCTAATAGGAAAAAGAATGAACTAAAAAGATTTTATAAAAATCTAATCGCAAAAAGAATGAACTAAAAAGATTTTATAAAACTCTAATAGCAAAAAGAATCAACTAAAAAGATTTTATAAAACTCTAATGGCAAAAAAATGAACTAAAAAGATTTTATAAAACTCTAATAGCAAAAAGAATCAACTAAAAAGAATCAAAATAATATTAACTAAAATTATCAAAGTATTTATTTGTTAAAAACTTTAATAGTAAAAAGCTTTTATAAAACTCTAACAGCAAAAGGAATCAACTAAAACATATGCAAAAAAAATAACATTAAAATTTAAAAAACATAATATATGCAAAAAATAAAAAAAGGCCCGCCTACTAGCCACAACGGCCTGCATATGACTAGAAACCCTAGAAATGGGCCAGGATGCAGGCCCGCAGTGCTAGCAGGCCCAACAGGGCGTGAGATAGGCATGTACTGCCTGCAATAGAGAGGAGCTCGAGAGGGCAGCGGCAGCAGCGCTTATAAACCACTCCGAGCCCCTCTCGACTAGTGAGGTGGGACTAAACTTTTGGCTGCGGGAAGCACAGCCCTTTAGTCCCGGTTGGTGGCTCCAACCGGGACTAAAGGGGGGCCTTTAGTCCCGGTTGGTGATACCAATCGGGACTAAAGGGATGTGCTTTCCGCCCTTTGGGCTGCTGAAATTTTCCTTTAGTCCCGATTGGTGGCTCCAACCGGGACTAATGCCCTCTCCCCCGACGGCGCTGAAAACCACCTCGACGCCGCCAGGCTGCCGGATCTCGTCGTCGCCTCCCCGACGCCGTTGCCTCCCCGAGCCCGCTCGCTCCTCGTCGCCGCCCCCGACGCCGTCCCCGTCGCCGCCCCCGACACCGTCCCCCGACGCCGTCGCCTCCCCGAGCCCGCTCCGACCTCCTTCTCCTCCTAGGTGAGCCGCCGGCCACACCGCCGTTCCCTTCCTCCTCCTAGCTATCCTCCCTCCCCCCCCCCCCCCCCGCGGTCACCGTCGTCGGCCGCATCCGTCGCCGGCCGAAGCAGTGGCGGTGCCAGGATCAAATCCATGATGTATATATATGCATATATAGCAACACTAAGCTAGTTAGAAAATTAAGATGGCATTTTAAGTTGATTTGTTGATCTATGAGGAAGATGCTTCTTTAATTGCTACCTTACATGATTTTAAGTGTTATATGTGCTCTTGGGCGCGCGCCACACACACACATACACATCACAAGGCTTTGTTATTAAAAATGGTATTGTTGTTTTATTGTTGTTAAATAAAATGATATTTGCTATAGCCACAATTTCTTCTCGTTGACGATGCCAATTCCACATCCTCGTCGTCGACTCGGCGCCGACAACCAGTTTGAGAGGCGCCATGTCCGGGACTGGGCTCCACCGGGCTGGCACTGGGGGGTGCTACCTTCCGGGGCGCGCAGTTTGGTGAGGAATCCGGGTATCGTCATCGACCCGGAGCTTCTTTGGTGGCGGTTGTGTGGGCCACTATCGGTGCGGAGGCAGCCGGCAACTGAGGAGGTGGTACGTCGCCGTGTCAGGGAGGAGGACGAGCACGTCCGTCGCTACATGGTTGCGTTGGATGCCAGGTTCTCCAATACCTGGCAGTTCCTTCAGGGATCTCACCCGAGCTATGATCCTGTGATGGTTCCTTCTCTTTGGGTGTCCACCGCCCACGCTTCAGGAACCGCGAGTGAACTAGATTATTCGATAATATTCGAGCTGTATTAGTGATAATATTCGATGCTTCATTAACTGGATTATTCAAGATGTATTAGTGATATTATATGATAATATTATATGAAGAGTCTCCGACGATCGCCGGTGATATCATATGCATTATATTTTTTATGTTCACCGAATTTTCATATGTTGATGGTGATCTATCGTGTTAATTGCATTTTCTTACGTTTGACAACTGCTTGGACTTATTAGGGACCATGAGGCGTAAGATCTGCAAGGTCTGCCAAAATTCATGTATGGACAGTCTTGGAACTGCAGTGTAGTTCGGGGTATTTTTGAGAAAGGGATTTCAAAAATCAGTGGTAACGGTCTTTAACTTGAATTTGTATTGAATTCTGATCATTTGTTTAGCTATTTTACTGACTTTATTGTTGATTATTAACTGCTGCATAGTGTGTTCCATGCAACATAAGGGAGGACTTCAACAATTCATATGGTAACGTGTTGTACTTTGAGGATGATGAGGAGCGCGAATTCGAATAGGATCTGCGCAAAGGAAAGAATAAAACCATCATATATGGTGATGGATGGGAGCAGTACATTGCAGTGAACAATTTTAAAGCAGGAGAACTCGTAGCTTTTTCCTTAATAGGAGAGGTGAATAGGTTAAGGACATTATATGTCCAAGCGATGACGATGACGATGACCAAGATGACATCGTCAGCCAAGATGACCAAGATGACATCGACAGCCAAGATGAAGATGAGGACATCCAAGATGAAGATGAGGACAACCAAGATGAAGAGGAGGACATCGAAGATGAATATGATGGTCCTATCCTTTCTGCATTTTTTTCTCAAAGGATGAAGAAGCTTACTCGGGATGATAAAGCTAGTGTGAAAGAAATGTTACCATCCTCTTCGGCGTTCTTGGGGAAGCCCTTTGTGCACCGTCTAACAAAAACAAACATGGTCAAAAAAGTTATGGTGAGATGTTTTATATTCTTTCATCTCTTTTTGGTCATAACCAAGTATGGTGAGATGTCTAACATTCTGTGCTCTCTATTTTCTCTTAATGATGGGGTCTTCAGAAGTTACCTTTGAAGATGTTTTCCGGAGTGGACATCCCCGCCGTCGGCACTGCTGGAGTAATCCATGGACCAAGAGGGCCTGTCACGAACGTCCAATACAAGACAGAGGATGACGGGCGCATATCATTCCACAAGGCCGGCTGGCAGGAGTTCATCAAGGGAAAGAGAGAACTAAGGGTGGACACCCTTGTGGTAATCACTATAAGGAAGAGCAACTGCAAGGACTATCAGATGATGGTTGTTGTTGACCATGTTTAGAACTAAGTCATGAATATATCAGCTGGAGAACTGTTAGTTAATTAATTAGTATGTTAAGATGAATGTGATACATTGATGTTTGTTTCTTAAGTTGAACAACTTTCAAGTGATACTGATGGTTCTTTCTATATATTGATCATGACGATGTTGTGTAATGGTTCTTTCATTGCTATATGTAGTAGATAGCGTCGAGTTGAATGAAAAGCATAAAATAAAAATGGTAAACACAAAAATAAAAGGGGGAAACACAATATGAAAACCCCTAAACCCCTCCTTTCAAAAAAAAATCCAGAGCCTGGCAGCTGCTGACGCGTGGCTGCCTTTTAGTCCCGGTCGATGTTACCAACCGGGACTAAAGGTCCTCCTGCCAGGCACCCCATGGCGGCCACGTGGAGCTCCTTTAGTCCCGGTTCGTAAGCCAACTGGGACTAAAAGTGATGGGCATTAGTCCCGATCGTTTTGTCCCGGTTGCAGAACCGGGACTAAAGGCCCTCTGGAACCGGGACTGATGCCCTGTTTTCTACTAGTGAATGGATCTGAACATATAATCTTCCACCAAGTAAACCATATAGTAATCAACTACGCAAGGTAATCAACACTACTAGTCACCTACAGGTACCAATCTGAGGTTCCGGTACAAAGATTGAACACAAGAGATGAACTAGGGTTTGAGAGGAGATGGTGTTGTTGAAGATGTTGATGAAGATTGGGCTCCCAAAGATGAGAGAGGTGTTGGTGATGACGATGGCTTCGATTTCCCCCTCCGGGAGGGAAGTTCCCCCGGCGGAATCGCTCCGCCAAAGGGCAAAAGTGCTCCTGCCCAAGTTCCGCCTCGAGGCAGCGGCGCTTCATCCCGAAAGTCCTCCTCTAATTTTTTTTCTAGGTCAAATGTGACTATATACCAAAAGATGGGCACCGGAGGTGGGCCGAGGAGGCCACAACCCATCAGGGCGCGCCCAGGGGGGTCTAGCGCGCCCTGGTGGGTTGTGCCCACCTGGTTTGCCCCCTCCGGTAGTTTTCTGCTCCAGTATTTTTTATTTATTCCAAAAATAATCTCCGTAAAATTTCAGCTTCATTGGAGTTGTGCAGAATAGGTATCTCTGATGTGCTTTTCTTGGGTCCAGAATTCCAGCTGTCGGTATTCTCCCTCTTTCAGTAAAACTTGCATATTATGGGAGAAAAGGCATTAGAATCACTCCCCAAGGCATTATTATTCAACAAAACATAATAAATAACAGTAGGAAATCATGATGCAAAATGGACGTATCAACTCCCCCAAGCTTAGACCTCGCTTGTCCTCAAGCGAAAACCGATATTGAAAAGCATGTCCACATGATTTGAGAGAGAGGTGTAAATAAAAACAAAATATAGACATAGTAGCATCATGCTTATTATCATAACAGCAACAAACTCTATCATAAAACTTATTCAAATGCTTTTATCATATAACTTCTCATGAACAAGTAACAATTCATCACAACATAGAAGTATGAAACATAAACCTTATTGAAAACCAACAAATTGTGTTCTCGGTCAACTTTGCAACTACAATTCATCATATTTTCAGGAAGAGTCTCATGTTGGAGTCTTATGGCAAGTCCACATACTCAACCATCATTTAGTCTTCTATGATTGCTAACACTCACGGCATACCCATGAACAAAAAGTTTCAACCGGACACATAGGAAGATAGGGGCTTATAGTTTCGCCTCCCAACGTATTCACCTCAAGGGTGATGTCAACAATAATAACTCATGCCCACCCATATCCAACTGGATATATGTGCCTAGATCTTTCCTCACCACATGATGCTTGCAAAAGGAAAAAAGTAAAAAGGAATAGGGAAGAATACTTTGACTCTTGCATGAAAGTAAATACATAAAAGTAAAAGATAGTCCCTTCGCAGAGGGAAGCAGAGGTTGTCATGCGCTTTTTTGTTTGTATGCCTAATCCCTTAATGTAAAAGAACGTCATGCTATATTTCCCCCTATGATAGCAACCTTTATTATGTAGTACGTCGCTTTTATTACTTTGCCATCATAAGTTCGTATAGCGCTCAATTTTCTCTTACACTAATTGATCAAAACACTTTTAGAAGCAATTTTTATTGCCTTATTGCACTGATGACAACTTACTTGAAGGATCTTACTCGATCCATAGGTAGGTATGGTGGACTCTCAAAGAACGAGTTTCGTTTTGGGTTTTTGGATGCACAAGTAGTATCTCTACTTAGTGCGGAATTTTTGGCTAGCAAAGATATTGAGCAAGCACCACATGTTGAAGGATCTATGACAATATAACTTCTATGCAGATATGAACAAACATAAATCATTACGTTCTCTTCCTTGTCCAACGTCAACAATTTTGACATATAATATTTAATGGGGGCTCACAATCATAAATGATGTCCAAGATAGTGTATTTGCATGTGAATCTTCTCTTCCCTTATTAATTCTTTCATGAATTGCATCATTGACCAATGCTATGTTTGTCAATCTCCAATAAATTTTACTACTTATACTTTTTCTTATCTGATGTCATTACTCACCATAAGATTAGCATATGATTCTTTTCATTTATTTTTCTTTCTTTTTATTTTGATTGCAACAAGAAAGTAGAGAGACAAAAACTCAAACTAAACTTTATTATATAACTTTCACTCGATTGTATAGACAGATAGGCTACGAAACTAACACACGAAAATAGATCATACTAAACTTTTATTCAACTAAAGCAAAGGAAAACTAAAGATTGAACTAAAATAGGTAAAGGTGAATAAAAGTGATGGTGATATGATACCGGGGCACCTCCCCCAAGCTTGGCTCAAGCCAAGGGGAGTGCCCATACTCCTGTGCTCAAATCTCCTTTGGTTGTGGTGATGAAGAAGGTGGTGGTGTAGATGTATCACATTTCAACTTCAAAAGATGCTCCAATTTGCGGATTTTTCAGAGTTCGTTTACTTACCGTATCACGTACCTCCTATTTTTCAGAATTCTGGAGTGTTCTGGAAGGTTTCTTTTATGTGTTCCTCCGGTGTTATGGTTTGGATAAGATTGCTTTCAACGTTAATAGGCGTACCTGAGATATAATGCTTAATTCTTTGTCCATTGACCACCTTCGGGTTGGTACCTTCGGCGTTATTAATCTTGATAGCTCCAGAATGATAAACCTCTTCGATAATATAAGGTCCTTCCCATTTGGAGAGAAGCTTACCTGCAAAAAATCTTAAACGAGAGTTGAACAAAAGAACATAGTCTCCTATTTTGAATTCCCACTTTTGGATTCTTTTGTCATGCCATCTTTTTACTTTTTCTTTAAATAACTTGGCATTCTCATAGGCTTGGGTTCTCCATTCATCAAGTGAGCTAATATCAAATAGCGTCTTCTCACCGGCAAGTTTGAAATCATAGTTAAGTTCTTTAATTGCCCAAAATGCCTTATGTTCTAATTCTAGAGGCAAATGACAAGCTTTACCATATACCATTTTGTATGGAGACATACCCATAGGATTTTTATAAGCTGTTCTGTAGGCCCAAAGTGCATCATCTAGTTTCTTAGACCAATTCTTTCGAGACCTATTGACAGTTTTTTGTAGTATCAATTTTATTTCTCTATTGCTAAGTTCAACTTGACCACTAGATTGAGGATCATAGGGTGAAGCAATTTTATGGTTAACATCATATTTAGCAAGCATCTTACGGAAAGCACCATGAATAAAGTGTGAACCACCATGAGTCATTAAATATCTAGGGACTCCAAACCTCGGAAAGATAACCTCTTTAAGCATTTTAATGGAGGTGTGGTGATCAGCACTACTAGTTGGAATAGCTTCTATCCACTTAGTGACATAATCAACAGCAACCACGATATGAGTGTACCCGTTAGAGGAAGGAAAATGTCCCATATAATCAAAACCCCAAACATCAAATGGTTCAACAACAAGTGAATAATTCATAGGCATTTCTTGATGCTTACCGATATTACCAATTCTTTGACATTCATCACAAGACAAGACAAACTTACGGGCATCTTTGAAGAGAGTAGGCCAATAAAAACCAGATTGCAATACCTTGTGAGCAGTTCTATCTCCCGCATGATGTCCTCCGTAAGCTTCGGAATGACATTTCCGTAGGATTTGTTCCTGTTCATGCTCAGGTACAGAACGTCTAATAATACAATCTAGTCCTTCTTTATAAAGATGTAGGTCATCCCAAAAGTAATGCCTCAAGTCATTGAAGAATTTTTTTCTTTTGTTGGTATGTGAAGCTAGGTGGTATACATTTAGCGACAATGTAATTAGCATAATCAGCATACCAAGGTGTGTTTTGAGAAACATTTATTGCAGCTAACTGTTCGTCAGGGAAACTATCATCAATAGGTAGTGGGTCATCAAGAATATTTTCTAACCTAGACAAGTTATCAGCTACGGGGTTCTCAGCTCCCTTCCTATCAACGATATGTAAGTCAAATTCTTGAAGCAAGAGAACCCACCTAATGAGTCCAGGTTTAGCATCTTTCTTTTCCATAAGATATTTTATAGCAGCATGGTCGGTGTGAACAATAAATTTTGAGTCAACAATATAGGATCTAAATTTATCACAGGCAAACACAACCGCTAAAAATTCTTTTTCAGTTGTAGCATAATTTTGTTGAGCACTGTCTAGAGTTTTGCTAGCATAATGGATAACATTCAATTTCTTATCAACTCTTTGTCCTAGAACAGCACCAACAGCATAATCACTAGCATCACACATAATTTCAAAAGGCAAGTTCCAATCAGGTGGTTGAACGATAGGTGCAGAGGTTAAGGCTTTCTTGAGTGTTTCAAAGGCTTCCACACAATCATCATCAAAAACAAAAGGAATATCCTTTTGCAAAAGATTAGTAAGAGGTCTAGAAATTTTAGAGAAGTCTTTAATGAACCTCCTATAGAAACCAGCATGACCAAGGAAACCGCGAATACCTTTAATATCTTTGGGGCATGGCATTTTCTCAATTGCGTCAACTTTAGCTTTATCCACCTCAATACCTCGTTCAGATATTTTGTGCCCCAAGACAATGCCTTTATTAACCATAAAGTGGCACTTCTCCCAATTCAAGACAAGATTAGTTTGTTCACATCTCTGCAAAACTCGATCAAGGTTGCTTAAGAAATCATCAAAAGAAGTTCCGTAAATGGAAAAATCATTCATGAAAACCTCCACAATCTTTTCACAAAAGTCAGAGAATATAGCAGTCATACATCTTTGAAAGGTAGCAGGTGCATTGCATAAACCAAAAGGCATACGTCTATAAGCATAGGTTCCAAAAGGGCAAGTAAAGGTGGTTTTCTCTTGATCGGATTGTGACACAGGTATTTGAGAAAAACCAGAATATCCATCTAGGAAGCAAAAGTGTTGGGGAACGTTGCATGGGAAACAAAAATTTTCCTACGCACACGCAAGATCTATCCATGGTGATGAGCATCTATGAGAGGGAGAGTGGATCTACATACCCTTGTAGATCGCTAAGCGGGAAGCGTTAAGAAATGCGGTTGATGTAGTCGAACGTCTTCGCGATCCAAATCACTAGCCGTCCCGCGATCCAATCACAATCCGTCCCGATCTAGCGCCGAACGGACGGCACCTCCGCGTTCAGCACACGTACATCTCGATGACGATCTCTGCCTTCTTGATCTAGCAAGAGGGAGCGGAGAGGTGGATGAGATCTACAGAAGCATGACGGTGTGGTGGTGGTGGTGGAGTTATCCCGGCAGGGCTTCGCCTAAGCACTACCGGAATCTATTTGGTGGAGGAACTAGAGAATAGAGAACTAGCACGTGGCCGTGTGTTTTGGGGCTCTATTCCTCTAGTATATATAGGAGGGAGAGGGAGGAGCAAGCCTCCCTAGGGTTTCCCCTAGGGGTCGGCCGAACCAGGGCAAGGAGGAGTCCAATCCACTTCCTACTAGGAAGTGGATTCATATTAGGAAGGAGTCCTATTCCTTCCTATCTCCACCTTTTTTCCTCTTGGGCATATGGGCCCTTATGGGGTCGGTTCCCCAGCCCATTAGGGGCTGGTACGCCACCTCTTGGGCCCATGTGCCCCCCGGGGTGGGTGGGCCCCACCCGGTGGACCCCCGGAACCCATTCGTCACTCCCGGTACATTACCAGAAATACCCGAAACTTTTCCGGAACCCACATACCACTTTCCTATATATAAATCTTTACCTCCGGACCATTCTGGAGCTCCTCGTGACGTCCGGGATCTCATCCGGGACTCCGAACAAGCTTCGATCACCAACACATATATCTCAATACTACCGAAACATCACCGAACGTTAAGTGTGCAGACCCTGCGGGTTCGAGAACTATGTAGACATGACCGAGACACCTCTACGGTTAATAACCAATAGCGGGACCTGGATGCCCATATTGGTTCCTACATATTCTACAAAGATCTTTATCGGTTGAACCTCTATGTCAAGGATTCAGTTAATCCCGTATGATGTTCCCTTTGTTTATCGGTATGTTACTTCCCCGAGATTCGATCGTCGGTATCTCTATACCTAGTTCAATCTCGTTACCGGCAAGTCTCTTTACTCGTTCCGTAATACAAGATCCTATGGCTAACTCTTTAGTCACTTTGCTTGCAAGGCTTATTGTGATGTTGTATTACCGAGTGGGCCCTGAGATACCTCTCCGTCACACGGAGTAACAAATCCCGGTCTTGATCCATGCCCACTCAACAGACACCCTCGGAAATACCTATAGAGCATCTTTATAGTCACCCAGTTACGTTGCGACGGTTGATACACACAAGGTATTCCTCCGGTGTCAGTGAGTTGCATGATCTCATGGTCATAGGAACAGATACTTTGACATGCAGAAACAATAGCAATAAACTGATACGATCATATGCTACGTTCATAGTTTGGGTCTTGTCCATCACATCATTCTCCTAATGATGTGATCCCGTTATCAAATGACATCTCATGTCTATGGCTAGGAAACCTTAACCATCTTTGATCAACGAGCTAGTCTAGTAGAGGCTCACTAGGGACACAGTGTTGTCTATGTATCCACACATGTATCTGAGTTTCCGATCGATACAATTATAGCATGGATAATAAACGATTATCATGAACAAGGAAATATAATAATAACCATTTTATTATTGCCTCTAGGGCATATTTCCAACAGTATCCCACTTGCACTAGAGTCAATAATCTAGCTCACATCACCATGTGATTAACATTGTAATGAATCTAACACCCAATGAGTTCTGGGGTTCGATCATGTTTTGCATGTGAGAGAGGTTCTAGTCAACGGTCTGCAACATTCAGATCCGTGTGTTCTTTGCAAATCTATATGTCATATTGCAGATGCTACCACGCTCCACTTGGAGCTATTCCAAATGGCTGCCCCACTATACGTATCCGGATTGCTACTCAGAGTCATCCGAATTGGTGTCAAAGCTTGCATCAACGTAACCCTTTACGGCGAACTCTTTATCACCTCCATAATCGAGAAACATTTCCTTAGTCCTCTAGTTACTAAGGATAATTTTGACCGTTGTCCAGTGATCCACTCCTGGACCACTCTTGTACCCCTTGACAGACTCATGGCAAGGCACACACCAGGTGCGGTACACATCATGGCATACTATACAGAGCCTATGGATAAGGCATAGGGGATGACCTTCGTCCTTTCTCTTTCTTCTGCCGTGGTCGAGCTTTGAGTCTCACTCAACTCCACACCTTACAAATCAGGCAAGAACTCTTTCTTTGACTGATCCATTTTGAACTCTTTCAAAATCTTGTCAAGGTATGTACTCATTGAAAGTCTTATAAGACGTCTTGATCGATTTCTATAGATCCTGATGCCCAATATTTAAATAGCTTTATTCCAGGTCTTCCTTTGAAAAACTCCTTTCAAACAACCCTTTATGCTTTCCAGAAATTCTACATCATTTCCAATCAACAATATGTCATCCACATATACTTATCAGAAATTCTATAGTGCTCCCACTCACTTTATTGTAAATACAAGTTTCTCATAAACTTTGTATAGACCCAAAAACTTTTATCACCTCATCAAAGCGTATATTCCAACTCCGAGATGCTTGCTCCAGTCCATAGAAGGATCGTTGGAGCTTGCATACATTTTAGCAACCTTAGGACTGACAAAACCTTCCGGTTGTATCATATACAACCTTTCCTCAAGGAAACCGTTAAGGAAACGATGTTTTGACATCCATCTACCAGATTTCATAATCGAAAAATGCAGCAATTGCTAACATAATTCCAACAGACTTTTAGCATCGCTACGGGTGAGAAAGTCTCATCGTAGTCAACTCCTTGAACTTGTCGGAAACTTCTTTGTGACAAGTCGAGCTTTATAAATGGTGACATTTACCATCAGCGTCTGTCTTCTTCTTAAAGGTCCATTTGCCCTTAATGGCCTGCCGTTTAATGGGCAAGTCTACCAAAGTCCATACTTGGTTTTCATACATGGATCCTTTCTCGGATTTCATGGCTCCTAGCCATTTATTGGAATCCGGGCTCACCATCGCTTCTTCATAGCTCGTAGGTTCACTGTTGTCTAACAACATGACCTCCAAGACAGGATTGATGTACCACTCAGGGGCGGTACGAGTTCTTGTCAACCTACGAG
Source organism: Elymus sibiricus (assembly GCA_039707655.1). Taxonomy (NCBI): domain Eukaryota; kingdom Viridiplantae; phylum Streptophyta; class Magnoliopsida; order Poales; family Poaceae; genus Elymus; species Elymus sibiricus. The sequence goes on along the minus strand of CM077663.1, from coordinate 375,220,486 downwards.
GTTCGGTAGTAACTTGATCCGAAGCTTCATGATCATCATCATTTGCTTCCTCTTCACTTGGTGTAGGCGTCGTAGAAACATCTTTCTGCGTCGTGCTACTATCCAATTGAAGTGACGGTTCAACAACCTCATCAAGTTCTACTTTCCTCCCACTCAATTCTTTCGAGAGAAACTTTTTCTCGAGAAAGGACCCGTTTTAAGCAACAAACACTTTGCCCTTGGATCTGAGATAGAAGGTATACCCAACTGTTTCCTTAGGGTATCTTATGAAGATGCACTTTTCCGCTTTGGGTTCGAGCTTATCAGACATAAGCGTCGCATTCCCAAACTTTGAGAAATGACAGCTTAGGTTTCTGCCAAACCAAAATTCATGCAGTGTCATCTCAACGGACTTAGATGGTGCCCCTTTTTAAAGTGAATTTAGTTGTCTCTAATGCACAACCCCAAAACGATAGTGGCAAATCAATAAGAGACATCATCGTACGCACCATATCCAATAGAGCACGACTACGACGTTCGGACACACCATCACACTATGGTGTTCCAGGTGGCGTGAGTTGTGAAGCAATTTCCACATTGTCTTAAGTTGCATACCAAACTCGTAACTCAGATATTCATCTCCACGATCATATCGTAGACATTTTATCTTCTTGTCACGATGATCTTCAACTTCACTCTGAAATTGCTTGAACTTTTTCAAACGTTTCAGACTTGTGTTTCATTAAGTAAATATACCTATATCTACTCAAATCTTCAGTGAAGGTAAGAAAATAACGATATCCACCGCACGCTTCAACACTCATTGGACCGCATACATCAATATGTATCATTTCCAATAAGTCACTTGCCCGCTCCATCATATCGGAAAACGGGGTCTTAGTCATCTTGCCCAAGAGGCATGGTCTGCATGTCTTAATCGATTCGAAATCGAGTGAGTCAAAAGATCCATCAGCATGGAGTTTCTTCATGCGCTTTACACCAATATGACCTTGGCGGTAGTGCCACAAGTATGTGGTACTATCATTATTAACTTTGCATCTTTTGGCATCAATATTATGAACATGTGTATTACTACGATCGAGATTCAATAAACCATTCTCATTGGGTGCATGACCATTGAAGGTATTATTCATGTAAACAGAATAACCATTATTCTCTAACTTAAATGAATAACCGTATTGCAATAAAGACGATCTAATCATGTTCATGCTCAACGCAAACACCAAATAACATTTATTTAGGTTCAACACTAATCCCGAAGGTAGAGGGAGCGTGCGATGGTGATCACATCAACCTTGGAAACACTTCCAACACACATCGTCACCCCGCCCTTAGCTAGTCTCCGTTTATTCCGTAGCTTTTATTTCGAGTTACTAACATTAGCAACTGAACCGATATCTAATACCCAGGTGCTACTAGGAGTACTAGTAAGGTACACATCAATAATACGTATATCAAATATACTTCCGTTGACGTTTCCAGCCTTCTTATCTACCAAGTATCTAGGGTTGTTCTGCTTCAGCGACCGTTCTCCTCATAATAGAAGCACTCAGTCTCGGGTTTGGGTTCAACCTTGGGTTTCTTTACTGGAGCGGCAACTGGCTTGCCATCCATGAAGGTTCCCTCCTTGCCCTTGCCCTTCTCGAAACTAGTGGTTTTACTAACCATCAACACTTGATGCTCCTTCTTGATTTCTACCTTCGCGGTGTCAAACATCGCGAATAGCTCGGGGATCATTATTTCCATCCCTGGCATTTCATAGTTCATCACGAAGCTCTAGTAGCTTTGTGGCAGTGACTTGGAGAACTATATCAACCACTATCTTATCTGGAAGATCTACTCCCACTCGATTCAAGCGATTGTAGCAACCAGACAATCTGAGCACATGCTCATCGATTGAGCTATTCTCCTTCATCTTACAGGCAAAGAATCTTATTGGAGGTCTCATACCTCTCAACACGGGCACGAGCCCGAGATCCCAATTTCAGCTCTTAGAACATCTCATATGTTCCGTGACGTTCAAAACGTTTTGGAGCCTCAATTCTAAGCCGTCATGCATGACGCACTGAACAATCAAGTAGTCATCAGAACATGCCTGTCAGATGTTCACAACATCTACAGACGACGCTTGAGGGGTTGGCGCACCGAGCGGTGCATTAAGGACATAAGCCTTCTGTGCAGCAATGAGGACAATCCTCACATCACGGACCCAGTCCGCATTATTGCTACCATCATCTTTTAATTCTATTTTCTCTAGGAACGTATAAAAAAACAGGGGAGCTATAGCGCGAGCTATTGATCTACAACATAATTTGCAAAGTCACTTTGACTATGTTCATGATAATGAGTGAATTAATCATATTACTTAAGAACTCCTAGTCAAATCAACATCCCTCAGGTTGTCTAAGTGTGACATGATCCAAATCCACCAACCCAAGTCCGATCATCACGTGAGATGAGGTGGTTTCAAGGGTGAACATCTCCATGTTGATCATATCCACTATATGACTCATGTTCGACCTTTCGGTCTCTTGTGTTCCGAGGCCATGTCTGTACATGCTAGGCTCGTCAAGTTTAACCCGAGTGTTCCGCACGTGCAACACTGGCTTGCACCCGTTGTATGTGAACGTAGAGTCTATCCCACCCGATCATCACGTGGTGTCTCGAAACGACGAACTTTGGCAACGGTGCACACTCGGGGAGAACACAATTTTATCTTGAAATTTTAGTGAGGGATCACGTTATAATGCTACCGTCGTCCTAAGCAAAATAAGATGCATAAAAGGATTAACATCACATGCAAATCATAAGTGACATGATATGGCCATGAACTTGTGCTTTTGATCTCCATCTCCAAAGCACCGGCATGATCTCCATCGTCACCGGCATGACACCATGATCTCCATCAACGTGTCGCCATGAGGTTGTCGCGCCAACTGTTGCTTCTACGACTATTGCTAACTCATAGCGATAAAGTAAAGCAAAAATGGCAAAAATAAATTAAAGACAACCCTATGGCTCCTGCCGGTTGCCGTACTCATCGACATGCAAGTCGTGATATTCTATACAAAACATGATCATCTCATACATCACATATATCTCATCATGTAATTGGCCATATCACATCACAACATACCCTGCAAAAACAAGTTAGACGTTCTCTAATTGTTGTTGCATGTTTTACGTGGCTGCTATGGGTATCTAGCAAGAACGATTCTTACCTACGCAAAACCACAACGGTGATACACAAATTGCTATTCAACCTTCTCAAGGACCGCCTTTGTCGAATCCGATCCAACTAAAGTGGGAGAGACAGACACCCGCCAGCCATCTTTATGCAACAAAGTCACATGTCAGTTGATGGAACCGGTCTCTCGTAAGCGTACGAGTAAAGTTGGTCCGGGCCGCTTCATCCCACAATACCGCTGAATCAAGAAAAGACCAAGGGAGGAAGCAATCTGAGCATCAACGCCCACAAACTCCTTTGTGTTCTACTCGTGATCTCATCTACGCATAGACCTAGCTCATGATGCCACTGTTGGGGAACGTTGCATGGGAAACAAAAAATTTCCTACGCACACGCAAGATCTATCCATGGTGATGAGCATCTACGAGAGGGAGAGTGGATCTACATACCCTTGTAGATCGCTAAGCGGGAAGCGTTAAGAAACGCGGTTGATGTAGTTGAACGTCTTCGCGATCCAAATCGCTAGCCGTCCCGCGATCCAATCACGATCTGTCCCGATCTAGCGCCGAACGGACGGCACCTCTGCGTTCAGCACACATACAGCTCGATGACGATCTCCGCCTTCTTGATCCAGCAAGAGGGAGCGGAGAGGTGGATGAGATCTACAGCAGCACGACGGTGTGGTGGTGGTGGTGGAGTTATCCCAGCAGGGCTTCGCCTAAGCACTACCGGAATCTATTTGGTGGAGGAACTAGAGAATAGAGAACTAGCACGTGGCCGTGTGTTTTGGGGCTCTATTCCTCTAGTATATATAGGAGGGAGAGGGAGGAGCAAGCCTCCCTAGGGTTTCCCCTAGGGGTCGGCCGAACCAGGGCAAGGAGGAGTCCAATCCACTTCCTAGTAGGAAGTGGATTCATATTAGGAAGGAGTCCTATTCCTTCCTATCTCCACCTTTTTTTTCCTCTTGGGCATATGGGCCCTTATGGGGTCGGTTCCCCTGCCCATTAGGGGCTGGTACGCCACCTCTTGGGCCCATGTGGTCCCCGGGGTGGGTGGGCCCCACCCGGTGGACCCCCGGAACCCATTTGTCACTCCCGGTACATTACCAGAAATACCCAAAACTTTTCCGGAACCCAAATACCACTTTCCTATATGTAAATCTTTACCTCCGGACCATTCCGGAGCTCCTCGTGACATCCGGGATCTCATCCGGGACTCCGAACAAGCTTCGGTCACCAACACATATATCTCAATACTACCGAAACATCACCGAACGTTAAGTGTAGTGCAGACCCTGCGGGTTCGAGAACTATGTAGACATGACCGAGACACCTCTACGGTCAATAACCAATAGCAGGACCTGGATGCCCATATTGGTTCCTACATATTCTATGAAGATCTTTATCGGTTGAACCTCTATGTCAAGGATTCAGTTAATCCCGTATGATGTTCCCTTTGTTTATCGGTATGTTACTTGCCCGAGATTCGATCGTCGGTATCTCTATACCTAGTTCAATCTCGTTACCGGCAAGTCTCTTTACTCGTTCCGTAATACAAGATCATGTGGCTAACTCTTTAGTCACTTTGCTTGCAAGGCTTATTGTGATGTTGTATTACCGAGTGGGCCCTGAGATACCTCTCCATCACACGGAGTAACAAATCCTGGTCTTGATCCATGCCCACTGAACAGACACCCTCGGAAATACCTGTAGAGCATCTTTATAGTCACCTAGTTACGTTGCGACGTTTGATACACACAAGGTATTCCTCCGGTGTCAGTGAGTTGCATGATCTCATGGTCATAGGAACAGATACTTTGACATGCAGAAACAATAGCAATAAACTGATACGATCATATGCTACGTTCATAGTTTGGGTCTTGTCCATCACATCATTCTCCTAATGATGTGATCCCGTTATCAAATGACATCTCATGTCTATGGCTAGGAAACCTTAACCATCTTTGATCAATGAGCTAGTCTAGTAGAGGCTCACTAGGGACACAGTGTTGTCTATGTATCCACACATGTATCTGAGTTTCCGATCGATACAATTATAGCATGGATAATAAACGATTATCATGAACAAGGAAATATAATAATAACCATTTTATTATTGCCTCCAGGGCATATTTCCAACAAAAAGTGTGCTTAGATAATCTTTCTAGCATTTGATCAATGAAAGGCAGAGGGTAGTGATCCTTCCTAGTAGCTTTATTTAATTTTCTAAAATCAATTACCATTCTATAGCCTGTAACAATTCTTTGTGGAATGAGTACATTCTTATCATTAGGAACAACGGTAATACCTCCTTTCTTAGGGACACAATGAACGGGACTTACCCATCTACTATCAGCAATAGGATAGATTATACCTGCTTCCAGAAGTTTTAATATTTCAGTTCTTACCACTTCCTTCATCTTAGGATTCAGTCGTCATTGGTGATCAACAACGGGTTTAGCATCAGGTTCCATATTAATCTTGTGCTGACATAGAGTGGGACTAATGCCCTTAAGATCATCAAGAGTATATCCAATAGCAGCCCGGTGCTTCCTTAGAACTTTTAATAATATTTCTTCTTCATGTTCTGAAAGGTTAGCACTAATAATAACAGGATATATCTTTTTCTCATCAAGATAAGCATACTTCAAAGTGTCAGGCAATTGCTTTAACTCGAGCACAGGATCACCTTTAGGTGGAGGAGGACCTCCAAGAGTTTCAATAGGCAAATTGTGTTTCAGGAGAGGTTGTTGTTCAAAGAAAATTTGATCTATTTTATTTCTTTCACGCAAGTGCATATCATTTTCATGATCAAGCAAATATTGTTCTAAAGGATCAGTAGGAGGTACAGCAATAGAAGCAAGACCAATTATTTCATCTTTACTAGGTAACGCTTTATCACGAGGTTGTCTACTAAACTTGGAAAAAATAAACTCATGAGACACACCACCAAAACTGACACCGACAGTTTGTTTTTCGCAATCTATCTTAGCATTGATGGTGCTCAAGAAAGGTCTACCAAAGATAATGGGACAAAAGTCATCTTGTGGGGAACCAAGAACCAGAAAATCAGTAGGGTATTTTAGTTTCCCACACAAGACTTCAAAATCTCTAACAATCCCAAGTGGTGTGATGGTGTCTCTATTAGCAAGTTTAATAGTAACATCAATGTCTTCTATTTCAGCAGGTGCTATTTCATCCATAATTTCTTGGTATAAGGTAAAAGGGATAGCACTCACACTAGCACCCAAATCTCATAAACCATGATAGCAATGATCTCCTATTTTGACTGAGACAACAGACATGCCTCCTATGGGTCTATGTTTATCTTTTTCATCGGGTTTAGCAATTCTAGCAGCTTCATCACAGAAGTAGATAACATGCCCATCAATATTTTCTACCAAGAGATCTTTAACCATAGCAACACTAGGTTCTACTTTAATTTGCTCAAGGGGCTTAGATGTTTTTAGATTACTCTTACGAACCACAGTTGATACCTTAGCATGTTCCTTAGATGTAACAGGGAAAGGTGGTTTTTCAATATAAGCGGTAGGCACAACTGGATCAACATTGTAAATGATGGTTTCTTCTTTAGCTATGACCAGTTCTTTAATTTCTTCTTTAATAGGGGGATGATATTTAAACCACTTCTCCTTAGGGAGATCAACACGAGTAGCAAATGCTTCGCAAAAAGAGGCTACTATCTCAGAGTCAAGTTCGTATTTAGTGCTAAACTTGTGAAAAGTATCGGTATTCATAAAAGATTTAACACAATCAAACTCAAGCTTTATACCTGACTCATTACCTTCGTCGAGTTCCCAATCTTCAGAGTTGCGTTTAATTCTTTCTAAAAGATCCCACGTGAATTCAATAGTCTTCTTCATATAAGAACCAACACAAAAAGTATCGAGCATGGATTGATCATTATGAGAAAGCCGAGCATAAAAATTCTGAATGATAACTTCTCTTGGAATGTCATGATTGGGGCATGAATATAGCATTGAATTAAGCCTCCCCCAAGCTAGAGCAATACTTTCTCCTTCACGAGGCCAAAAATTATATATATAATTCCGATCACGATGAACTAGATGCATGGGATAAAACTTTTGGTGGAATTCCAATTGCAAACGATTCTAGTTCCATCATCCAAGATCATCACATAGCCTATACCATGTCAATGCTTTTCCCTCCAAAGATAAAGGGAAAACCTTCTTCTTAACTTCATCTCTGGGTAAACCTGCAAGCTTAATGACGTGGCTTGACACTGCGTCGGTATTTCCCCAAAGAGGAAGGGATGATCCAAGGCGATGATCATTATATAGGCATCACGTCCAAGATAAGTAGACCGACTCCTGCCTGCATCTACCACTATTACTCCACACATCGACCGCTATCCAACATGCATCTAGTGTATTAAGTTCATGGAAAAACGGAGTAATACAATAAGAACGATGACATGATGTAGACAAGATCTATTCATGTAGGAATAGACCCCATCTTGTTATCCTTAATAACAACGATACATGCGTGTCTTGCTGCCCCTTCTGTCACTAGGAAAGAACACCGCAAGACCGAACCCATCACAAAGCACCTCTTCCCATGGCAAGAAAGATCGATCTAGTCGGCCTAGTTAAACCAAAGATTCGGAGAAGAAATACGAGGCTATAAGTAATCATGCATATAAGAGATCAAAGAAGACTCAAATAATATTCATGGATAGAAACTGATCATGAACTCAAAATTCATCGGATCCCACCAAACACACCGCAAAAGTTTACATCAAATAGATCTCCAAGAGACCATTGTATTGAGAATCATAAGAGAGAGAGAGGAAGCCATCTAGCTACTGCCTACGGAGCCGTAGGTCTATGGTGGACTACTCACGCATCATCGGAGAAGCACCTATGAGGAAGATGAACCCCTCCGTGATGGTGTTTAGATTGGATCTCGAGGTTCTGGAACTTGCGGCGGCTGGAATTGTGTTTCATCGACTCCCCCAGGGTTTTTGGAATATTTGGGAATTTATAGGCATCAGAGGCGGTGGAGAGGGGCCCCGAGGAGGGCACAACCCATCAGGGCACGTCGGGGCCCCCTAGCGCGCCCTGGTGGATTGTGGTCTCCTCGGCCCACTCCCCCGGCACTTCTTTGCCCCACTGGGTGTCTTCTGGTCCAGAAAAAATCTCCAAAAAGTTTCGTCGCGATTGGACTCCGTTTGGTATTGATTTTCTGCGAAGTAAAAAACAAGCAAAAAACAGCAACTGGCACGTTGGCACTATGTCAATAGGATAGTCCCAAAAAATGATATAAAGTTGTTATAAAATGATTGTAAAACATCCAAGAATGATAATATAACAGCATGGAACAAGCAAAAATTATAGATACGTTGGAGACGTATGAGCATCCCCAAGCTTAATTCATACTCGTCCTTGAGTAGGTAAATGATAAAAACAGATTTTTTGATGTGGAATGCTGCCTAACATGTTCATCATATTCTTTTCTTTTATATAGCATGGACATTTGGACTTGTAAATGATTCAAAGCAATAGTCTAGTTTTAACATAATGACCTCAATACTCAAGCATGTCAACAAGCAACCATGTCTTTCAAAATATCAACACTAAAGAAAGTTATCCCTAGCGCATCATGCTCAATCATTGATCCATTCATGAAACATACTCAAATATTAACCATGCCCAATGCTCAAGTACGATCATAGTGCCCCCTAGTTGGTGCTTATAAGAGAAGATGGAGACTCAAAGCAGAAATAAAAATTGCATAAAGTAAATAGATAGGCCCTTCGCAGAGGGAAGTAGGGATTTGTAGAGGTGCCAAAGCTCAAGGTTTAAATTGAGAGAGAGAAAAAATATTTTGGGTGGCATGCTTTTCCTGTCAACGAAAACGACAAAGTAGCTCACAATACTTTCCATGCTAGATATATCATAGGCGGTTCCCAAACAGAAAATAAAGTTTATTCCTTTTTCCACCAAACTTTTACTTTCCATGGCGGGCCGTATCCACGGTTGCCTTCCATACCAACACTTTCCAAGGAATTTATTATTTGACAACATAAAGTAAATATTTTTTTCTTTTTCATTTTGGGAATGGGTATCCCTATTACCGCCGCACTCTCGTGCAATGACAAGTGAATAAACACTCATCTTGAGAATAACACATCTAGCATGGAAAATATTGGACATTCTCCAGCGTTTCATGAGCGGTACGGGCACACAAAAGAGAAAATTTATTTTGAAAATTTAGAGATGGCACATACAAATTTGCTTGGAAAGGCATGGAAATACCGCATATAGGTAGATATAGTGGACTCATAAGGCAAAACTTGGTTTAAGGATTTTGGATGCACAAGTAGTATTTCTACTTAGTACAAATGGAGGCTAGCAAATAGATTGGGAAGCAACCAAACCAAGAAACAAAAATTCACATAAGTGAGCATTGAGCATAACTAACACCGAATAATGCACCATAAGTAGGATGTAACTTCATTGCATAACTATTGACTTTCGTGCATGCATAGGGAATCACAAACCTTAACACCAATATTCCTACTCAAGCACAATTACTCACTAACATGACTCACATATTACTATCATCATGTTTCAAAACTACTACAAAGAATCAAGTTTAATTTGCCCAATGATCTTCATGAAAGTTTTTATTATATCCTCCTTGGATATCTATCACTTTGGGACTAGTTTCATATATTGCCATTGCTTTTTGGCAAGCTCAAACAAATTTAAGTGAAGCACATGAGCATAAAGATTTCATCTCTCAAAATAGTATAAGTGAAGCATGAGAGGATTTCTTCAAAATTTACCTACTCTCAAATTAATCTAAGTGAAGCATGAGAGTATTTCTACAAAAATTTCCAAGCACACCGTGCTCAAAAAGATATAAGTGAAGCACTAGAGCAATTCTATAGCTCAAAAAGTTTAAGTGAAGCACATAGAGCAATTCTAACAAATCATAGCATAATTTTGGCTCTCTCAAATAGGTGTGCCCATCAAGGATATAAATTAAAAACAAAAAGCAAAGCAAGCAAAGATACAAGACGCTCCAAGCAAAACTCATGATATGTGACGAATAAAAATATAGCTCCAAGTAAAATACCGATGGTCGTTAGAAGAAAGAGGGGATGACACTCGGGGGCATCCCCAAGCTTAGTTGCTTGTTACTCTTTGGATATATCTTGGGGTGCGGTAGCATCCCCAAGCTTAGGCTCTTGTCACTCCTTATTCCTTCATCCATCGTGATCTCACCCAAAACTTGAAAACTTCAATCACACAAAACTCAACAAAATCTTCGTGAGATCCGTTAGTATAATAAAGCAAATCACTACTTTAGGTACTGTTGCAAACCCATTCATATTTTATTATTGCATTATACCTACTGTATTTTAACTTTACCATGGCTCATACCCTTCAATATAACCCATAGATTCATCAAAACAAGCACACAATGCAACGAAAACAGAATCTGTCTTAAACAGAACAGTCTGTAGTAATCTATACTCTAACCATACTTTTGTAACTCTAAAAATTCTGAACAATTAGGACAACGTAAGTAATTTGTATAGTAACACTGTGTTAAAAGTTCATATCAAGATCACGTTCCAGCAAAAAATGAAAATTCATATACTGGACGCAAAGTTTCTGTTTCAGATTCAGCATCGCTTCTACTCATCCTATGAATCATCCTAAAGGCTTTACTTGGCACAAACACTAAATAAACCATAAAAACACAATCATAACAGAGGCATAATTGTGTCAACACTCAAAAACAGAAAATAAAAAGCAAAAATTTATTTATTCATTGGGTTGCCTCCTAACAAGCGCTATCGTTTTACGCCCCTAGCTAGGCATAACGCATAGATTCAAGTATTGTCATCCTTGGTTTTGGATCCATAGGATGCCCTCATGATTGATTCATATGGTGGATTAATTCTTGTTCTAGGGAAGTGTTCCATACCCTTTCTCAAGGGAAATTGAAAACGAATATTGCCTTCTTTCATATCAATCACGGCACCTATAGTGCGTAAAAACGGTCTACCAAGTATAATGGGACAAGACGGATTGCAATCAATATCAAGCACAATAAAATCAATAGGCACATAGTTCCTATTTGCAAGAGTAAGAACATCATTAATTCTTCCCAAAGGCTTTTTAATAGTAGAATCCACCAAGTGCAAATTAAGAGAACATTCTTCAATATTGGTAAGACCAAGCACATCACATAGAGATTTCGGAATCGTGGAAACACTAGCACCCAAATCACACAAAGCAAAGCACTCATAATTTTTAATCTTGACCTTAATGGTAGCTTCCCACTCATCATGTAATTTTCAAGGAATAGAAATCTCCAACTCCAACTTTTCTTCAAAAGATTTCATCATGGCATCAACGATATGTTTAGTAAAAGCTTTATTTTGCTCATAAGCATGGGGTGAATTCAACATGGATTGCAGCAAAGAAATACATTCAATCAAAGAGCAACTATCATAATTAAAGTCTTTGCAATCCAAAATAGTGGGTACATCACTAGTTAAAGTTTTGACCTCTTCAAACCCACTTTTATCAAAAATTTCATCAAGATTTTCACCCTCCAAATTATTGGGACGCCTTCTAGCTAAAGTTGACTCTACTTCAGTCCCTTCATTACCAATTTTAATATTACTAAACAAGGAATAAATATAAGAAACACCAATCACTTTAAGATCTTCATCTTTTTTATGAAGGCAATCACTAGAAAACGATTTTTCTGATTTCTCTTTTAGCTCTAAGCATAGCCTTTCTTTTCTTACTTTCATCCATGGAGACATATAAAGCTTTAATAGATTCATCAATCTTAGGAACAAAAGCTTTCAACTTGAGATTTTCAACATCATGATAAATTCTATCAATGCTTCTAGACATATCATCAATCTTATTCAACTTTTCTTCTATCGTAGTATTGAAAGCCTTTTGCGCATTGATAAATTCTTTAATATTACTCTCAAGATCAGAGGTGTTCCTATTATTATTGTAAGAAGAATTACCATAGAAATTACCATAATTATTAGAGGAATTTCCAGGAAAAGGCCTAGGATTAAAATTACCTCTATAAGCATTGTTATTGAAATTGTTTCGCGAAACAAAATTCACATCTACGGAATCACTATTTTGCTCAATCAAGGTAGACAAAGGCACATCATTAAGATCAATAGGAGCATTTTTACTAGCAACTAATTTCATCAAAGCATCAACCTTATCACTCAAAGTACTAATTTCCTCAACCGGATTAACTTTTTTACTAGTAGGTGCTCTTTCGCTATGCCACTGAGAATAATTAGCCATGATATTATCTAGCAATTTAGTAGCTTCACCCAAAGTAATCTCCATAAAAGTACCACCCGCGGCGGAATCTAAAAGATTTCTAGAGACAAAATTCAACCCCGCATAAATTTTTTGTATGGTCATCCAAAGATTTAAACCATGAGTAGGACAATTTCTTAGCATCAACTTCATTCTTTCCCAAGATTTTGCAACATGTTCATGCTCAAGTTGCTTAAAATTCATGATTTGCGTCCTAAGGGAAATAATTTTCGCGGGCGGAAAATACTTAGTGATAAAAGTATCCTTGCACTTATTCCAAGAATCGATACTATTGCGCGGCAAAGAAGAATACCAAATTTTTGCACGATCCCGCAAGGAAAAAGGAAATAGTTTCAACTTGACAATATCATTGTCCACATCTTTTTTATTTTGCATATCATACAATTCTACGAACTTGTTTAGATGGGACGCGGCATCCTCATTAGGATTACCGGCAAATTGATCTTTCATGACAAGATTCAACAAAGCGGCATTAATATCACAAGACTCCGCACTAGTGGCGGGAGGAGCAATCGGAGTACTAATAAAATCATTGTTTTTAGTATTGGAAAAATCACACAACTTGGTGTTCTCTTGAGTCATCGTGACTACGCAAACAAGATTGCAAGCAAGGAAGAGATCTGGCAAGAAAAAGGCAAACAAAAAAGAGGGCGAATAAAACGGCAAATTGGTGAAGTGGGGGAGAGGAAAACGAGAGGCAAATGGCAAAAAATGTAATTGCAAGGAGATGAGATTTGTGATTAGGAACCTGGTAGATGATGATGGAGTCTCCTCGGCGCCTAAAATAGGCACGTAGAAGAGACCGCTTCCTCCCCGGCAACGGCGCCAGAAATTCCTTTGACGTGGCTTGAGACTGCGTCGGTATTTTCCCAAAGAGGAAGGGATGATGCAGCACAGCGACGGTAAGTATTTCCCTCAGTTATGAAACCAAGGTTATCGAACCAGTAGGAGGATCACCACCACCCAATAAGCAGCACCTGCACACAAACAACAAATACTTGCAACCCGACGTGAAAGAGAGGTTGTCAATCTCTCTACGGTAAAAAGATAGATTAGGTAGTGATAGATAGGAGAGATAGATCTCTCAAGAGCACAAAATAAAAAGAGCAAATAAAATATGCAGCAATATGTTTTTGGGTTTTTGGTTTTGTAGATCTGAAAACAAAGATGCAAAAAGATAGATCTGAAAGCAATATGTTGGAAAAGTAGACCCGGGCGTCGTAGGGTTCACTAGTGGCTTCTCTCATGAGTATAGCGCACGATGGGTGAACAAATTACTGTTGGGCAATTGATAGAAAATCGAATAGTCATGACGATATCCAAGGCGATGATCATTATATAGGCATCATGTCCAAGATAAGTAGACCGACTCCTGCCTGCATCTACCACTATTACTCCACACATCGACCACTATCCAGCATGCATCTAGTGTATTAAGTTCATGGAAAAATGGAGTAATGCAATAAGAACGATGACATGATGTAGACAAGATCTATTCATGTAGGAATAGACCCCATCTTGTTATCCTTAATAGCAACGATACATGCGTGTCTTGCTGCCCCTTCTGTCACTGGGAAAGAACACCGCGAGATCGAACCCATCACAAAGCACCTCTTCCCATGGCAAGAAAAATCGATCTAGTCAGCCTAACTAAACCAAAGATTCGGAGAAGAAATACGAGGCTATAAGTAATCATGCATATAAGAGATCAAAGAAGACTCAAATAATATTCATGGATAGAAACTGATCATGAACTCAAAATTCATCGGATCCCAACAAACACACCGCAAAAGTTTACATCAAATAGATCTCCAAGAGACCATTGTATTGAGAATCATAAGAGAGAGAGAGAGAGAGAGAGAGAGAGAGAGGAAGCCATCTAGCTACTGCCTACAGACCCGTAGGTCTATGGTGGACTACTCACGCATCATCGGAGAGGCACCTATGAGGAAGATGACCCCCTCCGTGATGGTGTTTAGATTGGATCTCGAGGTTTTGGAACTTGCGGCGGTTAGAATTGTGTTTCGTTGACTCCCCTAGGGGTTTTGGAGTATTTGGGAATTTATAGGCATCAGAGGCGGTGGAGAGGGGCCCCGAGGAGGACACAACCCATTAGGGCACGCCGGGCCCCCCTGGCATGCCCTGGTGGGTTGTGGTCTCCTCGGCCCACTCCCCCGGCACTACTTTGGCCCACTGGGTGTCTTCTGGTCCAGAAAAAATCTCCAAAAAGTTTCGTCGTGATTAGACTCCATTTGGTATTGATTTTCTGCGAAGTAAAAAACAAGCAAAAACAGCAACTGGCACTTTGGCACTATGTCAATAGGTTAGTCCCAAAAAATGATATAAAGTTGTTATAAAATGATTGTAAAACATCCAAGAATGATAATATAATAGCATGGAACAAGCAAAAATTATAGATACGTTGGAGACGTATCACTTAAACAATCCACAAATTTCGTTCACATATAATAGATGCATATCAGGATGTTCAGTTCCATCTCCTGCATAAGGTTTAGCAAGCAATTGTTCTACCATACCTGAAGGAATTTCATAACCAATATTTTTAGTAGGTGCAGTAGGTTGAGGGGCAACTAATTGTGGTTCCATTCGAGGTGAAGATACCCCGAACAAACCCCTCAAAGGATTGTTCTCCATAGTAGCAAGTAGCAATAAATTTCAGCACGTAGTATAAGTTTTTCCTTACCGATTTCCACTTACCAAGAGCGCTTCACTCCCCGACAACGGCGCCAGAAAAGAGTCTTGATGACCCACAAGTATAGGGGATCAATCGTAGTCCTTTCGATAAGTAAGAGTGTCAAACCCAACGAGGAGCAAAAGGAAATGACAAGCGGTTTTCAGCAAGGTAATTTCTACAAGCACTGAAATTGTAGGTAACAGATAATTTGATAGCAAGATAATTGGTAACGAGCAAGTAACGGTAATGGTAAATAGGGTGCAGCAAGGTAGCCCAATCCTTTTATGGCAAAGGATAGGCAAGAATAATCTCTAGTAATAGGGGCAAAGTGTTCTTGAGGGTACACGGGAATTTCATCTAGTCACTTTTGTCACGTTGGTTTGATTTGTGTTCGCTACTTTGATAATTTGATATGTGGGTGGACCGGTGCTTGGGTGCTGTTCTTACTTGAACAACCTCCCACTTATGATTAACCCCCTCGCAAGCATCCGCAACTACGAGAAAAGTATTAAGACAAAATCTAACCATAGCATTAAACGTTTGGATCCAAATCAGCCCCTTACGAAGTAGCGCATAAACTAGGGTTTAAGCTTCTGTCACTCTAGCAACCCATCATCTAATAACTACTCCACAATGCATCCCCTTAGGCCCATGAATGGTGAAGTGTTACGTAGTCGACGTTCACATGACACCACTAAGGGAATCACAACATACATATCATCAAAATATCGAACACATATCAAATTCACATGATTACTTGCAACACGACTTCTCCCGTGACCTCAAGAACAAAGGTAACTACTCACAAATAATAAACATGCTCAAGGTCAGAGAGGTATTGAATAGCATAATGGATCTGAACATATAATCTTCCACCAAATAAATCATATAGTAATCAACTACGCAAGGTAATCAACACTACTAGTCACCTACAGGTACCAATCTGAGGTTCCGGTACAAAGATTGAACACAAGAGATGAACTAGGGTTTGAGAGGAGATGGTGCTGTTGAATATGTTGATGAAGATTGGCCTTCCAAAGATGATAGAGGTGTTGGTGATGACGATGGCTTCGATTTCCCCCTCTGGGAGGGAAGTTCCCCCCGGCGAAATAGCTCCACCGGAGGGCAAAAGTGCTCCTACACAAGTTCCGCCTCGAGGCGGCGGCGCTTCGTCCCGAAAGTCCTCCTCTCATTTTTTCTAGGTCAAATGTGACTATATACCAGAAAATGGGCACCGGAGGTGGGCCGAGGAGGCCACAACCCATCAGGGCGCGCCCAGGGGGGTCTAGCGCGCCCTGGTGGGTTGTGCCCACCAGGTTTGCCCCCTCCGGTAGTTTTCTGCTCCAGTATTTTTATTTATTCCAAAAATAATCTCCGTAAAATTTCAGCTTCATTGGAGCTGTGCAGAATAGGTATCTTTGATGTGCTTTTCTTGGGTCCAGAATTCCAGCTGCCGGTATTCTCCCTCTTTGAGTAAACCTTGCATATTATGAGAGAAAAGGCATTAGAATCACTCCCCAAGGCATTATTATTCAACAAAACATAATAAATAACAGTAGGAAATCATGATGCAAAATGGACGTATCATTTATCTAGTTAACTTACAAGTACAAGAATAAGAAAAGTGATCTACGCATGAACGGACGTGAACTAGTTATGATCAAGAAGTGATCTTAAACACCTACTTACGTGTCAAAAAGAGACGATCACGGTTACACACACGGTTGGTGTGTTTTAATTGAGTTTACTTCAAGTTTTCTATTACCGGGTATTACAAAATTTCCAAGTTGCCACATAACCGCGGGCACTGCTCTCATAAAGATTTAACCTTGTAGGGATGCTCCAACTCATCCATCACAAACTAGCTACAAGCTGAAGTGGAAAACCTCAATCGCGGGATAGCCCGTGGTATGCTCGGAATCCCGGTGCACAAGACTTTTGTCAAAGGTAAAACAAATCCAACAAGATCTCCCGGCGTGCCAACAAATCCCGATAGGAGCCGCACGTATCTCGTTCTCACGGCACGCCTGGATGAGCAATACGTGCAGTGGTTTCATAGAAATCTCACGAGTTGCCCCAGGGTGGCCCCGCAAGTGGCTCTAGTTTGGACGAACACTCATGAGGAGCACTGGCCCGGGGGTTGACTAATTATCCATGGGTTAATTACTCCCTATGCAAGTTTTATTAGTTAGGAAAATGTAGTACCAATGTTGGGCCTTGCCGGAAGAGTTTTATCCCAAAAATTTTTTAAGGGGGTCCACATAACAACCCCGAGCATGTTAGGAGCGCTCAATATGGAACATAACACCGGTACTCGGAAACTAAGGCGGCAAGAGTGGAACAAAACACCAAGCAAAAGGCCAAGCCTTCCACCTTTTACCAAGTGTGTAGATGCATTAAATGAAATAGCAAGAATAATGTGATATCCCAAGATATCCGTGTTATCAACGCTATAAGAGGGGCTGAGCAAGCGGTAACTTAGCCAAACAACGGTTTGCTAGGATGTGGAGGGTTAGAGGCTTATCATGGCATTCTGGAAGGCTTGACAAACAAGTGGTAGGTAGCGAGACATAGCGACAGAATCGAGACAGCTAGCATAGCAATGATAGTAGTGATATCCAGGGTAATGATCATCTTGCCTGAAATCCCGCTTGGAAAAAGAACGAATCCGTGAAGAAGACGAACCAACGTAGTCGAACGGATCCTCACACTCCGAAACGCTTTCGGAACTCTATCGAGAAGAAGCAATCCGGAAACAAACAAATGACACGATAAACACCACAACATATTCATGACATGATGCACAATGAAGTATGACGCATGTCCGGTTTAAATATGCATGACATGGCAATCACAACAATCAAATACTACACATTAAGTGAAGCTCAATATGCAAATATTGATGAAACTCCACGTTCATATATTTAGTTCACCCTCGTTTAATTACACGACAAGTTTAAATGTTGTTAAGCATGGCAAGAGGTGAAGCTTAAATAAACTATCTATCTAGGCATTTTAAATGAGGTCGGAAACAACTTATAGTATTTCCGAAACGACCCCATATGCAAATTATGAATTTGGTCCAGGTCTGTACTAAACACATATCATATTTATTAAACATTAGAATAAAGCACACCATGTGATTCTACACGTCATTCTAGACGATTTACATATAGAGATCATTCAAAACGGAGCTACGGCCTAAAAGATATGACCAACACAAGATAAATATGTCATGAATGCAAAATGCATGCAAACAACAACCACCACACTTAAATCATGGATGCAACAAGATATTATGAAACTACATAAAATTCTAGGCAAGTTTCATGTAAAACATGTTCAAAGCGGAGCCACGGTTCAACCGTAACAATCAACTCAAATTCTAGTTATGATCTGTCCTAAACAACAACATAGCAATTTGCAACCATCAAAACAACAAGCTGTAGGAAATTTAAAATGGACAAACAAGACATGGGGCAGTTGTATGTTATATGCACTTCATTTCATCAAAAGTAATCATGGTGAAAAGAGTCATGGATTAATTGCTAGGATGCTCACAACATGTCTAAAAAACATAGCAGAATAGGACTTAGTGAAAATCACATATTTTCACAAGCAGATTTAACATGAAGGCATATTTACAGCAAGAATTATATATGCTAAAGAACTTTTCATGGCATGAAAATGTACAGCATGGTAGTTGACATAATGGAATTCATTTCATTCAACACGAGCATGATCACAATATGCACAAAAACATTGCTAGCGGCAACCCAAAAAGGCTATCTCAAACAAACAGATTCTCAAACTTAGTGAAAATAATAGGATGCAAGAGTAGCAGTTTTTAACAGGTAGGCATGTTTGACAGCAGAAATAACTATGATGCAAATCATATACATGGCAGCTAATGGCACAACATGATAGTCCACAACATGATTTATAAAACATGATAGTTCACAACATGCTATACATGGCAGTAGTTTCAGTATGAGGTTGTGTGGGACACACATGCTGATATGAAGAGAGCAGTGCGGGATGCATGGAATATTGACAGCCATAACCCATCAGTGGCGGAGGTTAGAAGAAAGCTATCTGACCTTGCTTTGAACCTCGGAAGCTGGAGCAACTCGACTTTTGGAAGTGTGCGAGGTGAAATAAAGAAGCTCAAGAGAGACTTGGAGAATTTGAGGAATGATCCTCTCCGCACATGACCAACCGCAGCGGAGGTCAAAATTAACGACAAATTAATTGAGCACTATCTTCGGGAGGAGTTAATGTGGCTCCAACGCTCCAGGGTGGAGTGGCTATCAGCAGGGGACAAAAATACTCGTTTCTTTCACATCAGGGCCTCGATGCGTAGGAATATAAAAATCTCATTAAAACCTTGCAGCGCCCTGATGGTAAATTAACAGAAGATTTGACAGAGATGCAGGAGCTCACGCGGGACTACTATAACACCTTATACACGTCAGAAGGGGTACAAGGGGTAGAGGATGTACTCGCGCATGTACCGGCCAGGGCTACGGGCGGCATGTGTGCCGTCCTCATGGCGCCCTACAAGGAGGAAGAGGTGAAGAGTGCACTTTTTCAGATGTTCCCGACAAAGGCCCCTGGCCCGGACGGGTTCCCAACTCATTTTTCCAGCGCCATTGGGATATCTGTGGAGAATCAGTGACCAAGGCAGTTTTGGGGATCGTCGGAGGAGAAGAGAGTGCAACAAGCATCAATGACACGATCCTGGTACTGATTCCAAAGGTTATCAACCCAACCCTTTTGTCTCAATTTCGACCAATAAATCTATGTAACGTTTTTTATAAGATAGCATCAAAGGTCATGGCAAACCGGCTCAAGTTAATTATACCAAACATTATCTCAGAAGAGCAATCAACTTTTGTCCCTGGGAGGCTAATAACAAATAATATTATCTCAGCTTTTGAGTACCTTCATTTCATGAAGAAAAGCAGGTCCAAGAACAACAGTTATGCAACTCTAAAACTTGACATGATGAAAGCTTATTACGGGGTGGAGTGGGGTTATCTTTAGGCCATGATGGAGAAGTTGGGCTTCGCAACACCTTGGATTGTCACAGTCATGCACATGGTGAGCTCAGTATCATTCTTAGTTCTTTTTAATGGCAACAAATTGGAGGAGTTTAAACCATCACGAGGTATTCAGCGGGGAGACCCAATCTCCCCATACCTGTTTCTGATTGCAGCTGAGGGCCTTTCGTGCCTCTTGACATCTCAAAATCAGTCATCCTAGCTTGGCGGTATTAGAGTGGCTCCATCGACTCCGTCGGTGAACCATTTGTTATTCGCGGATGATAGCCTATTGTTTTTCAGGGCCAGTGTTAATGTGGCAGAGGAAGCGTCAAACCTACTGGAGACTTACTATTTAGCTTCAGGGCAGAGGATAAGTATGGGGTTTAGAGACCTCGAAATGTTCAATCTAGCATTGCTGGCAAGACAGTCATGGAGGATCTTGCAAGCACCACAATCACTAAGCTCGAGGCTGCTCAAAGCAGTGTATTTCCCTAATGGAACTATAATGGATGCTGAATTGGGGGCTCGGCCTTCTCAGATATGGTGAGCTATCTTGGAGGGGAGGGACACTATGAGAGAAGGAGCTATCCGGAGAATTGGAAACAGTCAAAACACGAATAATTGGACCGATAACTGGATTTCTAAAGCTACATTTTTGCGGCCAATACTGTCACTAGTGAACAATCCTCCGCAGATGGTCTCTGAACTTATGCTCCCAACATCAGCGTCTTGGAGCGTTGAGTTGATCAGGAGCATTTTCTTACCACCGGATGCGGAGGAGATCTTAAAGATACCAGTTTGCACAAGAATATAAACGACTGTTGGGCTTGGCATCCTGACAGGAAATACATCTTCACAGTTAGCTCCGCGTACAAGCTACCGTTGAAAGTCAAGACTGAAGGTGAGAACCGGCTGGAGGGAAGAGGAGGATCCTCGGACACGAGCAGAGAAGAGTCGGCCTTCTCATCTCTTTGGAAGTTGAAGGTTCCATCGAAGGTAAAAATATTGTTGTGGCGACTCACAAAACACACACTGCCAACAACTGATGTGCTGAAAAGAAGAAACATGTCAGTGACCGATGTGTGCCCTTTTTGTGGAGTAGAGGACTTCTGAAGGCATGTGCTTATTGGATGTACAATGGCCCGCTGTACGTGGGCTCTCTCAGATGAGTAGTTGGTGGAAAATATGTCATCGAACGCCCAACATTCCACAAAAAACTGTATCTTCGACTTACATGAAGAGCTGAACAATGATCAGTTCACAAGGATGGTCATCACATTATGGGCGATATGGTATGCGAGGAGGAAGGTTGTATACGAAGCAGTATTCTAGAGTCCCCACCAAACAAATTCATTTGTTCTCTTATATGCATGATCTTCTTGTGTGCGGGCCAGGGACAAGTGTGAGACAGATTGAGCATGGACGCACCGGGAACGGACATGCAATTAGGGAACAACGTTGGTGTCCTCCCCAGGAAACACGACAAAGATAAACACCGATGGTGCAGTAGCACAGGATGGTTTGCGAGGAGCAGCAGCGGCAATCTGTCGCGACCAGCAGGGGAAGTTTCTAGGAGCTTCGGCCCTTATATTTCATGTGAGCAATCTTGTCCTTCTGGAAACGTTTCCGCAACGGGAGGCTCTAGCGCTCGCCGCTGATCTCAACCTCCAGCGCCTACACATTGCCTCAGATTGTCAAGTGGTGATCAACGAAATCCAGCAGCAAAGAGGTTGGACGAATGCGGCGACATCAAGGAGATCACAGAGACGACGACTGATTTTCAGTCCTGTATCTTCGTTCACGAAAATAGGAATTTTAGTTTTGAGGCAGCCAATATAGCCAAGTATGCTTGTACTCTAGCATTAGGTCATCATTTATGGATGGGTTTCCCCTTAAACATTACTAGCGAAAGGGCACGTGCCCGTTCTTGTGTATTTTAAAGGGGCTATTGCTTATTATGATACGTCATGTAAATTGCCCTCAAAGTTGTAAAATATTACCTGCCAATGCCACCTATAAGTGTTAAAAAACGTTTCACACACGTGAACCTCCCGTCTGGGCCTGTCCATGCAGTAGGGACCTTCTATACTGCGCTCTACGTGCTGGGAGAAGACACATCGCGCCAGTTTGGGCCGGCCCATGTCCACACCGCCTGTTTTTTAATTTCATTCCTTATTTTTTTAGTTTTTGTTTCTTTCTACCTTAAATATTTTGAAACTTCAAAAAAGTTTCGAAAATTTTAAAAAGAGAATTTTGAAATGAAATGTTTAATAAATCATAAAATGTTTGTGGATTCAAAAAAGGTCGCTATTTTATAAAAAAAATTTGCATATTAAAAAATGTTCGACATTTTGAAAACATATGTTTGGAAAATAAAAAAATGTTCATGATTTTTTTAAAAGTTTGTGTTTTATTTTTTTAATGGAACAGAACAAAATTTCGTCAATTAAAAAATATTCATGAATGGAAAAATATGCTAAAAATTCAAAAACTGCGCGTGACTTCAAAAATAGTTTATGCATTCATAAAATATTCGCTGATTCAAAAAAAATGATCATGCATTTCAAAAAATGTTCAATAAATTAAAAAATCATTAAATCATAAAAATGTTTGTCAATTTTAAAAATCGTTTCACCAATTTCGAAAACAATGTTTGTCCATTTTAAAAATGTTCGTCGTTTCAAGAAAATTATTAGAAAAATGTTCATAATTTTTAAAAGTTGTTTGTAAATAGTATAAAAGGTTCATGAATTCAAAAAATATTTTTGATTTTATAAAATATTCGGAAATTTTTAAAAGTGTTCATGACTTCGAATATGATCACGAATTAAAAAAAATGTTTATGATTTTAATAAATTGAGAGTGATAGAGTATCTCGGTGATGCAACGAAATATTGAATGGTCATTGCAGATTGTGACTTATTTCCTCCAGTTGTTGCTAGTAGATTCAACAAAAGGTACGAGAGTTCTAAAAAAAGGGAAAAGATAACGCCCACGCGTGTGGGCGTTTTGCAACTCACCCACACGCATGGATGGTCGTCCATTCGTGTTTGCACGAATCTTGGCAAGTTTTGGCAGATTTTCTATGCCACGTAGGCATTATGGTGTGTGTGGGCGTTAGAGCATTCGCCCACCCGACCCGCAGCGCGCGGCTGCCAGCTGTGTCGTGTGGGCGAACCGGTTTCTGCCCACATAGTCATCACCTAGTCCACCGCGTGTGGGCGAACTGCTCTTCGCCCACACATCGCTCGTACGTTGCTAGATGGCAACTGCAGTGCGTGTACGTGGCAACTACGTAAACACACATGGCAACTACGATTCGTTGCTAGATGGCAACTGCAGTTGCGCGTACGTGGCAAACAGGTAAACACACATGGCAACTACGATTAACCATACATGACAACTATGGTTGAATCACACGCGGCAACTAGGTAAACACACGTAGCAACTATCCCCGGGTAACCAAAGTGTTACCCCGCGGGTAACTATATAGTTAACCAAAACAGAGAGAGTGGCCATGCTTTTACAACTACAGTTGCCATCCGGAAACTACAGTTGCCATCCCCGGGTGTAACTAGAGTTGCCATCCCACGGGTAACTAATGTAGCTGCGCGAGGACGTGTTGGCAGATTTGCTTCGTGCCACACACGCGTGTGAGGATGACTACTACTTGTTGGGCATGTGGCACGAAGTAGCCGCGCCCACACGTGTGGGCAGTTCTATTGTTCGCGCACACACGACCCGTATGGGTTGCCTCCTGCGTATGCCACACACGGTGTGTGGGCGCATGTCTAATATGCCACACCTGTGATGAATATCGGGACAAAAAAAATAAAAACCTAGCCTAGGGTTTGTTCGGCTAACGCTGCGGATTGCCCCATCCCCGCCCGGCGTCGATGCAGTTTCCTCTCCCGGCGCCAGTTCAAATCGAAATCGAATTGGAACCTTTTCGATTCAGACGGCGCGAAGCCGGACTCCTTTGCTGTTGCTGGGGCAAAGAAATACACAGAGCGGGCAAGCGCGGTACAGAGGTTCCGTTCCCCTGACAGGATTCCGCGGGTATCATATCATCGTGGGGATGCTGGCGCTCAATCGGCTCATGTCCGTGCGGCGCCGCCGGAAAATCCAACCCCGTCGTAAGTCGGATCTCGCCCCTCCTTCTCGATCTCGTCACCCTATGTTCTCGTTTTGTCCAGCTCTACTCAACTCGTTCAGCCCAGTATTGTTCCACGTACGGTCTCGATTTTTTTATCCTTTTTGCTGTCTGCGGTTTTATCTTCTCCTTCTCGAAACTAAACACCCCGATATAAGTACATCTGACGTCAGATTTTTTTTTAGGTACGTTGGGTCCCGGTCGAACTCATGCCAATTATTCGCTGCAACATGATAAATTTTCTGATTATTTTTTACACTACATAGCAATTTTCACTTTAGAACATGGCAAATTTCGGATGTTTTTTATTCCACATATCAATTTTGAATTTTCACTTTAGAACATGGCAAATTCTTATACAATAACATGTCAAATTTATTTGTTCTCGCATGACAAATCTATCTGGCCGTTCTCTTTTCTTTTTTTTTTCAAACTGATTGTAATCTTACTTTGTTAGATTTCTCCTTTCAAACTGATTCATTTAGTCTAGATCTCCAACCCAGCTACTCCCTTTGTATCAAAAAAAGTCTTATATTCTGATACAGAGGGATTATTTTCTAACCCCAGTCCACACCTGTAAGCAAAGGGAGATTAGTGTAACCAGATAGCAACACAACATTACAGTACGAGGCTGAGACCCTCAAAGTATATACTGACATACTACGTACAGTCTACATGACATGAGACTTGATTTTGTTGCTTTCTTACGTTCTTATATCATGGCCAGGTATGTCCATTGCTTCACTGTCTGGCAAAAAGGGCTCAATCGGTCATCCCCAAGGTGGCAAAATAACGCGGTGTCCAGTGCCGGACCTTTCACAGGTACGCCAACCAAATGGTCTAATGGCCATGGCTACTCTATTTCACAAACTGTTGCGACTTATCTAGCTGCACTCAAGCTGTGGAAATATATTTTAGGATCGAAATATGTTGTTATGAGTGTGAAAAATGAAACTCCAGCTTCCTCAGAAGCAAGCCATCATATATTCCTAGACCTGGTGATCGATACACAGACATGGAACCACATTTTATGCTACTATATAGCTTGTTTCGTTACTTAAGTCAAGTCACATAAAACTGATATCCAACCTTGGACTGATAAAATTGATTCTAGGCTTACGACCTGGAAAGTGAAGCTTCCAGTTCGTACTGGA
This sequence comes from Elymus sibiricus, assembly GCA_039707655.1. Lineage (NCBI taxonomy): Eukaryota > Viridiplantae > Streptophyta > Magnoliopsida > Poales > Poaceae > Elymus > Elymus sibiricus. The sequence continues at coordinate 375,194,867 of CM077663.1, read as the reverse complement.
AGGCTGACACTTACAAACTGGGCCTTCTTGATGTCCATTACAACTCACTTCCTCATCATCTTTGCACCAAATAAGTGGACAATCAAGAAGGTTGATAATCTGCAAAGATATTTCCTTTGGGCTGGGATGAGCTGGCGCTTGGGGGAAAATGTCTCTTAAACCGGAAGATGATTTGTGCTCCAAAAAACTATAGTGGGCTTTGTATCAAGGATTTTCAGTGCTTCAGCTGAGCCTTGAGATTTTGGTGGCCCTGGTTTGAATGGGATGTGCATGAGCGACCTTGGAAAGGGACCCCTCCTAGCAACCTCACTGACATCCAGCTATTTGCTGCCTGTACCTCTAACGAGGTTGGTAATGGTTCCTCTGCTGCTTTCTGGACAAGCAGCTGGTTAGATGGCAGGGCGCCCACATTACACCTGATATTTTCCCTCTTGGGAGCAGGTCCATAATAAGCATCGGTCACCTTCCAATGACTCCCATCTCCTGCTCGATGACGAGCAGCCGTGTTTACTCTGCAAAATCCACATATGATGTTCAGTTTATTGGCAGAATCCCCCAGCTGAACCTGGACTGTGTGTGGAAGATTAAAGCGGAGGGTAAGGCCATTCCCTGTTTGGTCGCTTCTTCCGAACAGATTGTGGACCTCTGATCGATTGCTTGCAAGAGATTGGCCACATAGCGACACTGATGCTGTCTCTGCGACCAAGTCTTGGATACTGCTTGCACCTGATTCTGCTTTGCCCCTTGAGAAAAGTTCTGTAGAACAAAGGTGTCTGGGGCTCTGCCTGTTTGTACCATCCGATTCTTGCAATGAGAACAAAGGTGTCTGGGGCTCTAGCTGTTTGTACCATCCGATTCTTGCAACGAGATTCGAGCCATGCATGTCAAGTGAGCCGATTAAAGCAACCCTCGAACAGGAATCTTGTTAACTATCAGGAGAAGAACTGCACCACAATACTAGCCAACAGACTAGCCCACATTAAAAAAGAGAGCCACAGTACTAGGCTGCTGTCACACGGCTCACCAGCCAAAGCGCTCGCTCCAGCATAGGGTTTTCGAATTTCTATTCTGCGCGCTGCAACAGTATGAGACTTAAGCTCCTAAACAACCAGCTAATCCATACTACTGGAGCAAATCCCGGTGCCGTCCATTTCAAAATGGGAAGCATCCAGGAGACCAGGACTGGAGCCCAGAAACTATTGTCCCCAAAATCACAACCCTTGCCCCTTCTCCAAAGAGGCGTGGTTCAGAGCTCAGGTTTGGCCACCCCAGATCTCATGTATCGCTGCAGATGCTCTTTCTTTAAATAGTTGGTGGGGCTGGGTTCGCCGGGGTAAGCAAAGTGCTCAGCACAAGAAAGAGGTGGTGGCTGCGGCGGACATTGTATAACACATCTGGAAAGAGATGCAGGAGGGCATTCGAAGGGAAATCCATGTGTGCAAACACGGCTTACACCTTGGCGCGGGATTATTTCAGCCTCCGTTTGGAGGCAGGCGAGGAGTAATTTTTTCATTCCCTGTACAGCTGAGCTGTGGTTTGCAGCATCGGATTTCTTGTCCGTTCTTTGCTTCTGTTTTTTCCCACGCTTGCTTTCCACTTTTGAAAGGTAGAGCACCTGCTAGTTTCCACCAAAAAGTCATAAAAGACATCAAGTTTAATATAATGTAACACAAGGAGGTAAAGGCTTGCTCAACTGCATTTCTCTTAAGTCATACGATTTGTTTTAATCATACTTTAATTGCACCATCCTTTCCACATTCTGAATAGATTGGTTTGTCACCTCACTGAAACATTGTATCATCCTTGTAATAGTGCTGTTTAGGGAATACTAGTTAACGTTTTCTCGGAAGGCCACTAATGGCACCGTCAAGGAAACACATTTGTCGATGTAATATCTATCACAATCACATTCTTTTGTGCTATTTAACTATGTAACAGCCTATGCAATTCCAGTGCTAACTTTTCTCCCCTTCTTGTGTTTGCAGGACATCTGGGATGATATATTGCCACTGCTAACACTGCGAGATGCTGCCATAGCTGGCTGTGTGTCTCACACATTACTAAGCTCCTGGAGATGCCGTCCCAACCTCACCTTCAGCAATGAAACACTGGGCCTGGATGGAAATGCGTATGGAAGCAATAAACTCGGAAGGATTTTGGCCAAGAGAGTTGACCACATCATGAAAAAACACTCAGGCATTGGAGTGAAGAAATTTGAACTTTGCTATGGTGGTTCTTCCCTCAAATCTAGTTATCTCGACAGGTGGCTTCGCATTGCAGTTACTCCAGGGATCGAAGAAGTCATACTTTTGGTGCCGGAACAACCCAACGAAATGTATCACAACTTCCCATGCTCACTTTTATCCAATGGGAGTGGAAGCTCGATTCAGCATCTCCGCCTCACCTGTTGTGCATTCCATCCAATGACTGGTTTCGGCTGCTTGAGAAGGCTGCATCTCGATGAAGTGGATATTACGGGCGATGAGTTATGGCGCCTTCTTTCCAATTCTCTTGCTATGGAGGAGCTGAATCTCAACGATTGCGATAAAATAACTTTCCTCAAGATACCTTGCCTGCTAGACAGGCTCAAGTACTTGGCTGTGTCTAGTTGTGTTGCTCTGAAGGCGATAGAGAATAAAGCTCCAAATCTTCGCAACGTTCAAATTGATGGTAACCTAGTACAACTTATACTTGGATATACATGGCAAGTAAAGGACCTAGAAGTGCTAGATTCCTACAAACGTAATCTCGTTCATTATGCTTGTGTTGATCTTCCATACATTATGCCAAATCTTGAAACCCTCTACGTATGTTCAGTTGGTGAGGTATATTCTCAAACTAAACTAGATTCCTACAAACGTAATCTCGTTCATTATGCTTGTGTTCGATCATGTGCAACAACCATGAGCTGGTTTCGAGATCTTATGAGTTTCAGCTCTAGCCTACCCCAACTTGTTTTTTGGGACTAAAGGCTTTGTCATTGTTGTCGTCTTTTTTTTAAGGGGCTGGTGATCATTAATGACGGCATCATTATTCATATAGCAGTAGTTATGCCATGGAATATAGTGTAATCTTTTTTAGGCAATAATATATTTAACATAGACATATTATATGCAGGACTTCAGTACGCCCATCTTACATGTCAAATTCCACTGCCTCAAGAACTTGGAGATTGATTTTGAGCATGGAGGACAGGGGGGCTTTTCTCCAGGCTATGATTATTTTTCTCTAGTTAATTTTCTGGACGTTTGTCCTCTCCTGGAGACTTTTGTCTTGGGTGTAAGTCACTTTTCTCCCTCTAGCTTGCAACAACAACTGTATCATATCTCTGCATGTAACTATAGGGTGCAGGTTGTTCCTTCACACAGATATCGCAGAGGAACGTAGAGCATGAGTTGATATCTGAAGACTCGGTGTTGAGACGGATGCCAGGACATCAACATGGCAACATCAAGGATGTGACCATCATAGGCTTCTGTGCAGCGAAGAGCATGGTCGAACTAACCTGCCATATTCTTGAGAATGCAACATCACTTGAGTGTCTCACTTTGGACGCGGTATATGATAATGGTATTGAGGAGGCCGATCGGTCTTGTGTCAACAAAAGTTACATGTGCAGCCCTCAGATTGGCAAGCCGATGATTGCTCAATCCCACAAAGGCCTCTGGGCCATTGGAAAATATGTTGCTGAGAAAGTTCCCTCCACCGTCAAGTTAAATGTCAAGAACCTCTGCGGCCGTTGCCATGCAGTGGAATGATTGCGCCTGCTGTTTCTCGGCTTCAAAGAATTTAATGTTGCATTGGTTGTGACTTAATATTGCGTTAGTTCGTCTCGTAACTTGAGTTATTGCAACAACCAGTGAAACACTTCTAATCCATGGTCTGATTAGAAGCAGCCCGTCAGACCGATCGACTACCGTCGATTCCGATTGAATATCATGGTCTGGATACCTCTTATCCCGTTTCTTGTTTAAAAAAAAACGGGTCGCTCCGTTGATAACTACCTGCATCAGCCGCAAAACTCTGTCCCTAATCAGTCGCCCGTGCATCCCTCCCCCCCCCCCCCCCCCCCGCCCCCCCCTAAACTCCTCTCTTTCCTCACACGCACCTCCACCTTGCTTGCCGTCAACCGCACCGCTCCCACCATCTGTGATTGCGGAGCACATCACCTAGGCAATTTCGTTCCCCTCTCCCCCTCCCAACCACCCAGATCCATTCTCCTGCTCCTCCTCTCCGTTGATGCGTCCTCCGGGCGACATCTGAGGTGTGCCATCCAAGCAACAGACGGCTGAGTCCGGCTTCCCCTCCTCGATTGGTGCTTCGACAGGTTACCCGGAGGCTAAAGCGTCTGTCGGAGTAGCACCAGCCAGCCGGAGAACAATCAGTGCCCTCCGGTGTTTTTTCCCACATGGAAATGTCCCTGATTTGCAATTAGGTTTCTAATGCATTGTCTGCAAATGCAGAGTACTCACTCGTACATATTTTCAGTGTGTGCGTACTAAAGTTGCAGCATGCTTATATGCAATCTTATACTATTTGTTTATCTTCATAAATTTGCTTCAATCACTAGAAAACATACTTCATTCTTTCTAGCATTTCTATTTCCAATGGCGGTGCTTCCTCTGCTTCTTATATTTGTCTCGATAGTACAAAATTTTGCTTCAACCACCACAGGCTATGCTTCCTCGCAAGCCGCCAAGATTGTGTTATTTCGTGAGCATCGGAGTAGATCGTAGTATTGTAAATGAAGGTTGCAGCATGCTTCCACTAGGTATGACTTATGTTGAGATAGCATGATATTGTGAAATATCTATGCTTCCTAATCCGATTTATGTTTCTTTAGTTTACCGCAATAGAACCATGCTTCAGAATATGTATTCCTTAGCATCCAATGTTTTTGTAGATGTATTTTGATGTTTTTTCCCAGTAATAGTTGTTGCTTCCTACATTCTATTCTTCCCAGTTGTCACCCCCTTGTATGTACTCGTCCAATCTACTGTTTGATTCAGCTCACCTTTGATTCATTTTTAATCACTTGTTATGTTACTTTTGGATGCAATGCTTGCTTCGTTCAATTATGTTGAGCGTATCTATGTTATATCCAACGCGTAACGAATGACTGTCTTCTATGAATTTTGGTTAAGTTCTTATTCAAATCACAATAACCAAAATCACATGCTTCCATCGAAGTATAGATTTGTTTCCAAACTATATGTCCGTGTTTGTTAGTTCTGTAGCATCTATAACGATATGGAGATGCTTCTGAACTTTTTTTTGCTTCCACATCCATCCCTTTGCTGGACAAACATTTTTAGTTTTTCCTTCAATTTGAACCCATGTGTATAGCATATCTTGTATGTATCTTGTATATAGCATATATACTTTAATCCAATTGGCAACTGGAACTTCAAATATGACACTGAATTCACTTGAATTCAACCAAATATTTGTAATTTCTAAAAAATACTTAAATTCCTGTGTACTGCTGAAATTATTTAAATATATTAACCGAAAAGTATATATTTTAGTGTCTAAGAAATTCGGTGAACTTCATCGACATCTCACTGGAAGTGAAAACCATCTGTTGAAACCAACACAGTCAACAAGATTTGTGTATTCACAGGTAGTGGCGGAGCTTGGGCCAAATCTGAGGGGCAAAACTATGAGGTTTAGCCTGCTTTTACTGAACATACAACACAAAAACTAACGAGTAGTAGATGATTTTTCCTTGGGCTGGGGGGGGGGGGGGGGGGGGGGGGGGGCACCGCCCAGGTTGGCCCCCATGAAGCTCCGCCACTGTTCACAGGCTACCTAACATCAAACATCGCCCCTTAAATTATAGATGTACAATCCTGCTATATTGCTTAAACTTGCTATTACTGTACCAATAATCATGACCCTCTAATATGAACTAGCATGGTGTCCACACGATTGTGAGGAAAATGGTTCTAGTTACCTTTGAAAAAAAGGCGTGGCATCTTTATTTAATCGAGATTTTTTATCATTATGCGCAATAATAATTTACGGGGGACTGCACATCATTAGATTTAGCCGATGGAATTTACATGACACTACACATCATTAGATCTATACACAGAATTAAAGCTCGCATATCCCACAAAAAGAAATAGAGCAAGGGTCGCAAAAACTCTGGCTGATTGTGTTTTTGTACATTAGGTCGTCAGGCTTTTTCTACAGGTCGTCAGGCTAGCTAATACAGTTGCACAAGGCAGGCAGAACCATGATTCTGAATCGGATTGGAGCACCCCTGCCAGGATCTTAAATCGTAGAATCTTCACTATTTGAATCGGTGGAACGTAGATTCTACAAACCAAAATCATAGAATCATAGGAGTTAATTTGGATCTTAAAGTAGTTATAGAATCGTACAGTAAAATCGCAATTCTGTCTACCTTGAGTTGTATTTCCACCATTTCCTCTGTGTCAGTGTTCGATTAGGACACTGAATTAGAGGCTAGTACGGTTGTGCTGAGAGAAGAAGACTGATTGATTAGATGCTGTAACATGATTTCTTAGCACGTTTATCTGATGAAATGAGCTTGACGACTCATACATTGCAATGGCCTCTCCTCTTCAGCCTTGTATGAAGCATCTTCAGTCTAAGCCTGACATTGTCCTAGAGTATATCCTCATTTCGATCCTCATTGTGCCTTTGCAGCCAGAGCACTGAAGTTTGCATAGCTGCTGCGAAGGACGGTGCTGCCTTGCACCATGCAAGACGAGAACGGGTATAAATGCCCCTGCTGCAGAGTGATGGTCACTAACCATGTGTGCTCCCCGGATGAAACTGAGTTCCACACGATGGGGAGCAGGGAGAGTTGGCTGTGAACCTGTGATCATGATTGTGTAGAAGATGTGCAGCTGAATTGCTGGGCGGGGTCTCCTTTGGCAGATGTTGGCGCCGTCCGACACCAGGGTGCGTCGGTGGTTGTCGGCCGGGCTGCTGCCAAAGGAAATTTGCCCCGGAATTCATCTGCACAAGCACGGGTAAGAGAAGATGCATGGGTCTCAGGCTGCAAAGGCGTGAATTTAGACTATACACTTGATGTTACATTCTGAATGTTTTACAGTTGGGTCTGTGTACTCTGCAGTTCGTTAACATCAGCTACATCACCATTCACAGATGAAAAATGAGAATCTTGGCAGAAGAAAGAGGGAGCTATATCTTCTTGGTTATCTATCTCTACACACTATTAGACTATATACATACAGGTAGCTAAATGTGATCAAATGATATCAGCAGGAATCAAGAAGAAAATTCCTCTGTTCTGTTGCTACTCTTTGTTGCCTACTGCATCTGGAAGTTTGTATCTCGGAGGCCTGTCGGCACCTTTCCTTGAGTATTCTCTCCATCGCCTAGCAGCTGCTTCCGCTCTGTTCGCTCTCTCTGATGCTTCTTCATCTTCTGTTTGATTTTGATTAATCAGATTCCGTAACACAACCATATAGGAATGAACAGACAATAAAGGGTACACATTTGTTTTGAGGAAATATTGTTCCATTGGCTTCGTAGGAAAGTGATGCAAATTCATTATGGTTCCAACTAAAGAGGTATTGCTACGAGGTATGTTTTTTTAAATGGAAGGATTTTATTGAGGATATGTTATTTGCAGAAACATTACCAGTGTTTTGGTATCGCGTTGGAGATCCCCAGATATCACTCCAAGGGCTAGTCGTGTCTGAATTATTTTGGTTCATCATCCGTGTTCTGATTTTTTCCTGTAAAAGGAGATAGGTTTACATACTTGTTTTAGTTCCTTTGCTAACTAATGACATATCTTCAGTTCTGGTCGAATATATGACATTGGGAAACAATCATGAAATTCTCGAGGGAATATGGCATTATACAAATGAACGAAATGGGAAGAATTATACCAAGACTTTTGCTTGTCGCTTTTCCCAACTCGCACTTGCCTGCCAAATAAGAAGTATCTTAATAACAAGTAAATAACATCATATTGCAGCAGGCAATATCTACAAACCTGTGGATTTCAACAGAACTGAACTGCATTTTGTACTATGGTAGCCAAAAGCCTATCAACATTGAGAAGAAATACATAATTTTGGGAGCATGCGTAGGGAGTAAATTAGATAACGAAATAAAATAACATGAATGAAGGACTATTACCATTCGAAACACGTTGACCGAAACTCCCATCCCAGCATTCATCAGCCCAACCTGCCCAAAATTGAAAACCAGAATTACAATACTGAATCTACAAATTATCTAAAATAATAAACCAGAGTAAACACAGGAATATTCTTGTGTATACTTTTATTTGGAGTTCTAAGAATAATACAAATTTTGCTCCCAAAATGAACTACAAGGTCCTCATAAGTAACCAATAGTTTATATGATCATATAGAGATGTAGAACTGTGTGTCTGAAAGAAAAACGTACGTTGACCCTTTCTATTCTTCGTGTTTCACTCTCAAGCAGTGAAAGTTGTGCAGCAGAAGTCCAATGAATACAGTCAACTGGGCTGGAAATAGAAACACGAGAAAGTTCAGTGAAACAACCTTAACATGTGCACTATATAATGAAAGTGTAAAATAAATTCTGAAAAGCTTGCAAGGACATAGATATAGTGATGGGGACAATTGGCAGGCCATAAACTCCAAATAAATATTATGGTGGCCTTTGTATTCTCACCAACTATCAATGGCATCCTGAATGAGCTCCGGGCTACCCTTCTGGGAGCAGACTCTTGCCCTCCCAAATTCGTCCTCAATTTCAAAGACACTGGGGCACACGTTGGCGCAAATTCTGCATCCTGAAACGACATGGACAAGATAAAATACACTGACTCCCTTACGAAGAACCAAACTTCTTATGAAAATATTATCAATAATTCCTCAAATAAAATGTATCAATACCTATGCAGGTAAACTCATCGACGAACACGTGATCCTTGACTGCACTGTCATCAAAGAAAGGGTTGGTCGCTGTTGCCGTGTACCCATGGATCTCATCATAAACCGCACGCTGCACCGGATCACTCAGCACCTGCTTTTCCAATCCCACGCCTCTTTTAGCTTTTTGAAGAGAGACCATTTGAATGCAGTTATGCAGACCAAGCATCTTCCGGAGCAATTACGTTTTATTTTTGTGTCCCTAAGCAACCCAAAACATACTAATACTGAAGGTTCCTACCATGTAAACCTCGTTGATGAACATGGAGAAGTTGGTCACATCAGGATCTTGGCCTCCGCTGAGGTCCGGGTGGCACGTTTTCATGCAGCTGTAGTATGCCTTCTTGATTTCCTCAGAGGTTGCATCTGGCATCTGGTGGTGCAGCAATCAGAATCAGGTGTCACATATCGGCAGTAACCCCATTGTCCACAAACAACGATTTATTCAGAAATAGCAAGCATAATTTCCACCTGATCTGACGAATTTCTAAGTGATATGAGTTCCAATAGGCATTTCTTTGATCTTAGATTATGCACTCGATTTTCCATTCTAAACACTAATTGACACACTTGCAGAATTAGTAAAGGATTGTTTCAGAGCACTTACGACGCCAAGAACAGAGTAGAAATCGTCGGCCACGTCCTCCTCCCACCTCCCGTGTTCAGCTTCCGCCGTGTAGGCACAAACCCTCAGGCCCCTCCGTCCCCGCGTACTCCGGCTCCGGCGCCGGTCTCTGCGTGCGGCTCCCCCCAACCCAGCGGAGGCCAACAGTCCGGAGCGGCGGTACCAGCGCGAAGACGGCACCGGCGAGACGATGCGGAGGGTCGAGAGCGAGGTGGTGGAGATCAGCGACGGCGAGGGAAGAAGAGGAGCCATTGGGTGGTGCGAGAGGAGAATGCCGGTCGGGGTCGACGGAGGAGAACCGGAGAAGGCGGCAACAGAGTTGGGTTTTCTTGCCGATCTCTTCTTCCGTGTAGCTCTGCTTCAGAGTTCAGACTTAAGTGCTTAACAGAGGCTCTTTTACACGACGGTCCTTGCAGAAACTCGTATTGTCGTATTCATCCTTTTGGTATCTAGTGCCTCCTTCCGATTGAAGAATTTTGAAAGAAATTTTGTAGACTTTAAATTCATAGGATATTTTTCTATCAGGACCTTTCAGAGGAAAGAGTCGTGGTTATAAAAAAATGTTGACTTATTTTCCACGTCCCAATTCCATTGGATCTCTATCAAGATGTTGGTAGATCTTATTGGGTGTAACATGTGCTTGTTCTTTCTTTGAGTTTCTGCAAAATGGTAAAGCTTTGGAATAACCACATTTTTGGGGTGAAAGATTGTGCTCTGAATATACTATATGACTAAACCTCCTAGGATTGGAGGCCTTACAATCAATTGAGGTCTTCAATTGGATTTTGGTCACCCAATTTTGACCGGGTCAACAATCTCTTTCATTTATTTTTTAATAAAATACACTATACTCCTAATTTTTAAATCTTCACAACTAATTAAGGTTTCAATATAGAAGAGGGCCACCGATTTTGACCGGGTCAACAATTTCTCAAGGAGCTCTCCCATTAATTTATTTGAAGTATCTATGTTTCCTAATTTTAAAGCTCTTTCATTCGATTGAGGTATTCAATTTTGAATTTGGTTTATAATTTTGATTGGGCCAATGATTTTTAAAATCAATCAGCAACAACATGCCTATAAAAATATATTAACCCTCGTAGACTCCTATCACCACGAAAAAAGCGCCACCATGTGATATTATAGCCGAATAAAGTACACGCAACCAACAATGAAAAAATATCCCCACATAAATATGGTTTGATTAGCAGATAACACAGAATGACAACGCGAAAGGCCCACCAAATAACCGCATTATAAATAAACATAAAATACACTCCACCGTCTCCCCCACCGGGCAAAGTAAATACTCCATCAATTTCAAAACATAAGGATTATTAGTTTTTTGGAAAGTCAAATTTATGTAATTTTGACCAAGTTTAGAGCCAAAAATATCGACTTGCACAATATTAAACAAAAAATATATTAAAATTCATTTCCTGATGAATCTAATAACACTGACTTGATATTAAGAATTTTGATATATTTCTCTACAAATTTGATCAGATTTAAAGAGGTTTGACTTTTCAAAAAATACACCATATATTTTCAAATAGAGTGAGTAAAGAAATTTGAGAATCTCAACAAATTCAGCGGCGCAGCAAAGCGCGCCCAACCCTTCTAGTAAGGAGGAAAAGGGAAGGAGATTGGCGGACAACATGGCATGACGGTGTCCCAATTTGACGTGGGGAGGTTGGCCGACTGGTCGCAGTTTTTGTAACACGATATGACCATCTGTGCCCAATGTGAAATTGTTTTTGACGAACCTCGTCAAGATGGCATGGGGTTTCTACTATTTCCAGTCGAAGAAGAAAAATGATCTAGTTTATGAGAAAAAAATCGAACAAAAACCTCACAAAACTCAATTAATTGAGTGAACCCGAGGAAAAACCACTACTCTGCGGCCACACTACCCAGCTAATAAAGCGTCGCGAAGCGGAAACACCCGCCACAAAAGGCACAAACAACTATCGTCGAATCGATGCCGAAGAGAAGCCATAATCGTGCGCGCGTCGGGGGGGGGGGGGGGGGGAGGGGGGTGTTCCAACTCCGAAAAAGATAGGTATAGCAGGCCACTGCACCCCAAATTAGTGTCACTTGCCTTACCGAATGCACCCAAAGCCATTGGCGACTAACTCTTCTGCTAAGTGTGGCAACCGGATGTGGCTTCAAAGATGCCAACATCGTTCAATCCAACAAGGCAGACATGGATTTTCAGCCCCGGAGAACGGGACCCCCACGATAGGGGGTGGACTCTCCACAAAGACATGATCAATGAGGGAATGACGCTTGGGATTTAGGTCGTCATCGACGACACTAACATAAACCGGTCAATTCTTTTGCTCGGAACAACAACACCACAATCATTGTAACAGTTTGCCGTGCCTTGCTAGCAAGCAACACCACCAACAACTTATTATATTTGTCATTATTCTTCCTCGACCAGCACAACGTTTCCTTCCCTGACCCACCCACCTCCATAGGCCTAATCACGCCACCCCTCTATATCCTGGCATGATCTCTGTTTCCGACAACCTCCCCGTACCCCCCTCCCCCCTCTCACACCCGAACTCGTCAAGCCTCCGGCTCGAGCGAGCCATGGCCGAGGATGCCGCCGCACCCTGTCGTGCTCAAGCCCAGGATTGCGTTCATCTCTATGGAAATTGACGTACACAAAATCAATTTTCAGTTGCTTGAGAACTAGCAAAACCAGAGGTTTATCCATCCAATGGGCCTTGTTCAAACGAAACGGTGAAGGCTGCAACTAGTTGGTGAAAAGTTGCAAAATTGCAAATGATTGGCGCAAAATTGTCAAAAATGTTTGGCAATCAAGGGTTCAGCATTTCTACATGGAAGAAGCAGGCGAACACGTCACTCAAGGGCGACCACGGTTGCGTGAAGCCATGTGAGATCGATCTCCCCGGGGCCTGGCCCGTGCCCGGATGGCGACGCCGTACGTCGTCGTTTGCTTCCCAGTAGTGGCCGGCCTCGACGCCGACGTGCAGCGGCCACGAGCTGCAACGTTGCATATGCGTGCACGGTACGTGTGGGCGCATGGTCACACGCACGTTGCATGTGCGTATGAGTCGTGGCACGGAGCAGCTGCCGCCTGCCGGCAAGGTTAGAGAGGGGCCAAGGGAGATGACTCGACTCCGGCACTAGTATCTTCCGTTAAAAAAAACTGTGGATGTGAGCAACTCCAGATTCTCCAAAAAATCCAACTTCAGTTGTTGAGGTCGTACAAGATAACGAGAATGTCACGTACGGGATGATTAGAACGGGCGCTACAAAACATTTCTGACGTTCCTCAGCAAATGTGCAAACTCAGATTCATCGTATCGCAGATTCAAATAATTTCCGTTCTCATGAAACTCGCATGTCAGTGAGGCATCTCCTTTTTTTTTTCCATCTCTCCCCTTCCTTGACCGCTCTCCCGCGGCTACCCCTCCTCACCGGCCAGGGATGTTGTTGTCCCCGACGCGTGGCATGTCACCTTATAAAGTATGTAAACACATATTTATCTGGAAAATCATAATTTAATTAGAAGAACAAAAATATTACCTTTATTCCTAAATGTACGATGTTTTGAGAGTTCAAAATTAAACTACCAAAAAGACTTAAAATTAGGAACAAAGGGTGTACGTCATAAGTTCTTCTAATAATCACTACACGTTGTCTACAAAATTTTTGGAACAAGCATGGCCCGCATCATCGTGCCCGATTTTCATGCCTAACCCGGCTAGTTTGTCATGTCGTGCCAAACCAACCAGTTTTACTTCGTGTCGTGCCATGCTTTGGACCGTACAATGCCGAACGGGTTTCATGCCGACCTAGAAAAGCTCCACCCAAGTCCTAAGTTTAGTTATAGGCGTGCGATGTGGAGCCACGACACGGCATGAATCTCGGGGGGGTCCTATTCGCCGCGCAGGTCGCTGGTTGGCACGTACCCCCCCCCCCCCCCCCCCGGCGCACCCGTAACTTACTGATTTTGGGCTAGCCCAAACTAGCTCCACTCCGGTTTTGATGAATCTCCTTTTTGTTTCAATTTTTGTTCTTTCCTTTGTTTTGATTATTTTTGTTCTTTCTTCCTTTTCTTTTTTTCATGTTAGTCTTTTCTTTTCATTTTATTTTTCATTTTCATGTTTGATTTTTCATTTGATGAACACCTTTTCAAATTCATGAGCATTTTTTATATGATCAACATTTTCGATTTCGCGTTTTAATGAAATCACAAACATTTTTTAAATTCGTGATTTTTTTTACAAATTAACGAACAAGTTTTACATTCCGGAATTTTTTTAGATTCAGGAACATTTTGGATTTCATGTTTTTATAAATTGTGAACATTTTCCAAATCCGCTGACATTATTTACCAATTGTAGAACAATTTCTGAATTTTTGAGATGTTTTTAAATTTCATTACATTTTAATTGGAGAACATTTTTTGAATTGAAGAATATTTTTGAAATTTTAAAATAATTTTTGAAATTCATGAACATTTTTGGTTTGACGAATATTCTTTTCAATTGGATGAACATTTTTTGAATCAGCGAACATTTTTTGAGTCGATGAACTTTGTTTGCAAGTCACAAATGTTTTAAAAAAACGTGAACATTGTCTTCACAATATATGACCATTTTTCAGAATCGGCGAAGTTTATCTGATTTGATGCACATTTTTTTGAATTAACGATTGTTGTTGAATCAATTGACAGTTTTTCAATCGTCAAACATTTTTTTAATTTATTAACAATACTTTAAATGCCTGAACATTTTTCGATTCATGAACATTTTCTGGGTCAGCGAACAGTTTTTGAACGAGGAACTTCTTTCGTAAATCACGAACATTTTCCTCTTTCGTGAAGTTTTAAGAATAATTATGATTTTTTTATGAATTCCTGAACATTTTTTTAAAATTTAGAAACATGTTTTAAATATGCGAAGATTTTTCCAAAACCGTGAACATATTTTTCATCCACGAATATATTATGATATCTGGAACATTTTTTATAAATTCACATATTTTTAAAGTTGAACATTTTTAAAACATTGAATAATTTTAAATAACAAAAAATAAGAACAGAGAAGAAAATGAAATAGGAAATGGCAAAAAAACGAAACAAAAAAAAGGGCATCCAGCTCCGCTCATTAGCCAGCGCGTCAGACGCCGCGCGACTATGTCTCACTGCAAGCAAGACAAAGTCAGTTCGCGCTGAAGGACGCGACCTAAATAGGCCGGTCCAGCTCGCGCGAGCCTACCGTCTCTTTTTTTTTGTTTCGCCTTTTTCCTCTTTTTGATTTCTATTATTTTATTCTTTACACTTTCGAAAGTTCTAAATATATATATTAATAAATATATAGTTTTCATAAAAATTTTCAAAACTATTAATCATGCAGTTTAAATTATTAAATGTGTATAGAAAAAATGTTGAACATGTAAACAAAAAATGTACAATTGGTGTGAACAAAGTTGATTGTGTATTTAAAATATGTTAGAAAAATGTTAATAAATATGTCGAAAAATGTTGAATGTGTATAGGAAAATGTTAATTATGTATTAAAAAAATGATGAATTATTTTTATAATGTATATGAAAATATTAATCATTTATTTTTAAAAATGATGGATAATTATTTAAAAAATATTAATAATGCATTTGGAATTTGTTAAATAAGTATAAAACAAATGTTGACCATGCATTTGAAACAATTTAATCATGGATTAAAAAATGTTCATAAAGAATTTAAAAAATATGAAATGTTCATAAAAAAATGTCATCATGTATTAAAAAAATGTTAATCTTGTATTTAAATAATATTAATCCAACATTGATTTTTTTTAAAATTATGTATAGAAAAAAATTTGATTATGTTTAAAATATATATTTAATTTGGATTGAAAAAAATGCTAAACATATATTAGAAAAATGTTGTTGTCATATAAAAAATGTAGAATGAAAACCAAAAGAAACAGAGAAAACAAAAAAGACACGAGAAAGAAAAAAAATAAAGAAAAAGAATATATAATAAAATCGAAGTTACAAATAAAAAATAAAAAATGATGAAGAATAAAAGAAGGAAAATGAGAAATGAAACAAAGTTAAAAACTGTGAAAAAAACATAGAGAAACAAAAAGGAAAAATAATTATAATGACAAAAAAGTAAAACCGGGGAAGAAATAAGAAAACCAAGCAAAGAACCAAAGAAACGACAAAAAATCGAACAAAAATATGGTCTTTTACCTCAAGTAGTGTGCGCCTCCGATGTAAACACGTGGCGAAGTGGCTAGCAGCTCCACACACAATCGAACACCCCGGGATTGAATCTCCTCGTGCCTTTATTTTCTTCATACTTTTGCTATTTTAGTATCTGCTGGTGGGCCGGCCCGATTAGTCGTGACGCTTCAGCGAGAGAATCTTAGGTCTTGCTTGATGCGGGATATAGCGCTCGCACAATAGCAGGTCTCATGAAGCTCGCCCGGCCTTGGACGTGGGTTGGATCCTCAACCTCCCCTTCTTCGTTTGCTCAAAAATAAAAAAAACCTCCCCTTCTTCGATCTGCATCGCGCAGGGTGCATCTCACCGCAGGCTCACTGTTCCTCCTTTCATGGCCACCGCGCCAGATCGATGACCTCTACGCGTTCTCCCTACCAGCATGGGGTTGCTCTCATCCCACTCGTGTCGTCGGAGTCCTCGTGCATGCATTCAACATTTTCACTATCGTGGTCTCGGAGGCTCAGGGCATCCGCATGCGGCGGCTCCAGGTGAGGAACTAAGTGGGGGCAGACGACGATGATGAACCACAAGTTGACCCTCATCCAATGCTCTTTTCTCTAGTAACACATGAAGCGGCATCTCCTTGGGTTGTGTTCAGCATAACGGCGCTGGAGCTCGATGGCGTCAGACAATGGCAATGGTGTTCAGCTGGATTAAAAATGGGGAGGGGACGGTGGGAACCAATGCGTGATGCTATCCTGCACAATTGCGATAGCGACTTGTTGCTGTGAGGGTCAGCAGATAGATGGAAATATCCTCCCGGCATGTCACTAAAGTTCAGGAATGTGCTTATGTTAAAAAAAGAGAGTTCAGGAATGTGCTCCCTATTTTCCCTGTCGACCTTCATTTAGAACATCTACAACCAGACTTAGCAAATTCGGCACCCTAAACGTTCCCTCATATGTACTGCCATGCAACCACACTTCTCATA
This sequence comes from Elymus sibiricus, assembly GCA_039707655.1. NCBI lineage: Eukaryota > Viridiplantae > Streptophyta > Magnoliopsida > Poales > Poaceae > Elymus > Elymus sibiricus. Next base: position 375,178,105 of record CM077663.1, on the reverse strand, counting down.
TCCGAACCCTTAAATTCATGCATGTCCATCATACACATGTAAATACCATTTGTTTGTAGCAAAAATATATAGTTTGAACATAAAATTAATAGTAAGTGCATAATTGGAACGTTTTAATCTTCTTGGATTCCATTGTGGATTCATGATACATCCATTTTACATCATTGTTTTTCACTATAATTTATCCCATTTCATTGATAAATTTCATATTATGATACAATTCTAATGTCTTTTCACTCTTAAAAAGAAAGGTTTACACAAAGTGGGAAACTGCCGGACATCTGGAATTTCGGACTCAAAATACAACAAAAGAAGAAACAATTTTCCGAAACTCCAAATACAACGGACATTTTACTGAATTATTTTCAGAAAAATATGAAGCCAGGTACAGGAAGATGAGCCAGAGGAGGCCCACCAAGGCTGCACACGGCCTCCCCATGCGGTTGGGCCCTGGGACACGCCACCTGCCATGTGGGCTCCTGGTGGTTCCTCTCCTGATGTTTTTTGGCCATAAAATTTCATTTGCTATAGAAAAAATCATAGAAAATCCATGGGATTTTCCGTCGTCGTCTCCGAGGCAGAACTTAGGTGGATTACTTTTGCTCTCCGATGAAGAGATACCGCGGGGAAAGTTTCCTCGGGGAGGGAGAAGTCAACGCCATAGTCATCGCCAACACTTTATTCATCGTCAGGATCATCATCTTCATCAACATCTTCACCACCTCCATCTCATCTCAAAACTCAAGTTCATCCCTTTTTTTCAATTTTTGTATCATACCTCAAATCGGTAACTGGGAGTACTTGTATGTGTTGAGCACACCTTTTAGTTGATGTATAGGAGATTTATCGGTGAAAGATTGTTGTGTTCATATTGTTTATCAAATATGTATACCTACGTACTGATCACGATCCATATGATGTCTTGTGCGTAGGTCCATTACTTTTGAGAACATGTGAGAAGTCTTGCAGCTATTAATCATGTGAAGTTGAATACCGTTAAATATTTTGATGATATAATGTGTTGTTCTTTCTCTAGTGGTGTTATGTGAATGTCGACTACATGACACTTCATCATATTTGGTCCTAGCGAAAGACATTATGAAATTAGTTTGCAGATGATGGGTTACGGGAGTGATAGAAATCCAAACCTCAGTTTATGAATTGTTTTGTGTGGACTGTTTTGGATCATATTATTTAATGCTATGGACGCTTTCATGAAGGGTATAATCATAAGTAGGTATTATTCAAGTAAGGACAATACCTAAGCTCTAACCCACCCACACAACACTTATCGAATCAATGAATTGTAACTTAATAAATCATGGTGAAAATAACTTGACGAGATTTCCGTGTGTCCTCAAGAACGCTTTAACTATTATAGGAAACACCACCGGCTTATCCTCAACAAACATAAGAATTGGGCCACTTGTTGCACTCTATTACTTTTTAACTATTTATCAGGTTACAAATTATCTTTCTACCACACTATCTATCAAATTATCTTTACAAATTCACAATGAAACCTTGCCGAAAACTACTTGTCATTTCTTTTTACTCCTTGTTGGATTCGACACTCTTACTCATCGAAAAGGCTACAATAGATCCCGGTGACCACCTTGCTCCGCCCAAAAAATAAAACTTGACCCGTGCTTCATGGAAGCGGAGGCTACTCATTCCCTCCCGCTGAAGCATATCCCTTGGAAGTTTAGGGAGGTCCGTCGAGCTTGCTGCTAGACATAGGGAAGACATGTCATGGGAAACGAGATCCGCCCCGACCGGCGATAGACTAGATTAGAAAAACATAGCCTAGTCCGCTATTGTTTAGTTTAAATACGTCCAAAATGTAAATGTTTTCTTATGATTTATATAAAAATCATTCAATTTTGCATGAATTTTGTCCGATTTGTTCGGATCCGCCTTGAAATATATGTGGTTAGGGTTGGATGGTCAATTTCCGCATCCGTATTTGCGGACGCCTGCGGACTGTACCCGCCGGTCTGTGTCCAGTTTAGGGGTCCGGGTTGGATGCCCTAACCTTCATGTTGACTACTCCCTCTGTTTTTATTTACTCCGCATATTAGCTTTGACTGAAGTCAAACTTTATAAAGTTTGACCAAGTTTGTATAAAACAATATGAACATTTACAGTTACAATTTTATATGATGTGAAAATATATGCAATGATGAATCCAATGGTATAGATTTGGTGGTGTATATGTTAATATATTTTCCTACAAGCTTGTTGAAAGTATATAAAGTTTGACTTTAGACAAACCTAATATGCGGAGTAAATAAAAACGGAGGGAGTATTATTTTTGGAGGGAGGGGTGAATGCCTTATCTCTTAGAGATGTTCTTATATATTCTTATCCAAGGGTACAAGTGCCTGTCTAGCTCAGGGAGGATGAAGAAGGGAAATATGAAAGAATACGACCGGAGGCCATGATCCCCTTCTAGTCTAGAAACAAACAAGAAAAACACAAAACTGGCAGGTATGGGCATCCCTGCTGCATCTCTCTGTTCTTTCTGAAAAACAGAGCTCTCTCTTCGATTTCCTTTATCAGAACGGCTTTGCTAAAAATCAGTCGACTGAGAGTCGATACTATAATCCGTTGATCTTGCATCAAGATTCGTGCAAACAAATTTTTTTTATTTTTTTTTCTTCTTGCATACTATATTACTTGACTGAGACCTAGACACTCCCTTATCAGAAACCACAATGTGTTTTACAGCTACTGAACAGAAAATAAATGAGCCGCACCTAGATAGATATATATATATATCCTAGAGCATCTCGCGCAGGCTGATCATGATCTGGGATGGGAGAGCCACAACACAAACCGGAGCCTCATCTCCCGCAGGAAGGTAGAAAGAGAGCAACGTTTGAGACGCTGCCAACATACCCAGCTAACAACCAAAAAGAGCCGACAGAGCAACCACCAAAACGTTTTATCCCTGCTGCATCTACAAAACGGGCCTCGTAATCTCGGCGTCTCATTCAGTGCGAGTACTCGGCAGACTCCTTGTTCCACGACAGGTACGCCGGGTCTCCGAGGGACCTGAACAAAATCCATCCACACGATTTATTTGCTGCTTTGCTTTGCAATGAGTGATGGCATCAGACGGTGTTTACCTGGGCTTGACGATGTAGAGGACGACGAAGCCCATGGCGAGGAGGAGGTAGATGCCGCCGACGGCCACGTAGGCGACGCCGATGAAGTTGTTCTTGCCGCCGATCCACGACGCCGTCGACAGCACCACCGCCTTGCTGCCCCCGAAGCTGTACGTGTTGTAGTTGTTCTGGATCACCACCGTGATCTCGTCGCTCGCCATGATGTCCGCCTCGATCCGCCCGTACAGCTTCCGGAACGTCGGCAGCGCCGCTGTCCGCATCCACACGATCAGATCCTCCTGCTCGCTCAGCTGTCAAAAATTTCAACGAATGCAGCCCAAGTTCAGAATGCCGCGTCAGATCACAAGTTGCTATATCTGCACTTGGTTGGTTGGTTACAGACAGGTAGCTTGTCGTTGAGGTTGCCGCCGCCGATGAGCCCGCCCTTCTGGAAGTTGACGGGGAAGACGTTGCTGCCGAACTTGCTGTTCTTGTCGCTGGCCCAGGCGATGTCCTTCTTGTTCACCGTCACCGACTTCTTGTTCACGGAGAAGGCGTAGGTGTCGTTGAAGAGGCTCCAGGCGATGAGGCCGCAGGGCACGATGAGGGAGCCGTCGCCGGTGGTGGCCTCCGGGTCGCAGGCCTTGATCACCGCCTTGGGGTCCTTGTAGTCCTTGTCGCGCAGCTGCTGGTCGCTCCGGCTCTTGACGTACCGCCGGTGGTTCTGGTAGAAGTTCTCCAGCTGGTAGTAGACGTGTATGGGGCCCTTCATAGGCTTGGGCACCTGAAATGAAGAAAGAAAGAAGCCTCTGTTTTTTGTGTGGTGTAACCACCAGCAAAGTACAGACACAATATTTCTGAATGAGAAGATGTCTCTCTGAATCTCACCGTGATCTTTCTGGTGCACGCCTTGTCGGCCTTGGTGTCCTGGATGAACCCGATCTTGTCGCTGGCGGTAACACACTCCTCGTCATATCGATCTACCAGTTCAACAATCTGCATTTTGCAATATTGTCAGATTGGGAAACAACAAACCGTGCATTCATACACTATCTTCTGCAGATGAAATGCATATCATGTACGTACTAGTAGCATTGCAAATGCACTTGTCTGAACTTTCTTTTACCTCCTGTGACGCTGACAGCGACGCGAGCCCTATCGGGACGAAGATGATGCCGATGAGCGAGAAGGTGCCGATGACCTATGAATCGGTGGTTTCATGCTACATTCAGATTGATAGGATGTATACATTTGGGATCAAGAGCAGTAGATGGTGGCGTAAATCGTACGATTCCAGGAGTTAGCAGGGGCTTGCATGCCGGGAGCTCCTGCTGCGTGAATTTGGAATCTACCAAAAGGAAAGGAAAAGAAAGGCATTTAGTCACATCACAGGGACAGGCGCCTGCATTTCTCAACAAAACAGGGGCAATTTGATGTTTGATCGAGATGCTGAAAGGCCAAACAAATAAATGTACCAAAATGAAACAGGGGAAGGCGGCACAATCATCGTACATTTGGGCTTGTTGGCCGACCGCCGCGAGGCCTCGCTCTCCGATCCCGACACACCCATCTGCGTACGTGCGTGCGTACGTACACAAGCAAATTAATTAACCAGATCGATCGGCCAATTAACAACCAAATACGTACACTCGATCAGGGAGATTAAGGACAAGAAGGAGATCGGATTGGAGCAGAGCAATTAATTACCAGATCGAGCGCTGGCAGAGCGGCGCGCGCGCAGGTCAGGCGAGTGTGGTCGCGGGCCGGCCGGATGAGAAGCGGCTCCGATCGATCGTCGTCTTGGTTTATTTTGGCTGGTTGCGAGGGATATCCGTCCCGGTCATGGGATGGGAGCTGGGCGGAACGGAACCTCCACGTCGCGCGGGCCTCCGCCGTCTACGTACGTACCGGACCAGGCCGCGAGCGGCTACCGCTGCGCTGCGCGGCTGTTGCACGGATGCTATTTTTAGGCTCGATCGTGCTGGCGACGGCTGGGAAAGAGACGAACCTGCGTGGGCCTTTCTCTGCGTGATGCATGACAGCAACGAATACAGCACCGCCACGCTGACGCTCTGAATAATACTCCCTACTAGTAATGTTCTGCCCTAATAAGATAAAAAGAAGGGATAATAATGTTCCAACACGTGCACGGCGGCCCGGGCGCGCGGCGAGCGGGCGTGAGGGCGACGGACCGGACGGGGATGGCTGTGTTTGTATGATTGTAATAACGATGTGCCCCACCGCCGTTCGACTCCGGCGACTCGGGGGAGCCGTTCGCCGCAAACAGACAGTGCAGCTGCTGGCGCATACGGCAAGGAGTACTCACGTTCAGACTTTAGGGGCTGCTTTGCCTCCACCACCACTGCTGTTACCGGCGACATGTTAATCTTGTCCTCCCTGAGCATATCTGTAGCCATTTGTACAGTCCGTTTCTAGGATGAACGGATCATTACCCCATTCCAACGTGAGTGATATGCCCTCCGCGCATGCTGCCATTTCTGCTTTGAGGGCACTGGAACACGTATGAAGGAAGCGGCACGACGCGAAGATAGTATTATATACCCTCTTGGTTCCGCAGAATCATCCCTGAACCTCCAGTACTACCCTCATCCCTGAGCGCTCAGTCCGTGCTCAGCTTCTTCCAGCCCGACGGCGGCCGGGCGAAAGATTAGCCTCGTCTACTAATTAAGAAGAAAAGAACTGCTTAGTTAATTAACGAAAAACAGACGAAAAGCAAAGCACAACAACCGCATTCCTTGACACTTGTATACCACATCAAAACTCCCAACGAGAACATTGACAACGCGAGATTAAACAAAGCATCTTTCATCATGAAATAATAGACGCCTTCTGAACGACGTCACACCCTTCTTGCTTTTCTTCCTCTTTGATTTCTATTTGGTTTCTCCTTCAAGAGGAAACCGTTTGTCTTGCCAGATTCAGGCCGATCTGCCAACCATTTGTCAAGGAAATCGGAAAACTCGTTGCATTTTTGATGTAGTTGTCGTCAACCAAGAGGTTCCTAGTAGCAGAAACTAACACATCGGGCGCGTCAACATCATCAACAGGGACCATGGTTACGACATCATCAACCTAAGGAGCCACCGACATGATCAACTCGGGCACCTCCAGTTGCTCACAAGACATAGTCGAAACACTAGTAGAGAAATGATTAGCCACAATTTTAGTTGATGTCGCGCCATTTCCAATCAACGCCAGCATTATTTTTTCAAATAGTGGTGGCGTTGGCATATTTGGTATGCCAGCTTTATAAGGTTAGTATTGGCGTTGCTTTTTTGTAAAACATCATCAATTTATGGGCACAGTTGTACTGATCAGTTACAAGATAGCGGTGGCGTTGGATTTCGATGTACGCCGTAGGTAAATATTCTTGTGATGGCGTGCCTTGTATTGGAACATCAACACTAAGTTTTGTCTATATATAAGAGTGTTGACGGCCCTTATTTCTTAAACACATTCACTTTCATTCTCCATAAAAATGTTTTCCCTAACTAGCTAGCTTCTCTTAGTTTTTGTTATTTTCTCTTAGCTAGCTACGTGGATGGTAATTGACCCACTAGAGCTTGTCGAATCGACACAAGCCCCGCATGTGAGCCCATGTCGGCGAAGCGTGTCAAAAGGTTGGGACTCCGCCGCGTTGGCCGAGCTCCCCTCTAACCCTGTTGATTATGCAATGAGCTTTCCACAGTCAATGCAGCCAGTCCTATCCAGCGAATCATCCCACTGCAGCAGCGTGACGTCCCTTTGATCTGGCAGCTACACCATCGGTGCCGAAGTTGTCAGGAATCGGGCGAGGGCACCTGTGCTGCTTTGGCGCTGTCGACGCCCTCTTGATAAGAATATCCTGCACACAGTATGGAATCCAGATTTAGAGTTCTACATCTGCGCTAGCCGTGGAATGGTGCGTGACAGAAAATACCTCTTGATCCATTTCAGTAAATTTGCACAATTCAACTCTAGTGTCGCTCACATTTCAGTGCAACCATCACATTTCAGTACACCCTCATGAAAATGTTGAAGGCAAAACACTTCAATTATCTTAACACCAATGAACGAAAACGCATCTATTTTGATTGTCCTGATTGGAAAGCCCTTGCAACTGCTTACGCGATGTAATCTAGAGAAAGGGAGCCATGTTCTACCTTAAGCATGATCCTGACGAGATCATGGTCTACTATTGACCTACTGGCAATGATAATCCACTTACTCAAGACTGTGACCCTCTGTGGGTTTTGAATTTTTGATCGTACCGTCATCTCCGTGTGGTTTGGCCGGCTGCGAGCGAGGGGTGGGTGGTTGGTTACCTCGTAGGCATCCGTACGACCCATTCGTGGTAACTGGCTGAAATGGCGGAACGGAACTTCACCACCTGCTGCCACGTCGCGCGGGCCTCCGCCGTCTACGTCTACGTACCAGACGGCGAGTGGCTACCGCTGGCTGCGCGGTTGCTATTTTTGCCTCGTGCTGGCGACGGGAAAGAGACGAACCTGTGTGGGGCTTTCGAGTTTCGATCTGCATGATGCATGGCAGCACCGCGACGGCGACGCTCCTTGAAGAATAATCACTCTGACACGCGCGCGGTCACGGACTCACGGCGGCGCTGGCGCGCTGCAAGCAGGCGAGATGGCGACGGACCGGAAGGGGACGGCCGTGTTTGTATCTTATCGGTGCACCAGCGCCGTTCGACTCAGACGACTTGGGAGAGCCGTCCGCCGCAAACAGACACCGCAGATGCATACGGCTAGGATCACTCAGTCGAATCTGTCCTCCTGAGCTACAACCGCCTGGTTGCGGAAAAATCAGCCGCAAAACGAGATTACAGCACGCCCACAACCGCCTCTTGTGGGACATCATTTGCATGATCGCATCACTTTCGACAGTGAAGATCGCCGCCAACGAATTTTGCCCCGCAAAAAATTTCCGCGTAAGTTCAGCGTCCTTAGTTTATTCTTCCTAAATGCTATAGACAAAGGTCAAGCCAGCTCTGATAGAGGACCGACGATACCGACGCAACGGTGGCTCGTTCTGACAGCAGTAGGGGTCGATCAATGGTCTTAGAATCTCAATGTAATTTTTGTTATATTTGAGGTGCTTTGTAGTTTCGGCGAACTTTGATAATAGATATGGATCATTTTCGCAAAAAAAAAAATCTATAGAAATGACGTCAAATTTGTAAGCAATCCGATCAAACGCCTTTAGACACGCCGGATCCCGCTCATGAGTCCAGAAGCCTTCACTCCCATGTACCCCTATGAGGAGATTAGGAGTTGATGGCCAGAAATGGTTCCCTTACTATGGCAATATGGGCGAACATATTCGGGGTGGTAATTGTAGTTTTTAAAGCATGCATTTTAAAAAAAAATGTTGATGTAACATGGCAATTTCCTTGCATGAGAATTTTTAATACTGCAATTTTTCACTTTAAAACATGGCAAATCCTTTACAACAACACGACAATTTTATCTGTTTCTGCATGACAATTGTAAAGCGATTGGTGGGACATGGAGTGGTTCTTTTTAGTGAATGAGAACAATCGCCCATCCTTCCTTACCCAGGGGGACGGTCATTCACCCGGGTTACCATCTGAGCTGACGTAGATGTATATTGGGGTTCTTATCTTTTGTTATCCGAATTCATTGAGATTTTGTTTTGGGGATGGAAGAAGCGGTTTCGAGCTCTAAGGGCATGGCCATCGCTCCAGGGTGGACTAGTGCCTCATGAATCCACGTTGGACAAACAACTGCCGTGGAGGAGAAAAGTAAAAAGACTACTGCTTTCAGAAGGAAACGAGCTCTTGCAGAAGAGGTTGCTTCTTCGCTCCAAAAGGCTGCATAAAGGCAAACCGCAAGAGAGATGGGAAGAGAGACTGATCTGCATGCAAAGGTAAAAGGAGGTGATGCGGAGAAATACTAGGCCCACAAGGAGATGATGCTTCTGTTGAGTGGGAACTATCTAAACCGTGGCTTCATTATTAATTTTCTTACATGGAGGCTGAAACCACACCAAAGTGATGCTTCCATAGTTCATGCCCTAAGGAGGTCGAGCCAAGGCCTCGTCAGAAACGGTGATGATGCAGCTCGCGAATGCAGGTGGGCGACCTTTTTGTTCTAACCATCGCTCGGATTGCATAGCGGGCTGAGCTCAAGCCATGATCGGTTGTGGTCCCTCCGGCTAGGGCTTGCGAGGACCTTGCCAACGTGGGGACATCGATTATTTGAGGAGAGAGGAGGGATCACATCAGTGGCGGAGCTTCACCAAGATCTTTGGGGGGTGCCAAATGGAATATATAGGCTAGTGTGTGCGTGGGGGGGGGGGGGAGGGCAAACATGCAAATTTTCACAATCTAAACTCTCTCCCCAATATGTTTATGCATGTATGTGCTAATCCTGGGGGGCTACAGCCCCCCCCCCCCCCCCCAAAGCAATGCACTAAGCTCCGCCACTGGAGCACATGTCAGAAAGAAAGGGCACAAGGATGAAGAAGGTGAACTAGACGTCGCCGACCACGAGGTGAAGCTATTGGCCCAGTAGCCGACGTCGTGCTTCTAGACGTAGCAGCAGTGCTTGTCGTGTCGCAGATTCTTCTCCTTCTCAGGCAGCACGAGGGCGCTCGGAGATGATGTGCGACGTACAATGGAAGGTGGCATTCGCCCCCAACCTCGCGACACAGATTGCCACGTTCGACGACCGCGAGGTGTTCCTCCGCCATGACTCCCAGAGGCTTGTGCTCCTCAGCGCACGTGGCCACGTCGTGGATGCACGCTACGCGCGCGAGGGAGAGTGGATCGACGTGGGGTGCATCATTTCCTTCCCCTGCCGATTCGCCAAGATCAGAGATCGACTCCCGATGGTCGGCTCATCGCGCGGCCCAACCGCGGTGGCCGGAGCCGGCGGAGCGGGACCGGTTGGGTCGACAGGTCGTGAGGCGGAACACGGGACGTGGGCGCACGTCCATACGCGCACGCCACCACGTCTGACGACAGGGCTCGGGATTCTGGGGCACGCTCCGGTCCGCCATGGACCGGATCTTCGACACGTGGTCAAGAGGAAGGTGGAGCGCCTGGATTCTGCCGCGACTAGGGTTTCCACCGAGGACGCAAGTACTAAAGGCGCGCGTCCACTCTCTCGTGCTCCGATTTTAGATCTAGAGGAGAGCCTTCTCCACTTTTGGGAGGCGCCGCCGAGAGGAGAGTCTAGGGTTTCCCTTTCCTTCTCCTGGTTGGAGGGGAAGATCCGTGGGGAAGAGCGTTCGTTTGCGCAGGTAGCTGCTACTCCACCTCCACCGCAGCTCGTCAGTAGATCGGGTCGAGAGGTCAAGGCCAAGATGAGGGTGGACGGCTTTGGCGCCGGCAGGCATGGACGCGGCGTTGGTCGGTTCGACCGCGACGGTGGCCGCGGCCGCGACAACAACGTCTGGAAGCGCAAGGAGGACGCCGGGCAGTCGTCGACCACGAGGGCGTCTGGGTCCAGCAATACGGGCTTCGACAAGTGGGATTCCGCCGCCGGTGCGGGAGGTAATGCGCCTCGTCCTGACCGCTGGGGTACCGATGACGGCGGCGGCAACACACTACAAGAAATATGCTAACTTGCGACCATCAATATTGGTCACTGAATGGTCATTGTTTTTCATTTGCGACCTTTTTATGACCAAAAACAATTGGTCAAAAGCTGACCATCTTTAATGAAACTTAACGACCAAAACAAAAGGTCGTTGGTTCTACGACCAATTGTTTTGGTCATTGGCAATCTGCCCACACCACGTCGGATCCGACGTGGCAAGCTGACATGGCAAAATTACGACCAAATGAAAAGGTCGTTGATTAGAATCAGCCCGATCCAGTTCGGTGTCTATATGGGCCAAGCCCATTAATTCAGCCTATTTATTGTTTTTTTCTTACAATTTTGGTCAGCTACATGGGCCAAGCCCAAGTTTCCAGCCTGTTTTATTTTTAGGCCTTGGCCTTTTTAGTCAATTGATTTTCTAGTTCCAGCCACTGGTCCGATGGGTCCATTCAAATTTTCTCAAATTATTTTGATAGGTGGATCCCACTTGTGAGGTTTCCATTTCACACATTTTCAAATCACATACATAATCACTATTTTAAGCAAAACAGAACAATTGTAATTCAGAAATATACAATATTTCATTCACAAACAAACAGAGAGAAGATACATGAAATTCCAAAGTTCACATCATCCAGATAACCCAGCTATCATTACATAACTTGCTATAGAAAATATGTTAGCGCTTCTTTGTATATCTCCAGCCTGGCTTCACTAGTATAAGAGGGAGAACACTCGCCTTGAATTTAGGCAAAATATCTGCCAACAAGAAAACAGAACAGTGAGGATAGAGACACAAAATTACCATGAAGCATTGCCAGGGAGTACATGCTTTCAAGTAACATGGTAGTTCAATACTACTATCCAAAGTAAAAGTATTCCAATAGTTTAGTACTGTTCCAATAGTTCAATACTGCAAGGATACATAATAGGAGACAGAATTGCCAAAGTAAAAAGTATTCCAATAATTCAGTACTGTTCCAATAGTTCAATACTGCTACGCTACATAATAGGAAAAATCAAAGCAACCGTTCTAGACTTGGTGTTAACGAACAGAGAATGTAAATCAGTAGCAGATTAAGCACCAATTTTGTCATAGATGCAGGGAGAAGATGAGCAGAAAAGCGCAGAGCAGTGGACACTGCCATACCTATAGATGGGTGTTCGTAGTCAGGGATGATACATGGGGCATGTGCCCTCTAAGAATCGTAGTTGCAGCTGCAGCCAGAGCGGCGATGTCGGCTAAACATGCATTTGTATCACATAGTGGACTTGAAAGTTGAGCAGGGAGGATACTTGCCAACAAGAAAACAGAACAGTGAGGATAATGTGCATATCTTGGGCAAAAAACAAGCGCATAACAGATTCAAGTCAGCAAAAGTTAACATGTGCACATCTTGCGCAAACTATCATCATTCAAAAAAAATACAGAACAAATATGCAAACAGCAGTACAATGGTTGAGTTCTCATACTTATATCATATCACACAATAGCATTTAGCAACAGTCATGATCAACTACACCATTTAGATATCATGAATAATTATTCCTCAAGATGTAGAAAGCTTATTTACAATAGTTTGGGTTATAAAATTTGTCATCTTGAAGTAGATTATGAGGAAGCTTTTCATGTTTTGCAAGCTTTTATAAATCAAACATGGAGTAGTACCATGTAGAAAAACTCATAATGGATTTGCTATTAATCAGAGAGACCATGATATTGATACCCACCGGAACAATTGTCACTCAGATTTAGTTACTTTTAGCAGCTGGTATGTTTTTGTATTTTACTGCAGAGCTATAATATTGTGCTTTTGTGATGTGGGTTATGTGTACTAGGTATTTGATTTCTAGCATAATTGTCCGGTAGAGAGCAAAACAGGGACAGCTCATCGCCAACAATAGTAGAGAGCAAACCACATAAGTACTAGTATGTATGCACGTCTGAATTTAACAGTGATTTTGGTAAAAAAAAAACCTTACAAGTTACTACGACTCGACAGTGCATAAACCAGCACCTACTCAAGGCAGTCCCTGCCAATCGGCGAGACAAACTGATGTGCGTACGAAGACCCTCCAAGAACTTAACCAGACCGAACCAACTGTTCCCAGTTATCAGACTGGACTCGCCTACCAATCCAATCACATCGGCGCAGAAGAAAATACGGAACCCCCAACGGACTGGCTTGACGAGAACCGGTGGAATCAGACGGTAGCTACAGGGGAGAGAAGAAGGGGGAGGCGCGGCGCCGCGGCGGCGATGTGCTGCGTACTTACGACGTCGTCGAGCTGGAGGCAGGCGGCATCCGAGGCGCGGCCGAATCGGAGGACAAGGACCTTGTCGAGGGTGTCGCGGATGGCGGCGTCGACCTCCCGCTTCCGTCGCAGCGTCGGCAGCACCACTGACCCCATCCCGCCCTCTCTCCCCTCGCCGGACTGCTGCAACCTGCAAGGAAGGAAATGTCCGAGGCCGGGAGCGCCTCCCCTTGCCGGTCCTTGGGCACGAGCTGATCCTGCGCAGATGCGAACGCACAAAAAAATCATCAGCGCCTGGACTCCGAGCACGAACGAGTCGATGGGCCGGACGCGAGGGTCGTAGGAGGGAGGGAGAGGTGGGGTTGGCTTACCTGGTGGGCGGAGGCGGGCCTGTTGGGGCCGGGGCGGCGACGGAACCAGGAGAGGAAGCAGTTGACAAGCACGGCGTCGAATAAGGAGACAACCGCCCTCACCAGCTCCTCCGCGCACCCGCACATCGCGGCTCCACCGCGGGCTAGGGTTCCGCTTCCGCCGCCTCTGTCCTGCCGTCATCCCTGTCCCGTCCCCGCCCATGGTGAGCTGCCGAAAAGGAACACAAGATGAGGTGAGGTGAGGAGAAGATGGTGTGCGAAGAAGGAGGGGAGGAGCTTACCGGTGCCGGATCCGGCCACCTCTGTCCTCGTCGTCGCCGGATGTGGCGGATCCCGGCGAAGTTAGGGTGGCGGCCCTAACCCTAGCTAGTCACAGGGGGAGGTGAAAGGCGGGAGCGCGCGCCGATTCTAGCCGGAGACGAGGCGTGCTGCGCGCCGCCGGAGCTCGGGGGCATGCTGCGCGCCGCCGGAGCTCGCCGGATCTGGCGGGCGTGGGTGGCTGCGGCATCGAGGGAGATGTGGGTGGTGGGCGCTCTCTCTGTCGTGGGAGAGACCGAGAGAGAGAGAGAGGGTTGGGTTTTTCTTTTCTCCTTTTCTGTAGAAAAATGGATGGATGTGGGATGGAGAGATGGATGGATGGATGGGCGCCATGTCATCGATCCGTGTGACATGCCCATGGGCCAATCAGAACGCGGTACGCATGTTTGTGAAGAAACACCAAAATATTTGTTGCAAAATGTTTTTTTTAAGAAACTACCAAATATTTGTTGCAAAATGGCACCACTCCATTTTACAAAAATAGTAGACCATATTTTATGTGCAATTAATCAAATGGTTGTGTGTCAAAAGGCTTCTATCCACATCTCGTCAAATTGACTAATTTTCGGCAATTCAGCAGGAACTAGGTCAAGTTTGAACCTCATCTACCTCATAGGTTGATCTTTATTTTTTCCAAAAACTATTTCTAGACACACACAAGTAGATATTTCATCACGGATACACCAAAATTATTGAAATATTCAAGGATTAGCTATGAACCATGTATGAAGATTCGTGTCTTCATACATTATTGAAATATTCAAGCATTATTGAAATATTCTAGACACACACAAGGAAGTTTTCATTTTCTTTGGACAAAAAATTCATTTTTCATTTTCCGAGTGTCCAAAATGAGTTTTTTTGTGAAGGACCTACAATATATTTGTTGCAAAATTGGACCAAATCAATTTTCTAAAATACTAGGTCATATTTAATGTACAATTGACCAAATGGTTGGTTTTCAAAATCTTTGATTCAACTATCGTGAAAAAGACAAATTTCTGCCGATTCAGCAGGAAGTGGGTCAAGTTTGAACTACAGTTGCCTCATAGTTTGCTCATGATTTTTTGCAAAAATCATTTCTAGGTACAAAAGTATATATTTAATCAGAGAAATACCAACAAAAATCCCATATTCAACAACTAGCTATGAACGGACATACCCGTCGTTTTGACCGCATTTTGAAATGGGCATGAAAAAAGCAAAAAAATAATAAGAAAATCAGAAAACCTTCGCATTGTGTCATTATATGTGACCAAGTTACCAGAAAAAATAATAAACTTGTAATACGGCAATTATTTTAAAAAAGTGTTCTCATAAATGAGCTATCATTGTGAAGATACATGACATTCGAGCCAAATGATCAATCTTATGGGCACATTCATGGCATAGTTTGTTCAAATGATCTCATATTATGCACAAGGGTGCATATTGGAATGACAAACAATGTTGCCTAAGGAAGTTTTCATTTTCTTTGGACGAAAAATTCATTTTCCATTTTCTGAGTGTCCAAAATGAGTTTTTTTTGTGAAGGACCTACAATATATTTGTTGCAAAATTGTACCAAATCAATTTTCTAAAATACTAGGTCATATTTAATGTACAATTGACCAAATGGTTGGTTGTCAATATCTTTGATTCAACTCTCGTGAAAAAGACAAATTTCTGCCGATTCAGAAGGAAGCGGGTCAAATTTGAACTACAGTTGCCTCATAGTTTGCTCATGATTTTTTCAAAAAATCATTTCTAGGTACAAAAATATATATTTAATCACAGAAATACCAAAAATATTCCAATATTCAACAACTAGCTACGAACGGTCATACCCGCCGTTTTGACCGCATTTTGAAATGGGCATGAAAAAAGCAAAACAAAATTGAAAAATTGAAAAACCTTCACATTGTGTCATTATATGTGACCAAGTTACCAGGAAAAATAATAAACTTGTAATGCGGCAAATATTTTAAAAAAGTGTTCTAAAAAATGAGCTATCATGTGTGAAGATTCATGCCTTTCAAGCCAAATGATCAATCCTATGGCCACATTCATGGCATAGTTTGCTCAAATGTTCTCATAATGTGCACAAGGGTGCATATTGGAATAACAAACAATGTTGCCTAAGGAATTATTCATTTTCTTTGGACGAAAAATTCATTTTCCATTTTCTGAGTGTCCAAAGTGAGTTCTTTTTGTGAAGGACCTACAATATATTTGTTGCAAAATTGTACCAAATCAATTTTCTAAAATACTAGGTCATATTTAATGTACAATTGACCAAATGGTTAGTTTTCAAAATCTTTGATTCAACTCTCGTGAAAAAGACAAATTTCTGCCGATTCAAGAGGAAGCGGGTCAAATTTGAACTACAGTTGCCTCATAGTTTGCTCATGATTTTTTCAAAAAATCATTTTTAGGTACAAAAGTATATATTTAATCACAGAAATACCAAAAAAATTCCAATATTCAACAACTAGCTACGAACGGTCATACCCGCCGTTTTGACCGCATTTTGAAATGGGCATGAAAAAAGAAAAACAAAATCAAAAAATTGAAAAACCTTCGCATTGTGTCATTATATGTGACCAAGTTATCAAGAAAAATAATAAACTTGTAATACGGCAAATATTTTTAAAAAGTGTTTTAAAAAATGAGCTATCATGTGTGAAGATTCATGGCTTTCAAGCCAAATGATCAATCCTATGGCCACATTCATGGCATAGTTTGCTCAAATGATCTCATAATTTGCACAAGGGTGCATATTGGAATGACAAACAATGTTGCCTAAGGAAGTTTTCATTTTCTTTGGACAGAAAATTCATTTTCCATTTTATGAGTGCCCAAAATGAGTTTTTTTGTGAAGGACCTACCATATATTTGTTGCAAAATTGGACCAGATCAATTTTATAAAATATTAGGCCATAATTAATGTACAATTGACTAAATGGTTGGGTGTCAAAATCTTTGAGACACCTCTCGTGAAAAAGACAAATTTCTGCCGATTCAGTAGGAAGTGGGTCAAATTTGAACTGCAGCTGCCTTATAGTTTGCTCATGATTTTTTCCAAAATTTATTTTTAGGTACATAAGTATCTATTTAATCAGATATATATGGTTTGGTGGCGAGACATTGAGGTTTGGACGGTGGCCGATGGCCCCAACTCCAGAGCGCGCAAACTGGCATGCCAACCGCGTGGTCACCGCGTGACCTTGGCGTTGCCACGCGTTATGGGTCGCCTAGGTATGTCTGATGGGTTGGGCACTCCCCCGGTAGGTGTTAGGAAGAAGAATACAATAGAAGAATCTCACGAGGAGACTAAACTAAGCTCAAATATGAATTAGCACCCAAGTGTTTGATTAGCGGTGGGGGAAATGCACATGGCCAATGGACCTGACTTTTGGCTGAGGATGATCATCTACTAAGGACACTGTCTTGGAAAATTTTCAGCTCAAATGGAGGAGGATAGGTGGCACTTGCTTTGCAAAGTACCACACTAGACAGAAATATGAATGTTGAAGCTGGGCGCAAATGAATGAATGGATTGAGCTGAAATTTGGTGGAGGATGGTCATATGGGCATAGGAAGGAACTATAAAAATTTGATACCATTTGCACATGGCAAAGTGGTACTTCCTTCACAATGCTCTTATGTGGACAGAAACATGGGAAAAATATTGAGAGAAATTGGATAAATGAAATGAACTCAAATTTGGTGGAGGTAAGTTATATAGGTAGAAACATGCCCTGGTAAAGTTTCAGAAATAATTAAGCGATATAAAATATAGTTGCTTCACAAACCGAAAATATGACGAGAATAAAAGATTTGATGATGAGCTCACATGGTTTGCTGGATAAATCTCAAAATTTGTGGACAGTGATTATATTAGCATCTAAAACATTTGGGAAAATCTCATATCATTTAGATAATCCTAGCCAGTACTTTGTTCACAAAGCTTTTCTTTGGATAAAAAACTTTGGAAATTTGTTGATGAAGATTTACTAGGAAAATGGAGCTGAATATTGGCATGTCCAAATGATTTGAATATGGAAGAGAGCCCAAAAAGTTTGAAGGAAACATGAGGGGTCTAGATAGCACTTGCTTTGCAATGTGCCAATCTGGACAGAAAATAGAAATTGATGTTGGGCTCACATAGATGATTGGATTGAGCTGCAATTTGGAGGAGGATGATAATATGGTCATATGAAGGCACTGTAAAATTTTCATACTATTTGGAGAAATAAAAATGGTACTTCCTTCACAATGCTCTCCACTGAACAGAAAATTAGAAAAAATATTGAGGAAAATTGGATAAATTAAATGAGCTAAAATTTGGTGGAGGGAGGTTCTATGGGCAGGGTCATGTCCTGGTAAATTTTCAGCAATTATAAAGCAATATAAAGTATAGTTGCTTCACAGACTGAAAATATTACCAGAAACAAAGATTAGATGGTGAGCTCATATGGATTGTTTATATATGTTTAACATTTTTCAAATACATGATTAACATCTTTTCATATATTCCCAACAAAAAACATCTTTTTGTACATACGTTTTGATGTTTATATTTGGTTTTACACATTGTACATTGTTTGTATACGTATAAAAGGAGGTGGCCTTAAGTACCAATGCATCCCCGTTCACAACCTCATGACCATTTATATTGGTCGTAATCAGGTAGAAATAAGGTCGTCGACCACTGTTGTCTGCTTTATGACCATTTGGTGTAAGGCAATTTCAGGATTTGAGCCCTTCCTAGCGAAATGGCCGTGGATTTACGACAAAATCAGCTCGGGTCACTAAGAGAAGGTCACAAGTTGACATATTTCTTGTAGTGACAGCAAGGCGGTCGAGCACCCCAGCGGGAAGTCGCCCATCCCTCCAAAGAACAGGGAACCCCCTGTTCACGCTGGTAACCCTAATCTTACCTCTGCTGCCTGCCAGATCTGCAATACTATGGGACATTACACTGCTAAATGCCCTCAGGCTCTTTGTGAGAGATGTAAGAAAAGGGGACACCTATCTGTGATCTGTTCCGAGTTCCTTCCTTGGGAGTGTTCTCCTGCTATGTGTGGGTTTCAGTCTAGGGGCCAGGGATTTCATTTCTTCCATGATTACAGTATTGATAGGCAGCCCAGGAGAGAAAACACAAATGTCCTTATTACTATTAGTGAGGGGACTATCTCTACTAAAGATCTTCAGGATGAGATGGGGGTTTACATTGGTCAGGGCTGGAGGTGTTCTGCTCACTCCATTGCCCCGAACAAATATGTCATGAGGTTTTCCTAACATGAGAGAAGTTGAACGTGCCTTGTATGTTGAGTATATTACTCTTAAAGCTCATAAAACTGTGGTGAGGATTACTCCTTGGTCAGATGATATGGGTAGTGAAGGTTTGCTTGAAATTGCTTGGGTGAAAATTAGCAGGATCCCCTTGAACAAACGCTGTGATAGGAATGTGGCCTATGTTGGAGGGCTTGTGGGGGTTACTTTAGAGGTTGACATGTGTACTCTAAAGCGTCTCTCGTCTGTTCGAGCGAAAATTGGGTGTCGTAACATTGACAAACTCCCAACATCTGCTGAAGGTTGCATGGGGGGTAGATTCTACAGGTTTCATTATGAGGTGGAAGAAGTGTTGGTGAGGAATCCTTTTGTGGAGGAGGAGGTTGTGGTTTCTAATACTGATAAAGAAAAAAACAACGCACCTAGTCCTAAGCGCAAGAGACATGAGACTGTCGATGATTCTTAGTCCCCTGCTCGTGCTGCTCATGAGCCTTTTGCTTTTCATGGTGGCAAGACCTGTGTTCTGCCTACTAATGAAAAGGAGCTGTCATCTTCTTCTGAAAGTGATGCAGACATCACTTTGTTTATTGAGAAACTTGCGCGGGAGGGTGTCATGGCTAAGGAAAAGAAATACTTGGACCTGGAGGCCGAGGCGGCTCAGGCTCCTAACTCCTCTCCATATAAATCTGAGACATGCTCCATGCATCACCAGGAAGTGCAGGTGAATGCATCCGCTTCAAAATCCCATATAAAAACTTATGTAGAAGCGGTTACTAACTCTCAATAGGTATCTGAGGTGACAGGGGAAGTGGATCCTAAGCTGGTGGTGTCGAATGAGTATCTGGTACATCTTCCCTCCCCTGACTGTTATGATGAGCTCATTCCCACACCCCCTGGTCCCTGAGGCTACTCTGAGATTCAGTCAGCGCAACATTCAGGAGGGGCGCGAAGATGTGATGGTCAGGGCGGCAAATATGGCCAAGAGGAAGAATCTGGAAGGTAATGCTCCAAACCCACATAAGAATTCCTTCGCTATTTTGGGTGATACCGAATTGATTAGCCGTATCAATATGATGGGTGTGCTGATACCTAGTGACGATTTTGCGTGTATAGATATCTTAAAAGAGTTGGAACAGGTTAGGAGAGACTTAGATGATAAACAGGAAAGCAATGATGATGCTCCTGGCCGGGACTCTGTCATTTCTGTCACTAATGGTTTCACTGGTGCAGCGACGTGCTATGTAAACAATTTTTAACCCCTTTCAGTGACGTAGTTTCAAACCGTCACCTTGCTAGTGTGGGCGATAGGGGGAGGGTCCATCGCACACGTTATACATCCCACACAGTTCAACACAAAAACTGTTTGCAATTTGGATTAGCATCACAAACGGTTATTTCACGAAAATCGTATGTACTGTGCGATTCATTGCACACGATTAAAAATAAAAAACCGTGTGTGATGTAAATGCCATCACACACAATTGGACCGAAAAAACGGTGTGCAATGTGTGATCTTAACGACGTGTTAATTAGTCCTAAAATCAGCTAGACGTAATCAATTTACTATGATCATTTTTTGACAATCAAACATAATGCAAAAGATGCACATTCAAAATCCACTATATGATTTCTTTTCAAGCTTTGTCATACAACATACAAAAGTACAAACGTACTATCTCACATCACATGACAGCCAACACATACACTAGCAATCACATCTAATTACGTCGTAAAGCTTCATCAATCTCTTGTTCATCGATGATATCAACTCCCAAACCTTTTCAGATTTCTTATTGTATCTCATCCTGAAAAACAAGAGAAAAGGGTGACAATGTCAAAAAAAGTAAATCCTTACACAGAGCAGTGATTCAGTGCCCAGGCTCATCTGCACTTTCGATCGTAAAAAAATCAAAACAAATACTAAAAAAATTTAAAAAATTCCAATTTTTTTTGCATGGTAGAGAAATTGGTGCGTGAGGTTCGCTCCAAATTTCAGATCATTTGGACATCTGAGTGTCCCTCGGCAAAAAACACAAATTTGGGATTTGTAAAAAAGTTTACTGTTCATGTATTGTTCTGACCCAATTTGTTTTTTTTGCTGACAGCGACTCATATGTCCAAATGCGCTGAAATTTGGAGCATACCTCACGCATTAAATTTTCTACCACACAAAAAACAATTGGATTTTTTTGAATTTTATTTCTATTTTTAAGATTTTTTTACCTTACATACTCAAGTATCCTACTTGAAATTAGTTCTCACACTAGTTATGCATAATATTTTTATCAAAAAGTATTGGAAGAGAAAGTTCAGGACTTCACAAGAGATATTTAGTGATTAGTTTGATGTCTTGGAAAATCTTGATGGATGAGAATCGATTAGATGGCTAGAGACATCATACTTAGACATACAAAAAATAAGATTAGTTTAGTACTATCCGGCAAGCTAGCTAGCAGCCATCCTGGTGGATGGATTCTTAGAAAGAGATGCACGGGAAGCTAGCTTACATGGCCACGAACTGCACCTCCATGATGCTGCCTTTCAGGATGCAGAACTTGTTGAAGCAGTTGTGCCACCGGATGAGATCCCGGAGTTGTACGGCCGCTTCGTGCTCGTGCTCGTGCTCGTGTCTACGGCCGACGACGAGCCTCATGGCGTCCATGGCACCTGCCTCACGCACGGCCGCACGACGCCGAGTGGCGCCGCCGTGTCCTGCTCCTAGTCGGAGCTTGGAGCAGGCGTCGTCCGCCTCGCCGGCCATGGCATGAAAGAAGTGTGTGTTATATCCGTGGTTCTACAGGAGGTTGGATTTGTGCTAGTTAGATATATATGTGGATGTGGTAGAGTACGTGGTGAGGAGATAAGGCTAGATATTTTTCTTGGCTGTGAAGTGTGGACGGATGGATTCATGCCATGTCATCGATCCAAGGCTTCAATCTCTTCACCAATAAGAATTTAGTACACATATGTGTGCTTTCTTGCCATTTGATTTTTGCCCTTACACCATCAAAATAATTATGAATCCTTCTCAAATTTTTACTACAGTATACTGAGGTCTTATATTGACACCATGCCAAATTTCGTATTTATTAGACATTATTTACATTTTCTAGAATTTAAATACAAATAAACTTCATGTTCACGGTTGATTCTTGCCACATAGATATTTGAATTTTATATTTATTTCTTCTATGAGGCATACACATATACTCAATGCCCTAAATATGATTTTTCAAATCATTTTTGTATACTTTTTTCTGTACTCGTAGTACAAATTTGAATGCATCCGTTAAATGACTAGAAATGTAGTTAATGACTCAAATATAGCAAATGAGCTCCAAAAAGTGCCAAATTTTATTGTGGAGGATTCTATGGTGTATCTTAACTGTAGAAAAAATTCAAGGTCAAATGATAAAGGAAAACAGAAGTTCGCCACCAATTTGGTACATTCACTCTCGAAACCATGATCTATCCTCGGAGGTTGTCAGATTTCTAAAGGATGTACATTAAAAAAATGTGAAACCTTCTCAAATTTTTACCACATCATGGTGAGGTCATATCATGACACTATGCCAAATTTCATATTTTTCAGACTTCATTTACAATTTTTATCATTTCAATACCAATAAACTCTATGTTCGCGGTTGATTCTTGCCACACATGTCTAATAAATTTATATTCATTTCTTGTATGAGGCATACAAATATGCTCAATAACCTAAATATGATTTTTCAAATAAATTTTGCGTATTGTTTCATGCACTCATAGTTCAAATTTGAATTATATCCATTAAATAACTAGAAATGCAGTTAATGACTCAAATATAGCAAATGAGCTCAGAAAAGTGTCAAATTTTAACAAGGAGGATTCTATGGTGCATGTTAAGTGTAGAAAAAAATTCCAAGTCAAACAACGAAGGAAAATGTCAGTTCGCCTTCAAACATATCGCGCAAACCAGTATTCTTTCAAAAAATAATAATTGCAGGCATCACACACGGTTCCATTTGTGAAAGTGTGTGCGCTGACAGACTACATCGCACACACAATGTATGCAAAAAACATGTGCAAGGCATCACACACGTTTGCGTTTTTTTAACAATGTGTGCAATGATATGCTACATCACACACACACACTTTTTGCAAAAACTATGTGTTGGGGAACGTTGCATGGGAAACAAAAATTTTCCTACGCACACGCAAGATCTATCTATGGTGATGAGCATCTACGAGAGGGAGAGTAGATCTACATACCCTTGTAGATCGCTAAGCGAAAGCGTTAAGAAACGCGGTTGATGTAGTCGAACGTCTTCGCGATCCAAATTGCCGAGCGTCCCGCGATCCAATCACGATCTAGTACCGAACGGACGGCACCTCCACGTTCAGCACACGTACAGCTCGATGACGATCTCCGTCTTCTTGATCCAGCAAGAGGGAGCGGAAATGTAGATGAGTTCTCCAGCAACACGACGGCGTGGTGGCGGTGGTGGTGGTGCTATCCCGGCAGGGCTACGCCTAGCGCTACCGAAACCGCGAACAGAGGAGAAAACGATCTAGGGAGAGAAAGGGGCGCCAAGGGCTTCGTGTGTGCTCTTGGGGCGCCCCCTCCCCTCTATATATAGGTGGAGGGGCGTGGAGATCATCCCCTCCAAGCCCTAGGGCGCAGCCAAGGGGGAGGAGTTAGACTCCTAGTCCAATTCCCTCCCTTTCCATAAACAGGTGGACTTTCCACCTCTCCCAAGCCACATGGGCTTTGAGGGACTTGTGCGCCTGGCCCAATAAGGCCAGGGCGCCTCCCCTCAGCCCATGCAAACCCTTGGGACGTGGTGGAACCCTTGGTGGACTTCCGGACTCCTCCGGAAGTTTCCGGAACCTTCTAGAAGCTTCCCAGTACAATACCGGAAAAACCCGAAACTTTTCCGGTCGCCAAAATATGACTTCCTATATATAAATCTTTACCTCCGGACCATTCCGAAGCTCCTTGTGACGTCCGGGATCTCATCTGGGACTCCGAACAACCTTCGTTCACCAACATACATAACTCAATAATACCGAAACGTCACCGAACGTTAAGTGTGCAGACCCTGCGGGTTCGAGAGCTATGTAGACATGACCGATACACCTCTACGGTCAATAACCAATAGCGGGACCTAGAGGCCCATATTGGTTCCTACATATTCTACGACTATCTATATCGGTTGAACCTCTATGTCAAGGATTCAGTTAATCCCGTATGCTGTTCCCTTTGTTCTTCGGTATGTTACTTGCCCGAGATTCGATCGTCGGTATCTCTATACCTAGTTCAATCTCGGTACCGGCAAGTCTCTTTACTCGTTCCGTAATACAAGATCCCGTGGCTAACACTTTAGTCACTTTGCTTGCAAGGCTTATTGTGATGTTGTATTACCGAGTGGGCCCTGAGATACCTCTCCGTCACACGGAGTAACAAATCCCAGTCTTGATCCATGCCCACTCAACAGACACCCTCGGAGATACCTGTAGAGCATCTTTATAGTCACCCAGTTACGTTGCGACGTTTGATACACACAAGGTACTCCTCCGGTGTCAGTGAGTTGCATGATCTCATGGTCATAGGAACAGATACTTGACATGCAGAAAACTATAGCAATAAACTGACACGATCATATGCTATGTTTATAGTTTGGGTCTTGTCCATCACATCATTCTCCTAATGATGTGATCCCGTTATCAAATGCCATCTCAGGTCCATGGCTAGGAAACCTTGTCCATCTTTGATCAACGAGCTAGTCTATTAGAGGCATACTAGGGACATGGTGTTGTCTCTGTATCCACACATGTATCTGAGTTTCCGATCAATACAATTCTAGCATGGATAATAAACGATTATCATGAACAAGGAAATATGATAATAACTAATTTATTATTGCCTCTAGAGCATATTTCCAATAGTCTCCCACTTGCACTAGAGTCAATAATCTAGCTCACATCGCTATGTGATTTACATTGTTATGAATCTCACACCCAATGAGTTCTGGGGTTCGATCATGTTTTGCATGTGAGAGAGGTTTTAGTCAACGATCTGCAACATTCAGATCCGTGTGTTCTTTGAAATCTATATGTCATACTGCAGATGCTACCACGCTCCACTTGGAGCTATTCCAAATGGTCGCTCCACTATACGTATTCGGATTGCTACTCAGAGTCATCCGGATAGGTGTCAAAGCTTACATCAACGTAACCCTTTACGACGAACTCTTTATCACCTCCATAACCGAGAAACATTTCCTTAGTCCTCTAGTTACTAAGGATAATTTTGACCGCTGTCCAGTGATCCACTCCTGGATCACTCTTGTACCCCTTGACAGACTCATGGCAAGGCACACACCAGGTGCGGTACACAGCATGGCATACTATATAGAGCCTACGGCTAAGGCATAGGGGACGACCTTTGTCCTTTCTCTCTCTTCTGCCGTGGTCGAGCTTTGAGTCTTACTCAACTTCACACCTTACAAATCAGGCAAGAACTCTTTCTTTGACTGATCCATTTTGAACTCCTTCAAAATCTTGTCAAGGTATGTACTCATTGAAAGTCTTATCAGACGTCTTGATCTATCTCTATAGATCTTGATGCCCAATATTTAAGTAGCTTTTTATCCAGGTCTTTCTTGAAAAACACCTTTTATGCTTTCCAGAAATTTCTATATCATTTCCGATCAACAATATGTCAACCACATATACTTATCAGAAATTCTATAGTGCTCCCACTCACTTTATTGTAAATACAAGTTTCGCATAAACTTTGTATAGACCCAAAAACTTTGATCACCTCATCAAAGCGTATATTCCAACTCCGAGATGCTTGCTCCAGTCCATAGAAGGATCGCTGGAGCTTGCATACATTTTAGCATCCATAGGACTGACAAAACCTTCCGGTTGTATCACATACAACCTTTCCTCAAGGAAACCGTTAAGGAAACGATGTTGTGACATCCATCTGTCAGATTTCATAATCGAAAAATGCAGCAACTGCTAACATAATTCCAACAGACTTTTAGCATCGCTACGGATGAGAAAGTCTCATCGTAGTCAACTCCTTGAACTTGTCGGAAACTACTTTGCGGCAAGTCGAGCTTTATAAATGGTGACATTTACCATCAACGTCTGTCTTCTTCTTAAAGATCCATTTGTTCTGAATAGCCTTTCGCCCTTCAGGTAATACTTCCAAAGCCCATACTTTGTTTTCATACCTGGATCCCATCTCGGATTTCATGGCCTCTAACCATTTCTCGGAATCCGGACCCATCATCGCTTCTCCATAGCTCGTAGGTTCATCGTTGTCCAACAACATGACCTCTAAGACAGGGTTGCCGTACTATTCAGGAGCAGTACGCGTCCTTGTGGACCTACGAGGTTCGATAGTAACTTGATCCGAAGCTTCATGACATAGGCTCCAAAGAAACAACTTTCTGTGCTGCGCTACTCTCTGGTTGAAACAAAGGTTCAACAACCTCATCAAGTTCTATCTTCCTCCGACTCAATTCTTTCGAGAGAAACTCTTTCTCGAGAAAGGACCCGTTTTAGCAACAAACACTTTGCCCTTGGATCTGAGATAAAAGGTATACCCAACTGTTTCCTTAGGGTATCTTATGAAGATGCACTTTTCCGCTTTGTGTTCGAGCTTATCAGTCATAAGCGTCGCATTCCCAAACTCTGAGAAATGACAGCTTAGGTTTCTGCCAAACCAAATTTCATACCGTGTCATCTCAACGGACTTAGATGGTGCCCTATTTTAAAGTGAATGTATTTGTCTCTAATGCATAACCCCAAAACGATAGTGGCAAAACGATAAGAGACATCATAGTATGCACCATATCCAATAGAGCACGACTACGACGTTCGGACACACCATTATGTTGTGGTGTTCCAGGTGGTGTCAATTGTGAAACAATTCCATACTGTCTTAAGTGACTGCCAAACTCATAACTCAGATATTCTCCTCCTCGATCAGATCGTAGGAATTTTATCTTCTTGTTACGATGATTCTCAACTTCACTCTGAAATTGCTTGAACTTTTCAAACATTTCAGACTTGTGTTTCATTAAGTAAATATACCCATATCTACTTAAATCATCAGTGAAGGTGAGAAAATAACAATATCCACCACGCGCCTCAATGCTCATCGGACCGCACACATCAGTATGTATGATTTCCAACAAGTCACTTGCCCGTTCCATTGTATCGGAAAACGGGGTCTTAGTCATCTTGCCCATGAGGCATGGTCCGCATGTCTCAACCGATTCGAAATCGAATGAGTCCAAAGATCCATCAGCATGGAGTTTCTTCATGCGTAGCGGCAGTGCCACAAGTATGTGATACTATCATTATTAACTTTGTATCTTTTGGCATCAATATTATGAACATGTGTATCACTACGATCAAGATTCAATAAACCATTCTCATTGGGCGCATGACCATTGAAGGTATTATTCATGTAAACAGAATAACCATTATTCTCTAACTTAAATGAATAACCGTATGGCAATAAACATGATCTAATCACGTTCATGCTCAACGCAAACACCAAATAACATTTATTTAGGTTCATCACTAATCCCGAAGGTAGAGAGAGCGTGCGATGGTGATCACATCTACGTTGGAAACACTTCCAACACTCATCGTCACCTCACCCTTAGCTAGCCTTCGTTTATTCTGTAGCTTTTATTTCGAGTTACTAACATTTAGCAACCGAACCGGTATCCAATACCCAAGTGCTACTAGGAGTACTAGTAAGGTACACATCAATAACACATATATCAAACATACTTCTGTTGACGTTGCCAGCCTTCTTATCTACCAAGTATCTAGGGCAGTTCCGCTTCAGTGACCATTCTCCTCATAATAGAAGCACTCAGTCTCGGGTTTGGGTTCAACCTTGGGTTTCTTCACTGGAGTGGCAACTGGCTTGCCATTCTAGAAGTTTTCCCTTCTTGCCCTTGCCCTTCTTGAAACTAGTGGTTTTACTAACCATTAACACTTGATGCTCCTTCTTGATTTCTACCTTCGCGGTGTCAAACATCGCGAATAGCTCAGGGATCATTATTTCCATCCCTGGCATTTTATAGTTCATCACGAAGCTCTAGTAGCTTAGTGACAGTGACTTGGAGAACTATATCAATCACTATCTTATCTGGAAGATCAACTCCCACTCGATTCAAGCGATTGTAGCACCCAGACAATCTGAGCACATGCTCACCGATTGAGCTATTCTCCTTCATCTTGCAGGCAAATAATCTTGTTGGAGGTCTCATACCTCTCAACACGGGCACGAGCCTGAGATCCCAATTTCAGCTCTTAGAACATCTCATATGTTCCGTGACGTTCAAAACATTTTGGAGCCACAATTCTAAGCCGTAATACATGACGCACTGAACTATCAAGTAGTCATCAGAACGTGTCTGTCAGATGTTCACAACATCTACAGACGACGCTTGAGGGGGTGGCGCACCGAGCGGTGCATTAAGGACATAAGCCTTCTGTACAGCAATGAGGACAATCCTTAGATCACGGACCCAGTCCGCATTATTGCTATCATCATCTTTCAACTCTATTTCTCTAGGAACATATAAAAACTCAAGGGAGCTACAGCGGGAGCTAGTAATCTACAACATAATTTGCAAAAACATTTTGACTATATTCATGATAATGAGTTTAGTTAATCATATTACTTAAAAACTCCCACTCAAATTGACATCCCTCTGGTCATTCAAGTGTCACATGATCCAAATTCACCAACTCAAGTCCGATCATCACGTGAGTTGAGGTGGTTTCAATGGTGAACATCTTCATGTTGATCATATCTACTATATGACTCATGTTCGACCTTTCGGTCTCTTGTGTTCCGAGGCCATGTCTGTACATGCTACGCTCGTCAAGTTTAACCCGAGTGTTCGCTTGTGCAACACTGGCTTGCACCCGTTGTATGCGAACGTAGAGTCTATCACACCCGATCATCACGTGGTGTCTCGAAACGACGAACTTTCGCAACGGTGCACACTCGGGGAGAACACAATTTTATATTGAAATTTTAGTGAGGGATCACCTTATAATGCTACCATCGTCCTAAGCAAAATAAGATGCATAAAAGGATTAACATCACATGCAAATCATAAGTGACATGATATGGCCATGAACTTGTGCTTTTGATCTCCATCTCCAAAGCACCGGCATGATCTCCATCGTCACCGGCATGACACCATGATCTCCATCATCTTGATCTCCATCAACGTGTCGCCATGAAGTTGTCGCGCCAATTGTTGCTTCTACGACTATTGCTAACTCATAGCGATAAAGTAAAGCAAAAACGGCGAAAATAAATTAAAGACAACCCTATGGCTCCTGCCGGTTGCCGTACTCATCAACATGCAAGTCGTGATATTCTATACAAAACATGATCATCTCATACATCACATATATCTCATCATGTAATTGGCCATATCACATCACAATATACCCTGCAAAAACAAGTTAGACGTCCTCTAATTGTTGTTGCATGTTTTACGTGGCTGCTATGGGTATCTAGCAAGAACGATTCTTACCTACGCAAAACCACAACGGTGATACAAAAATTGCTATTCAACCTTCTCAAGGACCGCCTTTGTCGAATCCGATCCAACTAAAGTGGGAGAGACAGACACCTGCCAGCCATCTTTATGCAACAAAGTCACATGTCAGTTGATGGAACCGGTCTCTCGTAAGCGTACGAGTAAGGTTGGTCCGGGCCGCTTCATCCCACAATACCGCTTTATCAAGAAAAGACCAAGGGAGGAAGCAATCTGAGCATCAACGCCCACAAACTTCTTTGTGTTCTACTCGTGATCTCATCTACGCATAGACCTAGCTCATGATGCCACTGTTGGGGAACGTTGCATGGGAAACAAAAAAAATTCTACGCACACGCAAGATCTATCCATGGTGATGAGCATCTACGAGAGGGAGAGTATATCTACATACCCTTGTAGATCGCTAAGCGGAAGCGTTAAGAAACGCGGTTGATGTAGTCGAACGTCTTCGCGATCCAAATCGCCGAGCGTCCCGCGATCCAATCACGATCTAGTACCGAACGGACGGCACCTCCGCGTTCAACACACGAACAGCTCGATGACGATCTCCGCCTTCTTGATCCAGCAAGAGGGAGCGGAGAGGTCGATGAGTTCTCCAGCAACACGACGGCGTGGTGCCGGTGGTGGTGGTGCTATCCCGGCAGGGCTACGCCTAGCGCTACCGAAACCGCGAACAGAGGAGAAAACGATCTAGGGAGAGAGAGGGGCGCCAAGGGCTTCGTGTGTGCTCTTGGGGCGCCCCCTCCCTTCTATATATAGGTGGAGGGGCGTGGATATCAGCCCCTCCAAGCCCTAGGGCGCAGCCAAGGGGGAGGAGTTAGACTCCTAGTCCAATTCCCTCCCTTTCCATAAACAGGTGGACTTTCCACCTCTCCCAAGCCACATGGGCCTTGAGGGACTTGTGCGCCTGGCCCAATAAGGCCAGGGCGCCTCCTCTCAGCCCATGCAAACCCTTGGGACGTGGTGGAACCCTTGGTGGACTTCCGGACTCCTCCGGAAGTTTTTGGAACCTTCTAGAAGCTTCCCGGTACAATACCGGAAAAACCCGAAACTTTTCCGGTCGCCAAAATATGACTTCCTATATATAAATCTTTACCTCCGGACCATTCCGAAGCTCCTCGTGACATCCGGGATCTCATCCAGGACTCCGAATAACCTTCGTTCACCAACATACATAACTCAATAATACCGAAACGTCACCAAACGTTAAGTGTGCAGACCCTGCGGGTTCGAGAACTATGTAGACACGACCGAGACACCTCTATGGTCAATAACCAATAGCGGGACCTGGATGCCCATATTGGTTCCTACATATTCTACGAAGATCTATATCGGTTGAACTTCTATGTCAAGGATTCAGTTAATCCCGTATGCTGTTCCCTTTGTTCTTCGGTATGTTACTTGCCCGAGATTCGATCGTCGGTATCTCTATACCTAGTTCAATCTCGTTACCGGCAAGTCTCTTTACTCGTTCCGTAATACAAGATCCCGTGGCTAACACTTTAGTCACTTTGCTTGCAAGGCTTATTGTGATGTTGTATTATCGAGTGGGCCCTGAGATACCTCTCCGTCACACGGAGTAACAAATCCCAGTCTTGATCCATGCCCACTCAACAGACACCCTCGGAGATACCTGTAGAGCATCTTTATAGTCACCCAGTTACGTTGCGACATTTGATACACACAAGGTACTCCTCCGGTGTCAGTGAGTTGCATGATCTCATGGTCATAGGAACAGATACTTGACATGCAGAAAACTATAGCAATAAACTGACACGATCATATGCTATGTTTATAGTTTGGGTCTTGTCCATCACATCATTCTCCTAATGATGTGATCCTGTTATCAAATGACATCTCATGTCCATGGGTAGGAAACCTTGTCCATCTTTGATCAACGAGCTAGTCTATTAGAGGCATACTAGGGACATGGTGTTGTCTATGTATCCACACATGTATCTGAGTTTCCGATCAATACAATTCTAGCATGGATAATAAACGATTATCATGAACAAGGAAATATGATAATAACTAATTTATTATTGCCTCTAGGGCATATTTCCAACACTGTGTGCATGGCATCACACACGGTTGCATTATAATAATTGTGTGCAATGATATAATACATCACACACACATCATTTGTAAAAACAGTGTGCAAAGCATCGCACACGTAACTTCTTTCCGAATCGTATTTGATGGATCCGCCATCGCACACAGTTCGTGTCATTAGCGACGGAGCTTGAACAATTCCGTTTGCGATTGGTGGATCGCACACAGTTTCGTCGAAGGGTCTCTAATTGATGTGTTGTCTTTGGACCATCCTGCAGTAGTGTTTGGGCAAAGTCTCACCTGTTGATTTGTCGTGGATAGAACATGAAGATGATCTAGACATTGTGTTGGGTTCTTCCAGGAAGAAATGTAAAAAGAAGAACAATAAACCCTCAATTAAGCTCTCTAGGCCTGTGACTAGGAGCCAAAAGGGAGTTGAGGAGATGGGTTTT
Organism: Elymus sibiricus; assembly: GCA_039707655.1. Classification (NCBI taxonomy): domain Eukaryota; kingdom Viridiplantae; phylum Streptophyta; class Magnoliopsida; order Poales; family Poaceae; genus Elymus; species Elymus sibiricus. The sequence continues at coordinate 375,146,088 of CM077663.1, read as the reverse complement.
GTGGCTGGTAACTCTACCCTGCCTCCTGGTAGGGTTACCAGGTCTAAGGCAAAAAACAAGCATTCCAAATGAGAGGTCTCATTTGGAACTGCAGAGGGGTGGGCAAGAAAGGAATGGCCACCTGCCTCTCTGACCTAGTAAGTGACCATTCCCTCGACTTTCTAGGGCTGCAAGAAACCATGAAAAAGAATATCTCTCCCAAATGTATTAGGAGGATCGATCCTTCTAATATCTTTGAATGGGACTGGATCCCATCCATTGGTAAATTGGGTGGGATTCTTGTGGGGGCTAGGAAAGATAGTCTAGACATCCTTGATTGCAATAAAGGCAAATATATCATCCAAATGACCCCGAGGGATGTGAAAAAGAAAACTATTTGGTGTCTCCTGGTGGTTTATGTGTCGGCGCACGAGGAGTTTAAGCAAGACTTTCTGCTGGAACTTGCCTCGTTCTGTGCGTGCCTGGATAAACCATATATTGTTGGAGGGGGTTTTAATATCCTACGTTATGGTGATGAGAAGAACAAAAAAATGCATCACACTAAATCGGTTGACATGTTTAACTCCATCATAAATACTCCGAGTCTGAGGGAAATCCATATTAGCGGTGGAAAGTACACCTGGACTAACAATCAGACCCATCCAACCCTGGAAAAACTTGATAGGATCCTGATGTCTGCGGACTGGGAAGACCTGTTTCCTTTGGTGTCAGTGAGAAAGCTTGTGAGGGAGATTTCGGATCACAGCCCTCTGCTCCTGTCTTTCGGTGAGGGAGGCAGAGAGGCACCTAAACCCAGGGAATTCCGTTTTCACTTGACCTGGTTGAAGAACGAAGAGTTCTCTGCCCTATGGTTGATAAGATCTGGTCTAGGCCGTGTCGGCCACAGACCATATAGATATCCTGAACATCAAGCTTAAGAGATTTAAATCGTACTTCAAAGGCTGGGGTTCAAATCATTTTGGCCACAATAAAAAAAGAAAACAAAAATTGATGGTAGAGCTTGCATCTTTGGAAGAACTGGAGGAGGATGGACCTTTATCTCTCGAGATGTACAGTAGAAAATTGGATGTTAACCTTGAATTGCATGACATCCTCGTGAACGAGGAGATGTTTTGGCTTCAGCAATCTCATGAGCACTGGCTGCTCAAAGGGGATCTGAATACATACTACTATCACAAAATTGCAAATGGGCGTAAGAGGAAAAATACTATCCATGCTCTGAAATGCGTGGGGGGGGGGGTGGAAATTGAAGGGACATATAACTTAATCCTTCATGCCACAGAGTTCTACAAGAACCTGTTTGGGCCTGCCCTAGGTAATCAATTCCACATGGATCCTGATACTTGGGGGGCTGATGAAAAACTCGATCAGACTGATAATGCTGACCTTACTCGGATGTCTTCCGAAGAAGAAGTTAAGGAAGCATTGTTTGCTATAGAGCCTAATAGGGCTCCCGGACCTGATAACATACCTGCTGAGTTTTACCAACACTGTTGGGATATAGTTAAAAATGATGTTATGAGTCCTTTTGCACATTTCCATGCTGGGTCGCTTGATGTTCAGCGGCTTAACTATGGGATCATAACTCTGTTGCCCAAAATATCTAATGCTGATCGTATACAACAATTTCGGCCTATTTGCTTTCTTAGATGCCCATACAAGCTCATAATAAAAGTCCTGGACCGTAGGGTTGAAAAATATGCGGACAAACTCAATAGTCCCGAGCAGAATGCTTTTATCAAAGGCCGAAATATTGTAGATGGGGTGATGTATCTCCATGAGCTCCTTAATTACACTCATACCAAGAAAAGGGTGGGTGTCGTGCTTAAACTCGACTTCGAGAAAGCATACGACAAAGTTAACTGGGAGTTCTTGCTGGAATGCCACAAAAACCGGGGTTTTGGTGACACCTGGTGCAACTGGATCAGACAGATACTGTACAATGGCACGGTTAGCATCAAACTTAATAATTCTGTCGGGCCTTATTTCCAGAGTGCGAAAGGGGTTCGCCAAGGTGACCCTCATTCACCTTTCCTCTTCAATCTAGCGGCTGATTGTTTAAACAAAATGATCAAGAATGCTCAAAAAAGTGGCCTTATAGTTGGTCTTGCCCCTGACCTGATCCATAATGGAGTGGCTGTTTTGCAATATGCGGACAACACTATCATATGCCTAGAGCATGATGTAGAGAAAGCTGTTAATTTGAAAATGCTCTTATATATATTTGAGCTGATGTCTGGCTTGAAGGTGAACTTTCAAAAAAGTGAATTTCTTACTGTTGGGGGAGATGAGGAAACTGTCAAAACTTGTGCGGATTTGTTTAACTGTCAGATTGGACATTTCCCCATTAAATATCTTGGGATGCCTGTGAGCTATACCTCACTTAGAGATTCGGACTGGGAATTTATAGTAGAGAGATATCTGAAATATTTGGACGCATGGATTGGCAATGCGGCCTCTATTGGAGGCAGGCATACTCTGCTTACCTCGATGTTGTCTCAGTTGTCGATATACCATATGCCCATGTGTCTTTTGAGTAAGACTTTTATAGAGAGGCTGGATAAGTACCGAAGGAAGTTTTTCTGGCAAGGGGTAGTAAAAAAAAGAGGTATTATCTTGTTAAATGGAAGAGGGTGTGCATATCTAAGGACAAAGGGGGGCTAGGGGTGAAAAACCTTAGAAAGCAAAATCTTAGCCTCCTGGTTAGATGGTGGTGGAAACTTGAGACCCAATCTGGGATCTGGCAGGATATAGTTAAAGCCAGATATCTTTCCAACCAATCTGTAGCTACTGTGAGTCGTAAATTCTCAGACTCCCCCTGTTGGAAGGCTTTGTTAAAAGTTAAGGAGCTATATATGGCGGGTCGAAAAATTCAAGTTAAATCTGGAAACCTGACCAGGGTCTGGAAGGACCCTGTTCAAGGACTAATTCCATTTTGCTTGCAATTCCCACAACTGTTCCAGATTTGTACAGATGCAGATTGTACTATGGACAAATTTGGTGCGGTGGAAGTTTCTTCTTTCTTTAGACGTCGCCTCTGCCCTGTCCTTTCAGAACAATGGAATTTTATGAGGGATTATATATCTAAGATCCACCTCACAGCAGAGAGTGATGGGGTGTGTTGCGGGCTTAGCAAAAATGCTAAATTCTCTACTAAGTCGGTGTACAAGTGGTTAGAAAAACCCCTGAGTGGCTGTAGTTACAAATGAATCTGGGAGGCGAAGATTCCTCTCAAGATTCAAATCTTTATGTGGCAATTGGCTCAGGACGCTGTCCTCACTAGACAACTGATGAAAAGAAAAAATTGGCCAGGTAACCCAACTTTCTCCTTCTGCAATGGGGTGGAAACTGCTACACATCTCTTCTTTACGTACCATGTGGCTCGCGTAGTCTGGAGATCAATTGCGGTGGTGCTGGGAACGGATTTGTGTCCTAACAATTACTAGCAATTTTATGTGTGGTGCTACAAGTTTCTTCCTGGTGGTAACAAATTTTATTCGGTTGGCTTAGCTGCTGTAACTTGGGCTATTTGGTTGGCGCGTAACAGAGCTACTTTCGAGAAAAAGATGATTAAAACTCCTTTTGAGGTTGTATTTTCTATATGCTCTTTCCTCTTATACTGGGCAGGTCTTCAGTCAAACGAAGAAGCGAAGAAGCTGCGGCATGGTGCGGAGATGATCAGATCAAACACCATGAGCTTGATGCGTATATGTGATGCTGCCAGGTAGGCGGTTGATGGGGGGAGATGATTCCTCGCTAAGCAGTTCAAAAAAGAAGACATGAGGGGTCCCGTCTACGATGATCTAAGGAGTAATGCAAAGGGGAGCTGGGCAACATCATTTGCTGTTTTAGCTGCTGTAGGTTTATGCTATCTGCAGACTGTAGCGTGTTTTGATGGCTGTGGCGTTTGATGGTTTCTATTGGCCTGCAATAGGATTAGTTATCTGGTGCTGTCAGGTTTTCGCCCCGCGACATCCGTTTCGATGGCGGGCGGATGTAGTGGGTTTCCTGGCAGTGCGTTGAAGTCGCTACTCTCTTTCCCTTTCCTTTAAATGTTTCTTAGACTGATGTATTTCCGTTCAAGTAATGGAAAGGGGGTCAGCCCGGTTCAAATAAAAGAAGAAGGTGAACTAGACGTTGCATTGAAATCCGACGGCTCGGCCAATCGACTGATATGTAAAAAGGAAGTTAAATGGCCATAGATCCCGTTTTATTATTTGCGTGTCAACATGTAACATGTAAGAGCATCTACAGCCGGATATGATAAATCCGGCCCCTCAAACGCCCGCGGACGCGCCCGGACGCGTCCGCGGGCACTGGTCGGGCACTCCTCAAATTGCTCAATCTGCATCCGCATCTCTCAAATTTCATCCCCTACATCCATACAAAAGCATGCAAAGTAAATCCTACGTACACCCTAGCTACTCTTCGTCGTCGGTGATGTCCACGACGACGGAGCCGGGCGCCGGCTGGACGGGCGGGGGGGAGGGCTCCGGTTCATCCTCCTCCTGCTCCATCTCATCAATGTAGGCCAAGCACTCCGCCTGTTCCTCGGCTTCTTGCGCCTCCATCTCCTGCCGGCGACGGCGTCTTGCATCCGCATCCGACTCCGACCGGAGGGAATCGAGGATGGCCTGCTGCTCCGCCCGGAGATCCCCGTCGCCAGCGTTCCCCACATCCTCCTCCCCCGGCTCATCCCCCTCCTCCTCCACCTCTTCATCCTCCTCCTCCACCTCCACCTCCTCCTCCTCCTCCACCTCCAACTCCTCCTCCGGATCCACTACATCCAGAGGTAGCCCCGCGGCGATCCGGGCTTCGTGCCTATTCAGGATCCGCTCAAGGAGCTCGAGCCGGCGCTCCGGCATCAGGAACGGCTGGCTCCTCACCCGGCGACGTGGGGGCATGGCTGCGGATGGGTGGAGTGGAAACTGGCGACGACGGCGGACAGGATGAGGAGGAAGATGTGGATGTAGGGTTTCGGGGTCCGCCGGTGCATTTAAATAGCCGGGCAATGCACTACGCGGCGCGACCAGTCCAGCGGAGGAGACGACCTTCGGATCGCCGGGTTGGCGGGTGTTTCCGGCTGGGCCCCGTTCGTCAGTCCGACATGGCGGGCGTGCCCGGGCGCGTCCGGGCGCCCCCATATCCGCCGCATATGTGGGCTGGATATGGGGGGTGCCGGTCAGCCCGGGTGTTTGAGGGCCGTTTGAGAGGCCCGTCTGGGTAAAAAAAAAAGTGACCGGGCGGCCTGCCCGGGCGTATGAGGCGGGTTTGAGAGGTCCGGTTGTAGATGCTCTAACAACACAAAAGGGTTCACCATACACATACGCCATTCGGTCTCTTTGGGCCAACTCGACATAGACGCATCAGCCATGGCTCTGCTTTGGCATATTCTGCGCGAGGCTGATTGGGTCCTCCCGGTAAAACTTTGGACCCAATCCACAAGTTTAAAAAAACACATGGCTACGAACTTTGCCCCGAATAGTTCCTCCCTTTTGCAGACCCATCATGGCCGGCCGCGATGATAACCTAGAAATGTTCGTCAGGAGATGGATGATAATCTACAAATCTAAACTTGAGGTTTACAAAACGCTAGCTAGCTTAATTCCCGTTGGCCCTTCCCCCACAGAATTAAGAACCCTAGTATTCGTTCTGAGACAACGAATATGCCGTCATTCCTTTTCCGCGAGGATCGAGAATCCGACCTCCATCGGTGATTGATCGGCCGCACGAGGAGGACGCGAGCACATGGCGACCAAAAAAAGGCGGATGCATGGAGTAGTCCTGCAAAGATGAGTCAGAATTTGGCTCCGCTTTCGCTCTTGGCCGTCCGTCCGAAAAGGGTGTTTCCGATGCGAGATAGCTCGAGCATTTCTGCTTCTCGTCGCTAGCTAGGTCAAGAACACGCTACCACCTGCGAGCTCATACATATAATCAGTGCTACTAAAGCCGTAGCATATTCTTACTCGTTGATTCGTGCGTGGAGTTGATTGATTGGTTATGCCGCCAAGACTCTTTATGCTGCCAAATGCAGTCTCTTCGGAAACTCTGGGTGTAAAAAGTAATACTAGTAGCAATCAGTTACTCGGTACAAATACCCGGGTTAATTTGGACTTACAAAACCACGCGGCAGGCGTGGTGAGCAATCTTCAAATCAATCATTCAAAAATTTGGACTTACAAAATACTAGTATTACACGAGTCAGCTGGTTGACAAGTTGGCGATCGTAAGGTCAGAACTAGTTAAGTGGCTAATCCATGCATGTCATCGCCGGCGCGTAGTAACAAAATGCCATTTCGGCGGCAAGACAGCCTTTTTCTCCACATGACATGGAGCAAAGCCATACTCTACTATATTTGCAAGGAAGGAACTCATTGACCGTCGCTTTAACAAAACTATAGGCTACTTGCGCCGTTTCAGAAATAAACAAAGGCGCTCTCTTCTCTCAGGCCGGCCGCCGGCAGCAGTTGGTCACGAAGAATTCTCCACACGGACACGGGAGCTTAGCTGCCTGGAATCATCCGCAGGGGCAGGGCTATATATATCGAGCGAGAGCGCGCCTCTCTGCACCATCAGCTCGAGAGCAGGTCGCCAACAAGATTTCTCCAGCACGAGACCCGCTTCTTCCTTCAGCTCGTGTCCAGTGCAGAAGCAGAGCAGCGTCGGCATGGCTTCTCCTACCCGCACACGCCCAAGCAGCAGCAGCAACAAGAGGGGCGGCGCGCCGTCTATGCGGCTTGTGTGGGCGTTCATCGCCGTGCTTCTGCTGGTCCTGCTCCGCTGCTCGCCGTGCCAAGGGCGCAAGCTGCTGGCGGAGGAGCAGGGCGGCGAGGTGATGCACTTCGAAGGCGGCCTGGTGCTCCGAGTGTCGCCGAGCCCCCGCGGCGACAACGATGGTGGCAAGGTGGCATCGGCGGTGGCGGCACCGAGAGGGTTCTCGAGGGCCGCGCGGTCGATGCGGTCTGTGCCGAGCCCCGGCGTCGGGCATTAGGCAGGTCGGTGGTTCCATGGTTTTTCCGCCAGGGAAGTTTTGCACCTTTGCAGGGGTGCTCTCTGCCTCTGCCTCTGCGTCGTCGTCGCCGCTTTGTTCATCACCATTTCGCTTTCAGGTAGTCTAGGGCGTGTATGAATGAATGGCCCTTTGAACGGGGAAGGGTCTCGCGTGTGTTTGTGCATGTATTGTAAGCAGTTGCCTGATGCATAAATTTCAGCGTCAATGTTGCCGTACCCCTGTCACTCATGTCAGTTGCATGAGCCAAGTTTTCCATGGTTGCATAATCTACTGCTTTGTTATTTCAAAAAAAAAAAATCTACTGCTTTGTCGTCTTGTCAATGATGTTCGGTCAGAAAGGTGGCTTTGAATTGGTTAATACCTCCGAAAGAATGAATTGCTTAATACCTATGATCCTATGATCACCTCTGAAAGAATGAAACCGACATATCATCTTTAGATTGACCAAGCAACCACAAACACCTTCATAGTCGACGGAAACGTCTTCTCTCACTGAACGAGCATCGCCAGAAGTCTGAAATAAATCCAAAAAAATACAAGCATCAATATCAAGCATCGCCAGAAGTCTGAAATAAATCCAAAAAAATACGAGCATCAATATCAAGCATCGCCAGAAGTCTGAAATAAATCCAAGAAAATACGAGCATCAATATCAAATTTAGGACTTGAACATGGTAGGCTAGGGATACTCTGTCTTACTAACTATCCAACTACATATTGGTTTGTTAATTAGCATGATGAAGATGATTGTGTGCATCGCTGGATGATACAGGGGCAAGGGGTTATCCTCCTTTTCAAAGAAGAAAAATGTGTAACCTTGACGTAATCTTTGCAAAATGAGTACTTCCTCGGTTTTAAAATAAACTAGATCATTGATGGCGCGCGTTGCCGCGCCCGTCCATTTTGACGGTAGAATGATAGTAATTTTCAAAAGTATATGGACGCAAGAGCTAAACTAAACCAAAATATAAACTATGAAGAAACTAAAATATACCGATATAAGTTGTTCTACGCAGGTTTTCATTTTTCTTTTGAAATGTGAGGTACTAAAGGTATGTAGTATAAACTGACAAAAGAATATTTTTTGTTCACAAAAGGAATTGAAATTGCCCAGCATCTCGACTTGTTAAATATCTCAACAAGCCTACCTCTAGAGTACCCATCCAAAGCACGAGTAACTTCTCTGTAGAATAGGACTTTCGTTGTAGTTGATATTATAGTCGGTAGATCGCTTTGCAGTTGCAATGCAAAGAGGAGGATCCTGTATTTAGCAGCGACCATCAAATGAAGACATTAGAAAGCTGCATAAAATGTGAACCTGAATCTACAACATGTGATTTGGAGAAGGGCAAGTGCCGCAAAACCTGAATATTAGAAGGTATTCATGTGAAAAGATCCTAGATTGTAGTTCCCAAGGCTACTGATTCCAAAATCCTTTTTATAATTCTTCAGTCGGCGTAAATAAGAACAATATTATTTGTATATTATAGAGCTAAGAAATCTGGCAACCATCAATACTCGGATGCGAGAAAACTTTTCTTTGGTAATCATAGGTGAAATTGGATCATGGTTTAGAGATAGATAATCTACCAGATGATGGTGTCATGGTGATATATACGGTAACATGAATTTAAGATGTTGATGAGAATCTCATATATTGTGCAATATAATTGAGTACTTCCAGCATATATGGTCACCGTTTGCTTTTTACTATCAGAAAAAAATTACCCATTGGTTTTCTTTTAGTTTCTTAATTAATCTGCAGAAGAGGGGAAGAAAACGTACGAAAATAGAAAATGGAAGGGTTAGAAAACATACGAAAATAGAAAATGAAAATTTAGTACTACAAACAAGTGTAGAATCTAGGTACAAACAAATTAATCTGGGGATTTTGACTCAAAACACATAATAGCAAATTAGCTTCTAACATATCTAGATAAAGTAAAAGGAGAGGCAAAGGTACTGAAAGGGAATGAGATCACCAACCGGCAGCCCATGTCGGAGCAGTTCCGTCGAGGCCGCAAAATCGAGCTCCACTGTGGTTCATCCAGCTGCATAACTGCGACTATAGCCTGTAATCCAAAAACAACAGACCAAAATCATAGGTGACTTAGGAAGTTTAGACCATTAATTTGATGAGAAAATTAGAGGTGTTCAGGATCTAGTAGCCGACATCCATCCGTCGTCGTTGGCCGCCGTTGTTGGCATGCAGCATTCCGCCACTTCCGTTAGGTTACGTCTGAGCGCGATGCGTCTAGAATGCGAGTAGGGGAGGTTCAAGGAAACTTGGCTAGTTGCCTGTATTTTTCTTCCGGCTGAGTAAAGCGGAGTAGGCGGTAGGCCCAATTTAACAGCAGGCTCCAGAAATTATAACTGTGCAGCGTCTCAGCATGAACGAAATCAAATGGCGAAAAGCGAACAGAGCTGAAGATCCAACGACTATCAACAACTAATAGCCTGGGATGGAACCCATATGGAGCTGGTCGAGCACCTGATGGCTCCTGCTGTATTCACATAAAAAGCTGTAAAAATGGAGAATAAGAAGACATTAGGCACTCAACCAGGCTCATGCATCCTATGAAGCTAAGGAATTTGGAAGCAAAAGGAATAAAGTTTTACTTGATGAATTGAAGGAAACTCTAGCGAATATTGTACAGTATTATAACAAAAATTTATATCAGACCTTTCCACGCATATATAAAGAAACTTAAAAAAATAAACATTTGTACCAAGAAAGATATAGAGAAGTGAAGAACATAACATGTGAGTGCTTGAGGTCAGCTTGTCAGGTTTAATCAAGTTCACAATGAGATTTCTATGGCATCACATCAATAAAAACATACGTATGTACCACAGCAAAACGCCATGCATTAACAAATTAGAGAGCAAAGTGGTGTACCTAATTCATTACCTTCTTGTAATACTGTACTATTCATACCTCAAATGGCCCGCGTGATTCATAAGTACCTAAAAAAACACTGATCAACCATCAATTGGATTATTGGAACACCCCAGAATCCGATTCAATCCAGAGAGAATACTGAACAAAGAAAGCCTTCGCGTAATAAATCATGAACCAATCTGAGCGAGAGGTGTACTTACCTCGCGTGGACTCATACCTGATCCTTGATGCATGATTCTTCTGCTTCCATTCCCTTTCCCTAGTCTTCACCAATAATATAGTATCCTGCCATCCTGTGGATCAAGACATCAAGAGCATGGCAGCTAGAAGTCAGAACCACGCAAATTCCCTAGAGAGATAGATAGATAGAAAGAGAGAGAGAGAATGGCGCCCGCTCCGTTCTAGTCGTGCACGCTGACTCAATGATGCGGAGGCTCTTCGCTTCCTGGCAAAATTGATGTGACCTAGCCACTAGTCAGCGCAATCGACGAGAACAGAAGTCCCTTCGTCTGGATCGAGCAAGACCGCCTTTTCTCCTCCTCTCGGCTCCCGTGATCTCTCTCTTCCGCGGCTGAGGGCAGACAGGGATCGCCGAAAAAGTGAGGAGGCCTCCGCATCTTCGCCACCGCGGTCAAATCAGTACTGAGATGGGAGGGGATGCGGCGCCGGGGAGAGGAGAGTAGAGTGGGGCGGCAGCGCCGGGGAGAGGAGAGCAGAGTGGGGCGGCGGCGCCGGCGCATCGCCCAGGTAGGTCGTGAGAGAGATGAAAGGTCGGAAAGCAAGGGAGCGATTTTTTGTTCTTTCGTTTAACCTGACCGGTCGGGTAACTGGGCTTACTATGGGACTAAGGCCCAATGCACTACAGGGCTTCGATTTTTCCACCGGAGTAGCAGCCCTTTGGGACAGCTGGCCCAATTCGCGAAGAGAATTTGATCGGACGGCCAGAGATGGCTGAACTGCGAGATCCAACGGACGGAAATGCTAATTGCGTAAGAGGGCTCCTTTTAGGCTCGGTTTTACTGTCCTAAATGTCTTGATTTCAATCCAAATAATATATTAACTTAATTCAGAAAAAATGGACGAAACGAGATGTCTTTCTAGCCCCGAAAACAACGGGTGCACACACGCATGGACCGTTGCACTTTTTCGTCGCTGCCCGGCCACAAGAGGAGTGCCCACTTTAGTTACGTACGTTTGGCAGGACCTTATGAAGAAAAGTACACGTTTAACGGAGTGCCGACTTGATCAAAGATGAAATTAGAAAAAGGAAATCAGCATTTTAACGGAGTGGGAGACTTCAACGTTTTACGAGAGAGTAGGCTAGTGCTAGCTTGAGTGTGGGTGTGCCTACGTGGTTGTTTGCATCATCGTGAGGATTCTTCTAAAAACTTTCTCTCCTTCTATAAATATAGGGTACACAGTTTGCGTACGCTAAAAAAAAAGGTACACGTGCAACTAAAAGAAGTATGTATGTACTATCACATACTCCATCACGATGCACCAATACGGACACCATAAAATGTGCATGGACACGATAGGGGTGGCTTTCAGCCAATTGGAGTCACCAAATGTTCGACCAAATTTGAACGGGTAGTTAACCAAAACAGACAAAATTCAAGCAAATGGGATGATTTTTTTTTTTGATATGTTACAACTAAAAGAACAATTTTTTCCAAAGTTTCACTTAAACCAAACAAAATAAAAAAACTAGTCTAAACTACGCGAGTTAACGGGCGATGATTTCATAAGCATGGCCTCCGTAGCTACTGTCACCTCCAGCGGCGAAAGGCCCGTCAAGCGTCACGACAGGCATGATCAGGCCCCGCTGCGCGCTCGCTGGAGCAAAGCCTTGGCCTCCTCTAGTCGGATTCTGGCTTCCCTTTCGCTCTTCGCCGTCCGTCCAGAAAGGTGTTGGACATGATTTTTTGGCAAATTAAGAAAAAGAATGTGACTGAAAATATTTGTAATGCTATGGGAAAAATAAAATTGAAGCTCCAAAAAGTTTTTTTCTCAATGCACTTTGAGGCACTCGTTTTAAAAAAAAAAACCGGACCCACAATTACCATTCCATCACAGAAATTTGCGCTTAACAAACTAAGCAATGTTTGTTGCAAAAAAAAAAAAGTTTGAATGTGTGTTATTTTTTTCGGATTTTACCAATCGTGTCAGGAGCATCTAAGATCAGCACTAGAATGACACATTAGTGGATTACATATTCTCTTCGTATAACAGAGTTGGCGCTTGGATTAAAGAAAAAACAGAATTGGCACTTGGCAGCCTGACTGTGCTCCTGACTTTTGCTTGGATTTTTTCTTTAACCTGAAGCCAAATGTAGCTCTCTCGAAACACCTGGCGCACATACTAATCAGTTGGAGGCATGGAGCCGACTGAAAAAGTAATGCAAACAGGTCACTGAGAGCAACTCCAACCGGGCGATTCATTTCGTCCGTCCATGTTTTTTTGGGTCATCACGGACAAAAACGGTGGCCCAACGCAGCGACTCATTCCTATTTTTTGTCCGGTTTGTGTTTGCTTGAACCTATTTCTGGATCAAATTTGGGACATATTTGGGTCGAAAGCGGATACAAAACGAACGTTTTCTGTGTTCTCTTCGTCCAACTCTGTCCGCTGCATGTGCTGGCCCACCTGCCATCCACCCAGCCCATCCCATCTCTTTCTTCCTTTTTCTCTCTCTTTTCCTACCCATGCGGCCACCCAAAATGCGTCAGCTACCGTTGGACGCACTGGCTGACCCAAATGAAAAAGCCGACAAACATGTCCGTTCGATTGACCCAAACAGACAAAAGGTGGCGTTCCTTTGGATCGTTGCGATGGAGTTGCTCTGAGGTTAGCTGGTTGACCCTTGATTTTATAAGCACTCACCCATATTGTCATGGCCGGTGCACATTTCGATGCGCATTACTACTCCACCCAATTCATGAGCCGATCTGATGTAAATTACTTCCTTCGTTTCATTTTTTTTTTTTTTTGCAAACTAAATGACTGATACTGTGGGACGAAGAGCGTACTTTTCAAAATGAGAAGCGGCCGCTGACTTCCTTTTCGTGAGGAAAACACACACACGCGGAACTAGCTATGCTTAACTTGGCCGGCAGTCGGTCAGGAAGAATTCTGCATAGCAGCTCATGAAGAGTATCCCTCCGATGATGATGTCGATAACGAAGATTCAAGTGGTGAAGGGATGGCAATGGCTACCGTGAAAATTGCATCTTCAACCCCAACCACTACTAGTAGAAAACAGGGTACTAGTCCCGGTTCCAGAGGGCCTTTAGTCCCGGTTCTGAAATCGGGACAAACCAAACGGGACTAATACCCAAAACCTTTAGTCCCGGTTTGCTTACGAACCGGGACCAAAGGGGTTCCACGTGGCCGCTGCGGGGCGCCCAGGCAGGAGGACCTTTAGTCCCGGTTGGTAACACCGACCGGGACTAAAAGGCAGCCACGCGTCAGCCCCTGCCAGGCGCTGGGTTTTTTTTTTTTTGAAAGGAGGGGTTTAGGGGTTTTCCTATTGTGTTTCCCCCTTTTATTTTTGTGTTTACCATTTTTATTTTACGCTTTTCATTCAACTCGACGCTAGCTACTACATATAGCAATGAAAGAACCATTACACAACATCGTCATGATCAATATATAGAGAGAAGTGACCTCTCTTTCTCCGTGCTTGGTCGAACAATATGCAACAAGTTTTCGTAAATCTATTCGACGCTATTACATATAGTACACGTTCATGCATATATACAATATAACATCTCTTACGATCCTAACTTCTATTACCAACCTGATGGCATTCTCCGTCTTTAGGTATGACATGCTCAACAAAGAATCTCGCCAATTCCTCTTGAATTGCTCGTACGCGATCAGTTGGTAGGAGTTTGTCCCGCTTCTACCAGATCTAATTTAAAGAAGGGGGTCAATAAAACTAAACACAATTGATGGTAATAAAATAAAAATATGAATATTGTTTACGTACTTCAAATTGTTCTAAAGATATGCCCCGGCCCCGCTCAGTGGTCGAGTGGCGAATGAATTCGCAAACGTAGTAAGCACATAAATTAGTCCCGGGTGCCTGCCACAAGCACTTTACGAGAATAGAGTTCAATCAAAATGATAATCAAGCATGATAATGGTATTGAAACTAGAATCAATGAGAGATGCGCGGTACTAGAGTAGTACTTACTTTGGGGTGTAAAAATTACAGCTCTTTTTTCCATTTGACACCCTTAACCTGTTTGGTGAACTTTTTCCAAACCCTGCCCGTCAAAGAAAATGATTACTTGATATCAGGAAATGAACGAAAGTTGCCGATATAGTGCGATAATGATTGAACTTACTTCTGAAGCATTTCCCTCATGCTCGTCCACTCCTTAGGGTCTTTACGTCTCGAGTCCAAGACAGTTACTTTTCCCTCTTCAAGCTGAATGTCTAGCAGAATAAAGTGATAACTGCGCACGCATAACTCATTAATTGCACTTAACCTCGAGTAAGCGAAACAGAATGTGCACAAGATAGTAACACTCACTTGAAGTTGTAAGGAAATAGTATTTCCTTTCTGGTTTGTTGTCCAAGTAACGCATCTAGCAAATTTTTCTCTGTATCAGCGGGAAATTCTTTTAACGTATGTTCATTTATGAAATTTGGGTCAATGAACCCAATGTCATAGATTTGTAGTTGTTTGCATTCGAGGATCTTCATTCTGCATAATATAGTGTGATGATAATTAATACATGCAATGAACGAGCTGAGCTAGAGACTTAATTACAGAAAAAATACTTACAGACAATAGGAACTGACGATAGTTTTGTCGAGCTCCTTTTGGTTGTATAACTAAAAAATTTCTTCAAATTCAACGAACAACATCTGCTTTTCATTGAAGAAGTGCTCATTTTTTATTCCCACCAAGATATTATTGTTCCCCTTCTTGCAGGCTTCCAAGTAGCATTCATGCAAATGTCGCATCCTCGTTGGTAGACCCTTGAGCTCCTCACGTGTGACGAGAGGCTTCCCGTGCTTGTAGCTTAAGGATGGTACTACCTCAGCCGTTTCGAACTGTACCGAATCGGGTAAGTAATCATTAGCAATGATAGCAAGACCATCGGCCGCTTTCTCTGGATCATTAGCGATATCGGTAACCACCTTGAGCGGAGGGCACGATTGCAGTTCTTGTTCGCCGAGCTGGGGAATTGTTTTCCCACTTCTTGAGCCACTTCTACTTAAGCTTCCCGACCGCCTCGCTTGATCATTTTTTTTTTGAATACATCGGTCATAGTTTGATGGCAGCGGAGGCGGTGGTGGTCGCCTAAGGGCATCCAGAGTTCGCTTCGCTTTCACCGGATCTATTTTCTCCTCTTCAGGTGGGCGTTTCGGTGCGAGCTGACGTTTCACATCGGCATCCACGATCTCGTTGAGTTCCTCCTCAGACCTCTCGTAGGGTAACTTGGGAAAAGGCTTGAGGCTTGGGCCGTATCTGAATCTCCTCTGTTTTGTACTGCTGCTAGCCGCCGGAGCGGCGGCGACTCTCTTCCGCTGTTACTTAGGCGGCGGAGGAGGCGGAGTCCGATGACGCGGCGGAGACAGCTGAGGCGGAGGAGGATTCTGCTGAGGGGCCTCCTCCGTCGGAGTCCGCTGAGGCGGCGGAGACGGCTGACGCACCGGAGACGGTTGACGCACCGGAGACGACTCAGGCACCGGGGCCTCCTCCGCCTGAGTCTGCTGAGGCGGCGTCCAGTATGGAAGCACGATGTGTTCCTTTCTCCATAGATAGGTATTCCTTAAGGCATATCGAAGAAGAAGCTCCCCTTCACCTGTAGCGTACTTAAGCTCCAGCCCATCAAATCCGTCCATTATTTCATCCACCCCGACAATAGCAAAGCTAGCTGGAACCGGAGTGCAATGAAAAGTTGCATCAGGTCGAGGAGGTAAGACATGGCCGACCGCCGCCTTCAAGGTCAGGTTATGACATTTCGCCATTAGCACACAATGTTCATTTTGCGTGATACCATCCGCGGGGTAGCGAGGAGCCGTGCTATCAGGATGAACGAGCTCAGTGGAAGCCACACTGCTTCTCCGCTGAGATGGTGGGGTAGCATCGTGGGTAGTCTCCAATGAAGGATCTTCGTGCCGCTGAGATGGTTGGCCGGTAGCTCGCTGGCTCTCAAGTGCCTCTAGTTTCGCTAATCTTTCATTCAACTTCTGCATTTCGCTTGCTTCCTCTTTCTTCTTTCTCTGTCGGCTTTTGTAACCAGCGCTGTCGGCAAACCCAACCTTCCACGGAACGGAGCCTGATGTGCCTCGTGTTCGTCCAGGTTGTTCAGGATTCCCGAGGGCAAATGACAGCTCGTCCTTCTCTCTGTCGGGAACGAACGTCCCTTCCAGCGATTTCTTGATTGTTTCCTCAAGCTTTTTGAATGGTATTGCAAGTTGAGCTTTCGTCCAGACACACTTCCCTATTTCTGGGTACAAAGTTCCCCCAACCTCGAAGAACCAAGTCCTTGCCCGATCTGGCCAGTGCAATGTCGCTGGTTGGACATCTTTAGCAAGCAGGTCTTGCTCAGCTTTGTCCCACGTAGGCCGGGCTTTGCTGTAGCCACCTGACCCCGTAACATGGTGATACTCCTTCCTTGCGGCATTTTTCTTATTTGTAAGTGACCTGTTCTTAGCCTTCTCCGATTTCTTGTAGGCCACAAATGCGGGCCAGTGATCTCTCATCTTCTCATATTGACCTCTGAATTCTGGAGTCTTGTCTTTCTCGACAAACTTCCTGTTCAATACTTTCTTCCAGTTCTTGAATAGTTCTGCCATCTTCTTAAGAGCAAACGCCCTGACCTTTCGTTGTATAACTGGGTTATTCGGATCCTCCTCTGGCGGTAGACTGAAATTTCTCATCAGATTGGTCCAAAGATCATCTTTCAGTCTATCGTTGACATAAGGAACTTGAGGGTCCTTCTTCTTATTCCATTCTTGGCAGCTGATCGGGACGATGTCCCTAACAACCACTCCGCACTGATGTATAAATTTGTTCTTGGTCCGGTAGGGAGCAATCGGTTAGCCTTCTGGAGAGACTTCTTCGATCGTGAACCTTTCTTGCGCGTCCAACCTTCTCATCGGGCCTCGTCTCCTTACCGAAGTGGAGCTTGATCCGGATGGCTAATTAAAAGAAGAAAGAAGCGTTAATATATGTACATACAAAAAAATTAATGCATCTAGTCAGCAGAGGATTAATTAATATGTACCTCGCCGGAGTTTGAAGCAGTTATCGCTCCCTTCTCCATTCGATCACCGGAGCCGTCATGATCTCCTTCGTCCCCAGTTCGATCACCGGAGCAGTCATGATCTCCTTCCTCCTCACCGGAGCCGCCATCCTCTCTTTCCTCACCATCGGTCTCGTTGAGAAACGACAAGCAGGCGAGATCGATATCATCTCCGTCGCGGATTATATCCCCCAACAACTCTTCTTTTTCTAAGTCTCGTTCTGCCATAGTTTCTGCAAATATTACAACGTGGCAATATACAACCATGAGAGATGGATTAGTGGCAAACATAGACTTAATCACAACAAGGAATCATATGCATATGAGCAATGGATTAGTGGGAAACATCATGCAAAGTTCACAAGTTTTATAATAGTCAGTTTCAGACGATCGTCGAGGACTCCTCCCCCCTCATGTCTGATGAGTCGCCCTATCTTTCGAGAGAGGATACTTTGCGGACCTCCTCTCTCATGGTCTTTTGTAGTGAAGGCTCAATGGCCCAATATGCTTAGCGTAGTATTTTGACGGGGATGGTCGGTTTCAGGTTCGGGTATTACTGAAACGGGTTTGAACCCGTGACCGCCTCTCTCATGGTCCTCGAGGATACTTGCGGACCCCCACCCCCCTCATGTCGAAGTTATCATTCTACGAACATACGAAAATTCTCAAGTGCATTATGTTCATATGGTGGGACTGGCAACCTACGAAGCACTGATACAGCGACATTGATACGGTGATACGGGTACTGTGATACGGGATACGGCAATTTCTAAAAATAGCAATAAGGCGATACGGTAAACATATATAAGTAATAATAAAATGACATGGACTGTCTCATTTTAAAAATCTCACTGTGGGGGATACGGCATAGTAAACATATATAAGTAATAATAAAATGACATGGACTGGACATTAATACGGTAAACATATACGGTAAACATATATAAGCAATAAGGCGATACGGGATACGGCAATAAACAAGAACTCTCAAAAAGCAACAAGCCATCAGCATGAACAAGCCATGTTCAATGGGCTCACTGTGGGGGCAGGGGCCGGCGCGGCGACGTCGAGGCCGGCAGGGGCGCGGCGACGGCGACGGGGCAGGGGGAGGCGACAGCGGGGAAGGGCGAGGCGACGACGACGGCGGGGCAGGGCGAGGCGACGGCGACGTAGGGGCAGGGCGCGGCGACGGCAACGACGACGTAGGGGCAGGGGCGCGACGATGGCGGGGCAGGGCGAGGCGACGGCGACGACGGGCTAGGCGATGGCGACAGCGGGGCAGGGCGAGGCGACGGCGACGTAGGGGCAGGGCGCGGCGACGGCGACGACGACGTAGGGGCAGGGGCACGGCGACGGCGGGGCAGGGCGAGGCGACGGCGACGGCGGGGCAGGGCGCGGCGACGGCGATGGGGAGGAGGGCGCGCGAGGAGGTCCGGCGCCGGCGACGGTCAGCGGGCTCGGGGACGGCAGGGCGTCGGCGAGGGCGACGGCAAAATCCGGCAGCCTGGCGGCGTCGATGTCGTCGTCGGCGCTGAGGAGAGAAGAAACTGCAATGGATTGGAAATTTTTCTAAGTGCCCTGTATATAGCCCCCCCTTTAGTCCCGGTTGGTGGCTCCAACCGGGACTAATGACCCCCTTTAGTCCCGGTTGCAGCCACCAACCGGGACTAAAGGTCAATTTCCAGCAGCCCAAAGGGCGGGAAGCAGAGACCTTTAGTCCCGGCTGGTGGCACCAACCGGGACTAAAGGGGGGCATTAGTCCCGGTTGGTGGCACCAACCGGGACCAAATGCATGTTCCTGGCACAGCCGCGGTGCGGTTGGATATTTAGTCCCACCTCGCCAAGCGAAGGTCGCCTGGACCTATTTATAAGCCCCGCCGTGGCTGCAACGTTGAGCTTCTCTCTAAAGCAGGCATGTGGGCCTAACCGACCCCTTTCTGCTATGTGGGCCTACTATGTGAAAATAGATGCGAATTTATAGAGGAATTTAGGTTGAATTTTCTCTATAAATTCGCATCTATTTTCACTTTTGCTATTTTTTTATGTTATTTTTTTGCATATTAAAAGTTCTTAACAAAAAATACTTTATGAATAGTCTTTTTGCTATTAAAGTTTTTAACAAAAATAACTTTGATAATTTTAGTTGCATAAATTTTTTATAATATTAAGTTAAATAACTTTGATCGGACGAAAACACGTCTATTACAAAGGGATTTCAATTTTTTAAACATATTTGAACTCAAGACTTTTTCTGCATTCAATATGCACCATTCAAAGCTACATCATCACTTTTCAAACCTTTGCTGACTTCATTTGCTATTTTTCATGTATTTCATGATTTATTTTGAGCTAAGAAGACCCTGAGAATGAAAAGCACCGCAAATGAACTCTGAAATGGTTGAAAATTGGCATGGTATCATACTTTCACCCACATAGCATGTGCTAAAAAGTTGAGAGGGTTACGGGAAAAACTGGATGCACTTCGTGTACAAACTGGACAATCTCCTTCGAAGTATATCAGGGTTTCGGACGAAAACTCGTCTATTACAAAGGGATTTCATTTTTTTAAACATATTTTAACTCAAGACTTTTTCTGCATTCAATATGCACCATTCAAAGCCACATCATCACTTTTCAACCCTTTTCTGACTTCATTTGCTATTTTTCATGCATTTCATGATTTATTTTGAGCTAAAATGACCCTGAATTGAGAAGCACTGCAAATGAACTCTGAAATGGTTGCAAGTTGGCATGGTATCATAATTTCACCAACGTAGCATGTGCTAAAAAGTTGAGAGAGTTACGGCAAAAACCGGATGCACTTCGTGTACGAACTGGACAATCTCTTTCGAAGTGTCAGGGTTTTGGACGAAAACTCTTCTGTTACAAAAGGATTTCAATTTTTGAAACATATTTGAACTCAAGACTTTTTCTGCATTCAATATGCACCATTCGAAGCCACATCATCACTTTCAAAACCTTTTCTGACTTAATTTGCTATTTTTCATGCATTTCATGATTTATTTTGAGCTAAAATGACCCTGAATTGAAAAGCACTGCAAATGAACTCTGAAATGGTTGCAAGTTGGCATGGTATCATAATTTCACCCACGTAGCATGTGCTAAAAAGTTGAGAGAGTTACGGCAAAAACTGGATGCACTTCGTGTACGAACTGGACAATCTCTTTCGAAGTGTCAGGGTTTTGGACGAAAACTCTTCTGTTACAAAAAGATTTCAATTTTTGAAACATATTTGAACTCAAGACTTTTTCTGCATTCAATATGAACCATTCAAAGCCACATCATCACTTTTCAAACCTTTTCTGACTTCATTTGCTATTTTTCATGCATTTCATGATTTATTTTGAGCTAAAATGACCCTGAATTGAAAAGCACCGCAAATGAACTCTGAAATGGTTGCAAATTGGCATGGTATCATCATTTCACCCACATAGCATGTGCTAAAAAGTTGAGAGGGTTACGGCAAAAACTAGATGCACTTTGTGTACAAACTGGACAATCTCTTTCGAAGTGTTAGTCTTTCGGACGAAAACTCATCTGTTACAAAAGGATTTCAATTTTTTAAACATATTTGAACTCAAGACTTTTTCTGCATTCAATATGCACCATTCAAAGCCACATCATCACTTTTCAAACCTTTTCTGACTTCATTTGCTATTTTTCATGCATTTCATGATTTATTTTGAGCTAAAATGACCCTGAATCGAAAAACACTGCAAATGAACTCTGAGATGGTTGCAAGTTGGCATGGTATCATTATTTCACCCACATAGCATGTGCTAAAAAGTTGAGAGGGTTACGGCAAAAACTGGATGCACTTCGTGTACAAACTGGACAATCTCTTTCGAAGTGTCAGGGTTTCAGACGAAAACCCATCTGTTACAAAAGGATTTCAATTTTTTAAACATATTTGAACTCAAGACTTTTTCTGCATTCAATATGCACCATTCAAAGCCACATCATCACTTTCGAAACCTTTTCTGACTTAATTTGCTATTTTTCATGCATTTCATGATTTATTTTGAGCTACAATGACCCTGAATTGAAAAGCACTGCAAATGAACTCTGAAATGGTTGCAAGTTGGCATGGTATCATCATTTCACCCACATAGCATGTGCTAAAATGTTGAGAGGGTTACGGCAAAAACAGGATGCACTTCGTGTACAAACTGGACAATCTCTTTCGAAGTGTCACGATTTCGGACGAAAACTCTTCTGTTACAAAAGGATTTCAATTTTTTAAACATATTTGAACTCAAGACTTTTTCTGCATTCAATATGCACCATTCAAAGCCACATCATCACTTTCGAAACCTTTTCTGACTTAATTTGCTATTTTTCATGCATTTCATGATTTATTTTGAGCTAAAATGACCCTGAATTGAAAACACTGCAAATGAACTCTGAAATGGTTGCAAGTTGGCATGGTATCATCATTTCACCCACATAGCATGTGCTAAAAAGTTGAGAGGGTTACGGCAAAAACTGGATGCACTTCGTGTACAAACTGGACAATCTCTTTCGAAGTGTCAGGGTTTCGGACGAAAACTCATCTCTTACAAAAGGATTTCAATTTTTTAAACATATTTGAACTCAAAACTTTTTCTGCATTCAATATGCACTATTCAAAGCCACATCATCACTTTTCAAACCTTTTCTGACTTAATTTGCTATTTGTCATGCATTTCATGATTTATTTTGAGCTAAAATGACCCTGAATTGAAAAGCACTTCAAATGAACTCTGAAATGGTTGCAAGTTGGCATGGTATCATAATTTCACCCACGTAGCATGTGCTAAAAAGTTGAGAGGGTTACGGCAAAAACTGGATGCACTTCGTGTATGAACTGGACAATCACTTTCGAAGTGTCAGGGTTTCGGACGAAAACTCATCTGTTACAAAAGGATTTCAATTTTTTAAACATATTTGAACTCAAGACTTTTTTTTGCATTCAATATGCACCATTCAAAGCCACATCATCACTTTTCAAACCTTTTCTGACTTCATTTGCTATTTTTCATGCATTTCATGATTTATTTTGAGCTAAAATGACCCTGAATTGAAAAGGACTGCAAATGAATTCTGAAATGGTTGCAAGTTGGCATGGTATCATCATTTCACCCACATAGCATGTGCTAAAAAGTTGAGAGGGTTACGGCAAAAACTGGATGCACTTCGTGTACAAACTGGACAATCTCTTTCGAAGTGTCACGGTTTCGGACGAAAACTCATCTGTTACAAAAGGATTTCAATTTTTAAAACATATTTGAACTCAAGACTTTTTCTGCATTCAATATGCACCATTCAAAGCCACATCATCACTTTTCAAACCTTTTCTGACTTCATTCGTTATTTTTCATGCATTTCATGATTTATTTTGAGCTAAAATGACCCTGAATTGAAAAGCACTGGAAATGAACTCTGAAATGGTGGAAAGTTGGCATGGTATCATCATTTCACCCACATAGCATGTGCTAAAAATTTGAGTGGGTTACGGCAAAAACTGGATGCACTTCGTGTACAAACTAGACCATCTCAACTTTTTAGCACATGCTATGTGGGTGATTTTAGTTAATATTTTAGTTGATTTTTTTAGTTCATTCTTTTTAACAAATAAATACTTTGATAATTTTAGTTAATATTATTTTGATTCTTTGTAGTTAATGTTTTAGTTGATTCTTTTTAGTTCATTCTTTTTAGTAAATATTTTAGTTGATTCTTTTTAGTTCATTATTTTTAACAAATAAATACTTTGATAATTTTATTTTATATTATATTTAACTGCAGTGATATTGTAGATGAAAGCCATCATCAGAATAGTTGTGGAGAGAAAGTCTTCACTTTTTTTTCGCGTGTGTCCCTTGCTTATTGCGCCGTAACCATGGACAATCTTCATCACATACATCACAATGCTTCAGAAAGCTTGCTCACATCATACTAAATATTCTTACACACAAACCATACTTAAACAGGGTGATAATAGAAATAATAGTTCAGATATCCATTACAGAAAGTACTGCATAATTGAAGATACCAATCCTACTCTTCCAGATTGCAAACCTACTCGTCCGAATCAGGAGACCCCCAAGCACTACATAATAGAGATAAAAGTGTTCGCCATTGCAAACACTACTCGTCGTCCGGATGAGAATATACCCCCAAGCAGGAGATACTAGCGGTACGAGGTGACGCTGCCCATAATTGAAGATTCCAATCCTGCGGTACAACTCGTATGCAACGTACCCATCTATTGCTGCATACTCAATGTTGATAGGGTCAAGTGGGGTCTTCTCCCAATGTTGGTGCCCTGACTTGGGAAATTTTGTCTTCATATCAGCATAGTCCTCGTCGATCAGGGCGGCTGCCATGTCAGCCATTGAAGTCTTGTCATGCTCAAGCCTGAATCTGCCCTGAAGATCAATGTGGCATTCAGCCGGTATCTCAATACCCCAGGCGCACCTCATCTTGATCTTGTCATTCGTTATATCAACGCTAGCAAAATATATGCCGCTGCGAAGAAACTCCATGAGTTTTGGACAGTGCTTGTCACTACTGCAACAATTAAATGGAACAAATGTGTTAAATACTGCTGCAACAAGTATATTTTAGAACAAGTATAATAAGAATCATAACAAGTATATTTTAGAACAAGTATAATAAGAATCATAACAAGTATATTTCGGCACAAGTATAATATAAGAATCATAACAAGTATAATAAGAATCATATAACAAATATAATAAGAATCATAACAAGTATAATTCGGAACAAGTATAATAAGAATCATAACAAGTATAATAAGAATCATAGCAAGTTTCCTATTCCTATGCATTTCCTATCCTATGAATCAAAAGAAGCCCCTAAACTATGACATGTTCTCCCACGATGGCCAATATGCAACTACAAGGAAAATTCTTATGCAATTTTCCTATCCTATTCCTATCCTCCTATTCCTATTCATATGCAATTTTTCTAATCCTCCTATTCCTATGCAATTTCTATTCCTATGCAATTTTCCTATGAATCAAAGAAAAGCCCCCATTTTCCTATTAATCAAAGAAAAGCCCCAATTTTCCTATGAATCAAAGAAAAGCCCCAATTTTCCTATGCATTTTTCCTATGAATCAAGGAAACTATGACATGTTCTCGACATTCCCAATCCTCCTATTCCTATGCAATTTTCCTATCCTATGAATCAAAGAAAAGCCCCAATTAAAACTATGACCAGTTTCGTATTACCTTGCCCACTGGAAGACCATGACATG